>CANTUR010000336.1:10000-1493087 GCA_947683625.1 Mallotus nudiflorus | reverse complement strand
TAACAGGGAATAGGGCAAGAAAAAGTAGAGAACAAAAGGGAAAAGGGGAAGCGATGGTTTAGAAAAAAAAAAAAACAACATGCATTGGTTGTTTCACTCATCAAATCCTTGTGGAGAATCGAAACACGCATGAACATATCCAAACGGAAAACACCGGTAGAACATGGGTGAGAAGGAAGAAAAGACATAAGAGAGCCAACGGGGTAAGTGAAGGGGAGAGTGAAAAAAAAAAAAAAAAAAAAAAAAAAAAAAAAAAAAAAGGGAAAGGAAGAAGAAGAGGCTGATGCTGGACCTAAGGCTGTCTCCAATTTTTGGGCATTCTTTTGAAGACCCCAAAAAATTTAGCCAACAGGCTCAATTACTGGACTTGGGAAGAGAAAAAATTGGACTATTGAACTGATAATGTTCAAGGAGATATGCAGGTGAACTCACAGGATTTTCACATTTCACATTGTACAAAAGCCATAGAATTTTTTCTGATGAGGCTAAACTTAAAGAAGGTGGGTTTGGCCCTATCTACAAGACTATAAGTTATTAACTAGATCGCTAAAGCATCTACGATAACAATCACACAACCAGAACACAACAGTGATATATGGAGCTCATAATCTGTTAGGCAAATTCTACAAGCGAATCGCAATGAGAAGTATAGACCATAATCCAAATATCGGCTCATGAAAATTAACTTTTCAAATACTAACTATTTATTATTTCCTTTAGCTACTAAATTCTAAATTCAAATAGAAGAAATAAAATTTTAACTAGTTATATAAAATTGTGGCTACTATATATTATCTGTTGCTATAATAAATAAATATATAGCTAGTTATATAAAATTTTAACTACAAAAATTAAAATAGTTGCTAATTAAAAAAATATAAATGTAAAACTAAAAAAATTTCAAATCTCACATTGGAAATAAACAATAGAAAAGTTTTTCTTTAAATAGAAATCATTAGTTTTCTACTATCTTAAAGATTATAATTTTTCTTAAAAAAGATAATGCTACAATTAAATAGCTTATAAGATAAATTCAAATTGAAACTTTAAATAAATAAAGAATCAAATTATTTTATTGTACCAAATAAGTTCAATTTAATTCCATATGTTTTATCTGTAGCAAATAAGCCTATAGCAAATACTACTTCTGTCACCAATAATTAAAATATTTTTCTACCAAATTTATATTTTTAACATTTTTTTTTTCATGTTAACTCCATTATCAAAATTTGTGTAGCTAAAAATATGAAAATCAGTTATAAAATACTTAAAAATTTCGTAGCTAACTTCATGCTATTTCTTACTATAGCAAGCTGCCACACTTTTTTTTATGGCTAAAATATTTAGCATAAACTGCTCCGAAGATGTTGATGACAATTTTTGTAATGACATGCATATTCTAAAGCAAATGAAGAACTAATTCTATTTGATTTTGCCATGAATTCAACAGTGGATACTTGTCTCCAGAGTATTCTATATGGAAGGACTATTTTCTGTAAAATCAGATGTTTTCAGTTTAGTAGTGCTCTTGTGCTGGAGATAATCAGCGGGAAAAGGAACAATCAATTTTATCTTGAAGAAGAGGGTGAAAGCTGTCCTCACTTTTATATGTTCCTCTCCCTAATTTTTCTTCTTTTAAAAGCAAGGACTACTAGTAACTAATATATGGTTGCATAAATGAAGGTTACTTTCAGGAGATTGTTTGAGAACAGACAGTAAAAGATTAGCAAGAAATGGCAACTAACCACAGAAAAGTCAAAATTATGACAGTAGAGCATATTTGGCTGTGGAACTGATGAAATAGGACGCTCTGTTGACGGAAGTTGCTCTTTTTTTTTCCTGAAAAAAAAAAAGGTGACTCAGACAAACTCTGTTTACTTGCCAAGACAGTTGGGTCCTTCAATGTTCGATTTGTTTGGAACTTTTTGTCCTTCTTTGGGCACAGTTCAGGTGCAAGTTTTTTTTTTTCTTTCTTTTTTTCTTACATTTAATACATAATTCAGCATCATTGAGACCAATAAGAAAATAGAAGTTAGCATATGTTAAAAATTAGGATAATGGTCGTGACGTAAACACTAATTGCAGGTCGTGAGGCTCTTTTCTTTTTATAATTACATAAATAAAAAAATAAATTATAAACTATGTGTATGATAGTTTCATCCAATTCAGTTTAAATTTTTACATTTCATTATTTTAATTAATTATTAAAAAAATTTTAACAAAATAAATTTTAATTAACATTAGAGGTAATATAATAATTGTCACCTAAACAGAATTTTATTTTCTTACTAACTATCAGTATCGTGACCAACATCATATATTAGTACCTTAAAAAATATTTTTATAAATCATCAATATAAATGAGATCTCATATATTTAGATGCGAGGGAGAGAAAATAAATTCAAGATCTCTCCCTCTCACAGATACTCTAGTATTTGAATTATGTAAGGTTAGTCATTGGGCAAAGGTTCAATTTAGCCTTTATTGTAGAGTGTGAGGCTCAATTAAACTTTTGAACTATTTTTTGGCTCAACAACACTTCTAATTTTGTTCAATCTGGTCATTTAGTCCATTTTAGAAGTTTTGACATTTAAAACAATTATAAATTAGTTCCTAAAATTATTTTCCTATTAAAATATTTCAAGTTTTGAATTTCAATAGATAAAAGTATCCTTAATTTTTTTATTAATAGTATAATTTTAAGGAAATTATTTTATTTAGCTATCAATTTCTCTAAACTAAATTATTAGTATAATTTAAATGTAGGTGGTGAGGTTTGGCGTACCCAAGTGTTTGGCGACCATGACACTGTGTAGATTTGAGGTCTAATAGAAAATATGAAATAAGTCATAAAGTCTAATAGGAGATGGAATCGCTACTCAGATGAAAGTCAGGACACACTATATAGCAACTGGATTTCATGAAGGTTCCCAAAAGTCGTTATCAGATATCGGGTTCGGAAACTAGGTATGGGCTTGAATGCCCACCTAACCTTGCAGTTGACTTCCATTTGTGTTTTATAATTTATCACCTTTAATTATTCAATTATTTTTTTGTTAACATGCAAATTATAATTGCCTTCAAACAATTGGTCAAGTTTTACAGTTAAGTTCAAGTTTGCATATTAATCCAATTTTCATGTTTATAGCTCGACATAAAACATAAATAATACAAATAATAATAATTTACAACCATATATTCAAATCAAATGGGGGAAGAGATTAAGGATTACAATGATTTGCATAAGGAATAGGTAAAATAAACAGAAGATAAACCAAAAATAAACTGAAATAAACTGCTTGGATGACCAATAAACCTCTTAAGACTAATTAATAGAATGAATATCCGATGATTAAGAATCATCGAATAACCCTTGCAATAAACACAAGTCAGTCATTTCTCACAAAACAAAATAAACAAACCTATAAAAGGAAATCATAAAGTTAACTCTTAGATTAAATAAAATACTAATAAGAACAATAGATATCTAAAACATTGGCCAGGCATAATAATAAAATGATCATGAAAGATAAATGAAAAGTTAAAGCATGGACATTCTTAAGAATCATGCACAATTTATGAAGAAAATAGAGACAAGGTCATGTAGGACCCTATCAGAGTGGCGATCGCCTCAACATGGCAAACAGGTGGCTCCTTTTTGCAGAGCCGATTGCCTAACTAGCAAACACAAATAACTTCCAAAAGCAGAGAACTTCGTTTTTAAGCAATAAATGAATGATGTAAATGAATAAGACTTACAATTATGCTCAAAACCTTAGTCGATCATGTTAGAAGCATCGCATAAGATAAGCAATAAACACAAGAAACAAGTAAGTAAAAAGTTTGATAACACTAAAGCTTTAATGTTGAAAGGAAGTAAGAATCGTTACTGAAACAAGAACTTTTCTTAAAATGGTTGGCCCTTAGAGATAAGTATGGATTTTGATCTTTACTTGAATGCAAGGTTCCTCCCTTCTCCTTCTAAAGAAATGAACCTCCAAGCTTTCTTCCTCCCTTTCTCTCCTTAAGGACCTTTTTTCCCCTTTCAAGGACTCCCTCTCTCTCTCTCTCTCTCTCTCTCTCTCTCTTATTCTTATTGCCAACCCCCCTTTCTTTCTCTTCTTCACTCTTTTAATCTTATCCTAGCCCATACCCTCTCTATCACTCATCATTTCCCTTCCTTTTCATCCTATGCCTAGCCCCATACCCTTTTTACTCATCATTGCTACCATGGTTAATGAAGGGTGGCCCACCAAGTTAGTCGTGCAGGTCACCTCAGTATTTCATGTAGAGGCAAGTGGTTATTGAAGAGGTGACACCTCTATGATAAGGAGGTCACCTACCTTTATGATGAGATGATCTCCTACTGCCACAGAGGCAATCGCCTTTTTGCCCCTGGCCCTACATTGGGCCAAATGGGCAGAGGTGGGTTGAAGTTGCTTTTGAATGGGCTTAGGCTGAGATTTTGGGTCTTGAGCTTTAGGTCCATTTTTAAGAAGGTTTGGGATTCTTTCTTGCATTCAAGCCTTGCATTTCTCATCATTAGGCTTTATAATGGGCTGATCAAACCAAGCATCCACAGTTCGCCCCCTATTTTAGGTCGATCGAACCAGGTGTCAACAACTTGCCCCCCTGATTTTTTAAAAAACCAAATGCATATAATGATAATTTTTTGCATAACACAAGAAAATAATAAACAACATATTTGACTCATAAGTTTTACTTAAGAGATAATTCTTCAATCTTAAAACGTGATCGTGATCCTCAGGTTTTCCTAACCCGATAAACCACTAATTAATATTTGGTAAATTATCTGAAAATGATGATCCTTAGGTTTTCCTGGCCTGGTAAATCACTTAACTGAAGTACGAACTTCGAGGATACAACTTGAATAGTCCTTTTTTTTATCATGAGCTTCGAGAATACAATCCAAATAGCCATTTCTTGATCATGAGCTTTAGGGATACTACCCAAATAGTCCTTTCTTGATCATGAGCTTCAAGGATACTACTCGATTAACCATTTCTTGATCACGAGTTTCGGGAATACTACCCGAACATTCCTTTTTTGATCCTCGAGCTTCAAGGATATTACTTGAATAGCCATTTCTTCTGAAACATAATCCTTGGGTTTTCCTAGCCCACTATATTGCTTAATCAAAATTTATTTTAAAAAAAACTAGAAAATTTTCATCCTATGACCTCGATTCTTGAGGTGTATCAAAGGATATTTTTTTCTTTTTTTTTTAATCACACTTTCCTTTTTTGAATTCTCCTTTCCCAAGATTAACCCCTTCATTCTCCCTTTTTTTTCTTTTATTATTTTTCTTCAAAGAAAAACCTAACTCAAACCCTCTTTTACTATAAAATCTCATTTTTCTTTTTCTTCCTCCTCTCCTTTTTCTTTTCCTTCTTTTGTTTTCTCCTTCACTCTTTTTTCTTCTTTCCTGCACTCATATTCTTTTAAAAATGGACAATGAGAGGATGCCACTCGTGCCCGAGTGGGATTGCATTTTGCCTTTTGCAAATGCCTCGTGTAGTCTTGGATTGTCGAAGGGAGATACGATTCCTGTCTTGGCGGATTTAAGGAGTCACATTTGTTCATTGGCATTCAGAGAGGTTAGTGTTTGAATCATTTTCATTTTTCCTATAAATCACATTAGGTTAGGCTATATTTACGTTCATTTATCATTTATGATTAAAAAATAGATTGATTAAAGATGTATGTTATGAATTTGGTGAAAAAAATTAAAAACTGTTCGATATCCTTCCCTACATAAAGACGATCGCATCACCTATGGGGCGATCGCCTCAAGATAAAGGATGATCACCTCTATGCCAGCACATAGGGGCATCACCTCTTCTACAGAGGTGATCACCACTATAATAAGGTGATCATCTTATCCTTAGGTGCTACTCCTCAGTAACAGGGCAAACCAGCATGTCTACAATTACTTAATCATTTTTTTAACTTTAAAAAATAATAAAATTGTACTATATTAATTCAACTTCCATGATTCCTTTTTGCAGCATGATGCATAAAAATTCAAGGGTATTGGAAACTTCTATGAGACCTAGGTTTTCTATAATGACCTGATTGGGGATCAGAAGGAATGAATTCAGGACACCAAGTTTGAGGACTTCATACTCTCACTTCCTGTAGAGCAGGGTCAGACAAACTACCAGCCACTCCATATGCTAATAGAGAGATGGTTTGACATAATGCACACTTTCCACCTCCCCTTTAGGGAACTCACTCTGGATCTTATCTCCTTTACTGCTATCACCGGGATCGCGTGCATCAGAGATCCTGTTCCCCTCGATGTGAGCCTACACCAGTTGACTCTAGATAAGGCTGCCTATATTAAGCATCTTCTAGGTATAATCCCAAATATAAAGGGGACTATTACCTTCAAGATTGATTCAATCTGGAGCTTTTATGCTCGGGAGAGAGCCATAGCGATGGTCACCCCTTGTGAGATCAACCAGGTGGTGCACTACCTTTTTTACTGACACCGCCAGCTTGATGGTCTTGATGTTCCTATTGCCTCTTTGGGACTTAGATCATGTATCTATATACAATTGGGGCAGCTCTGCTCTGGCTTATCTATTCCGGAGCATGGATGAAGTGGTCCACAGGGCCAAAAGATTCTACGATTTTTGGCACATCATCTTGGTAAGCTATATCTTTCTCTTTTCCTCTTATTTTGCTTAAATATCCATTCATTGATATATGCTAACCCTCTTTCTTTTATAAGTTTAGGCCCTGGAGCTAGAGCTGCTTATTGGTGTGCTATGAGTGGGGAGTAATTTCCCCACCATCAGTAGGTGAGGTGGTAGTTATGTACTGAAGAGGCATCTAGCCCGAGTACACATCCATCGGTAGCACTTCAACCCTTTGATGCATGATACAACACTTACAATAATCACATTCATATTTATAACATTGTAAATTTGACTCACTTACTTATTGGTGCTTTCATTGTAGATTTAAAATGATTTATGGGGTCCTAAGAACATATGGCATGTAGAGATGACTTATTCTAGACCATTAGCTCAAAGGAGGGTCCTCCTTCGTGGGCCAAACTATCAAGTTTGGTACCTTGGTGACTGAGTATTGAACTAGAACGGGGGGCGTCAGAGTGAGGCACATCCCCAAATCCCCTTCGAGGAGCATGCTATAGACTCATGAGCTAGAGGGTGTTGAGCTCGATTAAGCTGTTACTGAAGAGCCCACTATGGATCATACTATACGAATTAAGAGTCAGTACTTGGATTTTATCCGGACTCACCTCCTGTTGATAGTCCCCATTTTTGTCGCTTCTACCTCTCAGGCAAGTGTTTGACATTCTCTATTATATCCAAGATTATTTTGTCCCAACATAGTTTTCATTTATTTTTAGGTTGCAGTGACTATACTTACACCCCGCGCCAGACCTCAAGTATGGGAGAGAGAGCCTCAGAGATGCCGTCTCGATCTGAGCAGAAAGGGACTTTGTCTGCAACTCTCAATTCATTGCTGGTAGCTTTGTTCACACCCTTAATCCCTTGGCCTATCGCTGGGTTCCTCCTAAAGAGTTACATCATTAGTTCCTAACCCTGGATGAGGACCTTGTACCTGTATGTACTTCTAGGGGTGCTACTCACGTGTGTTTGCTTTTAACCTGCCTCTTAAATCATTCTTAACATGTTTGTTAGTTCTAACATTCTTTTAATAATGCAGATTCCTTTGGAGCAAGGCCTATATATGTACTGGATGATCGAGGCTTAGAGGGACTATATACTGGATGTCACCTAGCAATGAAGGGTAATAATCTCTCCTAAATCTATATGTATGCATGCTCGTATGATTTACTAACATGTGCTCTACTCAAATAAGATTATGATGAGGCCAACACTTGATAGATTAAGGCCCATGAACTATTCTTTTTTATTTCTACTTCTCTTTACCTATTTAATTCTGATACTTGCACATTTTTAACTCTTGTTGGTCGGATGTTTATAGAATTCAACTTTTATTTCAATTAATTTTAATTTTCACATACAATTTAGCATGAGTGCTTACACGAATGCCCTTTTAAGCTGCTAAGTTCTTATTTATAAGGTTAAGACTACATAATCCCATCAGAAGCTTTTCAACTATCACTGTTGGAGAGGCAATCACCTCATGGCCTTCTATTGAAGAGGCGATCATCTGATGGCCTTCTATTGAAGAGGCGATCGCCTTTTCGTGCTGAGGAGAGGCGATCGCTTCATGGCCTTCTATTGAAAAGGCGATCGACTCTTCATGCTAAGGTGGTGCCTCTTCGATGAGGTGATCGCCTCAGTGCCAGGTTGGTTTCTCCCCCTTAAAATCCTAATTCTTCACCTTCAACCCCATTTTCAGATATCTCCATCCTAAACCTCTATTTTCTCTCTCTAGATATCCCTAAAAGCTTGAATTATGACTGAAAGAATCCTTAAAATGCTACAACTAATATTGAAAATCTTAGATAATGAATCATGGGCCAGATTGGAACCGTTCTACCTCCCGGTCTTTAGATCATTACATGTTAGGAGAATGAAATTATCTTTTCTTCATGTTGTAGCCAGTTTTGGGATCCTCAGAAACATATCTTCTGGTTAAATACAGTTAAACTATGCACCTTACCAGAGGATTTTGAGGCCATTCTCGATTGCCATATGGATTCAACTTGCCTGCTTGTAATCCCTGACCTTGTGATTCTAGACCTTTATTCTATCTAGCATCATATGGCCCAAATGTTCAATATTTCACCATAGTCTTCATTTCATTGCATTCTCAGCTCATAAATTGCATTAGAATCCTTCCTTAAAACTATTATGGGCATAAACATGAAAAAAGCTTATTGTCCTCGGATGATGGCCTGCTGCTTGTATGCTCAATTTCTACTTGTTTCCCTTTTTAGAAATTATGACTCAAAAATCTTTTCCATCCTCAATCAAGTGGAAGCAGGGCTTAACCCTTTCCTTCTCATTCTAGTAGAAACCATCATCATACTGGATAACTTCATAGAAATAAAATAATTCTTTAGAAGTCCACTTATGTTGGAGGTAAGTTCCTCTGCCTTGAATTCTTATTCCCTTATCATTCTATCATTACATCCATTTACTTAACACTTTACGAACGTGGCTTTGTGAGAAACTGGATCTACTAAAACCTCCTCAAGATGTTGTATGCTATAGAGCCAAGCATTATCGAACTAGAAAGCTACAACCCATACCAGAAGATGTTCAAGGCTAGCTATTGACATTCCCCGACACTCTAATTCAATGGATGTGTCAATGGTGGAGGTTACAACATGTGACTACTTGATCTTACACTTACTGTGTTATGGTTGCTGGCCTTTATTTTTCCACCTTCTATAACCCTATTCGTCTCTATCACTAATACGAATAAAAGAAACTGATCATGGAATTAGTTCATGAGTTTGAACCAGGTCCCCTCTCCTAAAAATTCCTGGATAACTTAGTAGCTATCTGGCCTCATAAAATCATTCAGAGGAATATAGACTACAATGGGTATCCGACTATCGATAATAATGACAAGGCGTGGATTCATTTACAACAGACAGAAAAAGATGAGTTTATTAGAAATAAAAGGATAAAAGAGTTGCAAATGTCGAGTGCTTAGGATGTTCAATAAAAGAAAAGGATACAAAATTAGTTTATGAATAGAGCCATCATTTCCCTTTTTGTTAGATAGCATTTCCTTTAATAGTTAAATAGTTTGTAATAGAAACTTAACATGATGTTTAACAATAATTAAAGCAATTTATGTCATTTAACTTAAGCACAATTTGCATATATATTTTACTTCTGACATATCTCATGTTGTTAGTTGGCTTGCCCTTGTAAATTTTTCATCTAACTATTTTTCCTCTCTTTCTCTTTTATATGTCCTTAACTTTTTCCTGGACCACCTATTTTAAGGTTTTCAATCCGACAGGACTTTTAATTTCTTAATTTTTTTCTCAACTTTGCCTAGACAGTATCTTTTTGAGGTTTTCTCCTTAACGAGACTTTTATAAAAAGTACTTCTTGAGCTTGTCCAGATTAATAGGCTCTCTAAATTCATTCCTTTCTATGTCAGATAGGATAGCAACACCCTTGGAAAATAACTTTTTCACCACATACAGGTCTTCCCAATTCGGCTTGAATTTTTCTCGTGGGTCGGTCATGATCAACTTTGTAAGCTTCAATACTAAATCTCCCTTTTTAATCTTTTCTAGCTTGATTTTCTTATTTTCAGCCCGGGCTATCCTCTTTTGATATAGCTGGGAGTGATACATAGCTCTCTTCCTTTTCTTATCTAGTAAAGTTAGTTGCACTAATCGACTCTCTACCCATTGGTACTCGGGGATCTTAGACTTTAAGAGAACTTTTAGCAATTGAATCTTGACCTTTATTGGCAATACAGCTTTGCACCCATATACTAAATAATATGGAGTGACCCTAATTGACGTTGTGGCAGTAGTTATATATCCCTATAATGCACTGCAAGTAATTTGACTAATCTCAATAATTCTCCATCATCTTCGTCGGGATCTTCTTCACATTCTTATTTGTAGCTTTTACTACCCTATTTACTTATGGCCTATACAGAGATGACCTGTGATGCTCAATCTTATATTCTTTTAATAGTGCGGTCGTCTCTGCCAGAAATTGAACACTATTATTATTGACAATATTATAAGGTAACATATATCTATAGATTATGTTTTTCTCAATAAATCTCACCATCTGCTTAAAGTCAATAGTGGTATAAGATTCAGCTTTGACCCATTTAGAGAAATAATCAATCGCCACCATAATGTACCAATGGCCATTCGACGCTCTCAGCCTTATCTCTCCTATAATATCAATTCTTTAAATAGTAAAGGGCTAAGAGGAAGTCATTCCTGAAGCTTCATTGAAGGTAGGTGACTCACATCTCTATAAACTTGATAGTTATGACACTTCTTTATGAACTTGACATAATCTATTTCCATGGTTAGCCAGAAATAACCCTAACGAGCTATCTTCTTTGCAAGAACCGTCCCATTCATATGTGGCCCACACACTCCCTTATGGACTGCTTCCATAAGTTTCTAAGCTTTTTTTTATCGACACATCTCAAGTGGACACCCGTAGGCATTCTTTTGTACAGCATTCCATTATAGTTGATGAACTGTCATGACAATATTCACAGCAACATCCTTTCTCTCTTATTGGCATCCTCTAGGAATTGTCCTATTTTTAGATATTATTATAAATCATAAACCATGACCCCTTAGCCATATAAATCGACATTACCCTTATTTCTTTATAGTTGGGGCTTCGGGACTTTGCTAAAATTAGAGGCTTAACTTCTGTCTATTTCCCACTCTCCCACATAGAAGCCAACGTAGCTAGGGCATAAGCTATCTATTTCTCTTCCCTTGGTAGATGGATAAACTTACACTGAGTAACGGATAATGAAATAGTAGCTAAATAACCCCAATACAGACTTAGCCTACCCTCTTTTACTTCCCATTCTTTGAAGGCTTATCTTACAACCAACATAGAATCCCCATACACGGTGACATCCTCTACCCCCACACTATGTAGTGCTTCCAAATTGAAGATGCAGGCCTCATACTCAGCTTGATTATTTGTTACGTTGAATTTAAGTCTCTTCGTCATTAGGATCATTTCTCCTTTTGGTATGATCAGGATTATATTAATACCAGTTCCTTTATTGTTAACGGCTCCTTTGAAGTCCATCTCCCATCCTTGGACCTCTATTGCCTATAGATGCTTATTCGGGAACTCTAGCTCCTATTCATGTTCATCAGTTACTAGATTCTAAACTAGAAAGTTTGCTACCACCCTTCTTTTTACTACCTTCTTTACTACATAGTCTATGTCAAACTCAGTGAGCATAACCAACCACCTGACTAATTTTCCTATAGGTGATGGAGTTTGCTGAAGGTATCTAAGGGGCATATTGAGAAACTACATGTACTTTGTAAGATTAATAGTAATGATTGAGCTTTTCTGTTGCCCAAATCACAGCTAAGTATATCTTCTCTACAAGACTGTAACAAGTTTCATATTACAAAAGCTTCTTACTTAGGTAATATCCTACATGTTTAACCTTCCTTTCATTTTCTTAGCCAACATTGCCTCTGTTGCATCTTTTTTAATTGCTAGATAAAGAATTAAGGGTTTACTTGGCTTCGACAACTATAAGACTTGAGGATTCATTAAATAACTCTTAATAGTTTTAAAATCTTGTTAACACTTATAGTCCCAGATTACTAGTTGATTCTTCCTTAGAAGTTTAAAGATTGGTTCACAAATTATAGTTAACTTGGCTAAGAACCTACTAATATACTATAATCGCCCGATAAACCCCTTAACTTCTTTTTCACTTTTTAGTGTGGGCATCTCTCTAATTGCCTTGACCTTGTCCAAGTCCACCTCTATTCCTTTCTGACTAACAATATGTCCTAGTAGCTTCCCAGATGTTACTCCAAAAGCACACTTCTTTAGATTCAGCCTAAGATTGTACTTTTTTGCTCTTGCTAGGAACTTGTCTAGGGCTTCAAAATGTCCTTCTCCGGTTGCAAACTTCACCATTATATCTTCCATATACACTTCTATCTCTTTATGGATCATATCGTGTAACAAAGTAGTTGCCATCCTTTGATAAGTGGCCCCTATATTCTTTAATCCAAATGACATTACCAGATAGTAATAGATACCCCACTTAGTGGTTGTAGACACTCAATTTCTGGATGATGTGTTATGGATGCGACAAAGGATTCCAATGATGAAAATATCATTAATAAGTCCTCGATACTTAAGCTTTAAAATTCTAAGAGTTTAAATGCATTTTTAAGGGAAGGATTTAGTGTTTTCAAGGACTAAATTGCAACATTTTTTAGGATCTAATTGCAAACTTAAATTTTTTCATAGGTCTTTTTGTAATTAAATGATAAAAAAGAAGCTATTAGAATTCCATAATTCCAACCGGAATTACACCAATTCGGATCAAAATTGTGTAATTTCGGTCAAAATTACACAATCCCGATCAGAATTACACAATCCCGTTCAGAATTGAATTTTTTCGTCTCTGTTTTTTTTATTTTTTAACTCAATCCTAATTGTTCTAAAATTCCTAATTAGTTTTTAACTCAATCTTAATTGGTCTAAAATTTCTAAATATAATTTTAATTATTAATCTTATATTTTTAGAAATTAGAATCATGTTAGGATTGAGCTAGGTTTTTTTAGTTCTTTTTTCACTATATAAAGAGGACGGGAGCCAGGAAGAAAAAAGAAAAAAAAAGGGATGCAAAAACGTATTTTGAAGCTGTTGGTTTTTTTGTGCATTTAAGAAAATAATTTTCATTTATTGTCGACTCTTAAAAAGCTTTCTTAATTCTTTTCTTTTGGAGTTGTCTTCCTACAAAAATTCCTTTTGGTTTATCAATTAATTCAAAATCCTTGGAGAATTTTTGAAGAAGAAGATTCGAAGACTTGTCAAGAACAGTGAATTACCAATCTGAGGAGTACCTCAAATCACTTATAAGCATCATCATCATCTTCTTCTATTTTTTATTTATTTTTTATAATATTAATTATTTTTATTTTTTTGAGTTATTATTATAATTTATTCATTAATCGTAATTTTTTTTGTGGTAATTATGGAGGAAAACGCATGGTGATCATGTTGGAGGGATGGATTCATGAGAAATCTATGGAAAACCATGGATAAAGCCTCGTAGAGACTTAGTGTCTAGGGTTTTTATTTTATTTTATTTTATTTATTGCTTTTATTTTATTAATTATTTTATGAATTAATGTAATAGCCCCAATAGTGGGAATAGTGAAATTATGTGTGGTTGTATATTTATTTTGATTAAATTGGTTAGTAAAACTAGGTTTCAATTAAGTAATTATTTAAAATCAATGAAGGAAGTATATTAATTTAGGTTGCTTGATAATAAAATTAGGGTTTTAGTAAGAATTAATTTAATTATTTATTTGATCATATTTAATTATTTTTTATGTTTTTTTTTTATTTATTTTTGGGCTTATTTATTATTTTTATGTGCTTTTGGGGCCTTAAGCCCATTTTAGGCTTTGCTTTATTTACTTAAGTTTAAGTAATTCTTTTAGCTCATCTCACTTAATAATTAAGTAGGTTTAATTAATTAAATTATATTTTTAGGTCCATAATGGATAGCAAAGGTCACGGGAATATTAATCACATGCAAGTTGACCTAAGTCTCAATAGGTCTAGTTTTGACCAAAGCCTTGAATGTCCCCTCAACATGCCTCTTTATATCATCATAAGCCTTGATAATTACTTCAGAAGGCTTCAAGTCTGCTACAATCAACCCCAACTTCATCAGAATCCTTAATGGACATATTAACAATAGAACCATTAACCACCATCACACAACAGGTCATCTTTCCTTTTACCTCAGCTTTGATGAACAAAGCTTTATGGTGATCCCTTCCCTCTAAAGGTAGATCATTATTAGAAAACATGATGAATCCTTGAGGAGTTTCTATTAAAGAACTGACCATTTGTTCAAGGGTACAACTCATACAGATCTTTTTCTGGTTTATCGATGATCTCTATAATGCATAAGCAACTCCTAAACACTAGTAATGGTCTCTTCATCTCCCTTTACCTCTTCCTTTGAATTTTTTTATCTTTTCTAGTTCAGGTTCGATAGTTTTAGTTTCTTTTTTTTTTTTACCTTCCTCACTGGTTAGTTCACCCTACTCTCCTTATTTTCCCATAGATTTATTCGTCCCTTATCTTCATCATCAGAGCTCCAAATATCCAAGACACGCATGGCAAACTCTAAAGGTTGTTGATTTTGGCTTAGGTCTTTTGTTTTAGGTTTTACCGAGCTAGGGGTAGTGTCAATAAAAGAGTTTAAGACTTGCTCTTCTATTAAACCTATGTTGATAATTAGGACTGGTGTGTTTGATGGAGGTACATTTTGGTAATTGGGCAGAGGGTTATTCTAGGTGTTAGCTTCAGGGTTGGTTATTTTACCTGTATCAATCAAGTCTTGGATATTATGTCTTAATTGGGTATAATTATCAGTGTAATGCCTAGTAGTCTAGTGGAACTTGCAAAAGAGTTTTGGGTTGGCATTAGGCATAAGTTATTGCGAAGGTAAGGGTCATAACAGGCTTTTCTCAATTAGCTTCTCAAGGACCTTAGAAAACGGTCATACTAAATTTGAGAACTTTCGAGGTTGCCTAACAGTGCCAATCTACACACTATTGCTCAGTTGTCTAATAGCATTGATTTACACATTGCTGTTAAAGCCGATCCCATCTTTGCCCCCAGATCTTCCTCTAAAGAACCTCTTCTCTTGGGCCAAATTGAATTCCTTTTACACCCCAAATCTATACAGTTCCTCAAAGTTTCAGATACCTAGGTCTCCTAGCTTTTTAGACAATATTAGGACACATCCCTCTATTGCTAACATCAATTAATCTGACTCAGTAGGTTTATATCTCATTTGGGCCAACTTCCCTCTCCAACGAGTTAGATAGTCAGTGAAAGACTTATTAAAATTTTTCTTAGTGTTCTATAGATCCCTCAAAGATACCTCCAATTGTATATTAAGACCATACTATTTCACAAATGCAACACATAATTCTTTCTAGTCAGACTGGACATGTGGTTCCAAAGTATAATACCATAGAATTGGTGCACCCTTTAGTGATATAGGGAACTATTTGACTATTTGGGCTTTAGTCAATTTTGTGGATTTCATGTAAGTCATATATTACTTTAGATGCAAATATGGGTCTTCAGTTCCAGAGTACTTCTTCATGTAAGGGAATTTAAATTTTCGGGGCAAAAGCTCATCTTCTTCATCTAGGTTCAAATTAGTGTAGTCTATCGGAGCATATATGCCCTTCTCTTTCATTATCATCTACATTTAATTCATGGCCTTGGTTGTACTCTTGGCCAATCAGACTCTTCCACATTCTTAACTTGGTTCACATTCCCTCGGTTAGGTGGATCGGCCAATATTGTCACATCGTCTCCTTTCCTTTCTCTTACTGAGATTTGAACATCAATATTAATTAGGTTGGTTGGTTGGTTGCGTATGTTGATTTTCTTTGATCAACTTGGTTATTTCTCTCATCATCTTTCTCATTATAGACCAAATTTTAGTAAATTCTTCCTCTTTCAACTGTGCTTTAAAAGCCTCGAGATCAAAACGTCCTACCATTTCTATCTCTGAATTTCTAACTAAGCGCCTTGAACTAGATCAAACCCACCTACACAGCTCGAAGGATCTATATTGTTGTAAGACCACATGTCAGAATTATGCATAACATGTATACATGATATCCATGTTCATTTTATTATTTAAGGAAAGCAAGAAAATAAACAACCATACTTAACATATATATAACATGAAGAAAAAAATACAAAAATTAAAAAATGATAACCTTTACCTTTCTTTCTCCTGCACATGTGTTCAATGGTGAGTTTCTCACCTTAGAATTTTTTGACTAAGTTTTAATTATTAATAAGGGATAACAAAACAGATGTATGCAAGATAACTCTTAAAATGGAGCAAACAAGTAATGGATCCTCTAAATGAATCCAAAGTCCATCCTTAAAGGACCCAGAATGGCATTAAAAACTTTTCCCTATAAAGATCCATTTTTAATGGGCCAAAATAAGCATGAAATGCCCATCTTGAGAAGGTCCATCCATAATGGGCTTGGGATTTATTTTAAGGATCTACTAAAGGGCAAAAAAAAAATATGCATTTAAGGAAAAAATTCCTAAGGAAAATTGCTAAGTCATTACATAAGCTTGAGTCTCGGGTAATAGGCTTCGGTTCCCATAATGATATATAACCATATACATCTCCCCACATAAGGGTATATGCGATGCAGATAAGTACATGTCGTGAGTGACAATAATCAAATATTTCACCACCAGGTTTGATTGAAATGTAGGTAGCAAAATAATTATTATTATCGAGTTAATTGGAACTAAGTTCTCATTGTGTGCAAATGTGTCATGAATGCAAAAGAAATGAGGGATTAATTAAAAATGATAAATTACAAAACACTTGGAATCAGTTTCTTTATCCCCAATGGAGTCGCCATTGTAGGCAGCGAGGTTTAACCAGTGCCTAAGTGTTTAGCGATCGCAGCACTATGTGGGCTCAAGGCCCACTAGGAAATACGAAATAGGTATAAAGCTTAATCAGAGATGGAGTCACCACCTGGATGAAAGCTAAGACACGCTGTACAACAACTAGATTCCATGGAGGTTCCCAGAAGCCGTCATCAGATATTGGGTTCAGAAACTGGGTACGGGCTTTTGGAATACCTACTCAACCTTGTGGCTGGCCTCCGTTTGTGTTTCATAATTTATCACCTTTAATTATTCAATTATTTCTTTATTAACATGCAAATTGTAATTGCCTTCAAATAATTGGTCAAGTTTTACAGTTAAGTCCAAGTTTTCATATTAATCTAATTTGCATGTTTATAGCCCAACATTCGACATAAATAATAAAAAAAATAATAATTTACAACCATACATTCAAATCAAATGGGGGAAAGGATTAAGGATTACAGTGCTTTGTACAAAGAATAGGTGAAATAAACAGAAGATAAACTAAAAATAAATCGAAAATAAACTTCTTGGATGACTAAAAAACCTCTTAAGATCTAATTAATAGAATGGATATCTAATGATTAAGAATCATCGAATAACCCCTGCAATAAACACAAGTCAGCCCTTTCTCACAAAATAACATAAACAAACCTACAAGAGGAAATCATAAAGTTAACTCTTAGATTAAATAAAATACTAATAAGAATAATAGATATCTAAAACTTGGCCAAACATAATAATAAAATGATCGTGAAAAATAAATGAAAAGATAAAGCATGAGCATTCTCAATAATCATGCACGATTTACGTAAAAACTGAGACAAGGTCACATAAGACCCTATCAAAGTGGCAGTCGCCTTTGTGCTGCCTCTTTACAAAGGCAATCGTCTGATCAGCAGATACATACAACTTCTAAAAGCAGAGAACTTCATTTTTAAGCAAAAAATAAGTGATGAACAAGACTTACAACTATGCTCAAAATCTCAATCGATCACGTTAGGAGCATGGCATAACATAAGCAATAAACACAAGAAACAAGTAACTGAACAAGTAAGTAAGAAGTTCGATAACACTATAGCTTCAATGTTGAAAGGAAGTAAGAATCATTATTGAAACAAGAACTTTTCTCAAAATGGTTGGCCATCAGAGATAAGTATGGATTTTGATCTTCATTTGAATACAAGGTTCCTCCCTTCTCCTTATCAAGAAATGAACCTCCAAGCTTTCTTCCTCCCTTTCTCTCCTCAAGGACCTTTTTTCCCCTCTCCAAGACTCCCTCTCTTTTTTTTTTTATTCTCATTGCCAACCCCCTTTTCTCTCTTTTCTTCATTAATCCCATCCTAGCCTATACCCCCTCCATCACTGATCATTGCCCTTCCTTTTTATCCCATGCCTAGCCCTATACCCCTTTTACTCATCATTGCTGCTATGGTCAGTGAAGGGTGGCCCACCAAGTTGGGTGTGCATGTCACCTCAACATTTAGTGCAAAGGCAAGTGGTTGCTGAAGAGGTAATGCCTCTATGATGCAGCAATCGCCTCATCGCCTACTGCTATAAAGGTGATCGCTTCTCTGCCCTGGCTTTGCATTGGGCCAAATAGGCCGAGGTGGGTTGAAGTTGCTTCTAAATGGGCTTGGGCTGAGATTTTGGATCTTAAGCTTTAGGTCCATTTTTAAGAAGATCTAGGCTTCTTTCTTATATTCAAGTCTTACATTTCTCATCATCAGGTTCTATGACGGGTCGATCAAACTAAGCATTCACAGTTCGCCCCCAACCTTGAGCTGATCAAATCGGGTGTCAACACTAAATTAATTAAATAAAAAATAAAAGAGTAAATAAAAATGACACTAAATTTTGTTTTATCATATACATATTTAATACTTCATTTTAAATTAGTTACTTAAAAATTAAAAATATAACATTGATGAATGTGATATAGAGGACGAGGAAAGATGAGTGTTTGTTGTCCAAATTTTTAATTTTTTATATATAAAAAAATAAAAAATAAAAATATTTATTTTAACAGAACTAATAGTTATAAATTTCAATATTAAACATTTTATTAAAAGCATATCATTAGCAAATAAGAGTAAAGACTCCAAATATTTTATTATTTATATACTTATTTTTATTTAGCTAATTTAAAATGAAGCATTTAAACACACATACATATATTTCACATCAACTTAAATTTTTATTTTTAAATTTAATTATTTTAGATTAAACATATAATTTAATTTAGAAAAATTGATAATTAAGTAGAATATTTTTCTTAAAAATTATCTTTATTAATAAAAAAATTAAGAATAATTTTGTTTATTGAAATTTAAAATTTGAAATATTTTGATAATAAAACAATTTTAGGGACTAATTTATAATTGTTTTAGATGTCAAAACTTCTATAGGAGGCTAAATGAACAGATTAAATAACCTTAGGTGCGTTTTTTTAGCCAAAAAATAGATAAGAGGCTTAATTGAGCATCGCACAGTACATTAAGGGCTAAATTGGACTTTTTTCCTATTGAATTTTAGCTAGCATAGCCGTTTTTCAACTTTTACTTTTCTCGAATGCGTGGTGTGCAGACTATATACTTGTATCAAATGCATGTTAGCCACAGAATTGAGCAGTGATGGCTAAACCATGATCGTGTAGGCATCATTCATTGTCGGTTTAGTTTCTTTATAATGTATTTAATAAGGCTTATCCAAAAAAAAAATTAATTGTTTTTTTTTCCACAAAAGAAATACATAATATTTTTTAAATTAGTAAATTTTTTTAAAAAATTTAGCATAATTTTATATAACTACATATGATTCTTAATATTTATCTTTATAACGAAATAAGGAAAAACATTTTAATGAAAAAACAAAATTTTGGTTAAGAAATAGAAAACAATAAAATATATTTTGAATGTCATTCCATTGAATTGAGAAAATATATATAATATTGTCGCTCATATCACCATCCATAATTAAATTATCATTGAAAAAATTTTGTTTGACTTAGGGCATTTGATTTTTCTTTTGTTCCCACAATAAGGTGTAAAACATATTTCATGGCCAAACCTTAACCAATTAACAGAATGTGGCTTATGCTCACAAACAAATAAGATTGCAGTTCATGGAGCTTCTAAATATTTTTATATTCGTGCTCTTATTTCTTGGCCTTGCCATTGAAAACGAAGCACAGCCCACTTATCTCTATCATATTTGCCCAAACTCCACCACTTTTACCACGAACAGCACCTACCACAACAATTTAAAAAAAGTCATCTCTTCAATTTCCACAGACGCACAAAACCATGTGCATATGTCCTATTATACCTCCGTAGGCGACGGCCAGAATCAGGTCTACGGCCTTTCTCATTGTTTTGGTAACCTTAGCACTGCCGGCTGCAATGATTGTATCTCCTTTGCCACCGCGGACATAGTCCTACGCTGTCCAACCAAAATGACGGCCATAATATGGTATGATCAGTGCATCCTGCGTTATTCAAACCAACCAATCTATTCCATCGTGGAGCTGTATCCTTCTGTATCCATGTGGAATACGCAGAACGTTACGGACCAAAGTCGTTTTAGCCTGGTATTGGCAACCACAATTAGTGATGCAGCAACTGAGGCAGCAGATGCTCCATCAGATGCTATAAAGTTTGCAGTTAAGGAAGCCAATTTAGCGGCGTCTCAAAAGATATACACCCTTACACAGTGTACACCGGACCTCACTAGCTCTGACTGTATACTGTGTCTCGAAGCAGCTATCTCAGATTTGCCAATATGTTGTGAAGGAAAGCAAGGTGGAAGGGTCTTGTTTCCAAGCTGCAATGTCCGTTATGAAATATATCCATTTTACAATAAATCCGGGTTTGCGCCTGAAGTTTTTTCTTCTACTGATAAAACAGTGGTCGTGGAAATTCCGCCTCCTCCTCCAGGTTCAGTAACACCAGAAGGTAAAGTTGGAAAAAAGAAGGCGGAATCCTGAAATAATGAGTAATTATCATTAGGAACTTGCTTTTATCTGCAAACCGTTTTCATTTTTCAGGGGGGAGAGAAAGAAAATCAACACAGATTAAGGTCATTGCAAGTGTTTCTGCAGCAATTGTAGGGATTATGGTGTTCAGTTCCTTCATTTGTATCATGGGCAGAAGGAGAAAAAGACGAGAAAAGGGTAAGGGGAAATTGTTGCTATTACATTAACTATATTATCTTTTTCTAATATTAATAAAAATGCTTGCTGCAGAGAAAAAAGAATTTAGCCAACAGGTTCAGTTACTGGACTTGGGAAGAGGAAGAATTGGAGATGGCTATTCAAATGAAAAAGCAGATATGCCGGCGAATTCTCAGGATTTTCCTAAGGTCCCATTTCACATTGTACAAGAAGCCACAAAGAGTTTTTCTAATGAAGCTAAACTTGGAGAAGGTGGGTTTGGCCCTGTATACAAGGTAATATTGGTTAGTGACTAGATCAGTGAAAGCATCTAACTAAAGCAACCACACAACCAGTGCACAACAATGATAAAAAAGAAATATCGATAGCTATCTTGATTTTTACAGCGCCATATTAATTTGGAACATATACTCTCAGGGTACATTAGAAGATGGAAGAGAATTTGCAGTGAAGAGGCTCTCAAAAACTTCTGGTCAAGGACTACAGGAATTCATGACTGAAGTTACATTAATTGCCAAACTACAACACCGAAATCTTGTCAGGCTCCTGGGCTGTTGCTTAGAAAAAGCTGAAAAATTGCTTATATACGAGTACATGCCTAACAAAAGCCTCGACATATTTCTTTTTGGTCAGACTACTAAACTTGAAGAATACTTGCTATCATTCTGAAAATGAAATAAAAAAAAAAGGCATATTACATCCGTAACTATCTATATTTATATGATTTTGTCGCATTAACATCTCAACTTATCTATAACCTTTTATATAAACACCTCTTTGCACTATTGACAAGACACATAATATGACATGTCAGCATACACGCACATTATAATAATGTGGTAAATTCATGCAAATACATGGGTAAAATAGCAAGTATAGGGGTAAAAAAGCAAATTCATGAAAGTACACATAGCTAAATCTTCTAAACATGTATTTCTATTATAAACTATAGATAAATTGAAATATTAATTTGTTAAAATTAGAAATATACAGGGTAAGGTGACAAATTCATACAAGTACAAGTGAGTGCATATGTATTATGCCATAAAAAAATGTAACTGATTCGCTACTGATGTGAATGATTATCAGATTCAAACATGAGTATGCATCTTGATTGGCAAAGGCGTCTTAGCATAATCAATGGGGTTGCCAAGGGCATCTTGTATCTACATGAAGATTCTCGACTCAGAGTAATTCATCGCGATCTAAAAGCCAGTAATGTTTTGCTTGATTATGAGATGAGCCCAAAAATTTCAGACTTCGGAATGGCAAGGATTTTTGGAGGAAATGACAGAAATAGTACAAATAGAGTTGTTGGAACATAGTGAGTGATATTCTTTTCTTGAAACATGCACATTCTAAACTAAATGAAGAGGTAATTCTAATTAATTTTACCATGAAATCAAACAGTGGATACATGTCTCCAGAATATGCTTTGCAAGGACTGTTTTCAGTGAAATCAGATGTTTTCAGTTTTGGAGTTCTCGTGCTGGAGATGATCAGTGGGAAAAGGAACAATCGATTTTATCATGAAGAAGATGGTGAAAGCCTCCTCACTTTTGTATGTTCCTCTCCCTGATTTTTCTTCTTTTGCAAGCAAAAACTGCTAGTAACCAACACTGGATAACCTTTTCAGGCATGGAAACTGTGGCATCAGGGCGAAGGCTTGGAATTCGTGGACCCAATACTAGTGAAGTCAAGTGTGGCCACCGAGGTGCTAAAGTGTGTCCACATTGGATTGTTGTGTGTGCAAGATGACCCAGCGGAGAGACCGAAAATGTCATCTGTAGTCGTCATGTTGGCAAGTCATGATACCATAGTACTACCTCAACCTAAAAGACCTGCATTTTCTATTGAACAATTTGCAACATCAAATCCTAAAGTTTGTTCTGTTAATGATGTAACTCTTTCAAATGTATCACCACGTTGATTGTCTTTTAGGATTCTATTCAAATGCCTCCTCAATAGGACTATAAGCAAATACAACGTCATCTGTCGAAGAGTTCACGAGAATTGTGACTGTATATTATGAACATGTGTACTTTTTGGTTTAATGCATGCGGTGCGGGCAATGATAGAGCGCATTAATGCTTCATAATTAATGAGAAAACTTTTATGCCCTAGTAAGCGGGCACCCCACTCACAAAATTGCCATTGTTCCCAAACAACATTTATTAATTATCATGGATCAATAATTGTTTATGTGCGTTCATCCTCAAATGATTTCTAGCTGAACACCAGTGACTGAATTATAACTAAATCTGCTATCGTTGAAATAAAAATATATAATAACTAAATCTGCTAATGAAGCATAGTAGCTATTATAAATTGCATAATCCGTTTACCATTTAAAAAAAAAAAAAAAAACAGGTGATTGTACTTGTACTACATAGAGTATGGCATTTTCACTAAGGACCAAGAATATAAAAGTTGCAAAATATAATGCCCAAATTCAACAGAAGGTCCTCTCAAGCATTTTAACAAACATCTTGGCTTCATGATCGTCATCTTGACTAACCACCAACAGAAAACTGTTGTACTGAGTTTTGCTCTTTGCTATAAGTTTAACTAAATGTCGATAAACGAAATTTGCGAAATGGGCCGAACTTTATTGCCTTTTGTGGCTTGGGTTGGCTTACGCTATTGGAATGGGCCGAAGTTTTCTTACTTTCGACCCTTAACTAGATTTTCTATTTATTCATTTATTTATTATTTTCTTTTCCTACCTAAAACACTTAAAACACCTAAAACATTTAGTGTATTACGTTCAATAGTATAATTTAATATACATCATTCAAATGTTATTAACTTAATTAATAAAAATAAAATATATATCTTATGTTTTAAATTATACCATCGAATCTACATACATCTAATGTAGATAACGATCTCATATTAAAAGAAGCTAACCATTTTACAATTGAAATTTTTTTTTTATTTACACGGAATGTAATACACTTTTTAATTGGATGAATGATACATAAGTCATATATAAAACATTTGAATAATGAATATAAAATATCTAAATTTATTATTCACATATAACTTTTGAAAGTATTACACTGAATAAAATAATTTTTTTTTTAAAAATTATTATTTAAAAAAAAATCTATGGTTTGCATTTGTCCATCTAAATTTTTTGTGCAAAGAGACTGTAGTAATTTTTTTTAAAAAAATTATTATTTAAAAAAAAATCTATGGTTTGCATTTGTCCATCTAAATTTTTTGTGCAAAGAGACTGTAGGTTCAACTCAAACGATCCATGGCTCGATTTGAAAATCAAGAATCCTACTTTATTAAATTTCTTTATTTTTTTTTTTAAATCTCATTGTTGTGTTTGCTCTAATAATAATAAATTAGATTAATGTTAGTGCACATATAGATTAATTTTTGTAATAAATTATCCAAGTCAATGTACCACTAAAAGTCTGAAACATCAACCAAGATATGCAAATTGTTTATGCCAGAAGGTAAGAGTAACACTTCCTAGAAATTTCACCCACTGAAATAAAAAAAATTTCTATCAAAACGTCATTGTAATTGCCCAATATTGTTGACCATCGCAGGTCTTCTCATCCTTATGTTTCTTTTCTTATTGTGAAATTTCAAGATGCAGGTCTTTTGCAACCTATGCAAAACCAAAATTTTAGTGGAATATGCAGCCAACTACCTTACTAAATTGAAATGTTGTCCTCAGCAGAGCATTTTTTATAGAGAATTTCTTCTGGGAGTTTATGAAGATAATTGATGACTATGATCTTAGCCAAATTATTACAGGAAATTTGTTATTAGCTAAACTGATAGAGACCCATGAGCAATGCTTTGAATTTGGTCCCAGGTATTTAACTCAAGCACAAGAAGTTGATATTTCATATTCATCTCAGAAAGGGCAAGATATGGGTCGGTTTCAGAAGGTTGAAAAAACCTTGGAATTGTTAATCCTGTGTTTCTTGGTTGGTATCTTTCTTGATTTTACTCATGCTGATTCTCCTTACCTATTAACTCATGCTGATTCTCCTTACCTATTAACTCATGCTGATCCTCCTTTCCCATCTTGCCTAGACATCAATAACCAGTCATCTAACGTTCCATTTCAGAACAATCTCAAATACCTGTTGCATTCACTTCCTTCAAATGCTTCTGTTTCGAAACTGTTTGATTCCTCAACTGGAAATGACACAAATAAAGTCTATGCCCAGTATATGTGCCTGAACTATATATCAAGCGATAAATGTAGCACCTGCATCAAAACAGCATCTGATGATATCTTGCAGCTTTGTACAAACAAATCAGAAGCAAGTGTGTGGGAGGAGGAATGCCAATTACGTTACTCAAATGAAAGTTTCTTAGGCCGTTTGGATTTGTCAGGAAATATCCCATTAGATAACAAAAAGAACATTTCAAACCCAGATCAGTTTATGTTTATCGTTAATCGAACAGTAAATGGTCTGATCAAGCAAGCAGCTTATAATCTCTCTCTTAACATGTACAAAACTGGCGAAGCGGGCTTCACGAGCACAGAGAAACTTTATGCTCTAGTTCAATGCACTACAGATTTATCTCCTGATAACTGCAGTACCTGCCTTCAGGTTGCCTTAGCAAATCTTTCGAGTTGCTGCTATTTTTCACGAGGAGCAAGGCTTCTTAGCAGCAGTTGCTATTTAAGATATGAGCTATATGCCTTCTACAGAGGTGAAAATGAACCTCCTTCTGCAGAAAATCAGGGGACAGGAAAGAGTAAGTGTTTCTGCTCAGCGTCAAGGCTCAAACTTGCATAAAATTGCAACCCAAAAATAAATTGCGTAAAGTTGTTTGCTTTATTGATTGCGAATTAGTACCGGTGCGCTAACAACAATTTTTCTCCTTTGTTCAGGTAAACAAACCAAAACATGGATAATTATAATTCTTGTATCATCATTTTTGGCGGTGTTAGCGTTGGGTTCCTTCATCTACTGCCGTTCTATGAAGAAGGGAAACAAGAAACGTAATTATCTCATAAAGAATCTATGAACAAAAACATTTACATATCTGAATTCATTATTTGACACCAGGAATGTTTTCTTACAGGAAAAAATGAAGTTGTAAGTCAGGAATTTCCATTGCAGTTGCAGAATATTGGTGATCCAAACAGCCCTGCTTTCCGGAGCCAAAGTTTTCAAGGAAGAGATGGCTTCAACACTAAGAAATCTGGGTTTGTGGATTTGGCTTCTATCTATGCTGCTACTGATAATTTCTCTAAATCAAATTTTATCGGACAAGGCGGTTTTGGCCCTGTATACAAGGTATGTTGAATGCCTGTACTCTTCTTTTAGGCTTAAACAGAAAACAAAAGAGCTTATTTTCTTCTTCTTCTTCTTCTTCTTCTTATTATTATTATTATTAAGGGCATATTAAGTGATGGAAAGGAAGTAGCAGTGAAGAGGCTTGCAAGTTTCTCTGAGCAGGGAACAGAGGAGTTCATAACTGAAGTTCAGCTGATAATGAAACTTCAACACAAAAATCTAGTCAGTCTTCTTGGTTTTTGTTTTGATGGTGAAGAAAAGCTGCTCATCTATGAACTCATGCCTAACAGCAGCCTAGATGTTATCCTTTTCGGTAATTAATCCTCCAACATACTTAAGCCCAGATATTTTGTTCATCTTAAGATATGATAATTAATATGAAACTAGCTACAAACTTGATTTTTGCTTTTCAATCTGTAGATCCAAGGAGACGTGCTCTACTTGATTGGTGCAAACGTACCAACATCATAAATGGAATTGCGAAGGGAATTCTTTATCTTCATGAGGATTCTCGACTTCGAATAATTCATCGTGATCTAAAAGCTAGCAATATATTGCTCGACAATGACATGAATCCCAAGATTTCAGATTTTGGAACAGCAAGGATATTTGGCTCTGAAGGGGAAGCTAATACTTGCAGAGTAGTTGGAACATAGTACGTTGGAAATTATTAAATTTATCAAATAATTCTTTAGAAACTATATTATGCATAAAAGTCGTATTATAACGATGATGTCTCTGTATTATTTACCGTGTCTACCAATCTTACTTGCGTCCATATTAGACCAGGCTGGTTATTGGAAACTCAGAGAGTACTACTTTTTTCAAATTCAATGTTCCTGATCATTTTCTTTGTGCTCTCTTGTTGACGTACGCAGTGGATACATGGCACCGGAGTATGCTATGGAGGGACTTTACTCCACAAAGTCTGATGTTTTCAGTTTTGGAGTTCTCTTGCTTGAGATCATAACTGGTAGAAAGAACACAGGATTTCAAAAATCAAAAAATGCTCCTAACCTCTCAGCATATGTAAGTTGTGTTACCTTAAGCAACACCTACATTTAATATCATAGTTCTGAAGTTTTGACAGTGTTGATATTGCTTACAGTGTTAAACTATGAACACAGGCATGGCATTTGTGGAATAGAGGAAATGAGGTGGAGTTGATGGATCCATTACTGTTTGATTCTTGTTGTCCTGATAAATTTTCAAGATACATGCATATCGGATTGTTATGCCTTCAAGAAGATGCTTGCAACAGGCCTACCATGTCGTCAGTTGTTTTAATGTTGAAAAGTGAGACTGTAACTCTTCCCCAGCCTCAGAAGCCAGCCTTTTCTATGGGAAGATTCATAGACAACATTGAGGCAAATGTTAATGATTGTTCTGTCAATTGTTTAACCATTTCTAATGTTTCCGCTCGATGATACAGCAGAAGAATTAACGGTAAAAAAAATTTAATTTTTCCAAGTAATTCCAGCTTCCTTTATGATTTTGTCAACTAGAAATCCTGTCTTTTTGCCCGTTAATTTAGTTTCTATAAAATGCCAAGATATAAATATTAAAAAATTGACACAAAACAGAAAATTTGGATTTTCTTGTTAATTTTGAAAAATAAAATTCAGAGAAAAAAAAAATTCAAGAGAAATATTTTTTCATAATATTTAAAGAAAAGTTACACCGCTTATATATACACGCAGGAATTCTAATCACAACCTAATTAGGAATAAAATAACATTATAAATAGAATAAAACTTTATTCCTAATTGTATACAAATATTTACTTCCTAATATATACAATAAAAATATTTACTTCCTCAATACTCTCCCTCAAGTTGGTGAATGTATGTCAATCATTCCTAACTTGTTAAGTGAGTTGTAGAATATTTTTCTGGATACAACCTTTATGAGGATGTCAGCTAGTTAAGTCTGAGATGAAACATATTGAAGATCAATTGTCCCTTGATTCAGATGATCTTTTATGAAATGTTTGTCAACCTAGACATGCTTAGTTCGATCATGTTGAACTGAATTGTTTGCAATTGCTATGGCTGCCTTGTTATCACAATGTAACAACATAGGCTTTGAATGTTTTAATCCTAGATCTTGAACAATTCGCCTTACTCAGAGCAACTCACATACTCCATGAATCATTCCTCTAAACTCAGCTTCAGCACTTGACCTTACTACAACTTTCTGCTTCGTTCTTCTCCAAGTGACTAAATTATTTTCAACAAATATAAAGTACCCGAATGTTAATTTTCGATCAGTCCGATCTCCAACCCAATAAGCACCAGTATAGCCAGTAATTTCATAATCTTTATTCCTCCCAAAGAATAACCCTTTACCCAGAGAAGACTTTAGATATCTTAATACTCGATATACTGCATTCATATGTTCTTTACTCAAAGAATGCATGAACTGACTTAGAACACTTACTGCATAAGCAATGTCTAGTCGAGGATGAGATAGGTAAATCAACCTTCCCACCAACCTTTGATACTGATCTCTATCAATTGGAACTTGATCTTTTAGGACTGAAAGTCCATGGTTGACTTTAATGGGAGTCTCGGTTGGCTTACAATCAAGCATCCCAGTCTCTATCAATAGGTCCATTATGTGCTTTCGTTAGCAAAGAGAAATTCCTTGAGCTAATCTTACAACTTCAATTCCTAAAAAATACTTCTAGTTACCCAAATCCTTAAGTTCAAATTCAGATGCTAACTGTCTTTGCAAGATTGTTGTCTCATTCGGATCATTTCCAATGACTACCATATCATCAATATATACAATCAGTGCGGTGACTTTACCTAACTTCTATTTGATGAATAGTGTGTGATCAACATCACTTTGCTTATATCCGAGCTTCCTCATGAAGGTTAAGAGTTGTCTAAACCATGCTCGAGGCGATTGCTTGAGTCCATACAATGCTCTTTTTAGTTTGCATACTCGATCAGTACATTTAGTTCCGGGTGGTGGATCCATATATACTTCTTCATCTATGGTTCCATTCAAAAATGCATTCTTTACATCAAATTCTCGCAGTGGCTAGTCCAAGTTGGCAGCTAAAGAAGTAAGGACTCGGATGGTGTTTATTTTTGCTACTGGGGCAAATGTATCTTCATAGTCAATTCCATACTTCTGAGTATACCCCTTTGCTACCAACCAAGCTTTATATCGATTTATGTTTCCATCTGGATTGAGTTTGACAGTAAATATCCACCTGCACCCCACCATTTTCTTTCCTTCCGTAAGAGGAACAAGATCCCATGTCTAGTTCTTATGCAATGCCTTTGTTTTATCGTTCATAGCTTTCTTCCAATTCGGGTCATCTAAGGCTTCCTACATATTACTCAGAATAGATACAGTAGATAATTGATTTACAGTAAGTGCATGTGAGTTAGACAAATGGTTAGTTGATATGAAGTTGTTGATAGGGTATTTAGCTTTGGTATGAAGGTCCGGATCATATTATTTTTTCGGAACCCCTCTATTGATCCGAGAAGGATAACGAGGCTCAGTATTTAGATTTAAAAGAGACAAGTTTACCTTATTATACACTGCATCTAAAGTTTCTTCAGCTTCTGGTGTGGTTTGGGAAGATGTACTACCTTGATTACTCGGATTTTCATCAATGGTTTGTATGCTCGTACTCAAAATATCAAATGTCTGTCTAGGTGAGATGCTCAGACTCAGAACATCAGATGTCTGTTCGGGTGAGATACTCATACTCAGAACACCAGATGTCTATCCGAGTAAAATGCTCGTAACATTTGGGAGACTCAAATTCGGAACACTCAGAATGCTATCTTCAAGCTCAAAGAGGTTCGCATGTTTCTCCCCCTGAAGAGAGAACTCAAAGTAGGAGAAGAAAGGACAATTTTCATGAAACCTAACATCCCGAGTAATATACATCTTCTTTGTACTTGGATCATAACATTGATATCCTTTTTTGTAAATCTGCATAGCCAACAAAGATACATCGGATAGCTCAAAGGTCTAATTTATTAAGTGTCTGATGAACATATGTCGTGCATCCAAAACTTGGGATTCAAGATTATTGAGGGGTGGAGATATGACAAGTTCTTGAAGTTTCTGAAAAAGAGTTTTAAAATCGAGTACTCGTGATGATGTCCAGTTTATGAGGTATGCAATGGATCCAACAGCCTCTCCCTAGTATTCTCGAGGAACATTCATGTCGAATAATGATGCTCGGACAACTTCCAATAACTGTCAGTTCTTCCGTTCAGCTATACCATTTTGTTAAGGAGTGTCGGCATAAGATGTTTGATAGCAAATGCCCTTCTTGTAGCAAAAATCATTGAGAATTAAGTTAACATACTCCCCCCATTGTCAGACTGCAAGACTCAGATTTTACTCTGGTATTGTGTCACCACCATGTTTTACAGGTCCTGAAACTTGGAGCACACATCTCCTTTATTGGAAAGTAGTGATACCCAGGTCATCCGGGTACATTTATTAATAAACATTATAAAATATCGAGCACCAGATAGAGTAGGAATTCGAGCAGGTCCTCATACATCAGAATGAATGGTCATAAATGGAATTAAATTTTTATTATAACTTGATATATAAGAAATTCGGTGGCCATTTGCCAATTCATAAAAAATCACACTTGAATTCCGAGTCTGTGGTATTCAAAAATAAATTCGATTTTATTTGTCTAAGATAATGAAAAAAGAGATGCCCAAGACGACGATGCCACAAGATTACTTGGTCTTTACTCGAGCAACTTCTACCAACCCTATTAACTTGACTTGACTTTCGTCTTAAATCATCATGCAACTCAAGATAGTATAACTTTGCACGTTTAACACTAGAGCTAAGAATCCGGTGCGTTGTAATGTCTTAAAATACATAATAATTAGGCCAAAATTTGACAGTGCAATTCAAGGTTTCAGTGATTTGGCCAACAAATAGTATATTACAAAAAAGAGATGGAACAACAAGAACAATATCTAAATTAAAAGAGTCAAAGTTAGATGTTGATCCCTCATGAGTGACTGGTGCTATGCCTCTATTAGCAGTTAGAATATTTTATTGGGTTAATGAACGGATAGATGTAAGATGGTGAGTGAAGTTTGTCATATGATCAATAGTACCTGTATCAATAATCCATGTATTATTTCGAGTAAGATTTGTCATACCTGATGTTGTATCAAGATCACCACTTGGTTTAGTAAAAGTAGTAATTGCAGCCTTATCGAGCTTCTTACGAGGCTTTCTATTGAAATCCCACCATTTCGGATATCCCACAATTTTATAGCACCGTTCCTTGGAGTGTCCAACTTCACCACAATGAGTACAAATGTATGTGATAGGCTTACTCGGTATTTTTCCTTTGAATTGGGGACGAGTCTGAGCTGCTACAAGTACAGAATGGTCTGGCAGTATCTTTGGCTCTTCCATCGTATGTCACTGGTTGTGATCCCTCCAGACATATGCATAACTAGACTCGAGATCAAGAGGTGAATCCTTCCGGAGTATTTCACTCCAAGCATTATTGAATTCAAAATCAAGCCTGGCTAGGAAAATATGTGTTCGAAGTCGGATAATATGTTTATGGAGTGATACTACTCCATTAACATCCTCCTCTTGTGCACATGTCCAAACATCGATTTCCTGAAATATTTCAATCAATTCATTATAGTATGCAGGTAATGGCTTTACCATTTTAACGTGTTGTGAATGATTTCCGATTCAATTCAAATAACTGAGTTTCGTCAGACCCATCATAGAATGTTTTTGTGACAACATCCCATATCTCCTTTGTTGTTGGAAGACGGATAAATCTCTGCATCAATGTCGGACTCATGGAGTTAATCAACCAACTTTTGACTCGATTATTATTAAGGAGCCAAGTCTCCAATGCTTTATTTTCTGCTGGTGGCTTTGGAGTGGTGCCATTAAGAAAGCCAGATTTATTTATGGCTCTAATTCGCATCTCTATGATCTGTGACCATAGAATATAGTTTGTATCATCAAGAATAATTCCTGTGGGAAAGAGAGAATTATCTTGAAGGGTTTGAATAAAATTATGTGTTCCATGAGATACGATGAATGTGTTTTTGGTGGTCATAATTTTAATGATTTAAAGAATTCAAAAGAAGAAAAAAAATACGATTTGCAAGAATTCAATTAAAAAAATTCAGTTTCAATGGGTATGCTCTGATATCATGAAAAATAAAATTTAGAGCAAAAGAGAGAAAATTTTAAAAAAATATTTTTCCATAATATTTAAAAAAGGATTACATGCTTTTTTATATATATATGTAGGAATTTTAATCACAACCTAATTATGAATAGAATAACATCCTAAATAGAATAAAATTTTCTTCTTAATTATATATAAATATTTACTTTTTAATATATACAATAAAAATATTTACTTTATCAACAAATTCTTTTCATTAAATATTGGTGAAATGGGGCAAATCTTGATTCCGCAACTGCTCTATATATTTTTTTATTTTGCAGATCTTTATATATTTATTTTTTTATAAATAAAAATTATTAAACCATCTAAATTTGATCAATTGCACATTAAAAATAATTTTTTTTTTAAATTATGTAAATTTTTTAAAAATAATTATTAAATCACTCTATCATATTTATATATACATTTATTTTATTATCAAATTGATAATCATTTTAGGATAATCGATTCCTTGAGTTTTAGATGCACATGAAGAAAAAAACAACAGTGAATGGTGGATTACAAGCGCATTAAACAGTAAGATCATGTGATAAATGCTGACATAACAGGCTGGCGGCTTTGAGCATCAACATTGCCATTAAAAACAACCTTGTGTTAGATTAAGGATTATAATAATTTCGGGAAGAAAAGTTGGTGAAAAAAAAAAAAGAAAATATATTATTTTGTGAATGGAGACAAGGAAAAATGAGTACAGAACAAAGGCACATGCAATCCACCAAGGAATTTTCTTCGAAAGAATCTTGTCACTGAGTTTGACAATTTTTTTTTTCAACTTAAAGATTATGGAATATATTTTCTTGAAAGACCATGGTTAACAAGGTTTGAACTATAGTTTAATACCCTTTTGTTTTCTACTTTAACACTGAATGGCTGAGGTCAAGGAAAGTGCACTTGCTCAAGCATATAAAGCATTAAAGCCTTGGTTTTGGGATTTGGGAGAACGATCCCTTTCTAATTGAGATTATGCCAATAATTACACATAATTAAATAAAATCAAGGTCACACTGATATCTTATTGGACAGAAAAAAGTCAATTGTATGAAACAGGGGCTTTACAACTGTAATATAATAATTTATGGTACTTTAATTGTACACACTGGGAACAAAGCATTCAGAACATCATCTTGATGAGATTTTCTTTGGATAATTTTATTGTATAACATGTGCCCCATGAAGTATCTTGTATACATTTCTGTGGATTTATTGAAAATGTCAATATCATTAAAAAAAATGTAATTATCGGCTAAATGATATTTTATCTTAGATTTTTTTTTTATTATTTTGAAGATGAGCTACATGAATCAATTTCTTTCATTGAATAGTCTAACTCTATGGATTTGATCCATTATTTTTATACATCGAGTACCTATCGTCACGTCCTATGCATAGTATAAAAATAATCCTGGACCACTGAATTTACTTTGAATTTCTTAATTAAGTCACCTAATGTTTAGTTTTTTTTTTTTAATTTCTCTATTGAAGTAATTTTACGTTTTTTTTTTTTTTTTGACTAATCAATTTCCTGAATCTTGATGAAAAGTTCAAGGATGGAAGTTTCAGCGCAAAATTCTACAACTCAAGTGTCCAAGCTGAGTACAGCAACTAGAACTTGCCAATAGCAAATGCAGAAAATTTTGACTTGGCTTCCTTTGTTGCTTAAATTAGTGATCAAACTACCGCTCAAAATGAGAAAATGGACAAATTTACACTTTCGAATATGCTTTTCCTCATCATGCCATTGCTAATCCTCTCTAAATCTATTGCTGAAAATTCTCTATACATAGATTGTCCAAATGTCACAGATTCAAGAAACTATACCCCTAATAGCCCATTTGAAAGCAACCTCAAGCTCCTTCTTCAGAACTTAATATCTAGAACTCCACCAACAGGCTTCTACAATACTTCTGTTGGAGAAAGCCCTGGTAGAGTCTATGGGCAAGCACTCTGTAGAGGAGATATCAATGCCACAGCTTGTCACACTTGCATCAAGAACGCAGCTCAAGAACTTTTAAATAATTGCACGAGTAGAGATGCCATCATATGGTATGAATTATGTCAAGTTCGATACTCTTTTCAGATGTTCTTTTCGACGCAAGTTTACGTCGGAAAATATGTTGATTGGTGGGAGATTCAAGAGAAAAGTATATCAAACCCAGTTCATTTTAATGATGTTTTGAAGTATTTATTAGATAACATCTCAAATGAGGCTGCATTTAAGCTATCAAAGATGTTTGCAACCGGAGAAATAAAATTTTCGGAGAAGGAAACATTATATGCTCTTGTTCAATGTACTAGAGATATCAAAGGAGGAGATTGTTATAATTGTTTAGGACAAGCTTTTGCAGATCTTCAAGGCTGCTGCTCTTCGAGACGAGGTGCAATTATTGTTAGCAGGAATTGCAACGTGAGATATGAGCTGTATAGCTTCTACAATTCGTCAACAAATTTGATAGTGTACCCAACTTCAGAAGGTCAGTAAACAGAATGTTTTGTAGATAATCTGTTTTACATCATGTTGCTTATAGATATAGTGATCTGGTAACATAGACCTGAATTTTCGATGGCTGATTTAGAGGCTAAGCTAGAACTAAATTCAGTTCTCTGCTTTGCAAAGCAGGGGATACATGGAAGGCTTGGATGATTGCACTTGCTGTGTGTATACCAGCAGTAGCACTTGCAGTTCTCGTTGGATTTTGCATTGTCTATCACCGTCGAAATGCAGGACAAGGAGAAGGTAAACCATCTTTTGAATAGGCTAAATTCATATCACAATAACAAAGAACTGGAACTTAGTCCTCTTTTTTCATCCTTACGTTTTCTTAAGACGAGAAAAAAAGCCAGCTTGCGTTATTACATGAACTGGCAAGCCCTAAAGGAGTGTCAGTGGCACAGGCAAATGATGTAGTGACTACTGAGGATCTGACTTTCTTGGATCTAATCGCTATAAGGACAGCTACAGACAATTTTTCTGATTATAATAAGCTTGGGCAGGGTAGTTTTGGTGCAGTGTACAAGGTAACACCAGATCTTTTAGTTTGAGATGGCTTCATTGTTTGAGATGGAATCTGTATATTAATTGCAAATTTTTTCAGGGTGTGCTACCTGATGGAAAGGAAATAGCTGTTAAAAGGTTGTCAAGAAAGTCATGGCAAGGTTTGGATGAGTTCAAGAATGAAATCGTGTTGATTGCAAAACTTCAACATAGAAACCTTGTAAGGCTCTTGGGATGTGGCATAGAAGGACAGGAGAAACTGCTAGTTTATGAGTACATGCCCAACAAAAGTCTTGATCTCCTTATTTTTGGTCAGTTCCATCTTTGGTCTTGCATCTGTTACTTATAGCAGAATGAATTACATATGCCTAAATGCTAACTTTGCTTTTCTGGTGCAAATTTCAGATTCTGAAAGACGCAAGCAACTTGATTGGAAGGCATACTATAACATTATTAGTGGAATTGCTAAAGGACTTCTGTATCTGCATGAAGATTCCAGGCTTAAAATCATCCACAGAGACCTTAAGCCTAGTAATGTATTATTAGACAATGAAATGGTTGCCAAGATCTCAGATTTTGGAATGGCAAGGATTTTTGGTGAAGACCAGAACACAGCTAACACAAGGCGGGTCGTAGGAACATAGTAAGTACAGGGTCTTTCTTTCTTGATGATTTTCAGTCGTATATTTTCTAGACATAGCTAATGCTTACATGCAAAACAGTGGATATATGTCTCCGGAGTATGCAATGGAGGGACTATTCTCTGTAAAATCAGATGTTTTCAGCTTTGGAGTTATAATGCTAGAGATCATAAGTGGGAAGAAAAATAGTGGCTTTTACATTACAGAACTGGCCCCCACCCTCTTAGTATATGTATGTACAGCTTTTTCCTTTATGAAAATTTCGAGTTCAAAATAGTATTCTATATGCTGATCAACTTTAAATTTACAGGCATGGCGATTACGGAATGAAGGAAAAGAAGTAGAATTTGTAGATCCTTTACTGATAGAAAAATTTCCAGTAGAAGAAGTTGTAAGGTGTATACATATTGGACTCTTGTGTGTGCAAGAAGATCCCGAAGATAGACCCACCATGTCGTCTGTAGTCCTGCTATTGGGAAGTGAACCAATTGCTCTTCCTGAGCCAAAACAACCTGCATTTTCTGTAGGCAGAATGATTTCAGCTGATAAGCCTCTAATTTCTGCTTCGATAAATGAGATCACGGATTCTATTATCTCTCCAAGGTGAATTGTGATGAGATCAACAATTTGCTCGTGTAGCAGGATACTGTATCAAATTATACACTCTAATTCTCATATAAGGATCACATTTAGAATCAGTATACATTTGCTCATCAGTGGATACCAAACCAAAATACAAAGCAATAGTAATTTTACATATATTCTCATAAGTAATATGGTTTAAAGGTAGTCCTAACATATACACCCAAAACATTTAAGATGAGAAATCAAGATCTTCAAAAGCAGAGGATGGTTTCCATTTTGTGAGAACCATCAGATATCGATGGATGGACCATGGAACCCCATTCTTGATATATTCCATATCCTCTACTTTTCCAAAAACAAAATAAAAAGTATTCTTACAACCAAGCTCTTGAACTTGGAGATTGGTAACAAAATTCCATACCTGAGCTAATATGCTGAGAAGAGCATTAGCAGTGTAGGTCTTTGAACTTAACATCTTACCAACTAATCAGTTTTTGAAATGATCTGGTGGGCGATCAGTTGATGGTTTTAGTTTGAGGACATAAACATCTTCTTCTGTGTCTTTTGAGTGAGCTTCAATTAAAAGTGTGGGGACGATGTGGTTTTATTTTTCCATTTAAGCTAATGAAAGTAGGTGAGGAGAGATTGTTGGTAAAATTAGAGAAAGGAAAGAAAATATTTGAGAGAAGAGATATATTAAAATGCAGGCAACTCTCACTACATTATTTTCATTTTTTTGTTCACGTATTTATACTACAAGAATATGTAACAACTTATAACAATATATAACAAATAAACCTTAATTAAGAAAATTTAATTTTGGCAAAACTATTCTCCACTATGCAACACATGTAATATAATTTTTTTTATTTTACCAAAATAAAGCTTCACCATACAAATAAAATATATTTGAAATTTTCTAGAACAACTCTTGATAACAAATTGTTACTATCATCACTCCTCCTTGATGTAAGAGTTGTTACAAACTCCTAGCTTTTCTCTTAGAGCTTCAATCCTTGACTTTTGCAATCCTTTGATGAAAATGTCAGCTAACTGATCCTTAACATCATAATGCATTAACTGAACTTTCTCTTCTTGCTCTGCCTCTCTAATAACATGAAATTTAATCTTAATATGCTTAGTTTTTCCATGGAAAACTGGATTTTTCACCATAGCAATAGTTGACTTATTGTCACATAGAATAATTGTTGCTTTGGATTGCTTGAACATTAAATCTTTAAGAATTTTTCTGATCCACAAAACTTGGTTGACAGCAACTGAGGCAACAATGTACTCAGCTTTTGTAGTTGACTGAGTTACACTACTTTATTTTTTTGAACTCTAGCAAAATACGCTAGAACTAAATGTGAAACAATAGCCTGAGGTGCTTTCATATTATCTTGAGATCCTGCCCAGTCACTATCAGTGAAACCTATAAGATTGAAGGCAGTAGACTGTCTGTAGAAGATCCTAAGATCAATGGTACTCTGAATGTACCTTAAAACCCTTTTAGTGGCTTTGAAATGCAATTATGTAGGTGAATGCATAAATCTTAACAACACACTAGTGGCAAACATAATGTCTGGTCTAGTTCCACATAGATACAATAAACACCCAACCAAGCTTCTGTAGATTGATGCATCAAAAGGACTAGAACCATCTTCTTTCTTTAACTTTTATCCTTAGACAGTATGTGTCCTTACAAACTTTCTATTTTCAATTTTAAACTTCTAAGAATTTCACCAACATACTTCCTTTGAGAAATAAAAATTCCTTTTGAAGTTTGCTTAATCTCCATGCCAACAAAGTAAGACATCTCTCCAAGATCATTCATCTCAAAAACCTCATTCATCTGCATTTTGAATTGCCCCACAGCACTATCATTGCTTCTAATCACTAAAATGTCATCTACATAAATGGGAACTATTAGGATCTCCCGATGTTCATGCTTTACATATAAAGTTGCTTCATTACAGTTTCTAATGAATCCCAGTTTCAACAGATAATCATTTATTCTAGAATACCAATCTCTTGGTGCCTGTTTCAAGCCATAAAGTACTTTATTTAGCAAAAATACTTTATCAGGCATATATTTGCTGATGAACCTTTTTGGCTGCTAAATGTAAATCTCCTATTTTAAAACTCCATTTAAGAAGGCTAACTTTACATCCATTTGAAATACTTTCCATCCTTTTTGAGCTGAGATTGCTAAAAGCAATCTAATTGTGTCAAATCTTGCTACGAGTGAAAATGTCTTAGTAAAATCTATTCCAGTTTGCTGAGCATATCCTTTCACTACCAATATTGCTTTATGCTTATTGATGGAGCCATATGCATTGTACTTGAGCTTGAACACCCACTTTACTCCAATTACATTTTTGTTGCAAGGTCTGTCTACAAGCTTCCAAGTTTCATTCTTGTAGATCATCTTCAACTCCTCCTCCATAACTGCTCTTCATTTAGGATACTTCAAAGCTGTGTCAACATCTTGAGGTTCAAACAATGCCACATTGCACCTGTTGTATATGTCTTGAAGTGTTTTGGTTCCTCTGACTATTATCTCCTTATCTAACCTTCACCTTCTGAAGTTGCATCTTATTTTTATGGAATGTCTCCAAAATTGAAAACTTATTGATTATGTTATTCCTAATTCCAAGTAGCATTTTCATCAACCATCACACTTCTGCTAACATACACCTGTTGAGTTATAGGATTTAAAATTCTATAACCTTTAGAGGCACTGCTGTACCCAACAAGTACTCTAACTTTAGATCTTTTATCAAGCTTGTCCTTCTAGAATAGCAAAGACTATTAGCTTTTATCAATAAGTACTCTTATCAATGAGTACTCTTGGCTTAAGGAACAAGAGAATAACAAAGATTGCCAAAGACTTTAAGATGAGCAACAGATGCTTTAACTCCAAACCAAGCCTCATAAGGATTTTTTTCATTTAGAGCTTTAGTAGAAAGCCTATTTTATAGATAAATTATTGTATTTATTGCTTCTACCCATAAGTGCTTTGGCATTTCCTTCTAAAATAGTAAGCATCTTGACATGTTTATGACTGACCTATTCTTCCTTTCACTTATACCATTTTATTAAGGTGTATACTATTAATTGATGATGGATGCCTGACTTTTATAAAAAAGCTTTAAATTCATAAGATATGTATTCTGTGCCATTATCAGACCTTAAAGTCTTGATAAACTTAGCATTGTAATTCCCCACTGTTGCTTCAAATTTTTAAAACATAGTGAACACCTCTGATTTTTATTAAAGAAAATAAACCCAGTAAAACTTGGTATAATCATTAATAAAGAGAAGAAAATATTTGCTTCCACCATGTCAAGCAATACTTATAGGTCCACATACATCTATATGAACTTGTTGTAACTTCTTATTAACTCTCTAAGTTTGATTGATAGGCAATGACATCTGACTTAATTTTCCAAATTGATAGACATCACACACAGTAACATTCTTTTGTACATAAGGCATATCAATCACCATGCTTTTACTGTGAATAAGCTTTATAAAAGAATAACTTGTATGATCAAACCTTTTATGCTAAAGGACATTTTCATCTACCATAGTAGTGAGAGCTTGAATTTTTGTTTGATTCCATTTAAAAGAAAAAAAATTATTTCTCATTTTGACAGAAAAAAAGTTTAACACCATCTGAATAAAAAACTTTACACCTTTTGTTTTTGAAAAATAAATTATAGTTCTTATTAAACAATTGACCAATACTTAGTAGATTGTACGTGATTTTAAGTACAAATAAAATGTCAGCAATCAACTTTGTACCTGAACGTGTTTACACCAATATAGAGCCCTTCGCTTTGACATCAACTAATTTTCCATCTCCAATCCTCACTTTGGAATAATAACTCTTATCCAAAGTCTTATAACTTTGTAATTTTAAAGTCATATGATGTGTGCATCCACTGTTAATGAGCCATTCATTAGGATTCTGAGCTGCTACTAAACATTCTTCAACAATAGTAGTAGTAAATAACTTCTCTTCTTGATCCTGAGTACCTTCATTGACTTGAGCTGGTTGTGCTTGAGGCTGTTGGTATTTATTAGTTGGATAGAACCTTTCAATGTGTCCAAATTATTTACAAGCCTTACATTGAACTCATAGTCTTCTCTAATAATAATCTTCACTATGATTAGTCTTTTTACAATGAGGACATGGTGGATACTTTACACTCATTCTTCCTTTACTTCACTACTGATCTTTCTTCTCCATTCTATTTTTTCCATTAAAACTTTTTTTCCCACTGGACTCAGCTTGTAACTTAGAGCTTTGAAAAGTTATAAAAGCCCCTTCTATTGACTTCTCCTCCTCCCTAAATGCTTGTCTTTGCTTTACAGCATGTAGAGCATTTATAAGCTTAGTAAGAGTGAGTATGGATAAGTCCCAAGTATCCTCAAGAAAGGAAATCTTTGCTTCAAACCTTTCTAATGGAGTCACTATCACCTTCTCTACGATTCTTTTTCAGGCAATTCTTCTCCCATTAGCCTGATCTGGTTTACTACCTTCATGACTTTGTTAATGTAAGCCTTTACATTTTTAGTCTCTTTCATTCTGAGAAGCTCAAATTGAAGAGCTACATTTGTTTTGTTTTATCACTCTTTGGAACTTCGTTCTCAACTTATCCCATACTTGCTTAGTAGTTTCACAGGTCATTATTCTTGTAAAAATGTTTTCATCAACTGCTACATGGAGAGTACTCAAAGCTCTAAATTTTTTGGAAACCCTTTCTTCATAAGTCTTTATCTGATTCAAAGTTGGATTTACTGGCAAGTCAGTCTCCATTTCTTTTTCCACTGCTTCCCAAAGTAGCAAACCCTTAAGGTAAGCTTGCATTTTAACAGACCAAACATTATAATTTTTTCCTGTGAAAATAGGAGGAGCTAAGCTTGAAATGTGTAATATCCCGTGTTTTTAAATATTTTAACACTGTATCGGGATATGCAGTATTAATAATTTTCGTATATACATTACGATATTTTTACGAGTTGATATTTATTTAAAACCTATTTTAATTATTGTGTCTTATTTACAGTGCTTTACGTAAAATTTTTCCGAGACTTTTATTTTCGGGAAAATTTTCACGTAAATAATTTATTATTAATTATATTAAATATATTTTCGGACTTGCATGAACTCATACGTATTTTTAAATTACTAAATAAAGCCTATGTGTATAAATATTTATTTAATTAGGGTTTAATATATTACCCTAATATTTTATTAATTAATTAATTATTTTATTGTTATTTAATTATTTTTAATTAATGTTAAATTTTAAAATATTAAATATTAAGTGTGTGGTGTATATTTAATGTGTGTAATTTAATATTATTTTATTATATAGTATAAAGTATATATATATATACATATAATATATCAAAAAACATAACTTTTGGAAAATTACCATTTTGCCCCCGACTACTCCTTCTTCCCCGATCTTCACCCTCACCGCCGTCCGACGCCTGTAACTGTCGATTCCTTGCCGTTGATGTGCCGTCCGGTGTGCCACCACCTTCTCCAGCCTTCCTCGCCGCCTGTAGCAGCGGATTCAGGCACTTAGAAGCCATTTTTGGTCGGAGAAGCCGAAAATTGAGCTAACGTCGTTCACGACGATTCCGACCACCGTTTTTGACACCGCCAGTCTCTTTCTTCTCCTTGAGCTTCGGTGAGTGTGATTATAGCTTTGGTTTGAGCTTAAATGATCTTGATTTTCTTAGGTTTCGAATTTTTAATTTCGGCCATATTAGGGTTTTTTATTTTTTGAGCTTTGAATTGATTGATTCATGAAAAATCCCTTCACAAATGTTGATCCTTGTATCTCAATCTAAATTTATGAATTTTTTTGGAATTTTTGGAGATTATTTTGATTTTTGGGTATTTTTGAATATTTTAATATTATTTTCTAATTTTCGGAAATTAATTAAATAAATTATGAAATTGTGTTTTATGGTTAAATTAGGCATTGAAATGAATTATAGAAATTTATTTGGAATTTTTATGAATTTCTAAGTATTTATTTTGAATTATTGAAGTTTATGTAATTTTGGGAAATTAGGGTTAATTATGTTTTTAATTGAATTTAATTGGTAAATTGAGTTTAATTATTGATATTATTGATAAATATGTTGAGAAAATTAATTTTGGATAATTATACTATTTTTGGTGAATTTTTGAAGTAATTTTAGTATATTTATATATATATGGGTATTTTGGTAATTTTACACAAAATTGGATAAAAATGTAATTTAATTGGTTTTAATAGTTATTTAAGGTATAAAAATGATTTCTACAAATTATTTAGTATTTTTAACTAATTAAAACTAATTTTCGTGAATTATTTTCAATTATATATATAATATACAATTTTTCTAATAAAATGAGTTTTTATCGGTTTTTACAGTGTTTTAAGGTTAATTATGTAATTTCTACTTATAAAATGTATTTTTATGTTATTAGGGTATTTTTGATATTTTTGAAATTGTTCTGTGTTTATGGACCCCGGTCGGTAGACTGTAATTTGGAGTCCAACCGAGGGGTTGTGAATGAGATGTGGTGTTTATTTTCGAAGTGTGTTTCTTTGCAGGGTCGGCTCTACTCTTTGAGTAGAGAGATGTCCGTTTTATAGGGGAGGTTCTGTCGAATTTTTGGTAGAATTCTCGTAAAACGTGATATCCGGTCGAACCCTAATCTCAATTCTGTGTTAAATATTCTAGTTCGAGTTTCTAGGATTTTCTGTTAGGTTTATTCTAATGTCGGTTATTTATTGGTTGTCTAGTTGCGCCGAGACCGAGGCCTAGTGGACCAGGCTCGTCGGATCCATCTCGTGGAGCGCACTAATTTGTGAGTTACTATTTTATATATATGTGCTTTAGGATGCATGATTTTAGAAATACATGTTTCATTTTGACTATATATGCATAAATAATGTGATTTGTATTTAAGTATATTTTTGGTATATATTAAATTATATGCATGTTTTATTAATGAACTGTATTTAAAATGTTTTCAAATATATCTCTAGTTTATTTTGTAATTTAATTGGATTTATTTGACGTATATATACTCGAAATATACCTGGTTTACTTTTGGTATATTTCCAGTATATATATGGTTTATATTGTTATTTTATTTAAATTCATACATCATTTATTTGTGAATGAATGTTTTATATTTATTAATGAAGGATATCGATAGAACGTGCTACCTAGTGGGCAACACTAGGACCGAGTACGTACCGGTACGCCTATAGTATTTAGGCTATATTACTAACCATTCGTGGATATTGATTGAATTTGATGATCTGATGTGTGAGATGTGACTTGGGTATGATTGCTGGAGCTCGGTTGACCAAGTGTCTCGGGGCTAATCACACTGACAGTCAGACTGCTGGAACTCGGTTGACTTAGTGTCTCGGGGCCAGTCTACTGTTTAAATGGATTAAGTGGTTATATTTAGATTAAGTGAGCCTGTATGGCTAGAGTGTTGTCTAGCACTGCTTTGAGGTTGCGATATTCTAGGGTTCTATGTGATCCTTCATAAACGATGATTTTCAATGAAATATATATAAAATGATTTTATTGCATCTGTGTGTATTTGTCTGTATATATACATATTAGATATATACTGTTGATTGTATGCATTATCATTTAGTGTGTATGTATATATATTATAGTAATTCACTCAGTGAGGTCTGACTCCCCTCCGTTGACTATTTTTCAGGAGAGTCAACATCTTCAGACCTCAGTAGCAGGCCTATATGCCGGATTTCTTCCGCCCCGGTTTCCTTGTGTAAACTGCTTACTTGAGTCTTATTTTTATAATCTATACACTGCAGTAGTTGTAAATTAATTGTGGGATTTTATGTATTTTATTTATGTGAGATTGTATTATACTTGAACTGGATTTGTATTAAAAGATTTATATATGGGAGATGGATATTATTTTGGATATTTATGATTTTCATTTCCGCTGCATTTGATATTGTTATTATTATTATTGCATGTTTTATTTTATTTTTAGGCTTGCTACGGGTTCCGGATTCGAAAGAATTCCCGTTCCCTAGCGTCGGTCATCGCCCCTATTTTGGGTCGTGACAAAATGCTACTATAACTTGTAGCCATATTTCACATGTTTTTTTTTTTGTTTGTTTGAATGTTTAAGGTTTAATGAAGAGTTTCCTAATTTTTTTTTACTCACAACTTCTCAAGGATCAAAGGAAAAAAAAATTCTTTGCTCTAATTCCAATTGTTGGTAAAATTAGAGGAAGGAAAGAAAATATTTGAGAGAAGAGATATATTAAAATGCAGACAACTCTAACTACATTATTTTCATTCTTTTGTTCACGTATTTATACTACAAGAATATGTAACAACTTATAACAATATATAACAAATAAATCTTAATTAAAAAAATTGAATTTTGACAAAACTATTATTTACCATGTAACATACGTAATATAGTTTTTTTTTTTTGTTTTACCAAAATAAAGGTTCACCATCTATATAAAATATATTTAAAATTTTCTAGAACAGTTCTTATTAGCAAAATTGTTACTGTCTTCAGTTAATGAGATTCTGTAGATAGGTAGACAAATATTAAGATGAACATGGTGTGTGAGAGAAGCTATAGAACTATTGAGAAAAACTATCCTCTGCTATCATATCCTATTTCATAACAATAATTCCCTGAATTGATAGGAGTAGAAATATTTTGACATCCCAAAATTCCTTCCTACAATGCTTATATTACATTTTATGATTGAATTTGTAATACATAATTAAATATATATATTTTTTGTTATTAATACTGGTTTTTTAGGTGATTGTTGGGTTGTTTTTTGTTCTTTATCTTCTTATTTTTTTATGGAAATAGAGAGAATATAGATTTTAGTGAAGTTTTGGTTAAATTACAGAGCTTTTTAGTTGGTTATGGAAATAGAGAGAATGTAGATTTTTAGTAGTTAAGAAAGTAGGGAAAAAAATAATGTTTTTTTAATTAATTTTCCGATAAGAACCGTGTTTTTAATAATTTTTAAAAAAGTTAATTTGGGAAAAAAAGTCAACGTAAAATTGAAAGTTTTGAAAAAAAATAAAAAAAAAAGGAATTTGCAGACCCAGTTTTAATGACGATAAGCCCAATAAACAAGCAGCATGGTGCATTCATATTGGGCTCTTATGTGCACAAGAAGATCCATTAGGCTGTACTATTGGGAGACGAACCCTACTCACTTCCTGACCCAAAACAACCTGCATTTCTGTGGGTAGAATGGTTCCAATTGATAAAATCTTTAACAATCAGTCAACTCTTTCTGGTGTCTCTCCTAGGTTATTATCATCGTAATTTCCTGTTTGTTATTGATTAACTACAAACTTTGGTCTCACCTGAAATGGGGCTTGATGGTCAAGTTGAATCTTGATAACATCAAGAACTTGTTCGAGTAGCAGAATACTGAATCAAATTATACACACACATTCTTTCTCCTTTCTGTATTTACAAAATTTTTGTCTGAAGAAATCAGCTAGCCAGTCATCATCAGACTAAACATTATTTTACTTCGTGATGAACATTTCTAGGTCAAATTCAACTTCATGAAACAAGTGATAAATGAGAAACTTATATTTGACTTTTCTGTGGGAGAGAAACTTTGCTACTGCAGAATAATACTTTTCTGCATCCATTGTTCAAACTCCACCGATTTTCTATCAAGTGTGACAGATGTTATATGGCGATTGCTTCATGTCAAGTACATACTCCTAATTGTAACCTGGAAATTTAGAACTATCATATTTTTAATAACTTTCATTCAAGAAATATTGGTCATTACAAGTGAAATAATTTGAAAATGACAGAATTTAGTAGTTCTCTACGAATCTTTTGAAAAAAAAAAAAAAAAAAATTATAACAAACCCGTTACATTATTTGTCCTGGTCATAATCACCAGTCTTGGTCCTCTAGTTCCAGTATATTTCCAGGTAATTTCTGTCAGAGACTACGTAGTTCCACATTAAATTTTTCCTTAATACTGAACTTCTGTTAGTTCAATTTTCTTGGAGAAAAGAAAAGTGTCTCAGATAAGGATGATGGAAAAAGATAGAGTTCCAGCCATACTTCTTTGGTTCCTACTGCTTGCAATTATCTCTGCCCGAACTGTAGCAGACCCTCTCAGTCTCTATTGCTCAAATGATACAACTAATTATACTCTCAATAGTCCTTTTGAAAACAATCTCAACCTTCTTCTTCAGGACTTGCCTTCCAACACTTCATCAACAGGATTCTTCAACACCTCTATTGGCGAAATCCCAAACAAAGTATACGCTCAAGCACTTTGTAGAGGGGACATTAATTCTGCAGTTTGTCAAAACTGTGTAGCAAATGCAAGCCAAGAAATCTTAAAAGACTGCAAGAGTAGAGATGCAATTATTTGGTATGAATTATTTCAAGTCCGGTACTCGTTCGAAATGTTCTTTTCCTCCCCGGTTTATACTGGAAAGTACCCAGACTGGGACACTCAAGAGAGTTTCGATGATTATTTAACATATTTAATGACTAACCTGTCGAGTGAGGCCGCCTATAATCCTTCCAGGCGGATGTTTGCAACAGGGGAAGTCAAATTTTCTAGCAAACAAACAATATATGGTCTTGTACAGTGCACCAGGGACATATTACAAGGAGTCTGTTACAGTTGTTTGAATTCTGCCACGGTGGAACTTAGTGCCTGCTGTTATTCAAAGCAAGGAGGAATTATTCTCAGTAGGAATTGTAACCTGAGGTTCGAGGTGTACCGTTTTTATAATGGCTCCAGTTACTTATTGACATACCCAACTTCTGAAGGTTAGTAAATTGATTTTATTTTCGAATGATGATCCGTTTGTAAATTGATCTGTTAACTGAGAAATTTGTTAGTGAAAAAACAGGGAATAAATGGAAATTTTGGATGATTGTGCTTGTTGTTTGTGTACCAATACCCGTTCTTTTTATTCTAATTTAATGTTGGGTTGACTGTAAGCAAGAAAAACAAGGTATGTGTAACTGAGTAGTGTTTTTGATAATTAAATTGACATTAACAGCATAAAAAACTATAAACATGTTCTTTCTTTTTTGTTTTGTTCTGTTCTGTTGTGTAGAAGGAGAAATGGCCCATCCTGCATTACTGCAGGAACTGGCAACCCCTCAATGTGATTTGGTGAGTTCTGAAGAACTGCCTTTCATGGACTTAGCCACTATAAAGGCAGCTACAGAAAACTTCTCGGTTTCAAATAAGCTTGGACAAGGTGGATTTGGCACAGTTTACAAGGTAATCAACTTCTGTTTTTTTTTTTTTTTATGTTTGACAATGGCTAAATATTGTTTAGCGGATAGGATTTTGTATTTTCACTGCTTAACTATTTCAGGGTGTGTTACCAAATGGAAAAGAAATAGCTGTAAAAAGGTTGTCAAGGAAGTCATGGCAGGGCCTAGGAGAATTCAAGAATGAGATCATACTAATTGCAAAGCTTCAGCACAGAAACCTTGTCAGATTGTTGGGATGTGGCATAGAAGGAGAGCAAAAAACTGCTAATATATGAGTTCATGTCTAACAAAAGTCTTGATATGCTTATATTTGGTCAGTTTCTGCTGACAGATTATGAAATTTTTATATGCTGAAGGTTAGCAATTCCAAATTATATTTTGAAGATTAGAAATAAAATTTCAGATTCAGAAAGACGTGCACAACTTGATTGGAATACATAGTACAGCATAATAATTGAAATTGCTATAGGACTTGTGTATCTTCATGAAGATTCCAGGCTTAAAATCATTCACAGGGATCTAAAGCCCAGCAACGTATTGTTAGACCATGAAATGGTTGCCAAGATTTCAGATTTTGGCATGGCAAGGATTTTCGGAGAAAACCAAAACACTGCTAACACTAAAAGAGTTGTAGGAACATAGTGAGTCCGTTTCTTTTACTTCCCCATGTATTTTCTTGTTTTTTTTTTCTTTCAGGTAATTAACATATGATTGCAGTGGATATATGGCTCCAGAATATGCAATGGCAGGGCTATTCTCGGTGAAATCGGATGTATTCAGTTTCGGTGTGATACTTCTTGAGATCATAAGTGGGAATAGAAGTAGTGGGTTTTATCGTACGGAACATGCCCAGACACTTTTGGCATATGTATGTATTACCATTGGCTTGTCCCTTAATTTTAAGGAATCCAGACCTGTAGTTTTTTCAAGTGCAATTTTTTACAGGCATGGATGCTATGGAATGAAGGAACAGAGCTGGAATTTGCAGACCCATTCTTAATGAACAAGTAGTGAGGTGCATACATATTGGGCTTTTATGTGTGCAAGAGGATCCATCAGACAGACCCACAATGTCATCTGTGGTGGTACTATTGGGAGGCGAACCCATCCCACTTCCTAACCCAAAACAGCCTGCATTTTCTGTAGGTAGAATGGTTCCAATTGATAAATCTTCAGCAACAGATCAATCTTTCAATCAGTTGACTCTTTCTAGTATCTCACCTAGGTGATTTCATCATTCATTGCCTGTTTTTTATTGATTAACTACAAACATTGGTCTCAGGCAGAAATAAGGCTTAGTGAATAGTACATGTAATGATAACACCATTGATCCGTGTCAACGATGGAATAGAATGTTGATTCGAGGAACTATCTAGATGTTTCATTTTTTTCGCAATCTATAAGCAGAAAAATCACCGGCACACCTGCTTGGTCCATGTTTTATGTTTCTATTAATTCATTTCTTAATGTTAATGTCCATATTCTATATTTAAACATCATAATTTATCAAAAATGAAATTCATTTTTAACACTATCCAAAGTATCTAAAAGATATACCATCATGAAAATCATGGAGGATAATGGTGGTTTCAGAAACAGGCAAACTTAAAAAAACAGTTACCTATACCATAACAACAAAAAGAGTGCTTGAAAAAAATATTTGCTTGAAAAAAATATTTTAATAAGTCAATAAAAATTATTGAAATATTCAAACTATTAAAAAATATCTATAAATTATATTTTTAATATTAACGTGATAAAATTATAAATTAAAAAGACAAATTAATAATATATATAAATTAAAAAAAATATTAAGCGTTTAGAATATCATATATATAATACCATAGATTGCATAATTGTTAACTACCGGTTAATATTTTTTGAAGTGTAAAAATACATTATTATCAATTTTCCGTCAAATGCTTGCACTAATTACTGTTTCGTTGCCATTTGTAGAGGTTACAATTCTCTAGTTTGGAAGTATTAATTCTTGAGATTATATCTGGAAAGAACAGTTCCCACATGAAACAGGAGCAGACGACCTCTTCACCTATGTGAGTAAAAAGAAAAAGTAAAAAAATAAAAATAAAATCTTATAGCTTGTTAATTAATCGTTACCAATATATTAAAAAGAATTAATTTCATGTCGGTTCATAAATTAGATTAAAATAAATTTATAGAATAATTAGATATTTTCATTTCACAGCTTAAACTTTTAATTTTAAATAAAAATTTAATTAATATATTTTTAGTTCATTTTCTAACATAATATTAAAGCCGTTTTTTTTCCTTTGGGTCATTGGAAAGGAAGAGGGTGGGGAATTTGATTAATTTTCTAACGTAATATTAAACCTGTAGTGGACCTTATTAATTAGTTGATTTAAATTTGATTGTACATTTTTCAACTTCACAATAATGCTTCATTTAATACTGTTACTTCACAATAATGCTACTTATCCAAGGAATGAGGTTGTTGATGCATCCAACTGACTTATTATTTGCTCAGGAAAAATCCACGAAAAAGACCTCCTATGAAATCAATAATTATCATTCTCACTAGATCATTGGAGAGCATACTTGATTTTTTATGCGCGAGAATTGATGAATTTTTTTTTTAAACATAACATCATCTTACAGTAATCATCATAATTTATAAACTTTGTAGCATTAAACTTGTAAAAGATTTTATTTTATTGGTACGAGCATTTTAAAGGTGCAAAATTTTAAAGTATTAGGTCAATTGTTAGTTATGGTTATCGATCACCAACAATCGACATTTGATATCCCTCATTTACTCTCTAACTACAATTAAATTATAGCTTGATTTATATGGCTCTTTGCAGGAAGACACAATTAAACAGCCAAGTCAATTTTTCAATAATTATGGAGGCAGATGACCAATGATGTATGTTATTTTTATGTATATTTTGAGTTGATTTTTAATGAAATTTAAATAAGTAATTAGAATAATTTGAGTATAATTTAAGTTTACATAGGAAATATAGTAGTGTTAGTGTTTAATTAGGATTTTGTTGTTTAAAGCATATTTTAAGAAGTTTTTGTATAATATTAATTTATTTTCCCTTTTTATAGTTAAGTTTAAAGAGGAAATCCAAGAAAAATGAGGATTTATGTCAACAAAACATTTCAACATGGCTTGGCACAAGTCATGTGTCAAACCATGTTATTATTTGTAAGCTAAAAGAAAAGAAAACATTTCAACACAACATTTGACATGGCATGACTTAAACTGTGTGCATGTTCCATGCAATGTGACACAACATGTAACATGACTTGTACAAGTCATGTCAAAAATCAAAATGGGCAAAGAAAGATGACATGCCTTCATGAAGCCGTGAGACAATCTGCAAATTCAAAAGAAGAGAAGAAAATTTGACACGCCTTCATCATGCCATGTCTCAAGCCTTGTGCTTTTCCAAATCTCAATTTGAAATATAACACGATGTGACATGGCTTGTCGTAAGTCATGTAGAATAAAAAGTAGTTTTCTTGCCCGAAAAGGAAGAGAATTTTAAGGGCTTTTAAGTTATTTTCCTGGTGAACTCTATAAAAGGAGGATTATGAGAAGTTAGAAATCATTTTTGGCCATTGATTGGTGGCCACAAACCAGAGCTAATTGAAGATTGAAGAAGATTTGTGCAAGAAATTCAAGAGTTTATTTTTATTAAGTCTTCTTCTTTCATCCTTAATCATGTTTATATTTTTCGCCACAACCATGTGTGACTAATTTTCTTTTAGAGTTAGGTTAGGAGTAGCTATTCCATGATGTGATTGAACACAAAGTTTTTATATTTAATTTGATTTTTAGTTAATCTTATGAGTTGCACTTAATGTATGCTTTCATTTTTGGCTAGCTTGTTTACATGTTTATGGGTGGATTCACTAATGAGAGTTAGGAGAATTCATTAGCTTATAACTCATAGGACTTAGACTACTTGATCACGAGAGTAGGCGAGCTCTACGGGGAACTATGATCGTATGCAAGGGTATATGGTGGTAAATTAATTGTTAAGGATCTTAATAAGTTTAGATTAACTTCTTAATCATAAGAGTAGGTTAAAATTTTATCTTTGCTTTCTTAATTGAACTTGATTAAGTCTTTAGGTATTTTAGAAAAATTACCCTCAACTGAAATTAATGTTTTTTGTTTATTAATGTGTTCATAATTAGTTTGGAATAGTGAAACTAGACCTAGTGTTGTTTTACGTCAAAATTCCCACATTGGAATTTTGAAAAAAATTGAAGGAGTCCTTTGGCTATAAAAGGACTCCTCCCCCATTTGTTATAATCATCCCATCACATTGAAAAATTTCCTTCTTTCTATATTTAGGCAATTTGATTCTTTCTCTCTTTTGTAAATATTTTCTTAAGTTAGTGAAATATTATTTTGGTAGTGTCTGAGAACGTAGGCATAATTAGCCAAACCTCGTTAAATTTTGTATTCTTTTTATGTCTATTTAATAACTATTGTCAGGTATAGCTATTGTGAATTATTGTGCTATTAAATTACTTGTCTTGGTAAAATTCTATTTAGGAGGTTGGTATTTAAGTGGACCATTGTGTCCCACCACATTTTCTTGAGAATCTACCTTGAGATGATTTTTTTTAGTACAATCATTTACATTATTCACTTGAGCAATAGATCTCAAGGTGAATTTGTTATTGTTAGTGGAAATTAACTTGAATTCCACAACAATTAGTATTAGAGCTCTTAGTTTATTTTAGTATGCTTTGTGCTTGTAGTTTAGACTGATCTTCCACATTAGAAAAATTTTCTTGGGCTAATTAGCATTCTGCATCGATAGTTATTAAATAGAATTTGTAGCAGAAATGATAGACAACACAAAATTATCCACATCAACATTGATAGTTTCATCATCTTTAATTTTGGCAAGAAATGTTGTGAAAAATGCTAGATTTGCAATGGAGATTTTTTATGGCACCGGTCATTTTGGTATATGGCAAAGTGAGGTTCTAGACGCCCTCTTTTAACAGGGTCTAGACATTACCATTGAAGAAGAGAAACCATTTGGTGTTGAGAAAAAAGAATGGAAGATGATCAAAAGATTGACTTGTAGTACCATTCCATCATGTCTTTTTAGAGAGCAAAGGTATTCATTTTCTAAAGAAACTTCTGCAAGTAAAGTATGGAAGGCACTGAAGAAGAAATTCTTGAAGAAAAGTAGTAAGAATAAGCTCTACATAAAAAAGAGATTATTTCGCTTCAACTATGTTCCAAGTTCCATTATAAATGATCATATTACTAGCTTTAATCAGTTGGTAACTAATTTGATGAATATGGATGTGACTTTTAAAGATGAGGATCTGGCTTTGATGTTGGCAGGATAGCTTCCTGATGAGTTCCACTATCTTGAAACTACTTTACTTCATGGGAAGGTTGTTGTGTCTCTCAATGAAGTAACTGCTGCCTTGTATAGTTATGAATTAAGAAAGAAAGAAAAGTATGAAAACACAAGTGTAGAAGCAGAAGCTCTAATTATTAGAGGCCGATTGCAAAGTCAGAATAAAGGAAGGAGAGGGAGATCAAAGTCAAAGTTCAAACTAAATAATGATCAATGTGCCTTTTGTTGAGAAAAAGGGCACTGGAAGTAAGATTGTCCTAAGCTAAAGAACAAAGAAAAACCTAGAAAGGGAAATGCTATCTCAAATTCAAATGTAGCTGAGGGGGATGTCACAGATTTAAACCTTTCAATTTCCGCTACACCATCAACCGGCTATTCTAGTTCATAGTTGCTATATTCAGCTCGTAGCCACCATGTGACTCCTTATTTGATTTTAAAGAACTAAAATGTGGAATTGTCTACACAGTAAATAATGTCCCTCTTGTCACATATGGGATTAGTTTAATTTGCTTGAGAAATCAAGATGGATCAACCAGAACCTTAACAGGTGTTCATTATTTATCGAATTTGATGGGAACTTTAGAGTCAAAAGGTTTTGAAATAAGGGCGAAAGATGGGATAACAAGAATCATCTCTAGTGTACTTGTGATAATAAAGGGAATTCAAAAAATAAATAATGTGTATTACTTTCTAAGTAGTACAATTGTTGGGACATCATCAGTGGCAAATTCTACTGATGATCAGGAGTCAGAAACAACTAGGTTATGACATATGCACTTAGGGCATGCTAAAGAAAAATCCTTGAAATTATTGATAGATCAAGGATTATTGAAAGGAGCACGAGCTTGCAAATTGGATTTTTATGAGCATTGCATCAAAGGGACTAAGCCAAGGGTGAAATTTGGAACAACAATCAATGATATTGAGGGTATTTTGGATTATATTCATTCAGATGTATGGGGGCCTTCCAAAAAAGCTTCATTAGGAGGAAAACACTATTATATCAACTTTGTTGATGTTTTTTCCCAGAGAGTTTAGGTGTATACAATGAAGAAAAAAGATGAGGTGTTGGGAATTTTTCTTAAATGGAAAAAGATGGTGGAGACTCAAGCAAGTAGAAAAATAAAATGCCTCTATACAGACAATGGTGGAGAGTTAAAAAATGATCCATTTTTTAAAGTCTATGATGATAAAGGTATTATCAGACTCTTCACCATTAGATATACACCACAAAAAAATGGGGTGATAGAGTGAATGAGCTGAACATTACTAGAGAAGGTTCGGTGTATGTTGTTTAATGCTGGGTTGGGCAAAGAATTTTGGGCTGAGGCTTTAGTACCTTGTTAACTGCTTACCATCAACTGCTATTAGTGGTAAAATGCCATTGGAGAAATGGTTTGAAAAACCTGCTATAGATTATGATTCCTTATATATGTTTGGTTCCATTGTATATTACCATGTTAAGGAGTTAAAGTTAGATCCAAAAGCAAAGAAGACAATCTTTATGGGGATCACATATGGTGTGAAAGACTATCGTCTTTAGTGTCTGGAAATAAAAAAACATAATCTTTTGTGAGAATGTTACCTTTGATAAATTTACCATGTTGAAAAATATGACTTCTAAAAATATGAAGCAGAAAGATGGTACTTCTAAGTAGGTGGAGTTTGATGGTAAAAGAATTGTTCCAACCAATGAAGAAACTAATGATGACTCTCATATAGTAGAAGAAGAGTCAAATGAAGAAGAGGTTCTAATCTAAGAACCTCTATAGCCAGATGAGGAAGAGGTTCAAACCCAAGAACGTCCACAACAATATGAATTAATTGCATTAAGGAAGTGAAAGAGGACTATTAGACAACCTGCTTGATATGCTATTACAGTCACTTTTACATCACCAATTGCAAATGATGACATTACTACCACTTATAATGAAGCAGTCCAAAGTTAAGAATAGGATAAGTGGAGGATCACCATGAATAAAGAAATAAAGTCCCTTCAGAAGAATCAGACATGGAAACTAGCTAGTATTCTAAAGGAGAAAAGGCAATCGGGGGCAAATATGCAAAGAAAGAGAGATTTCCTAACAAAGATAATGCATGCGACAAAGCAAGATTGGTGGCTAAATGCTACACTCAAATGGAGGGAGTTGATTATAACAAAGTATCTTCTCCAGTTGTAAAGTATTCATCCATTAAAATTTTATTGGCTTTGGTAGCACAGTTGGATTTGGAACTAGTTCAAATGGATGCAAAAACTACATTTTTACATGAAGACTTGGATGAAGAAATCTACATGACTTAGCCAAATGGATTCAAAGTTCCTAGAAAATAAAAGATAGTTTACAAATTAGAAAAATCGTTGTATGGATTGAAGCAATTTTTGAGGCAGTGGTACAAGCGATTTGATAAGTTTATAATAGGGCAAAAGTACACGATAGGAAAATATGATCATTATGTGTATTTACATAAGCTACAAGATGGATCCTATATATATCTTCTTTTTTATGTTGATGATATACTGATTCCTTTTAAGAATCATACAGAAATTGATAAATTAAAGATTTAATTGTATAAGGAGTTTAAGATGAAGGATCTTGGTGAAGCAAAAAAGATTCTCAGCATGGAAATATCCAGAGATAGGAAATTAGGGAGGCTTTTCTTTCTTAGAAATAATACTTGAGGAAGGTACTAAAATGTTTTAGCATAAATGAGAAGTCAAAACCAGTTAGTACACCACTTGCTCCTCATTTCAAGCTTATTGCATCCATGTCACCAAAGAATGTTGTAGAATGGGAATACATGTCAAAAGTACTATATGCAAGTGCTGTTGGTACCTTGATGTATGCAATAGTGTGTATGAAGCCCGATATTTCACAAGCTGTTGGGGTTATGAGCAGGTACCAGCATGATCCTAGAAAGGAGTATTAGCAAGTTGTGAAATGGATTCTACGGTATATTCTAAACACCATAGATATTGATTTGGTATTTCAGCAGGATAGAAAAAATGGTTAGTGTGTAGTTGGGTATTGTGATTCTAACTATGTTGGTGATTTGGACAAGTGTCGATCAACTACTGGTTATGTGCTTAATTTTGTGACGTAGTGGAAGAGTGATAAAACAAAAATTAGTGATTGTTGAATTGTGCACGACTATCAAACACTAATAGTCCATAACCTGTAATTCATAAACTCAGGATATAGGCATCAAAATTCAAAGAATTTTGAAAAATTGAAAGGAATTTGAATTCTATTATTCATAACGACATGAATTCTATTATTCATAAATACGATATAAAAAGGATAAATATTGTAGTCTATTGATTTGTGCACAAATACGAAAAATAATCTTCTACAGCCTATTGATTCAACAAGAATACCAGGAAATAGACATCAAATATTTGTTGATTCAAAGAGAATACTGAAAATTTGGAGAAAAAGAGAATTACGTCTCTAAGAGAATTTTATTGATAACCAAAAACTAACTCACATAGCACTAAAACTTATATATTTATAGGGTGGCACAAACCTACCAACCTTAATTTTAATTAAGAAATAAAAATAAAGAAAATCCTAGCTAAGGTAGGAAATCAAATTCTAATCAATGCTAAATTAAAATAAAAATCAAATCCTAATAATAATAACAACAACAAAAACAACAATAACAAGAATAATAATAATCATAAATTATATATGCTATCCATTGTTCTGCAAACTCATTCCAATACCTGTTGCTTTGCATCATTCCCTCCAGGAAAGAGAAAATTCACCCTCGAATGTTGCCTAAATATTAAGAAACAAATTTGCTATAGAACATCATAAATTCATCTTCAACTTGTAATTCCTTCAAAATAGAAATTAAAGGAATATAAGAATAAAGGAATTTATCAATGCCAATAAAGTCAATATATTCAACATCGTCATCATCCTCTTCATCAAATTTTGGCTCATCTCTAATAAATGCATCTTCATCCTCATCGTCGTCAGTATTATAGAATAAACTCTTTTCATAATACTCTCTTGACATGATTAATAAGGATCAGTTTGACTCTGATACCAATTGATGTAGCGGAAGAGTGATAAAATAAAAATTAGTGATTATTGAATCATGCACGACTACCAAACACTAATCGTCTATAACCTGCAATTCACAAACTCAGGATATAGGCATCAAAATTCAAAGAATTTTGGAAAATTGAAAGGAATTCGAATTCTATTATTCATAACGACCTGAATTCTATTATTCATAAATAAGATATAAAAAGGATAAATATTGTAGTCCATTGATTTGTACACAAATAATGAAAAATAATCTTCTATAACCTATTGATTTAATAAGAATACTAGAAAATAAACATCAAATATTCGTTAATTCAAAGAGAATACCAAAAATTTAGAGAAAAAGAGAATTATGTCTCTAAGAGAATTTTATTGATAACAAAAAACTAACTCACATAACCCTAAAACTTACATATTTATAGGGTAGTACAAACCTACTAACCTTAATTTTAATTAAGAAATAAAAGTAAAGAAAATCCTATCTAAGGTAGGAAATCAAATCCATAACAATATAGGAAAGTCAAATTCTAATCAATACTAAATTAAAAAAAATAATAACAATAACAATAATAATAAACAATAACAATAAATGATAACGATAACGATAACGATAACGACAACGATAACGACAACGACAATGATAATAATAATAATAACAAAATAACAATAACAATAACCATAAATGATAACGATAATGATAACAATAATGATAATGATAATGACAATGATAATGATAACGATAATGACAACGACAACGACAATGACAACGACAACAACAACGGTAACGACAACGGCAACGACAACGACAACGACAATGACAACGACAACGATAATAATAACAATAATAATAATCATAAGAACAACAACAACAATAATAACAACAACACCAAACAACAACAACAACAACAACAACACCAAACAACAACAACAACAACAACAACAATAACTAGTCAGTTGGAAGTCCACCTTACAGTTAACAGTTACTTTGTATACTACAGAGTCAGAGTATATGACAATTATAGAGGCTATAAAAGGAGACAATTTGGTTTTAAAGGTTGTTTGGTGAATTGTGAATGGAGCAGAAGCACATCAAAGTGCATTCTGACAGTCATAGTGCTATTCATTTAGTAAAGAACCGGGTTTATCATGTAAGGACGAAGCATATCGACATTTGATATCACTTTGTACGAGAGATTCTATAAGAAGATGAAGTCATAATCCAGAAGATTCAGACCATTAAGAATTCTACTAATATGATGACAAAAGTGGTAACTGCAATTAAGTTTGAACATTATTTAGATTTGATTAATATTGCTAAAAATTAGAATTTGCAAACACTACTAAAGATTGGATTTGTGAGAGAATTTTATGGAATTTTGCTAAGTGGAGATTTATTGGTTTTATTGGAATTTTGGAAAAATTGGAGGAGTCCTTAAGTTATAAAAAGACTCTTTCCCCTTTAATAAAATCATCCCATCACATTGAAAAATTGTCTTCTTCCATATTTAGGCAATTTGATTCTTTCTCTTTTGTAAATATTTCCTCAAATTAGTGAAATATTATTTTAGTATTGTCCGAGGACGTAGGTATAATTAGTTAAATCTCATTAAATTTTGGTGTTATCTTTTATATCTATTTAATAGTTATTACCGGATATAGTTGTCATGAATTATTATGTTATTAAATTACTTGTCTTGATAAAATTCTATCTAGGAGGTTGGTATTTAAGTGGACTATTGTGTCCCATCATATTTTACTGAAAATTTATATTGGGATGATTTTTTTAGTACAATCGTTTATACTCTAGTCACATAAGTAATAATTCTCAAGGTAAATTTATTATTATTGATAGAAATTAACCTGAATCCCACAACACCTACATTCTAAGCTTTTTAGCATTTGATTACAGTTTATTTTTTTTCACTTTGTTTATGTTAATTTTGCGATATAACTTTATTTAATTTACTAACTGAGGTTATAAATAAAAATATTAGTACTCAATATACAATTTTTATGAAAATGATAACTCTTTCTACTGTAATTACAATCCGTGCGCTTGCGAGTTTTTGTGAACCAGCTTTTAAGCAGTCAACATTTATGCACTACGCTGTTGCGATGAATTAGAGACAGGCAATTAAATGCTTCATGTTGCCGTAGCGGCCATAGGGGTAATTTTGGATCTTGGTCGAAATGCGCATATAGCTAGCCCCGATACTACAGTGTAAATCCAAATTTCTTTGCTTCATGTTTTGGCAGAATCATCATCTGGGACACATGAATCATTATCATCTCAGTACCACTGAATTCTTCTAGTAGTGAAGCATGCATGCATCATTTCGCTCCTTTGGAAGCTGAACTTCACGTGAGTTGTAAGAGAGCACTACTTTATGGCACTGTCAATTGTAGTTCTTGGTACTATATTTCAGTGACTTTCCCATTCTATGTCCAGAAACTTTTACAACATCATGGGTACCATCAAGATCTACAAGATCACGGTTTTTGCCTTTCTGCTTAGTTTGCTTTGCTTCACAAGTACCGAGGCAGCAGTAACATACTTGCGTTCCAACTGTACTAAGGCGACCACTTTCGCTCCTGGCAGCACTTATCAGCACAATATCAACACTCTTCTCTCTTCTTTGTCTTCAAACTCTAGTCGTCCTACTGGATTCTACAACCTCAGCGTTGGTCAAGGCACTAAAGACATGGTGTATGGCATATTTCTCTGCCGTGGCGATGACATTCAGGATATCTGCAAAGAATGTGTCTCAACAGCTAGTGAACAGATATTTCAACGCTGTCCACGTGTGAAAGTTGCTATGATTGCATACGATGAGTGTATGCTAAGTTATTCGAACAGAAATTTCTTTTCTTCAGTCGAAAGAGAGCCCATCTTACATTTGAGAAATTCGCAGCAAGTTTCAGAGCCAAATAGATTCATAGATTTGATGGAAAAAGCAATAAGTAAAGTCATTGGAAAGACAGCAAATGATCCATTGGAACGAGATTTGCCACAGCTGAGGCCAATTTCTCCAGCTTCCAGAAACTGTACACACTTGCACAGTGCACTCAGGATTTATCTATGGCCAGTTGCAATGACTGCCTTCAAATTGCCGCTGGTTATCTACCTATTTTCTGCAATGGATCGGAAGGGGGAAGAATTATATTGCCAAGCTGTAATGTCAGGTAAGAGCTTTACCCATTTTGCGAGATTGTAGCTCCATCGCCATCTAAACCAGCAGTTCTGTAAGCTCCTAATTCTCCAACATCTAAGGGTAAGGTTGAGCTTGATCTTTGACCAAAAAGGCTAACAATTAAATTTTCCGTGTTAATTGTTGGTTGCTCCTGTTGTAATTATGAATTATCATATTTTCATCATCTACAACTTTGTGATTTCCTGTTTCCTCTTTCTGTAGGTAAAAGGAAAAGCTCAACTATAACTATTATTGCCATTGCTGTTCCCATTGTAGTTTCTGTGGTGCTTTTTGTCATAGGCTTGTCTTATATGACTAGAAAAAGAAAAGAAAGAAGGAAAAATAATGCCGTACCAGATCAAGCTGGTAAAAGAAAATCACCAATTACAAATGATTTATGCAGAAGTATTTGTAAAATAAATGTCTCTCAAGACTTCGCTGCATTTTCTTTTATTTGGTTCTGCAGGGGATGAAATTTCAACCGCACAGTCCCTGCAATTTGATTTGGCCACCATTGAAACTGCCACCAACAACTTCGCTGCTGATAATAAGTTGGGAGAAGGTGGATACGGTGTGGTTTATACGGTATGAAATTAATACTTAGTAGAGTTTCTTATTTATACATTAAACTAGAGTAGTTCGAATTATCAGATCGTGACTTGGGAATCGGGTATGGTTCTGTTCTGATACCAGTTCAAACTGAAATATGACAGGGTACGCTGCAGAATGGACCAGTGATAGCTGTAAAGAGGCTGTCATCAGCAAGCTTTGGGCAGGGCGTAGAAGAATTCAAGAATGAGGTCATTTTGCTAGCTAAGCTCCAACACAGAAATTTAGTGAGACTACTGGGATTTTGTTTGGAAGGGGAAGAAAATATACTCGTCTATGAATTTGTGTCCAACAAGAGCCTTGACTACTTTCTATTTGGTACGAGAGATTTGTGTCCAACAACAACTCGTTTAGGGAACACTGCCAGATCAGTAAAATTTCTGAGTACTTGATTTCAAAGACTAACTTGATTATTAAGTGGTGCATTTACAGATACCGAAAAACAAAGACAGTTGGATTGGACAACGCGTTACAAGATAATAGAAGGGATAGCCACAAGGATTCAGTATCTTCATGAGGATTCTCGGCTTAGAATCATACACCGTGATCTCAAAGTGTATATATACACACACACACACGTATACTTACCAATTCAGATAATACCTCCTCGTATCACTAGTTGTTATATGTGATTTACAGGGTGCCTAACCTAGAGCAAGGATAACTAAAACTCGATATGTATTTTTGAAGCCGTTACTAGGGATTCAATAATTTTAACAACATAACTGATTTTGTTTTACTTGATTTAAGCTATTTCTGTTGTTTTACTTGATTTAAGCTATTTCTATTTTAAATTTGGATATTTATTTATTTATCTATTATTATTTATTTTATTTTAATTAATTGTTTTGGTGTATGCATAATACTCGAAGAACATGGACATATCCTCTTATTTTTATTCCAGAACTTACACGGTTTGAAAGAGAGAATATGAGACATTCTAAAAAGGAATCAAGTATCACAATAGAACAATAGGTAGAAGAAAGAACACGTTTGGATTTTACCATGCCAGGTCTAGATGGTACAAGGCAAGGTATTGCTAGGCCAACAATCAACACCAATAATTTTGAGATTAAACTAGCCTTACTTCAAATGATCCAGTCAAGTGTTCAATTTTATGGCTTGACAGATGAAGACCCCAATGCTCACATTACTAATTTTCTAGAAATCTGTAATACTTTTAAATATAATGGGGTGTCGGATGATGCAATTCGCTTGAGGCTCTTTCCATTCACATTAAAGGATAGAGCTAAGGCATGGTTGAACTCACAACCACTAGCTTCAATCACAACATGAGATCTATTGGCAAAAGATTTTTTGGCAAAATATTTTCCACCTTTAAAGACAGTAAAGATTATTAAGGATATCACAATCTTTCAACAATTTGACATGGAATCCTTAAGTGATGTATGGGAGAAATTCAAAGAGTTGCTAAGTATTGTCCTCATCATGGTTTACCAAGGAATGTACTCATTAGAACTTTCTATAATGGTGTTACCTGATCCATTAGAGACACCACTGTTGTAGCAGTTGGAGGTTCTTTGATGCGAAAAACAGTTGAGGCTACATTTGTACTTTTGGAAGAGATGACAAATAATGTCTTTGGCCATCAGAGTGTCAAAATCCACCAAGGTAAGGAGGCAGAATCAAGGTAGACACAGTGACAACTCTTTAAGCTCAGATTGCTGCATTAATATTGATAAAACAACTTGACAACCTAACCAACAAAAATAATCCATCCCCTTCAAGTGAAAGTTATAATTTGTGAGGTTACTCTAATAATGAATTTAGTGTTTTTGATATAGATATGGTGGGAGATGGATACCAAGAGAAAGTCAACTTTATTGGGAATCAATTTCAAGAAAAATAGGGTAACAATCCATTCTCAAACACTTACAATTCAGGATGGAGGAATCACCCAAATTTTTCTTGAAACAATAATAACAATTTAGTTCCCTAAGGCTTTCAAAACAACATGACAAGGCAAGCACCTCTAGGTTTTCAATAACCTCATTAAGATCATATGACCTTGATGGAAAATAAATTAAATAAATTTTTGGAGGCTATGTCCAACAAAATGAACCATCAAGATGAAAATCAGAAGTAGATGGAACCAAAATTTGATTAGATAGCTAAAAACCATTAATCTTCAATTCATAATATTTATTTACAATTGGGTTAGCTTGCTAATGTAGTAGTACAAAGAAATAAAGGGAATCTTCCAAGTAATACCAAAACAAATCCAAGGGAGCAACTTAAAACAATTACACTTAAAAATGGCAAGGAGATAAGGTTAGGAGATGAGCTCAAGAAAGAAAAGGTGGAGACTCAAGAAAAGAACATTCAAAATGGTGATGTTGACTCTAAAAAAGGCAAGGAGCAACAAATAAATGACAGTGATGGGAAATAGCAACTATTTGTGCTAAATTCATAGAAATATGAGACAAGGATACCTTTTCCACAGAGATTGAAGAAGCCTAATGATGAAAAGAGGTTTGCTAAGTTTTTAAATACTTTTAGAAGCTTAAACTTAATATTTTATTTACTGATGCTCTTACAGAGATGCCAATATATGCTGAGTATCTTAAGGATATTATCACTAAGAAAAGGAGATGGGATGACGACCAAATTATGGAATTAACATAAACCTGTAGTTCCATCATCACTCGCAAAATACCAACTAAATTAAAAGACCTAGGGAGCTTTACTCTTCCTCATGTAGTTGGTGCTCAAGAATTTCCTAGATGTTTATGTGATTTAGGTGCAAGTATTAACCTTATGCCATTTTCTCTTTTAAGGAAATTACAGCTTGGCGACTTGACCACTACGAACATGACTTTGTAAGTTATAGATCATTTTACAAAGAAACAATATGGGATCATTGAGGATGTTTTTATTAAGGTAGAAAATTTATCTTTTCTGTGGATTTTACAGTTTTGGATTTTGAAGAATATAGTAATTATCCTTTAATTCTTAGGAGACCATTTTTAAATACTAGGAGAGCCATCATAGATGTTTATAAAGGGAAAATTACTTTGAAGGTTGGTAATAAGAGTGTAGAATTTATGATGCCTAGGTTAATGAAATACCTAATAGAAGAAGAATTTTACATGACAATGGAAGTTATAGATGAGTGTGTGAGGGAGTAAAGTTTGAATAAAGAAATTCTTGACGAAAGTCTGGAGTGTGAAGTAGATAGTAAACCCTCACATGAAGCCACTCTTGTTAAACCTGAAATTTAGTGCCTAATGACAACCCCACTCCCCCATCTATTGTTAAACCACCTAAATTAGAGCTTAAACTGTTACATGCCCATTTGAGATCTATTTTCTTAGGAGAGGGAAACACTTTACCCATTATCATTTCAAACAAGCTATCCATTGAATAGGAGAAAAGGGTATGTAAAATAGTAAGAAATAGGGTGAAGTCAATTAGGTAACATATTTTAGATATAATAGGGATCAGTGCTTTAATTGTTATGCACAGAATCCATATGGATGAAGGGAGTAGAGTTGTTATAGAGAGACAAAGGCGCTTAAATCCAAACATGAAAGAGGTAGTAAAAAAGGAGATTATCAAGTTGTTGGATGTATGCATTATCTACCAAATTTCTAATAGTGAGTGGGTAAGCCCAGTGCAGTATGTACTAAAGAAGAGTGGGATGACTATTGTGGAAAATGAAGTAGGTGAGTTGATTTTGAAGAGAATGGCTGATGGGTAGAGAGTATGTATTGATTAACGAAAATTACACTCAACCACAAGGAAGGACCATTTTCCTCTCCCCTATTGACTAAATGTTGGAGAGGATGGTAGGGCATGCACACTACTATTTCCTGGATAGTTATTTGGGTTATAATTACATTTTTATTTTTCTAGAGGATTAGGAGAAAATAACGTTTACATGCCCATATAGAACTTTTGCTTATTGATGCATTCTTTTCAGATTGTCTAATGCACCAACTACTTTTCAAAGATGTATGACAATAATTTTTTTTTATTTAGTTGAGAAAATCATGGAGGTATTTATGGATGATTTTTTTCTATTTTTGGTGATTATTTTGAATTATTTTTTTTAACCTTGATAAGGTCTTGAAAAGATGTGAAGAGTCTAGCCTTATTCTTAATTAGGAAAAGTGCCATTTTATAGTACAGGAAGGGATAGTCTTGGTCATAAGATTTTAAGTGTAGCGATTGAGGTAGATAGAGCTAAAATAGAAATTACAGAGAAGCTACTACCTCTAACAATAGTCAAGGGAATTTGAGGATTTTTGGGACATGCAGGTTTTTATTTCATTAAAAATTTTTCTTTAATTGCTAAGCCTTTAACCTAATTGTTAGTTAAAGATGCTCCTTTTGATTTAACAATGATTTTTTAAATGCTTTTAACAGGTTAAAGGAGGCTTTGGTTTCAGCCTTAACTATTTCACCTTCGAATTGGGCACTTCCTTTTAAGATCATATGTGATGCAATTGACCATACTATAAGGGTGGTGCTTGGTTAAAGGATAGAAAACAAGCTTTATGTCATATACTATACAAGCAAAAATCTTGCAGAGGCTCAATTGAATTACATTATAACCGAGAAAGAGATGATGGCAGTGGTTTTTGCTGTTGACAAATTCAGGTCTTACTTACTTGGTTCAAAGGTTATTATTTTCACTGATCATGCAGTAATAAAATATCTCATGCCCAAGAAGGATGAAAATCCATGTCTTATTTGATGGGTGTTACTTTATAAGAGTTTGACTTAGAGATAAAAGACAAAAAAGGTTTTGAGATTGTTGTAGCTGACCATTTGTCCAGGTTAGAGGGTTATGAATAAGTGAGGCAAGAAGAGGATATCAATGATGAATTTCCCAATGCTTTATTATTAACAGTCCAACATTTTAGTGCTCCATGGTTTACAGACATTGCCAATTATTTAGCATGTGGAGTGTTGCCTTTCCTAATCAAGCCATTCTTTCACCTATAAATGATGCTAAAGTGGTGATAAGATGTTTTAAGAAATTGTTTAGTAGATTTGGAGTACCTCAAGCTATGATTAGTGATGGAGCTCGCACTTTTGCAACAAGCAATTTAAGTTACTACTCAAGAGGTACGAAGTTCTCCATAGAGTCTTTACCCTATATCACCCTTAAACTAGCGATCAAGTGGATGTCACCAATAAGGAAATAAAGAAAATTTTAAAGAAAATAGTGGGCTCTTCAAGGAAAGATTGGGTGTTTGAATTGGATGATGCACTATGGGCATATCATACAACATATAAAACTCTAATTGGTATATCTCCTTATAGATTAGTTTTTGGGAAAGCTTGTCTTTTGCTAGTGGAACTTGAACATCAAGCTTATTAGGCCATTAAGGTACTGAACTTTGACATGAAGGCAATAGGTGATAAATGTTTGTTATAGCTCAATGAATTAGATGAGTTTCGATTTCAAGCATATAAGAACACCAAGCTTTTCAATGAGAAAACAAAACGGTGGCATGATACTCATATTCTCAAGAAGGAATTCAGAGTTGATGTTCTTGTTCTTTTGTTTAATTCTATACTAGAATTATTTTCAAGTAAGTTGAGATCGAGGTGGAGTGGTCCATTGAAGGTGCAACAAGTCTTCTCCCATGGCACACTTGAATTTTTCAATTCTAAAGGAGAGTGTTTTTGAGTAAATGGAAAAAACTTCTAAGTCATTATTTTATTTTATTCAGTGTTAATCTTTTTACTAATCTTTGTCTTATGAATTGTAGTTTTTCTTTTAAAAAAATTATTATTTTGCTAATTACTTTATTTTTTCTTTTTTCATTTCATTTTATTTATTTTTATGAATTAAAGTTGTTAAGCATACTTAAAATTTTTTTGGTGCTTTGGAATTTTGTAGTTACAGTGGTGAATTGAAGTGCAAATTTGGTGAGGTTAACTTTATCATACTTGAAGTGCTTATACAATAACCCACCTTCCTCCTCTTTTCCATTTCCATGTTTGCTTTCTCCCATTTTCCTTTCTTTTTCATTTTAAATCCCTAACCACCTTATTTCACCTCTTTTGAAATCTCACATTCATCTATCATTATTTTCTTTTTACATTGCTTCTTGTGTTTTTAAATCCTCTCAATTTCATTTTTCTTATTTTCATTTTCTTTATTTCATAATGCTAAGAACTAAGAATCTAGCTAAGAGAGAAATGAGTATTATATAAGGCTCGAGCAAAGGAAAGAATGTGATTAAAGATAATGAAGTATGTGATCTTGCCTAAGAATATCGTGCTCCATTTCCAATCAAAACTCTTGAGGAGGGCAAAAGGTATATCATATAAAACTCTCTCTCTCTCTAGTGCACTAGCATCTACTATCTCTTTTACCTTCGCACCGTTTGAGTCATCTGATTCACTTAAGTGCTCAACATTTGTGTCTTCACCAAGTTCATCTTGCTCACTTGCATAACCAACAGGATGCACATATCTGTATTAAGTAGCATCACCCTCATTGAGTTCCTTATCTTCATCACCATCTGCATTTGCATTTGTATTTTCAAATGCATCTGCATTTGCATGTATAGTGACAATTTCAATTGCATTTGATTATATGGTCCCATGTTCAGTTGCCCCTATCTCCTATTCAAAAGCAATTTTGCTTTCATTTTCCCTACTAATAAAAAATCCAAATGGCCTATTACTTATTTGAAGCATCTAGCCTCCAAATTTTGGGACATTAACATTATAGTTCATAAAGAACTCTACCTCACCAAGTCAACTATTTTTTGTTATTTGCTGCAACACTCTTCTTATGCTCTTATCATTATACATGAGAAATATACCATCCTTCAATATGTTTCCCAACTTTAATACAAAAATTTTGTTCACATTTGGATAACTAACATCTTTGGTATCTTTACAAAATATCACCATAGTTCAAATAGTATGGGTCAAAGTGTTTAACCACATCCAAATTCCCATCCAAATTCATTAATTGGTCATTCTCACCCATATGTTATTGTCCCCTATAGTTGAATAGCAAGTTAATAGTATTGTCCATTTTGCCAATAAATTAAAAAAAAGTAACAATTTTTTATTTCAAATGTGCTAAGTCTATGTTACTTTAACATAGATAAAGTTAAGATTCTAATGAAGAATCGAACACCAATATAGATTAGAGATTAAAATTTTTTTTCAAATTGACATTCTCAGCACCATATGCTGCTTTTTTCCTTCAATCTTTCTTTCTTCCTCACTTAAAGCTATGTCTTCAATCGTTACTTTTATTTCTTCCTCAACAAGGGCTGCCTATTTTCCAATTTTGGAGCTTTTTGATTAGGTTGTTCTCAATGGTTAGGGTTGAAGACATCACTTTTTTTAGAGTAATGGTTGCTGTTGCTTTTATTTTTTTAGCCATTACTGTATTAAAAGGTGCAATAAGCTGACATGGTTAAGAGAGTGATGTAGAACATAGTGACTTCACTGCATGCTCACCACATCATTAAATATTTTTTTTATTTAAAAAAGGGCCACATCAGCAGGAGTTAATAGAGCTCTTAACTACCATGAAATAAAGGGGCTTAAAACACCCAAAAAAATGTGCTCTTTTGGTTCAAAAAAATATTAAGGGCTTATTCGCTCCACAGGGTAAACATTAAGGGTATGATAGTAAAGCAAAACATCCATTTCTTTCTAATTTGACATTTGTCAATTACGAAATGCCAACTCTCTCTGCATTAAAATGTTTATTTATATTCACAAGTTGAATGTGGTAACTAAAAAATTGTTAAGAGAATAAACTTTGACAGAAGCAGGTGTTATATTTCACTTCCATCCCCATCTATTGGTAATCTTTAACTGTAAATTAGAATGTTATATTCATGCTCTGACATAAGACAAAAAATTTGGCCTTAACTTCCATCACTTGACTTGATATAAGTCTTCATCGGTGCCCACCAAGAATAAATTTTATAAAAAGCTTCACCACTCAGTGCTCACACAACATCTCATTCCTTTAAGAACCAAACCCGACTAATAAAGAAGGACAAAAAAAAAAGAGAAGAAGAAAAGGGCTTATTTAAGGTCTAAAGTAAAAAAAGTCCTCGAAACGTTCCAGGCGCATTTTTTATAATTATCAAAAATTGGATACACATTTCCTTCACCAAAATGCGTTTCCAAAGGTAAAACCCAATTGAAGAACAACCAATAACATAAAAACTCCAAATCCAAAAAGCAATTGAAAAAGTAAGTTTGAATGAATTAGGAAGAAATTATAACCCATATCTAAAAATAACTTCAAAACTAAATTGGAAAAATAATTCAGAATACATTAAGAAGAAATTAGAATCCAAATATAAAAAGAATTACAAAAACTCATTGATCTTCCTTAATAAAGAATCAAGAGTCTCTATATAAATATTAGAAAAAAAAGCCTTAAACTCACTTGAGAAGCATTGAACTCTTGAAAAATTTAAACTTGTCTCTTAGGAATATAAAGGAATGATTTCATCTTTATCTTAACTAATTTGTATCTCCAGTCCATCAACAGGAAGAGAAAACAAAAGTGTCGCAGTGGTGACTGGCGAGTCCTCTCTGTTATTATGCTTTTCATCTTCTCTATTACAGTGTGTATTTTAATTTTCTTTGTATATGGTGATATTTGTCAATAGATGTTGGACAATTTGTATTTAGATGAGCTATAGTTTTTATATTTGGTAATGTTTTTAGTCATTTATATTGGGTTTTGTAAGTTCAATCTTTATTGTAAAATTAGGCTTTGTATTGTTTTAAACAAAATTAATATTTTACATTGGGTTTGGGCTTAAAAGACATTGATTTTAGTATTATTTTTGCTTGCTAATTATTAATTGTATTTTTACTTGTTAAACAGTGTTATTTTTTAACTAATTATTAATTTGCTTGTTGTTATTATTAATTTATGTTCTTGATAATAAAATAATATTATATTACTATCAATTACTAATATTCTTTTTTGCTTGTTAAATTACATTATTATTTTATTAATTTTATAACTCAATCAAAAATAATTTCTATTAATTTTTTAATCTATGATTGAAATGTCATTTATTATTTTATTATAATTAGATAACTAAATTTTATTATTATATTGCTAATTTTTTTATTTGAATTATTTTTCACCTTGATTGGTAGGGATATGGATTATACTTTTAAAACTTCAAGTTTTAGTAATATTTCTTCTAAAACAAATAATGATGAAGATAATAGTGCTTTTATGGAAATATGTAAATAAACTAGAGAAAACTAGAGATGGGGGAGGTAATTGGAAATGGGTATGTAATTTGTTTGGAGAACAAAAGCAGGGGACATATACTAGAGTGAAAGCTCATCTTTTAAAACATATAGGAAAAGGAATTAGTTTTTGTAAAAAAGTTGGGCATGATGATACATCTAAAATGAGAAAAATGGATAATGAAGTTGCTAATAGAATTTCAGTTTCACAACCTAGGCGAGTTCCTTTGCCCACTACTAATTTTAATGGATCAAAGTATTTTGAATGCTTTAAAGACAAAAAAAATAGATAATTCTCCTATTGGCAATGCATTTGATATACAAACTAGAGCTCAATTAGATGTAGGAATTGCTAGAACATTTTATATTGGGGTCTACCTTTTAACTTTACAAAGAATCCTTATTATGTGAGTTCTTATTCGTCTGCTGCTAATCATGCATTGGGTGGTTATGTGAATCCTGGTTATAGTAAATTAATGACCACTTTACTTCAACAAGAAAAGGTGAATGTTGAGAGGTTATTGGAACCTATTAAAAGCACTTGGTATGAAAAAGATGTTAGCATTATTAGTGATGGATGAAGTGACCCACAAAGAAGGCCTTTAATTAATTTTATGGTTGCTTCTGAATCTGGCCTAATGTTTCTTAAATCTATTTATTGTTAAGGTGAAGTGAAGGATAAACATTTCATTTCTAATTTGTTAAAAGAGATAATTGATGAGGTTGGCCATGAAAATGTTGTCCAAATAATTATTGATAATGTCAAAATTCTAAAGGTGCTGTAGAAATCATTGAAGGTATGTTTCCTTAAATTTATTGGACTCCTTGTGTTGTGCATACTCTTAATCTTGCTTTGAAGAATATATGTGCACCTAAAAATATGGACAACAATAGAGAAACATATATTGTGTTTGAATGGATCACTGAACTTCATGGAGATGTTTTGCAAATTAATAATTTTATAATGAACCATTTGATGAGGTTGGCCATAATTAATCAGTCTAGTTCTTTGAAGTTGCTTTCAATTGCAGACACTCGCTTTGCTTATGTCGTTGTCATGCTTAAAATATTTAAGCTTATTAGGCATGCTTCAATGGTTATGAGTCAACAATGGGTACAATATCGAGATGATGACTAAGGAAAAACTAAGTTTATGCGTGAAAAGATAGTGGATGAGGATTGGTGGGAAAAAATTAATTACATTCTTGCTTTTAGTGGACCTATTTATGATATGATTATAATTTATGATACAAATAAGCCATGCCTTCATTTAATGTATGAATTGTGGGATTTTATGAATGAAAATGTGAAAATAATTATTTATAAGAAAGAAAAAAAGTAGCTACATGAGTTTTGTCTTTTCTACGATGAGATCCATACTATTCTCATGGAACGTGGGACAAAGCCTAACACTCCACTTCATTGTTTAGCTCATTCATTAAATCTAAGTTGAGTTTCTAATTCTATAATTCTCTTTCTATATGTGTGTATAGCTAAATGAATTCATATTTTTATTCATTACCACTTATTATAATTTTTTTTATTAAATTAAATAATTAAAATTTTATGAAATATGTTGTTATTTTATAGGAGAATAAAACTTAAAATTATTAATTTTTTAATTTAATAATTAACACTATGCACATGAATAAAATTTCAATTAAGAATGCACATGTTGTTTGATAATGGCAGGAAATTAGTGCATGCAATAATTTTTCTTATTTTGGAAAGAGAATGGTGCATGCAATATAAATTGGTACCAAAAGATCTTTATTGAAGTTGACAATGTAACTATCCATTTAAAAGCTAAAAATGGTTAAATTTATTCTAGCAGAAATCAACACAAATTTTACTAAAATTATTTTTTCATAAAAAAATTGAACTAACTTGATAAATGAAATTTAAATATTATATTGGATATGTTTTATTTAGCCAAATATCAACACTGGATATGTTTAATTTTAATTAGTTCTCTATATATATGTGTGTATATATATGTTTTTTACTTATGGTTTTGTCTTTAGGTTTTATAGTGATAAATGACATCAAGAAGGTGAAGGTAGATCGTTTCCACATATGGATGCAGAAATATCCACAGAAAGAAATAATTGTTTTAAGAGACTATTTCCCAATGAAAATAATCATATTAGAGTTAATAATGAGTATGCAATTTTTTCTCTAAAAAGTGTCTCATTTGGGGATCCTGATTCCATTTTTAGTATGTATGATACAAATTCCAAAAAATTGGTGGGTTTGCTTTGGTTTACATACACCTTTACTTCAAAGGTTGACTTTTAGAGTGTTTGGACAACCTACTTCTTCCTCTTGTTGTGAAAGAAATTGGAGTACTTATTCTTTTATTCATTCGTATAGAAGGAACAAATTAACTCCAAAACATGCAAAGGACTTGGTTTTTATTCATAATAACCTTTGGCTTTTGTCAAGGAGCATATATGCATATAATGATAAGAAGATAAAAATCTGGGACATACGTGGAGATGATTTTAGAAGTATGGAAGATGTAAGAAATCTTGAGTTTGCTAATCTTTCATTGGATGGATCAGAATTGGAGTCTATATTTTTTTTAATGAAGATTCAAATCAAAGCACAAAGAAAGAAAAAACTAGTGAAGCAGAAGAACTACCATGATTTTTTTTCTATTCTAGTATTTTATTGAGTATTATTTTTTTTTATTGAACTTGTAGACATTTTAAATTTAATTTTAATTTTTATGTTAATTGTTATATTTAATAATATGGAATATTGAACCTAATTTAAATAATAATAATATTTATTTTTAATTTTTTATATATAAATATATCAAATTTATTATATATATATATATAATAATAATAATAAATTACGTATATTTATATATATATCTCTATATTTTTAATAATTATGCATTTCCCCCATGTTTTTGTTTTCTATATTTTTATGAAATGCCATTTTCCTATATCTATTTCCACATTTCCCTATTTTCGCGTTTCCGTTTCCGTGCATTATAGCTTCTCATTATGTTCTCTTTAATCCTGCTATTCTTGTTGGGTCTTTCGACTATCATCCAAGCATAGAACATGAACACAATCAATTATCACTTTCATTTTTGCCTAAACACGACCACTTTCACTAGGAATGACACCTACTAGTCCAATTTAAATCTCCTCCTTTCTTATCTTTCCTCTAACTCAACCCGCCAACTTGAATTCTATAATGTCTCTGCCGGGTGGGACCCTTATGATGTCTATGGTCATTTTAATACTCTATTGGTGGAAAATATACGAAATGCCTCGACTAAGGCTATAGATGCTCCATCAGGAGCTAAAAAGTTTGCAGTCAGAGAAGCTAACTTTATGGCGTTTCAGAAGCTGTACTATCTTGTACAGTGCATTCCTGATCTATCATCTTCTGATTGTAACCTTTATCTTGATAATGCTATCTCCGAGATACCATGATGTTGTGATGGAAAGCAAAGAGGAAGAGTTTTGTATCCTAGTTTGATGCAGGCATAGAAGAGCAAGCCCTTCAATTTATGGAAAAATTTAACAATTTACTATAGTGGCATTTTCATAAATTTTTACAAGTTCCAAGTATTGAATTTGGGTGATTCAAAAGCCTATTTTATATAGAAATAGGCCAATAATTCAAAGTCACTAGCTTTGCTTATGAAGTCCATCACTTTTCAGGAAAATTCCTTTGTTTAGGCCCTTAAACGGGCAATTTTGTGTTTTCCCTATTTTAGAATTTGCTTTTCTTATTTTTTTAGGTTTGTTTTAGGGTTTTCTTATTTAAACCCTTTCTTTTCATTATTAGATGGCAGTTTTATGATAATTGAATTCTTTTTCTAATTTCCAAAATTTTTATGAAAAATTTGATGCCTACAACCTAGTTTGGCCGTAGAAGATTGATAATTGGTAGTTGTGCATGATTCAATAATTGTCAATTATTACTTTACCACCCTTTTGCTACATCAGTTTGGTATTAGAGCTATGCTCCTTTGACAGGATGTCTTGCAGAAGATAGCAACAATAACCACAACAACAACGTATAGAAGAGGTGTATGAGTGTGATGATTTGTGTCATTTAGAGCAGCGAATAGAACAAATGATGGATCAACGGATTTACACTCTTATGAAATAACTCACGGTGAGGATGGGGGAGTTGTTAGTCAATCAAAACAAAGAGCAGTTGAATCAAGATCAGAGGTGGATCCCTTATGTTGATGACCAGAGGACTCCTTTTGTTGAAGGAAGTGATGATGAAGATGATGATGGTGATGGGTATTATGATGTACCTCATAGACATCATATACAACATGTGCAAAATTGATGACAGGCGGCGCTGGGAAGCAAGTATGCAGATTGAAATTCTTGAATTCTATGGTACCCTACAGGTCGAAGAATTCCTTGATTGGTTGGCCATCATAGAAGAGGTGTTGGATTTTAAAGGAGTGTCAAAAAATCATTGAGTACCATTAGTGGCAACGAGGTTTTGAGATAAGGTGATGGCTTGGTGGTAGTAGACTAAACATACCCAAGTTAGGTTAGGAAAGTAAAAAATTACGACTTGGGAGAAGATGAAGAAACAATTGTGTGCCACATTCCTGCCTTATAATTATTAGCGTTTAATGTACTAGAGGCTATAAAACCTAAGGCAAGGAGTTTTTTCAGTTAATGATTATACAACTAAATTTTATCAATTGATTGCTAAAAATGAAGTGTATAAGATTGAGAACCAACTGGTGGCTCAATATATTGGGGGTCTAAGGGAATAAATTAAAGAGACAATCAATATATTTGATCCTATGTCTATTTCTACGGCACATCAATGAGCTTTGCAGAATGAGAGGAGATGTCCTATTAGCTTTGCACAGAATACTGGACAGGGCAGCACTGGAAGCAGTGCTAGTGTGAGCCATCCAAGTAGTGGCATGGCTATAGGGGTTACAAATAAACCAGCAGCTGTGTCAAAGCCTGGAATTATTACATGTTTTGCATGTGGTGAGATAGGGAATTGGTAGAATGAGTGTAAAAACAAGGAAAAAAGGGTCATGCTTGTTAATGTAAATGAGCAATATGATAAAGAGGAGGACACTGACCTAACGGGAGACTCGATATTTGATACAAAGGTTGTGGATGAGGAGGTAATGCGGAGATCCTTCCTAATGCCTCAAGCTATTAATGATGATTAGCTGCGAAATAATATCTTCTAATCTACCTACACTATCAAGGAAAATGTATGCAAATTTGTGATCGATAGGGGTAGTTGTGAAAATATAATATCAGCAGAGGTGGTTCATAAATTTGGAATTACAACTATCAAGCACCCTAAGCTATATAAATTGGCATGGTTGAAAAAAGGGGGCAAGGTAACTGTGTCAAAATGTACTTTAGTTTCCTTCTCTATCGAGATAAAATGTAAGGATGAAGTTTGGTGTGATGTGATAGCCATGGATGCATGTCATCTGTTGTTGGGGGGATCGTGGCAGTTTAATAGAGATGTGACTCATAATAGGAAGACTAACACTTATAGCTTTATGTTTGAAGGCACAAAAATAGTGTTGGTCCCTAATAAAGATTGTGAGCAGTTCGAAACGGTGCAGGGAGAACATAAGGGTTGTGTTAACTTGTTAACTCTATCCCAATTTGACAGAGTAGTGTAGGAAGCTAAAGTTGTTTATGTCCTATTCGGGAAGGTGGTAGACAAAGAGGGGGAGATTCTAGAAGTAGTTTTGCTACTTTTGGAAGAATTCAGTGATGTGTTTCCAGAAGAATTGCCTGAAAGGTTACCTCCCATAAGGGATATCCAACATCAGATTGAGCTTGAACCAGGGGCAGCTTTGCCAAATTGACCACACTATCGGATGAGCCCTAGTAAGCATGAGGAATTAAGGAGGCAAGTGGAATAGCTGCTGACCAAAGGGTATATTCATGAGAGCTTGAGTCCATGTGCTGTACCTGCTCTTTTGACATCAAAGAAAAATGGTTCTTGGTGGATGTGCATAGACAATCGGGCCATTAACAAAATAATGGCCAAGTATCATTTTCCTATTCCTAGACTGGATGACTTACTTGATAAGCTTAGTGGGGCAATGATTTTTTCTAAACTGGATTTGAAGAGTAGTTATCATTAAATTCAGATTTGAGCAGGGGATGAATGGAAAACATCCTTTAAGACAAGAGAAGGGTTATATGAATGGGTAGTGATGCCATTCAGGTTATCAAATGCACTAATCACTTTTATGTGTGTTATGAATAAGCTTTTGAGGCCTTTCATAGGCAAGTGTGTTGTTGTGTACTTTGATGATATTCTAATTTATAGTGCTAACCTAGATGAGCATTTACAACAGTTATGAGAGGTTCTCAATGTGCTGCGTAGAGAGAAGTTCTATGATGTAATTAAAAGGTGTGCATTTTGTACTCATAAGGTGTTATTTCTTGGCTATATTGTGTTAAGTAAGGGGTTGCAGGTAGATGAAATAAAGGTTGAGGCAATGAAACATTGGCCAACACCTATATCCATTACTGAGGTGAGGAGTTTCTATGGATTAGCTTCATTCTACAGGCATTTTGTTTTGCATTTTAGCAGCATTATGACACATATTACTGATTGCATGAGGCAGATTGGAAAGTTTGTGTGGACTGATGAGGCAGAAAAGGCATTTGCTTTGATTAAAATATGCTTTACAATAGCTCCTATCTTAGTGTTACCTGATTTTCATCAACCTTTTGAGTTGCATTCAGATGCTTCGAAGGTGGGAATTGGGGTTTTCCTGAGTCAAAGTAGTAGACCAGTGGCATATTTCAGTGAGAAGTTGTCAGGGGCCAGAATGCACTATAGTACTTATGATGTCAAGTTCTATGTTGTTGTGCAAGTTGTTAAACATTGGCGTCATTATTTATTCTAGAGATAGTTTATTTTGTATACAGATTATGAGGCCTTGAAGCACTTACATAAGCAAGATAAAGTTTCTGCTAGGCATTCACGTTGGGTCACTTATCTTCAGAAATTTACTTTTATTGTGAGACATAAGTCAGGGGTTACTAATAGGGTGGCTGATGCATTGAGTAGATGAAGGACCTTGTTAACCTAGATGCCCATTGAGGTACCTGGTTTTGAATTTATACATAATTATTTGAGACTGATACATATTTTTTTTATAATTTTGGCAAAGATTAAAGCAGGCAAAAAGGACAGATTTCCTAGTGCATAATTGATTTCTATTTAAGGATAACTAGCTTTGTGTCCTAGATTGTAGTTTGCACTTGAAGATAATTCAAGAATTACATGGTGAATGGCATGTAAGTCGAGATAGGTCATGCAATTGGTGCAGACTCACTATTTTTGGCCTACCATTCGTAAAGAGGTTGAGAGACTGGTGCAGAGATGTCAGATCTATCAAGTTTCTAAAGGCACAACATCTAATACGGGTTTATACATGCCGTTGCTAGTTCCTTCACAGCTTTGGGTGGAACTTAGCATGGATTTTATGCTCGGATTACCATGCACACAGTGAGGTAATGATTCTATTCTTGTGGCAGTTGATCGGTTCTCCAAGATGGTGCATTTTATACCCTATAAGAAAACAACAGATGCTGTTCATGTTGCTCAATTGTTCTTTAAAAAAATATATAGGCTGCATGGCTTGCCCATATTTATAGTGTCGGATCGTAATACTAGGTTCCTTAGCATTTTTAGAGAAGTTTATGGAAAATGGTAAACACACAGTTGAATTTTAGTAGTGCCTATCATTCACAAACATATAGGCAAACTGACGCGATGAATCGATCTTTGGGTAACTTGCTGAGATGCCTCATGGGTGAACATGTGAAAATTTAGGATCAAAAACTATGCCAAGCAGAGTTTACTCATAATCATGCAATCAATCGGAGCACTAGTTTCAGTCCTTTTGCAGTAGTGTATTCAATTTTGCCAAGAGGACCCTTGGATTTGATTCCTTTACCAGCAAAGATAAGAGTTTATGGCAAGGCAGAGAATTTTGTTACTGGATTGCAGGACATTCATAAGGCTATTCATGATAACCTAGTGCATGCTGCCTCAAAGTATAAACAAGCCATTGATAATAAGAGACACTATGTTGAGTTCGATGTGGGGGATTATATATGGGTTGTTCTTACAAAAGAGCGGTTTCGTACAAGTGAATACAATAAGTTGTCTGCTAAGAAGATTGGGCTAGTTGGGATTGTTGAGAAAATCAACCCTAATGCCTACCGCTTGAAGTTACCTAGCCACATTCGGATTGCGAATGTCTTTAATGTTAAGCACTTGGTTCCCTTCATAGGTGATTCATCCAATGAGTCAGATTCGAGGGCGAATTTTGTCCACCTTGGGGAGAATGATGTAGGCATAGAAGAGCAAGCCCTTCAATTTATGAAAAAATTTGACAATTTACGGTAGTGGCATTTCTATAATTTTTTGAAAGTTTCAAGTATCGGATTTGGGTGATTTAAAAGCCTATTTTATATGGAAACAAACCAACGATTCAAAATCACTAGCTTTGCTTGTGAAGTCTATTACTTTTCAGGCAAATTCCTTCGTTTAGACTCTCAAATGGATAATTTTGCGTTTTCCCTACTTTAGAATTTGCTTTTCCTTTAGGTTTGTTTTTGCTTTTCCTATTTTGTTTAGGTTTGTCTTAGGGTTTTTCTATTTAAACCCTTGGTTTTCATTGTTAAACGACAGTTTTATACTAATTGAATTCTTTTTCTGATTTCCAAAATTTTTATGAAAATTTTGATACCTATAGTCTAGTTTGATCATAGAAGATTGATAATTGATAGTCGTGTGCGATTCAATAATTGTTAATTGTTACTTTACCACTCTTTCACTATGTCATAGTTGTAATATTCATTATGAAAATTCTCCATTTTATAATTCTACGACACCTGAGGCATCACCGCCACCGCCATCATGATCGCTTGCGGTTCCTCTTCTTCCGCCAGCGCCAACAGGTTCCGGAGAAGGTAAAGTTGATATATGCTTTTTAGTTAAGATGTCATTTATTTCATTAATTTGTGTTTAATGATCTGCCACATCCGGCGTAATCCCGAAACTCATTTTTTGGAGGTCTATGTTCAGTCTCAGTCTCATTTTTTGATACTCTTTTCTCTAATATATTTTGGGTTTCTGGCCCGTGTCTTACGGTTTTAGCTTTGCATCTGTATTTTAAATCAAAATTCGTTTTATTTTTCTCGTAAAATTTATGCACTATTGGGTTAATTAGAATATTTAATACATTATGCATTTTGATGATTTTTCAATTAATAAAAATATTAAGTTTAATTCATAAAAGTATTGGTAAATATTTAACATATTTAAAATTAAAGTAAATTTTTTTTTTATCACAATTTAATCTTATAAACTAATGAATATGAGTAACTTAATTTTTTTAATGGTTATACTATTTTTTGAGTTGAAATTGTTAATCAATAATTCCTTCTGAAAATTATGATTTTTTTTCTAAAAATTTTAAAATTATCAAAATAAAAATTTAATTTGTTATCATTTTTATTAAAATCATATATAAATTTTGTTAAACATAAAAATTTATTCTATTTTTAATAGAAATTTAATTTTAAATGAGTACAATACTTGATGATGTATATATAGGGATCAAATTGAATTTTTTATCAATAATTTTTTCAATTTAATTGATTAACAAAAAAAGTAATTAAAATCATAAAAATATTAAAAGGGTATAAATACAGTATTAAAAGTACTAACATAATAGAGTTTAAATCAGTCCTGAATTATAGATTGATGGAGGGCCTTAAATAATTTTTTTTTCAAATTTAGATTTATAGGTACAATTTGAAGAATTATTATGAAAGAAGTTTAAAGATAAATTTCATTAAAAATTTTATAAACTAATAATTTTATTTTTAAAGAATATCTTTAAGTCTTCAAAGTAGTCTTGCAGAAAAGTTGACTTGACCTAATATGTAAGCAATTTTGGCTTTGTGTTATGTTTTTGCGCAGGAAAAAGTAGAATATCAGCTGTGACTATTATAGCCATTGTTGTTCCAGTTGCTGTCTCTGTTGTCGGTTTGGGGTGCTGTTTCCTAAGGAAGCGAGCAAAAAAGAAGTATGACGTTGTTCAGGAGGATGATGGTAAAGGGAAAAAAAATATTAATCAGCTTCTTGACTAATGATAAAAACAACAATTGTCTTTTAGGTCATCTTGTTGATATTATTTTTGCTTTAATGACATATATAGACTTGTCAAGCATTACATTTTTTATGTAGGAAATGAAATCTCAACCGTGGCGTCATTGCAAATGGATCTAAATACAATAGATGCCGCTACAAATAAGTTCGCTGCTGAAAACAAACTTGGTGAAGGTGGATTTGGTGAGGTCTACAAGATGAGCAATCAACAATCACACAATAAATGCTATATTTTACTCCCAAAGGTTTGAATGCTACGCACATAAAGGAAATTACATTGTCTAAAATGATTGGTGCATGGTATTTAATTCTCAGGGTACATTTCCTAATGGGCAAGAAATAGATGGGAAGAAGCTATCCAAAAGCTCTGGACAAGGTGCAGAACAATTCAAGAATGAGGTTGTATTGTTAGCCAGGCTTCAGCACAGAAACCTTGTAAGGCTGCTAGGATTTTGCTTGGGGGGAGAAGAAAAGATGCTTGTCTACGAATTCGTTCCCAACAAAAGCCTCGACTATTTTCTTTTTGGTTAGGATCAATTGCCCATCAACTTTGCCTTTTCATCATTAATGATGTACATTTGGTAATTTATGTTGAATGTTTGATTTCATAAATTTGCAGACGTTGAAAAGCAAGGACAACTAGATTGGACAAAACGTTACAAAATAATCGGAGGAATTGCCCGAGGAATCCTTTACCTACACGAAGACTCTCGACTGAGGATTATATATCGTGACCTTAAAGCTAGCAATATTCTTTTAGATGGAGACATTAATCCAAAAATTTCAGATTTTGGAATGGTCAGGATTTTTTGTGTTGATCAAACTTATGGAAATACAAGTAGAATTGTTGGGACTTAGTAAGTTCACAATTTTCTTATTTGTTCTGCTTACTCTGAATTAGTCAATGCAAAATAACAATCTGACAGATAAAAATTCACTGATTCATTGTGTTGATGGCTATTAGTGGATATATGTCTCCGGAATATGCAATGCATGGACATTTCTCCGTCAAGTCCGACATGTATAGCTTTGGTGTATAGTTCTTGAAATTATCTGCGAAAAGAAGAATAGCTCTTTCTATCAAAAAGATATTGCTGACGACCTTGTGAGCTATGTAAGTAGGATCGTTGTTTTCCCTGCATTATCGCCAATATCATCTGAGACTTGATTCTACCAAGTAATTAAATGGAGAATTATAAATATAAACCTGAAATTTGCAGGTCTGGAAACACTGGAGAGATGGGACACCAATGGAGGTGTTGGATCCATGCCTGAAAGATTCGCATTCAAGAAATGAAGTATTAAGATGCATTCAAATAGGGTTGTTATGCGTTCAGGAAGATCCAGCTGACAGACCCTCAATGGCAACAATAGTTTTGACGCTGAATAGTTTTTCAGTTACACTACCAGTGCCGCCACAGCCAGCATTCTTTCTCTATAGCAGATCCGAACCGACTATGCCAATGAAGGGATTGGAGTCAGATAAATCAACCACTAAGTCGATGCAATGGTCTGTTGATGAAGAATCAATTACTGAAGTATATCCGCGATAGTAAATTTGGTAAACTTTTCTTTGAAAAAAGAAACAGAAATGCAAGAATAAATAATATTTAAGGATTTCTTAGTAATTTTTACATTTTTATAAACAATAAATTATATCGTGTATTTGTTCCTTAATTTATTCAATAGTGCTGTCATTCAATACAGTTTTGTTTACACGAAATAAATAATCAAATTTTCACGAAATGAAATTATTGTGTGATAAACTGCTAAAGTTTTGCTTGAAGGGAGAAGAAAGGATACTCGTCTATGACAAACAATTAAAAAAATAGAAGGTAAAATTTTACTGTACCGAATTTGAAGCAGTAAAGATTGAAAAAAATTGGCCAACTCATTTGGCTATAAATAGCCATGTATGGCATTTGGTGAAGTGCAACAAAAACAAAAGCACAAGTAGTGAGTGCTCTATGAGTAAATGAGTGAGAGAAAGTGAGTTGGTGAGTGATTGAGAGCAATTTTCTTCTGAAGAAAAAATATATAGAGAGTGAGTTATTTCCTATATTATAGAGAGAATTTTATTGTATTCTCCTTTGGGTATAGAGAGAAATATTTTGTAACTCATTATTTTTTATAGTAAAATTTTTCTAATTTTACCCGTGGTTTTTCTCCAATTTATTTAGAGTTTTCCATGCTAAAAATATGCGTGTTCTATATTTTCTTTAATTTTATTATTTCAACTATTTTATCAGTAATTTGCTCTATTTAATTCACAGTTCGATCCACAATTTTACAACAAGTGGTATCAGAGTATCTAGTTCATGAATCGAGATAGAAGCAATGGTGGCAAAGTACAAGATTGAAAAGTTTAACAGAAATTTCTCACTGTGAAAATTAAAAATGAAGGTAATATTGAGAAAAGATAATTGTCTAGCAACTATCAGTGAAAGGCCGGAGGAACTCATAGATAATAACAAATGGAATGAGATGGACAAGAATGTTGTTGCAAATTTTGGCACTAGTAGATAAGATACTGTCAAGTGTAGAAGAAAAGAAAATTGCAAATGAGATTTGGGATCAACTTAATTGACTCTATGAGGCCAATTCAATCCATAACAAAATTTTCCTTAAAAGGAAGCTTTACACTCTTTGGATGGCAAAATCTACTTTTACGATGGAGTATATAAATACTTTGAATGCTTTGTTTTCTCAACTCACATTATTGGGATATAAAGTAGTGGCCAATGAACGTGTTAAACTTCTACTTCAGAGTCTACCTGATTCTTATAATCAACTTATTATCAACGTAATAAATAATATTATCACATATCATCTAGTCTTTGATGAAGTTGCAGTTGTTGTCCTAGAGGAAGAGAGCAAGCACAAAAATAAGAAGACAAGATGGTGAATTTGCAATAAGCAGAGGCTGTGGTGGTGCCAAGAGGGAGATCAATGGAACCTGGCTCTAGTGAGAGGCAGAGATAAGGTAGATCAAAATCCAGAAGTAAGAAGAATTTTAAGTGTTATAACTATGGCAAAAAGGGTCACCTGAAGAAGGATTATTGGAATTTAAAATGTTCCAATCCTTAATGAAATGTTACAAGTACATCAGATGATGGCACCGCTCAATGCAATAAAGCATGAACGACTAGCACATATAAAAAGAAATTTTCTAATGTGTGGATCCTTAACACAATAACTACCTGGCATATGACTGGTCGAAGAGATTGGTTTTCTCATTATAAACCTATCTCATAAGGATTTGTGTTCACAATTAATGATTGTCTATTAAAGATCTTTGGTATTAGAACCCTTAAATTGAGGATGTATGATGGCACAATTGCACAATTCAAAATGTGTAGCATGTGGAGGGCTCAAAGAAAAATCTACTGTCTATAGGAGTGATAGATGATCTTAGGTGTAGGGTTGAAATTGAGAAAAGGATTATGAAAATAATTTAAAATGCCCTTGTACTAATGAAGGCATAAAAGATAACTATAAATTAGTATATGCTGATGGGAGAAACTTTGCAAGAGGTAGAAGCATGTGTTGTTGCAAATGCTTCAATTGAAAAGTTTGCAATGGTGTGGTATTACAAACTTGGCCATATGTCAAAACAAGGAATGAAAATTCTAGCCAAGTAGAAGCTACTTTCTGGTCTCACAAAGGTATCCTTACCCTTTTATGAGCATTGTGTTATAAGCAAGCAACATCATGTGGAGTTCAACACATGTAATTCTAGAAGCAAAATTATTCTAGAATTGGTTCACTATGATGAATGGAAAGCACTAGTACTGTCCTTAGGAGGAGTAAAGTGCATTGTATCCTTTATTAATGACTACTTTAAGAGATGTTGAGTGTATCCTATCAAGCAAAAAGTTGATGTGTTTGAAGTCTTCAAAGTATTCAAAGGTAGGTATAATTTGATTCTGGAAACAAGATCAAGTGTTTGCGGAAAAATAATGGCGGAGTTTGATAAATTTGATACTGGTGAAAAATTTAGTAAATTTTGCAAGTAGGAAGACATCAAAAGCCAGTTCACTAAACATACACTCCTCAATAGAATGGAGTGGTAGAGGGGATAAACAAAACACTATTGGATAGAACAAGGGCAATGGTCATTTTGGGCAGAAGTAGTCAACATTGCTTATTATATAATAAATAGGTCACCATTAACTGCAATTGAGTTGAAGACACGTATTGAGATGTGGATTGGTAAGCCTATGATTATTTGAACCTCCATATATTTGGAAGCATTGCATACGTGATGTATAATGCCTAAGAAACTACAAAGCTAAATTTAAAATATAGAAAATGCATATTCTTAGGATATGTAGAAGGATTAAAGGGTATTGCTTATGGGATCCCACTACCTATAAGGTCATCATTAGTAAAGATGTGATGTTTGTAAAAGATAAGTTATTAGAAAAATGTGGTAGTAGCACATCAAAAGATAATTTAGAGACTACAATGATACAAGTGGAACAAAAAGATTCTTTTGAAGCAACATTAGAAAATGAGGAATGAGAATTAGTTGAATTTGAAGAAACTAGAGTTCGATAGTAAACTCATGGCAGAAAAGCACTAGCTTAGCTTTATGATTATATTTTAGAGAGTAATGTTGCATATTATTTTCTAACATAGGATGGAGAGCCATCAACTCTTCAAGAAGCAATGGAGAGTCTAGAAGCATCTTAGTGGATGGCAGTAATGCAAAAAGAAATTGAAGCTCTGCATAAGAATTAGACTTGGAAACCTATGTCATTACCACAAGGAAGGAAGCCAATTAGTAACAAATGAGTCTACAAGATCAAGCGCAATAGCAATGATCAAGTGGAGTAGTATTATGCAAGATTGGTGGTATGAGGGCATGCTAAGAAAGAAGGCATTGACTTTAATGAAATCTTTTCCCATGTGGTTTGACTTATAATAGTTCGAGTGGTCTTGGTAATGTGTGCTACATTTGATTTACATGTGGAGCAGTTAGATGTGAAAATAGGTTTCTTTATGGAAATCTTAAAGAAGAGATTTATATGCTCCAACCATAAGGTTTTAAAGGATAAGGAAAAAAGAACTTGGTTTACAAGTTGAAAAAATCTCTATATGGCTTACAAAAGGTGCCGAGGTGTTGGCATAAGAGATTTGATTCCTTCATTATGAGCCTTAGATATAATAGACTTAATGTAGATCCTTATGCATATTTCAAGAGGGCTAATGAAAATGACTTTGTTATTTTGCTGTTGTATGTAGATGACATGTTAGTAGCAATCCCTAACAAAGATCATATTAAAGAATTGAAGGCATAGTTGTCTAGGAAATAAGATTCTAGGGATGAAGGACTTAGGACCAGCAAATAAGATTCTAGGGATGCAAAATCATTGAGATAGAAATAATAGGAAGATTTGGCTACTCCATAAAAATTACTTAAAGAGAGTTTTACAAAGATTTAATATGCAAGATTGTAAGCCAATTTCAACCCCACTTCCTACTAATTTCAAGTTATCCTCTAGTATGAGTCCTAGTAGTGAAGCAAAGAGGATGGAAATGTCTCGAGTACCATTTGCATCATTAGTGGGAAGTTTGATGTTCACTATGATATGTACAAGACCAGACATTGCACATGCAGTGGGAGTGGTTAGTTAGTACATGGAGAATCCTGATAAAGAGCATTGGAATACTGTGAAGAGGATCCTATGATATAGTAAAGGAACCTCAGATGTTGCATTATGTTATGGAGGATCAGACTTTATTCTCAGAGGATACATCGACTCAAATTATGCAAGTGATTTGGAATAAAGTAAATCCATTATGGGTTATGTGTTCATACTTGCTGGCAATGCTGTACGTTGGGCATCAAAACTACTATCAATTATGTCTATGTCAATAATGAAAGCAGAATATATGACAGCTACACAAGCTAGTAAAGAAGCAATTTAGTTGAAGATGGCAATGGAAGAACTTAGGCATAAATAATAGAAAGTTTATTTATTTAGTGACAATCAGAGTGCCTTGCATCTCGCATGAAATCAAGCCTTTCATTCAAAGTCAAAACACTTTCTAGTTCAGTATCACTTCATTCAAGAGAAAGTGGAAGAAGGAACTATCAATTTGCAAAAAATTCATACTAAAGACAAGCTACTAGATTTCTTAGCAAAGGCTATCAATAATGATAAGTTTATTTGGTGTTTCTCATATGACCTGATGGAAATATAAGCAACATAAAAAGACAAGAAAGAAAGAATGATGTGATGATGTGATTGATCCTCAATAAAATCTTCAAGTGGGAGATTGTTAAACCAACTTTAGTAAAAAAATTATTGCACCAAATTCGGTGCAGCAAACATTAAAAAAGTAAAACTTTACTACACTAAATTTGAAGCATTAAAGATTGAAAAATTGGCTAACTCATTTGGCTATAAATAGCCATGTATGGCATTCGGTGAAGTGCAATAAAAACACAAGCACAAGTAGTGAGTGTTGTATGAGTAAGTAAGTGAGTGAGAGAAAGTGAGTTGGTGAGTGGTTGAGAGCAATTTTCTTATGAAGAAAAAATATATAAATAGTGGGTTATCTCCTATATTATAGAAAGAATTTTATTGTATTTTCCTTAGGGTATATAGAGAAATATTTTGTAGCCCTTATTATTTTTCATAGTAAAATTCTTCTAATCTTACCTGTGGTTTTTCCCGATTTGTTTGGGGCTTTCCACGCTAAAACTTTGTGTGTTCTATATTTTCTTCAATTTTATTATTTCAACTAATTTAGCAGCAATTTGCTTTATTTTATTCATAGTTCGACCCTCAATTTTACAACATTGACCACTTTTTTCTCAACAATGATGACTATTTATATAGTTTCATTCAATCTAACATGCATTAAGGTGACTTTCATGTATGATTTGATGAGTTTATAAACCCAAAAAAGCATATAGAGCTTTAACAAGAAAAGTTATAGACCATGGTGCAGTAGAATTATTATGACAAGCTGAGATAAACAAATACTTAAGAATCATGATTTGAACCCAAAATTTCTAATTTCAGTTAGGCCATGAATTTTGGAGTTGATCAAACTCAAGTAAATGGAAGCAAAATTCTAGGAATATTGCAAGTTTGCATAATTGTATGGACAATCTATTATGTGTCAGCTTTGGCACTATAGTTCTTAAAATCATATGTGGAAGGAGGAATAGTTCTTTGTGTGAAATAAATGTTGAAGGTGACCTTGCTACAAGAAAGAAGTAAAATTGAAATAGCCAAATTCCTTATTATTTTTGTGTAGAATTAAAAATAGTTACAAAAGAGCAACAAATTGATGAAAAAACAATAACTGACGTAATTGATTACTTCTTTCCATGTTTGTGTTTATATTGTTTTTTATTCATGTAACAAATGCATTGAATAATGAGAAGTAGATGTTGTCGAATTTAACTCCAAAATCTTGAAAATTCTTTTATGTATTGAATATTGTAACTATGAATATAGAGAAGTGAGAATAATTTTTTAATGGTTTGTACAATACGAATTTTTAAAGAAAATTTTAGAATATCATAAATTAAAAGCTAAAAGGAAGATAAAAATGATGGTAGTGGTGGTGGTGGTTTATTCTTTTGGTAAATAAATATAGTGGAAGAACACAAAAATTAAAGAAAATGATGATATATATTTATTATTTTTTAATTTGGAAGTGCAAATTTAAGTTTGAAGTAGGGCTGGCAATTCATGTTAACAGGTCATAAATAGGGTCGTATCGAGACATGATAATAACATAAATATGGCCAATCCGAACATGATCCGTTTAAGTAATTGTGTCAAACCTATAAACTGAAATATGAATATGCTCAATTAATAGGTTACACGACATGACCCGTGTCAGCCGTTTAACCTATACATATTTGAATGTGTTCACACAAATTTAACACGGATATGTTTTAACAAGTTTAACATATTTAAAATCAAATTACAAAATAAAAAAATTAAACATACAAATCCTAAATAATAATTTGTGTTTAAACATCCATACAAATTCTAAATATCATTACAATATTTTAAAATTTATATAAAATGTTAAATTATTCAATAACAGATACAATAATAATGAATTGCAGTTATTGTTAAACTTATAAGGACTAATTTTTGGAAGCTATTTTTATAAATGCATTAATAATTATCTATATTACTTTAGAGAGTCATATAGCATGTAGAATGTATGAATGTGTATAAGGACTATATTATTAAGGTTTAAAATGTATTGTGAAATAAAATTATTTCCATAGTTAAAATGGGTTAGAAGAATCGGCTTAATAAAGGAAAATATGAGATAGACAATATTTAACATTGGCGATTTCTATTATAGACTAATTGTGGTGAAAAAGTGTTCTTAAAAGTGTCACCATGGAAGGGCATTATATGACTTGGCAGACAAGGAAAATTGATTCCTAAGTACATTGCCCTTTATGAGATATTGGAAAGAGTTAGTCTTTTGGCATATATATTACCACTTCCACTAGAATTATCTCAGATACATGAGGTGTTCCATGTTAAGAAGATATAGATATGATATTAGCCATACAATACAAGAGTCAAAAATACATTTGATAGAAGATTTAAGTTATAAAGAAGAACCAGTTGAAATTCTTAATATACGGATAAAAAAGTTACGTAATAAAGCAATTCCACTAGTAAAGGTAAAGTGGAGTCAGCATTCACTAAAAGAAGCTACATAAGAGGTGGAAAAAGGACATAAGAGTTTAATACCCTTATCTATTTCCTAAGTTTAGTGAGTCACATTTAATTTCAGGGATGAAATTTCCTAAGGTGGGGAGAAATGTAATGGTCACTTAATGCATTTGCATAACATGCATATAATATAGACATGAAAAAATCCATAAGATATATGTGGTATTAATTCCAATATTATATAGAATAAGATTATAAATGTTTACAATTCAATCCATAATAAGAATTAGAAAGTTAAGGGTTTAAATTGATTAATGGAATATATATATATATATTGAATAAAAGACTGGGAATTGGACAGATAATGCACCTAGGCATCTCAACTAGGTTGAGACACTCTTAGCATAAACTTCATGCATCCAAAGCCGATAAATAAATAAAAATAAAGATAAAAATAAAAAAGTGAATACAAAACTAGGGAATAAAAACTCAAAAGAAAGCTAGAGGAACATATAGTTAGCAACTCTTTTATAATCACTACAAACATTAGCATGACAAAAATCTAGGATATAATCCCACCAAGAAGTTACAGGCACCGTCAAACCGTGCTTGGAAAGAAGATCAACAATGCCATTTCTTTCATGATAAATGTGAGAAACCTTGAGATTCATTTAAATTGCATAATGAAGACACTATAACCAATCAACCTTTACATCCCATAAAACATGTTGAGATCTGGAGAGAAATAAATTGACAATATAAAGTGAGTCACATTCTAGCCAAAGGTTATGCCAACCTCCAATCCATGTAACCTAAATGGCATAAATTGTAGCTTTTAATTCGACAACATAAGCAAAGGAGCTGGATAGATCGAAAGAAAAGGCTCCACTAGGGAACCCACGTGAAGTGTGAAAGACTCCACTAGCACCTACCTCACCAGGAGAACCACGAGTAGCCCCATCTGTATTTACTTTCAACCAACCTAGTAGAGGAGGCTGCCAATAAACCTTAATGATAACTGGAGCTTTATAAGGGATACCTTTGATCCAAAGAGAGTGCAAAATATGCAATTCTTCTTAAGAATTAAATATATTACCAACCTTAAAGAAATCAATTTCTTTAATAGAATTTTAGATCGATATTAAAGTTGCATGAATATGAGGTAATTCATCATAAAAAATAATGGCATTTCTAGATCTCCAAATAACCCAAAAACCATTCACAATCACCAAACACCATAATGCAACCACCTAAGGACTAAAATAATGGTGCATATAATCAATAATGAATTTAGAAATAGAGCCCAAAGGAGAAAGTCTTTTATCAAACAAATTGGCAATGGAATTCCATATCATAATAAAAAATTTGCACTTTAAAAAAAGATGGGTACTATCTTCAAGCTAAACCTCACATAAAGAACACTAAGATGGGAAACACAACCCTTCAGCCCTGAAGTTATCATTAGTAGGAAGAAAATCAAGCAAAGCCCTAACACAAAGAAGAGACCTTGAGGGAGGCAAAAATTCTTTCCATATGAAAGAATGCCAAGGAATAACACTTTAAGAAAAATGAGTAGAATCATACATTTGCTTAACCGAATGCTCACCATCCTTATCTTTAGTCCAAGCACAAATATGCTCCTTGGAAGAAATTGTAGAAATAGCTCTAATATTAGCTTTGACAACATCATTCCTAATTTAAGACAAATGCCAAGAATTATCATAAAAATAATTTAAAATTGGATCAACTAAAGAGGCTTGCTCTCTCAAAGGGATACCTAACTGCATAGCAATATTAGGTAAAATACAGTCATTTGTCTAAAACCTCAAATTAGAATTTGAACTAATCAACTATTTAATATCAAAATGAAGAGCAACATAGATAGGCTTAAGAGAAGACTAAATAGAAGAACAAAAAGTAACCTTATGACCTAATCTAGAAGGATAAAGAAATTGGCTTTGAAGAATAAACATAGGATAAGTCTTCAAAGAAAATAATTTCCAAGTTGTCTTACTAAGCATAACATCATTTAAAAATGATAATTGCTTGATCCTTAGACCACCCTCCTTAATCGGCAAATAACTAAATTTCCAAGGAATGGAAATTAACTTTTTAACATCAATAGACCCACACCAAAGAAATTTTCTCATGCAACACTCTATATATTTAATAAGTGACATAGGCCACTTATAAATAGCAAAAGAATGTAATAAGGAACTGGTGATGACATAGTTAATAAGAGTTAAGCACCTAGCCATAAATAAAGTACTACCCTTCCATTTAGAGAATTTACTACAAACCTTATTCGCAATAGGCTTTAACCACTTTTTTTAGGAGCCCCATAAATAAAGGAACTCATAAGTACTTAAAAGGAATAGAGCCTTTAGGCATACCTATTATTAATAGAAGCTTTAAAACTCTTCTATCAATAATAGTATGGAAGAACTGGAAGAATGTTGTTCTTTCATCATTGGTCAAGGGATTTAGACATCTTCCCACTACCACACCTTGCTAAATTACTTATAAGGCAAGGTGCTTCCTCCTGATCTTACTTAGCACAACCCTCTTATGTGAGACTGGTCACGAAGTTAGTATTGTACTACTCGATCCCCCTCATGATTTAAATTGAGTTATCACCCTCGATTAGGGATTTACGACATTGGCTTATTTGTATTATAAATTGGACACTGTTGTTAGAGGCATTGTCACCATGTGCAGCTTCTGGCATGTCTTGCATATGCATCTGTCCCCTTTTTATTTCTCTTCTTCTCTTTTCCTTTTCTTTCTTTTAGTTGACTTATTCTCTCTTTCAAATATGGAGCATGGAGATTGGGCTAATTCATGGCTTAGAGGCTATCAACTCTAACATGAGTCTCCTCCTGAAGCAGAGATAGGGCTCTTCTTATCTAGTGCATGTCAGGAATACTCTACATACCTACCGTGATCAATTGAACATCGTTGAGTAGGACCTGGTAAAAAAATAAAACCATTAGTATTTCATGACTTAATACAAGTTAAACTTAATTGATCCTGATTTTTCAAATCTATCATGATTGGCTGGATAGAGCTGATGACATCTAGTGATATGATTTCATGGATGCCGCAGTATGACTTGAGGAGATAAGGGTTCTACTCCATGGTTATGGCTGTCGAATGTGGTATTTAGGAGAGTGGGTATATAGGTGGTGTGCTGGACCTTCCTGATGTCATATTCCTATTGCTGTCCCTCACTTAATGCTTTATAGTTCTCAGCTGATAGGTTTAGAGTTGAGAGAGGCATTACAGGGTTATGATGCCATGATTTTTCTGGAGTGGTCCCATCATTACCAATAGTTTGTCCATGAGAACCTTTTGGAGCAGGTTCCTATTAATCAAGTTGAGGTAACTTATGATCATTTCTTTTTTAGAACTCTCTAATCACTTATTCTTTTCTCACAATTTGCTTTTCATAGATTGAGGAGGTTTGCTCCCCTGTTGATGAAGTGATGGAGGAGGCGGCTGGGGCTGATAAGGGGTTTGAGACTATGCAGGAGAGTGAGGCTGCCCTTGAGCCTGAGATTGCACCTGAGGTCCCTGAGCCTAATCCTTGTCGTGCACAACAAACTTAATGTGTTAGGACCAGCCATGAGGGAGCTTTTGCTGGTGCTATTTTTTGTGATGTTCCCCTTCCTGATAGATCCATGCTCTATTGGGCTCCTATTGTTCAGGCTCCAGTTGAGTAGTAGATACATTTTAGTGATTTTTAGCTCCCCATCTTTTCTCTAGCAGATACCTCTTATATAAATTTGTTTGACTTATTTCTTATATTACCTGTACACTAGGTATTGATGTTAGTACAACTTTACAAAATAGGTCCCCCGGACACAGGTAGAGTATTTGCACGGACTCACCTAATCTCAGAGGTTATTTACTATACAAGTCATAGATAGTTGGTGGGTAAGCATATACACTTATTATGCAAATGTATGCATGGTATGCATATGATATAATGTTTCCTATATGTGTAGAGTTATTCTAGGGATCTAGAGTGGGAGAATGAGATGCTTCATCTGTGGCTTGTAGACTTGGGCATGGACCCCTACAACATTGGTACTTCATCTGTCAGACCTCCAAATACTTATCATCATGATGACCCTAGCATAGGATGGTGCCCATGGCCTGATAATGGAGTGTAGGATGGTTGATTCTAGGCTATCTTCATTTCTGATTTATAGTTATGTTAGACTGCCTTTTTATACTAATCTATTTTAAATTTCCCTTTCTTGAAATTAGACTTGGATGAATAAATGATCCTAAGTGATTTTTTTATGCCTTAACTTTTGCCTAAGTTGCCCTTTTTGGGTTTTCAACTTAGCAAGCATGCCCTAACTTTTTCCTAAGCTGCCCTTTCGGGTTTTCAACTTAGTAGGCTTCTTATTTTCACTTTCCAAATTTGGGTCATGATAAAAGCTACAGAGCCACCCAAATTTTCTTAATATAAGAGGACCTAAGCTTTACATGATGAGTTTTAGAAGAAGAAACATAGGTGCCACTAGAACAAAATGGTCTCATAGAGCTAGTCTTAATCTTTTATGTTTTGTTTTCCTTTTTAGTGCTTATGTATTATAAATAAGATAGAACATGCAATTTCATAACAAAATTTCAATTTCAATAAGATTCATTAATTAGGGCAAAAGTGAGTACATTTGCTACATCACATGACATAACTTATGTTATTAGGTAGTCCTTTCGAATTTTCTAATTGAATAATTTTTGCTCACATTTTATTTCCCCAATTTTTGCCTGACCAACCCTTTGTGGGTTTTTTAATCAGCAGGACCTCTTTTATTTTATTTAAGTCCCTAATTTTTGCCTACCAGCCTCGTGCGATTTTTCTTAACAGCAAGAATGTCCTAATTTTTGCATGATTAGCCTTTTCAGGTTCTCTAGTTAGCGAACTTTTATTTTCTTTATATTAATTTTATTTATTTTTATAGATAATATTTCTTGAGGCGATCTAGGTTAACAGGCTCCATGAACTCATTCCTTTCAAGATCAGATATCTTGGCAGCTCCCTTTGGTAGAACTAACTTGACTAAGTATAGCCCTTCCTAGTTTGGCATGAACTTTCCTCTTAGATCAAACACCACTGCTCTGGATTATTTTAGTACCATATCCATAACTTTTATCTTCTCTGGCTTTACCTTCTTATTAAATGCCCTTGCTATCCTCTTCTGGTATATCTAGGTATAAAATAAAGCATTCATCCTCTTCTCATCCAGAGACACCACATGATCATATATTTTCCATGCCCATTCACTCTCAGGCATTTTGACCTCCATAACTACTCTTAGAGACTTGATCTCAGTTTTTATTGGCAAAACTACTTCACAGCCGTACATTAGGGAGAACGGAGTTTATCCCGTGGTAGTTCTAGCTTTAGTTCTGTATCCCTATAGGGAAAAGGGAAGAAAATCATACCAATCCTTGTAAGTTTTGACCATCTTAGAGAGGATTTTCTTTATATTTTTATTTACTGCTTCCACTGCTCTATTAGCCTGAGGTTGATATGGTAAAGACTTATGATGCTCGATCCCATACTTCTACAATAACTCTACAATTTCTGCTTGAAACTAAACCCCATTGTCTATCACTACATAATATGGATCTATAAATTAGATTCTTCTCGATAAATTGGGCCATCTATTTTGCCTTTAAAGCATTAAGAGACTCAACCTCTACCTATCTAGAGAAATAATTAATTACCACAACTACGTACATATGCCCATTCGATGTTGTTGGCCTTATTTCTCTTATGATATCAATCCCCCATGCCACAAAAGGCCAAGGAGATGATAAACTATTTAGCACCATTGGTGGAAGGTGGTTGAGGTTCTTATAGATCTGACACTAATGGCATTGTCTCACTAATGACATTGTTTGATTATCTTCTTTGCTAGGATTATCCCATTCATGTGAGAACTATAAGCTCCTGCATAGACCTCTTTTATCATGTCTTCCATTTCATCTTTCTTGAGACATCTAAGCTGCATTCCATTTGGCATTCTCTTATACAACACCCCATCGTGACTTGCAAAATTATGTGCAAGAACACACAGGGCATATCTTTTTTTTTGATCATTTGGATATTTTCCTTCCTTAATGAACCTTTGAACATCATAAAACCATGGCTTCTCTTGAGGCCCTATCTGAATTCCTATAATTTGCTCACCCCCATAATATAGAGCCTTTGATTTCATGATCATTAATGGCCTTATAATTAACCTAGTCACACTATCTAACATTGAAGAGAGTGTTGCCAGTGTATCTGCCATTTGATTGTCATCTCTTGATAGATGGATAAAGAGACACTTAGTGAAATTCTTTATTAAAGCTTTCAAATAGCAGACATAGGGTTTCAATTATTTCTCTTTTACTTCCCATTCCTCATTAGCCTGGCTGATAACCAATATAGAATCCCCGTATACCAATAACTCCTTTGCTCTAGCTGCTATCGCCGCTTCTAATCCATGAATGCACGCTTCATACTCAACCATATCATTGGTTTCTTTAAAATCTAGTTTCTTGGCCATTGGTATGGTTTTTACCTTTAGCATGATGAGGATCACTCCTAACCCAACTCCTTTGTTGTTTACTATAACATCAAAATAAAGCTTCCACTCTTGATGCTCTACAACTACTAGATTCTCATCTGGGAATTCTAGGCTCCACTATTCATCACCCTTTATTGCATTTTGAGCTAGGAATTTTGCTACTACCCTTCCTTTAATAACCTTTATGGTAATGTACTTTATATCAAATTAAGTCAAGAGAATAAGCCATCAAGACATCCTTCCAGTCAGAACAGGTGCCTACAGTAAGTATCTTAAGGGGTCTATTTTCAAAATGGCCTAAACCCTATAAGACTGAAAGTAATGCCTCAATTTCCTTATTGCTTAGATCATTATCAAACATGTCATCTCCACCAAATCATACTTTTCTTTATATGGTAGGAACTTTTTGCTGAGGTAATACACGACATGCTATATCCCATCCAACCCTTCTTATGCTAACATTGGCCCCATCGCCTTTTCTTCTTAAGCCAAATATAGGATCAAGCATTTACCTAGCGTCAGTGGTTTAAGTACAAGTGGATTAGTGAGATACTTCTTTATCTTATTAAAGGCTCTTTGACAATCATCATTCCACTCTACAGGTTGATATTTTCTCAGAAGCTTAAAGATTGGGTCATAAATATTAGTAAACCTTGCAATGAACCTACTAATATACTGTAACTTGCCTATGAACCCTCTCACATCTTTCTCTGTCCTTGGTTCTAGCATTTCCTGAATGGATTTCACTTTATTTGGATCCATTTTAATTCCTCTTCTACTAACTATATGCCCTAGTAACTTCCTTGAAGTAACTCTTAAAATGCATTTTTTTTGGGTTGAGTCTTAAATATACCTCTCAATGCATGCCAAGAATTTTTCCAGTGCTTCAAGATGTCCCTTTCCTATTTCTAACTTGACCATCATATCATCTATATATATCTCCACTTCCTTATGCATCATGTTATGAAAAAGAGTGGTGGCTACCCTTTGATATGTTGCACCTGCATTCTTTAACTCGAAAGGCATAGCCTTGTAGCAATACGTCCCCTATTATATGATGAAAGCTGTCTTGATCTTATCCATAACTGCCATCATTATCTGATTATACCCAAAGAACCTATCCATGAAGGAGTAAATCATACTTAACACTGCACTATCCACTATCACATCGATATGAGGTAAAGGGAAATCATCCTTTAGACATGCTTTATTTAAATCCCTAAAATCAACACACATTTGCACCTTACCATCTTTCTTGGGTATTAGGACTATGTTTGCTACCCATTGGGGATAATCTACTACCTCTAAAAAGTTGGCCTAAATTTGTTTAGCAATTTCTTCTTTTATCTTTTTGGTCCATTCTAGTCTTAGCCCACACAATTTCTATTTAACTTGTTTTATTTCTAAATGAGTTGGAATATGATACTCTACAATGTCCCTATCTAATCTTGACATGTCTTCGTAGGTCCAAGCAAATACTACCTTTCTTTTTGTTAGTATTTTCTTAAAATTTTCCCTCTCTTTAGGAGTTACATTATATGATATAAAAATGTTCTTTGGATTATTTGCACTTCTACTGGTAAATCCTATCTCAGCACACCCTAATCCTTTAGTGTCATTTTCACTCTTGAATTCTGGTAGCTTAGGACTTCCTTGCTCATTCTTGCCTAGCCCCCATCCAGGTTCGAAATTCATACTCTCCATCATTTTTGCAACCCTTGGGTCCATGTCAGTCCTGTCAAATATCCCAATAATTTGAAAACTGGGAGGAACACACACTTGTTTATATAGTATAGTGGCCACAGTTGTATTGGTTCCTGCTTTGATTGTTACTACTTCTCCTTCATGAGGGAATTTTATCTTTTAGTGCACAGTCGAGGGTACACTCCTAGAGCATGGAACCATGGCCTTCCTAATAATAAGGCATAAGTAATTAGTATATCCAACACTGTGAACTCAATTGTTGATTCCACATTTTAACCAGAGCTTGAAATGTCCCCTCCACATTCCTAGTGCTGTCATCACAGGTTTTGATTATGAGGTTTGAATCTATTAAGTCTTCAGCTTTCAAACCTAAGTTAGGAAAGATCTTCAATGGGCATATATTAATGGCAAAATCATCATCAACCATTGCAAAGTTGGTTCTTTTCCCTTTTACTTCAGCTGGGATAAATGGTGCCTTGTTATGATTTCTTCCTTCCAAAGGTAGGTCATCATCTGCAGTCTCTCGACTAGATTAGGTGACACGTTATGGACTATCATCTTAAACTGAACTTTCCTAGCTAGCTTATTCTTCATCAGTCCTGCCTTGTTCATGAATCTCGTTAGAAAATTCAAAAATGATTCATTAGGATTCTGCTTGGTCAATTCTAAATCCTTAATGGACACTTCCAATCTAGTGCTATAATCATAATGTTTGAAAAAAGCTTTACACAGTTCTTTCCAGTTAGCCTTGACAAACTTTTCTAGCCCATAATACTAGTTTATAGTTCTTTCCAGTCAGCCCTGACAGACTTTTCTAGCCCATGATACTAGTTTATAGCCATTCCCTCTAAGGATAACACAAATAACTTAGTAATCACTACTAATGGTGCTTTAGTAGTGCTCATGGTTATTGTGTACTGGTTGAGATGAATCCTCAGATCTCCTCTCCCATTAAATTTCTACAATTATGGCATCTTGAACTTGTCAGGTACCCTATCATCTTCCATCAGTATGTCATCAAAGTTAAATGAATACCCTATGTCTTATCCCTTGATTAGCTCTTTCATCTTGGACATCTTCTGGGTTAGTGCTCGCATCTGCTTGGACTTGTTATCGTCTATCAGTTTAAGGGATTCTTTCTTCGACTTCTCTGCCATGTAATTCTCGACATCCTCCAGCTTCACATTGATAGCAGGTGGGTTTCTAGTAGAAGGTTGCCCTTTAGTATTATTGGTAGTAGGTGGAGCATTTGCAGCAGGTGGGACATCAATAGCAAGTGGTTATTCAATTGTAGGTGGTGGTATGACAACAGTAATAGGTTGCATCAACCCAAATAGTGCTTGTCTCAGTTCATCTTGCATTATAGCCCTTATGTCATCTATTAGAGCTCCTTTGATATCTTCTAAGGTCCAATTCCCTTGCTATTATTCCATTTGTTCAGATTCAGGTGAAGTTGGTTTAGCTTCTAAGTAAAGTGGATTGATAGGGTTCTCTTTAGTCTATCCAGTCTATTTAGGATTTCCTTTGCTAAGGCTTTAGGACTTTGACTCGTTCTTCTTAGTCTACCACCTCATCATCCCTAAATATGAGAAGACCTTAATGTATCTATGATGGCTGTAAAATAAGGTGTTAGTATGATGAATGAGATGCATGTATGCATGTATGCATGATGCATGTGCTATGCAACAAGTAGCAAGTAGCAAGTATTAATCAAGTGTACAACATACATCCTTCCAATCTTATTCCTCCCTCACACGTGTTCAATGGAGAGTTTCTTGTCCTAGGATTTTTTGGTCTTATGATAATTGCATTTTCTTATTAAAAATTAGGCTCATTTTAATTTAATAATATCTAATTTTAAGTGCATAATTTTCCATTTTCTACATAATAATTAATATAATTAGCATTTAGAAAATAATAGGACATTTAAATAAAATAAAGACAAAATCATGCATTAATTAAATAAATTAGGATTTTTATATTTTCTATCCAATCTTTGTATTATCCTCATTGAATTTTTATTTGGTGTATAGGAATTAAAATACATAGGCATGCAATATGCATCATAATTGTGCAGAAAAGTCAAAGATAAAAAAAAGTCAAAGAAAGGAATAAGGGTGTGCATTTATCATGCATGGCTATATAATGCAAGCATGGCCATGCCAAAATTTATGGGAAGGAATGTATGGTCATACAATACCAAGCATGACCATGCCAAAAATTACAAAGAAAAGTGTACGGTCGTGCAAGGCACAACACGATCGTGTATTGCACTAAAAGAAAAGTGCACAGTTGTGCAAGGCACAATACGACCATACTAACGACTTCCTTTGCATGTACACAGTCGTGCAAGCCTAATTTTGGATTTGCACAGCCATGCTTGCACATTTAATGAAATTCTACCTGGATAAAAGGAAGCACTCATGTACCACGTGCAACCCTAATTTTTGAGGATATAAGAGCATCATAAACTCATGGAGCAGAGAAAGGAGAATCATAGAATTATAAATGGAGAGATAGAGAAAATAGAGAATAATCAAAGAGAGAATTATAGAGAGGATAGAGAGTAAAGCTCATTCATCTGCATCAAAGTACAAGTAGACAATAAAGAGATAAGTAATCTGGAACTACATTGATAAGGATTAGGGAGTTTTCTCTTTTCTAATCTTGTATCTTGATTATGTTTGCTATGTTTGTTAATTGTTTTCTTGTTCTCTGTATGAAGATGGTAGCTTAATCTCATTTTCTACTAGAGTTATCTGAGTAACCTGGAGATGTATTGAACTCACATTGCTTTTTAAATATAATCTCAGTTCATGTTATGTTTATGGTTTTTATTCTTATGCTTCATGAATAATTCAATTATTTAAGTTGGTATATTGAGACTGAGAGGAGATTTATACCTACATTTGTAATGTTTATATTGAGTTATCACATGCTAAGAGTTTTGAGACCGAGAGGAGATTTACATTTAGGGATCTAGAATAAAAACTATTAAATCTTAATTTAGGTAGAGATACTGATTAAGAGTTAATATTGCATTTTACCTTTAGAGCTTAAGTTTGTTATGGATATATTGGTTAGAGTTTTGTGAGGCGAGAGTCCCTTTATTCACATGAATATTTGAAATAATAAGCTCACCTTGTAAATGCTTAAGAGAGATTTATGAGAATCACAGTGGTAGCATCTTAAACATGACTATGAGAGAGATTATATAAATTAGATTTTGAGTTAATACAGATGAAGGTGAAAAGAGAAACTCTAGTACATACTACACACTGCTTATTCTTCATAAAATTAATTTAGTTTTAATTTTAATTGCTTTACAACATAAAAATTGATTTATTTAGACAAGTGTGTAAATCAAGTGAACTAGTACTTAACCTCTTCCCTGTGGGATCAATATCTGGACTTATAGTCCTATTCTATAACTTGACCTATATACTTGCAGATTCGCATCAAGTTTTTGGAACCATTGCCAAGGAAGAGTTTAATATTAAAAGTAGCTTGATACTGTTTGATTTAAACATTTTTTGTTTTATTTTTCTTTTCTTTTGCAGGAACTAGGTGTATGCACATAACTCGAAGCCTTGATGAAGTGCTTGAAGCATTTGATCTTGAAATTGATAGAACATTCCATAGGAGAAAAGAGTAGCAAGTAGCCATGAATCAAGGAAACAAGCCTAACAACACCAATGGTGGAGGAGAAGGTGCCAACAACATCAATAATCAAAATAATGCAAATTGTCTCCACAACTAGTGCCAAAACCTTATGGCCAACAAAACCATGAGAGAGTGTCTAAACTCTAATATGTAGTAAGATCAGAATCCAATTGTGCCTCCGACTATTATAGCAAATAACTTTGAGATCAAACCTAACATGATTTAGATGATCCAAAGTTCATAAATATATGGACTACCCTCAGAGGACCCCATTGCACATATACATCCATTTATGGAGTATTGTGGAACTCTATGGATGAATGGAGTATCTTCTAAAGAAATCTGCCTTATTCTGTTTCCTTTCTCTCTCACTGACAAGGCAGCTAGGTGGTTTGCTGGGTTACCTCCAAACTCTATTAGAACTTGGAATGAGATGTACACAGTCTTTTTTAATGAATATTTTCCCTTGCTAAAGCTTTAAGAATTAGAAGTGAGATTAATTTCTTTCACCAGAGAGATGATGATTCACTTTTTGAAGCTTAGAAGTGGTTCAAGGACTTACAGAGACAATGTCCTTCGCACTTAATTCCTACTTGGGATATGGTTGCAGTCTTTTTACAAGGGCATTAATCTGATGGTAAAGTGCAATATAAATATAGCCTGTGGAGGCTCTATCATTAATAAAACTCCAGAGGAGATTCTTGATTTGTTTGAGGAGATTGCTATAGCTCAACACCTGTGGAACAATGAATGAGCCATGATAATAAAGAAACAAGGTGTTATGGGACTTAATGGGTTAAGTATGGTCACTGTCAAGCTGGACGCTTTAGCCCATGAACTGAAAAGATGAATGTTAATGTTCTATTGACAACTTCCACTTGAAACTATGAGTTGTGCCAGGGGGAACATGGGAGTAGTGAGTGCATTCTGACACAAAACATAGAGCGTGCAATTATTTACAAAATTGAAGCAACCCATACAAAAATACTTACAAATCATCTTGGAGGAACCACCCTAATTTCTCGTGAAAAATCAAAGGGAACAAGGGTAGAATAGACAACCACCACTTGGTTTTGGAAACTTAACTTTTCAGAACCTACATCAATCAGCTCTACATAACCAAAACTCATCTCTTAAAGGCAAGCTAAATAAGTTCATGGAGATGATGGACAAAAGGATGACTCCTCAAGAAGATTTGAACCTCAAGCTAGAGGCGAAGTGTAGACAGCCAATTTTGGGATGATGAGTTATGGATGATGAAAATGGATAAGAATTTCAGGATGTGACAAAAGATTCCAATGATGAAAATGCCATGAATAGGTCTTTAATACTTGAACTTTGAAACTTCAGGGGTTTAATTGCATTTTTCAAAGAAAGAATTTAATATTTTCATGGACTAAATTGCAATTCTTTTTAAGGATCTAATTGCATAACTTAAATTCTTTTAAGGAACTTTTTGTAATTAAAAGTTTAAAAAAGTGGTTGGAATTACATTAATTCCAATCAGAATTGTATAATTCTAATCGAAATTGTGTAATTTTGATTATAATTACACAATTCTGGTCAGAATTAGACCTCTTTCACCCATTCTCTAATTTTCCAAGAAAAATTGAGTCCTAATTGGTTTGAAATTCTCCTAAAATTATTTTGATAATGTTTTTAAGGAAATAAAAATCTTTTAGGAATCAATTTATAACTAGGGTTTGAAGACGTATCCCTATATAAGAAGTGTTTTAGCTCTAAAGAAAGGGGGAAAAAGAAAAAGAAAAGAAATAGAGGGGAGAACGTAGAAGAGGAGAGCAAAAACAAGAAAAGAGAAAAAAAGAAAAAGAAAAAAATAAGAAGAAAAGAGAGAAAAAGAAAGAGGGGAAGAAAAAAGAAAAAAGAAATCTTATTCTTTACAAATTATTTTGCTTAAATAAAGATCTTTGGAGAATTTTTTAAGAACAATATTCGAAGACCTATCAAGAACGGTGATGTTACAAAATCTGCGGAGCACTCCATTAAAATCATCCATGAGCATCATCTTCTCTTTATTTTATTTTATTTGATTTATTTATTTCTTTTATTTGATTTATTTGATTTTTAATTTTGTTTTATTATTGTTATAATTTATTCACTAATTATAATTTTTGTTCTTTTTTATGGTGATTATGGAGGACTAAACTCATAAGAAGTTCATGGAATGCCATGGACAAGACATTGTAAATTTAGCTTTTAGGTCTTTTTATTTTTTTATTTTTATTTTATGGTTGTATTAACTATTTTTATTATTATTTTCTATAAATTATTGTAATAGCCCCAATAGTGGGAATAGTGAAATTATATGTGTGATTGCATGTTTATGTTAATTAATTGGTTAATAAAATTAGGGTTTCAATTGGGTAATTAATTAAAATCAATGGAGGGAGTAGATTAATTTAGGATTGCATGTTAATGAAAATTAGGTTTTTAGAAGGAATTAGTTTAATTAGTTATTTGATCCTTAATTTAATTTTTTTAATATGTTTTATTTATTTATGGGCTTGTTTATTTATTCTTATGTTTTTGGGCCTTAAGCCCATATTAAATTTTAATTCATCCATTTAAATTTAGGTTTTTAGGTTTAATTAATTAAAATACATTTTAGGCCCATAATTTATCAGATTTTAGGTTAGAGATAACTTAGGCCCATCTATTAAATTAGACATAGGAGCACTTAATTTAATTGATTTAGACTTAGCCCATTAATTAAAATATCTCCATAATTTGTAGATTTAGGCCCATTTTTAGAATTAAAATAAATAGACTTAGGTTCATTTAATTAAAATTAAAAGGAATTATGTCCATTAGTCTTTAGCTCACTTATAAATTAAAACATGTAGATTTAGCTCATTTAATTAAAATTAATGTACATTAGAATAACTTAGGGATTATATGTTCTATTGAATGCATTATTTACTTGTATTTTCATGACTGGTTGGCCTTGGAGTTAATTGCTAAAATAAGGGTTTATATGAAATTTCATGTAAATAGAGGATAATATAGTAATTCATAAAGTAATTCTAAATGAACACGAGATTGAAAGAAGTTGGTATTCCGTATCTAGAATCTTTTGGTTGTGGTGCTAGCTTTCTTTTAAGGAATCAAGTACCAGCTTTTTGATTTGTCCCAGTTATTACCCTGGGTGGCAACTCCTCATCTCCATGCCATGTCTTTGTGACAGTGGTTAGTGTGATCTCTATAGCCCTGAGCTCAAACAGTTTTGTGGTTACTAAAATCTTAAACGCGCACTAAACCCCATTGTCTACAGTGGCGATTCCACTAGGGGTAAGAGATATTGATTCTATTTATGTTCTTTAGAATTATTTTATTCTTGCATTCATTTTGCATGTCCATATTGATCGATGGCATTGGTTTATAGTTCCATGATTCCACTAGCTTCATGGGATTGTTAATTGGCTAACCATCACTCTTAGCCTTAACTCAGTTCAAAAGAGATTGTTGGGCTCATCTTACTAGATCCTGTAACTCAAGTCCTTAAGGGGGGGTAGTCTTCTCTCGAGTTTGTAAAGGATGTCGGGCCCCTCTGACCTTGGCCTGTGACTCAAGTCTTAAAGGAGGGCATCTTGCTAAGGGAACCTTGACTTTTCACTAGAATCTAACCACATATAATGGCCTAGTTACTTCCCCTAGGATTACCTAAATTGCTTGTGAATGTTTCCATAAGGTATTTCTATCTATAAAGGCCCAAACCCATACTTTATAAGCCCATCGGACTAATAAAGATTGGGCTATGCTTTTATACCTAGAAATACTATTTCTATGTTTTACTGCTTTGATAGATTTGGCATGCGCATCAATTCTTGATATCCCCTGTTGATATTAAGGCCAAGACGAAAAGTCCTAGGAAAAGAGACTTGCCATTAAATACGTGTGTGGGAGGAATAAGGTTGGAAGGATGTATGTACACCTAACTTGATTTGTTACACGTGCATCATGCATACATGCATCTCATGCATCATTCTAATAATTTGTCTTTCAACCATCATAGATTCATCTAGGTCTTCCTGTGTTTGGAGTCAAAAAGGTGGAAAACTGGTGAGAACTAATTCAAGCCCCCAATCAATCACTAAAAAGATCCTTAGCAGATTGGAAAAGAGCCCTATTAATCCACTCTATTTAAAAGCTATACAACTTGAACAAACTGAAAGAATGGAATAACAAGAGGGAGGAAAATGGACCCTAGAAGACATCAAAGGAGCACTGATGGATGATATAAGAGCAATGATGCAAGACGAGTTAAGACAAGCTCTAGCGAGACTGATGCTACCACTTGCTGCTGCTGCACCACCTGCTGCGGCCAACCCACCTGCTATCGGTCCACTACTTGTTAATAATGATAATACTGGGGAAATGAAGAGGGATGATGTTGAAAGTTATATGATTGAAAAAGGGAAAAAGGAATCACTTGAGAAAGTTTAAGAGCTGGAATCCAGACCGATGAAGGCATTAACTCAGAAGATGTCTAAGATGGAGGAGTTGATGAGGGGACAAGGCCTAGGGTACCTGTTTGACTTTGATGATTTGATGCAATTTGAGGAAGACAGGCTACTTGACAAATTCAAGATGCCATAGCTATAGAAGTTCAATGGTACTGGGGACCCGAGGATTCATCTTAGTCAATACACAACTACTATGAGTACCACTAAGGCTCCTTTGTCTGTGGTTACTAAGTTGTTTATACTATCCTTAGAGGGTATGACTGTTAATTGGTATCATGGGTAAGAGAAGTCTATCCGAGCAGATTAAAGGGAGTTATGCACTGCTTTTCTAAAGCAATATGACTATAATACTAGGCTTGAGGTGTCCATAAAAGATCTAGAACTAACCAAGCAGAAGCCCAATGAATCATTTTTAGATTTTCTAATTAGGTTCATGAATAAGGTGGGAATGATGAAGAACAAATTGGCAGAGAAGGATCAGGTTAGGATGATAGTTCAAAATGTGTCACCTATCCTAGTGGAGAGGTTACAAATGATGAACCCCAAGACGTTTGTGGACCTTTATGATGATGGGTTACAGGCTGAAGAGATCAAAAATGAGAAAAAGAAGGCCATTAGGAACATTGGAGTGAGAAGTTATCCAACTGGGGGCACGCAGTAAGGAAATACCAGCCGAGTCATAGGAGTTCATGCCATCAAGCAACCTAGGAGATTCTCAAATTTCAATCAACCCTTATCCAAAGTCCTAGACCATCTCATCCAAAAAATCCTCCTTAGACCCTTAACCCCTTATAGACCACTAGACCCGAACCTCCCTGGTTTTGATCAATACAATTATTTTAAGTTTCATCAAGTTGCTAGCCATTCTACTGACTCTTGTATGCATCTTGAACACAAAATCCAAAACCTCATAGACTCTGGAAAGATTACAGACCTTGAAAAGTCAAGTCCAAACCCAAACACCCGAAATAATCCTTTTCCAAATTACCGAAGCATGCCACCCCCAACCACCATGATGATTAACTTAGGAGTAAGCAAAGAAGAAGTGTTGAACTCTTTTGAGGATCTAAGCCTTAAAACTATTGAGAAATCTCCTAATACTCCTAAAGGTGTGGAAGAGGCAGAAGACTTGTTGGGTCAGCCCTCAGACAAGTTCGATTATAAGGTGTTTTACTCTAAACCACCTTCTTTTGACATATCCATTGATACAATTGAGCCTATAGTATGGGGTGAGGAGTTTGATGATGAAAAGTTGTTAGTCAAGAAGGAAAAATGCATGGTTGAGGTATGGAAAGAAGAGAAGAAATATCATACTATAGGGGTGATTGCTATTTGGTATAGTTCTGATGAGGAAGGCACTAAAGGGTATAATGTATGGGTAGATAATCTCGAAGTTGGCCATGTTACCAGAAGCAGGAAGGGCTATATGCCAGTAGAGAAAGCTATAGAGAGAGAAGAAGTTGTTGAAGGAGAAGACTCAAATGAACATGTCGATGACTTGATTCTCGAATAGCTCAAGAAAGCAAAGGCCAATGTAAGCATTTAGGAGCTCTTAATGCATTCAAGTAACCACAGAAAAGCTCTGGTTAAGGCCCTGACTAAGATGAAAATTGAAACTACAGTAACCCCTGAAGCAATGGTGGCCAAGGTTACTGAGAAAAAGTACAAGGTCATTACTTTCTTGGATAAGGATTTACCTATGGAAGGAAGGAACCATAATAAAGCACTATTCATCCTAGCTAAAGTAAGAGGGAAGAGGACCAATTATGTGATGGTGGATGATGGATTCGTAATTAATGTTTATCCACTATAGATCCTACCCAATTTAGGAGTGAAGGTGGAGGATTTGGAAAAATCAGACCTTGTTATAAGGGCTTATAATGATAGCACGAGGAGTGTAGAGGGAACATTTGTGGCTTCTATGAAGACTACACCTATAGAAGTAATGGTGGAATTCACTGTGCTAGATATTCCTGTCACTTATGCCCTTCTTCTGGGTAGACCTTAGTATCATGTCTTGGGAGGAGTGCCTTTAATCGTGCATCAACAGGTGAAATTCTTACTTGATGGGGAAGTAGTGACTTTAGATGCTAGCATGGGTAAGAATTTGTCCGTAGTTATTGATAATCAGAAACAAGTAGTCACTCCCTTAGGTTATCAGGTAGCCATGATTTTAGAGGGAGTCGCAATGGATCCAAGGGTTATGAACATAGTTAAGAAGATAAATTACCGACCAGGATAAGGAATAGGGAAAAATGAGCAAGGAAGCCCAGAACTACCAGATTTCAAAACACAAGATGACACAAGAGGATTGGGCTATACTGGAGCTGGGTTCATTAGTAAAAGGGCAAGAAGAATCAGAAGGTTTTTCAACGAGAATGGACTAGGGAATTTCGGACCCCTGAAAGGTAACTTTATTAAGCAAGGGAAGGAGAAGTTCTACCAGGGTGAAAAGGAGCCTGTCCAAGTAGCTAGTGTAGGTGTCCATAGATTTGAGATTTTTAAGGAATAGATAGTTGAAAATCTGGTGGAAGACAACAAGGACGAGGTGATGAAGACAGTTGTCGAAAAGTTGAAAACCGAAGACATTGAAGAACTGCTTTGTTTGCCACCTAACAAAGAACCACCATAGGAATTAGCTAGTATCATTAATAATAGTTTTACTGATGTTTTTTTTATGAAGAAATTGATGTAATAATGTTCGGTCTATTTAAGGACAAAAACTTTGTTTCCTTTATGGTCAATGATATAAATTCTTGTTTGGCTTACTTGTGTGATGTTGATTCTGATGGTCTTGTGCATTTTAATAATGATCGTTCATGCATGTTTAACATTAATTCTATTCAATTAGATTCATTAAACTTGGTCACAAATGAATAACCAAAAAACATTTCTATATCACATGACTTAACTCTTAAAGAGAGGGAAAAATTTGAGAGAATATTAACAAAAAGAAAGGTAGTATTTTCTTGGTCCTATGAGGATATGCCAGGGTTAGATAGGGGAATTATGGAGCATCACATTCTGACAAATCCTAAAGCAAAACTTGTTAAGTAGAAACTTCGTAGGTTAAGTCCCGAGTGGATAGAAAAGATAAGGGAAGAAGTCGCTAAGCAAATCCAGGTTGGTTTTCTAGAAGTTGTGGAATACCCTCAATGGTTGGCAAATATAGTACCAATTCCCAAGAAAGATGGAAAAGTTTGAATGTGTGTAGACTTTAGGGATCTGAATAAGGCATGTACAAAGGATGATTTTCCTTTACCCCATATTGATATGATTGTGGATAGTGCAACATCTAGTGTGATGTACTCTTTTATGGATGGGTTCTCAGGTTATAATCAAATAATGATGGTAGTTATGGATAGGATCAAAACTGCTTTCATCATGGAATGGGGAACATTTTGCTACAAGGTGATGCCCTTCGAATTAAAGAATGTAGGAGCAACTTATCAAAGAGCAGCCACTACCTTATTTCATGATATGATTCATAAGGAAGTGGAAGTTTATGTTGATGACATGATGGTTAAGTCTGAAATAAGAGAGGGACATTTTAAGGCTTTGGATAAGTTCCAAGCAAGAATAAAAAAATATAACCTAAGGCTTAATCTGAAGAAATGCATCTTTGGGGTAACTTCTGGAAAGTTATTGGGGCACATAGTCAGCAATAGAGGAATATAAGTCAATCCAGATAAGATTAAAGCCATCCAGGAGATGCCAACACCAAGAATAGAGAAGGAAGTATGAGGGTTCATCAGAAAACTACAGTACATAAGCATGTTCATTGTGAGACTTACCATGGTTTGTGATCCAATCTTCAAGCTCTTGAGGAAGAATCGACCCATGGAATGGAATGAAGAATGCCAGAAAGCCTTTGATAAGATTAAGGAATACCTCACTAACCCACCTATAATGAGGCCACCAAGACAAGGTAAGCATTTAATCTTATATTTGGCTTTAGAAGAAAAGGCGATAGGAGCAATGCTAGCATAAGAAGGGCCCGAAGGGATGGAGTACGCTATATATTACCTCAGTAAAAAGTTCCTACCATATGAAGAAAAGTACGATCTTGTAGAAAAGACATATTTAATAATGATTTGGGTAATAAAGAAGTTAAGACATTATTTCTAGTCCTATAAAGAACAAGCTATTTCAAGGATAGATCCTTTAAAATACTTGTTCCAAGCACCAGCTTTGATTGGAAAGATGTCTAGATGGTTGGTACTTTTAACTGAGTTCAATATAGAATATGTCACTATGAAGGTCATCAAAGGTAGAGCTATTGTAGAGTTTCTAGCCTAAAATGTAGTCAAAGGAAACAAGTAGTGGAATCTAGAGTTTCCAGATGAGAACCTAGCAGTAATAGAACAACGAGAATGGAAACTTTATTTTGATGGAACCGTGAATAATAGAGGAGCAGGGCTAGGAGTAATTCTTGTCACAATAGAAGGAGAAACCATCCCAATGGCCAAGAAATTAGACTTCAGGGTTACAAACAATATGGCTAAGTACGAGGCATGTATTTATTGCATGGAAGCAGCATTGGCAGTTGGAGTTAAAAACCTATTGGTTTATAGAGATTCCATGTTAGTCATCAGCTAGGCTAATGAAGAGTGGGAAGTAAAAGAAGAGAGATTGAAACCTTACATCCACTATTTGAGAAAAACTAATAAGGAGTTTCACCAAATTTCTCTTTATGCATTTATTAAGAGATGAGAATCAAATGGCAAATGCTTTGGCAACACTTTCTTCAATGTGGGATAAACCAATGGGATCGATGATGAAACCTTTGGTGATAATGAAGATGAAAGCCCCATGTTATGGCAAAGAACATGTCATGAATATTCAGATAGGGCTAGTGGAAAAGCCATGGTTTTATGACATCCAGAGATTTATTGAGGAAAGAAGATATCCAGATGAAGTAACTTCTAAAGATAGATATGCTCTTCATGTTCTTACGCGCCATTATGTAATTCATGATGGTATACTATACAACTGAGATGCCTCAAGAAGGATGAAGCAGAACATGCAATAAGATAAATTCATGCAGGAGTTTATAGATCGCACATGAATGGGATAATTCTAGCAAAAAAGATTATTTAGCAAGGGTACTATTGGGGGAGTATGGAAAAGGACTATATCCGAATAATGAGAGAATGCCATCAATGTCAAGTGCACGGGAATCTCAATCACCTTCCCCCTACAGTTCTAAATAGTTTAACACCTCCATGGCCCTTTGCAACCTGGGGAATAGATATAATAGGGGAAGTAAAACCAACTGCTTCAAATGGGCACAAATATATAGTAGTTGCAATTAACTACTTCTCAAGATGGATAGAAGCAGAATCCTTTAGCACCTTAAAAGCTAGACAGATGGCAAAGTTCATTAAGAAGAACCTCATTTGCAGGTATGGGATCCTACACCATGTTGTGATAGACAATGGAGTTCAATTTCAAGCAGAAACCACTGAGTTGTTACAAAGATACAAGATCGAGCATCATAAGTCCTCACTTTATCGACCTTAGGCTAATGGTGCAGTGGAAGCGGCTAATAAGAATATAAAGAATATTCTCTCTAAAATGGTGAAGACACATAAGGACTGGTCTAAATACCTCCCTTTTGCTTTATGGGGATACAGAACTACAACACCTACTGCTACAGGACAAACTCCATTCTCATTAGTATATAGTTATGAAGCAGTTCTACCCATAGAGACATAAATTAAATCTTTGAGAGTGGTTATGGAAGCAAAAATCCTCAAGAGTGAATGGATGCAAAAGAGGTTCGATCACCTTATATCTCTCGATGAAAAAAGGATGGATGCTTTATTCCACACTCAGATTTATCAGAGGAGAATAGCAAGAGCGTTAAAAAAAAAAGGTTAAGCCGGGAAAGATAAAAGCTGGAGATATAGTATTAAAGCACACAAGGGCGATGGTGTGTGACCCAAGAGGAAAGTTCAGACTAAACTGGGAAGGACTGTATTTAGTTAAGACAATCTTGCCTAAGGGAGTTGCAAAGATATCAGATCTAGAAGGGAATGAATTTACTGAGCCAATCAACCTTGATTGCCTTAAGAAATACTACCTTTGAAAAAAAGAGAGAGGGTTCGCTAACTATAAAACCTAAAAAGGCTAGTTAGGCAAAAGTTAGGACATTCTCGCTATTCAGAAAACCCGTAAAGGGCTAATCAGGCATAAATTAGGGAAATAAAAATGGGAGAAAAATGTTCATTTAGAAAATCTGAAAGGACTAGATAATAACAGGAGTTGTGTCATGTGATGTAATAAATGTACTCATTTTTACCCTGGTTAATGAAATGAATTGAAAAGAAATTTTTGTTAAATATTGCATTTTTTGTCTTTATTACAAGGCACAAAGACTTGAAAAAAAATAAAACATGAGAAACTGGACTTATGAGACTATTACTTTTGTTTTTGTTTTTTTTTGACTTATCTAACAATATTTAAGTCCTTTTGTATTTAATAAGTTCTGATGATTCTGTAGATTGCATAGTAACCCAAGTCTTATAGTTGTCATCAGTAGTCATGTGAGCATCCAGGTACATATTCCATTCCAAAGCTCTACGAGGCCACAAGTTCTTCACTTTGTCCAAGAAATCTTGTCTCAAGAAGAAACCTTTGAAGTTAGTTATAATAGCCACAATGAATTGAGGGCGACCATATTGACGGTAGAGGTGTGAGGGAGAAAGAAAGGTCAAAAAGTGTAGTCGGGGAATAAGGACACAATTGTCATACAAGTTGACGATCATGAATTTTAATCTCCACCAGGGATAGATCCAAGTAATCTCAGTATTAGCAATGCCTTTCATCCAATAAGTCCATTAATCCATGGTGTGCTTATCCTTTATCTTCAAAGGATGAGATTGTAGATGATGAGGTTGATAAATCAAAGCATTGGGAGGAGCATCAAGCAGACTCAATTTCTCCTATAACCAAATCTTAAAAAAAAAGAGCTAAGCTGAAAACCTAAGAGGGTGGCTTAAAAAAATAAAAAAAAAGGGGTTACCTACTTGAAGGAGAAGCAGACTGCCTGAGAATCAATTTTGAACCTTGAAATTATCTAACCCAATGATAGTTTCATCAAGTATGATAGGCATAGGATTAGCTCTAGTTTCTACTTGTTCTAAGATACTAATAATTCTTACATCAGCATCTCCATGAGAAGACTCTAGTAGAAATTAAGCATATAGGCAGAAAGTGACAGTTCTGATCCAAGCAGCATCAGTTTTGTCTCTAGTTCCATAAGAGGAAATAAAAAAAGGAAGACTGATGGTTTTGGCATTATGCATGTGCATGTAGATAACATTTGGGGGCATATTAAAGAATGCTATTAATCTACTGGGAAACTCAATCTCAAGGTCTAGAAGAGCAATGGTAGCAGTGGAACGTAGTGAACATCCTAGAATAGCAATAAATTCCTCGATCAGGGGACACAGCTCTTGTCCATTGAATCTAAATATGTGATCCTTAGCATCCCAGAAAGTGGCAGCAACATGTAAGAAATTATTATCTATCTTTAAATGTTAAAAGGACTTTAAGGGTTTGGCATGATAGGGCAGAATTTTATTCCAATCGTCTTTAAGGGTCTTGAGAAATTTCTTCATCAAAGTGAGCATAGCTTGTGTCATGATGGAATGATGAGGTGAAGGATGAAATTGACGCAGCATAATGGCTCTTATATAGGCTAAAAAATCAGATATAGAAAGGATTAGGATTGATTTTGTGGACCAAATTCACGTTAGAGTAGGAGAATATATAGAACCGATTTCTGATAAAAAATTCAGAATTCCAATCGGAATTCTATATTTTTGATCTATAATTCTGATTGGAATTCTATATTTTCGATCGAAAATCTAGGACGCCGGCTAGACTTCCAATGTTTCTGACAAAAAAAGGAAAATTACGGTTTGGTCCAGAATAAAAGCCCATGATGCATAAAAGGAAACAGTTTTGAAACATCTCAAAGTACAGTCATGCTCATACAATTCCTAAAGAAAGTTAGTCATCTGGAGCTCTAGTGTTTAGCCAGGGTCTCTATTCTCTAGTTGGATCGTCACTCTGATCTGGGGGCATGGGAGTCCCTGCATCATGTTTATCAAAACCAACGCTAGCAAGCTGTTGCCGGAGCCTCTCATTCTCATGCTCCAAATCGCTGGCATAATTATGTTGCATTAGAAAATAGTTAGAATCATGCATAACATGCATACATCTGCATATTTTTTATGAATACTAACCCTCCAAGTATTTGTAATCTGCATAGTAAATAATCTCTAGGAAGAGGCAATTCCATATAAATACTCTGCCTGTGTCCTAGGGACCTGTAAAATAAATTTTACTAATTCAAAAACCAGTGTAGGTTTGTTCAGGGTTGGCAAGAGAGCAAATTGAACTTACATGTGAAGCATCAGGAGGAGAGAAGCTAGGAATATGAGATGTATCAAAATACATGTGTCACTCAATAAGAGTCTGTACCATGGGAGCCCAATAATACATCGACCTATCAAATGGGGGAACATCACCCATAATGGTACTCAAGGAAGTCTCACTATGAGCAGCCCCATTGTGATGAATAGGCTCGACCTCATGCTCAGTCTCCTCAGTATCATCCTCAGTCTCCTCCATAGCAACATCAGGGACTCCTTCAACTTATACAGAGAGCCAAATATTAATAATGAGGAGAGAGTTAAAGTAAAGTAGTGAGAGAAAGCATACCTCAGCCGGGTCTATAGGAACTTGCTCTAAGAGGTTCTCTCAAATATACTCCTGATAATGACGAGAATGCTTAAGCATGGTCAAAGTGTCTTATCCCTCAAGAGCAGCTCTAAGCTTAGGACCAGTCATGCTGCTAATCTGTAACATTAAGGAAGGAATAGAAGAGGGAACACGCCTCCTAGAAGGTCCCATATGCCAGTGATAAACACGCTCACTGAGATACCACATCTGGCAGCCATAACCAGGAAGCAGAACTCTCATAGTCTCAAGTCTCACTGCTGCAGTCATAAAATCATATCGCTGAATGTCTTCAGCACTAGCCAACCAATCTGATCTAACCTGGAAACTTATTCATTTAAATTTAAATTTATTAAACCTTTACAATTAATGAAATACTAAAAGTCATAATTTTCATACCAGGTCCCACTCTAAGGAGTTCAGCTGGTCCCGAGAAGTCTGCAAATCATGCTTAATTCTAGCAAGATGAGAGGAACCCCACCTCTACATTAGGGGAAGACTCTTGTTAGACCTAATGGCATTGAAACCTCGAATCACTCCAATCTCAATGCCCCAAATCTGGAAAGAAGGAAAATAAAGGAAATAAGGAAGGGAATGTGAAAGTAAGTAAAAGTTAAAAAGGGATAAGAAACATACATGCAAGGCATGCCAGAAGCCGCACATCATCACAACACCTCTACAAATAGTATCCAATCTATAGTAGAGGTAAGCAAGTGCTACAGACCCCCATTCCAAAGTAGCAACCCTAGTAAGATCCTGAAGAGGGCCAAAAAGAGCGATGCTAACCTCATGACCAGTCTCGCAAAAGAGCATAGTGCTAAGCAATATTAATAAAAAACATCTCACCTTCTAGAGAATCTGGTGAGGTGTAGTGGTAGGCAGTCTTTTGAAACCCTGCACAAGAGAAGAAAGAAGCACGTTCTTCCTATTCTTCCATGTCGGAACAAACCTAAGCAGGTTGTGAACATAACGACTCCTAGCATCCTCTGGAAGAGTGCAGTAATGGATATCAAAAGGAACTGGGGTACCTCCAAATGCAATCCCGGTAATGGCAGAAAAACTTATAGGGGAAATAGTTAGCTCACCCACTCATGTGTGGAAGGTGTGAGTGGTGTCCATCCACCTCTCGACAAGTGCAAAGAGTGAATAGTGATCTGACCTACCTCAGGCAGTTGGTAAAGCAGCAATAAAATTTCTAAAGCCAGATGCCTTGACATGTTGTGCTACCTCCCCAGATAAGTCATGGAACAATTCTTGTGCCAAGTGAAAAAAACTCGAGAATTTTAGGGGTTTCTGAAAAATGCAGAAACAACAGGATCATTTTTTCTTTCCTAAATCTCTATTTTTGACATCATTTAAAAAGAAATTCGATAAAAAATCTATGAATTCAAGACCAGAATTTAGACTCCAAATGAAAATTTTAGTGAAATTTAACATATTTATGTTAGTATGTAACATATTTTGGTTTTAATTTGTCAAATTTTTCATGATTTACATTTACTTTGTCCATTAAATTGCATGCATGTAAACATTAATTTTCTATACTAAAATAAATATGTTTATTGCAGAATTGAAAATAGAGATAGGAAATTTGCCTCATATCCAGCCTGAGAACATCTGTGGAGGTGCAAATGAGTCAAAGGAAATATCTCTTCATCTTCATAAAGTCCTAAATCATTCTAGGGAAAATATAGATGCAAAGTGATGGGATCTAATTGTCTGAAACTGCTCTAGCATAGTCTATGCTATGGGTGGGCTATAGGATTAGACAGATCCAAAATCAGACGTCGGATGAGAGAGTAATTGAAGGAAGAAAATTTGAAAATCAAGAGAAAATGAAAGCAAAAAGAGAAGAATAATATGAAAAAGAAGAAATGAATCAAAAAAAGGAGAAAAGGAAGATATAGATGGGAAAATATCAACTTTGATCCTTCAAATTTGGTTTACATTTAAGTCCACTTGATTCTTTGCAATTTAGTCCTAAATTGCAATGCTTTATATTTTAATAATTAAAGGAATTATTAAAATTTTTAATAGTATAATTAGCATTTCAAATCAGACTATACGACCGAGTGTAGTAGGCATTATACGATCGAGTGCAATGTATCTTCAATCGATTATATGACTGAGTATAATTAGCATCATATGATTGAGTGTGATGTTCCTTTTCAAATCAGACTATACGACCAAGTGTAGTCAACATTGTACAACCGAGTGCAATGTATTTTCAATCGATTATATGACCGAGCATAATCAACATCATACGACCAAGTGTCACATTCCTTTTCAAATCAGACTATACGACTGAGTGTAGTCGGCATTGTACGATCGAGTGCAATGTATTTTCAATTGATTATACGATCGAGTATAATCAGCATTATACAATCGAGTGTGATGTTTCTTTTCAAATCAGACTATATGACCGAGTGTAGTTAGCATTGTATGACCGAGTGGAATGTATTTTCAATCAATTATACGACCGAGTATAATCAGCATCATACGACCAAGTGTGATGTTTCTTTTCAAATCAGATTATATGACCTAGTGTAGTCAGCAATGTATGACCGAGTGCAATATATCTTCAATCGATTATACGACCGAGTATAATCAGCATCATACAACCGAGTGTGATGTTTCTTTTTAAATCAGACTATATGACCAAGTGTAGTCGGCATTGTATGATCAAGTGCAATGTATCTTCAATCAATTGTACAACCGAGTATAATCAGCATCATACGACTGAGTGTGATGTTCCTTTTCAAATCAGACTATACGACTGAGTGTAGTCAGCATTGTATGATCGAGTGCAATGTATTTTTAATAAATTATATGACCAAGTATAATCAACATCATACGACCAAGTGTGATGTTCCTATTCAAATCAGACTATACGACTGAGTGTAGTCAGCATTGTACGACTAAGTACAATGTATTTTCAATCGATTATACGACTGAGTATAATTAGCATCTTACGACCGAGTATGATGTTTCTTTTCAAATCATATTATACAACCGAGTATAGTCAGCATTTTGCGACCAAGTGTAATGTATTTCCAATCGATTATACAACCGAGTATAATTGGTATCGTATGACCGAGTATGATATGTCATTTTAAATGTTGTACGTCTGAGTATAGCAAATTCATAAGCAAAAAAAATCATGGAGTGCAGGTAAGTATCCTAACTGTCAATTTATAAATTGGGTGCTGTTTTACTTTACCATAATTTGTCAAGTAAACAGCAACAAAAGGGGGCAACTGTAGACACCCAATTTCGGGATGATGTGTTATGGATGCGACAAAGGACTCCAGTAATGAAAATATCATGAATAAGTCTTTAATACTTAAGCTTTAAAATTCTAAGGGTTTAAATGCATCTTTTAAGGGAATGATTTAGTATTTTCAAGGACTAAATTGCAATATTTTTTAGGATTTAATTACAAAAGTTAAATTCTTCCAGGGGTCTTTTTATAATTAAATGTTAAAAAAACCTGTCAAAATTCCATAATTCTAATCGGAATTATGGAATTCTGGTTGGAATTACATAATTTCAATCAGAATTATGTAATTCCGATCCGAATTACACCAATTTCTATCGAAATTGTGTAATTCCGATTGGAATTACTCAATCTCGATCGGAATTGAAATTTTCTGTTCTTTTTTGTTGTTTTAGCTCAATCCTAATTGGTCTAAAATTCCTAATTGGTTTTTCACTCAATTCTAATTGGTATAAAATTCCTAAATATAATTTTAAGTATTAATCTTATATTTTTAGGAATTAGAATCACGTTAGGATTGAGCTAGGTTTTTTAGTTCCTTTTTCACTATATAAAGAGTATGGGAGCCGAGGGAGGAAAAGGGAGGAAAAAAAGGAAAAAAGGGAGAAGGCAGGAACAGATTTTTAAAATTTTTGGTTTTGTGTGAGGTTTCTTAATTTTGGGTGAGTTATTTTTTCTACAAAAAATTCCTTTTGGTTTATCAATTAATTCAAGATCCTTGAAGAATTTTTGAAGAAGAAGATTCGAAGACTTGTAAAGAACGGTGAATTATAAATCTGAGGAGTACCCCAAATCACTTATAAGCATCATCATCATCTTTTTATTCTATTTTTATTTATTCCTTTTTTATATTATTGATTATTTTTATTCTTTCAAGTTATTATTATAATTTATTCATTAATTATAATTTTATTTTATTTTTTTATGGTGATTATGGAGGAAAACGCATGGTGATCATGTGGGAGGGATGAATTCATGAGAATTCCATGGAAAACTATGGATAAAGCCTCGTAGAGGCTTAGTTTCTAGGGTTTTTTATTTTATTTTATTTATTGCTTTATTTTTATTTTATTAACTATTTTATGAATTAATGTAATAGCCCTGATAGTGGGAGTAGTGAAATTGTGTGTGTGGTTGTATGTTTATTTTGATTAAGTTGGTTAGTAAAACTAGGTTTCAACTAGGTAATTATTTAAAATCAATGGAGGAAGTAGATTAATTTAGGTTGCTTGATAATAAAATTAGGGTTTTAGTAAGGATTAATTTAATTATTTGTTTGATCTTATTTAATTTTTTATATGTTTTTATTTGTTTTTGGGCTTATTTATTAATTTTATGTGCTTTTGGGGCCTTAAGCCGATTTTAGGCTTTGATGTATTTATTTATGTTTAGGTAATTCTTTAAGCCCATCTCACTTAATAATTAATTAGGTTTTTAGGTCCATAAGTAATTATATTTTAGATTAAAAATATCCTTAGGCCCATTTAGTTAATTAGACATAGGCCCACGTAATTCAATTTATTTAATTTAGATTTAGCCCACTTAATTTAAGCCTTTTTTTATAATTTGTAGATTTAAGATCACCATTTAATTAAAACATGTGGAATTAGGCCCATTTTTTTTTATTAAAACAAGTAGACTTAAGTTCATTTAATTAAAATCAAAAGGAGTTAGGTCTTTAGGTTCACGTATAAATTAAAACATGTAGATTTAACTTATTTATTTAAAATCCATGTAGATTAGACTAACTTAGGGATTATGTGATTTATTGAATGCATTATTTACTTGTATATTTCATGACTAGTTTGCCTTGGAGTTGATTGTTTTAGGGTTTATATGAAATTGCATGTAAATAGAGAATAAGATAGTAATTCATAAAGTAATTCTAAATGAACACAAGACTGAAAGAAGTTGGTATTTTGTATCCAAAATCTCCTGGTTGTGGTGCTAGCTTTCTTTTAGGGAATTGAGTACGATCTTTTTAATTTGTCTCAGTTATTACCCTGGGTGGTGACTCCTCATCTCCACTCCATGTCTTTGTGATAATGGTTAGTGTGTTCTCTAGAGCCCTGAGCTCAAATAGTGTCGCAGTTGCTAAAATCTTAGACGCGCGCTAAACCTCGTTGTTTACAAGGAGATTTACACTTAGAGATCTAGAATAAAAAATATTAAATCTTAATTTGGGTAGAGATACCGGTTAAGAGTTAATATTGCATTTTACCTTTAGAGCTTAAGTTTGTTATGGATCTATTAGTTAGAGTTCTGTGAGGTAAGAGTCCCTTTATTCAAATTAATATTTGAAATAATAAGCTCACCTTGTAAATGCTCGAGAGAGATTTATGAGAATCACAGTGGTAGCATTTTAAACATGACTATGAGAGAGATTATATAAATTCGATTTTGAGTTAATACAGATGCAGGTGAAAAGAGAAACTCTAGTACATACTACATACTACTTATTCTTTATAAAAAAAATTAATTTAGTTTTAATTTTAATTACTTTACAACATAAAAATTGATCTATTTAGACAAGCACATAAATCAAGTGAACTAGTACTTAACCTCTTCCTTGTGGGATCAATATCTGGACCTACCATCCTATTCTATAACTTGACCCGTTTACTTGCGGATTCGCATAATCTTGGTATTAATATCAATAGGGGATATTAGGGATTGATGTGCATGCTAGATCTCTTTTAAAGTAGTAAAGCATAGAAACATCATTTCTAGGTATAAAGGTCTAGCCCAATCTTCATTACCCCAAGGGGCTTCAAAAGTATGGGTTTGGGCTTTTATATATAGAAATACCTTTTGGTAATAAGCATAGAAACATCATTTCTAAGTATAAAGGTCTAGCCCAATCTTCATTGGCCTAAGTGGGCTTCAAAATTATGGGTTTGGGTTTTTATAAATAGAAATACCTCATGGCAAAAATCATACAAGAATTTTTAGTAGATCCTAGGGGAAGTAACTAAGCCATTATATGTGGTTAGGGCCCGGTAAATAGTCAAGGTTCCAGTAAATAGTCAAGGTTCCCTTAGCAAGATGTCCTCCTTTAGAACTTGAGTTACAGGCCAAGGGCAGAGGGGCTTAACATCCTTTCCAAACTCGAGAGAAGACTACCCCCCCTTTAGGACTTGGGTTATAGACTGTAGTCAGATGAGCCCGGTAATCTCTCTTGAACCGAGTTAAGGCTAAAAGTGATGGTTATCCAATTTACAACTCCATGAAGCTAGTGGAATCGTGGAATTATAAACCAAAACCATCAGTTTAATAGGGACATACTAAATGAATGCAAGAATAAAATAATAATTAATAAAATAACTCTAAAGAACATAAGTAGAATCAATATCTCTTCTCCCCAGTGGAGTCGCCACTATAGACGGTGGGGTTTAGCATGTGCCCAAGATTTTAGCAACTGCGACATTGGTTGGGCTCAGGGCCCTAGGGAACACACTGCTATGTCAAAAAGACCTAGCATGCAGATAAGGAGTTGCCACCCAAGGTAATAACTGGGACAAATCGAAAGGTCATACTCGATTCTTTAAAAGAAAGCTAGCACTACAATTTGGAAATTCTGGGAACGAAATACTAACTTCTCTTAGTCTCTTGTTCATATAGAATTACTTTATGAATTACTATCTTATTATCTAATTACATTCAATTTTATTTAAACCCAAATTAAACATCCATCTAACCTAAAAAAGGCAACATGTCATAAAATTACATGTAAAAAGGCATACAAAAGGCAGTGTCCCTAAGTCTAAACTAGGTTAATTTTTTAAAGGTAGCTAATTCTATATATTTTTATTTACAAGTGAATTGGACTAGAGATGAGCTTACATTTTAATTGAATTAGTGAGCCTAAATTTACTTGTTTTAATTAATTAAGGGAATAGACCTATTGTGTGCAAATTTTAAAGAAGAAATTATATTATTAAGTGGGCCTAAGTCTAATTTAATTTTAACTCAAATAAAAATGGAGCCTAAGTCTATTTATTTTAAAAGAAATGAAATTAATGGGATAAACTAAATCTAACTTAATTTTAATTACTAGAAATGGGCCTAAGGTCTAATTAATTTTTTAAAAAAGAAATAAAATAAATTAGTGGGCTAAAGTCTAAGTTAATTTTATTAATTAAAAGTGGGCCTAAATCTAATTTAACCTAAATGAGCCTAAATTAATTTTAAATTAATTAAAACATAAAAACCATTTAAAAAGCCTATTTATTAAATGGGTTAGAACCTAACGTGGGCTTGGGGCCCAAAGAGAATAAAAACATGCAAACAAGCCCAAACAACAAATTAAAGCAAATAATGAATCAAAAACCTACATTCAGTTATTTATAACCTAATTTAATTGCATGCAATCTAAATTAATCTACACCCATAATTTATTTTAATTGATTTTTACCCAATTTAACCTAAATTACTAATTACTTTTAGTGCAAAGAATATAAAATTCTACTATTTCCCACTATGGGGGCTATTACAAGCTACTATACAAAAATTAAAACTAAATTACTTACAACCCAAAATAAAAGCAAATTAAAAGAAAGCAGAAATCATAAATCCTAAATCCTACTTAGGTTTTATAGATCTTAATCTATGGCATCCCATGGATTCTTTAATGTAGTAACTGCCAAAATCTCATTTCACAAACCTCACCTCTAGAGCACTGTAGAACATTAAACAAAACAAAACAAAATTTAATTAGTAACTACTCAATCAAGAAATAAAATAAAAAAATAACTAAAAAAAGAAAGAGTAGAAGATGTTGTGCAAATGCTGTTTGAATGCCCATGAGATTGGGATTTTCATCATTTTGAGATTGACTATGTTGTTTTTTCTTGATCTTCTAGACTTTTAAAAGCAAAGAACGTATTTTTTTATAGTAAATAATTAGCATTTTTTCTCTCTAATTTTTTCGCAGCCCCTTTACTTCTCTCCATTTTTTCATAGACTCTCCCCCCCATCTCTCTAGCTACCTTTTGGCTTTTAAAGCTAGACCCAGCAACCTCCCACCCCTGCGATCATATAGGGAAGTTGCATTGGATTTTCAATTTGAATTTTCAAAATTAAGATAAAAAGATGAGTAACGGAGTTTTTTTTTAAAAAAAATCAAAGACTCACACCCAGGACACGTTGTCCTGGACTAATGAAAAATTAAAAAAGACAAAATTAGCATAAAAAATCACTTTTTAGCAAAAATTGGCATCACAGAATACCGATTTTCATCCTATAATGCCGACTGGCATTATGTAATGTTGGTGGGCATTACGTAATGTCAATGAGCATTACATAATGTCGATTGGCATTACACAATTCTTAATTAGATTTTCATGATAGGGGCTTTTATTGCACGCGTGCATAATTGCATCCTTAAATTGGGTGCTTATAACACCTAGTAAGGCTATAGTCACATGTTCATTCATGTGCACCTAAGAATGTTATAGTCATATATTCATTTCCATGACACCTAAGAAGGTTATAGTAGCATATTCATTCGTGTGACATCTTAGAAGGTTATAATCGCATGTTCATTCATGTGACACCTAAGAAGGTTATAGTCACATGTTCATTCGTGTGACACCTAAGAAGGTTATAATCGCATGTTCATTTGCATGACACTTAAAAAGGTTATAGTCGTATGTTCATTTGCATGACACCTAAGAAGGTTATAGTAGCATATTCATTTACGTGAAATATAAGATGGTAATAGTCACATGTTCATTTATGTAACACCTAAGAAGGTTATAGTTGCATATTCATTTGTGTGACACTTAAGAAGGTTATAGTGTAATTTTCATTTGTGTGATACTTAAAAAGTTTATAGTCACATCCATATTTTGCTTAGTAGCATCCTCATTTGCATGACACTTAGAAAGGTTATAGTTGTATCTCTTTTGGCTTAGTAACATCCTTATTTGTGTGGCACCTAAAAAGGTTATAGTTGCATTTGCACTCTACACTTTACATCAATCACAGGCTGGCATATGTCCTAAAATACCACCTTATATGACAACCAAGTCATAGAACAATAACAACAAACAAAGAACAACAACATCAGTCAAATCCTAATAAGACATCTAGAGACAACCCATAGATAAGTACCTCTCTCCCTACTAAATTTTTTTTTGCATCTATGCATTTACTTCACGTGTATTGACACTAGCACTAAGAGGCTATGCAACACATGTGAAGTAGAGGGAAACTATCATACTCAAATTTGACTATCCCCCAAAATGGTTTGATGATGAAATGTATCCTCGAGATGACTAGAGTCGGCTCACTCATAACACCTCTGAAGTGTGCAACCATAAAACACCTAACTAACCTCACTAGTGTGCAAAATCGATCACTGGGTCATTAAGTTGTGCTCTGACCTTGCAAAATACAAATTATTCAAACAATGAGAGGTTTATTTTGAGAAAACTCCTATTAAAATAATAAGTTCATTGGGCCAGTGCATATTTCATTAGATTGGGACCCAACTACGTGAAAAAATAAAAATCAATTTTGATAAAATAGACTTTGGAAACATGTCTGGAGGGCTCTAAAACCTTCAAAAGTGGTCCCAGAATGGTCCAACACAACCCAAGTATCAACATGTATTGCTTAGAAGTATGCATAAACACCCTTATGTGTCCTGTGCTAAAATCAAAGCTAAATTTGGCAAAATGGACTCCAGAAATGCATTTGGAAGGCCTAAAAACCCTAAGAACCAACCCTGAAATAGCACACATAGAACCCGAGAAGAGTGCCTAGAGTGTCAAACTATGCATGAAAAAGCACACAGGAGTGTGTGGCCACATGCCAAGCATGTGACCACGACCACATGCATATTGTGCGTGGTCACATCCACTTAGCATGGCCACACATAAAAATTCATATACACGTGTGTGACCATGAATACACCACCCCATTCTACACATTTTTTTTTCTATAAATAAACCCCTATACACCCTATTTTAGAGGGGAAGCAAGTGAAGACACACACACTCAAGAGTCAATCTGATCGAAGGCTTGGGAAACCCTTTCCTATAAAGTTCTTGCTCTCCTATAGCCTCTCCTTTAGGTTATTAGATCCCTTTTCTCACCAAACCCAGCCTCATCTTTGTCAAAGCACGCTTCAAAGGTATACAATCTAGCATCATTTTGAACCTCTCGATGAGGAAAGCTTGATAATCTCTTAAAGTTAGAGCTTAAAAGTTCACACAAGCTGAGTCAAGTCTGAGGACCACACAATCATTTTAGCACATTTACTTTACTGCACTACATTTTATTTTATTGTCGCCAGCATTTAGGAATATTGTTGTGCTTGTGTGATGAGATTGGAAATCTTGCTACATGAATAATATGTGTTATTATGCTTATTTTACATCATCACTCTACATCCTCTATTTTTGAAATCATGAAATCACATTGTAAATATTAATAATATAAAAAGTTCATACCCCAAAATAGAGTCATCATGCTCTCGGTTCGGTGATGACCTTATACATCCTTTATATTATCATCATTCATCATCATAACACAAATAATCATTGTAAGTATGATCATCCTATCATTCATCAAATAAGTTGTGTAAATGATCATGTTATCCTTATAGATCAATCATATTTGATTTACTTTTCCACAATCTTTTCCTTTTTATATATATTTTATCAAGAAAGCAATGTAATAAAATTCTCATCTTTATTATCTTATATTATATAATGTACTATATGAATGCTATATAAACTGTCATTACTGAAACTAGGGTGTTGCGATAGCTATACATCAAATATCATATAATGAGAAATAGTCAAAAAGTAGATACAATCTCCCAAACTTGGAAATCTCTATTGGGATAATACTTGCTAAGTGACTCGATGTTGTCCCTTTCTTTTCCTGATTTTTTAAAAATTAGGTGGTGACTACACAAAATCAAAAGCATCTTATCCCCTTGGGACCAATTACTTGTCCCTATTCAGTAAAGTTACCATATCCCTCAGAAATGAAAAAATCAACCCTGAATAAAAAATAAAGAAAAGAAAAAACCTAAAAGGGTTGCACACAATAGTATATAGGGATATTATATTGATGATTTATAAATGAAAATTGCATGTGTTAGGTGCTAAAAAAGGAAAGGAAAATGCAGGTGCAAACTAAACAATTTGGTGAACTAATTGAGTATAAATATAAGCTCTTTAAGGGAGTACTTCTAGAGTTACTTGTGGGAAACTAAGACTACTTTTGTTGACCAATTAGGAATAAGGCAGTCACACAAGTAAATGCAAGCAAAGGCAAGGAAGCAATGAAGGTAAGTGAATAACCTAATGTTCTATATGAATATAACACTTAATCAAATAATTTATAAATGTCTTTATTAAGCTGATTAGCTAAGGGAAAATTGTGTGTTTAGGAAATATATGTGTTCTATTTGATAGATGCTGATTTTTTTATTATTGTGATGATGTTTGATTGTTCTTGAGATGAGATTGTACATATGAAAAATGGTTGTTGAATTTAGATGTCCTATTCAATAGAGAATAGTAGAATTGTTTGAGTTATATCTGGAGTTTTATAGTTCTAAATGAAGTGTCATTTAATCCTATAGAAACTTTGAGATGTGAATTATAAAATTGACATAAATAGAGTAAGCTTAATTTTGCTATTCTGATGGCCAATTTGGATTACACTTTTTATTTCTTAGTTTTATTAATAGCTTGACCATGGTAGATTTTTTTTTTTTTATGTTTTTTCCTTCTATACATAGCCAATTAATGTGAAATCATTTGCAAATTAATTTAGACTTATAATGTTACTGATTTGGAGATTATGTTTTGAATTCATAATGTGGAAGTTTTGGTATATTCTGAATTTGCACTATTAAATATGTTATGTTGAAATATGGGTATATTTTTGGTATATTATTATTCTTATGTATTATGGAGATGATAATTGTTTAATAGAGTGATATGTGATGTATTTCAGTTGATTACTGGATAAATAAAGTGCAGTGATAGAGTGGTGATCTCCTAATGTATATGTAAATATAAGAAATATAAATGGATGAGTATAAGGACACAATGCTACTTGTGAAAGAAGTTATGCTATGTGCATTATGGAATCCCCTTGATATGTTGTGAAAAAGCTAAAAAAATATTTTGCACAAGATTATGGTAGGTTGTGTGCATATGGATATTCATGAATAATTGAAAGAAGTTATGGTTTTATATGTAATTCACAAGTTCATTGTTGTCCAAAAGAAAACTTTATGCTACTATGACTATATACATATTTTAAATTATAGTTAAACATTGAATGGATTGATAATTGATAACATTACATGCTTGAATGTGTAATTTTTCATAGGATATTATGTCATTCATTTGTTGAGTTATAGGCTCACTCTTCTGTATATTTTTTTAGGATTAGAAGAACTGTATTCTATCTTAAAGAAAAAGTTACATCAGTTGTAGTAGCATTATGTTAGGTGGGTTAGTTGGGGGTCATCCTCAGGTTTTTGAGCATGATGTGCTTAATAAATTTTATTATGTTGTATTAAGGCTAGTGTATTATATGTGCCTAACTTGGAGAAAGATGTGAGCTACTTGATGTTGTAAGCTCTTTTTATATGTAATATGTATTACTTATTACATTATATAATCTTGGTTAAATGGATTTGGTTTAGATTTAGATTTTGTGACACCTGTTAAGGATGCCAACCATACATTATATGTATATAACTAATATATAACAACTCCTTTAATGTCTAACTTTATTTCATATGTTATATATGTGTGTGTATATATATACACACATATATGACATGTGAAATAAAGTTAGACATTGAAGGAGATGTTATGTATTAGTCATATACATACAATATATGCTTGGCATCCTTAATAGGTGTCACAAAATCTAAATCTAAAACCAAATCCATTTAACCAAGTCTATTAAAACAAAATGAAGAAAATTGAGACAAAGCTCGAAAAAAATTAAGACAACAATAAACATAGCATATACTCTAATCAAATAAGGAAAACCCCAAATCATCATCGCTCTCCTTTACTGGTTTTACTTTTCAATGTTAAAAGTAAAACCCATCATAAAAATGGTAGAATTAAGTACCTGCGATGAAGCACTCTAATCAAAGTTCAAGAGCTGTGATGACTGGCAATATTTGATGAAGCACTGTCATACCTCAAATTTAATTGTCCCCAAAAAGGTCCAATGATGAAATGAATCTTTGAAATACTAGAGTTTACTCGTTCATAGCACCTTTAAGTGTGCAACCTTAAAACCCTAATCAGTCCCACTGAAGTTGGTAGAATTGTATAACCCTAGTCTCTAAAGACTTAGTATAGAGCAAGTCAGGTGTCGAACACTTGGGATTTAGGAAGAATTATGTATTAACCGAGAAAATACTCAAATGGATAGGCAAAACTAAATCAAATTAAATTGGTGATCTAATTATTCCTAATTACTATAATACTAAATAGAATAAGAAATACAATATATATATATATATATATATATTTATATATAAGAGAAGCACAAATCAAAATGTAAGCAAGAACTTATAAGAATTTATCACAAAACATATTGACTGGATATTAGTGCATATAATCTTTAAAAGCAACTCTCATTGACAAATTAAAGTAAGGTTCCTAAAAGTAACTCTCGTTATTAATTAGAAGTATTTCCCCTTAGAGTCTACAAGCTCTCTCGGTGTATTACAGAGATAAGAGAAAATCATAAATGACATTATACCAATAAATCCATAAAAGCAACTCTCGTTGTCAATTAAGGATATTCCCATCTAGAGTATATAAGCTCTCTTGGTGTATTGTAGAGATAGACAAGGAAATCATAAGTAATGTACTAATTGTTTCCCTTAAGATGAATTCCTTATCTCCAAGTAAATCCAATTCTTAAGTAATCTCAATTATATTTCCACCAAAGTACTCCAACTCTCATTGTAAGTAATTTAATTAAAATAAGTTATATATGGTGATCAATCATAAATAACTTAATCAAGCACTAATTGAAATTAAATCATAAACAAGATAAGATAGAAAATGTAGCTCTTATTTAATTCATCATTGCTTCTCAATAGGACTTAGCCAATATACATGATTAGAAAATAATAAGAAAAGAAGAAAAGGAATTGATAAAACCCTTTTAATAATCTTCCAACACTTGCTAATATAGAGCAATCTTCTTGTCTTGCTTCCTTCTTGCTTTCTTCTAATTGATCTTCAAAACACTAGACTAAGCCTAAGAAAATAAATTATGTACTTCTTATTTTAATGATGTTTTCTTATAATAATTTTGTATGAATATATCTAAATAAATCTCTCTCTCTTACAGGTTTCCATTGATCTATATATAGACCCTAGAGGTGGTTAAAAAGGAGTTACAAATTGAAAAGGTGCCCTTTTATATAAAAGGTCGTAACTCTATATAGTAACTTATAGGGAATTTTTGTCCTTTAATATGACCTTATCTTGAGAATATCCCTTTATAAAAGTCTTAGATCTCTGAGTTATCTTTCCAAAGAAACTTGAATGACCTCTTTTGGACATTTGTAAAAGAAGTTATGGCCAAAATACAAAAATTGCTTAGAGCTAAAAAGTTGCATCTCATTAATGAGGCACAAGTGGAACGAGTCGGCACGAAGGGTCAAGTCAGCATGGATGGCTTCTGTAATGATTCATCCCTGGTGTAATGAGTCAGCATAGTTCCAATTTAACTTCCTTTGTCTTTTCAAGCTTCATACTTCATTCTAATAAATCCAAGTTCCTTCTCATGCATCAATTAAACCTAAAAACATATAGAAAACATACAAACAACCATAAAAAGCTTTTTAAAACTAAAAATAATAATTGCATAACTAAATAAGCATAAAAAATTACTAAAATGAAACAAAACAACACTTATAATACCTAAATAACTATGAAAGTTTGCATTATATCAAAATCCCCCACACTTAGACCTTGCTTGCCCCCAAACAAGTATAGATCAAAGATGAAGAAATTATCGAAATTATCATCTAATCCCAAAAGTGTAGCATCCTCATCAAGTCATTTTAATCATAAATGAAGTTAAAAATAAAAAGGATAATTCAATAATTGAAATTCCAATTCTCAACAATGGTAAAATAGACAAGTCTCATAGCATAGGCAACAAGTTTACCAATTTATCAAAATCTACTAAGAATAAAATAAAAAATGCAAAGTTAAAGTTCTAACCAAGCTATTTAGCTAAGAGAGTCATTCTTCAAACTTAGGGATTCTAGAGGTAATAGCAACCTTGAGACAATGTTGAACACACACATCAACTTACTCTTCTCATGACATTTTTAGACAATTTTATTCAAAAGCATATTTGCTAGATGTACTCTTTTCGAATGAATGCAAATGAGGAGCAAACACAAATGCACACAACTTACTCGAGATCCATCTACTTATGACATTATACATCTCTTTCCAAATGAATGCAACTAAGGAGCATACTCAATTGCACATAACTTACTCAAGATGCATCACATCACAAGCATTTTTTCTTTTGTTGTTTTAATTGTCCTCATCCATTATTGAAAAGTGAGTATCTTGGTATTATGGCTATATTTTCTCTAAGGTTACCTAAGTCTCTAGAAAAACTAAACTTAAATCATTACTACCTGGCCTAAGCATAGTTAGCAAGTTGACTAATACATTTCTTAGACTTTAGAAATAATAGAAAGAGATAAAATGATAAACTTACTACTTATACTACATGAAACTTAAAACTTCTACCAATTGAGCAATGAAAGTTCACTATTAGCAAAATATATTAACTTCAATCAAAATCAAAAAGACTATTAAGGATAACTACTTATTAAATATGGGAACAAAATGAATAGCAAAATTAATGCAAATGCATAAAGATGTAGAATAAACAAATAACACATATATTACTAATATACTAATACTAATATCTATATCCATATCCCTTCCCCCACACTTAAAAGCATGCATTGTCCCTAATGTAATGAAAATAAAATAAAGGAAAGGATAGAAATACTGCTTTAGTCATCAGTAAGAGTGGTGGGTGGAGACTCAATTGAGCATCCAGATTGAGCGAAGTACCGGTTCAACTTATACTCCACCTGTCATTGATAACGGGATAATTGCCTTTGGTAGCATTCTATAGCATTCAATTGCCCTTGCATAGCAATTTGATTTTTTAAAATTTAATCCCAAATTGGTGGGTGTTCACTTGAAGAACCCAATGCACTTTAGAGAGGGTAGGTCAACAAAGGGACTTCTCCAAAAGGTTGGTATTGAGGAAGCTCTTCTTCTGGATCATTTTTTGGTTGGTATTCGATTAGTGGTGGTTCATCAACTCGGGATGATTTAGCAATTCCATGCTAAAATGAATGATTATGGGCGGGAATGAATCATAATCCTGCATAACATACTTCTCCTCTCACAAGAGCATGGTTAGTAAAATAAGAGCATTCAAATGTGCGAGTGTAATTGTTAAGATTTATGTTCAAAGCCTTTGCTACTATGGTGACCACATGTCCATATGTCAAGGGTGCATCCTTATGTGGTGCACAACTCAATAATTGATTGAATATCCAATAAGTCCAAGAAACTTGCTTTTTGTTATGAATACACCACATAAGAAACAGTTCTTATGTAGAAACCCTATTAAATTTAGACTTATGAAAAATAACACATGCTAGGACGTTATGCAACAACCAATATTTCATATCTTTTGTAAACATAGCCTTGGCCTTTTTAGGTTGAAATAGGGTTTGCAAATTAGTCAAAAAGGTCAAGAATTCATTCAACTTAAAGTTAGATGGGGGATCACATAAACCATCCTTTTTAAATCCAAACACACGATTCACAAAAGAATAGGTTAGTTAGTGTTTCTTGCCTTCCAACCTAAATTCCAGAATTTGTGAATTGTTGGCATTAACATCCAAGGTTGTATAAAACTTAGTAAGCAAATCAACATAAGTTTCCTCATGTAGAGAAACAAACTTCTTAAGGCCACATTGAGTAAGCATATTATCAAACACATCAAGCATACCCAAATTGTTCAAGAGAGAGTTAGGAATATACTTACATCCCAAGATTTCTATAAATCTTATTGTTGTTAACTTAGCACCTTCCTTATATGTAAGGATGAGGAACTTAGCCTTGTAAGTCTTGCTAAGATTTTCCTCCTCTTCTTGGTGAGATTCTTCAATATAGGGTCTCTTGGATGATGAACCTCTTGTCTTACCCATAATGTTAATCTTACTTAGATAAAGTTAGAAAGTTATAGAAATATATAGAGTATAAGTAATGATAATGTGTAAATGAAAAGGAAAAGATGGAATGGGAAAGGATATTTGATTCGGTTAGGGTTTGATTGTAGAGAGGAAATGAAAAGCTTGGATGGTATGGAAGAGAGAAGGAAGAAGATGAATGAATAAGAGTTGTTTATGTGTGTAAGTAGTAAAATTCGTATGGATTTTTATAAGTAGGAAATGTGAGTGATTTAGTGGTCAAAAGGGTGTATATATAGGTGTTAGAGGGGTGTAAGGGTTAGTGAAGGGTTTTGTAAAGGATATGTGAAAAGGTGTGTGTGTAAGTGAAAAGGTGTATGGGGAAGTGAAAAGGTATGACACCTTTTGAAAAATTAAGCACCTTTTCAAGAAATTTTGAATTGAAAACTAAATAGAAACCAATAAAAAATGTCAAAAATACAAATTCAAAGCTGTTGGAAATGTATGTGTGTGTATATGTGAAATATGCAAAAAAATTGTAGGTGGCACGACCTCTGTAACGAGTCGTTCCATAGGAACGAGTCATTACACCTTCCTTTGACTTATGTCGAGTCATACCAATTGGAATGACTCAGCATGATTACTCTTTGTAATGAGTCAGCATGTCCATAACAACTTGTTACAGAGATGCATTTCTGGCTCAAGTCGCACCAATCATAACAACTCGGCACATAGGCTCTTGTAACGACTCGAAATGCCCGTAACGAGTCATGATAGTACACAATTTCACAAAAAAATTTCTAAGTTATTGTTTAAATAATATTTGAAAAAGAAATGTATGAAAATGGGATTAGAAACTAAAAATAAACTAATCATAAACTGAATGTATACTTGAAGTAAGAACATTTTAATAAGGAAATATGTATAAATAAAGAAACTAAAGTAAAGAAAAGAATGATATAAAAATGTGTAGTTTCAAAAAAATTATAAACATAACTTTAGATGTTTTGAAATCTAAAATAAAATTACGAACTAAAATGAAATGAAAAATGAAATAGAAATATAAAGTAAAAATGTGTAATAAAATTAAATAAGATGAAGAATGTGTTAGTAAACATACCCTAATTTCATTAATGTTTAGAGAGAGATAGATTGACTCTGAGTAGTTACTTCATCGATTAATTATGGCTTGAGATGATGTTCGTTTACCTTGAAGATTTCCCCTTTACTATTGGCAATTTCCACTGTAGCATGAGGATATACCTTAACAACCGTAAAAGGACCTGACCATCTAGACTTTAACTTACCCGAAAACAATTTCAATCTTGAATGATAAAGCAATACAAGTTGTCCCTCATGAAATTCCTTCTTGATCAAATGCTTATCATGCTAGAACTTAGTGCGTTCCTTATATAACTTTGCATTCTCATAAGCATTCATTCTCAACTCATCAAGTTCATTAAGCTGAAGTAACCTTTTCTTACCTGCCTTCATTAAGTCAAAATTCAATGCTCTTGTCACCTAATATGCCTTATGCTCAAGCTTAACGAGTAAGTGACATGACTTCCCATAGATCAACTGATAAGGAGTAAGGCCTATCGGAGTCTTAAAAGCCGTCCTATACGCCCATAATGCATTATCAAGCTTCAATGCCCAATCTTTCTTTGAAGAAGAGACTATTTTCTCTAAAATCCATTTAATCTCTTGGTTACTCACCTCAACTTGCCCACTTGTTTGTGGGTGATATGGAGTCGCAACCTTATGTGTTACTCCATATTTCTTTAAAAGAGCCTCAATCAAATAGTTGCAAAAATGGGAACCTCCATCACTTATCAATGCTCTAGGGGTACTAAATCTTGGAAAAATGAATTTCTTAAGCATTTTCTTAACCACTCTAGCATCATTTGTCAGGGTTGGCATTGCTTTTACCCACTTGGAGACATAATCAACCATGACCAAAATATACTTGTAACCCAAGGAACTAGGAAATTGACCCATGAAGTCTATTCCCCAAACATCAAAGATTTCAACTTCAAGAGTCCCTTTCAAAGGCATCTCATGCTACTTTGATATATTTCCCATCCTTTGGTATCTATCACATGTAAGCACATATTTTCTAGCATCCTTAAACAAAGTAGGCCACAAAAAACCAGATTGAAGTACCTTAGATACAGTCTTTGATGCTCCAAAATGTCCACCAACATCCAAAGAATGACAATGCTTCAAAACATCTTGGACTTCATCGTAAGGAATGCATCACCTAATCAAACCATCAGCACATCTCTTGTAAAGTAATGGCTCCTCCCAATAGTAGAATCTACAGTCATGTAAGAACTTTTTTCTTTGTCTATAATCCATACCCTAAGGAAGAATACCACTTACTAAATAATTTGCAATATCTGCAAACATGGAGTTTCCTTCGATGACACTGTAAAAAGATGTTCTCCATGAAATGACTCATTAATTGGCACACCATCATCATTCTTCTTCAATCCATCTTGATTAAGCCTTGATAGGTGGTCGGCAACAAGGTTCTCACTTCCTTTCTTATATCATACTTCCCAGTCAAACTCTTGAAGCATCAAAATCCATCTTACGATTCTAGGTTTTGCATCCTTCTTTTTTAGAAGATATTTCAGAGTAGCATGATCTAAATAAACAATCACCTTTTGCCCCCACAAGATATGCTATAAACTTATTGAATGCATAAACAATAGAAAGCAACTCTTTTTTTTTTGTAGTAGTGTAGTTGATTTGAGCATCATCAAGTAGCTTACTAGCATAATAAATCAGATAAGGCTTGCCTTCCTTTCTTTGACCCACAATAGCTCCCACAAGAAAATTGCTAGCATCACACATTATTTCAAACAGTTGCTCCCAATTAGGTGGTTGCAAAATAGGTGCAAAAATATGAGCTTTCTTCAAAGTCTCAAATGCATCAAGGCATGCATCATCAAACTCAAACACCGCATCCTTAGCAAGTAACGTACACAATGGCTTTGCTATTTTGGAAAAGTCTTTGATGAATCTTCGATAAAAACTAGCATGTCTAAGGAAGCTTCTTATATCTTTAAGGCACTTTGGTGGTGGCAAATTATCAATCACTTCAATCTTTTCCCTATCAACTTCGATGCCCCTTCTTGAAACTAAATGTCCAAGGACTATGACTTCTTGTGCCATGAAATGACATTTTTCCCAGTTCAAGACCAATCCATGCTCAATACACCTGTCAAGAACTTTAGAAAGATTGTTTAGACAATTGGAAAAGTTAGCACCATAATCACTAAAATCATCCATAAAACTTTCTACATAATCATCAAGCAAATCACTGAATATGGAAAACATGCACCTTTGAAAAGTTACGGGTGCATTACATAAACTAAAGGGCATTTGCCTAAAAGCAAAAGTACCACATGGGCATGTAAAAGTAGTCTTAGCTTGATCTTCGGGATGAATAGGGATTTGATAAAATCCATTAAGTCCATCCAAGTAACAGAAATAAGAAAAATTAGCTAATCTCTCAAGAATTTCATTAATAAAAGGCAATGGGAAGTGATCCTTCCTAGTTGCTTTATTTAATTTCCTATAGTCAATACACATACACCATCCTGTGACAATTCTAGTAGGTATCAAGTCATTAGATTCATTCCTAACAATGGTTAAGCCTCCCTTCATTGGTATAACCTAAATGGGGCTCACCCATTTACTATCACTAATAGAGTATATAATTCCATTATCAAGCAACTTTTTTACCTCTTTTCTCACTACTTCTTTAAGAGTGGGATTTAATCGCCTTTGACCTTTAATGGAAGGCTTGGAATTATCTTCCAATAAAATTCTATGTATACATATTTTAGGACTAATTCCCTTCAAGTCATTAATAGAATAACCAATAGCATTCTTATGACTATTCAATTTATCATATAAAGCATCAACATCATTACTAGGCAAAGATGAATTAACAATAAAAGGAAATTTAAGATTAGAGTCAAGAAATGCGTATCTGAGATTTGATGGTAGATGCTTGAGCTCCAACTCAACTTCTTCACTAGGTGTAGAATCTTTTGGATCGTCATCACTCCTTAAAGGTTCAAATCTTGATGTCCTTTAAAAAGGTTGGTATGGAACTACGTCCAAAATTTTCTCATTAGCTTCTCGCACCTTAAATGGCTCCACATCATTATTCCTTAAACACCCATGGATTACTTCTTTAATGCATCCATTAAAAATATCAATAGAATCAACTCTACTTGCCACTTCTATAGGTGTTGACTTCATTATATTCAGCACATCAAATTCCTTACATTCATTATCCACTTCCAATGTGATCTTTCCATTCTTCATATCTATAATTGCTCCTACTGTCCTCAAATATGGTCTTCCAAACAAAGTTGTAATCTTAGGATCTTCCTCTATTTCCAACACAACAAAGTCAGCTGGTATCATAAACTTACCCACTTTTGTTGTCACATTCTCTAGAATGCCAAGTGGATAAGTTACAGATTTATCTGCCAAGGAAAGACACATATTGGTAGGCTTAAGTTAATCTAAATCAAGCTTTTTGTAAATAGATTAAGGCATAAGACTAACACTAGCAACAATATCACATAAAACTTTATCAAAATGTGTACCTCCAATTACACAAGGAATTGTAAATGAACTAGGATCCTTAAGCTTAGGTGGAGACTTGGAGTACATAGCTTTGGATTCTTCAACAAGAGTTACTAAACCATAATCTTCAAGCTTGATTTTATGGCTAATAATATCCTTCAAAAATTTATCCCAAGCTGGCATATATCTAATAGCTTCCACAAATGGTATAGTGATAGTGATATCCTTAAGATAGTTAAGGAATTTGCCAAATTACTTATCTAAATTATGCCTTATGTACCTTTGAGGAAAAGGAAGAGTTTTTAAGTCTACCATAGGTTCATCCTCTTTAGGTGGCTTGGCATTTCCCTTTTTATTTCCTTTTGAAATCTCATCATTATTTTTACTTCTAACATAAACTTCCTCAATCTCTACCCTATCATCATCATCAACCAATCCTTTCTTCTTATTGAGATCCTTTTCAACCTCCTTACCACTACGCAATGTAATTGCTTGACAAGTCTCTTTCTATATATACTCTGGTTCGCTAGGGAACTTTCCCAAAGGTTTAGTGTTAGAGGTAGAGGCTTGTTGGGAGATTTGGGTTTCAAAGATACGATTATGAGTAGCAAGCTACTTAAGCTTAGAATTAATTTGCTTAAATTGTTCCTTATTTTGTTTGTTGATGGACATTTGTTGGTTAACAAATTACTCCATAAGAGTTTCAAGGTTAGGTTTAGATTGGGTAGGATTAAAGGCTTGTTGTTTCACAGGAAATCTAGGTGGATTTTAGGATTTAGTGTTTGGGTTATATTGAGGGTTTAATTGAGAGGATTGGTTTGACAATGAGAATCTAGGATAGGTCCTCCACTGAGGGTTATAAGTGTTGGAATTTAGCCCCATTAATTGGTTAAAACCTCCTTGCACATAATTCACATCCTCATTTGCAAGTACATTGCATTGAAAATATGAATGAGATCCTCCACAATTCTCACAAATAAGATTAGTACATTCTAATGAATTAATATGAGATTTATTTACCAATTTGGTGAGGGCATCTACCTTTGCACTCAGCATATTGATGGTATCAAATTCCAAAACTCCCTTTGCCTATGCCATGGTGGTTTCATCATCCATGTATCCTTGAGATGCAAGTTCCTCTAATAATGTAATAGCTTCTCTAGCTGTCTTATCCATCCACTTTCCACCAGAAGCCGCATTCACAATGTTCCTATTCTCATCCATTAAACCATTGTAAAAAATTTAAGGAATCATCCATTCTGGCAAACCATGATGTGGACATTGCCTTCGAAGTTCCTTAAATCTCTCCCAAGCTGAATAAATTGCCTCACTTCCACTTTGCTTGAAAGTAGTGATCTCATTGTGAAACTTAGCTATCTTGTGTGGTGGAAAATATTTATGCAGAAATGCTTGCTTCAATTGATCCCATGTTATAATTGACTCATTTGGCAAACTTGCAAGCTAAAGTTATGCTTTTTCCTTAACAAAAAATGGGAAGAGTCTCAACCTTATTACATCATCTGTCACACCATTGATCTCAAAGGTTGCACACACATTGAGAAAAGTCAAAATGTGGGCATAAGGATCTTCTTCTTATAAGCCTCCAAATTGATTATTTTGCACCATTTGGATAATACTTGGCTTGATCTTAGAGTTATCATTAGCAACAGCCGGAGCCACAATTCCACCAAAACTACCTGAGATATCAGGCATTGCAAAGTTGCCTAACGTCCTTCTCTATGGTTGAGCCATTCTATTGAATTAATTCTCTTTTCTTTGTCTTTGTTCCTTGCGTAATGCACGTAAAGTTAAATCAATTTCAGGATCAAAGTTCAAATTGCTATCAGTAGTACTTCTAGTGAGCATGTAAATTCACAATCAAACAAAATAAAAAATAAACAAAAATAAATAAAAAAAATTAAAATTAAAATAAAAAAATAACAAAAATTAAAACAAGGCCTAAAACAACCTTTTTCTACCCTAAGTTAATAACAATTACTTAAATCAAATCCTTGGTAACGGCACCAAACCCTAGTCTCTGAGGACTTAGTATAGAGCAAGTTGGGTGTTGAACACTCGAGATTTGGGAATAATTATGTATTAACTAAGCAAATACTCAGATGGATAGGCAAAACTAAATCAAATAGAATTGGTGATCTAATTATTCCTAATTACTATAATACTAAACAGAATAAGAAATACAATATATATATAAGAGAAGCACAAATCAACATGTAAATAAGAACTTATAAGAATTTATCACAAAACGTATTGACTGGAAATTAGTGCATATAATCTTTAGAAGCAACTCTCATTGGCAAATTAAAGTAAGGCTCCTAAAAGTAACTCTTGTTATTAATTGGAAGTATTTCCCCTTAGAGTCTACAAGCTCTCTCGGTGTATTGCAGAGATAAAAGAAAATCATAAATGATATTATACTAATAAATCCATAAAAGCAACTCTCATTATTAATTAAGGATATTCCCATCTATAGTCTACAAGCTCTCTCAGTGTATTATAGATATAGACAAGGAAATCATAAGTAATTTACTAATTGTTTCCCTTAAGATGAATTCCTTGTCTCCAAGTAAATCCAATTCTTAAGTAATCTTAATTATATTTCCACCAAATTACTCCAACTCTCACTGTAAGTAATTTAATTAAAATAAGTTATATATGGTGATCAATCATAAATAACTTAATCAAGCACTAATTGAAAATAAATCATAAATAAGATAAGATAGAAAATGTAGTTCTTATTTAATTCATCATTGCTTCTCAACAAGACTTAGCCAATAGACATGATTAGAAAACAATAAGAAAAGAAGAAAAGGAATTGATAAAACCCTTTTAATAATCTTCCAAAACTTTTTGATGTAGAGCAATCTTATTTTCTTGCTTCCTTCTAATTGATCTTCAAAACACTAGACTAAGCCTAAGAAAATAAATTATGTACTTCTTATAATAATGATGTTTTCTTATAATAATTTTGTATGAATATATCTGAATGAATCTTGCTCTCTTACAAGTTGCCACTAATCTATATATAGACCTTAGAGGTGGTTAAAAAGGAGTTACAAATTGAAAAGGTGCCCTTTTATATAAAAGGTCACAACTCTATACAGTAACTTCTAGGGAATTTTTGTCCTTTCCGATGATCTTATCTAGAACATCCCTTTATGAAAGTCTTAGATCTCTGAGTTATCTTTCTAGAGCAACTTGAATGACCTTATTTGGACATTTTTAGAAGAAGTTATGGCCAAAATACAAAAACTGCTTAGAGCTGAAAAGTTGCATCTCATTGATGAGGCACAAGTGGAACGAGTCAACACGAAGGGTCAAGTCAGCATGGATGGCTTCTGTAACGAGTCATCCCTAGTGTAATGAGTCAGCATAGTTCCAATTTAACTTCCTTTGTCTTTTCAAGCTTCATACTTCATTCTAACAAATCCAAGGTCCTTCTAATGCATCAATTGAACCAAAAAACATATAGAAAACATACAAACTACCATAAAAAGCATTTGAAAACTAAAAATAACAATTGCATAACTAAATAAGCATAAAAACTTACTAAAATGAAACAAAACAACACTTATAATACCTAAATAACTATGCAAGTTTGCATTATATCACCTACTAGTGTGCAAATCGATCACTGAGCCATTAAGGTGCATTATGATGTTATGAAATATGAATTATTGGAACAATAAGAGGCTTATTTAGAGTAATCTTCTCTTGGAACACTCAAATTTTTGAGCCGATGTTTATTTCATTAGATTGGGATGCAACTTTATAAAGAAATAGAAATTGATTTTGATAAAATGGACTTTGAAAACACATTCGAAAGGCTCTAAAACCTCTGGAAGTGGTGCTAGAATAGTCCAAAACAACAGCGCATGTCGCTTAGAAGTTCGCATGTAGCCACCAACACCCCTAGGTGTCATGCGCTAAAATTAAAGTTGAATTAAACTAAATAGATTTTAGGAATGTGTTCGAAAGACTCCAAAACCTCCAAAAGTGGTCATAGAATAGTCCAAAATAACCCAAGGATTGGAGTGCACCGCTTAGAACTGTGTGTATAAACCCCTAGGTTTCATGTGCTAAAATTGAGGTTGAATTAGAAAAAATGGACTATGGAAACGTGTCTGAAAGGCCTAAAAACCCTAGGAACCAACCTCAGCATAGTCTAGAAAAACCCTAAATTAAGTGCATAATGTGCAAAAGTGTGTGTAACCACACATGAGTGCATGTGACCCCCCGGCAAGCACGCAATCATGCGCACTTTGCGTGGCCACGCACTCTATCCTAGGGACATGTGCATGACCATATGCCCCTCTCTTCCTTGATTTTTGCACTATAAATAGGTGTCTCTACACCCTACTTTAAAAGGGAAGGGGGAGCAAGAGGAAACACACACACACACTCAAAAATCTATCTGCTTAAAGGCACTATCAACCTGCTTCCAAATAGTTTTAGCTCTCCCACTACATTTTTCTTAGGTTATTAGGCCTCCCTTCCACTCAACCAAGCCTTATCTTTATTAAATCATGCTTCAAAGGTATATAAAGTACCAGCATTCTACACGTCATTTTGAACCTCTCAATGAGGAAAGCTTGATAATGCCTCAAAGCTAAAGCTTTAAAATTCATAAAAGCTCAGTCAAATCTAAGGACCACATAATCATTTTAGTAGGTTTATTTTATCACACTACATTTTATTATCACCCAACATTTATGAATATTATTATGCTTGCATGATAAGACTGGCAATTGTATGTTATGTGAATAATTATTGCTTTATTTTACTCATCTCATATCATCATTTTGCATCCTCTAGTTTCAAAATGTGAAATCACATTGTAAATATCAATAACATGAAAGTTCATATTATGGACTAGAATCATCATCTTACTAGTCCAATGATGTCATTATGCATCCCTTATATTGTCATCATATATCATCATCATATAAATAATCAATGCAAACATGCATGATTGTGTACATTTTGCTTACTCTTTTTAAGTGATTGAGTGTCCATTGCTTATCCTATTATTCATGTGATTGAGTAAGCTATGTGCATAGTGGTGTTAACATTGCAGATTCATTATATCTAAGCTAGATTTATTTTTCTATAATCTTTTTCCTTTTATATGTATTTTATTAGGAAAGCGATGTAATAATGATATTTTAACTTTATTTTCCTTCACTGTCTGATGTATTGTATGAATGCTATACAAACTATCATTAATAAAAATATGGTGTTATGGTAGCTATACATTGAATATTGTATAATAAGAAATAGTCAAAAAGTATATGCAATCCCCCGGACCCAAAAAACTCTGGTGGGGGCAATACTCATTAAGTGACCCGATGTTGTCCCTTTCTTTTCCCAAATTTTTAAAAATTGGGAGGCAACTCCATAAAATAAAAAAAGTGTCTCATTCCTCCAAAGACTAATCATTTATCCCTATGCAGTAAAGTTACCATGTCCCTCAGAAATAAAACATAAAGATCCTCATGAAAATTTTTAAAGGGAAAATCATTAAAAAGCTCTTTCACCAATGAGGGAGCAAATGCACTCAATTGGTTGCTCACAATGGCGACTCTACTAGGGATTTCTAAGTAAGAGAGATCAACTTGAAAATGACTATTTCTCATTATGCAATACTCAATTGTATAGAGCCTCTCACCACTACATTTTCACTACACATCACACATTCACCATTGGTCCTTAAAACCTTAATAATACTAAATGACTTTGCCACCATGATTCCACTTGAGTCACGGGGCAATGAAGATAAGTATTATCACCTTTAATCTTTACTTGTGCATTCATCAGACTCATTTGACTAAAGTCTGTAACCCAAGTCCTAAAAGGGGGCGTCTGAGTTATCAAAAGAATGCTAGACTCATTGACCGGAGTCCATAACCCTAGTCATATGGGGGCATTCTCACTAAAGGAACCCTTAGCCTTTCACCCTGACTCAGCTCATATAGATAAGCTAGTAGTAACATCCATTAGGATTCCACCAAGCTATGCATGCCATCTTTATCCTAATGCTAACATGACATTCATAAATGACATGCTCTTCTAGTGTCTATCACTGAATGATGTCGTAATGTTAGTTTTCATATAGTATTTAAACTTAGGACCACATGATTCTCATCTACTTCATACAAGCCTGAAGCATGAGGGATGATGAGAATCATGTACCTCCACTTGAATAGTTTATATAAACTAATAAATAATGATATCCCTCGATGATAGAAACTATAAGATGTCATCCATTTATTCTTATCAAATCAAATGAACAGGTTAGGAATCCAACTAGATTGTGGGCCTTTATATTGATAAAATCAAAACCATAAACTATTGAATGATACTTTCATGACTCTCAGTAAACATATTAAATATCAATATGGGGGCAAGAACTTGGGCTCCTTTCAATCGACCTTGGCCTATGCATATGGGTGTATGATATCATTTGAAGCCTGACAATTGACCCCATATTGACATCATGTGATTATCTCAAGTATATTTTGGTATTGTTCCTTAGTTTACCCTTTGGTTCTAATTAATATAAATCAAAATAGCCTAGTTTCAAGAGTGGAACCATAGTCCCTCGATGACTATAGGTTCAAAACCCACCTAGGAAATAAACTAAATGACCATATGGAGAAATAAGGTTAGAAGCAAGAGCTTGCTTATGATTGGTATATTCACTGTGTAAGAAATACCAACCACCTTTCTAAGATTAATCATACATATAGATAGCATGAACTAACCACTATTTCTTGTAATAATGATCATCTATCATTGTAGGATTTTGCATCCACTCCATGCATACATGCTCACCCTTTTCTTTTATAGGCACACATAATGTATCATTCATTTAGCTAACCATGATAAATGTATAAAAATACAATGTTTAAACATAAGTGACCAAAAAGATACCTCATGTCAGCAATTTGAAGATAAACTAAAAGAGTAGACCCAAAAATTGTTCATTGATGGTACCATAGCTAAAATCCTCCAAGCCTAAATCAAGGCCAAAAACTCTCGAGATGGGAACAATACACCACTGAATAAACTTTTGCATATGTTCACCCAGGGTAGAAAAAGCAAAAGGGAATTCCTTACAGTCTAGTTCAAGTTGATGATGATAATGTCTACTACTAGGATCTCAAAAATGCACTAAAAGCTATAAAAATTGCTGACATAACCAAGCCTGAATCAGTAGGGGAGGTTAAATTATTGGCTAATATAATGGCTCAGTTGAAATTTGCCTTTAAAGACAAAGGAACCTATGGCTCCAAAAGCTTCACTAACCTAGCATTGTTCAAAGATGAACCACTCCTAAATGATTTTAAACTACCAAACTTTGCTAAGTTTGATAGAACAGGGGGCCTAAGGGTCCATTTAAGACAATATGCTATCTGCATGGCTACTATGAAGCTTATAAAATCCTAGATTGTTCAATTCTTCTTCACATCACTAAAAGAATGATCAAGAGCATGGTTTTTTGACCTTGAGGTCAAAATTAAAAGCAATTGGCTACTGTTAACTCAGAAGTTCATTAAGTAGTATAAGTACAACACTTAGTTAGACATTACTCACTGAGTTTTAGAGACCATAAGATAGAAACCTAATGAAGCTTTCTCTTATTATGTCATAAGATGGTAGGGAAAGGTAATCAAAATGAGAAATTATCCTCCTAAAGATGAATAGATAAAGCTGATAATCAAAGGGGCATTACCGCATTTTAGAAAATAGATAAGCTTTGCTTATTATCCTAACTTTAGAGCTCTCCATCAGGTTGGAATTAAAATTAAAGATGAGGAATCTCAATAAGCTTGAAACACCTTCCACCATAATACCCAATCAAATATCCAAAACACCTTTACCCGAGTTGTAGAAATAAACCTAATGCAACCCAACACTCATGGTCCACCATCTATTAATGCCATCAGACCACCGAGAAAGTTCTCAAGCTTTAACCTTCCACCATCTAAAGTGTTCTAGAGACATCAATAAAAGAATCTCTTACAGCCTCAAGAGCCCAAGCCTCTTCCAAACCTATTACCTCCTTATATTAACCAAAACCTATTTTGCCAACCAAACGTATGGTCACACCACTGATGCATGTAGAACCCTCAAGAATGCAATCCAAGACCTCACTAACTCTGAAAAAATTAATGACCCAAAAAAAATGACATAGCATCAGGAAAAATCCTCTCCCAAACTATCAAAACATATCTCCACCAACCATCAGTATGATTTCCTCTAATCTACTAGAAGACCTAATCGAATAATCAATATAAGCCATCCAAAAAACCTAAGATAAGTTTTTAGAAGACAAACTCTTGAGCCTCATTCTTGAACCTTATGACTCTAATAAAGATGAGCAATGTACTTTTACCTTTGAATACATTTCGATGCCCTAGCAATTCCTCCCCCACTTAATGATGTAAAAAAGAGCCATAAATATAGCTCTCCTTATGAACGGTAAAGTGATTGATTGCCCTTACATATAAGAAGCAGACACATGCAAAAATCTCAATAGTGGCTATGGAGTATGGGATTTATTAGGCTAACCATTTGGGAAGTTTGACTATAAAGTCAAGTACACAGCACCCCCTACTACTCACACTCACCTAGAAGACATAGTACCCTCAGGATGAGGAGAAGAATTTGACAATGAAGATGGGGAGGACAATACTATTAAGCTTTAGAACTTGTAGGTCATGGGGATTGATATATGGTAAATTTCTAATGATGTTTAAATCATCATCTAGGACTAGAATACCAATACAAAAGTAGATAAGCAAGCAGCTAAGAAACCCTCACTAACAGTCAACCATGTGACTTACAGCGAGTGAGTATATCAACCCTTTAAAAAAGAAAAAGATCCCCTTAAAGGAAAAGAAGTGACAAGTGATCAAGCTCCAATCAGAGAGGAAGACACTATCCTCAAACATCTTAAGAAGAGTCAGGCACAAGTTAGTATTTGGGACTTACTCATGGCCTCCAAAAAGCACAAGGATGCCCTAATCAGGGCACTAGATGAGGCAAAGATTGCCACTAATGCCTTACATTATGAGATGATAGCCTCTCTAATGAAAGCACCCTCTAATGTAATCACCTTTTCAAATGAAGATTTACCCCTCGAGGGAAGGGTACACAATCGTCCTCTCTTTATATAAGTAATTGCCAGGTCTAAAAAGACTTTGTATGCTATGGTGGATGACGGATTTGCTATTAATATTTACGCCTTAAGGTTGGTGCATAAATTTACGATGAATACTAAAAAATTGGAAGAATCCAACATGGTCATATGAGCCTATGATGATTCAAAAAAGCCAATCATTAGGACTTTCAAAGCAATAGTAATAGTGGGTGATATCGAATCAATAATAAAATTTATAGTTTTGGACATCCCTTTAACTTTTGCCCTATACTAAGAAGACCTTGGTTCCACCCACTAAGGGGCATACCCTCCACTATGAATTAGAAGATTAAGTTCCCTCTCAATGGAAAGGTCATTACCATCCCTACTAAAATAAATAACATTATTGCTTGTCTAAATGTGGTCCTAGTAGGATTTTAGGTTTTTGTAATCAGTAACGGTCATGTTGATCCTAAAGTTGTTGCTATGATGATGTAATATTTACTTGGAATAGGATTAGGAGGAAGGAACATTAGGGTCATAGAATTCCCTAATTTTCAAGGACAGACTAATAGATGCGGTCTAGGGTACAATCCTAAAAAGGTCATTAGAGCTAAGAAGTAAATTTCTTTTGTGGCTAAAAGCTTAACTCGAGTCTACCAAGTATAAGCTGAGAAATGGGTAAGCAATGAGATTGAGAAACCAGGGTTCGAGATCTTCAATGACACCCTCAAGTGAAAGCACCTACTAGATATGGTCACTAAGACTGACATTAATGAGCTAATGAAAAATCTAGAGTTAGAATATGAGAGTGAAACTATCAGTTATGCTCAAGTTGCTCCCATCCTTGAGTAAAATATTGATGACATCTTATTTGAAGACACTACTAATGATGATCTCTGTACTATTTCTTTATTTGAAACTAATGATGTAATGAACTTTAAAGTTAATGCAATGAAATCAGATTTTGCTTGCTTGTTTGATGTCTTTCGTGATGGTAATGTGCATTGCATTGATAACAACATTAGTATAGTTGACATTCATTTTATATGCACTAAATCATTTAACATTGGCACATAATTTGAACCATGCATCCTATATATTTTAAAAGATGTTACCCTTAAAGAGAGGAGAGAAATTGAAAAAATATTAATAAAATATTCAAAAGTATTTTCTAGGATGTACGACGATATGCCTGGCATTAACAAAGACATTGCTCAACACTTCATCCATACCAAAGATGGGTGCAAACTAGTAAAGCAGAAATTAAGAAGGGTCATACTAGAATGGGCCCAACTAATAAAAAAAGACATCAAAAAGTAGATCAAGGCAAAATTCCTAGAGGTAGTAGACTATCTAGAATGGTTACTTCACATAGACATATTGGTTGACAATGTTGCCACATGTGCAATGTACTCCTTTATCGATTGATTCTCTAGGTATAATCATATCTTAATGGCCATTATTGACAAAGCAAAGATAACTTTCATAACATAATGGGGCACTATTGCTACAGAGTAATGCCCTTTAATTTAAAAGAATGCAAGAGCAACTTACCAGAAAATGGCAACTACAATGTTCCATGATATAAATACATAAAGAAGTGGAAGTGTACATCGATGATATGATGGTCAAGTCAAAACCTAGGGAAGAACACTGGTTCGTTCACTAAAAGTTTCTTAAAAGAGTTAAAAAGTGCAGTCTTAGGCTTAATCAAAAGAAATGCATATTTAGGGTTACTTTAGGAATGATATGGTACGTTGTTAGTCAGAATGGATTAAAATAGATCTAGACAAAGCAAAACCAGTCAGAGAGATGCCAGTATTAGAAATAGAAAAAAATCAAAGGATTTCTAGGGAAACTATAATTCATCAGTAGATTCATTGCTAAGTTGATAGCAGTGTGTGAACCAATCTTCAAGCTACTAAAAAATATTAGCTAGTTGAGTGGAACGAGTAGTGTCAGTTGACATTCGACAATATCAGAAACTATCTAGCTAACCCATTAGTTTTGAAACCACCTAAACTAAGGATACTTTTAACTCTATATCTAGCCATCAAAGTAAATGCAATTGGTGCAATGTTAGCCCAGGAGGGAGAAATCTACTACTTAAGTAAGAAGATGTTACTGTATGAGGTGCAATGTTAGCTCAATAGGGAAAAACGAAAATAAAACATGCAGTCTACTATTTAAGTAAAAAGATGTTATTGTATGAGGAAAAGTATAACCAAGTCAAGTAGATATGCCTAGTAATGGTATAGGCAATGAAGAAACTTAGACATTACTTTCAGTCCTACAGAATTCAAGCTATTTATAAAATAGATCCAATGAAGTACCTCTATAAAGCTCCCTTCCTGGTGGGAAAACTTGCCAAGTAGCTTGTGCTATTGACATAATTTGATGTGCAATACTTGACTAAAAAGGTAGTAAAAGGAAGAGCTGTGGCTGAATTTCTAGCTCTCAACCCTATTCCAGACTCAAAAGAAGTCCAACTTGACTTCCCAAATGATCTTAGTTCAACCATCGAGATTCAAGGATGGCAGGTGTATTTTGATGGAATAGTTAATCAGTTCGGCAAAAGAGTCAATGTCATATTATAATCTCCCGAAGACGAAGTGGTACCAATTACCAAAAAGCTCAAGTTCATAGTCATAAATAACTAAGCAAAATATAAGGCATGTGCACTCGGAATAGAAGCACTAATAGCCTTGGATGTTATAGAAGTTGAAATCTTCAGATATTCCATGCTAGTAATCAATCATGCCACAGAAGAGTACGAATTGAAAGAACAACACCTAAGGCCTTACCTAGATCACTTGAAGTTGTTTACTATGTCATTCTGAACATGCATATTCATTCATCTCCTTATAACAACATTCAGATGGCAGATGGACTTGCTTCCCTAGCATTAGTGTGGGAAGGATAATCCAAAATGCCCATAAAGCCTTTAATCCTACTCAGATTAGGACAACCTTATCATAAGAACTAGAGAATATCAAAGATAGAAATAACTGAAAAACCTTGGTTCTATAACTTCTAGAGATATCTGAAGGAATGATCCTATCTCGATCAAGCAAGTGAAAAAGATAAGGCAATCATCTGATAATTAGCATCAAAATTCACATCACGCCAGGATGTGTTATATAGTTGAACTTTATATGGGTTACAACTCTAATGTCTAGATGAAACTAAGGTTGCAAAAGCAATAAAAGAAGTACATAAAGGTGTTTGTGGTCAACACATGAATAAAGCAATCCTAGATAAGAAGCTAATTAGACAATGGTTCTTTTGGATGATAATGATGGAAGACTATATCAAATTCTTAAGGGAATGCCATAAGTGTTAAATTGACATGAATGTTAGCCACCTTCCCCTAACAGAATTACACTAGATCTCCTTTTTATGGCCCTTCTCAACATGGGGACTAGAAATAATTAGGGAAATCGACCCGATAATCTCGAACAAACACAAGTTCATCTTAGTGGTAGTGGATTACTTCACAAAGTCGGTTAAAGCAGAATCATTCACAAAGATAGGAGCTAAGCAAGTGGCTAAGTTCATTAAAGGAAATATGTTTTATTGATATGGCATTATATTGTCTTCGATAGCGGTGTTCAATTTTAAGGGGAAGTTAAAGAACAACTAAGGAGTTATAAGGTTGAACATCATAAATCTTCTTCTTACCAACCATAAGCAAATGGGGCCATTAAAAGCTATAAATAAGAATATCAAGAAGATTTTGTCAAAGATGACTCATACTCACCGAGACTGGACCTATAGATTTTTATATACCTTATGGGGGTACTAAACAATAGTTAGAACTTTAACCGAAGTGTAGACGACGGGGTTTAGTGTGCATCTAAGATTTTAGCAACCGTGACATTGTTTGAGCTCAGGGCTCTAGAGAACATACTAACCACTATCACAAAGACATGGCGTGGAGATAAAGAGTCGCCACCCAGGGTAATAATTGGGACAAATCGAAAAGGTGGTGCTTGATTCCCTAAAAGAAAGCTAGCACCACAACTAGGAGATTCTGGATATAAAATACCAACTTCTTTCAGTCTCATGTTCATTTAGAATTACTTTATAAATTGCTATATTTTTCTCTATTTACATGCAATTTCATATAAACCCTTATTCTAGCAATTAACTCCAAGGCAAACTAGTCATGAAAATACAAATAAATAATTCATTCAATCAAACACATAATCCCTAAGTTAGTCTAATGTACATGGATTTTAATTAAATGAGCTAGGTCTACATGTTTTAATTCATGAACCTAAAAGACTAATTCCTTTTAATTTTAATTAAATGAACCTAAGTCTATTTATTTTAATTCTAAAAATGGGCCTAAATCTACAAATTATGAAGGTATTTAAATTAGTGGACCTAATTCTACATATTTTAATGCTAAAGTGATCTTAAATCTCCAAATTATGAAAAAGACTTAAATTAAATCGGCTAAGTCTAATTAAATTAAGTTAAATTAAGTGGGCCTATGTATAATTTACTAAATGGGCCTAAGTTATCTCTAACCTAAAAATCTAATTAATTATGGGTCTAAAATGCATTTTAATTAATTAAACCTAAAAACCTAAATTTATTTAAGTGGATTAAAATCTAATATGGGCTTAAGGCCCAAAACACATAAGAATAAACAAACAAGCACAAAACACAAAAAAATAAATAACAAACCCAAAAACAAATAAAACATATTAAAATAATTAAATTAAATATCAAACAACTAATTAAATTAATTCCTTCTAAAACCCTAATTTTTATTAAGATGCAACCTAAGTTAATTTACTTCCTCCATTAATTTTTAATTAATTACCCAATTAAAACCCTAATTTTACTAACCAATTAATTAACATGCAATCACACATATAACTTCAATATTCCCACTATTGGGGCTATTACAATAATCTACTGAAAATAATAATAAAAATAATTAATACATCCCCAAACATAAATAAATAAAATAAAGCAATAAAATAACATAATAATAAAAAAATTCTAGAAATTATATCTCTACAAGGTCTTATCCATGGCATTCCATGGTCCTCTTATGGATTTGATTCCTCAAATACAATCACTATGTGTTTTTCTCCATAATTACCATAAAAAAATAAAAATTATGGTTAGTGAATAAATAGTAATAAAACAAAATTAAATATTAATAAAATCAAAAGGAAAGAAAGAAATAAAATAGAATAAGAAGAAAATGATGATGCTTATGAGTGATAGGAAGCTCCTCAGATTTGTAAAGTCAATGTTCTTGATAGATCTTCGAATATCGTTCTTCAAAAATTCTTCAAAGATCTTAAAAGAAATTTTGTAGAAAATAATTTTTCTCTCTTTTTTCTTCTTTTTTTTTCTTCCTCATGTTTTTTTATTTTCTCGCTCTTCCTTTTCCACCTTCCTTTCTTTCTTTTTTATTTTTTATTTTCCTCCCTTTTTCCAGAGGCAAAGCCCTCTTATATATAGGGATACATCTTGAAATCATGGTTATAAATTGATTCCTAAAAAACTTCTATTTCCTTAAAAACATTATAAAAATAATTTTAGGAGAATTTCATACCAATTAGGACTCAATTTATCTAGAAAATTCAAGATTTATCCTAAAAATTCAAGAATTTACGAAAGGAGTCTAATTCCAACTAGAATTATGTAATCCTAATCTAGATTACCTAATTCTGATCAGAATTAGCATAATTCCAATTGGAATTACATAATTCTGATTGGAATTAAATAATTTTGATCAAAATTATGTAATTTCGATCGGAATTACGTAATTCTGATCAGAATTAGCATAATTCCGATCACTTTTTTTTACTTTTAATTATAGAAAGGTCCTTGAAAGAATTTAAGTTTTGTAATTAGATCCTTAAAAAGCATTACGATTTAGTCCATAAAAACCTTAAATCCTTTCTTTAAAAAAAATGCAATTAGACCCTTAAAGTTTCAAAGTTTGACTATTGAAGACCTATTCTTGACATTTTCATCATTGGAGTCTTCTGTCACATCCATAGCTCATCATCCCAAAATTGAGCGTCTACAGTTGCCCCCCTTTGTCATTGTTTACTTGACAAATTGCGGCAAAGTAAACTAGCACCCAATTTCTTAATTGAATGTTAGGATACTTACTTGTGCTTTATGAGGCTTTTTTGCTTATCAGCTTACTATACTCAAATGTACATCATTGATTTAAAATGACATATCATACTCAGTTGTATGATATTGACTATACTTGGTCATAGAGTCTTGAGTGAAGGGAACTCATTATACTCGATCGTACAATGCCAACTATACTTGAACGTATAGTCTAAATTGAAAAGGAACATCACACTCGATCGTATGATGTCGATTATACTCAGTCGTATAATCTTAATTGAAAATACATTGCACTCAGTCGTACAATGCCAACTACACTTGGTCATATAGTCTATTTTAAAAAGAAACATCATACTTGGTCGTATGATGCCGATTATACTTAGTCGTATAATCTTAATTGAAAAGAAACATCACACTCGGTTGTATGATGCCGATTATACTTGGTTGTAAAATCTTAATTGAAAATACATTGCATTGGTCGTACAATGCCGACTACACTCGGTCATTTAGTTTTTTTTAAGAAAAACATCACACTCGGTTGTGTAATGCCGATTGCACTCGATTGTATAGTCTGAATTGAAAACGAACATAACACTCGGTCATATGATACCAATTATACTCAGTTGTATAATCTTATTTGAAAATACATTGCATTCGATTGTATAATGCCGACTACACTCGGTCATATAGTCTATTTTTGAAAAGAAACATCACACTCGATCATATGATGCCAATTATACTTGGTCATATAATCTTAATTGAAAATACATTGCACTCGGTCGTATAATGTCAACTACACTTGGTCATATAGTATATGTTTGAAAAGAAACATCACACTCAGTCGTATGATGCTGATTATTCTCAGTCGTATAATCTTAATTGAAAATAAATTACACTCGGTTGTACAATGCCATCTACACTTGGTCGTATAACCTATTTTTGAAAAGAAACATTACACTCAGTTGTATGATGCCAATTATACTCGGTTGTATGACTTGTCAGAGAGGTAGTACAACATATCTGGGCTTCTAGCTTTCGATGTTTTATTGCTGCTTTACTAACTGCTCGGGGTAAATCAGACCACTGCTCACTTTTTGCTCTTATCGAGAGGTGGATGGATACCACTCATACTTTTCACACACGAGTGGGTGAGCTAACAATTTCCTTGATGAGCTTCTCTACTATTACTAGGATTGCCTTTGGAGGTGCCCCAGTCTCCTTTGATATTCATTATTGCACTCTTTCGGAGGATGCTAGGAGTCACTATGTCCGCGACTTGCTCAGGTTTGTTCTGGCATAGAAGAATTGAAAGAACGTGCTTCTTCCTTCTCTCGTTTAGGGTTTCAGGAGACTATCTACCACTACACCTCGCCAGATCCTTCAGAAGGCGAGATGCTTCATGTTGATATTACTTGGCACTACTCTCTTTTGCAAGACTGGTCCTGAGGTTAGCATAGCTCTTCTTAGTCCCCTTCAGGATCTTGCTATGGTTGCTACTTTAGATTGGGGATCTATGACACTTGCTTATCTATACTACAAATTGGATACTTTTTGCAGAGGTGTTGTGACGATGTGCGGCTTCTGGCATGTCTTGCACATATGTCCCCTATCCTTTTCAACTTTGCTTATTTTCACATTTTCCTCCTTATTTCTTTCATCTCCTCTCTTTCAGATCTGGGGCATTGAGATTGGAGTGATCTGAGGCTTTAGCGCTATTAGCTTTTATAAGAGTCTTCCACCAATGCAAAGATGGGGTTCCTCTTATCTTGCTAGCATTAAGCATGACTTGCAGACTTATTGAGATCAGCTGAACTCCTTAGAGTGGGACCTGGTAAGGAAAATTTGATCTTTAGTATTTCATTAATTGTAAAAGTTGAATAAACTTAAATAAATAAGTTTGTAGGTTAGATCAGATTGGTTGGCTGGTGCTGAAGACATTTAGCAATATGATTTTATGACAGCAGTTGTGAGGCTTGAGACTATAAGAATTCTACTCCCTGGTTATGGCTACCAGATGTGGTATCTTAGTGAGTGTGTTTATCATTGGCATATGGGACCTTCTAGGAGGCATGTTCCTTCTTCTATTCCATCCTTGATGTTGCGGAGTAGCAGCATGACTGGTCCCGAGCTTAGAGCAGCATTTAGGGGATATGAGGCTTCGACTCTGTTTGAGCGTTCATGTCATTATCGGGAGCATATTCAAGAGAATCTCCTAGAGCAGGCTCCTATAGACCCAGCTGAGGTATGCTTTCTATCACTACTTTATTTCCTCTATTTCATCCCTTCATATGACGTTCAATTCTTGCATAGATCGAAGGAGTCCATGATGTTGTCATGGGAGCGACTAAGGATGATATCGAGGAGACTGAGCAAGAGTTTCAGACTGCTCATCATAGTGAGGTTGCTCATGGTGATACTTCCTTGAGTACTATTTTGGGCAATGTTCCTCCCTTTGATAGGTCCATGTATTATTGGGTTCTCATGGGGCAAACTCCTATTGAGCGGCGTATGTACTTTGATGCGGCTTAAATTCCTAGTTTCTCTCCTCTTGATGCCTCACATGTGAGTTTGATTTGCATTTCCAACCCTGCACAAACTAGTACTTATTGTTGAATTAGTAAAATTCATTTTACAGGTCCTTAGGACTCAAGCAAAGTATTTGTACAGTCTTGCCTCTTCCTAGAGATTATTTACTATCAAGATTACAAATACTTTGAGGGTTAGTATTTTTAGCAAATATGCTAATGTATGCATATTATGCATGATTCTAACTATTCTAAATGCCACATAGTTATGCAGGGGATCTTGAGTGTGAGAATGAGAGGCTTCGATGATGGCTTGCTGGTCTTGACTTTGATGGTCATGATGTCGGGCCTTCTATGCCCCTAGATCAAAATGACAATCCAACTAAAGGATGGAGCCCTTAGCCAGATACTAGAGTTTAGGATGACTGATTTTCTTTAGGACTTGTTGTTAACATGACTGTACTTTGGATGCTTCAGAATTGTTTTCTTTTTATGAGTGAATTTTGAACCTTTATTTTGGATCAAAACCCCCTCTTTTTTTTTAGATTTGGTTACAAGAGAATTTGAGTCTACTTAATGCTCCCCCTAATGCCTTAATTTATCAACCTTATCATTTACAGTCTCATCCTTTTAAGATAAAGGACAAGCGTGCTATAAATCAATGGATTAGTTGGATGAAAGGCTTTGTTGATATTGAGATTACTTGGATTTGTCCTTGGCGGAGATTGAAATTCATGACCATCAACCTGTATGACTGCTGTCCCTATTCCTAGGCTACACTTTTCGACCTTTCTTTCTCCTTCATGCCTTTACTGCCAGTATAGTTGCCCTCAATTCATTGTGGTTGTTATAACTAACTTTGAAGGCTTCCCTCTGAGATAGGATTTTCTGGACAAAGTGAAGAACTTGTGGCCCTGTAGAATTTTAGAACGGCATATGCACCCGAATGCTGACATGACTATTGATGATGACTATAAAGCTAGGGTTATCAAGCAATCTATAGAACCACCAGAATTTACTAGCTACAAAAGGACTCGAGTGTTATTAGATGAGTCACAAAAGAAAAAATAGAAACAACAATAGTGGTCTCACAAGTCTAATTTCTTATGTTTTATTTTTCCTTCAAGCCTTTATGCTTTGTAATAAAGATATAATATGCAACATTTAACAGAAATATTATTTCAATTTATTTCATTAATTAGGGAAAAAAATTTTACATTTAATACATCATATGACATAACTCCTATTATCAGATAGTCCTTTCAAATTTTCTAGATGAACATTTTTCCTCACTCTTGTTTCCTTAATTTTTGCCTGATCAGTCCTTTGCGAGTTTTCTGACCAGTGGGATCACTTTTTTTTATTTTATTCCCTTACTTTTGCTTGCCAACCCTTTGCGGGTTTTCTGAACAACGAGAATGTCCTAACTTTTGCCTAACTAGCCTTTTCAAGTTTTCTAACTGGCAGACTCTTTTTTTTTCAAAGGTAGTATTTCTTGAGACGATCCAAATTGATTAGCTTAATGAACTCATTCCCTTCTAAATTGGATACCTTTGCAGCTCCTTCAAAACACTTTAAAAGAAAAATTACTCAATTTTGAATATGATTGGTTTCTTTTCGCATATATTTAGTATATAATACATTTTCAAAACACTGTAAAAGCAAAATTACTCAATTTTGAATATGATCAGTTTCTTTTCTATATATATATATATAGTATATGATATGATTTCAAAACATTATAAAAGCAAAAATTGCTCGATAAATAAATTAATTCTAAAAGTGTCTATATTAAAAAATATTATTAAATATATCAAAACACTTAAAAGCCTAATCATAAAAAAATGAACAAAAAATACATGAAAAAATAAATGTATAATATAGTATGGTATATGATCAATATCTGTTTGGTTCATGATAAGTTTCTTATACAACATAACTTTAACAAAAATAATAATTATAAGACAATAACATATTAATATTCAAATGTAATATTCAAATCATTAAGACATTCACAAATATCCAAAAAAAACCCATGATTAAACATTTTTTCCTTAAAACATTATAATACTTAACTAAAAATCCAACAAACTAAAAATCACCAAATATTAAAATCCTTCAAACATTCTAGATAATTATATACTCTAAACAACAATTAAACCTAATAAAACCAATAATCAAACTACTTTTCCTTGGTCTTTGTCCTTTGATTTCAACCTTCCTCAATAGTCAAAATCACTTAAAATATTACTTAATTCCTTCCACCTCCCATAAGAAAATAAACTAACAGCATAGCGAATTCTCATATCTTCAATGTTCAACTCTTTAGGAATCTCCAAATCATGTAATAAAAAATCAACAAATGAAATAATGAATGCACCATAATCACTAAAATACTAAAAAAAAAAAGAATTATAGCAAAAAAAATAAATAAAAAAAATAAAAAGACAAAATAATATACTAACTTGCTTTCCTAATAAGGAAGGTTATTAACCCAAGAAACACTAAATGGATCAGTCAAATTCTTCAAAGAATATGGTCCACCAGTAACATCAACATCAGCACGCTTAAACCAGAAATCAATAACATCCAAAAACAAAGGCAGAAGTATGTTGTAGCAATCCATAATCTCTGATACCACATGATCATGAATTGGTCCTGTCATAGAATCATAAACATAAAAACACCTATCTTTGAAACTCAAACGTGCCATAATCCAATGCTTTTGTTTCACAATGTTAATAGAAAGCAAAACATGATCAACTTCAAATCATGGCTTATTACAGAACATAAAATACCCAAGCATGTATTTAGAAACACAATTATCAATACAAATCATCTTTCTGTTTACTCAGATATTTAGCATATAAAGCTTGAATCCTTTTATCAAACAAATTATCACTTGTTGTAAACTTCAAACAACTTTTAGGATAGGTTTTTCCTTTCTTCCTTAGATAATAAAACAACACATCAATATGTTGGAAAACAAAAAAGAAAAAACATAATCATAAAATAATATAAAATATTCATCAAATTACAAAATTACTACTTAAAAAGAGTATATGTTCAGTATATTATCTGTATATGATACTATAACTTAAATAAAAAATTATTTAAATTTTTTAAAAAAATAAATCTATTATATGTAACAATATCAAGATTATATATATGTTAAGACTATATATTATTAATACAATTAATAATACTAGTTAGCACTAAAAATATATAATTTTATTATAAATGCATTAATTTTTATTATATATAATGAATTTAATATATATATATATATATATATACACACACACACAATACGATCTTATGCTAAATATATAAATCTATTATATAACAATATCAAGATTAGATATATGTTAAAACTATATATTATTAATACAATTAATAATACTAGTTAACACTAAAAATATATAATTTTATTTTAAATACATAAATTTTTATTATATATAATGTATTAATTAATTAATTAATTATATATATATATATAATACATTATATATATATATATATATATATATATAAACAGATTTATAGGTGTTTAAACGTGTTACAAACTAATTGTGTAACCTATTTAATAAATGTATTTAAACATATTTAAACGGGTTACAGATTAACCCGTTTAATATATGTGTTTATACATGTCTGAACATATTAGGTAGATTCAACCTGTTTAAACACAATTTTATTCATGTTTTAAATGGATTGACCCATTTATGACCCCAATCCATTTAATTTAAACTTAAATCTGCTTAGCTCCATGTCATGTCGTTTATACCAGTCGTATCACAAATTGCCAATCCCAGCTTGCTTGCTTAAGTAAGCTGCGATAGTTATTTCACAATAATGCTACTTATCCATGGAATGAGGTTGTTGATGCATCAGCATCCAGCTGAGTTATTATTTGCTCGGGAAAAATCCACGAAATACACCTCCTATGAAATCATTAATTACCATGCTCGCTCAAGCATTGTAGAGGATACTTGATTTTTTATGCGCGAGAATTGATGAGTTTTTATTTTATTTTATTTTATTTAAAAATAATCTTCTTATAATAATCATCATAATTTATAAACTTTCTAGCATTAAACTTGTAAAAGATTTGATTTAATTTTTTTTATTTGTACGAGCAATTTAAAGGTGCATTTCTCATATCAGTCTGATAAATTTAGAAAAATTTTAAAGTATTAGGTCAATTGTTAGTTGTGGTTTTCAATCACCATTTACTCTTTAACTACCATTAAACTCTTATGTGGTTCAATTCTATTAAGAAATTTATTTAATTTACAAATAAATTCTAAATATAATTCATTTACAAATGAATTTTTATTAATAAAATGTGTTTGGTTTAAATAAATAATTTATAAAATTCATTTGAAATGAATTTCATATTTTGTTATATTATATTTGGTATAAATCTAGAATTTAAGTTAATTTTTAAGTTTGATAAAAAAAAAATACCCTTTTAAATAGATTATGTTTTTATCTTCTTTTTTTAATTTCATATTATATTATTAAAAGTCTAATTATTTAATATTCAAATTGATATATAAATATTTTTTTAAAATTTTTAAATATTTATTTTTAATTATATTTTTAAATTATGTTTCAATTTATATATTTTAAATTTTTAATTCAAAAATTATTTTAAAAAATTGTGATTATATGAAAAATCTGAATTAAGGTTAGATTAATTAAAAAGATTTTAAAGAAAATACAGAGGAAGTAGAAAGTTGTGAAACTAGTTTTGCAACTGGTTGATTTAATTAGGTCATTTCAGTAATTTTTTTTGTTTGTTATATTTGTTATAGCTGTTATTCTGCTTGTCGACAAAACGGCCAAACTTGAGCACAAGACCAACGATAAGAACAACCTAAGCCAATTATGTAACCACTTCTTCAGAGAAAAATCAAAACCCATCACTGCAAATCATCCATTTACATTACATCAAGAAGTTCTTATTAAAAAAAAATGTCGCAATATTTTTTCTCTCAAAAAAATTGCAATAATTTAATTAAAGAAAAAAAAAGGTTCTTACTGCATTAATTTTAAAAGGAGAGAAAAAAAAGTTCATCTTCTATTCATCAGCCTTTATAGGATATTGAAATATGCTTAATTACTATAAAAATAATTTCATAAAGAATAATTAAGTTCTTGCTAGTAAATTCTTATTTGGTATACAAATAATAAAGATAATAAAATTATTTTTAATTATTTAAAAATGTAAGTTTAAAACTTGTGGACTTCATTTGTAAATTTCAATTTTTTTTAAATTTACTTTAATTATAATCAATTTTACAAATTTAAAAAATTAAATTTGAAAATAAATTCTAAAAAAATTCAACCAATGTAAATTTATAAATAAATTTCATAAAATTTTTTCATTCCACATAAATACTAAATTATGCTTGATTATATGGCTCTCTGCAGGAAGACATAATTAATAGCTAAGTCAATTTACCATTAATCGTGGAGACAGATGACCAGCTTTTGAGCAGCCAACATTTATGCACTATGTTGTTGTAATGAATTAGAGACAGGCAATTAAACGCTTCATGTTTTCTTACCCACCATTCTTGAAAAAATTAACAGAGTTGATGTAATGAAATAATGTTTACAGAGAGAAAATAAAATTATTATAGAAATAATCAAACCAATAGATGTTAAATCAGCTAATGAATGAATAAATAAGCAGTAAAACCTATTTTATAAATAATAAAAATGACTCTAATATTTTAATGTGATTCATCATTAATTTTGGGCTACGTCAATAGGACAAAATCTAAAATTTTCTTCCACTATAACATTAGTATGTACAAGAGAGAGTTTTTTCTACATCAACACTAGAGGTACACAAAAGTTCTCATCAAATTAATAGTACTCAAAATGTTTTTCAAACATTCCAAAATAATTACCTCACTATTTTGTCACTTACCATTTGAGAAAAATTTTCCAAACCTTTAAAAACTCTCTCACACTCATCAAAGCAAAATCGCTTTGGCTCTCACCTCATTAAAGCTTACTAGCTTTGACACTCCTCTCACAAGCACACACAGAGCACTCAATTTATACTCTCTTCTTGCCCATTTCTTAGGTCACTCCTTATTGTGAATAGCCATCCGGATGGCACAAAAAAATCAACCAAAATTTTCAAAAAATTCGATGCTACAAACTTTGACTTTTTTGTTTAAAATTTGTGGCCTCCACTAGGAGGGATCCACAACAATTCTCCCCCTCCCGACCATGTGGAGGTCATCATCATTTCGGTGGCTAATCTCAATGGGAGCATCTTCATCGCCTACATCTGGTGGCATATCTTTACTTTCATCTCCAACTTCCCTTGGCACAGTTGTTGGAGGATCTAGCTTCAAATCTGAACTATCATTAGAGTTGGGGATGTTCTTCTTAACTCTGGCAATGTGTGTCATTTAAGCTAACCATCTTGCTAGTCTTAGCCTCCAACTTTGCAGTATTTAATAATGTCTCTAGGAAAAAAACCAATAGCTCTGATACCACTTGTTGGGAAAATTAATAGAGTTTATGCAGTGGAATAATGTTCATAGAGACAAAATAAAATTACTGCAAAAATAATCAAATAAATAAATAAATAGAGGCAATTAAACTGGCCAATGGGTGAATAAATAAATGGTAATAAATAATAAAAATGATACCAATATTTTAACGTGGTTCACCCTTAGTGTTAGGCTACATCAACGGGACAAAATATGAAATTTTCTTCCACTACAAAATTAGTAGGTACAAGAGAGAGTCTTCTCTAGATCAATACTAAAGGTACACAGAAGTTCTCACCAAAATGGTGGTACTCAAAGTGTTTTCCAAACATCCCAAAATAGTTATCGCACTATTTTGTCACTCACCATTTCAAAAAAATTTCCCAAACCTTTAAAAACTCTCTCATACTCATCAAAGAGAAATTTCTTTGACTCTTACCTCATCAAAATTAACTAGCTTTGGCACCCCTCTCACAAGCACACACAGAGCACTCAATTTTTGCTATCTTCTTGACCATTGCTTGCTTCACTCCTATTGCAAATGGCCATCCGAGTGGCTTTATATATCCATATAAGTTAGCAAAAAATTCAACCAAATTTTTCAACAAACGCAGTACCAAATTCAGTGCTACAAACTTTGACTTTTTTTTAAACTTGTGGCCTCTACTAGAAAGGACCTATAACAATTCTCCCCTTCTCGAATATGTGGAGGTCATCACTATTCCCGCGGCTAATCTCAATAGGAGCATCTTCATTGCCTACATCTGGTGGCATATCTTCACTTTCATCTCCAACTTCCCTTGGTACCGTTGTTAGAGGATCTAGCTTCAAATTCGAACTATCAATAGAGCTGGGGATGTTCTTCTTAACTCTGGCAATGTGTGCCATTTAAGCTGACCATTTTGCTAGTCTTAACTTCCATCTTTGCAGTATTTAATAATGTCTCCAAAACAAGAATCAATAGCTCAATACCACTTGTTAGGAAAATTAACAGAGTTGTCACAACGGAATAATATTCACATAAACAAAAAAAATTACTACAGAAATAATCAAACAAATAAATAAATGGAGGTAATTGAACTGGCCAGTGGGTGAATAAAATAGGTGGTAAAACTTGTCGTATAAATAATAAAAATGACACCAATATTTTAACATGGTTCACCCTTAGTGTTGGACTATGTCCATGAGACAAAATCTAAAATTTTCTTCCACTATAAAATTAGCAGGTGTAGATAGCGGGGTTTAGTGCGTGACTAAGATTTTAGCAACCATAACACTATTTGAGCTTAGGGCTCTAGAGACCATACTAATGATTATCACAAAGGCATGGCGTGGAGATGAAGATTTGGCATGCCTAGTGACAAAAAGGAAAAGTCTCCGAGGAGTCCTAGAAAAAAAGAGAGCTGAGAGATGGCCCTATTAGGAGAGCTTAAGCTGGGCTTTTATAGGAAAAAACCCTAGCTAAAAATGTATCATATTATGACTTGACTTTCTCAGAGTTTTGATTTTAAAAGGACTTTATTTTCTGAAAATTCAGATAAATATTATTTGACCAATCAAAATTCAGGAATCCAAATTTTATTTACTGAAATAAAATAAAATAAAAAGCAGACAAAACATGCTTAATTCCAACTAGAATTATGTAATTCCAATCGGAATTGCATAATTCCAATCGAAATTACCGAATTTTGATGTCTTTTTTTAACTTTTAATTATAAAAATACCCTTGAAAGAATTTAGACTTTTCAATTAGGTCTTGAAAAAAGCATTACAATTAAGTCCTTAAAAAAAACCAATTAAACTCTTTTTGTAAATGCATTTAGACTTTTAAGGTTTCATACTTCAAGTATTGAGACCTATTTATAACATTTTCAACATTAAACCCCTCTATTGCATATATACTTCATTATCCCAAAATTAGGTGTTTACAATAGGTACAAGGGGGAGTCTTCTCTAGAGCAACACTAAAGGTGCACAAAAGTTCTCACCAAAATAATGGCACTCTATCATGACTTAAAGTGAGGAGTCATGACCAGTGCTAAGGAACGAGAATTTTTTTTAATCCATAACCCATAGAAAGCCTTAAATAAAAACACAAACAATAAGAATACAAAAATACACTATGATGACAACTTTAATTAATATAAAATAAATGTTGATATCATAACGTAATAAAAATATCTTCATATAATATTTGAATACAAAATCTCTAACTATTACAACACACTATTACCACAATAACACTACTACTACAGTGATTGCTAAAATACAAGAAAATGATGGTTCAGTATTTACATAAATCAACGGAAGAGGAAATGGTCCAGCGAAGAGTACTACGAGGGAGGTCTGAAGTAGTAGATCCTAAAAAAATATTAAGGAGAGTCAGACCTCACTGAGTGAATTATTATAATATACATACATATAACCTAAAGACATATACAACCGAGCATCAATATATATATATATATATATATATATATATGTGTGTGTGTGTGTGTGTGTGTGTGTGTGTGTGTGTGCAAAAATCCATTTTTATATAATAATATATGCAAAAAAGTTCTTAGGTGAAGGATCGGAGCATATTCCTAAAATATTTCGCAACCTCGATCACTGAACCTCACTAGCCAATAGGTTCACTTAATTCTAAAATATTTCTCTTTTCCATTTTTTGGACAGTAGACTGACCCCAAGACACTAAGTCAACCAAGCTTTGACAGTCTGATTGTCAACGTGATTGGCCTGAGACACTATATATATATATATATAAAATAATAGATGCATAAAAGTTAGGTGAAGGATCGGAGGATATTCCTAAAAAATGCCGCAACCTCGATCACTGAACCTTACTAGCCAATAGGCTCACTTAATTCTAAAATATTTCTCTTTTCTATTTTTTGGATAGTAGACTGGCCCCAAGACACTAAGTCAACCAAGCTCCGGCAGTCTGATTATCGACATGATCGGCCCTGAGACACTAGATCAACCGAGCTCTCGCAATCACACCACTCTTTCACCACAATCACAATAATCAATTATTTAAATCTCACATTATATATCTCATAATATCGACCCTAAAATCTAATGCACTTGTACATACACAGTTCTAGTGTAGTCCTCTAGATAGCATGTTCTACTGCTATCCTTCAAATATTTCTTTCGAACTCAAATAATGAAAATTCAATATGAAAGAAATACAACATATATTATCAAAATAAATATTCTCAATATTTATATGGAAAATCATAAATATGAATATTAACATTAATAAATATCATTTAATGAAAAGAGCATAATTAAATTTATATTTATTAACATATATGAATGTTCATAATATTAATCTACATGCAATGTATATATATGATAATAACTTACAATTATGTGCTCATCTAAAAAGACTAGACTGGCCTAGTCCAATAGGTCTCAGTCTTGACGCAACTATAGAAAAATAAATAAATAAATAATAGTATTAGTATTGAAATCCTAATTTTATACTTCTAGAAATTCTAAAGAATGACTCAATCTAGGACACGAGTCGACCAAAAATTAAAAACTTAGGATCGACCCGATGTCACGTTTTACGAGAATTCTATTAAAAATTCGACAGAATCTCCTCTATAAAATGGACATCTCTTTACTAAAAGTAGAGCCGATCCTACACACAAATACACTTCAAATATTCTCAATAGCATAACTTCTCGAGTTGGGCCCCAAATTACACAAATTGCCCAACTGAGAACCAATATACACAAAATCAATAATTTAATAATAAATATCAAAAATCAATAAAATCCATAAAAATCATAAATACCAAAACTCAACAATTTAAACAATAAAAACATCAAAGACATTTATTTTCAAATTAATTAATAAAATCTCAAATATAATTAAATAATATCATTAAAAATCCATTTTTCAAATATTCAAAATTAAATAACATAATTTAAAAGTAATTATTTAAATTGCTCAATATATAATAAAAATAGCTAAAAATCCATTTAATCATAAAATAATAAATAAAATTATTATTTGAATATATTTTCAGAAATTATTATTAATTAGCTCAAAGTAGTAAATAATTCATAAAAATTATTTTAATACCATTTATTACTCAACAATTATGCAAAACATACTAATTAACAATAATTTCAATTAAAATACAAAATTTACTAATTTATACTAATTTTTCAAAAAATTTCAATTATTACATAAACTTTCAAAAATTCATAATAAATAATCATAACGCAATTTCAATAAACTTTGTTAACAAAACATGCTTAAAATAACTAGTAGAATTTATTAAAAATAAAAATCATTTTCTGAGCCAAGACAATCCCATGAACAGTACCCAAGTCCGGACTAGTGCTCAAAATTCAACTATCTCCAAAATTGATTTTAAGCACATTTTTGGAAAGTTTACAACTCAAGTTTAACTAATCTAAAGTCAATTTCATATAATTCAAACCAATTGAACCCATAATCAACAATTTAGATTATGAACCTTAAATTAAAATTCACAAAATTGAAGCTCAATTCAAAGTTAATTAGATGAATTACCTTGGGGAAACGAAGCCCAAGGAATGAGCTTTCAAATGAGTCTGGCCTTAACCCCTGATGCTATCGAAATCAGTGTCGGCGAGCCCCAGAAAGTGGCAGCATCATAAGAGAAAATGAAGGGGAAAAAGGGGAAATGATAGCGACGGGAAGGAAGAGGAAGGGAGGAAGTAAGAGTGGTGGCGATAGTGAGCTGGGGAGGCAGTGAGTAACGACGTTTGGTGGCATATGGTGGTGGCACTGTGTTTCTGCAAAAACGCAAAAGGGAGAGGAAGAAGAAAAGAAAGGGAGAAGGAAAAAAGAAGGGAAAGAAAGAGAAGGAGGAAAAAAGGGGAAATTTTTTTCTTATATATATATATATATATTAATAAATAGGAAAAAGACAAAACAATATAAGAAAATAATATTTTTAAGTTAGATATTTACTTTCTAATTAAATCCACCATAAAATATTAATATACTTAAAATACATTAAATTAATACTATTCACAATTACTAAACATAATAATATTATTAAATAAATAAATAATATATAACAATAAATTAAATTTTTAAATCTCAATTTAATATTGATACCATAATAAAATAAAATAAATACAAAAACTACAATTTAATTAAATTACACAAAAAATCATAACATAACAATTTATTAAATTATTTATTAACATTGCATATCTCAAAAATTAATTTAATAATTTATAAAAATATCGGGTTATAACACACTTAAAGTGTTTCCTAAACACCCCAAAATAATTACCACACTATTTTGTCACTCACCATTTGAGAACAATTTCCTAAACCCTTAAAAACTCTTTCACACTCATCAAAATAAAATTACTTTGGCTCTCACCTCATCAAAGCTGACTAACTTTGACACCCCTCTCACAAGCACACACAGAGCACTCAATTTTTGCTCTTTTCTTGCTCATTGCTCCCTTTACTCCTTATTGCAAATGGCCATCCAGATAGCTTTATATAGCCATATAAGTTGGCAAAAAATTCAACCAAATTTTCAACAAATGCAACACTGAATTCGATGTTGCACACTTTGACCTTTTTTTTTTCTAAACTTATGGGCTCTATTAGGAGGGACCCATAATAGCCATAGGGGTAATTTTGGATCTTGGTTGAAATGTGCATGTAGTTAGCCTAAATAGTAGTGTAAATCCATATTTCTTTGTTTCTCTTTTCACATAATCATTATCTGGGACATGAGAATCATTATTTAGATCATACGTATCATATCAGTAAGGCTGAATTCTCCTAGTAGTGAAGCATGCATGCATGACATTTCTCCTTCGAAAGCTGGACTATATGTCAATTGTGAGAGAGCAATACTTTATGGCATTGTCAATTATAGTTCTTGGTACTATATTTCAGTGACTTTCCCATTCTATGTCTAGAAAATTTTACAACATCATAGGTACCATCAAGATCTACAAGATCCTATTTTTTGCACTTTTGCTTAGCTTGCTTTACTTTATAAGTACCGAGGAAAAAGTAACATACTTGCCTTCCAACTGTACTAATGCGACCACTTTCGCTCCTGGCAGCACTTATCGGCACAATATCTCCTCTCTTCTTTGTCTTCTAACTCTACTTGCCCTAATGGGTTTTATAAACCTGGCATTGGTCAAAGCATTAAAGATATAGTTTATGGCATTTCTCTGCCATGGTGATGGCATTCAAGATATCTGCAAAGAATGTGTCTCAACAACTAGTGAATAGATTGTTCAATGCTGCCCATGTGAGAAAGTTACTATAGTTGTATATGATGAGTTTATACTAAGTAATTCATATAGAAATTTCTATTCTTCAATCCATTTGGAAAATTCATAGCAAGTTTCAAAGCTAAGACTTGATGGAAAAAATAATAAGTAATGTCAATATACACTCTTGCACAGTGCACTTAAGGTTTATTTATCGCTAGTTGCAATGACTGCCTTAAAATTACCATTGGTTATCTACCCATTTTCTATAATGGATCAGAAGGGGGAAGAATTATATTACCAATAATGTCATGTATGAGCTTTATGTTATGGAATTCGGGTTAATTTCCACCGATAATAACAAATTCACCTTGAGAACTATTACTTATGTCACTAGAGTGTAAACGATTATACTAAAAAATCACGCCAAGGTAGATTCCTAAGAAAGGTGTGGTAGGACACAATGGTCCACTTAAATACCAACCTCCTAGACATAAATTGTTACCGAGACAACCAATTTACTAGCATAATAATTCACAACAGCTGTACTTGATAATAGCTATTAAATAAACATAAAAAAGAACACCAAAATTTAATGAGGTTCGGCCTATTATGCCAAAATAATATTTCACTAATTGAGAAAATATTTATAAAAGAGAGAGAAAAGGTACAAATAACCTAAATATTTGAGAAGGCTAATTTTGTGGGATATTTAACTAAAGAGGAGGAGGTGTCCTTTTAAACCTTGAAGTCCTCCATTTTTTTATTTTTCAATGTGGGATTTTTATTTTGCCAAAAAAAAAATCTCCACCTTAACAAAATTCCATACAATTCTCTCTCAAATCCAACCTTCAATAGCATTTACAAATTTTATCTTTCAATTTGTAACAATATTGATCAAGTCTAAATAATGTTTGAACTTTATCATAATTACCACTTTTGTCATCATATTAGCAGGATTCTCAGTGGTTCGAATCTTCTGGATTATGACTACACCTCTTCTAGAATCTCTTGTATAAAGCGATATCAAACATCGATATGTTTTGTCCTTACATGATAAACCTGGTTCTTTATTAAATGAATAGCACTCTGACTGTTATAATGCACTTTTATGTGCTTTTACTACATTCCCAGTTTACCAAGCAACCCTTAAACCTAAAATGCCTCATTTATAGCCTTTATAACTACCATATACTCTACCACACTGACCATCTTGCTTATCCTGCTAAAATACCAAACCAATATCTATGATGTTCAGAATATACCATAGAATCTATTTTATAGCTTGCCAATGCTCCTTTCCAGGATCATGCATGTACTTGCTCATAACCCCAACTGCCTATGAAATATCAGGCCTCATACACACTATTGCAAACATCGAGCTACCAACAACACTTGCATATGATACTTTTCACATGTATTCCCATTTTGCATCATTTTTTGGTGACATAGATGCACTAAGTTTGAAATAAGGAGCAAGTGGTGTACTAACTGGTTTTTACTTTTCATTCATACCAAAATGTTTTAGTACCTTCCTTAGATATTCTTTTTAAGATAAACAAAGCCTCCCTAATTTCCTTTCTCTAGTTATTTTCATGCTGATAATTTTTTTTACTTCATCGAGATCCTTTATCTCAAACTCCCTGTTCATAAGTCTTCAATTTCTCATTTTCTAATTAACTATTGGAAGCTATCATCATATCATAAATATAAAGAAGAAGATATATATAGGATCCATTTTTCTTTGCATATACCCATTTGCACCCAATTGCCTTTTTTCCTTTTGGAGGACTAGCTAGTTTCCATATCTGATTCTTTTGATGGGATTGTATTTCTTCATTCATGGCAATCCTCCACTTATCCTATTCTGAACTTTGCATTACTTCATTAAAAGTGGCAAGAATGTCATCAATTACAATTGGTGATGCATAAGTGACCATATCAGCATAGCAAGCAGGTTGTCTAGTGGTCCTCTTTCCTTTCCTTAATGCAATTGATTCATGTTGTTTTAGAGGTTCTTAGGTTTAAACCTTATCTTTATTTGACTCTTCTTCTACTATAGGAGAGTCATCATTAGTTTTTATGTTGGCTGGGATAATTCTATCACCATCAAACTCCACCTATTTAGGAGTACCATCTGTCTGCTCCATTTTTTCTGAAGTCACCTTTCTCAACATGGTAAATTCATTAAAGGTAATATCCCTATTGAAGATTACTTTCTTTGTTTCTAGATACCTTTCACACTAGATATGATCCCTATAAACATTGTCATTTTTGCTCTTGGATCTAACTTTGACTCTTAAACATGGTAATATGCAGTGGAACCAAACACATATAAGGAATCATAGTCTGTAGCAGGTTTTCCAAACCATTTCTCCAATGGCATTTTACCACCAATAGCAGTCGATGGTAAGAGATTGATAAGATGACAACTATATACTATAGCTGCAACCCATAATTCTTTGCCTAACCAAACATTGGACAACATACACTGAACCTTCTCTACTAATGTCCAGTTCATTCACTCTGCCATCCCATTTTATTGTGTTATATATCTGATAGTGAAGTGCTTGACATTACCTTCATCTTTATAGACTTTTAAAAATAGATCATTTTTAACTCACCACCATTGTCTATACATAGACGTTTGACTTTTCTGCCTGTTTAAGTCTTTACAATCTTTTTCTACTTAAGGAAAATTCCTAGCACCTCATCCTTTGTCTTCATTGTATACACACATTCTCTTTAGGAAAAATCATCAATAAAGGAAAAATAATAGTGTTTTCCTTCTAATAAAGCTATTTTGGAAGGCCCCAACACATTTAAATGAGCATAATCCAAAATACCCTCAGCATCATGGATTGTTGTTCTAAATTTCACCCTTGTCTTTTTTTCCTTTGATGCATTGCTCATAAAAATCCATTTTGCAAGCTCGTGCTCCTTTCAATGATCCTTGATCTATTAATAATTTGAAAGATTTTTCTCCAATATGCCGAAGTGCATATGCCATAAGCTGGTTGCTTTTGACTCTTGATTATTAGTACAAGTTGCCACTACTACTGTCCTAATAATTGTACTAACCAGAAAGTAATACACATTATTTCTTTTATAAATTCCCTTCATTATCACAAGTGCACTAGAGATGATTCTCATTATCCCTTCTTTTGCCTTCACTTTAAGACCTATTGACTCTAAAGCTCCTACAAAAATTGGATTCCTCATTAAATTCAGCACATAATGAACACTTATGAAGGTTCTGATTGATCCATCTTGATTGCTCAAGTGAATTGAACCAATGTCATATATGTTAAGAGGGGCATTATTTATTGTGTAGACAACTCCAACTTATAGTTCTTTAAAGTTAAAGAACCATTCTCGATTGGGAGTCATATGGTGACTATAAGCTAAATCTAACAACCATTAACTCGAACAATTGTTTGATGGTGTAACAGTAAATGAAAGATATGAATCTGCATCATCACACTCAACTACATTTGAATTTAAGATAGCCTTTCCTTTTCTAAGTTTGCCTTTGTCCTTTAGCTTGGGACAATCTTTCTTCCAATTCCCTTTTCCTCTATAAAAGGCACATTCATTTTTACTCAATCTAGACTTTGACTTGGATCCCTTTTTTTTCCTTTATTTTTTGTGAACGGCCTCTAATAATAAGAGATTCTACTTCAACACTTGTATTTTTTTACCTTTTCTTTCTTTCATAATTCATAATAATACAAGGCTGTAGTTACTTTACTTAGAGATATAAAAACCTTTCCATAAAGTATAGTAGCTTTAAGATACTCAAACTCATCAAGAAGTGATCCCACTAACATCAGAGCTAAATCTTCATCATTAAAAGTCACATCCATATTCATCAAATCAATTACCAACTAATTGAAGTTAGTAATATAATCATTCATCATGGTACATGGAACATAGCCTGTGGAATTCGGGTTAATTTCCACTGATAATAACAAGTTCACCTTGAAAACTGTTGCTCAGGTGATTAAAGTGTAAATGATTGTACTAAAAAATACCCCAAGGTAGATTTCTAAGAAAGGTGTGTTGGGACACCATGGTCTGCTTAAATACCAACCTCCTAAATAGAATTTTAACTAAGATAACTAATTTAATAATACAATAATTCACGATAACTATACCTGATAATAGCTATTAAATAGACATAAAAGAGAACACCAAAATTTAACGAGGTTCGGCTAATTATGCCTACATCCTCAGACACTACCAAAATAATATTTCATTAATTGAGGAAATATTTACAAAAGAGAGAGAAAGAATAGAAATAGCCTAAATATTGGAGAAGGCTAATTTTGTAGGATGATTAACTAAAGGGGAGGAGGTGTCTTTTTATAATCTTAAGCCTCCTCCATTTTTTTATTTCCCAATGTGGGATTTTTATTTTGCCAAAAAATAGCACTTTACCTATTTTATAAGACTCTAGCTTCATCACCATTTATACCAGTAGTTCTATAAATTCCTAATTCTCCAATGCTAAAGGGTAAGGTTGAGCTTGATCTTTGACTAAAAAGGCTGACAATTAAATTTTCTGTGTTAATTTTTAGTTGTCTCCTATTGTAATTAATCTAGTTTAGACATAGGGACACGACCTTTTACATGCATTTTTTACATGTAATTTTATGACTTGTTACCTTCGGGTTAAATGGATGTTTAATTAGGTTTTCAATAAAATTGCATGTAATTAGAGAATAAGATAGTAATTCATAAAGTAATTCTAAATGAACACAAGACTAAAAGAAGTTAGTGTTCCATTCCCAGAATCTCCTAGTTATGATGATAGCTTTCTTTTAGAGAATTGAGTACCACCAAAATGATTTATCCTAGTTATTACCCTGGGTGGTGACTCCTTATCTCCATGCCAAGTCTTTGTGATAATGGTTAATGTGTTCCCTAGGGCCCTAAGACCAAACAGTGTCATGATTGCTAAAATCTTGGATGCACGCTAAACCCCGTCGTCTACAGTAGTAACTCCACTAAAGATAAGAGATACTAATTCTACTTGTTTTCTTTAGAATTATTTTATGAATTATTATTTTATTCTTGCATTCAGTATGCATTTCCCTAGTAAACTGATGGCCTTAGTCTATAAGTCCATGATTCCATTAACTTTATAGAGTTGTAAATTGGCTAACCATCACTCTTAGCCTTAACTCGATTCAAGAGATATTACCGAGCTCATCTAACCAGAGTCTGTAACCCAAGTCCTAAAGGGGGATAATCTTCTTTTGAGTTTGCAAAGGATGTTGGGCCCATATGATCTTGGCCTATAACTCAAGTCTTAAAGGAGAGCATTTTGCTAAGGGAACCTTAACTTTTCACCATACTTAAACACATATAATGGCTTAGTCACTTCCCCTAGGATTTACCCAAATTGCTTGTGTATATTGCCATGAGGTATTTCTATCTGTAAAAGCCCAAGCTGATACTTTAAAGAGCTTGTTTGAGCTAATAAAGATTGGTCTAGACCTTTATACCTATAAATATTGTTTTCATGCTTTTATTGCTTTAAGAGAGATTTGGCATGCATGTCGGTTCTTGATATTCCCTTTGATATTAAGGCCAATACCAAAAATCCTAGGAAAAGAAACTCGCCATTAAATATATATATGGGAGGAATAAGGTTGGAAGGATGTATGTGTTAGTGATATGCACTAGGTCAATCATTTGTGATTATGTAATGAAATACCTCTTTATTAATAAGATAAGAAAGTCAATACATAATCACAAATGATTGACCCAGTGCATATCACTAACAATCTCCCACTTACACTAGGCCCAATCAACATCGTATCGAATACCCATGGACCTAGTATGACTCTCATGTTTAGGCTGTGGAAGAGGCTTAGTCAGTGGATCAACAACATTATCATTTGTTGGTACTTTGCATATCTTGACATCTCCTCTCTCAATGATTTATCGAATGAGATGATAGCGCCTGAGTATGTGTTTGGATCTCTGATGTGATCTGGGCTCCTTAGCTTGGGCTATAGCTCCATTATTGTCACAATACAAGTTCACTGGATCTGATATACTAGGAACAACACCAAGTCCAGTTATGAACTTCTTGATCCAAACAGCCTCCTTAGCTGCTTCTAAGGCAACTATGTACTCAATTTCCATTGTAGAATCAGCAACAGTGTCTTGCTTAGAACTCCTCCAGCTCACTATACCTCCATTTAAACAAAACACGTATCCTGACTGTGATAAAAAATCATCCTTATCAATTTGGAAGCTGGCATCTGTGTAACCATTTACAACTAGCTCATCTTCCTGACCACCATACAGTAAAAATGCATCCTTAGTTCTTCTCAAGTACTTAAGGATATTTTTAACTGCTGTCCAGTGACTTTCACCTGGGTCTGACTGGTATCTACTCATTGTGCTTAAGGCATATGAAACATTAGGTCGAGTACACAACATTGCATACATGATAGATCCAATAGCAGAAGCATATGGAATCTTACTCATGCGGTCTCGCTCATCTTGTGTCATAGGACACTGATTCTTGCTGAGACTAATGCCATGCGACAATGGCAAGAATCCTCTTTTGGAATCTTGTATATTAAACCTGCTCAATACCTTATCAATATAAGTGCTTTGAATTAGGCCAATAAGCCTTTTAGATCTATCTCTATAGATCTTGATGCCTAATATATAAGCAACTTCACCTAAGTCTTTCATTGAGAAAAAAATTCCCTAACCATGACTTAACATTTTGTAAAATAGGGATATCATTTCCAATGAGTAGTATGTCATCCACATACAACACTAAAAACATAATAGCACTCCCACTAACTTTCTTGTATACACAAGGTTCATCTTCATTTTTAATGAAGTCAAATTCTTTGACTGCTTCATCAAAATGAAGATTCCAACTCCGAGATGCTTGCTTAAATCCCTGTTCAATACACTTCGCCTCTTGCCAATGATCTACTCCTTTTTAGACCCTACACATTTATACAAATGTGAGATCCTGATCCAGTATCTAATACCCAAGAATCAGAATCAGAAGTAGATAAATTTAATTCTATAACATGAATACCTGAAGAGGTAGTCTCACCACCCTTTTTCTTCTTCAGATCATCCAAATAGAGCTTGCAATTTATTTTCCAATGGCCTGGCTCATTACAGAAAAAATAAATTCCTTCCTTTGCTTTGGGTTCAGCTTTGGATTTGGGCTTGGGCTTCTAAAAGCCTTTAAAGACCTTGGCCTTGCCCTTTCCAATCCTTTTCATCCCCTTTCCCTTATTGACCATGAGAACATCCTCGGTGTTACTCTTGATGTTCTTTTCAGCAGTTTTCAGCATCCCATGCAACTCTGAAATAGTCTTCTCCATACTATGCATATTGAAATTCATAATGAAGCTATCATAAGCTTCAGCCAAAGATTGGAGAATAACATCCACAACCAGTTCTTGTTCAATCTTGAGACTAAGCTTGTCTAAGTGATCAAGATGACCCTTCATCTTAAGAACATGAGGACTGACAGAGCCGCCAGTAGTCATTTTACAGGAAAGCAATGCCCTGATGGTATTGAACCTTTCAATTCTGTCTTTCTCTTGGAACATTTCCTTAAGATGGCCTATCATAGTATAAGCCTCCATTTCCATCAGTTGCTTTTGTAGCTCAGATTCCATACATCCAAGCATAACACAAGTGACATCAGTAGAATCATTGAGATGCTTGGTATAAGCATCCCTTTGTGCTCTAGGAGCATTAGCAGTTGGTTCCTCAGGGATGGGTTGATCAAGGATGTATTCCTTTCTCTTATGCCTAAGAACAATTCTTAGGTTTCTGTACCAGTCAAGAAAGTTAGTCCCATTGAGCTTATCCTTCTCAAGGATCGATCATAATGACATGGTAGGTGTAGTGTTTGAAGTCATTATCTACAACAAATATATGCAAAGTCCATTCAATATTTTATTAAATATGTATGAGGCATAATAAAAAAACTCCCACTAAATTTACTCAAATCAATAACCCTCTAAGTTAATTTTATAAATTTTAATGGGCCAAGATCCATATTTCACCATACTCTAAGTGAGCTTTGGCTCATCGCCTAAAATATGGTTATTTAGGTAGACAACTCTTATCAATTACATCTCATGTAACTCTTGAATGGTATGGGATTTGACATCACATGTCATGGCTAAAAATCCCATCTAATGCCCTAGGTCCAAAACCATTTTGATAACCTAGTTAAGTCAAACCATATCAAATGTTTGGATAACAACATTATCCAACTTGCCTTCCCCGGATAAATTTATACACCCTGCTTTGGTAGGCTCATACATAATAATCTAAGGCTTGACAAGTGTTGAACTTATGGGAGGCATTATAATGACTTAATATTAAATGAGGGTTCATCTTTATTTAATCTTATTTAGTTATTGTTATGTTGTATTGCATGGCATCACATACATGGCATCACATACATAACAACAAAAATAAATGTGACATAGCATGGCCAAAATCTAAGTTGATCTTCATAAGCCAATATGAAGATCAAAGGTCAAACCTAGGTAATATTACAATTACAAATTGAGCCTCCAACTTGGATCTCCATCTTCTACCATGGATCTCCTTCTTTGGTTCCCACCTTGGATCTCCATCATGAGCCTCCAACTTGAATTGCACCATGGGCCTGCAAGTCAGAGATCCATGGTAAATCAAGACCCATGGTGCAATTCAAGTTGGAGGCTCATGATGGAAATCCAAGGTGGGAACCAAAGAAGGAGATCCATGGTAGAAGATGGAGATCCAAGTTGGAGGCTCAATTTGTAATTGTAATATTACCTAGGTTTGACCTTTGATCTTCATATTGGCTTATGAAGATCAACTTAGATTTGGGCCATGCTATGTCATATTTATTTTTGTTATTATGTATGTGATGCCATGTGATGCCATATGATGCCATGCAATATAACATAACAATAACTAAATAAGATTAAATAAAGATGAACCCTCATTTAATGTTAAGTCATTATAATGCCTCCCATAAGTTCAACACTTGTCAAGCCTTAGATTATTATGTATGAGCCTGCCAAAGCAGGGTGTATAAATTTATCCGGGGAAGGCAAGTTGGATAATGGTGCTATTCAAACATTTGATATGGTTTGACTTAATTAGGTTATCAAAATGGTTTTGGACCTAGGGCATTAGATGGGATTTTTAGCCATGACATGTGCTGTCAAATCCCATACCATTCAAGAGTTACATGAGATGTAATTGATAAGAGTTGTCTACCTAAATAACCATATTTTAGGCAATGAGCCAAAGCTCACTTAGAGTATGGTGAAATATGGATCTTGGCCCACTTAAATTTGTAAAATTAACTTAGAGGGTTATTGATTTGAGTAAATTTAGTGGGAGTTTTTTTATTATGCCTCGTACATATTTAATAAAATATTGAATGGACTTTGCATATATTTGTTGTAGATAATGACTTCAAACACTACACCTATAATGTCACTGCGATCGATCCTTGAGAAGCATAATCTCAATGGAACTAACTTTCTTGACTGGTACAGAAACCTAAGAATTATTCTTAGGCATGAGAGAAAGGAATGCATCCTTGATCAACCCATCCCTGAGGAACCAATTGCCAATGCTCCTAGAGCACAAAGGGATGCTTATACCAAGCATCTCAATGATTCTACTGATGCCACTTGTGTCATGCTTGGATGTATGGAATCTAAGGTACAAAAGCAACTGATGGAAATGGAGGCTTATACTATGATAGGCCATCTCAAGGAAATGTTCCAAGAGAAAGCTAGCATTGAAAGGTTTAATACCATCAGGGCATTGCTTTCCTGCAAGCTGACTACTGGCGACTCTGTCAGTCCTCATGTTCTCAAGATGAAGGGTCATCTTGATCACTTGGACAAGCTTGGTCTCAAGATTGAACAAGAACTGGCTATGGATATTATTCTCCAATCTTTGCCTGAAGCTTATGATAGCTTTATTATGAATTTTAATATGCATAGTATGGAGAAGACTATTGCAGAGTTGCATGGGATGCTGAAAACTATTGAAAAGAACATCAAGAGTAACACCAAGGATGTTCTCATGGTCAATAGGGGAAAGGGAATGAAAAGGGTTGGAAAGGGCAAGGGCAAGGTCTTTAAAGGCTTTCAGAAGCCCAAGCCAAAGCCCAAGCCCAAATCCAAAGTTGAACCCAAAGCAAAGGAAGGAATTTGTTTTTTTTTGTAATGAGCCAAGCCATTGGAAAAGAAATTGCAAGCTCTATTTGGATGATCTGAAGAAGAAAAAGGGTAGTGAGACTACCTCTTCAGGTATTCATGTTATAGAATTAAATTTATCTGCTTCTGATTCTGATTCTTAGGTATTAAATACTGGATCAGGATCTCACATTTGTACAAATGTGCAAGGTCTAAAAAGGAGTAGATCATTGGCAAGAGGTGAAGTGTACCTACGGTGAGGTTTAGCGCACGTCCAAGATTTTAGCAACCGCGACACTATTTAGGCTCAGGGCCTTAGAGAACACACTAACCACTATCACAAAGACATGGCATGGAGATGAGAAGTTGCCACCTAGGGTAATAACTGGGACAATTTGATTGGTGGTACTCGATTCTTAAAAAGAAAGTTAGCACCACAACCAAGAGATTCTGGATACGAAACACTAACTTCTCTTAGTCTCATGTTCATTTAAAATAATTTTATAAATGATTATTTCATCCTCTAATTACATGCAATTTTATTAAACCCTAATTAACATCCATCTACCTAAAAAGGCAACAAGTCAATAAAATTACAAGTAAAAATGCATCAAAAAGTCAATGTCCCTATGTCTAAACTATGTTAATTTTATTTTATAAGTTAGCTAAATCTACATTTTATTTACAAGTGAAATGGACTAAAGGTGGGCCTACATTTTTATTAATTAGTGAGCCTATATCTATTTATTTTTTAGTCTTTCTAAAATACGGGCTTAAATCTATTCAATTTTAAAGGAAATGTTAAATTAGTGGGCCTAAGTCTAACTTGGTTTTATTTTAAGTGAAATGTGGGCCTAGGTCTATTTATTTTAAAAGAAATAAATTTAAATGGGCTGAGCTAAGTCTAAACAAGTTTTAATTAACTAAGTGGGCCTAAAATCTAATTAACCTAATGGGCCTAGGTTGATTTTAATTATCTAAAACCTAAATCATTTTTAAGCCTATTTATTTAGTGGGTTAGACCTAACCGTGGGCTTAGGACCCAAAAATATAAAAACATAAAAAACAAGACCAAAATAAAATAAAACACAAAAAAATAGATCAAACAAACATTACAGTGATTTTCTAAAAAAACCCTAAATTAATTACATGCAAATCCTAATTTAAGCTACTGCCACCATTGATTTTAATTGATTTTTTACCCAATTGAACCTAATTACTAATCAATTTTAAAATACAAAAATTTAAATCTTTCATTATTCCCATTACTGGGGCTATTACAAACTACATACAAAATTAAAATTAAATAATTATACACCCAGAAATTAAAATAACTACACATAATACAAAAATGCAGAACAAAAATTAAAATCCTAAGAACTATTATTAAAACAGTACAGGTTCATCCATGACATTCCATGGACCTTCTGTTCAATTAAACACAGGCAGTATCCTCCTCCTCAATCCACATACGGACATCAAAACACAAAAAATAAATTAATTAGCAATGAAATCAAATAATCAAAACAATAACAACAATAAAAGAAAAAAATATCAACAGAAAATAATAACAAAAGTAATAAAAGGAATAGAAAAATAACACTGGAGATGCTGTGCAAATGCCCCTTTTTGAGCCCCTCAGATTGGATTATCACGGTTAAAATTAAGATATTTTTGATTCTGGACTATTGCCTTTGGAAATTTCGATATCGAAAATTAGGGTTTTATGCTCGCAATCTCTCTTTTTTCTCACTATGTCTTCTTTCTCTCAGTCTCTCATTGTAAAAAAATCCTTTCGAAAACCAAAAGAAAAAGAAGTTCCCCCCAGCCAAAAGCCTCTCAAAAAACCATCCTCGTGCATGCATCCAGACTCCACTTTTAAAGCAGAGTCTGTGCATACTGGTTTCCTCCAAAGGAGGAATAGACTCATCTCTTAAAAAATAACCTAATAAGAATTTTTATTTTTAAAGCATTTTGAACACGTTGAAATTTTTGTCAGATAATAACAAAGATAAAATTGAATTTTCAACCAATCAAAATGCTGAAAAATCGATAAAAATATGTGAAAAAATCAACTTTTACGAGTCAAAATTGTGTAATGCCAGTAGGCATTATGCAATGCGGACCGGCATTATGTAATGCCGATCGGCATTGTGTAATGCCGATCGATATTGTGTAATGCCAATCGGCATTACATAATGTCAGTCGACATTACATTAATGCCGCTTTTGGTAATTAAAAGTTAAAAAAAAGGAGTTGGCATTAATGCCGATCGACATTAAATGCCAACTCCTTTTTTTTAACTTTTAATTACCAAAAGACCCCTAAAAATGATTTATTTGTAATCAAATCCTAAAAAATGTTAAAATTTAGTCCCTAAAGTCTAGAAAATCAACCAAGTTCAATTTTTGAATAAATTTCATCATAGGGGCTTACGTCACAATTGTGCACAATTGCATCCCAAAATTGGGTGCTTACAGTTGTCCCCCTTTGTCGCTATTTGCTTGACAAATTGCGGCAAAGCAATAGAAGCACACAATTTCAAAAGAAAGAAATTAGGACACTCGATTATATCCTAAGTGATAGATTGATGCTCAAATTATTGAGCAAGGTGTAGTGTTTGATAAGTCGCACTATATTTCCTATAGAACATCTAGTGGACTTTATGCAAATGAATTTTGCTATATTCCCTATGGGACGTTTAGCGATGATAAATTAAAAACTTGCTATAGTTCCTGTGGAACGTTTAGTAATAATGAATTTTGTTATATTTCCTGTGGGACGTCTAGTGTAGATGAATTGAAATTAATTACATCATACTCAGTCATATGATGTTGATTATACTCGGTCGTATAATCAATTGAGGGTACATTGCACTCGGTCGTATAATCAATTGAGGGTACATTGCACTCGATCGTACAATGCCGACTACACTTGGTCGTGTAGTCTTGAATTGAAATATCGTTATATTCCTTGTGGGATGTCTAACGATGTACACTATATTCCCTATGGGACGTCTAGTGTAGTTGAATTGAATTTTATTATATTCCCTGTAGGACGTCTAATGATGCACACTATATTCCTTGTGGGACGTCTAGTGATGTTGAATTGAAAATCTTATTATAGTTCATGTGGAACATCTAGCAATGATGAATTTGAAAGTTTATGTCATAACTGCTATGCAGTAAATAACATAATGAAGGTTATGACTACTATGCAACACATAACATAATCATTTGAAATTCATATCATAGCTACTGTGCAGCATATGAAACCTTTGATTGAAATCATGCATGTAAAATGCAAAAAATGAGTTCTGTAATCTTATTATGTATTCTGTATTTGATAGAAGATTCAGGATCATAGATTGATTATATAGTCTTAATAATTCAATGAATTATTAATTTGATGAATGTCATGATTTAATTAGGAGCATGTTCCTAATCAGAATGCAAATATGGACCAAATTACAAGAAAGAAAAGATAGATAAAAAAGTAATTAAATTGAAAGGATTAAAATGGATATTCTCCATTTTATATATTCTTTCCCTTTTGCCGATCACTTCACTTCTCTTCCTATTCTTTTCTTCTTCTTCTTCTTTTCACTTGATCTTGATTTTCTTTTCTTGATTTCTTCACCATCTGTTGTCCGATTTACAATCAGTATGAACCTATGGCCTCCTCATCACGCAAAAAACATGAAGGAGCTGAGGCTTTAGAATGTCAAAGGATTCTACCTCTTCGTTTTCCTCAGAACAATCTGGAACTTTGAGAAGACTCAACTATCTTTCCCTTGACTCATTTACATACCCACAGGTGCAGAGATGTGGGTAATGAGGTAACTTTCCTTGCTTCTATTTATTTTTGCAAAAATATTACCTGTATAAATAGTAATTAGAGTTAGTTGCAAAGTAGAATTTGACATTGACATGTATATTAGTCAGAAATTAATATGAAAATGCATTAACTCTGAAAATTGACTTTTGGGTTGTCAGAATGGAGGATCAGATGTCTAGAATTCCAATTGGAATTCCAAATTTCTGATCCGGGTTAATGTTGATCGGCATAGTAGATTGTCGATCGGCAATCTACACTACTGATCAAATTTTTTTTAAGGCTATTAATTAATTAATTAATTAACTTATCAAATCCTTCAATTTAAGTTCTTTGATTAATTAATTAATCTTTCAATTAATTAATTATTATTTTCTTTTTAAAATCAAAATAGCGTCTGATGAAGTTCACGGACTGTTTCAATCTAGCTCGAGAATTATTTCATGGACTGCCGGAGCAGGTAACACATCTAATTTGGGCTTCTGGATTTAGGCATTTCATCGATGTACTTTTGACTGTTCGAGGCCGATCTGACCATTATTCTTTATTTCCTTTGATCGAGCGATGGATGGATACTACCCACACTTTTCATACTCGTGTGGGTGAGCTGACCATTTCACCTATGAGCTTCTCTACTATCACCAGGATTGCCTTTGGGGGATCTCCAGTTCCATTTGACATTAGCTATTGTATTCTTCCAGAGCATGCATAGAGTCAGTACATGCGCAACTTGATAGGGTTCGCCCCAATATGAAAGAATGTTCTTCTTTCATCATTAGTTGAGGGATTCAGACGCCTTCCTACTTCGAATCCTCGTTAGATCATTCATAAGGTGAGGTGTTTCCTCCTGATATTATTAGGCATGACCCTCTTTTATGAGACCAGTCATGAGGTTAGTGTCGTTCTGTTGGGTCCTCTTCGTGACTTAGATCGAGTTATCACATTAGATTGGGGATCTGCTATACCCGCTTATATTTATTACATACTGGACACTGTTTGTAGAGGTGTTGTCATGATGTGTGGCTTTTGGCATGTCTTGCATGTATGTTCTCCTTCATTTGATATTTATAGTTTGCTCTTCTTTGCTTTTTTTGATGTGTTCTCTTTTTTCAGATCTGGAGCATAGAGATCGGGTTGATTTGAGGCTTTAACGCTATCAGTTCTAATAGGACCTTTCCTCTGATGATGATATAGGGTTCTTCTCACCTTTCTAGCAATAGGAATACTTTGCAGACATACCATGATTAGTTGAACACTATCGAGTGGCACCTGGTAAGGAAAAAATAAAATTATTAGTATGCTACAGTTTAATAGAAATTTGGTTTAATCTACATAAATTGCAGATAAACTCTGATTGGTTGGAGGGTGTTGAAGACATCCAGCGATATGATTTCATGGCAGTCGTAGCCTGCTTAGAGCCTATGAGGATCTTGCTCTCTGGTTATGGCTGTCTGATGTGGTATCTAGGGGAGCAAGTGTATCGCTGGTCTGCTGGCCCTTCTCGACGTCGCATTCCATATGATGTCCCCTCCTCTATGCTCCGCAACTCGCATCTTACAAGTTCAGAGCTGAGAGATGCACTACAAGGATATGTTGCCTTAGATTTCCTTGAGTGTTCTCAACATTACCAGCAGTTTATCTATAAGAGCCTCCTGGAGCATGTTCCTATTGACGATGATAAGGTAATTTCACATTATTTCCGCTTCTATTTCTAGAACTTATGAATCACTCCTTCTCTTTACAATTTGAGGAGGTTCGCTCTCCTGTTGATATGGATGAGGAGACTGAGATTGCTCCAGAGATTGAGGTTGTTCCTGATATTGAGAGCCCTGAGCCCATACCTAGTCCTGGTCATCATGCTCAGCACGTTGGGTCTAGTTGTGATGGGGCCTTTACCGGTGCTACGCTTGGTGATGTCTCTCTTCCAAATAAGTCTATATTCTATTGGGCTCCTAGTGTTCAGGCTCTAGTTGAGCAGCAGATGCAATTTGGTGACACTCAATTTCCTAGCTTTTATCCACCAAATGCCTCTCATGTGAGTCTGTTTGCTTTATTTCTTATATGGATCTATACACTTGACATTGATATTAATAAAATTTTACAAAACAGATTCCTCGGACACAGGCAGAGTATCTATATGGACTTGCCTCATCTCAGAGATTATTTATGATGCAGGTTACAAAAAATTGGCAGGAAAGCGCCCTCACTGAGATAATGCAAATGTATGCATGTTATGTATGTAATGCATATGATATGGTATTTTCTGTGTATGCAGAGCTATTCCAGCAGTCTAGAGTGGGAAAATGAGATGCTTCATCTGCATCTTCTAGACTTAGGCTTTGATCCGTATCATGCTGGGACTTCATCTGCCAGATCTCCAGACACTTATCATCATGATGACCTTACTAGAGGATGGAGCCCATGGCCTGATACTAGAGCACGGGATGAGTGATTTAGAGTTTCTGACTTTCTGCGTGTCTGTATCTAATTGCTCTCTATTGTAGTATTGTTTTTATCCTGTACAGTCTAAAACATTATTAGATAGAACTGAAACAGTGTTTGCATCTTAATGGATTTTTTTTTTAAATATTTAGTTACAAGAAAAGCTGAGCTTGCTTAATGTACCCTTCAATCCTTTGACTTATCAACCTCATCAGCTACAATCTCATCCTCTGAAAATGAAAGACAAACATTCTATGGACCAATGGATTGACTGGTTGAAGAAGATTTTAGATGCTGAGATCACATGTGTCTGCCCTTGGTGGAGATTGAAGTTCATGACTATTGAGTTATATGATCACTGTGTTCCTATTCTAGGGCTGCACTTCTTTACCTTTTTTACCCCTTTATGCCTTTGTCATCAATATGGTCACCCTCAGTTCATCATTACTATTCTGACTGACTTTGAAGGCTTTCTTTTGAGACAAGATTCTCTGGATAAGATTAGGAGCTTGTGGCCTTGTAGAGCCCTTGAATGGAATATACACCTGGATGCAGATGTTAATACTGATAACGATTATAAAACTTGGGTTGTTATCCAAAAGACATAACCACTAGGATTCGCTAGGTACAAGAGGACCCAAGCTTTGTATGATGGATCGCAAAGGAAGAAACAAAAACATCACTAGATAGAATGGTCTTATAGAGCTAGTTTTAGGCTTTCTTATATTTTGTTATCCCTTCAAGTACTTATGCTTTATAATAAAGAAGGATATGCCAAGTTTAACAAAACTTCAATTTCAATTTCATACATTAATTAGGGCCAAAATGAGTACATTTAATACACCACATGACTTAACTCCTGTTATCAGCTAGTCCTCACAGATTTTCTAACTGAATATTTTTCACTTATATTTTATTTCCTTAAATTTTGCCTGACTAGCCCTTTACGGGTTTTCTAATCAATGGGACCATTATTTTTATTTATTTCCCTAACTTTTGCCTATCAGCCATTTATGAGTTTTCTGAACAGCGGGAATGTCCTAACTTTTGCCTAACTAGCCTTTTCAGGTTTTCTAGCCAGCGGACTTTATTTTTTTTATTCTACTTTTATTCATATTTTTTACAGGTAGTACTTCTTGAGACGATCCAGATTGAAAAGTTCCATAAACTCATTCCCTTCAAGATCTGATATCTTAGTAGCTCCTTTAGGAAAGACCGATTTGACCAAGTACGGTCCTTCCCAATTCGATCTAAATTTACCTCTCGGATCGAACACCACAGCTCTAGACTATTTCAGCACCATATTTCCAGCTTTCATCTTCCCAGGCTTAACCTTCTTGTTGAACGCCCTTGCTATCCTTCTTTCATATATCTGAGTGTGGAATAAAGCATCCATCCTTTTCTCATCTAGAGATACTAGGTGATCATATTTTTTTTGTGCCCATTCATTCTTAGTTATTTTAGCCTCCATGACTACTCTTAAGGACTTAATCTCAGTTTCTATAGGCAAAACTGCCTCACAACCATATACTAATGAGAACGGTGCTTGGCCTGTGGCGGTTCGAGCTGTAGTCCTATATCCCCATAAAGCAAAAGGAAGATATTCAAACCAATCCTTGTAGGTTTTAACCATCTTAGAAAGGATTTTCTTCACATCTTTATTAGCCGCTTCCACTGCTCCATTAGCTTAAGGGCGATAAGGTGAGGATTTATGATGCTCAATCCCATACTTTTGTAATAACTCTGTTGTTTATGCTTGAAATTAAACCCCATTATCTATCATAATATGATGTGGAACCCCATATCTATAGATAAGGCTCTTCTCGATGAATTGTGCCATCTATTTTGCTTTTAGAGTATTGAAAGATTATGCCTCTACCCATCTCAAAAAGTAATCAATTGCCACCACTATGTATTTATGCCCATTTGATGTTGTCGGTCTTATCTCTCCTATGATATCAATTCCCCATGTTGCAAAGGGCCATGGGGATGATAAACTATTCAGCACTGTTGGAGGCATGTGACTAAGATTCCTATGGATCTGACACTGATGACATTGTCTTACCATCCTGATACAATCCTTTTCCATGCTCATCCAGTAATACCCTTGTCTGAGTATCTTCTTAGCTAGAATTATCTCGTTCATATGAGAACCACAAGCCCCTGCATAAATCTCTTGCATTACCTCTTCAGCTTCATCCTTTTTGAGACACTTGAACTGCATCCCGTTCGGCATTCTTTTGTATAATACCCCATCATGACTTGCATAGTTACATGCAAGAACATGAACAACATATCTTTCTTTTGAGACTGCTTCATCTGGATAAATTCCTTTTTCAATGAACCTCTAGACATTATAAAACCAAGGCTTTTCTTTGGTCCCCATTTGAACATTCATAATCTGCTCGCCCCCATAACACTATGCTCTAGACTTCATGATCACTAAAGGTTTCATAGCCAACCCAGTTGCACCATCCCACATTGAAGAGAGTGTTGCAAGTGCATCCGCCATCTGATTATCATCTCTGGACAAATGGATAAAGAGACATTTAGTGAAATTCTTCATTAAGGCTTTCAAATAGCAGATATAAGGCTTCAGCCTTTCCTCTTTTACCTCCCATTCTTCATTAGCCTGATTGATGACTAACATTGAATCTCCATAAACCAACAAATCTTTCGCTCCAGCTGCCACAACCACCTCAATCCCACAGATACATGCTTTATACTCGGCCATATTGTTTGTGACCTTGAAATCCAATTTGTTTGCCATTGGTATGGTTTCTCCTTTCAGTGTAACAAGAATCACTCCTAATCCAACTCCTTTGTTGTTTATAGCTCCATCAAAGTAAAGTTTCCACTCCTGGTGCTCTACAACTGCTAAGTTATTATCTGGAAACTCCAAATTCCACTGTTCTTCACCTTTAATCACATTCTGAGCTAAGAATTCTGCTACTGCTCTTCCTTTTATTACCTTTGTAGTAATGTACTCTATATCAAATTTAGTTAAGAGTACTAACCATCGAGACATTTTTCCAGTTAAAGCCGATGCTAGAAATAGATACCTTAAAGGGTCTATTCTTGAAATAGCTTGAACCCTATAAGATTGAAAATAATGTCTCAATTTCCTCATAGCCCAAATCATGATCAGACATGTCTTTTCTACTAAATCATATTTTTTCTCGTATGGCAGAAACTTCTTGCTCAAATAGTACACTGCGTGCTCTATTCCATCTGACCCTTCTTGTGCTAACATTGCCCCCATTGCATCCTCTTCTAAAGCCAAGCATAAAACCAACAGCTTACCCTATCTAGGTGGTTTCAGAATAGGTGGATTAATAAGATACTCTTTGATCTTATTGAAAGCTTTTTGACAATCATCATTCCACTTAACCGGCTGATCTTTCCTTAAGAGCTTAAAAATAGGATCACAAATGTTAGTTAGTTTTGCGATAAACCTACTAATATACTACAACCTGCCAAGGAATCCTCTTACTTCTTTCTCTTTCTTTGGTGTCGGCATTTCATGGATGGCTTTCACTTTATCTGAATCCACTTCAATTCCTCGGCTGCTCACTATGTGCCCTAACAGCTTCCCTAAAGTAACCCCAAAAATACACTTCTTCAGGTTGAGTCTCAAATTTTATCTCTCAATTCGGGCCAAGAACTTGTCTAAGGTTTCAAAGTGTCCTCCCCTTATCTCTTATTTGACCATCATGTCATCTACATACACTTTAACCTCCTTATGCATCATATTATGGAAGAGTGCAGTAGCGACTCTTTGATAAGTTGCACCTACATTCTTCAGTCCGAAAGGCATCACCTTGTAATAATAAGTCCCCCATTCTATGATGAAAGTTGTCTTAATCTTGTCCATGACTGTCATCATTATCTGATTGTACCCGAAAAATCCATCCAGAAAAGAATACATTGCACTTGCTGCGGCACTATCCACTATTACATCAATGTGAGGTAACAAGAAGTCATCTTTTGGATAGGCTTTGTTCATATCCCTAAAATCTACACACATTCATACTTTGCCATCTTTCTTAGGAATAGGTACTATGTTTGCTAGCCATTGAGGGTAGTCTACTACTTCTAGGAAGTTAGCCTATATTTGCTTGGCAACTTCCTCCCTTATCTTTTCTGTCCATTCTGGTCTTAATCTGTGCAATTTCTATTTAACCAGCTTGGTTTCTAGATGAGTTAGAATGTGATGCTCTGCTATTTCCCTATCCAAACCTGGCAAGTCTTCATAAGTCCAAGCAAATACTACCTTTCTTTTTATTAATATTCTCTCAAAATTTTTTCTCTCTTTAGGAGTTACATCATGTGATATAGAAATGTTCTTTGGACTATCATTTGTGCCCATGTTAAATGAATCAAACTAAATTGAATTAATGTCAAACATGCATGACCGATCAAAATTATAATGCACAGAACTATTAGGATGCACATCACACAAGTAAGCAAAACTAGCATTCATGTCATTGACCATAGAAAAAATAACATGTTCGTCCGCATAAAAATCGGACATTATTACATCAGTTTCTTCATAAAAAAAAACATCAATGAAACTATCACTAATGACAGTAGCTAAGTCCTGGGGTGGTTCCTTCTTAGGTGGCAAACACAGCAGCTCCTCAACAACATCATCACCTATCCTTTCAGTTACTTGCTTCATGACTTCCTCTTTGTTGCTGGTTACTAGGCTTTCCACAATCTGCTCCTTGAAGATCTCAAACCCAAGGACATTCTTTCCAGCCACATTAACAGATTCTTTAGTGCCCAGATAATACTTGCCCTCCCTGGGCTTGATGAAGTTCTCACTTAGTGGTCCAATCCTTCCCAAGGGCTTATTTCTTTTTGCTTTCTCCTTGTTCCTTGCTCTTCTACTAGTCAATTCTACCTCAGTATATCCCAAACCCTTTGTATGGTCCTGGGTTTTAATGCTCAGGAGCTTAGAACTTCCTTGTTCATTCTTTCTGAGCCCCTATCCAGGTCGATAATTCATGCTCTCCATCATTTTTGCAACTCTGGGATCCATCTCATTGACTATTCCAGTAACTTGGAAACCAGGCGGAACACACACTTGCTTCTATTTATCAAGTATGGCTACCACAGCTGCATTGGTTCCCACTTCTATGGTCACAACTTCTCCTTCATTAGGGAATTTTATTTTATGGTGCACAATTGAAGGTACTCCTCCCAGGGCATGAAACCACGGCCTTCCCAATAGTAGGGCATAAGTGACTGGAATGTCCAACACGGTAAATTCAACAATTGACTCTATAGGCCCTATTTTGACCAAAGCCTAAAATGTTCCCTCCATATTCCTTGTACTGTCATCATAAGCTCTGATTATGAGGTTTGAAACCATTAAGTCATCTACTTTCAAACCCATATTAGGTAGGATTTTTAGCGGGCATACATTTATAGCTAAACAATCATCTACCATCACAAAGTTGGTTCTATTTCCTTTTACTTCAGCTACGATAAATAATGCCTTATTATGGTTTCGTCCCTCCAAAGGCAAGTCATCGTCTGAAAATGTTATCAGCCCATGTTTCTTTTCTGTCACCTTTGCTACCATAGCCTCAGGCATAGCTGTCATTTCAATGCTCATGTTCGATAAAGCTTTAACCAGAGCCCTTCTGTGGCTGCCTGAATGCATCAGTAATTCCCATATGCTCACACTCGCTTTAGCCTTCTTGAGTTATTCCAAGATCAGGTCTTCTTTCTGTCCTTCCTCTACTTTTACACCTTCTGTTTCTTCCCTTTCTGCTACTCTTTCATTTTGCTTTTCTGCTGTTCGGTAATTCCTTCTGCTTCTAGTAACATGATTCATATTTGAAGTATCACTCCATACATTAAAACTGCCTGGGCTTTCTTCATCAGAGTCATACTAGATGTCAATAACTCCAATGATTCGGTCTCTTTTCCCATCCTTCCACACTTCCACTGTGCATGTTTCTTTTCCTTTCAACTCCCTTAGCTTGTCTACATGTTTTCTGTAATCGAACTTGCCCGAAGGTTGTCCCAAAAGATCTTCAACTCCTCTTAGCGACTGCTTGGGAATTTTAGGCTCTTCTTTTATTGGCTTATCATCAAACTCATCTCCCCAACCTGAGGGCTTAATTAATTCAATAGGGATATTAGCAGAGGGTGGTTTCGAGTAGAATACTCTGTAATCAAACTTGCCTGAGGGTTGGCCTAGTAAATCTTCCACTCCTCTCTGTGGATGTCTAAAAGGTTCTCCATTGGGTATAAGGTTGAGGTCCTCAAAGGAGCTTAGCACTTCTTCTTCACTAACCCCAGAGTTGATCATCATGGTGGTTGGTGGTGAAACATTTTGGTAATCTGGGAAAGGGTTGTTTCTGGTGTTTGGGTTGGAATTGGATTTCATAGGGTTGGTTATTTTTCTAGAGTCTATCAGGTTTTGGATCTTATGTTTTAGGCAAATGCAGGTATCTGTGGAATGGCCAGCTACTTGATGAAACTTGCAGTAACTATTTGGATCATAGCCAGGGAGATTTGGATTCGGGGGTTTGGAAAAGGTTAAAGGTCAGAGCAGGCCTTTTTGGATTAGCCTCTCTAGGACTTTAGAGAGTGGTTGGTTAAAGTTAGAGAACCTTCGGGGTTGCTGAACTGCACGCACCTCTATAGCTCGGCTAGTACTTCCTTGTTGTATGCCCCCAGTTGGGTAGTTTTGAGTTCCTGTGCCTCTAACAGTTTTATTTTTCTCACTCTCAATTTCCTCAGCTTGTAACCCATCATCATACAAATCCACAAAGGTTTTGGGATTTATCATCTGTAACCTCTCGACCAAATTAGGTGACACATTACAAACTATCATTCTAACTTGATCCTTCTCAACAACCTTATTTTTCATCAATCCTACCTTATTCATGAATCTGGTCAGAAAATCAGAGAAGGACTCATTGGGTTTTTGCTTAGTCAACTCCAAATCCCTAATTAACACTTCTAATCGAGTGTTATAATCATATTGTTTCAAGAATGCAGTACAGAGTTCCTTCCAGTCAATTCTAATAGACTTCTCTAACCCATGGTACTAGTTCACAACCATTCCTTCTAGGGACAGTACAAATAGCCTAGCAACTACTGACAATGGTGCTTTAGTAGTGCTAATGGTTATGGTGTATTAACTCAAATGGATCCTTGGATCTCCTCTTCTATCAAATTTCTACAGCTTAGGCATTTTGAATTTTTTAAGTAGCTTATCTCTCTCCATTTGTAGCATGTCATCGAAGTCAAAGAATACCCCATTCCTTATCCTCTAATCAGCTCTTCCATCTTGGACATTTTCTAAGTCAGTGCTCGCATCTGCTTGGACGCAAGGTCTTAGACCAATTCAAGTGATTCTCTCTTTGCCTTTTCTACCATGTAGTTTTCAATGTCTTCCATTCTCACATCAGTAGTAGGCACATTTCTAGGAGCATGTTGCCCCCCAACATTGTTAGTAGTAGGTGGAGGAGCTACAACAACAAGTGGAGCTCCTATAGCAGGTGGCTGTTCAATAGTAGTAGCTAGTGGTTGTTCAATAACAACAGTAAGTGGTTGTCCAATAATAGGTTGCACTAGTCCGACCAAAGCCTGTCTTAGTTCATCTTGCATCATAGCTCTCATGTCATCCATCAAAGCTCCCTTAATGTCCTATAAGGTCCACATCTCTAGTTGTTGTTCCATTTTAGTCTGTTCAGTCTGAGCTAATTCAGCTTCTAGGAATAGTGGGTTAATTAGACTCCCTTCTAGTCTCTCCAGTCTGTGAAGAATGCTTTGAGCTATAGACTCCAGACTTAAATCAACTCTGGTCAATCTGCCACCTCTTCGTCCCCAGACATGAGAAGACCTAGATGAATCTATGATGGCTGCAAAACAAGGTATTAGTATGATGCATGGACTGTATGTATGCATGTATGCATGATGCACATGCTATGCAACAAGTAGCAAACAAGCACTTAGCACGTAGCAAGTATCAAGAAGCAATCAACAGGAAACATGCAAGCATAAGCCTTCCAACCTTATTTCTCCCACACATGTGTTTAATGCTGAGTTTCTTTTCCAAGGATTTTTGGTCTTGGCCTTCATATCAACAGGGGATATTAAGAGCCGACGTGCATGCCAAATCTCTCTTTTAAGATAAAAGCATAGAAACAATATTTCTATAAATAAAGGTCTAGCCTAATCCTTATTAGCTTTGAATGAGCTTCAAAGGTATAGGTTTAGGCTTTTATAAATAGAAATACCTCATGGTAATTCAAATAAACAAGTATTTTGGGTAAAGATCCTAGGGGAAGTAACTAAGCCATTATATGTGGTTAGGGTTCGGTGAAAAAGTTAAGGTTCCCTTAGCAAGATGCTCTCCATTATGGACTTTGAGTTACAGGCCAAGGTCAGAGGGGCCCAGCATTCTTTACCAACTCGAGAGAATATCACCCCCCCTTAAGGACTTGGGTTACAGACTCTAGTCAGATGAGCCCGGTAATCTCTCTTAAACCAAGTTAAGGCTAAGAGTGATGGTTAGCCAATATACAACTCCATGAAGCTAGTGGAATCATGGAATCATAAACCAATGCCATCAGTTTAGTAGGGACATGCAGAATGAATGCAAGAATGAAATAATAATCGATAAAACAATTCTAAAGAACACAAGTAGAATCAATATCTCTTATCCCCAGTGGAGTCGCCACTGTAGATGGCGGGGTTTAGTGTGCGTCCAAGATTTTAGAAACTATGACACTATTTAGGCTCAGGGCCTTAAAGAACACACTAACCACTGTCACAAAGACATGGCATGGAGATGAGGAGTTGCCACCTAGGGTAATAATTGGGACAATTTGACTGGTGATACTCGATTCTCAAAAAGAAAGTTAGCACCATAACCAGGAGATTCTGGATACGGAATACTAACTTCTCTTAGTCTCATGTTCATTTAAAATAATTTTATAAATGATTGTTTCATCCTCTACTTACATGCAATTTTATTAAACGCTAATTAACATCCATCTACCCAAAAAGGCAACAAGTCAATAAAATTACAAGTAAAAATGCATTAAAAAGGCAATGTCCCTATATCTAAACTATGTTAATTTTATTTTATAAGTTAGCTAAATCTACATTTTATTTACAAGTGAAATGGACTAAAGGTGGGCCTACATTTTTATTAATTAGTGAGCCTAGATTTATTTATTTTTTAGTCTTTCTAAAATATGGGCTTAAATCTATTCAATTTTAAAGGAAATGTTAAATTAGTGGGTCTAAGTCTAACTTGGTTTTATTTTAAGTGAAATGTGGGCCTAGGTCTATTTATTTTAAAAGAAATAAATTTAAATGGGCTGAGCTAAGTCTAAACAAGTTTTAATTAACTAAGTGGGCCTAAAATCTAATTAACCTAATGGGCCTAGGTTGATTTTAATTATTTAAAACCTAAATCATTTTTAAGCCTATTTATTTATTGGGTTAGACCTAAACGTGGGCTTAGGACCCAAAAACATAAAAACATAAAAAAACAAGCCCAAAATAAAATAAAACACAAAAAATAGATCAAACAAATATTACAGTGATTTTCTAAAAAAACCCTAAATTAATTACATGCAAATCCTAATTTAAGCTACTGCTACCATTGATTTTTTACCCAATTGAACCTAATTACTAATCAATTTTAAAATATAGACATTTAAATCTTTCACTATTCCCACTACTGGGGCTATTACAAACTACGTACAAAATTAAAATTAAATAATTATATACCCAGAAATTAAAATAACTACACATAATACAAAAATGCAAAACAAAAATTAAAATCCTAAGAACTATTATTAAAATAGTACAGGTTCATCCATGACATTCCATGGACCTTCTATTCAATTAAACATAGGCGGTATCCTCCTCCTCAATCCACATACGAACATCAAAACACAAAAAATAAATAAATTAGCAATGAAATCAAATAATCAAAACAATAACAATAATAAAAGAAAAAAACATAAATAGAAAATCATAACAAAAGTAATAAAAGGAATAGAAAAATAACACTGGAGATGTTGTGCAAATGCCCCTTTTTGAGCCCCTCAGATTGGATTATCACCGTTAAAATTAAGATATTGTTGATTTTGGACTATTGCCTTCGAAAATTTCAGTATCGAAAATTAGGGTTTTATGCTCGCAATCTCTCTTTTTTCTCACTGCGTCTTCTTTCTCTCAATCTCTCACTGTAAAAAAATCCTTTCAAAAACCAGAAGAAAAAGAAGTTCCCCCCAGCCAAACATCTCTTAGAAAAGCCTCTAGAAAATCATTCTCATGCACGCATCCAGACTCCAATTTTAAAGCAGAGTCTGCGCGTACTGGTTTCCTTCAAAGGAGGAACATACACACCTCCTAAAAAACAACCTAATAAGAATTTTAATTTTTAAAGCATTTTGAACACGTTGAAATTTTTGTCAGATAATAATAAAGATAAAATTGAATTTTCAACCAATCAAAATGTTGAAAATTCAATAAAAATACTTAAAAAAAATCAACTTTTATGAGTCAAAATTATGTAATGACGATCGGCATTATCTAATGTCGGTCGGCATTAAATGCCAACTCCCTTTTTTTAAAAATTTTAATTACCAAAAGACCCTTGAAAATGATTTATTTATAATCAAATCCTAAAAAATGTTACAATTTAGTTCCTAAAGTCCAGAAAATCAACAACCAAGTTCAATTTTTGAATAAATTTCATCATAGGGGCTTACGTCGCAATTGTGCACAATTGCATCTTGAAATTGGGTGCTTACACAATGTGCATACCTTTAAGGCAAGACTGGTTGCAAAAGGTTTCAAACAAACACATGGTATAAACTATAATGAAACTTTTTCACTAATGGCTATGCTAAAATCTATTCAAATTCTCCTTGCCATAACTGCATACTATGATTATGAGATATGGCAAATGGACATCAAAATAGCATTTCTTAATGGAAACTTACTTGAGGATGTGTACATGACACAACCAGAGGGTTTTTTCAATCTTGAGAATTCTGGAAAAGTATGCAAGCTTCAAAGATCCATTTATGGATTAGAGCAAGCATCTCGGAGTTGGAATCTTCATTTTGATGAAGCAGTCAAAGAATTTGGCTTCATTAAAAATGAAGATGAACCTTGTGTATACAAGAGAGTTAGTGGGAGTGCTATTGTGTTTTTAGTGTTGTATGTGGATGACATACTACTCATTGGAAATGATATCCCTATTTTACAAAATGTTAAATCATGGTTAGGGAATTGTTTCTCAATGAAAGACTTAGGTGAAGCTACTTATATATTAGGCATCAAGATCTATAGAGATAGATTTAAAAGCCTAAGTCAAAGCACTTATATTGATAAGGTATTGAACAGGTTTAATATGTAAGATTCCAAGAGAGGATTCTTGCCAATGTCACATGGCATTAGTCTCAGTAAGACTCAATGTCCTATGACATAAGATGAGTGAGACCGCATGAGTAAGATTCCATATGCTTTTGCTATTGGATCTATCATGTATGCAATGTTGTGTACTCGACCTGATGTTTCATATGCCTTAAGCACAATGAGTAGATACCAGTTAGACCCAGGTGAAAGTCACTGGATAGCAGTTAAAAATATCCTTAAGTACTTAAGAAGAACTAAGGATGCATTTTTACTGTATGGTGGTCAGGAAGATGAGCTAGTTATAAATGGTTACACAGATGCCAGCTTCCAAACTGACAAGAATGATTTTTTATCACAGTCAGGATCTGTGTTTTATTTGAATGGAGGTGTAGTGAGCTGGAGGAGTTCCAAGCAAGACACCGTTGCTAATTCTACAACAGAAGCTAAGTACATAGATGCCTTAGAAGCAGCTAAGGAGGCTGTTTGGATCAAGAAGTTCATAACTGGACTTGGTGTTGTTCCTAGTATATCAAATCCAGTGAACTTGTATTATGACAATAATGGAGCTATAGCCCAAGCTAAGGAGCCCAGATCACATCAAAGATCCAAACATATACTCAGGCGCTATTATCTCATTCGAGAAATCATTGAGAGAGGAGACGTCAAGATATGCAAAGTACCTACAATGATAATGTTGCTAATCCACTGACTAAGCCTCTTCCACAGCCTAAACATGAGAGTCATACTAGGTCCATGGGTATTCGATGCGATGTTGATTGGGCCTAGTGCAAGTGGGAGATTGTTAGTGATATGCACTAGGTCAACCATTTGTGATTATGTATTGACTTTCTTATTTTATTAATAAAGAGGTATTTCATTATCATTTGATTTTATGATAATTATATTAATGGTTAATTCTTTCTAAGGCCATCAAGTATGTGACTTGATAGTAAAACCCTTAAACTAAAATAAGAGTTCTATTCTAATTATCCCTAGCTGTTTATTCATTATATATAAATATTAAAGTATTAAGGCTAGTATGAAGTTAACTGATGGTTATGTTTTACTAATCATAAATATGAGATATTAAGTCAACTCATAGGTACATGATGAGAGATCATATACTGGATTGACCCACTATGAAAATACCACATAGATTATTATCATAAATATTTCTCATCACAGTAATTTTATTTTGGTCCTTTAACCTTGAAATCATCATGGATTTCTACATAGCTATTTTATGTTTTGACACATTCTAACATTGTCTTTAACCAGACGATTAAATAAGATGTTGCTGGATATGAAATTAGTTATGTGAGGAATGTGAGTGATTCAGAAGGAATTTATCCCTCATTAATATGAGAGAGATATCTAAGGCCCCTTGATGAGATAGACTGAAGGAAAATGCATGGCCATGCTGAAATGAATTGATAAAGAGTCATCATTTTCAGTCTACTTGGAATCAAGTCACAATATTGAACTATATAAGGATGACATTATATGCCTTATATTCAATTAGGATATTATGTGATAAAGGGACAATAAAATTCACTATAATTAGGTTATGTCAGATTATTGACTTCACATGACTTGGGTAGTCATAATGTTTTGCTAGAGGCCACTTATGACTTGTAGTCCTAAATAAAGATTTAGTCCCACTACCAATGTTATGTGAACCTACAGGGTCACACACTTAGAATAAGCCCAAAATGAATTTGGGTTTAATGAGCCCAAAAAAGAACTCTGTGGAAATAAATAATTAAAGTGTTTTATTTATTTATTTATTTGTTTGTTTGTTTATTTATTTAAGATAAATGTTATTTTAAATAAATAAATAAGATATTATTTCTGATTTATTTTTAAACAAAATCAGAATATAATAAATGGAAGTTACCAAAAGGTCATTGGTAGGTAAAACCCTAATTTGGAGTCTATAAATATGTTATATTCTCTAGGGTTTAACACACTTGTTTTTCCTGCCTCCAAATTCATTTTCTTTCTTCTTAGAAAATAAAGATAGAGTTTTTCTTTTGTTCTTGATTTGTGAGACAATCAAGGAGGTTGCTAGCACACACTCCAATTTTTTTTGTGAAGGGTTGTTTATATGGATACCTATACAGGATGCATCCTTTTGGAGATGTCTTGATCTGAAAAACCAAAGCAAAAAGCTCAAGGTAAGGTGTCACCAGTGTGAACCTCCTCTCATCCTTCCATAAAATCTTGCCTCTTCTATGTTTTTGTGAGTTTTTTAAAACCCTAGATTTAATCAAGTAGTCGAATTACATGGATCCAGGTTTAGGAATGTGATAAAATTTTAATTTTTTCGCTGTGTTGGTATCATGAAACCCAATAATATATTGTACATTTGATTGATACTTATTACTTGCTACTTGTTTCATAGCACGTGCATCATGCATACATGCATTAGACGCATCATACTGACACCTTATTTTACGGCCATCATAGGTTCACCTGGGTCTTCTCGTATTTGGGGATGGAAAGGTGGCAAACTAAAAAGGACAGATTTAAGTCCTAAAGCCATAGCATAAAAGATCCAGCACAGACTGGAGAAGAGTTAAATCAATCCACTTTACTTAGAAGCTGAACCAACTACACCTAAACATATAAAGATGGAACAATAACAAGAAAGGAATTGGACCTTAGAAGATATATCAAAGGAGCTTTGATGGATGAAATAAAGGGTATGATGTAAGATGAACTAAGACAAGCATTATCTAGACTTATGCAACCTACTACTGTTGTCATTCCACCACCTGTTAATCAACCACCTACTACTGTAGCTATCCCACTTACTATAGATGCTCCACTTATTAACAATAATGTTGGGGGCAACCTGTTACTAGAAACCCACCTATTATTGATGTGAAGCTTGAGGATGTTAAAGACTATATGGTAGAGAAAGCAAAGAAAGAATCACTTGAACTGGTGCAAGACCATGAGTCCAAGCAGATGCAACCACTAACCCAAAAAATGTCCAAGATGGAGGAGTTTATTAAGGGACAAGGCATGGGATATTCATTTAACTTCAATGAGATGCTACAAATGGAAGATGATAGGTGGTTTGATAAGTTCAAAATGTCATAACTATAGAAATTTGATGGAAGAGGAGACCTAAGGTTTTATCTCAGTTAATACACAACCATTATGAGTACTACTAAAGCCCCATTAGCAGTAATCATTAGGTTGTTTGAGTTGTCTTTAAATGGGATGGCTGTAAACTAGTATCATGGGCTAGAAAAATCTATCAGGGCTAACTGAAAAGAACTGTGCACTGCTTTTTTGAAACAATATGAGTATAACACTAGATTAGAAGTTTCAATCAGGGATTTAGAACTAACTAAACAAAAATCAAATGAATCCTTTTCTAATTTATTAACTAGGTTCATGAACAAAGTAGGGCTAATGAAGAATAAGCTAGCTGAGAAAGATCAGGTTAGGATGTTAGTCCATAATATATCACCTAATATAGTCAAGAGATTGTAGATAATAAACCCTAAAACATTCATAAACCTGTATGATGATCGTCTACAAGCTAAAAAGATAGAGAATGAAAAGAAGAAAAGCTCTCGAGGCACTAGAGCCCAAAATTAGTCAATTGGGTGCACACAAGAAGGAAGTACTAGCCGAGCTATGGAGGTGGGCGCAGTTCAGTTGCCTAGGAGATTCTCTAACTTTAGTCAACCACTCTTAAAAGTCCTAGACTGACTAATTCAGAAAGGCATACTCTGACCTTTAACCGTTTCCAAACTACCTAACCCAAATGTCCTAGGCTACGACCCTAACAACTATTGTAAGTTTCACCAAGTAGCTGGTCATTCCACAAATACCTGTATCTGCCTTAAACAAAAAATCTAAAACCTGATAGACTCCAGAAAAATTACAGTCCCCAAAAAATCCAATCCTAACCCAAACACTAGAAACAATCTTTTCCCAGACTACCAAAATGTCCTACCACCAGCCACTATAATGATAAACTCGAAAGTTAGTGAGGAGGAAGTGCTAGAGTCCTTTGGAAACCTAAACCCTACAAACAGTAAGGAATCTTTTGATGCCTCTAGTGGAGTTAAGGATTTATTGAGACAACCCTCACGAAAATTAGATTACAAAGTGTTCTACTCCAAACTACCCTCTATTGGCATCCCTATTGGATCAATAGTGGCTTCAGGATGTGGTGATGTGTTTGATAATAAGCCAATAGAAGAAGAAAAATAATCCAAAACTCTAAAACAGTCACAAAGAGGAGTTGAGGATTTGATGGGTAGCCCCTCAAGTAAATTTGATTACAAAGTATTCTATTCAAAACCAACTTCTTTTGACATACCTCTTAAGCAGATTGTGCCTATAGGATGGGGTGATGAGTTCGAAGAGGAGAGTAAAGGGTCCTTAACTCCTGAGCAAGGGATCAATGAGCTACTAAGTGAGCATTTGAAAAAGCTTAACATGGAGGGAAAAGAAACATACATAGTGGAAGTGTGAAAAAATAGAAAAAGGGACCGGATTATTGGGGTTAAAGACATCTGGTATGACTTTGACAAGGAAAGTCCTGCTAGTCTTGACGTATGGAGTGATAACCCCAATGTGAATCATGTCACTAAAAGTGGGAGGAATTACAAAGTAGCCAAAAAGAAAATCGAGAGCGTGGTAGAAAGAGAAGAAGTAGAGGATATAAAAACAGAAGAAGGAGAAAAAAAAAGACTTGATTTTGGAACAGCTAAAGAAGGCTAAGGTAAATGTCAGCATTTGGGAGCTACTTATACATTCAGGTAGTCATAAAAGAGCTCTCGTCAAAGCTATGTTAAACATGAACATTGAAACAATAGCTACACCTGAGGCTATGGTAGCAAGGGTTACATAAAAAAGAAACATGGGCTGATAATGTTCTCAGATGATGATTTGTCATTGGCAGAAAAAAATCATAATAAAGCATTATTTATCCCAACTAAAGTGAAAGGGAAGTGAACCAACTTCACAATGGTTGATGATAGTTCTACTATTAATTTATGTCCATTAAAGATCCTACCGAATTTGGGTTTAAAACCCAATGACTTAATAAGTTTAAATCTAATAATCAGAGCCTATGATGATAGCACTAGGAATATGGAGGGGACATTCCAAGCTTTGGTTGAAACAGGACCTGTGGAATCCACTGTTGAGTTCACTATATTACACATCCCTATCACATATGCCTTGCTTTTAGGAAGGCCATGGTTCCATGCTCTAGGAGGGGTATCCTTAATTGTGCACCAGAAGATAAAATTCCCTTATAAACGAGAGGTTGTGACTATAGAAGATGGAACTAGTGTAGTTATGGCAGCTATATTGGAGAAATATAAGCAAGTGTGCATTCCTTATGGTTTCCAAGTTACTAGGATATTTAAAGGAACTGAGATGGACCCGAGATTTATGAAGATAATGAAGAGCATGAACTATCAACCTAGATAGGGGCTAGGAAAAAATGAGTAAGGAAGCCTTAAACCCCCAAAATTCAAAAGTCAGGGTGACACCAAGGGATTAGGGTGCACTGAAATGGAACCTGGTAGCAAAAGAGGAAGGAAAAAGGGAAAGGCCAAAATAAATAAGCCCTTAGGGAGAATTGGGCCGATAAGTGAGAATTTATTAAGCCAAGGGAAGGAAAGTACTATCTGGGTGCTAAGGAATCTGTCAATGTCACTGGAAAAAACATTTTTGGGTTTGAGATCTTCAAGGAGCATATTGTGGAGAACCTAGTAAAGGATAACAAAGAGGAAGTGATGAAGTAGGTAGCTAAGAGGATGGGTGTACTACTATTAAGGAGTTGCTGTGTCTACCACCTAAATGTTTTGTGCATTATAATTTTGATCATCCATGCATGTTTGACATTAATTCAATTCAATTTGATTCATTTAATATGGGCATGAATGATAATCCAAAGAATATTTCTATATCACATGATGTAACTCTTGAAGAGAGGGAAACTTTAGAGAAAATATTAACAAAAGGAAGGTAGTATTTGCTTGGACTTATGAAGATATGCCAAGTTTAGATAGGGAAATTACAGAGCATCATATTCCAACTCATCCAAAGATAAAATTGGTTAAACATAAATTACGCAGGCTAAGACTAGTGTGGACAAAGAAAATAAAAAAGGAGATTACTAAACAAATTAAGGCTAACTTCTTGGAGGTAGTAGATTACCCCTAATGGGTAGCAAACATAGTCTCGGTACCCAAGAAAGATGGTAAGGTGTGTATGTGTGTTGATTTCAAAGATTTAAATAAAGCATGTCCGAAAGATGACTTTCCTTTTCCCCACATCAATGTCATAGTGGATAGTGCAGTGTTAAGTGCAATGTATTCTTCCATGGATGGGTTCTCTAGGTATAATCAAATAATGATGGTAGTTATGGATAAGATAGAGACAACTTTCAGTACAAAATGGGGGACCTATTGTTATAATGTTATGCCTTTTCGGTTGAAAAATGCAGGTGCAACATACCAAAGGGTAGCTACTACTCTTTTTCATGACATGATGCATAAGGAAGTTGAAGTGTATATAGATGACATGATGGACACGTCAGAAACAAGAGAGGGACACTTTAAAGCACTAGATAAGTTCTTAGCATACATTGAGAGGTATAATCTAAGACTCAACACGAACAAAAGCATTTTTGGAGTTACTTTAGGGAAGCTACTGGGGCATATAGTTAGTAGCAGAGGAAGCAAAGTAGATCCATATAAAGTGAAAATTATTCAGGAAATGCTAGCACCAAAGATAGAGAAAGAAGTGAGAGGGTTTATTAGCAGGTTATAATATATTAGCATGTTCATAGTAAAGCTTACTAATATTTATGACATAATCTTCAAGTTGTTAAGAAAAGATTAACCTATAGAGTGGAACAATGATTGTCAGAAGGCCTTTAATAAAATAAAAGAATATCTCACCAATCCACCTATATTGAGACCACTGAGCTAAAGTAAACCATTGATTTTGTATTTAGCTCTAGAGGAAAAGGCAATGGGGGTAATGTTAGCTTAAGAAGGACTGGATGGGATAGAGCACGCAATGTATTACCTCAGCAAAAAGTTCTTGCAATACGAAGAAAAGTATGATTTGGTGGAAAAGACGTGTTTGATAATAATCTGGGTAATAAGAAAATTGAGGCATTACTTTCAATCTTATGGGGTTCAGGCTATTTCAAAGATAAAACCCTTAAGATACTTACTATAGACACCTGCTTTGACTAGAAGGATGTCTCGATGGCTCGTACTCTTAACTGAATTTGATATAGAGTACAGTACCACAAAGGTTATCTAAGGGAGGGTAGTAGCGGAATTCCTTACATAGAATGTAATAAAGGGTGATGAACCATGGAACCTAGAATTTCCAAATGAGAATCTAGCAATTGTAGAGCATTGAGAATGAAAACTTTATTTTGATGGGGCTACAAACAACAAAGGAGATAGATTAGGAGTAATCCTTATTATGCCAGAAAGAGAAACCGTACCGATGGCTAAGAAATTGGATTTCAAAGTAATTAATAATATGGTTGAGTATGAGGCATGCATTCATGGAGTGGAATCAGCAATGGCAGTTAGAGCAAAGGAGTTATTAGTATATGGGGATTAAATGTTGGTTATTAGTCAGGCTAACAAAGAATGGGAAGTAAAAGAGGAAAAGCTAAAACACTATGTCTGCTATTTGAGGACTTTAATAAAGACCTTCACCAAATGTCTTTTTAACCATTTATCAAGAGATGATAATCAAATGACAGATGCTCTAGCAATGCTCTCTTTAATATGGGACAGTGTAACTGGATTGACTATGAAGTCATTAATGATTATAAAATCAAAAGCTCCATGTTATAAGGGTAAGCAAATTATGAGAATTCAAGTAGGAATTGAAAAGAAACCCTGGTTTTATGATGTTCAAAGGTTTATTAAGGAAGGAAAATATCTAGATGAAGCCACTTCAAAAGAGAGATATGCCCTACATGTTCTTGCACGTAATTTACAAGTCATAATAGGGTGTTGTATAAGAGAATGTCGAATGGGATACAGCTCAAATGTCTCAAGAAAGATGAAGCAAAAGAGGTGATGAAGGAGATTCATGCAAGAGCTTACGATTCTCACATGAATGGAATAATCCTAGCAAAAAAGATAATCAGACAAAGGTACTACTGGATGAGCATGGAAAGAGATTGCATTAAGATAGTAAGGCAGTGCCATCAATGTCAGATCTATGGGAATTTCAACCACCTTCCTCTAACAGTGTTGAATAGCATATCATCTCCTTGGCCTTTTACAGCATGGGGAATTGATATCATAGGAGAAATAAGGCTGACAACATCAAATGGACATAAATATATAGTTATGGTAATTGATTACTTCTTTAAATGGGTAGAGGCTGAATCTTTTAATACTCTAAAGGTGAAGCAGATGGCCCAGTTCATTTAGAAGAATCTTATTTATAGATATGGGGTTCCACATCATGTTGTGATGGACAATGGGGCTTAATTTCAAGCAAAGATAGTAGAGTTATTATAGAAATATGGGATCAAGCATCATAAGTCTTCATCATATCATCCTCAGGCTAATGGAGTAGTGGAAGTAGCGAATAAGAATATTAAGAAAATCCTCTCTAAGATGGTCAAAACTTACAAAGATTGGTCTGAGTACCTTCCTTTTGCCTTGTAGGGATACAAAACTATAGCTAGAACTACCACAAGCCAAACTTCGTTCTCCTTCATGTATGGTTGTGAAGCAGTTTTTCCTATAGAAATTAAGATCAAGTCTTTGAGAGTGGTTATATAGGCCAAAATGCCTAAGAATGAATGGGCACAAAAGAGATATGATCATCTGGCATATCTAGATGAGAAAAGGATGAATGCTTTATTTCATACTCAAATATATCAGAGGAGGATAGCAAAGTCGTTTAACAAGAATGTAAGGCTAGGGAAAATAAGAGCTCGGGACATGGTGTTAAAATAGTCTAGAGTGATGTTGTTCAATCTGAGAGGAAAATTTAGATCAAATTAGGAAGGACAGTACTTAGTCAAGTCATTTATGCTAAAAGGAGCTGCCAAGATATATGATCTTGAAGGGAATGAGTTCATAGAGCCTATTAATCTTGATCACCTCAAGAAATACTACCTATAAAAATAAATAAAAATAGTATAAAGAAAATAAAGTCTGCTGACTAAAAAACTCAAAAAGGCTAGTCAGGCAAAAATTAAGACATTCCTACTATTCAGAAAACCTATAAAAGGCTAGCAAGCAAAAATTAGGGAATAAATAAAAGAAAAAGGTCCCACTTATTAGAAAACCCATAAAAGGCTAGTCAAGCAAAAGTTAGGGAAATAAAATGTGAACAAAAAATATTCAGTTAGAAAATCCAAAAGGACTAGCGGATAACAAAAGTTATGTCATGTGATGTAGTAAATGTACTCATTTTAACCCTAATTAATGAATCTTTTTGAAATTGAATTTTTTTATAACATTGATTGTTCTATCTTATTTATAATGCTTAAGTACTAGAAAGGAAAACAGAACATAAATGCTTAAAATTAGCTCTGTGAGACCATTTTGCTTTAGTGGTGCCTCTGTTTCTTCTTCTTATGAGATTCATCATGTCAAGCTTGAGTCCTCTTGTATTTATAAAATCTAGGTGACTCTGTAGCTTGTATCATGACCCAAGTCTTGTAATTATCATCAATAGCTTTATTAGCATTCAAAGATATGTTGTGCTTAAGGGTTCTGCGAGGCTATAAGTCCCTGACCTTATCCAAAAAAATCCTGCCCGAGAGGGAAGCCCTCAAAATTAGTTGGAACAGTAATAATGAATTATGGGTGGTCATATTAACAATAAAGGTGTAAAGGGAAAATGAAAGTTGAAAAGCGTAACCCCGAGATGGGAACACAATAATCATATAAGTCAAGAGTCATGAACTTCAGTCTTCACCAAAGGCAAACCCATGTAATCTCAATGTCCATGATACACTTCATCCAATCAATCTAATGGTATATAGTATGTTTATCTTTCATCTTCAAGGGTTGAGACTATAACTGATGAGGCCAATAGGATAAAGGGTTGGCAGGAGCAGCAAGCAAACTCAATTTCTCTTGTAACTAGATTTAAAAAGTAAAAATAAGAAATCCGCTAAGTTGAAAACCCAAAAGGGCAACTTAGGCAAAAGTTAGGGCATGCCTGTTAAGATGAAAACCTAAAAGGGAAACTTAGGCAAAAGTTAAGGTTAAAAAAAATAAATAATAATAATAATAATAATAATAATAAAATTCACTTAGGACCATTTATTCATCCAAGTTTAATTTTAAGAAACAGAAATTTAAAATAGATCAGTACAAGAAGGCAGTCTGACATAACTACAAATCAAAAATAAATATAGCTTGGAATCAATCATCCCGAGCTCCATTATTAGGCCATGGGCTCCATCCTCTGCTAGGATCATGATGATGATAAGTATCTAGAGGTCTGACAGATAAAGTACACATTGTAGGGGTCCATGCTCAAGTCTGCAAGCCACCGATGAAGCATCTTGTTCTCCTGTTCCAGATCCCTAGAATAAATCTGCACATATAGGAAACATCATATCATATGCATTCCATGCATACATTTGCATAATAAGTGTATATGCTTACCCACCAACTATTTGTAACCTGCATGGTAAATAACCTCTGAGACGAGGCGAGTCCGTGCAAATACTCTGCCTATGTCTAGGGTCCCTATTTTGCAAAGTTGTACTAACATCAATACCAAGTGCATATATAATACAAGAAATAAGTTAAACAAACTCACATGAGAAGTATCTACTGGGGAAAAGCTGGGGAGCTAAACAACAATGAAATGCATCTGCTGCTCAACCAGAGCATGAATAATAGGAGCCTAATAGAGCATAGATCTGTCAATAATGGGGACATCACCAAAAATAGTGCCAGTAAAGGTTCCTTTACAACTGGTCCCAACATGCTAAGTATGTTATGCACAACCAAGTCTAGGCCAAGATACCTCAAGCACAATCTCAGGCTCAGGAGCAATCTTAACCCCCTGAGTAGTCTCAACCACCTCATCCATCACCTCATTGGTAGGGAAGCTAATCTCCTTAAACTGCGAGAAAAGAAAATAAGTGATTTGAACATTTTGGAAGAGAAATGATCAGAAGTTAGCTCAGCCTGGTTAGCAAAAACATGCTCCAATAGGTTCTCATGGATGAACTGCCGATAATGGCGAGAACACTCAAGGAAAATCATGCCATCATATCCCTATAATGCCTCTCTTAACTCTAAACCCATCATATGAGAACTGTATAACATTAAGAGTAGAGCATCATAGGGAATACGACATCGGGAAGGTCCAGAATGCCATTGATACACCTGCTCTCCTAAATACCACATCTGGCAGCCAAAACTAGGGAGTAGAATCCTCATGTCCTCCAGTCATACTGTAGTAAAAATGAAATCGTACCTCTGGATGTCATTCGCTCCCTCCAACCAATTAACTTAATCTACAAAATCATATTATTAATTTTAACTTTCATTAAATAATGAAATACTAATGGTTTTATTTTCCTACTAGGTGCCACTTGATAGTGTTCAGCTTGTCGCGATAAGTCTATAAAGTGTTCATAATGCTCACTAGATGGGAAGAGCCCCATCTCTACATCAGAGGGAGCCTCCTATAAGAACTGATAACACCAAAGCCATAAATCAACCCAATCTCTAGACTCCAAATATGGAAAGAGGAAATAAGTAAACAAAAAAGGATAACGTACATGTAAAGCATGCCAAAAGCCGCACAAGGTGACAGTACCTTTACAGATAGTGTCTAGTCTATAATATAAATAATCTAACGTAGCAGATCCCCAGTCAAGGGTGACAACTTAGTTTAAGTCTCGAAGAGGGCCAAGAAGGGCTATACTAACCTCATGACCAATCTCACAGAAGAGGGTTATGCCAAGCAATATTAGAAGGAGACACCTCGCTTTATGGGCAATAAGACGAGGAGTGGTGGTAGGAAGACATCTGAATCCCTTAATTAAGGATAAAATAAGAACATTCTTTCGATTCTTCCACGTCAGAGAGAACTTAATCAAATCTCACACATACTAACTTTGCACATGCTTAGGAAGACTGCAGTAGCTGATATTAAAGGAAATAGGAATCCCTTTTAAGGCAATCTCGATGATCACAGAAAAACCCATAGGCAAAATAGTCAACTCGCCTACACGAGTATGGAACATATAGGTGGTTTCTATCCTTTGCTCAATTAGTGAGAATAAAGAATGGCGATCGAACCTCCCTCGAGCTGTCAAAAGCCCAACAATAAATCATCTAAACTCGAAGGCCCATACCAGCTACGCCACATTCTTCGGCAACCCGTGAAATAATTCACGAGCTATATGAAAATAGCCCATGAATTTCATCGGTCGCTAGGAGAATTTTAAGGGATAAATAATAATTAATTGATTAAAAAATTTTAAAAAGAAAAAATTAAAAAAATTATTTTTTAGATTGATAAAGTATAATGTCAATCGGCATTCCATAATATCGACCGGCATTGTGTAATGTCAATCAGCATTGCATAAATGCCGACTAATTTCTGGATTTCCAACTCATATTTTCAAACTTTCGATCGGCCATTCAATTGAAATCCTATGTTCCCAGGTTAAATTTAAATTTTTCATGCATTTTTTAAGTGATTTTTAATCTAATTTTAACAACATACACACTAATTTACATTCTGAAATTAATTATGATTATTAACTGTATGAATAAATTTTTGCAAAATAAACAGAAATGAGGAACTGTTACCTTATTGCCCATATCTATGCACTTATGAAGGTGAAGGTGAGTCAAAGTAAGCATAGTAGAACCCTCTCGAAGTCCAAGGTTGTTCTGAGGAAAATGGAGAGGCACAATGGCTAGGTCAGCTGGAATCTATGCTCCTTTATATAGCATGTGTTATGGGTCAGCTATAGGATCCGATGAATTATGAATCAGACCTCAAATGAGCAAGAAATTAAAAGAAGAAAATCAAAGCAAAAAAGAAGAAATGGAGAGGGAAATGAAAGAATAGCATTGAAAAATAAGGAGGGAAGCTTCTTATAAATGGAAAATATCCACTTTGGTCCCTTGACTATACCTACATTCAAAATCAAGTTTTTCTTTGCAATTTCATCCATATTTGCATCTTGATTAGGATTTGATTCCTAATTAATTCATTCAACTCATGTCATCAATTAATGAATTATTAATTGCATCTGTATTTAAATTCTAAATTTTTGTCAAGTGCATAATACATTATAGAATTATAGAATTCAATTTTACATTTTTACATGCGTCATTTTAAATAAAAAAATTTCAAAATTTGTTTCATGCTACAAATTTCAAAATTATCATGTTATGTGCTGCATAGTAATTGTAACATGAATTTCAAATTCAGTATGTTATGTGCTTCAATAGCAGTTATAATATGAATTTTCAAATCTTTTGATCTACCAGATACTACACAGGAGTTATGGTATCATTGCTAGACATTCCATATGAACTATAGCACATTTTTTAAATCACAAATCACTAAATGTCCCGCAAGGAATATAGCAAAATTTTAAATCATAGATTGCTAGACGTTCCACAGGAACTATAGCATTTTTTCAAAAATCACTAAACGTCCCATAGGGAATATAGTGAGAATCATTGCATTTATTTCATTAAATGTCCCACAAGGAATATAATGAAATCCACTATCACTAGACATCCTAAAAGGAATGAAGTGCAATTCAGCAGACATTACATAGTAGTTATGGTGTTATTGCTAGATGTTCCATAGGAACTATAACATGTTTTCAAATCACGAGTCGCTAGATGTCCTATGGGGAATATAGCGAAATGCATAAGTTTCACTAGACGTTCCATAAGAAATATAGTGAAACATATTAAACAAAGCATCTTGCTTTAAATTGCTCAGCAATTTAAGCATCAGCATGTCAATTAGGATACTATGAAGTACCATAATTCTTTCTTTTGAAATTGTGTGCCACTATTGCTTTGCAACAATTTGTCAAGCAAACAATGACAAAGGGGGGCAACTGTAAGCACCTAATTTCGGGATACAATTGTGCATGCATGCGACGAAATCCCCTATGATGAAAATCTAATCGAGAATTGATCTCTAATGTTGAGTTTCATGATTTAACGGACTAAATTACTACGTTTTATGGACTTAATTGCAAAATTTTTTTTAGGGATTTGATTACAAAAATTAGAAACTTTTGAGGACCTTTTTTATAATTTAATTAAAAATAATAATAAATAAATAAATAAATGTGGTCGACCGACATTTAAAGTCAACCGACATTGTGTAATGCCAATCAACATTATGTAATGCCAGTTGACATTAAGCAATACCAATCGGCATTATGGGACGAAAATCAATATTCTAGAGTGCTGATTTTCACTAAAAACTTTTTTTTTACTCTGAAAATTATTTGTTCATCATTTCTTAATTGTTTCATTGGTCTAAGACACCACGTGTCCCTACGTGTGTGAGTCTTTGATTTTTTTCAAAACTCTATCTCTTAATTTTGAAAGTTCAAAAATTAAAAATCCAATGACTGCATGATCACAAGGTTAGAGATGGCTTTAAAAGGCAGAAGGGGGAGGCTGAAAAAATCCTAGCAAAGGAGAGAGAGAGAGAGAGAGAGAGAGCTAGAGAGGCAAAGTTTGTAAAAAAAATCTAGAGAAGCAAAAGGGCTGCGAAAAAACCAGAGAAAGGTAAAAAAACCCTAATTAGCTACTACAAAGAAAAAGTGTGGATTGAAAAACAAAAACCTTCTACTATAGGTTTCAAATCAATAAAAATATGTTTTTTGTTTTTAAAATTCCAGAAATTCAAGGAAAAAATAATAGAGTCAATCTCAAAACGGTGATAATCTCAACCTAAGGGGCATTCAAAGAGCATTTGTACAGCATCTTCTACTATTTTTCTTTTTTATTTTGATTTGATTTCTTTGTTTTATTTCTTGATTGATTCATTACTAATTAATTTTTATTGTTTTTTTTTGTTTTGATTAGTGTCTTATGGTGCTTTAGATGTGAGGTTGGTGATGTGAGATTTTGACAGTATTGAAGAATCCATTGGATGCCATGGACTAAATTTTGTGAAATTCCCATAGAATTTAGGATTTATTATTTTCTACAATATTTTTTCATGGCTTTTATTGGGCTATAATTAATTTGTTTTAATTTCCTGCACTGTAGTTTATAATAACCACAATAGAGGGAAATTAGTGGAATTTTAATTCTCTGCACTAAAAATTAATTAGTAATATAGGCTCAATTTGGTAAAATTCAATTAAAATAAATGAAGCCAATAGATTAATTTTAGGGTTGCATGAAATTGAATTAGGGATTCTTAGAAAAATCATGTAAAAATTATTGTTTTAATTTATTTTTGGGATGTTTATTGAATTGGGCTTGTTTTTATATTTTTATTCTCTTTGGGTCTCATGCCCAAGGTAGGGTCAATCCATTTAATAAATAGGTTTTTTATTAGATTTTTAGGTTTAATTAATTTTAAAATCAATCTAGGCCCATTTAGGTTAATTTAGATTTGGGCCCATTTTTAGTTAATAAAATTAACTTAGATTTAGCTCCACCCATAATTTCATTTTTTTTAAAATAAATAGATTTAGGTTCTATTTTTTATTTGAGTTAAAATTAAATTAGACTTAGGCCCACTTAATAAACTAATTTCTTCTTTAGAATTTGTAGACAATAGGCTTATTTTCTCAGTTAATTAAAACAAGTAGATTTAGGTTCATTATTTGAATTAAAATGTAGGCCATCTCTAGTCCATTTTACTTGTAAATAAAATATGTAGAATTAGCTAACTTTAATTGATAAAATTAATCTAGTTTAGACTTAGGAACACTGCCTTTTGTATGCATTTTTTACATGTAATTTTATGACTTGTTGCCTTTGGGTTAAATGGATGTTTAATTAGGGTTTAAATAAAATTGCATGTAATTAGACAATAAGATAATAATTCATAAAATAATTCTAAATGAACACAAGATTGAAAGAAGTTAGTATTTCGCTCCCAAAATCTCCTAGTTGTGGTGCTAACTTTCTTTTAGAGAATCGAGTACCACTAAAACGATGTGTCCCGGTTAATACCCTAGGTGGCGACTCCTCATCTCCACATTATATTATTGTGACAATGGTTAGTATGTTCCCTAGGGCCATGTGCCTAAACAGTGTCACGATTGCTAAAATCCTATATGCACGCTAAACCCCACCGTCTACAATTTATTTTTGAGAAAATGTTATAAATTTGTAATTATTTAATTTTAATTAAATTTGTTGTTAATTTTGTTGTTTTAGACTATTTTTAAATAATAAAAGTGTAAAAATAATTTTATAATTATTTTCCAATTATTAATTATTTAGTAGTAATTTTAGGAAAATATATGAAAAATAAGTTTATTTACTATTTTCCAAGCTTAAATGAGCATTTTATTATTTTTATGATATAATTGACTGATTTTGATAATTATTTACAATTTATGCTAATTTAATTGTAAAATGGAATTTTATTCGATTAATGGATTTTATTAGCAAAATATTATTTATAAACTAGGATTTTATTAATTATTTGGAAAATAATTTCTTTAATATTTTTATGATATATTTTGGTGATTTGAGAAAATTATATGATTTTTATATATTTTGTGATTTTGATTCTCAATTTGTGCATGAAATGTGGTTTGGGGCCCAACCCAAGATGTTGAGCTTGGAATATTTTGAAGTGTGTTTTTGTGCAAGATTGATTCTACTTTTAATAAAGAGATGTTCATTTTACAAAGGAGACTCTTCCGAATTTTTGATATATTTCTCATAAAACATGACATCGAATCTATGTTAAGTTTTGAGTGTTTTTAGAGTCAAATTTTAAATCGAGTTTTCTCTAGAAATCTAGAATATATAAGATTAGAATTTTTATCCTAATTAATTTATTATTATTTTTCTATAGTCGCACCAAGAACAAGACCTACAGGACAAGACTAATCGAGTCATCATAGAGGAGCGCATTCCACCTGTGAGTTATTATAATTTGCATGCATTGTAGAAAATATTGTTGGCATCCATATTTCGAATAAATATGGATTTTATTATGTTATATAGCATTAAACGCTATTTATTATTGTTATTGCAAATATATTTGTTTTCATATATATATAAATATTACTATTAATTGTTATTAATGGATGCTGCCATATTTTAATATGAATTTCATTATTTTATTTATGAAATGATGTTTTGGAGGATAGCCATAGAACGTGCTACCTAATGGGCTGTACTAGGACTGTTGCACAATAATACGCTAGATGTTAAGTTATGAATATTGATTAATGTGAGTTATGATAAAGATTTAATAATTAAGATTGCGAATAGAGAGTGGTGTGGCTACAGGAGCTCAGTTGACTGAGTGTCTCGAGGCCAGTCATACCAGCAGTTAGACTACAGGAGCTCGGTTAACTCAATGTCTTAGGGATAGTCCATTGTCAAATTTGAGAAGGGAAATATTTTTGGATTTAAGTGAGCCTATTGACTAGTGAGGTTCAGGGATTGAGGTTGTAAAAAAATTTAGGGTTATGCTCCAATCCTCTACTTAAAATCTTTCTGCATGTATTTGTTTGCTATAAAATGTGATTTCGAGTATCTGTATGAAATGCATGTATAAATTAAATAAATATAAATATATAAATATTATTATACTAATGCTTGAATGTTTATGTCCTTAGGTTGTATGCATATATATAATAATGATTCACTTAGTTATGTCTGACCCCTTTAATTATTTTTTAGGTTTCTTTTCATCAGACCTTTTATAGCAGTTCTATTCGTCGGACCCTTTCCTCATCAATTGACTTATGTAAATTTTTAACTATCACTCATTGTATTTATTAGACGTTGTAGTAATAGTATTTACTTATGGCAGTAAGTTATGTTGATGTTGCTAGTAGTTATGTATATGAATATTTGTATGAACATATTTTATTATGATATAATATGAAAGTTATTTTGATTTAAAATTTTTAAGTTTAAGGCATATTTTTGTTTATGGTTCATTGAGTTTTTATATTTTAGGCTTGCTATGGGTTTCAGATTCTTGCCAATTCTCATTCCCTAGAGCCGGTCTTGACTCTCAAGTTTGGGTCGTGATAAAGTTAGTATCAGAGCCTAGACTTAGTATGGTTGTACCTAGGTTGCTAAAGTTTGAGTTTTCTTTGAAACTATTATAGTAATTAGGTTTAATTATGTCTTTAAAAGTCTTCTTTACTTTAGAATTCTACATAACCATTAGGATGTCTATTTTTATCTGAATTATGTTTGTTTATATTCTTTTTAGAATAAGGAGAAGAGCATGATTCGCTCCACTACTCATTAGGGCCGAGGATAAGGAGTCCTACTAGGATGAGATTCTACCCCTTGAGCCTCCAGTTAGGCATAAGGGTAAAGGTAGAGGTAGACCTAGAGGACCAGAAAGTCACCATAGATAAAGAGAGCTGCAAGATGAGGAACCTGTAGGCCAGGATTTTAAAGAAGATGCCTATGTACTAGGAGTTCAATAGGGTGTAATAGTTATACCTCAGGCTATGTTGCCTATACAACCTCTATATCAGTAGGGAGTTTAGGGTATGTCAACCCCTAAGGTAGCTTTGTTCTATGCCAAAGTTGTTAGGATTTCCTTTAATGGGACTTCAGACCTACTTTATTTTCTTCACATAATTTAGTCGAGGACTCAGACTACATACACCGAGTATTAGAGGATTTTGATTGTTGAGTTGTCAGTTGAGGGTTTAGCATTGGACTGGTTTGTGATTTAGCCCCATGTGATCACACTGACCTGGGCTCAATTCAAAGAGCGGTTCATAAGATAACTCTAGCCAGAGCTGATACAAATGAGTTACAGACTCCGACTGATGAATATTTCCAGAGGTGACAGGTCGGTAGAGGAGTACAATGAGAGTTTCTTCGGTTATCCAAATATGCTGAAGACATTATAAGGGACTAGTATTTTTCCATCACCATATATGTTATTGGATTATGTTTTGCATTTGCTAGGATGCCTACTGTGGGCTTCACTCTCGAATTAGTGACTAAGCTAGCTAAGGAGATTGAACTTAGGCTCATCAGGCAAGGAGTTATGTCTGATTTCTACCAGATGGGAGGTACTAGAGTAGAGAGATGTCAAGATACTCCATATTTAATGTTTTAGATATACTCTAGTAGTCAGCTCAGAGGATCTATTTAGTAGGGCTAGAGACCTCAGTAGAGAGTCCACAATAGCAGTAGACATGGTTATAGTAGGACCTATAGACATGTTAGATTCAGTTAAGGTGCTACCAGTAGTGGTAGCGGCTAGAGTTCTAGATATGGTAGCATAAGATCTATAACCAGTGCCTATAAGACTTATGGGAGAGTCCATCAGGGACTATGTTATATGGCTTCAAGGGCATGTTTTTGATGTGGACAAATGAGACATTTTGTCAAATCTTATCCTTATTCTGGTTTTTAGTAGTAGTTTCCCTAGTCATCTTCAGTTAGTGCAGCTCCAACTCAGTTTTAGTCATTTCCATTTCAATTCCCAAGCACTTCTCAGTTTGTAGCTCAGTAAGGGTAAGGTAGAGAGAGTAGAGGCAATGCCAAAGGATTTAGATAGGCTTTTACTAGCTAGCAGGGAGGCAGAAGCTAGGCTAGAGTCTTTACTATTATATTATAGGATGATCAAGTATCCATATAGTGGTAGAAGGTACACTCCTAGTATGCTTTATTAATGCTAGAGTTTTGATTGATCTGGGTGCTACCCATTCTTCTATGTCCCCTATTTTTAATTTAAAATCGGGTTGGCAAGCTACGAGGATGGGAATTCTTTTATCAGTTTCCATGCCTCTGAGTGATTCATTGGACACCAATGTGATTCTTTATGGGTGTCATGTGTTGGTAGAAAGTAGAGAGCTACTTGTAGACTTGGTGTTGCTAGATGTAATAGACTTCAATGTAATCCTGGGTATGGACTGGTTGTCTCAGCATCATGTTGTTATGGATTGTCATAACAAGGAGGTGATTTTTAGAATTCTAAGCAAAAAGGAATTCAAGTTTATAGTGATAAGAGTTTTGCACCTCAGAATCTTATTTCTGCTATTACGGCAAGGAAGATGCTTAGAAAAGGGTGTCAAGGATACTTAGCATTAGTCAAGGATACTACAGTAGAACCAACATCCATCTTAGATATTCCTACAACATATGATTTTTCAAATTTCTTCCCTGATGAATTGTTGTGTTTACCACCTCACGGGGAGATTGAATTATGTATTGATGTGGTTCTAGGCATAGCTCCGATCTCCATGTTGCTTTATAGGATGGCTCCTATAGAGATGAAAGAGTTAAAAGAGCAGTTACAATAGTTGCTAGACAAGGGTTTCATAAGACCTAGTACTTCTCCTTAGGGTGCACCAGTCCCATTTATAAAGAAGAAAGATGGTACTCTAAGACTGTGAATTAATTACAAAGAATTAAACAATGTGAGAGTTAAGAACAAGTATCCTCTTCTGAGCATAGATTATTTGTTCAATCTACTTCAAGGTGCATAGTTCTTTTATAGGATCAACTTGAGGTTAGGCTACCATCAGTTACAGATCAATGAAGCTAATGTTCCTAAAATGGCATTCTATACTAGATATGGCCACTATGAGTTTATAGTGATGTCCTTTGGATTAACTAATGCACCAGCAGCCTTTATGGATCTTATGAATAGGGTGTCTAGTCCATTTATGGATCAATTTATAGTGGTATTCATTAATGATATACTAGTGAATTCAAAGAGTATGGAAGAGCATGTATATTATTTGAGAACTGTGCTATAAACACTAAGGGAACATCAACTTTTTGTAAAGTTGTCAAAGTATGATTTTTGCTTCAAAAGTGTAGCATTCCTTGGGCATGTAGTGTCTAAGGATGGCATACAGCTTAATCCATAAAAGATTAAAGCAGTGTATAAGTAGCCTAGACCAACAACAATCACTAAGATTCAGAGTTTCTTAAGTTTAGCAAGGTATTATAAGAGATTTGTCTAAGATTTTTTTAAGGATTACAACACCTATAACTTGCCTGACTTAGAAGAATGTGAAATTTATATAGTCAGACATATGTGAGAATAGCTTCTAACTGTTAAAGGAGAAGTTAATTATAGCTCCAGTATTGGTTTTGTCAAATGGAGTAGATAAGTTCACTGTGTATTGTGATGCTTCCAAAGTTAGCCTAGGTTGTGTGTTGATGCATAATGGAAGGGTAATGGCTTATGCTTCTAGGCGCTTGAAGAAGCATGAGTAAAACTATCCTACTCATGACCTAAAGATGGTCGTTGTAATATTTGCTCTCAAGATTTGGATACATTATCTATATGGGGTAATATGCAAAATCTACACTGGCCATAAGAGTCTAAAGTATAAATTTCAGTGAAAAGATTTGAATATTAGATAGAGGAGATGGTTAGAACTTATAAAGGATTATGATTGTGATATCTTATACCATCTAGGCAAGGCTAATGTGGTACCAGATGCCTTGATAAGAAGTCCTTAGGTAGTCTTATTCATATCAGTGTGGAGAGGAGACTGTTAATCTAATAGATGTATAAGTTGGTCGATCAAGGGTTATTGATGAAGATAACCAGGTCGAGAGGATTGTTAGCTCAGTTCAGAGTTAGATGAGCATTAAGGGATAGGATCAAAGCAGCTCAAAGCTAAGATCCTGATTAGGTTAAGCTTATGGAGAAAGTCCACGAATGAAGTTCACTGATTGTAACCCTGATTTTTATTGGTAGGATAGAATGAAGAAAGATGTTGCTAAATTTGTATCTAAATGCTTGACCTGTCAGTAAGTGAGTGTTAGAAGCCTTATGGGAAGCTTTAATCTCTTATAATTCCCGAGTGAAAATGGGAGAAAGTCACTATGGATTTTATAACAAGGTTACCTTGTTCAAAGGATGGATATGATTCCATCTGGGTGATAGTGGATAGGTTAACCAAGTTAGCTCACTTTTTGCTAGTTAAAGCTACTTTTTTAGTGGCCAAGTTAGCTAGGTTGTGCATCAAGAATATTATGTGTCTTCATAGGTGCCTGTTTCCATTATTTTTTATAGAGGTTCAATGTTTACCTCTCAATTTTGGCAAAAGTTGTAAGAAGCGATGGGTACCAGGCTTGATTTTAGTATTGCTTTTCATCCTCAGAGAGATGGTCAGTTTGAGAGAATAATTTAAACACTTGAAGATATGTTAAGAATGTATGTAATGGATCTTGGAGGTAGTTAGGATGATCATTTTCCATTGGTAGAGTTTGCTTATAATAACAGCTACCATAGTAGTATTGAGATGGCACCATATGAAGCTTTGCATGGAAGGAAGTATAGATCTCCTTTGTGTTGGAATGAAATTAGAGAAGGAGAGCTAACTAGATCAAAAATTATCTAGGAAGCATCCAAGAAGGTCATTTTAATCAGAATGAGATTAAAAATGGTAGCTAGCAGGCATGAATGTTATGCAAACCCGAAGCATAAAGATGTGGAATTTTAAGTTAAGAACTATGTATTGTTGAAGGTGCCACCAATGAAGGGTATTATGAGATTTGGCAAGAAGGAAAAATTGGCACCAAGATACATAGGGCCTTTAAAATATTAGAGAGAGTTAGCATGGTTGTATATTGGTTAGCATTGCCTCCAAATTTATGGCAGGTGCATCCACTATTTCATGTGTTAATGCTCAGGAAGTATATTTTGGATCCTTCGCATATTTTGCACCCTTAGAGCGTGGAAGTGAATGAAGATCTAATATTTGAGGAAAAAACAATTACGATTGTTGACTACCAAGTTTGAGAGCTGCATTCTAAGTAGATTTCGATGGTCAAAGTCTTACGGAAGAACAATAATATGGAAGAGCACATGTAGGAGACTGAGGCAGAGATGCTGGTGGCATATCCTTATCTATTTCCTCAATAAACTTTATACTCCTCTATATTTATTAAAATTCATGAATGAATTTTTGCAAAGGGAGAAGATTGTTATAATCCAAATTTTTTAATTAATTATTATATTTAAATATGAAACTAGTTAGTGTTAATTATTATAAGATTATTATTATTTGTGTGATTTTAGTAAATTTTTAATTAATTATTAAAGAGTATGTATGTATATATTTTTTATTTATTTAAGTGTGTGAGAATAATTAAAAAGAGATATTATTATTTTTAAAATCAGTATTTTGTACCTTTTGTACTTTTTGTCCTAAAAAAAAGTTGACAATGAACAACTTCTTCATCTTATTTTTTATTTTCATTTTCTTTCCTTTTCTTCTTCTTTCTCTTCCTCTCCTCAACACCACCACCAACCAACACCACTATCACTGCATCGGTCAGCTGTCATGCTGCCACCTCTACTTAACGATGATGCCAGCACCTCCAGCCATTAGCGACATCCCCTTCTTCTTCTTTCTCTTGTTTTTCTTTGTTGCTGGATTAAATAAAGGCTTGCCAATGATGTTTCTGGCAACCCCTGGATGTGTCAATGGTCTTGATTGAATCCTGACATCTTGGGCTACATTTCCCCTCAACCAATTTGTCTAAGCAACTCTGATAACACCTCACTTTTAATTAATTGATTTTATGTTAATTTTAGTTATTTTGTTTAATTGAGCTTGAATTTGATTTAATTAGATACAGTTGCTTTGAGATTATATGTAATTGAGGTTCAAATCTTGCTAATTATGATTTTTATTTATTTTTATAAATTTTTTGGGTTTGGGTTGCTGTTTACGTAACTGTTCTGACTTGGAAAATTTTATATTTTTAATAAATTCTATTAATTATATAAAGTAAACTCTGTGAAGAAATTTTTGTGAAATTATATTTAGAATTTGAGATATGAATTTTTTTAAAAGATTATGTATAAATATGCATTTTTGAGAAAATGTTAGAAATTTATAATTATTTAATTTTAATTAAATTTGCTATTAATTATGATGTTCTAGACCCTTTTTAAATAATAAAAGTGTAAAACTAATTTTTATAATTATTTTCCAATTATTAATTATTTAGTAGTAATTTTAAGAAAATATATGAAAAATAAGTTTATTTATTATTTTTCAAGCTTAAATGAGCATTTTATTATTTTTATGATATAATTGAGTGATTTTGATAATTATTTACAATTTATGCTAATTTAATTGTAAAATGGAATTTATTCCATTAACGGATTTTATTAGCAAAATATTATTTATAAACTAGAATTTTATTATTTATTTGGAAAATAATTTCTTTAATATCTTTATGATATATTTTGGTGATTTGAGAAAATTATATTATTTTTATATATTTTGGGATGTTGGTTCTCGATTGGACGTTAAATGTAGTTCAAGGGCCCAACTCAAGATGTTGAGTCTTGGAATATTTTGATGTGTATTTTTATGCAGAATTGGCTCTACTTTTAGTAGAGAAATGCTCATTTTACAAAGAAAACTCTACCAAATTTTTTGGTAGATTTATCTTAAAACATAACATCGGGTCTATGTTAAATTTTGAGTGTTTTTAGAGTCGAGTTTTAGATAAAGTTTTCTTTAGAAATCTAGAATATATAGGATTAGGATTTTTATCCTAACTAATTTATTATTATTTTTCTATAGTTGCAATGAGACTGAGGCATATAAGACATGGCCAGTCGAGTCATCATAAAGGAGCGCATTCCACCTGTGAGTTATTATTATGTGTATGCATTGCATGTAGAAAATATTGTTGGCATCCATATTTCAAATAAATATGAATTTTATTATGTTATATTGCATTAAATGTTATTTATTATTGTTATTGCAAATATATATGTTTTCATATATATAAATGTGAATTCAAATTATTGTTGAAGGATGTTTCCATATTTTAATACGAATTTCATTATTTTATTTATGAAATGATGTTTGGAGTATAGTTGTAGAATGTGCTACCTAGTGGGCAACACTAAGATTATTGTGCAACAGTACTGTAACCACCCAATTTTAGGATAGTCAAGTGTGGATGTGATAGAGAACCCCAATGATGAAAATTTATTATAAATAGGTTTATGGATATTGATTTTTTCAATCTCAAGGCTTAGTTACAATCTTTTTAAAGACTTAATTGTAATGTTTTCTTTAGGGACCTAATTGAAAAAATTTTAATTCTTTTAGGGGTCTTTTTGTAATTAAATGTTAAAAAATTTACCAATAAGAATTACAGATTTTTTTATCGGAATTATGGAATTCCACAATTCTGATCAGAAATATACAATTCCGATCAAAATTGTATATTTCCTATTGGTGGAGTTTTTATTGTATTTTTTTGAAAAATCCATTTATTTAATTTATGATTGGTTTCAAAACAATAAAAAATAAATAAATAAATTTAGATAAATGCAATCATCTTATTCTTTGCATTTTTTTTTTCGTGTTTTGTTAGCATTATGGATTACATTATCAAAAAAAATTTACGATAAAAGATAGTGATATATCAGGAGCGGGATGACATTTTTCTGAGAAGAGACACTACTTTAAAAAAAAAGAGACGCTTCTTGAGAAAAAAGGGAGGCTACTAAAAAATTAAGCAGAAACGAAAAAAGAGAGCAGAGAATTTTTGAGAAAAAAAAAAGCCTAACAAACAAAAAAAATCAATCTGCAAACCTATTCAAACTATTAATTAATTAGACTCTAAGGATCAAATTAATACTGCATCACATTCCATCCTTTTCTTTTTTTATTTTTCTTTTTATTTTTATTTGATTTTGATTTTTTATATTACTTTCTAACCTTTTTTATTGATTATGTGTTTCTTTGATTATGGTGAAAATTTGGTGGAGATGTGATTGAAGTAAGGAAAACCTAGTGAAGGTCCATGGAATGTCATGGATTAAATCCTATATAAATCACATAGTTTTAGGATTCATTTTATTTTTATCATTCTGTGTTTTTTATTTTCTATGTTATATTTGTTTTTATTGGGTTTGTATATATTTTTAATTATTTGTTTTCTTTTAATTCATGAAGGTTGTAACATCCCTAGTAGTGGGAAATATAGTGAGATATTTATTTTTCTGCATTTTAAAAATGATTAGTAAAGTAGGGTTCATTTGGTAAACCTTAATAAAATCAATGATGGCAATAGATTAATTATTAGGTTGCATGAAATCGAATTAGGTTTTTTTTAGAAGAAATAATTTAATTATTTTTTTTATCTTTTTATTTGATTATTTTAGTATTTTTTTTAATGTTTTTAGGCTTATTTGTATGTTTTTATTCATTTTGGGCCCAAACCCACATTTAAAAACAACAAGCAATTTGGGTAAATCCTAAAGGAAATAACTAAGTCATTATATATGGTTAAGTTCAATGGAAAAGTTAAGGTTCCCTTAACAAGATGTCCTCCATTAAGACTTGAGTTACAGACCAAGGTCAAAGGGGCCCCACATCCTTTGCAAACTCAAGAGAAGACTATCCCCTTTTAGGACTTGGGTTACAGATTCTACTCAGATGAGCCTGGTAATCTCTCTTGAATCAAGTTAAGGCTAAAAGTGATGGTTAGCCAATCTACAATCAATGAAACTAGTGGAATCATGTAACCATAAACCAATACCATCGGTTTATAGAGACATGCAAAATGAATGCAAGAATAAAATATTAATTAATAAAATGATTCTAAAGAATACATGTAGAATCACTATCTCTTATCCTCAGTGGAGCTGCCACTGTAGACAGTAGGGTTTAGCGTGTGTCCAAGATTTTAGCAATCGTGATACTTTTTAAGCTCAAGGCTTTAGAGAACACACTACTATATCATAAAGACATAGCGTGGAGATGAAGAGTCACCACCTAGGGTAATAACTGGGACAATTCAAAGGTGGTGGTAAATCGATTATCTAAAAGAGAGTTAGTACCACAACTAAGAGATTCTGGATACAGAATACTAACTTATTTTAGTCTTGTGTTCATTTAAAATTACCTTATTAATTACTAAATTATTCCTTATTTACATGTAATCTCATATAAATCCTAATTTAGCATTCATCTAATTCCAAGGCAACTTGTCATGAAAAAACACATAAACAATGCATTCATATAATGAGACGTCCTTAAATTAGTCTAAACTATGTTAATTTTAATTAGGTTAGCTAAGTATAACTTTTATTTACAAGTGAAATGGAACTAAAGGTAGAACTATATTTTAATTAAAGTAGTGAACTAAGTATACTTTTTAATTCTAAAAAAATGGGACTAAGTCTATTAATTTTTATGGAAATAAATTATATTGGGTTTGGATTAATGGGCCTCGTTCTAATTAATTTTAATTTAAGTGAAAATGGGTTGAAGTATATTTATTTTGAGAAAAAGAAAATATGCTTTAATGGACTAGGCTATGTCTAAATTCATTTAAATTAAACTAGAATGGGCCTAAGTCTAAATTAACCTAAAATGGGCCTAAGTTGATTTTAAAGTTAATTAAAATCCAAAATCCAATCAAAAGCCTATTTTAAATGGGTTAATCCTATAAAAGCCTAACCCTATACTTTTGGAGCCATTTAGGTTAATAAAGATTGTGCTAGACCTTTATACCTAGAAATGTTATTTCTATGCTTTACTACTTTGAGAGATTTGACATGCACATTGGTTTTTAATATCTCCTATTGATATTAAGGCCAAGACTAAAAATCCTAGGAAAAGTGACTCACCATTAAACTCGTGTGTAGAAAGAATAAGGCTGGAAGGATGTATGTACACTTGACGTATTACTTGTATACTTGACTTGACTTACTACTTACTGCATAGCATGTACATTATGCATACATGCACACATGCATTCCATGCATCATACTAACACTTTATTTTACATCCATTATAGATTCTTCTGGTCTTCATGTATTTGGGAACAAAAAGGTAGCATACTAGTTAGAACTTACCTGAGTCCAAGATCAGTAGCTAAAGAGATCCTTTAAATTTTAAAGAAGAGTCATGTTAATTCGGTTTACTTAGAAGCTAAATTAAATCCAATCAAGCAAATAAAAATAGAACAACAACAAGCAAGAAATTGGACCTTAAAAGACATTAAGGGAGCTTTGATAGATGACATGAGAGCCATGATGCAAGATGAACTAACAAGCATTAACTGGATTAATGCTACATGTTGCAACCATCCCACCACTTGTAATTGAACAAGCACCTAGTGCTACAGCTATTTCACCTGCTGAAAATGCTCCACCTACTACTCATGCACCCATACCTATAGCTCCTACTCCTATTGATAATACTGAAGGCCAACTTATTGCTAAAAATCCATATGCTACTGAAGTGAAGCTTAAGGATGTTAAGAATTATATGGTAGAGAAAGCAAAAAAGGGAATCACTTAAACTGATCCAAGATCATGAGTCTAAACAGATGCAAGTACTGACTTAGAAAATGCCCTCTTAATAATAGGAGTTATATCATGTAATGTAATAAATGTTCTTAATTTTTCCCTAATGAATAAGTAAAATTGAATTTGAAGTTTTCATTCAACATTGCATATTCATCTTTATCATATTACATAAGTATTTGAATGGAAAGACAAAATATAATGAAAGCTAAAATCAGAGATATGAGATCACTATTTTACTTATATTTTCTCTTCTTATCACCCCTCTGTCCTTTTATTTTTAAATTCAATGTCCCTTTATACCTAAAGAATCTAGGTGGTCTAATAATTTACATTATAACTATTATCTTATAATTATTATTGCATTAGCATCAAACCTTATATTCTGCTCAAAAGTTCTTCTAACAAGAGCAGGTCTAGTTAATTTTAGCTTCAAGAACTCTCTCCAGTTAGTTCATCCACTGCTCTGCATCTTCTATACATGAGATTGTAACTAATTAGGTTGATAAGTTAAAGAATTAACAATAGTAGTGAACAAATTGAGTTTCTTGCACACATGAATAAAAACTACCAAAAACGCATTGATAAATCCAATCAAAATGATAGGTATGAATTTGACTTTACTCTCTAAGAATGGTAATGATCTTAGTGTCACCACCTCCATAAAAGAAAACTACTAGAAACTGGGGGGCTAAATGTAGCTCTAGGGGCAAGTCAGGGGCAAATTAGTACATTTATATTCAAGGGTTGAAGAGTTAGCAAAAGAATACTAGGGGCAAAAAGAAGTAAATTATAACCAACAACCAATAGCACATCAATACAATATAGCCTGGTCATCTATTTAACAAACTATATAAGAAGTTCTAACATCAGAAGTACCAACAGCGAAGCATTCAAAGCTCAAACCTAAAAGATAAAGATAAAGCACCTCATTCTTATATTCTAAGATTAACAACATAACTCTATTTTAAACAGAAGACCTATTAGGATCATGCATAGCATGCATACACTTGCATACATCTATTGTGAAATACATGCTTTGCATAATAAAATTATTTATAGCCCAAACAAGATTGTACAAATACTCTACTACTAATGTTTAAAATTAGTATTGTGAAAGTGCAAGAAAGTAGTCAGAATATTCACATGTAAAGCATCTAAAGGAGTAAAATAGAAAGGGTAATACTATTAAGAAGCCTCATCTTATGCAACCTTAGGAGGATGGATAGGAGGCACAAGCTCTTTAGACTCAATATCCATCTCCCTAGCCTCTTTTAGTGCATCACCTGAAGTCTCAACAAAAGGAAAAACTACTTCCATGAACTTTGATAGCAAAAGATAGTTAATAACATAAAGATTAGCAAAATAAAAGTATACCTTAGATGGGTTAACAAGAATTTATTCTAAGAGATGCTCCAAAATGTACTGTTGATAACCATGAGAATGCTCAAGCAAAAGATAAGGCATTGAATGCCTAGAGAACCTCTCTCAACTCGTAACTAGTCAGAGTAAAATTCCACAACATCAAGACTAACATAAAGTGTAGAAAGTGTCAACAAAAATGTCTAACATGTCAACAATACACATGTTAGCCTTAAAAGGGAAGAATGCACTCAAAACTTGAGGTGAATGCATTCTAAAACCTCTTTGATCATGAAATGAGACCTCTAACTCCTAAATCTTTTCTTTTGAAGGAAATATTAGGAAGAGGAATGAAGCCCCTTACTATAATATTAATGGAATGGCAAAAAGACAAATTCAATGTAAAGCTATAACCTCAATGGCAAAGTACCATGATTCTTCTTATCAAAGACATCATCATCATAATTAAAAGGGAAGAATGCAAAAGAATAACATTGCATTTTGACAAAATCTCTTCAATTGCAAATAGTCTATACTAACTTATTGTATTTTATGTAGAAAAAACAAAAGAGAATGAAGAAGGGGAAAAGAACCAATACATCAACAAGAATGGGCAAGATAGCAAATGCCAAACACTCATCAAAATAATTAAAGGAAAAAATAAAACCCTATTTCCTTATATTCTATAATAAAGTACAATCTCAATAATAAAATCCATAAATTGAAAGTAAATTCATCCACTTCATATCACGAGCTCATGTACAAAAAACTTATCTCATGAATTTTGATTATAATAGCTATTTTTTATTAGCCTTACAGAATTCAGATGATCAGTTAACAACTCTGTGCTGAGATTTTATAAACTCTAATCAATCTAATACTTGCTTTGCACCTAAATGAAAGGAAGAATATGCAAAAATAACATATATGGACTTGTAGCATAAATTGGTTGAATTTTAGAGTATCATTTTAGTCTTTTGAATGATAAATATGCATATAATCTACTCCAATACTTAAAAATGAGTACGAGTACAAAATCCCTAGACAGTATCCATCTGAGTAATACGAGAAAGGCGGGGGAATACTAAAAGGAGAATTAAAATAAGACCAAGCATAATCTACTCCAATGCTCATAAATGAGTAAGAGTATTAACATGAAACCTCTGACAATATCCATGCTAAGTAAAATGAGAAAGGTAGGGGAATACTAAAAGAGGACCATGTTAAAAGCTACTCTCTTTACTCTAATGCTTTATAAGAGTATGAGTATCCAAAAGACCTTTCCAATGGTATCCATACTAAGTAATATCAAAAAAGTAGGGAAATACTTGGATAAGGAAGAAAAGCACAAAAATAACTCTAAAACTATTTTGATTACTTAGAATTTGATATGTTTATTTTCAATTTCCATGAGTTTTGTTTAGCAAATTCTCTTTAAAATTAAGTAAGGAAGTAAGCTCTTCACTTGGTAAAAGATATGCTCTCAACATAAGATGATTAATGATACCTCTGACTTTTATGAATGGCAAATAAATGATAGTCATGAAAATTAAAATTAGTGAGATTTGTTGAGTACATGCTATCTTATGATAAAGTGATGAATTTTTTAATAAATTTTTGAAAAAAAAAGAGTACCTTTTATAAAAATCATCATGCTAAAAATAACTTTAACAAGTCTTTAGAAATAACGAGTCCAGAAGAAGATAAACCCAACATATGGAATCAACAATAGCACTATAAAGTCAATCAAAGTCAGTAACCAACAAAGGCAGTTGATCAGAGTAAATCAGTAAATTTGAAAGAAATAAAAAAAATTCCAATCAGTTAGCACAATTGATTGACATAAAATCTTGAAATCCTAGTCAAAATGAAATTTCAATTTGATTTCTGTATTTTTCATACACAACATAAATTTTAGATTCACTCTGTTGTATGTTATACTATAGCTATAACATAATTTCAAGTTCACTCAGTTATATGTTGCACAGTAGCTATGACTCAAATTTTTAAGCTCATAATTTGCTAAACACTACATAGTAGTTATTGCATATTTTTGCTAAATGTTCCATAGGAATATAGCAAAACTTTCAGTCACAGTTACTAGATGTTCCACAGGAACTATAGTACAATTAGCTAGACACTACACGATAGTTATAGCATATTTTCACTAAATGTCCCATATGAAATATAGTGTTGCTTACTAAATGTCCCACAGGGAATATAGCAAAATGCACTGACACACAGTGTCAACTGCTATGCATTGAACACAATAATATCATTCCCATTATATATTCCATCGAAACTATAGCCTATTTTCAAAATGCACTAAATATAGTGTCAATTGCTATTCACTGAACATAGTGATAGCATCAACGTTATATGTTCCATCAAAACTATAGCCTATTTTCAAAATGCATTGAACATAGTGTCAATCGTTATTCACTTAACATAATGATAACATCACCACTATATGTTCCATTAGAATTATATCATGTTTTCAAATTGCAATGAACGCAATGTCAATCACTATTCACTAAACATAGTGATAGCCTCACCGCTATATGTTCCATTGGAACTATAGCATATTTTCAAAATGCACTAAACACATTATCAATTACTATTTACTAAACACAGTAATAGCATCACGATTATATGTTCCATCGCAACTATAGCCTGTTTTCAAAATACACTAAACGTAGTGTCAATTGCTATTCATTGAACACAATGATAGCATCATTGCTATATGTTCCATTGGAACTGTAGTCTTTTTTCAAAATACACTGAACACAGTGTCAATCGCTATTCACTAAACACAGTGATAGCATCACAGCTAGAAATTCCATAGGAATTCTAGTTCCTTAAATCACATTCAACATTGTATAGCGTTATGCATAGTCATGGCACACAGGTAAGTGTTCTAACTTTTTATTTAGAAATTGTGTGCTTATTTTCTTTGCCATAATTTGTCAAGCAAATAATGACAAAGGAGGGCAACTGTAAGCACCCAAATTTGAAATGATCAAGTGTGGATATGATAGAGGACTATAATGATGAAAATTTATTACAAATAAGTTCATAGATATTGATTTTTTCAATCTCAAGGCTTAATTGCAATCTTTTTAAGGACTTGATTGTAATGTTTTCTTTAAGGACCTAATTAAAAAAGTTTTAACTCTTTCAGGGGTCTTTTTATAATTAAATGTTTTAAAAAAAATTTACTGATTGAAATTATGAAATTACGATTGGAATTATAGATTTTCAATTTTAATTATGGAATTTTGATCAGAATTCCGCAATTCCAATTGGAAATATACAATTACAAATGGAAATATACAATTCCAATTGAAACTGTACTATTTCAATCAGTGGAGTTTTTATTATATTTTTATGAAAAATCCATTTATTTAATTTCTGATTAGTTTAAAAATAATAAAAATAAATAAATAAATTTAGATAAATACAATTATCCTATTCTTTACGTGTTTTTTCCGTATTTTGTTAGTGTTATGGATTACATTATAAAAAAAATTTAAGATAAAAAAATAGTGATATATCAGGAGTGGGAGGGGTTTTTTTTAGAGGAGACACTGCTTTAAAGAAAAAAAAAGAAAGAGACATTGCTTGAGAAAAAAGGAGGCTACTGAAAAAAATTACATAGAAATGAAAAAAGAGAGCAGAGAATTTTTGAGAAAAAATAAGCCTAACAAACAAAAAAAAATCAATCTACAAATCTATTTAAATGGTAAATCAATCAGACTCTAAGGAGCAAATCAATACTGCATCACAGTCCATCCTTTTCTTCTTTTCTTTTTCTTTTTATTTTGATTTGGATTTTTTATATTATTTTCTAACCATTTTTTATTGATTATGTGTTTCTTTGATTGTGGTGAAAATTTGGTGGAAATGTGATTGAAGTAAGGTAAACCCAATAAAGATCCATGGATTGCCAAGGATTAAATCCTGTATAAATCATGTAGTTTAGGATTCATTTTATTTTTATCATTCTGTGTTTTTTATTTTCTGTGTTATATTTATTTTTGTTGGGTTTGTATATATTTTTATTTATTTATTTATTTTCTTTTGATTCATGTAGGTTGTAATAGCCTCAGTAGTGGGAAATATATTGAGATTTTTATTTTTCTGCTCTTTAAAAATGATTAGTAAATTGTGATTCATTTTGTAAACCTTAATAAAATCAATAATGGCAATAGATTAATTTTTAGGTTGCATGAAATCAAATTAGGTTTTTTTTAGAAGAAATAATTTAATTGCTTGTTTGATATTTTTATTTGATTGTTTTAGTATTTTTTTTTAATGTTTTTGGGCTTATTTGTATGTTTTTATTTTTAAATTAGGCTTTTAATTGGATTTTATGTTTTAATTAACTTTAAAATCAATTTAGGCCCATTTTAGGTTAATTTAGACTTAGACTCATTCTAGTTTAATTTAAATTAATTTAGACATAGCACAGTCCATTAAAGTATATTTTCTTTTTCTTAAAATAAGTAAACTTAGGCCTATTTTTCACTTAAATTAAAATTAATTAGAACTAGGCCAATTAAAATTAATTAGAACTAGGCCGATTAATCCAAACTCAGTCCAGTTTATTTCCATAAAAATTTATGACTTAGGCCCATTTCTTTAGAATTAAAAAAGTAGACTTAGTTCACTACTTTAATTCAAATGTAGGTCAACCTTAGTTCCATTTCACTTGTAAATAAAATATAGACTTAACTAACCTAATTAAAATCAACACATAGACTAATTTAGGGACATCTCGTTATATAAATGCATTATTTATGTGACTTTTATTATTAGTTTCCTTGGAGTTAGATGAATGCTAAATTAGGTAAGAGATTGCATGTAAATAGGGAATAATTTAGTAATTAATAAGGTAATTCTAAATGAACACAAGACTGAAAGAAGTTAGTATCCTATATCCAGAATCTCTCGGTGGTTGTGCTAACTCTCTTTTAGAGAATTGAGCTATCACCACCTTCGAATTGTCCTAGTTATTACCGTAGGTTGTGACTACCTCATCTCTATACTATGTCTTTGTGATGTAGTAGTGTGTTATCTAAAGCCCTGAGCACAAATAGTATTTTGGTTGCTAAAATCTTAGACACGCACTAAACCCTGCCATCTGTAAGTATGCTAGATACTAGGTTATGATATGTTAACTAATTTAATTTATGATAAAGATTTAATTCTTAAGATTATGAATAGAGAGGTGCGGTTGCGGGAACTCAGTTGACTCAGTGTCTCAGGGCTAGTCATGTCAACAGTGAGACTGAGCTCGATTGACTTAGTGTCTCGGGGCCAATCTACTGTTAAATTTAAAAAGGAAATATTTTTAGATTTAAGGGAGCTTATTGGCTAGTTAGTGATTGAGGTTGCAAAAAATTTTAGGGTTCTGCTATGATCCTCTACCTAAAATCTTTCTGCATATATATATGTATTATAAAATGTGATTTTGAGCATTTGTATGAAATGTATGTATAATTAAATAAATATAAATATATAAATATTATTATACTAATGCTTGAATGTCTATGTCCTTAGGTTGTATGCATATATATAATAATAATTTACTTAGTGAGGTCTAACCCCCCTCAATTATTTTTTAAGATTCTTTTTATCAGACCTCTCATAGTAGTTCTCTTCACTGAACCCTTTCCTCACCCGCTGACTTATGTAAATTTTGAACTATCACTCCTTATATTTATTACATGCTGCAGTAGTAGTATTTACTTGTAGTAGTAAGTTATGTTCATGTTACTAGTAGTTGTGTATCTGAATATTTGTATGAACATATTTTATTATGATATGATATGAAAGTTATTTTGATTTAAAAAGTTTTAATTTTGTGGTATATTTATGTTTATGGTTTGTTGATTTTTTATATTTTAAGCTTACTAAGGGTTTCAAATTCTTGCGAATTCTCATTCCCTAGCGGTGGTCATGACTCTTAGGTTTGGGTCATGACATTTACTTATGTTATTGTGTTTATTAAGTGTGGTATTGTGTAAGTAAGTACAACCAATAAATTTTTATCATAAAGGCTATATTCATCTAAAGAAGATGAGACTTAAGTGGTATTGTTTATATCCCCCCAATCTCTCTTGGAAACTTTTTTAGTGTATTTTATAGACACAATTGTTCACTCATTAATCACGTGTGAGGTCACTGTAGCAGGAAGTACTATTCAAGTATATAGTGGTATTGTGCATTATTGAGCAAAAATGAGCTTCATATTTGATATTGAGAAATTTGATGGGAGAATAAATTTTGGGTTATGACAAGTACATGTTAAAGATATACTAATCCAATCTAAATTGTATAAGACTTTGAGAGGAAAGCCAGCTTCTTTATCCAATAGAAAGGAACTAAATAAATCTGGTGACTGCAATGAAGACATAAGAAAATCCCAAATGAGTGAAGAAGAATGGGAGGAGCTAGACATGAGAGCAACAAGTCAAATTCATCTCTATCTAGTAAAAAATGTTCTTAATAATGTTATTAGATAGTCATCAACAAAGGAGCTTTTGAAAAAGCTTGAGGATATGTACTGAGCTAAAAGTCTTTCAAATAGGTTATATTTGAAGGAGCAATTTTACAAATTGCAAATGGAAGAAAGTACAAAAATTTCTAACCACCTTAGTGCACTTGATAGGATTATTTCTGAACTGGAATATATTAGAGTGAAAATTAATGATGAAGATAAAGTGTTAAGACTTATTTAGTCTCTTTTAACTTCCTATGAACACATGCAAACCATTTTAATGTATGGGAAAGAGAATGTGAATTTTTAAAAGTGACAAATAAGTTGATTTCTGAATAAAGAAGACTAAAAAATGAGAGAACAAGTCTTTTAAAAGTACAACATTGTCAGTTTATTGAAATGGGAAGAAGAATAATGGCTCCAAAAAGAAAATTATCTACTGGGAATATAGGAAACTTAGACATGTAAGGAAGGATTACAAAAATGGCAAAGTTGATTCGACTAATGGCTCTAAAAGTAATGTTACTAATGCGGTTGTCTTTGAAGAAGGAGACGATGAACTTTCTATATAAAAAAAGATACATATTCTAATGGCATGATAGCTACCAATTGAGTTTCCATGGAAAAGGATGTATGATGGGTAGCATGTTCACAGTTTGCTCAAGGGTGTTGGTTGACAGTTGATGCAAGGTGTGTGGTGAAATTGATGTCGATGGTTAATAAACTTCCTAGAAAGTCAACATTGAAAGTTGCACCATAACTTATTAGTATTTTTTCAATATGTGGCTAAGGTGAAAATTCTTAGAGTTGATGAATTCCAAGTGTGTATACTCTTATAGTGAAGTATAACAATTCTTATTTTTTAGAATTGTGATTATCATAACTGATGGTAATATTGAGGTAGCTGTTGTTCTTTCATTTTTTTTAATCATGGTAGAGATTATTGAAATATGATAAACAAACTAAATAATAGATGTAGGAATCCCACTTTAGAAAGAAGTGAAGGAAGAAGGGAGGGTTTTGGTTATAAATTGAACTCTTTGCTTCATTTGTTAAGTATGTCAGTCACCATTTTTGTTTGGTGTACCATTGAAAGTTATTAGTTACGCTAGTAGAGAATTTATAAGGAAATTCTCTTAGGGAGTACTTGAGCTTTGGAGTATGTGGGAGAATTAAATATTTTGTAATGTGGCTGTAATGATTTTCCAAATAGTAAATATTTTCTCTTAGTTGTCTTTTTACAATACCCGTGGTTTTTCTCCATTTAGGAGTTTTCTACATTAAATTGTTATGTATTTCTCTCTTTTATTTTTCTAGTGTTTTTGTTTATATTATGATCTAAAGGGTAAAAATACTTATTGAATTGTAACATGCCTATTTTTACCAATAACATTGATGGTGCTACCTATGCATAGGCATTTCTCTATAAAGTCTTATGTGTATAGCTTTGGTGTCATGATATTGAGATTATTAGTGACAAGAAATCCAATAGGCTTTCTGAATCAAATGATACTAGTGAAGACCTTTCGAACTGTGTGAGTATAAATTAAAATTCTATAATTATTGTTGGATAACTAATTAATATATACAATTAATAGACAACATATAGATTCTTAAAGAAATAATTATTGCAGGCATGAAACCTTTGGAGCGATAGTAACCAATTAGAACTATTGGATCCAATAGGGAGAGATGCATATTCAAGCAATAAAGTTGTGAGGTGCATCCAAATTGGATTGCTATGCGTTTAGGAAGATCTAGCCAATAGACCCACCTTAGTAACAATAATGCTTATGCTTGATAGTAATTTTGTTACCATCCCATTACTATAACCATATGTTCTTTTTTTTTTTGTCAAATGAACGTAGACACAAAATGTTGTTGGTCCCTCTTAGTGCAGCCCATAAGTTTAAAAAAAGTGTATAAAAAATGTAAGCACTGAAATATATAGTGCCTACTAAAGAAGAAAATTTTTTTTTTCTTTTGTTTTTCAATGCCCACTAATGCCAATATATAAAGGCATAAGGATGAGTAAAAGATGTGGCCAAAATGTGAGTATACAAAAAAGCAATAGTAAGAGAACAAAATTTGAGATCTCTATGTGTGCTTGTGAGGTGAGAGCCAAAGCTAGTTAGCTTTGATAAGTGTGAGAGAGTATTCAGGGTTTAGGAAATTTTATCTCAAAGGGTAAGTGATAAAATAGTGAGGTAATTATTTTTTGGGTGTTTGGGAAACACTTTGAGTGTCACTATTTTGGTGATAACTCTTTTATTGTATGCCTCTAATGTTAATCTAAAGAAGACTCTCTTTTGTATCTACTATTTTTATAGTGGAAGAATTATTCGATTTTTATCCCATAAACGTAGCCCAAGAATTAAGGGTGACCACGTTAAAATATTAGTGTCATTTTTATTATTTATACAGCAAGTTTTACTGCTTATTTTACTCACCCATTGGTCGATTTAACCACCTCCATTTATTTATTTGTTTGATTATTTCTGCAATAATTTTATTTTATCTCTATGAAAATTATTCCATTGCGCCAACTCTATTAATTTTCCCAACAAGTGGTATCAAAGTTGTTGGTTCGTGTTCTAGAGGCATTATTAAATATTACAATAATGGAGGCTAAGACTAGTAAAATGGTCAGCTTAAATGGCACAAATTACCACATATGGAGAAATAAGATGAAGGATTTCCTATTTGTGATAAAGTTGCATCTACCGATTTTTGCTATAACAAAACCTGAAGGGAAGATATATAAGGAATGGGCATTTGAGCATGAGCAAGTGTGTGGCTACATACGACAATTCAATGAAGACAATGTGTATAACCCCATTTATAATGAAACTTATGCACAAACATTGTGGAACAAGCTGAAGGAGTTGTACGCTTTAAAGACCAATAACAATAAATTATTTTATTTGATAAAATTAATGCAAATAAAATATCAAGAAGGCTCTTATATCATCGATCACTTGAATGAAATTCAAGCGATCGTGGATCAGTTGTCGAGAATAGGCATAAATTTTGACAATGAACAAAAGTGGTGTTGTGGCTTCTCTTGCTAGATTCATAGGAGACTTTAAAGATTTCACTTACAAACTCTACACCAAATGGTGTTGTGAATATGGAATTTATCAAAAGTGGTATTCTGAATGAAGAGATGAGACGCATATCAAAGGGTGCCTTTTCAACACATTCCAATATCCTTATTATAAATTCTAAGGGGAGAAGTGAGACTAGAAGCTTAAAGCAAAGAGATAAGAGTAAAGGAAAGTCAAATAAGTATGCAAATATTGAATGCCATTACTACAAAAAGAAAGGCCGCATCAAGAATTTCTATTGAAAGTTCAAGGATAAGAATAAAGGCAAAGATGTGAGAAAAGATGACAACAGTGATAATGATAAAGCAATTGTCTCGGAGAATTCAATGTCCTTTTTTATGATGATACTATTAATCTTATTACTCATGAGACCAATTAGGTGATTGATAGTGGTGCTTCCATTCAAGCTAGATCTCGAAGAGAATGCTTCTCATCCTACACTCTAAGAGATTCTGGATTTATGAAGAGGGGAAATGGCAATTGAATAAGAGTTACTAGTGAAGGAGATGTCTATTTGGAAATGATGAATGGCATAAGACTAATCTTGAAGAATGTCAAGCATGTTCTAAATATTTGCTTGAATTTTATCTTAATAGGCAAGCTTGATGATGAAGGTTTCTGCAAAACCTTCTATAACGGCCAGTGGAAACTCACTAAAGGCTCCCTGGTGGTGGCTAGAGGTAAAAAGGACTCAACACTGTATTTTATGCATGCAAATATCTCCAAAGACAGTGAATGCTATGGAGAAAGACATTATAGTTGAATTATGGCATAGAAGACTCGGCCATATGACTGAGAAAGGGATGACAGTGCTAGCCAAGAAAAATGTGTTATCTGGAATAGATCTTATGCATCTAGAGAAATGTGTCGATTGTTTTGTAGGAAAGTAAAATATGGTTGCTTTCAGGTGTTTTCCTCCTTCCAGAATAAAGAATGTGCTAGATTTAATTTATTCAGACTTATGTGGGCTAATGCCAAAGTCACTTGGTGGTTGTTAGTACTTTGTGACTTTCATTAATTATCATTCTCAAAAGACGTGGGCATACACCTTGAAGTTAAAAGATCAAGTGTTAAATGTCTTCAAGGAATTTCATACTCTGGTGGAAAGACAAACTAACAAGAAACTAAAGTGCATTTGAACAAACAATGGTGGAGAGTATTCTGGACCATTTGATGCTTATTGTAAAGAGTATGGTATACGACATAAAATGACACCTCCAAAGACTCTGCAATTGAATGGTTTAGTTAAAAGGATGAATAGGACTTTAATGGAAAAATTTAAATCTTTACTCTCACATTCAAAGCTGCCTAAGACATTTTAGGGTGAAACTCTACTTATAATAGTGCATATGCTGAACCTTTCACCATGTGTTCCTCTACAGTCTAACACTCTAGAAAGGGTGTGGTCAGGAAAAGATGTTTCACATGGTCATCTGTAGGTTTTTAGGTGAAAAGCCTTTGTGCATATTCCTAAGGATGAGAGGTCCAAGCTTAATGTCAAGACATGATAATGTGTGTTCATTGGTTATGGTCAAGATTAACTTGGCTATAGATTTTATGATCCAATCCAAAAGAAGCTTGTTAAAAGCCATGATTCTTTGTTTATTGAAGATAAGATAATAGAAGATATTGCCAGAGTTGAGAAGAACATTCCCAGCTCTAAAGATGATTCAAATTTGAAGTTAGGTCCTCCAACAATGGTGCCAAGGAAAGTTGGAGATGAAAATGAAGTTATTCCTTTAGATGTAGGTGATGAAGATGCTCCCATTAAGATTCCATCTAAAAATAATGATGATGGTGTTTATGATCAACCACCAACAGATAAGGCTTCTCCAATGCCATTGAGGAGATTGGATAGAAACAGACAACCTTCTACCATATATTCTAGAGACCAATTTATATTACTAACTGATAGGGGAGAGCCAGAAAGCTTTGAAGAAGCTATGAATGATGAACACAAGCATAAATGGTTTGAAGCCATGTAGGATGAGATGAAGTCTCTGCATGAGAATAAGACATTTGAGTTGGTAAAGTTGCCTGAAGGCATGAGAGCTTTAAAGAATAAGTGGGCATTTAGGATCAAGCATGAAGAACACAGTCTCCAGCTATGATTCTAAGCTAGACTAGTTGTAAAAGGATTCAACCAAAGAAATGGCATCGAATTTAATGAGATTTTATCGTCAATCGTGAAGATTACATCCATCCCTACTGTGCTGAGTTTAGCAGTAAGTTTTAATATGGAGATCAAGCAAATGGATGTTAAAACTACCTTCCTTCATAGTGATTTCAAAGAGAAAATATTTATGGAGCAGCCATAGGATTTCAAAGAAAAGGGAAAAAAGGACTATGTTTACTAATTGAAGAAAAGTTTGTATGGCTTGAAACATGCACCAAGCCAATGGTATAAGAAATTTTAGTCTGTTATGGGGTAGCAAGGCTACAAGAAGACCACTTCAGACTATTGTATATTTGTTCAAAAATTCTCTGATGATGACTTTATTGTGTTATTGCTCTTTGTGGATGACATGTTGATTGTTGGTTGGAATATTTTTAGAATCAACAGCTTGAAGAAGAAATTGAGTAAGTCTTTTAATATGAAAGATTTAGGACCAGCAAAGCAGATTCTTAGCATGAAGATTATCAAAGAAAGAGGCGTCAAGAAACTGTGGTTGTCACAAGAGAAGGTACTTCAGAGGCTTAACATGTACAATGCTGAAGCAGCTAGTTGTCCTCTTGCTAATCACTTTAGATTAACTTCTCAACAAAGCCCTTCCACTGATAAGGAGAAGGAAGACATGGATAGAGTTACATATGCTTCAGTAGTTGGTAGTTTAATGTATGTCATGGTGTGTACACAGCCAGATATTGCACACTCAGTTGGAGTTATGAGTTAGTTCCTTTCAAATCCTAGAAAGGAGCATTGGGCTACAATGAAATGGATTTTCAGGGAGAGTTGTGTCATGGCAGTCAAAATTACAAAAATGTGTTACTTTATCTACCACTAAAACAAAGTTTATTGCAGTAACAAAATCTTGTAAAGAGTTGCTATAGGATTAAGAAGGTTTTAAATGAACTCAATTTTCAACAAGGCAAATACGAGCTATTTTATGATAGTCAGAGTGCTATCCACCTTGACACGAATTTCTCCTTTCATTCAAGATCAAAAGCACATTGATGTGAGATATCACTGGATACAAGATGTATCGGAGAAAAAGCCATTGCAGCTAGAAAAGATCCATACTGATGAAAATGGATTAGACATATTAACGAAGACTCTACTAAGGAAAAAGTTCGAATTTTATCGATTGGCTGCTGGAATGGTAATGACCTCCACGTAGTCGAGAGGGGGAGAATTATTGTGGATCTTTTCTAGTGGAGCCCACAATTTTTAAAAAAAAATGTGTAAAAAATGTAGGCACCGAAATATGTTCGAAAAGAAAAAAAAAGGTTAAAAATATAGGCACTAGAATATGTGATGCCTACCAAAGAAGAAAATTTTTTTTCTTTTGTTTTTTAATGCTCACTAATGCTAATATGTAAAGGCATAAGGATGAGTAAAGAATATGGCCAAAAGGTGAGTATGCAAGCAAGCAACGGGAAGAAAACAAAATTTGAGATCTCTATCTGTGCTTATGAGGTGAGAGTTAAAACTAGTTAGCTTTGATGAGTGTGAGAGAGTATTAAGAATTTAGGATATTAAATCTCAAATGATAAGTGACAAAATAGTGAGACAATTATTTTTGAGGTGTTTGGAAAACACTTTGAGTGTCATTAGTTTGGTGAGAGCTCTTTTATTGTATATCTATAATGTTGATCTACATAAGATTCTCTCTTAGACCTACTATTTTTATAGTAGAAGAATTATTCGATTTTTATTTCGTGGACGTAATTCAAAAATTAAAAATGAACCACGTTAAAATATTAATATTATTTTTATTATTTATACGATAAGTTTTAGCGCTTATTTTACTCACTAATTGATCGATTTAATCGTCTTAATTTATTTATTTATTTTATAATAATTTTATTTTATCTTTATAATAATTTTATTTTACCTTTATAAAAATTATTTTGTTACGTTAACTCTTTTAATTTTCTCAACACCAATACGCCAGAGTCAAGTAAGCCCACGACAAAGATTATGTCCTGGTCCGTTAATGAAGCATCCATTTCCCAGTTAGATCCTCGATAGAATTGGCTTCTGGGTAAGTATCGACTTTCTTTAATGTGTATATTCATGGTTTTGACGGCCGAAGAGGAGCGTTTGATTCTTTGAAACTTTCACATGCATTCTGTTTAATAGTGTCATAATTAAGAATCAAACTTTTCAAGCAGATTTAAAAGCAAACGTACGTAACTAGAATTTAATAAGTAGCCTAAGGCTACTTTTCAATGTAGATTGTATCCGTTGTTTCTAGGCATTACCTTTGAAATTAAGGTTATTGCCTCACGTTGTTTTGACTGATTCATGTTGGGTGTAGAAAAAAGGGTTGGGCCTTTTATTTTTTCTAAAAAATATGTTCTCATTTTATTTCAGACCTCTCATGAAATGAAAAAAAAAAAAGTGTCTTCTCTGAAACTTGGAACTTATAAACATCTACTTTTGTTACGGAAACAGACGGTAATGAATTGTCTTTTTCCCGTGATGAGATGGATGCAAGGAGTCGCTCCCCTCAGGTCCAATTTTCCTCAAGTCTATGCTGCATAATTGATGTCTCATTAAAAATTAATCTAATGGCTCATATTTATTTTAACAATGAAATTATATAAAATATTCATGAAAATAAAAAAAATATTAAAAACTAATTATGAATCTGCATGTTACCTAAACTTTAAATAGTATATATATTTTAATATAATTATTAAATATTTTTAATAAATTTAAAACTATAAATTAATTAAATATAAAAGTAAAAATTTAAAAAGTTATTATAACATTGTTATTTAATAATTTTTTATTAAAAGTACATATATATATTTTTAATATTTATAGTAATAATAATAATTAAAGAAATAAAATAAAAAATAATTAATAAATTATACATTTTTACTTACGTTAAATAAAAAAATTACTTCTAATTAAATAAAAGTGGATATTTTAATTAGAATAAAATATATAATTTCTAATGAAAAAAATAGCATTTTAGATGTAGTATAGTTAAAATATTTTATATTAAATAAAACATATATTTTTTAAAATATGAATTTTTATAAATAGAAAAAGGCAACAAAATAAAATAAAAAAATAATATACATTATATTAATTTTATTGTCTTTAATTTTTATTGTCATTATTTTTAAATAAAATAGAATTTATTTTGAGATTATTAAATTACTATTGGAGTTTGTATAATAGTTAAGAAAAATTTTGAAAATAGAATTTCTAATAGTGTAGGAAAATGATTGAGTGATTTGAAATTAAAAAATGCATATTATATAAAAACTTTTAGAATTTAAGTGATATTAGAATATATATGACATATTAAATTTTAAGATGAATATTCAAATGTGAAGATAAACACTTCTCAAATTTTTAGTTTAATGATTTTAAGACTTAACATATATATATGATTTTTGAAAATTAAAATATATTATTTTAAATAAATAAATATATTGTACTTTTATATCTTAAAAATTATTTTTTTTTTCTAATTATATCTAATACATCATTGTAGATATAAGCCAACAAAAATATTTTTGAATTTTGATGTGCACCTAATATTATAAAAAATATTGAAAAAATATGAATATATTATGTTAGTATTAATTTTATGATAAAAAAATTGCAACACATCTTGATATGAAAAAATATATTTTTATTGTTAAAATAAATATGAGCTGTTAAATTGATTTTTAATGAGGTGTCAATCATAGCATAGACTTGAGGAAACTTGAGGGGAGCCACTAACAGAAATGCGAATGTTTGATTTGCCGGGGTTTTGTATTACATCCCACCCTACAATATATAACAGTTATAACACTGTAATCTTTTTTAGTAGATTCTTATCAAAATTGAGTGTTTTACATAATATAATTAGATATAAGACATATAATTAAATGTTAAATAATTATTTAATAAAAATAAAATATTTAAATTATTATTTAAATTTAATTATTAAATGTAATATATTCGGGTAAGATTTTAAAAAAAAAAAAAAAAACCATCTAAAGCAAACCAGGCCTATGTAATCGGATGGAAGGAGAACAGATGGTTTGCTTACGATTTTATTTTTTAATAAAAAAATGTAGTCAACATTAATCTAAAAAATAATAACCTTAGTTTGATTATTTTTGTCATTAATTTATACCTAGTTAGTCAGTGGGCTACGGTGATCGCTGTCCTAAAAGAATAATATATATATACATATACATCCATTTCATTCTAATTCAACATTTACCAATTGAAATGCCAACTCTCTTTGGATCAAAATGTTTATTTATTCACAAGTTCAAGGAGGTAACTACAAAATTGAAATATAAAATTAAGAGTATAGACTTTGGCGGAAGTAGGTGTGTCGTTATTTCACTTCCTTCCCCATCTATTAGTCATATTTGGTTGTAAATTTAAAATTCATTCTCACTTTTTAATGGTATTATTTCTCAAAGTTCAGACAATATTTTAAATTTTAACTCAATATTTAATCAATACTATAGATATGCTTGTTTACAAGTAATATAGGTTGTCTAATACATTTATGTGGGACTGTTTTTTTTTTTTTTAAATAAACCACTTCAAAGGAAAATACAAAGTATTGTTTCTTTTCTTGGTCGCTAATCATGCCTGTGTTTGGCCATCATAGCTTTTTTTTTTTTTTTTTCCGAGTAAAGTTTAATAACTTGTAAGAAATGCATATTGGCTCATAGTTAATGTTTTAAATATATAATATATACATATGACAAATTTAATTATTAATTATTCGATAATACACTTAAAATTGACAGTAATCTCCATTTACATTTTGCATATACTTCAACAGCAGCATCAACATGCCCGAATTTGTCGCCTTTCCCTGAAAATTAGACTGATATACCTACGTCACTCGTTCAATATATATATATATATACACGCAACGACATAAAGACAATAAAATTTGGCCTTGACTTCCAGCACTTGATTGATACAAGTCTTCCCCGTTGCCCACCGAGAAGGATATCTTTGCAAAAAACTTCACCACTCAGTGCTCACACGGCATCTCATTCATTTCACAACCAAACTTGACTAATAAAGAAGAAAAAAGAAAAAAAGGAGAAGAGAAAGGCTTAATTAAGCTCTAAAATTAGGAGCTAATTTATTTTTTGGATCATCCCTACCAAATGAAATGAAGCTTCTTATTATATGCTCTGCAATCCTGCTATTCTTGCTGGGTCTTTCGATTATCACCCGAGCACAGACCACGAACCCATCTGCGTATCTCTATCATGATTGCCCAAACACCATCACTTTCACTAGAAACAGCACCTACCAGGCCAATCTAAATATTCTCTTTTCTTATCTTTCCTCTAACTCAAGCCGTGAAATTGGATTCTACAACGTCTCTATCGGGCGGGACCCTGACGATGTCTATGGCTCATTTCTCTGCCGCGGCGATATCAACAGTGATGTGTGCCGAAATTGTGTTACTGTTGCCGCCAAGGAGATAGTCGATCGCTGCCCCGTCGAAAAAGTGGCAATAATATGGTACGACTATTGCCTCCTACGTTACTCAAACCGATCATTCTTCTCTACCCGGGACCAAACTCCTGGTGTATATATGTGGAACACGCAGAACATCACAGACCCAGATCGTTTTAATGCTCTATTGGCGGACACTATAAGAAATGCCTCGACTGAGGCTGCAGGTGCTCCGTCAGGAGCCAAAAAGTTCGCTGTCAGAGAAGCTAACTTTACGGCGTTTCAGAAGCTTTACAGTCTTGCGCAGTGTACACCTGATCTATCATCTTCTGATTGTAACTTCTGTCTTGATGGGGCTATCTCCAGTCTGCCGAGTTGTTGTGATGGAAAGCAAGGAGGAAGAGTTTTGTATCCCAGTTGTAATATTCGTTATGAAATTTATTCATTTTATAATTCTACTCCACCTGAGGCACCACCGCCATCACCGTCGCTTGCGGTTCCTCCTCCGCCAACAGTTTCCGGAGAAGGTAAAGTCGACATGTGCTTTTTTAGTTAAGATGTCATTTATTTCATTAATTTGCCTTTAATGATCTGCCACGTCCGGCATAATCCGAAACTATTTTTTTTTTTAGGTACATGTTTAGCTTAACCATGCATGTTGGGTGAGAGACACTATAGTTTGTCGCTGACCCGTAATAATTTTCTAAAAGAACTCTTATTTTATTTTAAATTTAAAATTTAAATTAAATTTGTTATTTAAATATTTATATTTTATAAATTTCTTAAAAAATTTAAAATTTAAATTACATATAGATAAATTTTTATAATTTTACAAAAATTTAAATAGTCAAAATCTGTAATTTATTTTAATAAATAAATAAAATTTAAAAAATTAAAATTAGAAGCTAAATGGGTTATTATTATGGGCCAGCGTCGCACTACTAATCTTTGTCCCAACAATAATATATTTTGGGTTTCTGGGCCGGGGTCCTGCGGTTCGGCTTTACATCTGTATTTTAAAACAAAATTCATTTTATTTTTCTTGTAAAATTTATGCACTAAAGGGTTAATTAATTAGTAGTACATTTTTAATGTTATATTTAATACATTATGCATTTAACCTCAAAAAAAAAAACACTATGCATATTTCAATTAAAAAAAGATTTAGTTTAATTCATAAAAATATTGGTAAATATTTAACGTATTCAAAATTAAAGTAAAAAAATTTTTTTATCACAATTTAATTTTAGAAACTAATGAATATGATTAACTGCATTTTTTTTATCGTTTTTGAGTGGAAATTATTAATTAATAATTCCTTTTAAAAATTATTATTAGTTTTTCCTGAAAGTAAAATATTATCTAAGTAAAAATTTAAATTATTATCATTTTTATTAAAATCATTTTAAATTATGTTAAAAATAAAAATTTATTCTATTTTTAATAGAAATTTAATTTTAAATGTGTACAACACTTGATGATATACATAGGGATCAAATTGATTTTTTTATGAATTAAATTTTTTAGTTTAATTTATTAACAAAAAATGAGTAATTAAAATCAAAAAAAATAATAAGGTATAAATACAGTATTAAAAGTACTAACATAATAGGCTTTAAATCAGTCCTGAATTATATATTAATGGAGGGCTTTAAATAAAATTATTTTCAAATTTAGATTTATAGGTACAATTAGAAGATTTATTATAAAAGAAGTTTAAAAATAAATTTCATTAAAAATTTTATGAATTAATTTTTTTTAAAGAATATCTTTAAGTCTTCAAAGTAGTCTTGCAAAAAAGTTGACTTGACCTAATATGTGGAGCAATTTTGGCTTTATGTTATGTTACTGCGCAGGAAAAAGTGGAATATCAGCTGTGACTATTATAGCCATTGTTGTTCCAATTGCTGTCTCTGTTGTGCTTTTCTGTTTGGGCTGCTGTTTCCTAAGGAAGCGAGCAAAAAAGAAGTATGACGTTGTTCAGGAGGATGATGGTAAAGGAAAAAAAAAATTAATCAGCTTCTTGACTAATGATAAAACACCAATTGTCTTTTAGGTCATCTTGTTGATATTATTTTTTATTTTATGAAATATATAGACTTGTCACGCATTACATTTTTATGTAGGAAATGAAATCACAACCGCGGAGTCGTTGCAAATGGATCTAAATACAATAGATGCCGCTACAAATATGTTCGCTGCTGAAAACAAGCTTGGTGAAGGTGGATTTGGTGAGGTCTACAAGGTGAGCAATCAACAATCACACAACAAATGCTACATTTCACTCTTGAAAATTTGAATGCTACGCACATAAAGGAAATTACATTGTCTAAAATGATTGGTGCTTGGTATTTAATTCCCAGGGTACATTTCCTAATGGGCAAGAAATAGCTGTGAAGAAGCTATCCAAAAGCTCTGGACAAGGTGCAGAAGAATTCAAGAATGAGGTTGTATTGTTAGCCAGGCTTCAGCACAGAAACCTTGTGAGGCTTATAGGATTTTGCTTGGGGGGAGAAGAAAAGATGCTTGTCTACGAATTCGTTCCCAACAAAAGCCTCGACTACTTTCTTTTTGGTTAGGATCAAGTGCCCATCAACTTTGCCTTTTCATCATTGATGATGCACATTTTGTAGTTTATGTTGAATGTTTGATTTCATAAATTTGCAGACATTGAAAAGCAAGAGCAACTAGATTGGACCAAACGTTACAAAATAATCGGAGGAATCGCCCGAGGAATTCTTTACCTTCACGAAGACTCTCGGCTGAGAATAATACATCGTGACCTTAAAGCTAGTAATATTCTTTTAGATGGTGACATGAATCCAAAAATTTCTGATTTTGGTATGGCCAGAATTTTTGGTGTTGATCAAACTCAAGGAAATACAAGTAGAATTGTTGGGACTTAGTAAGTTCACAATTTTCTTATTTGTTCTGCTTACTCTGAATTAGTCAATGCAAAATAACAATTTGACAGATAAAATTTCACTGATTCATTGTGCTGATGTCTATTAGTGGATATATGTCTCCCGAATATGCAATGCATGGACATTTCTCCGTTAAGTCCGACATGTATAGCTTTGGTGTATTAGTTCTTGAAATTATCTGCGGAAAGAAGAATAGCTCTTTCTACCAAACTGACGGTGCTTATGACCTTGCGAGCTATGTAAGTAGGATCGATGTTTTGCCTGCATTATTGCTAATATCATCTCAGACTTGATTCCACCAAGTAATTAAATGGAGAATTATAAATACATACCTGAAATTTTGCAGGTCTGGAAACATTGGAGTGATGGGACACCTATGGAAGTGTTGGATCCATGCCTGAAAGATTCGCATTCAAGAAATGAAGTATTGAGATGCATTCAAATAGGGTTGTTATGCGTTCAGGAAGATCCAGCTGACAGACCTTCAATGGCAACGATAATTTTGATGCTGAATAGTTTTTCAGTTACGCTACCAGTGCCGCAACAGCCAGCATTCTTTCTCCTTAGCAGATCAGAACCGACCATGCCAATGAAGGGATTGGAGTCAGATAAATCTACCACCAAGTCGATGCAATGGTCCGTTGATGAAGAATCAATTACTGAAGTATATCCACGATAGTAAATTTGATAAACTTTTCTTTGAAAAAAGAAACATAAAATGCAATCCGTGGGGTTAGAGTCTAGTCAATATGCTAGTAGATCAATGCCTTTGTCTGTCAACGATATGTCAGTTACTGAAGTATACCATCGATAGATCAAACCCAGTTAGCTTTTCTTCGATTAGTAAAAAGTCCGTAAGCTAATAATTGAAATCTCCATACGGGATATCTGTGTATCAGTTCAGTTAAGTAGTTACACCATTACAATAACTCGGGAGTAAGCGTGCGCCAACTCTTGTAAGAATCGTTAAAAGCACCTAATATAAAAGCATTTTAATTTAAAGTATTGCTCCATTGTTGTCATTATCTAGTGCCTAATTGATAATTTCTCATCGAAACAGGGGACCAAATAAATCTTTGCTCCAGTTGGAATGATTTAATGTGTATCTATTAATGTGAGAGTCAAATGTACGGTGGATATCCAACTTTGTACTTATTGTATTTTTGTTACTAAATTTTGATCGATTTCTTTTCAAGTATTAAATTTTAATTTAAGTATCACTCGCCAATAATTTGGTGGAGGGATGATGACGTGACAGCTGACAAAAGAATATTCCAAGAATATTTGCTATATCACTCATGCATAGTCATCAATTTTTAGTGCTTAATTGCAATGATGATCACTTAATTTTATTTTTGTTTCTTTTTTGTCACCTAACATTGATTTTATTTCAAAAAATATATTGTTAAAGATTTATAGTCTTCTAAATTTCTCTTGAAAACCATTTTAGCCACTCAATCTCCTTATCTTTTCAATTTAGTCAAGAAATTATAAAAAGTTGGAAAGTTTACTTCTCCTAGATTATGATACTATTCAGGATGAGTCTGCTCTTACTAGGCAGAATCAAAATAAGTTTCAAATTTTTTCTTATTTTCTATAAACACATATAAAATATGGACTTATTTGCCAAAAAAAAAACTTTAATTAATTTAAATAGTAATTATGGATAATTTAGGTACTAGGAAAAATTTTAAGTGATTACTATAAAATTAAATAGAAGTTTGATATCTAAAAAGATACAAATTAAAAGGTTGGTAACTAAATTGAAATAATGATAAAGTTCGGTACCCTCCTATGAATTGGATGCTAAAAATTAATAACTAGGCATAGATGTCGTGACAAATATTCCCAGAATATTCTCTTACTGGCTGCCACATCATCATCCCGCCACCAGATCACTGGCGGATAATATTTACATCAATTTTGGGTATTTAAAAATAAACCAATTAAACTTTAGTATACAAAATGCAATAAGTGTAAAGTTGGATACCCACTCATATATTTAACCCATCAATATGATCATTCATTTACTTTCCAACTATCATTGACTTATGGCTTCAAATATTTCGCTCTTTGCAAAAGACATTTTATCAAAGTGGGACAAGCATTAATTATGATTTAGAGATAACAATGAATGGCCAGTCCAGTAGTATATTAATTAGAATACACATAAAATTAGATTAAACATCACCTCGTGATATTAATTAAAATTCTTTTGATACAAGTCAAACCTTTTTATGATGAATGATAAAATATTCATGAAATTAAAATATTTAATTGAGAGTCAGTGAAAGAGTAGTCAAGTGGTAACTTCTCTCTAAAGGTATCTTAAAATGTAGAGTTCAATTCCTACTATCGTCTATTTAAAAAGGGAGGGCTACCCACTATTATGCAATTCATCGAATGTTAAAGTTATATGACCTCCTAATATATCCAAAAAAAAAAATTATTTGAGAGAAGGGTTTCATCCCTAACCTTTCTTAGCTCTTTCATCTCAACTTAAGAGACCTAATTATCTTGTTTTAAAAACTTTAGATGAAGCATTTTTTGAAGCATTTTTTGGATCACTACATATATCTATGATTTGTTTTCTTGACATAATATATGGCAAAATGCATATATGGCTCCATGAACTTTATTATTCAATGCAATTGGGCACCTAAACTTTAGTTCAGTAAAATTAAGTCTTTAAGCTTTTGATTTTATTGTAAAAAAAAACTAGGTACAAAGGTTTTCATCTATACAAATGTTGACTATCTTACTGCAAGTACACGGATTAACAAGTAATACAGAGAGAGTAAAGTATCGTTCCCATGAGGACTAGGGACTAAGCACCAATTAGCTTTAGTTTAATATGTTTAGAGCTTGCAAATTGGACTTGAATGCAATAATGAACAAACTAAAGAATTAAGAATTAAGGAAATGCTAATTGAACTAATACTAAACACTTAATGGAGAAATCAATTAGTATTGAAATTATGTTGCTGGAGAATGGCATACCACATTATCCTCAAGTCCAATTATAGTTCCAATCATGTTATTTGCATACCTTAAGCTTCCAAGAATCATCTAACACTCTCTTTCAAGTAATGTTAAACTCTACTAATGTGCATCCATTAGATCTTAGAATCATAGCTTAATTCTCATCCTCACTATGAAAGTAAGTTAATATCAAATATATTAGGCATTAGGTGAGCTTATAGAGGATTGAACAGGTTCAAGCTCTCTCAAGTCATTAATCACTCAACATGCATTTATGGGTCTACTAGATCTACCATTTCTCAATGCATAGATCTAGACTAAGGTTATATTTGGCAGAACACAACACATGTCAAAGCATAATAAACACAATATACACTAAACAAGAAAGGATCTATAAAATTAAATTTGATTCAAATGGGTTTCCAAAATCCCAACAACATAAAAGAAAACTTAACTGAACATGGCTTCCATAATTATCATTCAATATTCAATACAACAAAAGAGATTAAAGATCTGAAACTAGAATAAAAGGGGAAGAGAAATTATTATCAAGAAGCTTGAATCTTCAATGAAAGCTCTCTTCTTTTTCCAAGCTTCTTTTTGTCCTATTGCTCCCTTTTCTCTCTCTTGATTGTTATGGGTTCTCTTTCAAAATTGATTCCCCTCTCAATGCTTCCCTCTAAATTATGATCCTTTTCCTTTTATAGCCTCTTTAGAACATCCCTTCACTTCCCCTAGATTTTCTTTTTTTTTAAAATGTCCACCTCAACGTGTCATATGTTGGAAACTAGCTCACCGCGATCGCAGAAAAGCAGCATATGGAGAAGGGGTGGCGATCGCGAAAATATTATGCTCGCCATATAGAGTTTGGCTATCAAGAACCTGCAATCGCGAATTAAATTGCAATCGCAGAAGGGCCTCAACTTGGGAATGCTTGAAGCTTTGATTAATTTGTGACTGCAAAAGTAAGCTAGCTCTGCTCCTTCCTCTAATTCTTCATCCATTTCCTCTCAAAACACCACCAAACACCTCGATACTCTTTCCTCTATTAAAAACCGAATAAGACATAAATTATCTAATCCTATATGTAAACCTATGCTAAATTCTCATTAAAATCAATGAATCACTATAGGAATCTGCCGATTTAGTGACGTAACATATTCATTGCAAAATAGCAATGGAATAATAACCTTAGCGACAAAATGTATTTAAAAAGTAAATTGATTTAATTTAGCAACGAAAATTTGAATATGTTGCTAAATCATTTCCATCACTATTTTAGTAACAGAAAGACCAATCCATTATTATTTTTTAGCGACAAAAACCATACAATGACAGAAAAACAAATCCATCGCTAATTTAGCGATGGATTTGTATTCCATCACTAAATGCTTAATTTCAAAATTTTATTTTAATTTGATTCAAAATTTAATCATGTTTAAAAATATTAATTAATGTTTATTTTATTTCTAAAATATATGCATTATTTTCTAAAATATTATTTTTAAATTTTGAAAATTTCATATTTATTTTGAAGTTTAAATAATTATTATTTCATGTTAACATAAATATTAGTATAAAATTTCATATTAAAGTATTCATTCAAAACTATGTAGTTGTGATACTATAAGAAATTTGAATGTTATATAATGATTTAGCATTATTATATAATACTTATTATATATGTATTAAGTAAACGAAACATTACATATTAAGTTTAGTTTTAATTAATAATTAAATATTATACAATATTTATTAATTTGCATTTAACCCTAATTTAAATAGCATAATATCTACATTAATAAATAATAAATCTCTAGGGTAATATAAAATTATGTTAATATTTGTATTTTAATCTAGTAAATAAATAAATATTAATATTAAGTAATTTAAATTTAAATTAATTTATAAATAGCATATATCTCCAACTAACAAATAATACATTTTAAATTTTAATATTAATTAATTAAAATGTAATTTATATATATAATAACAATAAAAAGTTATATTAATATTAATTTACTATTAAATAAACAATATTTAAATTATTAAATATAATAATATATTAATAATAAAATATTTTCTATGGTTACTATGTTTCAAAACAAAGTAACTTACTTTGTTTGCGAAAATTTATCAAAAGTTGCGAAAATTTATCAAAAGTTACGAAAAATGTAAAAATTTTACTTTACGTTTTGTGAAATGGTATTATTTTACTTTACTTCCATCTCATGCTGCTGAGTTCCTTGTTTTTTTCCTCTTAATTACTTTGTAATGCTTAATTTTTATTGTCCTAAGTTCTAATCTTATATCATCTCAAATATCTATATTTAGGGGTTTTTTATCATTAATATTTATTCATTTAATTTAATCATGTTATATAGCTGTTAAAAATATTTATTAATATTTATTTTAAAAAATACTATTTTTAATTTATAAAAATTTATTCTCGATCTATCTTCTAGTCTGTTTTATCTTTATATATAACTAACAAAATAGATAATATTAATATAAATATTATAATAAAATTTCATATTGATCATATATGTATTAATTATAATAAATAACTTTCGATGTAAATTAGCATAATATTAAATAAATATAGTTTAAAATATTAACTGTAACAATATATATATATATATATATATATATATATATATATATATATATATATAAACATAATATAATGTTAAATATGAAAAAAATATAGCAATAGCAAAAATTATATAATATTGAAATTTTGTATTAAATAAATAAAATTTAAACAATTAAATATAATAAAATTATATATTAATAAAATATAATTAATTACTAATATAGATCAAAACTACGTAGATTTATCTCAAAACTATGTAGTTTTTAGTGTTTTAGTACACTAATATAAACATATCTCATAATCCTAAACATTTTTTTTGTCAACTGCCTCTCCTTCTCCTTCATCTCTTCATCCCCAAGTGTTTTGTTGTTGGATCTTCATCGCTAGTCGTTGCCTACTGCCATCTTCGAACAGCAGCTTGCCACTAACTCGAAATGAAAAGGTTGGTTGATTAATCTTGTGAAATTCATTTAATCCATTTGATGTTGTTCTCTTTCTTGGGTTCTGAACTCTTTTTTATATTCATTTTTCTTGATTTCTTGATGCAATTATTCGACCCATGAGAAAATGATGATTTTGTATGCTTGGAAGGGTCGTGTAGGGTTAATTTATTGTTTAGGAACTGTAAGATTCATGGTGACTTTATGTTTTGGATTTTAGCCATTGGGTTTTACTTTCCTCTTTGTCTTTTTATCTCTTCTTTTCTCTTTTCCAAAACAGATGATAATAAGAATTCAGAGTAAAGAAAAAGTGAGATTGCTAGAAATCCTTCACCTTAGGTAAGGATTTTAGCTTCTCTCTCTCTCTCTCTCTCTATGGGTAAGTGATGTGCCTTTAAATTAGATTTCATCTTCTTTCAATTTCTAACCTTATAGTTCATATATTGAAAATTCTTTGCCTATTATTTAGAATTTGAATTTTCTTTTGTTTTTATGTTATTTTTTAGGATCCATCAAACAATTATCAGTAAGGAGTATTGGCATTGAGCTTTTTTTTATGTGGTGGAGTTGTTTGATATAAGTTGCAGGTAAACCCTAATTTTTTTTCTATTTTTGGTTTCTAAGAAAAAAAATTGCAAAAAATGGTAAAGGATTTTGAAACATCAATTTGGCATTGTATTGACTATTGTTTTCTTTTGTTTTTAATGCTCCTTTGTAGCAACTTAAGTTGATAGGTGTAGTTTTCTTTTCTTTTTTTTCTTGTTTATATGTCTTATAATCATGCTAAAAGCCACTAAATCTTGATTTCTTGATGCAATTGAAATTAATTGTGCTACACCTAATCTTGCTCATATACACCTAACCTGAAGTTTAATGGAATACTTGTAGAAAAAATTTGAAGCATGCAATATATTGTTAATTTTCTAAAGAGAAAAGTTAGGTTGTTGGGATGCTAATTTTTTTTTCCATTGTGGTTCGATTTACAGGAGAATCAATCATTGGACTCACCATCAAAAGCATGGACATGTTAAGAATGATGATTATGGTACCTAGTTAGTGATGCTCCATTTATGAATGCTCTATTCCTTTCTATTGGATTTGTGTTTATACTGATTTTAAAAGCCTTGAAGCTCGATAATTAGTTCATATTTTTATGTCTCAAATTCTTTGTTATATAATTAATTACTCTTTAGCTTTATATTTGCAATAAAGATTTAGTTTGATTTTGTACCTGTAGATGTTGGTGTTAAATTATACACAGATTTATGACTTAATATTGCATGCATTCATTCATTTTTATTAATGTTTAATATAGTAAAGCATATAGAAATAGATACTTTTAAGTTTTCTTTATTTTTTTATAGGAAAAAGGAGTTAGGAGATGATTTGGTGATAAAAGAAGCAAAAAAAGGAAGAAATAAAGTAGAGCAGCCTACCAACATGATTGCATAAGCGTGATCGCAAAAATGCCAACCCGAAGTGATGTCGAGTCTTCTATAATTGCATCTAATGTGCGATCGTGTGTTCCTACCAGGCCAAGCTTTTATCACGAATGTTAGGTATGTGTGATCGTAACACTTTCACGAGAGGCCCTCTTGTGCAAGCGCAATTTATGAACGATTGCAAGCATCATGCTTCCAGCACATAACATGTTGATGTGTATTAAATTGAAGAAAATTCTAAGAGAGGTGAAAGGACATGTTCTAAAAAAAGGCTAAAAAGGACAAAGAGGGGACATTTTCTACTGGGGGAAGAGGATACATTTTTAACCTACACACTCTCTGTCACACATGAGGGGACGCAGAAGAAAGGCGAGGAGGGGAAGAAGAGAAAATAAGAGAAAAAGAAGTTGATAGGAAAAGACCCATTTGAAGATTCAAGCTTCTTGGATAATATTCTCTCACTCTCTTTCTAAACCTATTTCCTTGCTTATAATTTTAAATATTAAATGATGATGGCAAAGTTCTTGAATGTTGTTGGGATTTTAAAACCTATTAGATTTAATGTTTATTATTACTTCTTAAATGCAAATTTTGTCTATTAATATGATTGAATGTTATATTGTGGCCAAATATAGCTTTAGTTTAGATCTATGTAATAAGAGTTAGTAGATCTAATAAACCTACAAACACATGTTAGATGGATTAAATGTCTTGAGAAAGATTAATCAAATCTAATTCTATTATGGGTTTTGCTTATTGTATTGCATGCTTGATATGGGTTTATATTCATGTAATAATGAGAATTAAACTATGTTTATGAATCTCATTTGATTGATTCTTATGGATTTAAGTAGCTACTTGAGAAATAGTACTCAATGTTTGTTGAAAAACCTAAGATATGCATGGAGAAGTTGATTAATTACATTAAATCAACTTCATGAAAATGTGGTGCTTAATCTCCCAATAACATGCCTTTCTCATTAATTATTTCTTTTATTATTATGATTAGCAATAGCTTAAGTTCCATTCTTTAGTTTATTTATATTTTTTAGTTGTCTATTTGCTTTAATGAAGCCACCATTGTTAGCTCTAAGTATATACAATTAAGACTAATAGGTGTTTAATATCAATCTCTATGGGAAACGATACTCTACGTATTTATATATTACTTGTCAACCCATTCACTTGCAAAATCGTATTAGTTTTTTAGCGTCCTTGCTAGGGATTGAGCAACTATCATCATAATTAATCAAGATTATTTTGGATTTGAGCATTTTTATATTTTTATACTCTATTTTGACTTGTGATATTTTAGGTACTCTTGTGGTTGTGTATGGACAACACCAAAGTGCAAGAAGAGAACCATTACTCTTTATTCTAGATTTATCGAAGTTTAAGAAGAAGAACTGTAAGAAATCAAGGACTGCTTCTAGAATCATGGTTGCACAACAAGGAGGTCAACAAGCTAATGTAGAGAAAACTCTTCTTGAGTTTGCTAAGCCTAGTTTGGATGGGGCTCGACAAAGTATCACTACGCCGAATGTACAAGCTAATAGCTTTGAAATCTTGTTTGCTCTTCTATAAATGATTCAATCTACTGTCTAATTCTATGGTCTAACTTTATAGGATCCAAATATGCATATAGTAAATTTCTTGGAAATTTATGACACCTTTAAGTATAATGGAGTCTCTGATGATGCCATTCATTTGAGGCTTTTTCTGTTGACACTTAAGGACAAAGCCAAAGCTTGGCTTAACTCTCAACCACCAGCATCCATCACTACATGGGATCTTCTAGCAAAGAGATTCTTGGATAAATACTTTCCTCTCATAATGATAACAAATATCATTAAGGACATCACTACTTTTCAGCAATTTGGGACTGAATCTTTGTGTGATGCATGGGAAAGATTCAAAGAGATGTAATGAAGATGTCCACATCATAGCCTTCCTAAAGGTATGCTCATTCAAACATTCTATAATGGTGTAATGAGATCCACAAGGGACATTATTAATGTAGCAGCAAGAGGTTCACTCATGCACAAGACTGTTGATGGTGCTTCTGAACTCTTAGAGGAAATGGCCAACAATAATCACTTGTGGCCTTTAAAAAGACATTTAGCTCTTAAACAAGGATGAAAACTTAGAGTTGATGATGTTATATCCATCCAAGTATAACTTGCTACACTAAATAAGAAAATTGATAGTTTTACTTTAAGAGGTAATGTCATCCCACTGTTCTCTTTAGCTATGTTTTATGAGCATTGTCATATGTTTGATCACTCAAAACTTAAGTGTGGTTATGGAAGTGGAAACTTGTGTAGGGATGGAATATTAGAAAGTTGTAACTATGTTGGAAACTAATTCTAACCAAGGCAACCAAACAATAAACTTTACTCAAACACATACAACCAAGGATGGAGGAACCATCCCAATTTCTTATAGAGCAATAACCAAAACACTAAAGGCTTTTCAAATCAGTTCTTTAAACCAGCACCACCACTTAGATTTCAAGCTAAGTCAATTGATGATAGGTTTTAGTTATGGAAATGAAGTTTAACAAGTTCTTGGAAGTGTTCAACTCAAAAATGAATAACCAAAATGAAAAATATGATTAAATTCTCATAAATCACTCTTCATTAATCCACAACATTGAGCTTCAACTTGATTAGCTAGTAAATATAGTTGCTATAAGGGCTCAAGCTCATCTTCTAAGCAACATAGAAGTCAACTCAAAAGAGCAAGTCAAGCCCATTACTTTAAGAAGGTATAAAGCACTTCAACGTCCTCAATTCTTGCCATTAAAGGTTAATAAAGATAAAGAGCATCAAGAGTTAAAAATTGAAGATATGAAAGCTAAAACACAAGAAAAGAAATTTGAAAATCAAGAGAGACTCAAGTGGAGCAGCCATGTCACGACCCAAAACAGGGGCCATGACCGGCGCTAGGGAACGGGAATTCTTTCGAATCCGGAACCCGTAGCAAGCCTAAAAAAATAAAATAAAATATGCAATAGTAATAATAACAATATCAAATTTGCAGCAGAAATAAAAATCATAAATATAATAATAACATTTCCATCAACTGGATTTAATTTAAATCTCAACTCATCATATATATATAAAATCTTTTTAATATAATCCAGTTCAAATTCTTAAAATGCATCTTGCATAAATAAAATACATAATATCTCACAATTAATTTACAACTACTGCAGTGTCTAGATTATAAAAATAAGACTCAAGTAAGCAGTTTACACAAAGAAGTCGGGGTGGAAGAAATCCGACGTACAGGCCTGCTACTGAGGTCTGAAGATGTTGACTCTCCTGAAAAATTATCAACGGAGGGGAGTCAGACCTCACTGAGTGAATTATTATAATATATATACATACACACTAAGTGACAATGCATACAACCAACAGTATATATATAATATGTATATATACAGGCAAATTCACACAGATGCAGAAAAGTCATTTTATATGTTTTTATTAAAATCATCATTTATGAAGGATCACATAGAACCCTAGAATATCGCAACCTCGAAAACAGTGTTAGACAACACTCTAGCCATACAGGCTCACTTATTCCGAATATATCCACTTAATCCATTTAGACAGTAGACTAGCCCCGAGACACTAAGTCAACCGAGCTCCAGCAGTCTGACTGCCAGTGTGATTGGCCCCGAGACACTTGGTCAACCGAGCTCCAGCAATCACACCCAAATCACATCTCACACATCAGATAATCATAACCAATCAATATCCACAAATAGGTTAGTAATATAGCCTAAATACTATAGGCGTACCGGTATGTACTCGGTCCTAGTGCTGCCCACTAGGTAGCATGTTTTATCGATATCCTTCATCATTAATAATTATAAAACATTCATTCACAATAAATGATGCATGAATTTAAATAAAATAACAATATAAACCATATATATATATCGAAAATATACCAAAAGTAAACCAGATATATTTCGAGTATGTATACGTCAAATAAATCCAATCAAATTATAAATTAGGCCAGAAATATATTTAAAAACATTTTAAAAACAATTTATTAACAAAACATGCATATAATTTAATATATACCAAAAATAAACTAAAAATATACTTAAATACAAATCATATTATTTATGCATATTTAATCAAAATAAAACATATATTTCTAAATTATGCATCCTAAAGCACATATATATAGTATAGTAACTCACCCTAGTGCGCTCCACGAGACGGGTCCGACGGGCCTGGTCCACTAGCCCTCGGTCTCGGCGCAACTAAACAAGCAATAAATAACCGACATCAGAATAAACCTAACAGAAATCCTAGAATTCGATCTAGAGTATTAAACATAGAATAGATATCAGGGTTCGACCGGATATCACGTTTTACGAGAATTCTATCGAAAATTCGACAGAACCTCCCCTGTAAAATGGACATCTCTCTACTCAAAAGAGTAGAGCCGACCCTGCAAAGAAATACACTTTGAAAAACTACACAGAGCACAATCAAAATCCCACGGTCGGACTCCAAACTACAGTCCACCGACCGGGGTCCACAATCATAGAAGAATTTCAGAAATACCAAAAATATCCTTATAACATAGAAATTCATTTTATAGGTAGAAATTACATAATTAACCTTAAAACACAGTAAAAACCAATAAAAACTCATTTTATTAGTAAAACCGTATATTATATATATAATTGAAAATAATTCACGAAAAATAGTTTTAATTAGTTAAAAATACTAAATAATTTGTATAAATCATTTTTATACCTTAAATAACTATTAAAACCAATTAAATTACATTTTTAGCCAATTTTGTGTAAAATTACCAAAATACCCCTATATATATAAATATACTATAATTACTTCAAAAATTCACCAAAAATTATACAATTATCCAAAATTAATTTTCTCAACATATTTATCAATAATATCAATAATTAAACTCAATTAACCAATTAAATTCAATTAAAAACATAATTAACCCTAATTTTCCCAAAATTACATAAACTTCAATAATTCAAAATAAATACTTAGAAATTCATAAAAATTCCAAATAAATTCCTATAATAAATTTTAACACCTAATTTAACCATAAAACCCAATTTCATAATTTAAATAATTAATTTCCGAAAATTAGAAAATAATATTAAAATATTCAAAAATACCCAAAAATCCAAAAAATCTCCAAAAATTCCACAAAAATTCACACATGTAGATTAAGCTACTAGGAACAACATTTGTGAAGGGAGTTTTCATGAATCAATCAATTCAAAGCTCAAAAAAATCAAAAACCCTAATATGGCCGAATTGGAAAAATTCAAAACTAAGCAAATCTAGACCATTTAAGCTCAAACCAAAGCTAGAATCACACTCACTGGAGCTCAAGGAGAAGAAAGAGACCGGCGGTGTCGAAAATGGTGGCCGGAATCATCATCGACGGCGAGGAGAAGAAATTTTGACCAAAAGAAGAAAAGAGGCTGCCGGCGCCGGGGAAGGAGGCTGCTGGCGGTGGAGGACGGCTGGGAACGGCGGTGGCAAGCTGGGAGGCACACCGACGGTAGGGGATCGGTGTGACAGACGGTGGTTGGTGGTGAGGGGGTGGTCGGGCGCGGGGAAGGAGAAGGAAGAAGAAGAAGAAAAAAGAAAAGAAAAAGAAAAAAGAAAAAAATAATAATAAAAAAAAATTTTAATAAAATATTTAAAAAAATCACACCCATACATATAATTTAATATTTTAATAATTTATACTAAATAAAAATAATTAAATAACAATAAAACTAATAAATAATTAATAAAATATTAGGGTAATATATTAAACCCTAATTAAATAAATATTGCACACATACACGGTGTTTAGTAATTTAAAAATACGTATGAGTTCATGCAAGTCCGAAAATATATTTAAAATAATTAATAATAAATTATTTACGTAAAAATTTCCCCGAAAATGCAAGTCCTGGGAAAATTTTACGTAAAGGACTTTAAATAATACACAATAATTAAATTAGATTTTAAATACATATCAACTCGTAAAAATATCGTAATGTATATACAAAAATTATTAACACTGTATATCCCGGTACAGTATTAAAAATGTTTAAAAACACGGGATATTACAAGCCATCCCTCATTAATACATCAAAGCATACTCCAAAACTACCCTTTTCCCTTAAGGTAAAGTAATATCAATAATAATGAGAAGTGGTTTACAAGATTCATTAAAAAATTTAAGAAATTAGAGTTAAAGATACCTCTCCTAGAAGCACTGAATGAGATGCCAAAATATGCAACATTCCTCAAAGATATAATCATCAACAAATGTAAATGGAATGAAAACAAGATAGTGCCTCTAATGAAGACTTATAGCTCTGTTATTTTAAGAAAAATTCTAGTCAAGCTCAAAGATCCATGGAGTTTTATAATTCCTTACACTCTTTATTCTTAAGAATTTACTAAATGTCTATGTGACTTGGGAGCTAGCCTCTTTCTCTTTTCAATGAGCTAAATCTTGGAGATATAATGATTACCAACATGACACTTCAATTTAGTAATCATTCAATTAAAAAACCATATAGAGTGATTGAACATGTGCTTGTAAGAGTTAATAATTTTATATTTCTAGTGGATTTCATAATTTGAGACTTTGAACAAGATAAGCATTGCCCCTTAATTTTAGGGAGACCATTTCTCAACATTAAAAGGGTTGTGATTGATGTATATGAAGGCAATATCACATTATGAGTTAAAGAAGAGAAAGTGGAATTTGTGATGAATAGGTATATCAAGGACTTGACTAAAGATGATCATCATGAAAAGGGAGGGATGGTGAACAAGGAAGTCAAGGAAACAATGATTTCATAGAAGCAACGACTTAATCTAAATTACAATTCTTTAATTTCTTAAATTCCAAACAAGGTGAAGAAATCCAAGTCAAAAGTGAATCTAAAGAATAAGGCAAGTGATTAAAATGATGTATTTTCCTAAGAAGAATACTTCATTAAAGGGTAAAATAAAACTTAATTCAGTAAAGGATGGAAGCAAAGAGCATCAAACTTTGATTAACATCAAGGATAGGGGATGCTCCTCTTCCTCACTGACTTGACATAATCATAAAAGGCATGGTCAAGCTAGCGACCTAAAATTTAGCATGTTTTTAATTTGAATTTTTATTTTTATTTCAATATATTATTTGCATATTATTTGTTTTGTTCATTTTAGATTTCTATTTACATCTACAGTTTGATGTTATTATTTATTTGGTTTATTCTAGATTAATACTCTTCAAGCAAAGCTTATTCGAAGTTAATATTAAGTTTGGTATTTTATTATGTGTAGAGTCAAACTCATTATCATTACAAGACACATGACCTCTCAATCAATTTCCCAAGTGCTACCGCAATCGCATAATAGAATGCGATCACTAATTACTAGTTAATTCAGTTTTAGTTCTTTTTCCATTCCCATGAACAACTAGCAAAAATTGATGTAAAACTCCTAAAAACTCAAGGCTCTTTGTCATAATCGTGTATGAACCTAATTTGCATTTAAAACAGCTGCTACCCACTTCCCTCCTCTATCTCTTTTTCAAAATCTATGTTCTTTAATCTTCTGTGATCTCTGCTAACTACTGAATCATCTTCCCTTAAATCAATTTCCACTCTTAAACTTTCATCTTCACTATAAATCTCACCATTTTTATCCTTTATAACCCTAATTCCATCACATTTACTCTTAAAATTCCATCATCATTGCCTATTTCTTATTCAAAAATAGAGCACCCTTATCCTTTATCAATGTCACCATCATAAAGCAAAAAGAAAGCAAAGATCATAGTGACCAACATTACCCAGAAGGAAGGAAAACTCAACTTGGCAAAGAAATATGTCACTCCCTTTCTAATCCACTCATCAAAAGAAGGAGATAAGTACATTTCTCTTTCTAAAAGAAATTTTATGGTTCTTAAATATTTGGATATGTGTACATTGGAAGATGTTAAACTTAAGGATAAAGTATTAAGGCTTTATAATAGATTAAGATAGAAGAAATTTATGGGATTGACTCATGCTATTTATAGAGAATTGATATTAGAATTTTACACAACTCTAAAACTCTCGAATTAAGCACATAAGAAATTTAAATGTTAGCTTAATGGGAAACCCATTATTATTGATTATGACACCATGTTTGTTGTATTATTGACTTTGTGAACCACCCATCAAATACAAACCTAACGATTTTTTGAAGGAAATTACTTCATAAGAAGAGGTTTAGGATATTCGAGGATCACCTAATAGGTTGAATCAAGATCATAGTTATGTTATTTTGCATTGATTCAATATCATAGTTATGTTTTTGCACAAATTCATATGCTATTTAATAGGTTGATTCAGGATCATAGTTATGTTATTTTGTACAAGTTCATATGCCATTCTATTTTTAGGAATATGGAAAGCAACAAGGCTTCAAGGCAAGAGCTATTAATGTTATGGTGCAAGCATACCTCTACAAAGATCTCCATATTTGTCTTACAAATATTATGGCATATGGCCAGAGCTCCTCAAGCATCAATCTCAATAGGCCATATTATGATAGGTTTGGCAATGCATTTTCAAATGCTTCCATTTGAAACAATCAACATCAAAAAGGAGGAATTTGCCTCAAGTTGATGAAGGGAAAGAATAAGAGTCAAAGCATGAACAAGAAGAGGAACAATAACCACTTCTTCATTTGCCTGTGCCATCATAAGTTGACATGACTCAAATGTTGGAAAAGATGGATCTTCTAACAGCAATAGTAAACTCTCACTTTGAGAGTCTTAAAAAATCAGTGGATACAATCTTTCACAACTTTAAAAAGTTAGTGGAGGACAAGTTCATTGAATTAAATGAAAGACTTTTGAATATAGAGGAGGACCAATCTTACCATTTCTTTAAAATGGGGGAGTATTTTAGACAAACAAGGCATAGGGATCTTCTATCACCATCTCCTGTCAGATGACACCTTCATGTCTCTCCTCTAGTTCCTTACCAACCTTCCTCATTATCTCATACCACTTAATCACCTCTAACCTCTCCCTTATAATGGGTGTAACATCTTTTCCCTAGTTTTAGTTTTTATTTTTTATTTTTTATTTTTTACTTTTGTTTTTAGTTTTAGTTTTTATTTTTCATATATTTCATGTTTACAATTTTTTCTTATGAATTTTGTGTTTTTTTTTTGTTATGTTTATGCATATTGTACATATTACATATTGCACTTTGAAACCATTGCATTTTGCATTTGTGTAATTTGGCCTAAATTACCTAAATTTTTGAAATTTTGATACTTGACACTTGTGATTTTTTATAGCTATCTTTATGGTAAACATTGTGTATATTGGTGATATTGTTAAGCTTATATGTTGATCTTCTTTTAATAGTTAGTTTTATGTCTTTTAAACTCAGTTGACATTTTGAGTTAAGAATTTTTTGTTCTTTAATCAATCTAATACATATTGTTGCTTTCTTAATCATGATTTTGAATTATTGTTTTGGGAATTAGCATTATAAATGAATCAAACTCCTTTTTAGGGTCGTTTTTAGATGTATGCAAAAGGAATTGTAAAAACACTCTTTTCCATTTCTAAAAAAAGAAAGAAAATAAATAAATAAATAAATTATGCTAAAGGACTTGAATTCCATGTACTCCCATGATCTTGCAAAAGAGTACGAGTATTTAAAGAACCCTCTCGAGGTGTTTATGTTGAGTAGTTCGAGAAAAATAAAGAAATATCGAGAGAGGAAAGTAAAAGCATAAAGTAAAAAAAAATAAAAGTTGATTTTCGCATACCAAATTAGAACTATCTTAAATTGGAGTCTTTTTCATTCATGTATGCTTTTCCTAAGATTTTAATTCATTTTTGTGTGATGGTGAGTAGATAACATGCTCATCACTTAGTAATTTCAATTTTTGACTTGATTTGTCAACTTTGTTTTGAGATTTGTAAACTAGCTATTAAGAGAAGATTGCATTATTTGTTGGAGGAAATTTGAGCTATACACTTTGCTCATTGCACTGATAGTGTGTGTCTTTAAGTTTATTTGAGGATAAACAAAGATTCAAGTATAGGGGCATTTGTTGACGTCAAATTACACATAGATTTAGGACTTAATATTACATGCATTCATACATTTTTATTAACATTTAGCATAGTAAAGCATATAGAAATAGATAATTTTAATTTTTCTTTGTTTTTTATAAGGAAAATGAGTTATGAGGTTTCTTTGTTTTTTATAAGGAAAAGGAGTTATGAGGTGATTTTATGATAAAAGGAGCAAAAAGAGGAAGAAATGAAGTAGAGCTGCCTACCAACGCGATTGCAGCTAGATGCATGATTGCAAAAATGCCAATCCCAAATGATGTGGAGTCTTTTACGATCACGTCTCATGAGTGATTACGGGTTCCTGCCAAGCTTCTATCATGAGTGCATGGCATGCGTGATCATTACCCTTTCATGAGAGGCCCTTCTACACGCATGAGCATGGTTTGTGCACTATCACAGGCAACACGGTTCTAGTACAGAACATGTTGATATTACTGAATTGAATAAATATCTAAGGGAGGTGAAAGGACATATTCTAGAAAAAGGCTAGAAAGGACAAAATACATGAATTACTTAAAGAGGAGGATACATTTTCTACTTACACACACTCTCTCGCATAAGAGGGGACACAAAAGAAAGGTAAGGAGGAGAAGAAGAGAAAAGAGGAGAAAAAGAAGCTCATATGAAAAGACTTATTTGAAGATTCAAGCTTCTTGGATAACATTTTCTCACTCTCTTTCTAATCCTATTTCCTTGCATGTAATTATGAATATTAAATGATGTTTTGCTTAGCCATGGGTAGCTAAGTTCTTAAATGTTGTTGGAATTTTGAGACCTATTGGATTTAATGTTGATTTGATATTTATTATTACTTCTTAAATGCATATTGTGTTTGTTAATATGATTGAATGTTATATTATGGCCAAATATAGTTTTAGTTTAGATCTATGCAATGAGAGTTGGTAGATAAAATTGACCCACAAACACATGTTTGATGGATTAAATGTTTTAAGAAAGCTTAATCAAATCTAATTCTCTTATAGGTTTTGCTTATTGCCTTGCATGCTTAATATGGGTTTATATTCATGGTGATAATGAGAATTAAGTTATGTTTCTTAATCTTATTTAATTGATGCTTATAGATTTTAGTAGCTACTTGAAAAATAGTACTCAATTTTTGTTGAAAAACCTAAGATATGCATTGAGAATTTGATTAATTACATCAAATTAACTTAATTAAAATATGGTGCTTAATCTCCCAACAACATGCCTTTCCCATTAATTATTTCCTTTGTTATTTTGATTGGCAATAGCTTGAGCTCCATTCCTTAGTTTATTTATTTTTTTAGTTGTATATTTGCTTTAATCAAATCACCATTGTTAGCTCTAAACATATACAATTAAGATTAATAAGTGTTTAGTATAAATCTCTATCGGAAACGATACTATACTTACTTCTATATTACTTGTTGAACCATGCACTTACGGAATCACAACAGTAGATAATTTAATTTTACTTTATATCTATTAGTTATTTATTTTTGAAAAACTTGAAATTATTGATGTTTTATAGAAAAAAGTAAAACTAAAAATTAAAATTTTGAAGTCTATAGGGCTTCAATATTTTTTTATTCTTTATATTTCTAGAATTAATAAAATGTTCTTTAAATTATTATTTTTATTCTTTACATTGCTATAATCAATAAAATGCTAGATAATTAAGTTATAAAAATCTACCTAAGAGGTATTAGAAATCCAATAACATCTTGCAACCATTTTGCACCATAAAGTGCTATTAAGTGTGGGAGCAACCTTAGACAAACAATGAAAAACACAAATGATTTCACATGTATATCATTTGATACAAAATTCTTTTGCACAATGTTCCATATTGGATCTTCACTGAGAACTTGGTTTTAAAACTAATACTTAACATCATTATGTGAATTAGTGATACATAAGCTCCATTTTCCTTTCAAAATTTTATGTGGAAGTTACATAGAAGCATGACTTAGTAGAAGACATTGTTTGCTGCAAAGACTTTCATTCCTTAGGCATTTTATTTATTTATTTTTTTTATTATAGTGATATGAATGCCATATTTGCTGCTTTTTCTTGTGTATCCATTCTATGGACAAACTATAATTTGTAATTCTTAAAAAATAATTTATCTTCTATTTCAAGTTTTGATGGTTATGCAAAACCTTCATGCCTCTTAGAGGTCACACAAGTGAAAGTTTGCATGGGAACCTTACTAGAAATTAGAAAGAACTGAAGCTCTTTAGGTTAGCATTGAATCAGGTTGGTGTCTTTTACGTTTAGATGGTTAAAAATTTATAATGTCTGGTTTATATTTAGAAATGCTACAATGTTTGGTTTATCTTTTGTTTTACATAATTTTGAGAGTAGAAAAATATTTTCTTAAATTTTAACTCTATTTTTTTAATCTAAGTTATTTGATATTTTTAAATATTTTTAAGCTAATAATTGAATTCTTATTACATGCAAATCAAGGCTCCGGTTAAAGAATGTTGATTTATTATTTTCCTTGGTTTTTTTTTTTTTTTTTGCAGGTGTCCATTTAGTTAATTAAAGAACATTTATTAAAAGGTGGTATAGAAGTTACAATTTATATGAATTTTTGATATAAAAATATAAGATATGTTGACCCTAGTGTTACACTAGATCATTTGGACTATTTATCATTTGTGGTTTTTTTTTATTAATAGATATAATAGTGAAATTAACTTATTTGTAAGGTTTATTTTTTAACAATGTATTGAATTTATGGTTATTTTACAATGAATGTGTACATATTTTATGTATTTTTTTTTAGCTTTTTTAAATTTATTATTATAAAATAAAAAATTAAATATCATAAAATTCATTACTTGTATTACTAAATTTAGCAACAAATTTTATATTTTGTTGCTAATTTAACGATGAAAAATCAAATTCCATTGCTAATTTAGAAAAATCAACTAGGTACTTAGTATTAAATTTAGTAATGGAATCAAAATTCTATCATTAATTTAGTGATGAAATTTTAAAATCCGTCGCTAATTCAACTGCAGAATTATAAAATTTGTCACTAATTTAAAAACAGAATTTTGAAATCCGCCGCTAAATATGAAATACGTCGCTGAAATTAGTGCCAAATATTATTCTATTAGTGATGAGGCACCATCTCCTTGTCTCCTTAAAGGGCACCATCTCATTGTCATTCCATTTGCACTTATTAGTGATCACATCTTTCAAGAATTTTAAATATTTTGGCATCTCTACCAATGCCTTTGAGAGAGGTAGCTCCAGCTCTAATTTCTTAAAAGTTTCACATGTATATCATTTAATACAAAATTCTTTTGCACAATGTTTCATATTGGATCTTCACTGAGAACTTGGTTCCGAAATTGATACTTAACGTCATTATGTGAATTAGAGATACATAAGCTCCATTTTCCTTTCAAAATTTTATGCAGAAGTTACATAGAAGCATGACTTAGTAGAAGACATTATTTGCTGCAGAGACTTTCATTCCCTAAGGATTTATTTCTTTATTTATTTTAATATAGTGATATGAATGTCATATTTGCTACTTTTTTCTTGTGTATCCATTCTATGGACAAACTACAATTTGTAATTCTTAAAAAATAATTTATCTTCTATTTCAGGTTTTAATGGTTATGCAAAAACCTTCACGTCTCTTAGAGGCCACACAAGTGAAAGTTTGCATGGGAACCTTACTAGAAATTTGAAAGAATTAAAGCTCTTTGGGTCAGCATTGAATCAGGTTGGTGTCTTCTATGTTTAGATGGTTCAAAATTTATAATGTTTGGTTTATATTTAGAAATGCAACAATGTTTGGTTTATATTTAGAAATGCAACAATGTTTGGTTTATCTTTTGTTTTACATAATTTTGAGAGTAAAAAATTATTTTTTAAAAATTTAACTCTATTTTTTTAATCTAAGTTATTTGATATTTTTTAAATTCTAATATTAAAAGGTATGTTGACCCTAAAGTTACAATTTATTAAAAGGTGGTATAGAGTTACAATTTAAATGAATTTTTGATGTAAAAATATAAGATATGTTGACCCTAAAGTTACACTATATCATTTGGACTATTTATCATTTATGTTTTTTTTTTATGATAGATATAATAGCGAAATTAACATATTTGTAAGGTTTATTTTGTAATAATGTATTGAATTTATGGTTATTTTATGAAAAAAATGTGTATATATTTTATGTATTTTATTTTAGCTTTCTTAAATTTATTATTATAAAATAAAAAACTTAAATATCATAAAATTCATTACCTTTATTACTAAATTTAGCAACAGATTTTACATACTGTCGCTAATTTAGCAACAGACAACCAAATTTTGTCGCTAATTTAGAAAAATCAACTAGGTTCTTAGTATTAAATTTAGTAACGGAATTAAAATTTCATCATTAATTTAGCGATGGAATTTTGAAATGGTTCACTAATTCAACTACAGAATTATAAAATCTGTCGCTAATTTAGTAACAGAATTTTGAAATTTGTTGCTAAATATGAAATCTGTCACTAAAATTAGCGATGGATATTATTCTGTTAGTGATGAGGCATCATCTCAATGTCTCCATAAGAGGCACCATCTCATTATCATTCCGTTTGTGCTTGTTAGTGATGACATTGTAAGCACCCAATTTCGGGATGCAATTATATACAATTGCGACGTAAGCCCCTATGATGAAATTTATTCAAAAATTGAACTTAGTTGTTGATTTTCTGGACTTTAAAGACTAAATTGCAATGTTTTTTAGGATTTGATTACAAAGAAGTCAATTTTTCAAGGGTCTTTTGGTAATTAAAAGTTAAAAAAAATTAGGATCGGCATTGCACAATATCGACACCCAACAAGTCCTGTTTTTTTAATTTTTCATGTATTTTTTTTCATTTTTCGTCTATTTTTCAGTGTTTTGATTGGTTAAAAATTGAATTTTATTATTATTTTTATCTGAAAAAGATTTTAACGCATTCAAAACACATAAATAACTTTCAAAAATCAAATCCTTATCACTCTGTTTTGAAGAGATGATTCTGTTCCTCCAAAGGAGGAAGTCAGTACGTGCAGACTCTGCTTTAAAAAGCAAAGAGTCTGTGTGCGTGAGGGAGGATTTTTTTTGGGACTGACACACAGACGAAGAGCTTTTTACACACACAGGCTAAGAGAAAAAAACAAAAACCCTAAAAATTTAGACATGAAGAATACCTCGCACACACCCTTGTCTTTCAAAAAACCCTAATTTTGGATACTGTTAGTGTCTTCGAAAGCAATCAAATCTCAGTTCAGAATCAACAATACTTCAATTTTAATGGTGAAAATCCTAGTCTGAGGGGCTAAAAAGGGCATTTACACAGCATCTATAATCATCACAGTGTTTTTTTTCTTTTTCTTTCCTTAATGATTTTTATTTTATTTTTTTGTTATTGATTTGAGAATTAAATTTCACTAATCTAATTTTTTTTTTTGATGTTTGATTGTGGATTGAGGAGGATACTGCTTATGTTCTAATGAATAGAAGATCCATGGAATGCCATGAAATAATCTGTACTATTTTCCAGTAGATATTAGGGTTTTAATTTTCATTTTGCCTTTATGTGTTCTGTGTAGTTATTTTAATTCATAGGTGTATAATTGTTTAATTTTAGTTTTTGTACATAGTTTGTAATAGCCCTAGTAGTGGGAATAATGAAAGATTTAATTTTCTACGTTTAAAATCAATTAGTAATTAGGTTCAATTGGGTAAAAATCAATTAAAATCAATGGTGACAGTAGCTAAATTTAGAGTTTGCATGTAATTCATTTAGGGTTTCTAGAAAATCACTATAATGTTTTTTTTATCCATTTTTTGTGTTTTATTTATTTTGGGCTTATTTTTTTTTATCCTTTTGGGCCCCAATCCCACGTTTAGGTCTAACCCACTTAATAAATAGGCTTAAAAATGATTTAGGGCTTTAAATAATTAAAATTAATTTAGGCCCATTAGGTTAATTAGATTTTAGGCCCACTTAGTTAATTAAAACTTGTTTAGACTTATCTCAGCTCACTTAATTTCATTTCTTTTAAACATAAATAGACCTAGGTCCACATTTCACTTAAAATAAAATCAAGTTAGGCTTAAGCCCACTAATTTAACTTTCCTTTAAAATATAATAGACTTAAGCTCATTTTTTAGACAAACTAAAATAAATAGATCTAGGCTTACTAATTAATAAAAATGTAGACCCACCTTTAGTTCATTTCTCACTTGTAAATAAAATGTAAATCTAGCTAACTTTTTAATAAAACATAGTTTAGACTTAGGGATAACGTGATCTTGAGTGCATTTTTTATGTGTAATTTTATTGAGTAGATGCCTAGGATTAGATGGATGTCAAATAGGATTTAATAAAATTGCATGTAATTAGAGGAAGAAATAATCATTTATAAAATTATTCTAAATGAACACAAGACTAAGAGAAGTTAGTATTCTGTATCCAGAATCTCCTAGTAGTGGTGCTAGCTTTCTTTTAGAGAATTGAGTATGACATTTTCAATTTGTCCCAGTTATTACCCTAGGTGGTGACTCCTCATCTCCATGCCATGTCTTTGTGATAGTGGTTAGTGTGTTCTCTAGAGCCCTGAGCTCAAATAGTGTCGTCATTGCTAAAATCTTGGACACGCGCTAAACCCCACCGCCTACAGACATCTTTTAAGAATTTTAAATATTTTGGCGTCTTTGCTAATGCCTTTAAGAGAGGTAGCTTTAGCTTTAATTTCTTAAAATTTTCAATAAATTTAGCAAACCTTTTCTCATCTTCATTCATCTTCCTTTGCCTTAGGGGAAAGGGTAGTCTTAAAGCATATTTAGATGTGTCAACAATGGTTGGTTGCTCCATTTTCTTCTCAAATTATTTTACTTTTGGTTCTTTATGCTTATTCTCTTTAGATTTTTCTTGCTTACTTTCTAGTTCTTTATTTTACTTTAGGTCCTTAAAGCTCTTTTCCACTTTGTAGGGTGATTGCTTTCACTTATTCCTTTAGATTAAGCTCCATATTGCTTGGTAAATGACCTTATACTCTTGTGGCAAGAACATTTACTAATTGCCCTAGCTGAACTTCAATGTTGTGAATGGAAGAATCTTAGTTCTTTATAATTTAATCAAACTTTGCCTCCATTATTTTCTGATTCTCATCGTGGCTAGTCATTTTGGATGTGACAGCGTCATAGAACTTGTCAACCTTTGTCCCAATGGCTGTAAATTTCTTATCCATAGATGTTGAAAAGAGTCTTAAAGGGGGGTGAATAGGATTATCAAATAAAAATGAGAAATTAAAAGAATTCTTTGTAAGAATCGAATGGAAGTTGAGAAGGAAGAATGAAGAACACAAAAATTTAAGGAGTTTAGATTTAATAACAATCCTACGTCTTCATCTAACTTATCCCCAAGTTAGGATTTTTAATCACCCACAATCTTCTTCACAAGATTGAGATTACACAAGAGTTTTATGGCTTACTCTTACAACCTTATAACTTGAGTTTTCAAGGCTCACTTAAAAAACCAAATCCCAAGTGTTTCAATGGACAACACTTAAACTAATTTCTTTAGGAATAAATCTCACTTCCCTTTTAATCTATCCTAAGATTTAAAATGAAGAGAAATTCTATTTCTAACACACAACCAACTCTCACAAGAGTTTTACAAATAAAGAATTGTTCAAGAGAATTTGAGAGCTCAATTAAAAGTTTAAGAAAGAATGAATGATAAACAGGTTTCTTAACTTCCATTTAGCTCTAAAGATGTTTATATAGACAAAAACTCAAAAATATGGTTGTTAGAGGTGCAGATAATGTGTTCAACATCTATATTTTGAATCCAATGTTTATAATTTTGAATTATTGAAAGTGATGTTATTAGACAGCTATGCATTGATTGAAATGGTGATTTGATATGAAAGACATTCAAATTTTCCCATGATTTATTGATAAAATTTGTAGATAGTTGACTTAGCTTTCCATATCATTTTGAATCACACTAATGGGACATCTATAGCTCAAGATATGTCCAAAATACTAATAGTTATGCAATCTAAAATGCAAACTACTGCCAAACAGCTATACACAAGTTGAGTCCATGGTTTTATATCAAAGAAGTTTGAATTTACCCAAACTTTCTTCATTAAAGTTGTAGATATTTTACTCTTATTTCTATATCATTTTTAATCACCTCAATTGGACATCTATAGCTCAAAATATGTTTAGAATACTAAGAGTTGTGCAATCTAAAATATAAACTACTATCAGATAGTTATGCATAAGTTGAATTATTTTACTTAGCTTTCTATATCATTTTGAATCACCTCAATTAGACATATGTAGCTCAAGATATGTCCAAAATACTAAGAGTTGTGTAATCTAAAATGGCAAATGCATACATTGATTTTGACTCAATCTTTACAAAGCCAATTAAACTTGAATTTTGACAAGTAAGCCCAATTTAGAAAGCTCAAGATGTCTACTTCAAATGTGAAGAAGATAATTTTCTCATTATAAAGCTCTAAGGATGTCAAAAGCCTCTTTGGATCTCAAAGGTTGAATCAACCCAAGAAAATCATACTTCATTTTATCTTCCAATAGAGTCCTAACTTATACACACTTAAACAAATAAATTAAATGCTCAAAATTAATTTTGTTAAGATCAAAATTAAGATTGATTATTACTAAGGTTAGCATATGTAAACCTCTCATTAATTGACTTAGCTTGGAATCCAAGTAGTGGTGATGGCTTAAAGAATTGAATAGAGAAGCCTCGTGCATTTTGATTATTGCTCCATGAAAAGTTAAGGTGGTTTCTCTAACCTTAGTTATAAGTATTCAAAAATGGATTGTTGTTTGACTGCCTTGGCTAGAATTGTTTCCTAACATAGTTGTAATTCTTTAATATACCATCTTTATACATGTTTCCACTTCCAAAGCTACACTCAAATGTTAAATGACCAAGCATATGATAATGTTCACATGATAAATCAGTTGTAGGTGGGACAATATTACCTCTTGAGGCGAAGTCTCTAATTTTCTTTGATAAGGCTGCAATTTAAGCTTGTATAAAAGTGACAGCATCTACACTCATCTTCCTTCCTTGCTTAGGTGCCATTTGTCTCTCAGAAAGCCATAAACAATTACTGTTGGCCATTTCCTTTAAAAGATCAAAAGCTCCTTCTGTTGTCTTATGTATAAGAGAACCTCTAGCAACTGCATCAATTATGTCTCTAGTGGACCTCATTACACCATTATAAATTGTACGAATGAGCATATCCTTAAGAAGACCATAATATGGGCAAATTTGCTGCATCTTTTTGAATCTTTCTTATGAATCATAAAAAGATTCAAACTCAAATTATTGAAAGGTTGTAATGCCTTTGATGATTTTCACCATCTTTGAGGTTGGGAAGTATTTTGCCAAAAATGCTCTTACGAGGAGGTCCCATACTATGATAGATGCAGGTGGCTACAAGTTGATCCATCCTTTTACTCTATCCTTGAGAGTTCAAGGGAAAATTCAAAGATGTATTGCATCGTGTCACACCATTATATTTAAAATTTTTACATATTTTAAGGAAATTTGCAATTTGTGCATTCGAGTCTTCTAAAAGCAAGCCATGAAACGGAACCATTGATTGTGCCATCTATAGAAGTACATGCTTAATCTTAAAACTATTGGCTTCGACATTTAGCCTCATTATGCTCTATTGAGTACCTTCTAATCCAATCATGGCAAACTCCAAAAGAGTTCTCTCAGCTACTGCTTATTATTATTGTTCTACCATTTCAGTTGTACTCTTCTTTCTCCTATAATTCTCTTTCTCGAATTTAGATAAGTTTGAGACAAAAATCAGAGGTTATTTTTTACTACATATATTGTACATACACAGTAACAAGAGCACCTAAAAATAGAGTAAAAATTATTAAAAATAGAGTACTAAAAAGAAAATATGCTCTAATCCAAATAAACTATCACTAATTATGATGTTAGCTCCTTCAATAACCAACAACAATGCCAAAAAACTTAATGACTATCCTACCGTAAGTGCACAGGTCAACAAGTAATATAGAAAGAGTAGAGTATTATTCCTACAAGGATTAGGGACTAAGCACTTATTAGCTTTAGTTTAATATGTTTAGAGCTTGCAAATTGGACTTGAGTGCAATAATTAACAAACTAAAAAAATTAAAATTAAAAAAATGCTAATTGAACTAATATTAAAAACTTAATAGAGAAATCAATTATTCTTGAAATTACATTGTTGGGGAGTGGCATACCACATTATTCTTAAGTAAAATTATAGTTCCAATAAATTTATTTGCATACCTTAAGCTTCCAAGGATCATTTAACACTCTCTCTCAAGTAATGTTAAACTCTACTAATATGCATCCATTAGATCTTAGAATCATAGCTTAATTCTCATCCTCACTATAAAATTAAGTTAACATCAAACATATTAGGCATTAAGTGAGCTTATGGAGGATTGAATGGGTTTAAGCTCTCTCAAGTCATTGATCACTCAACATGCATTTGTGGGTCTACTAGATCTACCATTTCTTAATACATTGATCTAGACTAAGGTTGTATTTGGCCAGAATATAACACATATCATGGCACAAACATAATATGCATTAAACAAGAAAGGATTTATAAAACTAAACTTGATTCAAATGGGTTTCCAAAATCCTAATAATATAAATGAAAACTTAGCCAAACGTTGCTTCTATAATTATCATTCAACATTGCTTCCATAATTATCATTAAACATTAAATACAACCCAAGAGATTAAAGATATGAAAATGGAATAAAAAGAGGAAGAGAAATTGTTATCAAGGAGCTTGAATCTTTAATAGAGGCTCTCTTCTTCTTCCTAACTTCTTTCTCTCATTTTACTCTCATTTCTCTCTCTTGGTTGTTATGGGTCCTCTTTCAAGATTGATTCCCCTCTCAATTCTCTCCTCTAAATCATGGTCCGTGTCCTTTTATAACCTCTCTAGAATGTCCCTTCACCTCCCCTAGATTTTCTTCTTTTAAAAATGTCCACCTCAGCATGTCCTATGTTGGAAATGAGCTCACCATGATCGTAGAAATATTGCGCTCACTATAGAGAGTTTGGCTATTAAGAACTTGCAATCGTAGATTATGTTGCGATCATACAAGGGCCTCGACTTAGGAATGCTTGAAGTTTTGATTAATCCGCGATTGTAATAATAAGCTACCTTTGCTCCTTCCTCTGATTCTTTATCCATTTCCTCTCAAAATACCACCAAACATCTCCACACTCTTTCCATTTTAAAACCCAAATAAACATAAAATTATCTAATCCTATATGTAAAGCTATGCTAAGTGCTCATTAAAATCAATGAATGAATAATAAAATGAACCTAATTCTATATGCAATTTGGCACCAACAACAAATGAAATTACAATTGTTAAATTAATTTTTATTTAATTACAACCATTAATTATTTTTATGTATTAATATCTATAAAACCTTTGTATCAATGACTATAATTAAATATATAGTAAGTTGACGATTTTAATTTCATTTATATAGATACAAATGTTTGTACTGTAAAAAAAAAGGCTTGATAAAAAAATGAAAAAATAATTGAGGGGCTCAAAAGAAAAGAAAAAATCATGTCCCTTGGATGATGATTGATGCACATGTACTAATGGCTTTCAGGCTTCTAAAAAGTCTTTAATAGTTGAAAGTTATTTTTTTGTAACGATAGAAATTTAGATTTCATTAAAAGCATAAATTGAAAATACATAGAAAAGTATCACCCAAAGATAAACTATGATATAGTTCATGAGACTTGTACATACCATGAGTAAAAGTCCTTACTGAACTAAACAAAGAGATAGATTTAATAATGGCAGAATCTAAGGTACAGCCTGAGCGCAAATTATAATATGGACCCCTGTCCATAATGCTATGTGTGTCTCACACATGTGATTTCAACTCGCTTTTTTTTTTGCACTCATGTTTTTTTATGCTTTCTTCTTTTTCTTTTTCTTCTTCTTCTAGGTATGTTCTTCTTTCCTCACACTCTAGCTTTTTTTTATTAATCTATACATCGTCTTGCTCTTATCCTTCTTCTTCTTTTCTCACCATTGTAAAACTCTTTATAAATGAATAACTAGAAGATGAGCCATGCATTTGATAATGTGTGTAGTGCCCATATATTCTTGTTTGAGCATGCACAAGCTATTAGAAGATATATATGCTCCAATCATGAGTTCACCATCCTTGAGGTCATAAACTTTCTAAGAGTAAAGTATCCAATGTACACAGTTGCTCCTTCTTCTTCTTTTTCTTCTTCTTCTTTTTGTATTTTTTTAGATTTGATTTTCATTGATTTTGTTGTATTTGTTTAGTTTTATGTATATAAATTCATTAGTTGTAATGGAAATATTCATGTGTTATTGATTGGAAGTTCATGTGTTATTAAATAAAGATTAAATTGAAAGTGAACCTATAGTGAAGGTCTGTGAACCTACAGGTGAAGGTCTATGAACCTGTAAGTGAAGGTCTGTGAACCTACTGCAAAATTCATTGATCTTGACATGCATTTTCATTTGAACCTATAGGTAAAAGTCAATGAACTTGTAGTAGACTCATTAATTTTAACTTGGAAATTCATTGATTCTCATGAACATACAAGTGAAGATCAATGAACTTCATTTTTTTAATCAATTAATCTATTAATTACTACAAGTATAAACAGAAGTTAACTAATTAAAACAAAATTTAACACAAAGTTTAACCTCCGTTCTAATGCATTCTCTTTGCATTTTTTTCTCCTTCATATAATTAAAATAATCACCACACTTCTTCTTTTGATAAAAGATCATAGTGATGGGTAGAGAAGGTCATGGGTTGGATTTTTATTTTTCTTTCTTTTTCATTTTGAATTGTATAGTCAACTTGATTTGAATAGCATTTTTGGCTTTTGTATGCCTATTATTATCTCTATAAATGGATAGTGATATGAAGTGAGTTAGAGATGGTGTAATTAATTTTTTATTTTTTATGTTTTGGGTTTTGGCTTTGTAAATGGACATGAATTTATAGGAGAAGATCAATAAATTTTTAGATGAAAATCAATGAACATCACGATAAAGGTAAATGAATATATTGCATATTCATTAATCTTCACATGCAAGTTCATTGAACCTGCAGATAAAGGTTAATGAATCTATGCAAAAAAAATGTTGATAAAGGTAAATGAACATATTGCACTAATTACTCGCACTAGGCTATTGCTTAGGAAAGGCTTGCTTAGTGTCCTCGCATTGTACCATATGGTGAGGATACTTTAATTGTCACACCGCCACCTAGTGGTGCTTCTAGCTTTAGATTGCACATGGTTGCCGGTAGGCTCATTACTACTCCGAACTTAATGATCCGATGGGTGCCCTCAAGCGAGCTATCCCGCTAGTTCCTCACATTGGATATGAGCATATAGCCCTCATTTCTCCCAAAGACCTATACATATATAAGTTTCTTTTTTCTGCAAACATGTTCTTATATTTGACTTAATGCAAGGTTAGTCTTAATAATTTATTAATCATGTAGATGTCTCGAGACCAGGGAGAGTATATGTATAAAGTCATTGAAGCCTAGAGGGACTTCTTGATGAGCATTACTCAGTAGTGGAAGGTAACAATTATCTCTTATTTCTACATGTATGCATGCTCTCATGATTTCTTACCCTTCATTACATTCTAACAGGATGAGCTAGATGCTTGTCAAGCTAGAGTCACTGCTCTTGAGTGCCAGCTGGCTGCCCTTAGGTGGAAGACGATGATGATAAGGATGGGGCTACCGAGAGTGATAAGGAAGAGCACACTAGTGAGGAGGAGCCTACTGCTGAGCATACTGAGGATGACAATAGCGATGATGAAGATGTATTGTAAATGATTTTGTAAATGAGGAGCACATAGATGATGAGGTTGAGACTACATTGGATTCCATTAGATTAGGACTATTTCTGCTCCTTTGAACTATTTTGCTATTACTATTCTGAATTCTCTATTCATTTTAACATTTTTTACATTTTACACAAGATGGATGTTTGAATTTATTTCTCTGTTCTGAATTAATTGCACAATATTCATTATAGAAATTGCTTCATTTGATAATTGAACTCAACCATAGAATACAAAAATTTTGCAGTAATAAAGTCAACTTCTGACTTGTTGACCATTTGCATGATCAAACTCCTAATTTTGGACTTTGACAAACAATTTTTATACTAATAATTTCAATTAAGTGTGTAGGGAATTATATACCAAACATATACCAAGCATATACACTTTTGGATGTATAATGACTTTTCGGGCTGATTGAACCTCTGAGATTGAAGAAGGCTTTTGACATATTTAGAGCTCTTAAATGAGAAAATGGGCTTCTTAACATTTGAAGCAGACATCTTAAGCTTTCTGAATTAGGCTTTTTTGAGAAAATCCAAGTTCATTTGGTTATGCAAATTTTGAGTTGAAATTCACGTGTACGTCTACCATCTCAGACTGCACATCTCTTAGTATTTTGGACATATCTTGAGTTACAGAAGTCCAATTGAGGTGATTCAAAATAGTATGAAAATATAAGTCAAATATCTACAGCTTTCATGAAGAAAGTATGAGCAAATTCAAATTTCTTCAGGATCAAATCACGGCTTCAATTTGGGTATAGCTGTCTGACCGTAGTCTGCATTACAGATTGCATAACCCTTAGTATTTTGGACATATCTTAAGCTACAGAAGTCCAATTTAGGTGATTCAAATTGATATGGAAAGATAATTCAAATATCTACAGCTTTTATGAAGAAAGTATGGGCAAATTCAAACTTCCTGAGGAGCCAATTACGGTTTCAATCCATGAATAGCTGTCTGACAGCATCAGTCTCAATAATTCAAAATATACACGTTGGACACATCATTTGCACCTCCAACAGCTATATTTTTTAGTATAAATACCTCTAGAGCTGAATGGAAGTGAAGAAACTTGTTTTATCATTTTATTATCTCTTAAGCTTTCATTGAGCTCTCAAATTCTCTTAAATAATTCTTTGTTTGTATAACTCTTGTGAGAGTTGGGTGTGTGTTAGAAATAGAATTTCTCTTCATCTTAAATCTTGGGTTAGATTAGAAGGGAAGTGAGATTTATTTCTAAAGGAATTGGTTTAAGTGTTATCCATTGAAACACTTGGGTTTTGGTTTTTTGAGTGAGCCTTGAAAACTCATGTTGTGAGGTTATAAGAGTGAGCCATAAAACTCTTGTATAATCTTAATCCTGTGAATAAGATTGTGGGTGATTGAAAATCCTAACTTGGGGATAAGTTAGGTGGAGACGTAGGATTGTTGTTGAATCCGAACTCCTTAAATCTTTATGTTCTTCATTCTTCCTTCTCTACTTCTATTTAATTCTTGCAAAGAATTCATTTAATTTCTCATTTTTATTTCATAGTCCTATTCACCCCCCCTCTAGGACTCTTTTCATTTGGTATCAGAGCTTGAATTCTAGGTACTTTATTGCTAGAATACAAGATCATGTGGAGTGAATCACAAAACATCTCTTCTCTTAGACCATTCTTTGATGGTAGTGACTATCCACATTGGAAATTCAAAATGGAATTATATCTTGATTGTGATTCCATCAAACTTTGGGATATTGTCCTAAGAGGTTGGGAACCACCTACAACTATCATTGATGGTGTGGTAACTACACTTGCAAGAAGCCAATGGAGTGTTGATCAAAAGGAAGAAAATCACAAAAATAAAAAGGCTATGATTACTCTAGTCTCCTCCATGACAAGAGAAGAAGGAGGCAAGCTTCAACATTGCATTTCAGCTAAAGAAATGTGGGAGACCTTGGAGAATCACTATGAAGGCAACATTCAAGTGAGAAGCAAGAAGGTTCAACTTCATATGTATGAATATGAACTCTTCAAAATGAAGCCTCAAGAATCAATCACGGAGATGACAAACCGTCTCAATGCTCTCCTTACAACCCTCAAGAAACTTGGAAAACATTTCTCCAAGGAAGAAGTAAACAACAAGATTCTAAGAATCCTACCTAAGAAGGATTGGGAATCTCGTGTTACCTCAATTGAGGAAGCTCAAGACCTCTCCACTCTATCAACCGATGTGCTCATTGGTAAGCTTTTGACACATGAGCTCACCATCAAGCAAAGAGGTGAAGAACAAGAAGAGAAAGAAGAAAAGAAAAAGAGCATTGCTCTAAAAGCTCTTCAAGAAGATAGTGAAGAGGAAAGCATTAAAGATTCTAGTGATGAAGATGGTGACATTGCCATGCTCACTAGGAACTTCAAGAAGTTCTTAAGAAAGAAAAATTTCTCAAGAACAAGGGACTTCAACAGGAAGTTCGAGGGAGATGGGAGGAAGAAAATAAAAGAGGTTACTTGCTATGAATGCAAGAAACCGGGACACATTAGAAATGAATGTCCCAAACTCAAATTCAAGAGTAAGGGAGCAAAAGATAAGAAGAAGGCATTCAAAGCTACTTGGGATGATTCCTCCGAATCCGAAGAGGAAGAGGAACAACAAGAAGTTGCCAATCTTTGCTTCATGGCCATTGAAAATGAAAATGAGGTACCATCCACTTCTTACTCCTCTTTTGATGATTGTGATGAATATTGTGATGATGATAATGATGATGATGAGAGCTCTATTGTGAGCAAATTGCTTGCTAAATGCAAAAGTTTGTTATCTAAGAAGAAAAAATATAAACATGAGTTAACTAGCTTAAATAAGGATTTTAAATGTTTGAAAATTGATTTTGCTAAACTTGTTGTATCAAATGAAAAACTTGTAAGTGATGCTAAATCTTGTAATTCTTTGGAAGACCAACTTAAGAAAGCAAATGATGAAAATCATAAGCTTTCTAAGGAAGTCTTAGAATTAAAAAATTCCATTGCTAAATTTAAGAGAGGAAAAGAAACTTTAGATAGTCTTCTTGACTCTCAAAAATTTCATGGAGATACCCATGGAATTGGATATAAAAATAGAATGTCTTCATCATCCTCATCACATATTACTTTTGTTAAAGCTTCACATGATTCTACTCCTTCAACCTCAAATGAGATTCAAGCGAAAAAATCTCATGTGTTAAATAGCAAGGCAAAATCTCATAAGATTAACCCTTCATTAACACAAAGAGGTAAGTTTCAAACTAGAGCACCTCAACCTAAGCATGCTTATATGTACACTAGACATAATTGTAATAGGCATGTTGCACAACACAATGCACATAAACATATTGCACAAACTTATCAAAATGCTCATCACCATTGCCAATGTATGTCTCACTCAATGTCACAAAATAATAACAAAAGATACACACAACACCAAAGGCATGCTGCACACACTAAGAAAGCATTTCATTCTAAGAGAAATAAATTTAAAAATATTGTATGTTCATATTGCATGATTAAAGGACATACCAATAATGTGTGTTTTTATAGAAAACTGCATATGAATTTACTTCCTACGGATTATCTTAAAACTAACCAACCTAGACCAAGAAAGGTTTGGGTCCAAAAGAACACTTAAATTGTATTGTGTAGATGTGCTTGAAATCCACAAGAACAAAAAGCAAGTGGTATCTAGATAGTGGATGTTCAAGGCACATGACAGGAGACAAAGAGCAATTCAACAAACTTGATGCTAAGGATGGAGGACATGTTACTTTTGGAGATAATGCAAAAGGAAAAATTATTGGCGTTGGAGAAATAGGTAATCCTCAATCCTTATCTATACATCATGTGTTATTTGTTAATGGTCTTAAACATAATCTGCTTAGTATAAGTCAATTATGTGACATGGGAAATAAAGTAACTTTTTATCCAAAAAATTGCTTTGTTAGTAGTCTTGATGAAAATAAAATTATTTTTAATGGTGAAAGAGTAGACAATGTTTATGTCATTGATTTGAATAAAATTGATAACAAAGACATAAAATGCTTAGTGTCTATCGCCCATGACACATGGACATGGCATAGAAGATTAGGACATGCAAATTTTGAGCTTTTAAATGATCTTTGCAAACATGAACTTGTACTTGGTTTACCTAAGCTTGAATTCACTAAAGATAAACCTTGTGATGCTTATCAAAAGGGAAAACAATCCAAGTCCTCATTTAAGCTAAAAAATGTAGTGTCCACCTCTAGGCCACTTGAACTTATACATATGGATTTATTTGGACCAACTAGAGTTGTTAGTCTTGGTGGAATGCACTATGCTTATGTATTGGTTGATGACTACTCTAGATACACTTGGGTATGTTTTCTTGCTCATAAGAATGATGCATTTAAAGCTTTTGAAAATTTTTCAAAAAGAGTTCAAAAAGAAAAAGGATTTTTTATTTCATCCATTAGAAGTGATCATGGAACCGAATTTGAAAATGAATTTTTTAAAAACTATTGTAATGAAAACGGTATTTCTCATACATTTTCATCTCCTAGAACCCCTCAACAAAATGGGGTAGTTGAAAGGAAAAATAGAACTCTTGTGGAAATGGCTAGAACAATGCTTCATGAGTATAATTTGCCTTTATACTTTTGGGCGGAAGCTATTAACACATCTTGTTATATTTCAAACCGAGTTTTCAAAAGACCAATTTTAAATAAAACGTCTTATGAGCTATGGAACAATAGAAAACCCAAAATCTCATATCTAAGAGTATTTGGATGTAAGTGCTTTATATTGAACACCAAGGATAATCTTGGAAAATTTGATTCCAAAGCCGATGAAGGAATTTTCCTAGGCTATTCCATCTTTAGCAAGGCATATAGGGTCTTTAATAAGAGAACTCTAGTAGTTGAAGAGTCAATGCATGTGGTATTTGATGAATCAAACTCACTTGATCCTAGAAAGGATGTTTGTAGTGTTGATGATCTTGTAGGTGATAATGAGATTATGGAAACACAAGAAGAAAATGCTAGTAAGCCTTTGGAACTTAAAGAGCCAAGCAAGAAGGAAAATGAGGAGACATCTCAACCTACATTGAAGGATGAACTTCCCAAGGATTGGCAATTCAAGAAAGCTCACCCTCAAGACCTCATTATAGGTGACACTACAAAAGGGGTAACTACTAGATCTCAATTAAAATCTACTATTAATTTAGCCTTCATTTCATAAATTGAACCCAAAAATATTGATGATGCTTTGTGTGATGAATTTTGGGTCCTTGCTATGCAAGAAGAGTTAAATCAATTTGAGAGAAACAAGGTTTGGACCTTGGTTCCTAGACCTAAACATCATCCTATTATAGGCACCAAATGGGTGTTTAGAAATAAGATGAATGAACAAGGTGTCATAACTAGAAACAAAGCTAGACTAGTAGCTAAAGGTTATAATCAAGAGGAAGGCATTGATTATGATGAAACCTTTGCCCCCGTTGCAAGGTTAGAAGCTATTAGGATGCTACTTGCATTTGCATCATACATGAATTTTAAACTTTATCAAATGGATGTTAAAAGTGCATTTTTAAATGGTTTTATTGAAGAGGAGGTATATGTTGAACAACCTCCGGGTTTTGAAAATTGTAACTCTCCAAATCATGTTTTTAAATTATCAAAAGCATTGTATGGATTGAAACAAGCTCCAAGAGCTTGGTATGAAAGATTGAGTAACTTTTTACTAGAGAAAGGTTTCTCTAAAGGAAAAGTTGACACAACTCTTTTTATAAAGAAATCCAAGCATGATTTATTAATTGTTCAAATTTATGTTGATGATATTATTTTCGGTGCTACTGACCATTGCTTGTGTGAGGAATTTTCTAAGCTAATGCAAGGAGAATTTGAGATGAGTATGATGGGAGAACTCAAGTTCTTTCTTGGACTTCAAATCAAGCAATGTGAAGATGGGATTTTCATTAATCAAACCAAATATACAAGGGACATTCTCAAGAAGTTTGGAATGGATGGAGCTAAATCAAGCAAAACTCCAATGAGCATAACAACCAAACTAAATAAGGATGAGAATGGTAAACTGGTTGATGAAAAGCGATTTAGAGGTATGATTGGATCCCTTCTTTATTTAACTGCTAGTAGACCTGATATTATGTTTGCTACTTGCTTGTGTGCTAGATTTCAATCAAGTCCTAGAGAGTCTCATTTGAATGTTATTAAAAGAATTTTCAAATATCTTTGTGGTACAATGCATTTAGGACTTTGGTACCCTAAGAGTTCTTCCTTTGACTTGATTAGTTATTCTGATGCTGATTTTACTGGTAGCTTACTAGATAGAAAAAGCACTTCTGGAACTTGTCAAATTTTAGGAAATTGCTTAGTTTCCTGGTTTAGTAAGAAACAAGTTTCAGTTGCCTTGTCCACCGCTGAAGCGGAATATGTGGCGGCTAGTTGTTGTTGCACCCAAGTTCTATGGCAAAAACAACAACTTCTGGACTATGGCATTGATATTAACCACATTCCAATTAAATGTGACAATACAAGTGCTATAAACCTTAGTAAAAATCCCATTCAACATTCTAGAACTAAGCATATTGACATTAGACATCATTTCTTACGTGATCATGTGCAAAATGGTGATATTTTTCTTGATTTTGTTGATACTAATCATCAATTAGCAGACATCTTTACCAAACCTCTTTGTGAGGAAAGATTGAATTTTATTAAGCATGAACTTGGTATGATTGATGGCTCAAGCTTGTTTTGATCACTTGTTAAATTGATGAATTGATGTTTGGATTCTTATGTGATTTTATTTAAAAAAATATATATATTATTTTCAGCGTCATGTATATATTTTGTTTTAAAGGTATTTGCTTTAGCAAATTTAGTTCATATACATGATATATTGTATTTCCCATTTGCATGATCTTTGTATTAATTTTAATTGGATTTGTGTGGATTCATTCATTTTTAAAATAAAAAAAAATCCCTCCTATTTTGCAAATTAATAATTAATTATTGAGCTAAATTCAATTAATTAATTATTTTAAATAGCATAAATATTCCTCCTCCTCAACAAATTTTTTTTTTTATTTTTATGCTAGGTTTATTTTTGGTATACTTTCTGTATCTAAGTTTTAAGCTGTTAAATGTGTTTTATAACTATTTTTCGTTAGTTTATGTTCGGTTTATTTTTTTGAATATTTTTTGGATATAAAACATGAGCTGTTAGTTTTATATCTTGATTACAATTGGTATTTTAATATCATTGTATTTTTTTTATGCAATTTTATTTGCATTTTGACGAAAGGTAATATAAATTGGATATGACCTATAAAAGTTTTCAATTGGTATCAAGATAAAAAAAAAAAATTTTGAGTTTGTTTAATTTTTGTGTTTTCTTAGAAATTATTTTTATCTTTGATAATGCATGGATATTTTTAAGATTTGGTCTATCTTTGCATTTTGATAAAGGAGGAAAAATAATTGAGTTTGCATGCGTACCTAGTTAATTTCTTTTAAGGGAAATTTTTTTTCAAAGATGTGTTTATGTAAGTGACATAACTATGTGATAGTGTGTCCTTAATATCAATATTTTTTAAATCCATTAAAATAGGGGGAGAAAATTATTTGAATTTATGTCACATAATTCTTTTTCTCATGCATAATACCAATGTAAGTATGGCTAGTTTTGTCCTTATGATAAATAGCCTTGTTTTGCTTACTTTGTTTTTATATTACATGAATTTTTTTTTTTTTTTTTTTTTTGCATGACTATTAATTGAGCTTATTCATGCAACATTCATGTATGCATTTTTTTTAAATGGCTTTTATCTTTTAAAATGACATGAATTTCATAAAGATTTTGAATATCTTTGCTTGCATTGTTTTGGTTCTTAATCTTTTATTCTCTTTCGTATTTTTGGCTCCCTTAGGTTTATTTCCCCTTATATCTCTCTATTTTCTTTTTGTCTTTGACAAAGGGGGAGAAGAAGCTAAAGAAGCTATGTGCTTAGGGGATAGATAATTGTGTTTAAGATATGCTAAGTACCACATGATTATGTATGATTGAATAGCTAAACTCTATATGATCATGTGATGTTTTGATATAGCATACATGTTATTTTGTGATGCATTACATGTTTGAAATTATTTCCTTCATGTTGTTTAATAACTTGTTATCTTTATTTTTGACAAGAAGGATGATGAAATTTATTTATATTTTTTATCATATCCAAAAAGGAGGAGAAATAAAGAAATATATTTTTGATTAAGGAATATATTTGTTAAACCCTTATACATGCTATGATAAATCATTTATTTATATGCTCTAATACATGATAAATATTGAATTTATGCACATGTTAAGGGGGAGCAAAATTATTTCTTATTTTGCATCTGTTTAATTTGTAAGGGGGAGCTATTTTTATTTAATATGCTTATATATGTTATTTATTTTTTACACACACACACATATTATTTATCATCTTTTCAAATTGGTTGTCAAAGCCAAAAAGGGGGAGATTGTTGACCATTTGCATGATCAAACTCCTAATTTTGGACTTTGACAAACAATTTTTATACTAATAATTTCAATTAAGTGTGTAGGGAATTATATACCAAACATATACCAAGCATATACACTTTTGGATGTATAATGACTTTTCGGGCTGATTGAACCTCTGAGATTGAAGAAGGCTTTTGACATATTTAGAGCTCTTAAATGAGAAAATGGGCTTCTTAACATTTGAAGCAGACATCTTAAGCTTTCTGAATTAGGCTTTTTTGAGAAAATCCAAGTTCATTTGGTTATGCAAATTTTGAGTTGAAATTCACGTGTACGTCTACCATCTCAGACTGCACATCTCTTAGTATTTTGGACATATCTTGAGTTACAGAAGTCCAATTGAGGTGATTCAAAATAGTATGAAAATATAAGTCAAATATCTACAGCTTTCATGAAGAAAGTATGAGCAAATTCAAATTTCTTCAGGATCAAATCACGGCTTCAATTTGGGTATAGCTGTCTGACCGTAGTCTGCATTACAGATTGCATAACCCTTAGTATTTTGGACATATCTTAAGCTACAGAAGTCCAATTTAGGTGATTCAAATTGATATGGAAAGATAATTCAAATATCTACAGCTTTTATGAAGAAAGTATGGGCAAATTCAAACTTCCTGAGGAGCCAATTACGGTTTCAATCCATGAATAGCTGTCTGACAGCATCAGTCTCAATAATTCAAAATATACACGTTGGACACATCATTTGCACCTCCAACAGCTATATTTTTTAGTATAAATACCTCTAGAGCTGAATGGAAGTGAAGAAACTTGTTTTATCATTTTATTATCTCTTAAGCTTTCATTGAGCTCTCAAATTCTCTTAAATAATTCTTTGTTTGTATAACTCTTGTGAGAGTTGGGTGTGTGTTAGAAATAGAATTTCTCTTCATCTTAAATCTTGGGTTAGATTAGAAGGGAAGTGAGATTTATTTCTAAAGGAATTGGTTTAAGTGTTATCCATTGAAACACTTGGGTTTTGGTTTTTTGAGTGAGCCTTGAAAACTCATGTTGTGAGGTTATAAGAGTGAGCCATAAAACTCTTGTATAATCTTAATCCTGTGAATAAGATTGTGGGTGATTGAAAATCCTAACTTGGGGATAAGTTAGGTGGAGACGTAGGATTGTTGTTGAATCCGAACTCCTTAAATCTTTATGTTCTTCATTCTTCCTTCTCTACTTCTATTTAATTCTTGCAAAGAATTCATTTAATTTCTCATTTTTATTTCATAGTCCTATTCACCCCCCCTCTAGGACTCTTTTCATGACTGTTAAAGAGGTGTCGCCTCTTTGTGAAGAGGTGATAGGGAATCACCTTCACACACATAGGCGCCGCCTGATCATAGAGGCAATTGCCTCTCTGATAGTGCTCTGCAGCCTATAAAATCTCCAATTTCCTTCTAAAATTCTTAACTTTCCTCTCTTTGTGATTTCTCTTCCTTTTCTATTTCTAAACAACATCCCAACTTCTGAAAATGATAGAAAGAAGCTTAAAACAACTACAACAGATCTTGAAGAATCTAGATGTCAGATCATGGGCTAGATTAGAGCCATTTCATCTATCTGTCTTTCAATCCATACATATTAGGAATATCAATTTCCCATTTCTTTATCTTCTTGCTCAGTTTTAGGATTCTCATAAACATGTCTTTAGGTTCAACACTGTTAAGCTATGCACCCTACTAGAGGAATTTGAGGCTATCCTGGGCTCCTAGATGGATTCTACCTGTCAGATTGCAATTCCTTCGTTCAAAACCCCGGATTTACAGTTTATTTAATACCAAATGGCTCATTTATTCAACATTTCTCCTTGGACTTCTCTTCACTATGTTTTCGGTAACGAAGTTCTAATAATTTTTTTCTTGAAGCTGTAAAGCCTGTAGATAGGAATGAAATTTACTGGCCTCAGATGATCACTCTCTATCTGTAAGCTCAGTTTCTGCTTATTTTGCCCTCTGGCAACTACAATTCAAAGATTCTTCACATTCTAGATCAAATGGAAGGAGGCTTCAATCCTTTTCCTCTTATCTTAGTAGAGACCATCATTAGACTTAACAACTTCTCTAAAACTAAACGATTCTTAAATAGTCCCCTACTGTTGGAGGTTAGTTTCTCCTTTCTTTCGTTATTTCCCACTTGTTTGTTCCTTCTTGGCCATTCATCATTCTATAAGCATGGTTTCATGAGAAATTGAAGTTACTTGAACCTCTCAAAGACTGATGCATTATCAATCCAAATATTGTCATACAAGAAGACTGAATCCTATTCCGGAAGACCTTTAGAGTTGGTTGTCCATATTTCTTGACACTTTGATTCAGTGGATATGCCCATGGTGGAGGTTGCAGTATGTAACTCGCAGGTCCTATATATACTACATTCCCCTAGATGATCTCCATTCGGCCACTTTTTACAATCTTACTAGGCTTTGAAAATAGTATGGACAGAAGCAACTAATTATAGAGCTAGTGCATGAATTTGAGGGAGGACCTCTTTCTTAGATTTTCCTTAATAATATGATTGCTAGTTAGCCCCATAGATTTATTTTGAGGTTTATTAACTATAATGGAGATCGGTCCACTAATGACCAGTATAAAGCATGGATTCAGCTTCAGCAGATGGATATGGATGAATTCTCAAGAAACAGGATGATAAGAGCATTACAAGCTCTAGGTGTTCAAGGGGTTCGGAAGAAGAGAAGACAAATTTAGTTTATGCAATTTAGTCTTTATCTACTATTTTATTGAATGGAATTTCCTTTTTTAGTTAAATAATGTGTAATAAGCATTTAATGCAACATTTAAAAATAATAAAGGCAATTTATTCCATTTAAATTAAGCACAAAATGACTATACAATTTATTTCTCGTGTATCCCCTATCGTTAATTGGCTTGCCCTTGTAAGTTTTCCAATTAACTATTCCTTATCTCTCTCTCTCTCTCCTTTTTCATATCCTTAAATTTTATCTGGACCTCCTCTTTTAAGGTTTTCAATCCAGCAAAACCTTTTTTTCTTTTTATTTTTTAGTCTCTAACTTTTTCCTAGTCAACCTGTTTTTGAGGTTTTTTCCCTATCGAGACTTTACAGAAAGTATTTGGGCTCTCTGAATTCATTTTCTTCGAAGTTAGATAAAATGGTACCGCCTTTAGAAAATAACTTCTTCATTAGGTATGGACCTTCCTAGTTCGGCTTGAACTTCCCTTAAGGATCAATCATGATCGACCCGGTCAGCTTTAAAACTAAATCACCCTCTTTAATCTTGCCTGGCTTAACTTCATATTATAAGCCTAAGCTATTCTTTTCTAATACAACTGAGAGTGATACATGATTCTCATTCTATTTTCATCTAATAATGTTAGCTTCACTAATTAACTCTCTGCCCACTGATATTCTAGAATTTTAGACTCTATGAGAACTCTTAAAGATTGGATCTCGACTTCCACTAGTAATACTGCCTCGCATCCATACACTAGAGAATACAAAGTAACTATAGTCGATGTTCTAGCAGTGGTTCTGTATCCCCACAATGCGAACTATAAGTAATATGCTCAATCTTTATAATTCTCTAGCATCTTAGCCAAAATTTTCTTTACGTTCTTATTGGCAGCTTCCATGGCACCATTGGCTTGTGGTCGGTACAAAGATGACTTGCGATGCTCAATCTTATACTCTTTTCAACAAAGCGGTTGTTTCAACTCTAAATTTAACACCATTATCATTAACAACATGATGCGGCAACCTATAGGCCAAGAGAGATTTCAAGCTCCAACACAGTAGATTTTGCCATGGTAGAGCTATACTACTGATATATCTATTGATGATGACTTTTACATTCAATAGTTGAAAGTTCAAGGACCCATTTAAACTAAAATGGAATTTAATTACACAAAATTATAAAATTGAGGACCCTAATTACATGTTTTCCTACGTCTTGGCACTAATGAATTATCCTAGTTAATGAATTATTTCTTCGAAGACTAAGCTCTTTGTCAAAAACTTCAAACCTTATGAATGAGCACCACTTGTGCCCTTGCTGATTTTAGTACTCTGAAATCTCTATACTATACTATTTTTCTTAAATGGCTTTAATTCTATCTGAGAATTATTGGATCATGGCCAGCATCAGGATCATCAAAACCTTGGTGTTTCCCTTATTGATTAGCTTTCTAGGCCTCGCTAATAATACTAAAGCAATAGTAATATATCTGTATCACAACTATCCAAATATAACTACTTTCATTCCAAACAGCACTTATGATGTAGCAAAAGGGTGGTGTAGTAACAATCAATAATTGTTGAATCGCGCACTAGTACCAATTATCGATCTTCTATGGCCAAACTAGGCATAGGCATCAAAATTTTTGGAAATCAGAAAAGAATTCAATAATCATCAAAAATTGTTGTCCAATAATGACAATAAAGATTTCAAATAGTAAACCCTAAAACAAACCCAAATAAAATAGGAAAATAAAAATCCTAAAATAGTAAAACATAAAATTGCCTATTTGAGAGACTAAACGAAAGAATTTGCCCAAAAAGTGATGGACTTCACAAGAAAAGCTAAAAATTACAAAAATGCCACTACCGTAAATTATCAAAATTTTTCATAAATTGAAGGGCTAGCTCTTCTATGCCTGCATCAACTTACTAGTGCAATATCAATATCCTCCTATTAAAGTTAGTCATGACAATGGATTCTACAACCCCACCATTGGCTAAGGCACCCATGACATTGTGTATGGCCTTTTCCTCTGTCGTAGCAATGACACCCAATATATTTTTCAAGAATGCATCTCAACTGCCGATAAAGAAATAATTCAACGATGTCCATATAAGAAAGTTGCACTAATAACTTATGATGAGTGTATGCTCCATTATTTGTACAGAAATTTCTTTTCTTCCATAGAAACAAACCTAATTTATAGTTATTGAAAACGTAATAAGTTTCTCATCACAACGGTAACAAATGATCCATCTGGAAAGAGATTTGCTATAGTTGTGGCTAATTTCTCTAACTTCTAGAAATTTTACACTCTTGCACCGTTCTCTCAGGATTTATTAATGTCTAGTTGCAGTGACTACCTTCAAGTCGTCCAGTTGCTACAATAAGAAGCAAGGGGTAGGGTTACTTTTCCAAGCTAAAACATTAGGTATTATTTTTAAATTGAGGATCAACTATTAATAAAATAGAGTAAATTATTATTAAAATAATTAAAATAATAAAATTGGAGAAAATATAAAATACACAAATTTTTAATATGGAAAATTTAAAACAAATCGAGGAAAAACCACATGTAAGATTAGAATAATTTCACTATAAAAAATAATAAGAGTTACAAAATATTTCTCTGTATACCCCTAATAGGAATACAATAAAATTCTCTCTATAATATAAGAGATAACTCACTCTTTATATATTTTTCCTTCACAAGAAAATTGTTCTCAATCACTCACTCTTTATATATTTTTCCTTCACAATAAAATTGCTCTTAATCACTCGCCAACTCACTTACTATTTTTATTGTGCTTCATCGAATGCCATGCATAGTTATTTATAGCCAAATGAGTTGGCAAATTTTTTCAATCTTTACTGTACTAAATTTGGTACAGTAATTTTTTACTCTTAAAAGTAAGTTAGTTTAATAATCTTCCACTTGAATTCTTCCACTTTCTCTTAAACGAAGTGATACTGAACTCAAATATGTTTTGACTTTGAATGAAAGGCTAGATTTTTTGTAAGATGCAAGGCGGTCTAACGATCACTAAACAAAGAAACTTTCTCTTGTTTATGCCCGAGTTCTTCCATTGCCATCTCCAACTAAACTATTTCTTTACTAGCTTGTGTAGCTGCCACATATTCTACTTTAGTTGTTGATGTAGTCATAACTACTTGCAGTTTTGATATCCAACTTACAGTACTACCAATAAGCATAAACACATAACTTATTGTGGATTTACTTTTATCCAAATCTCCTGCATAATTTGAGTACATATCCTCTAACAATAAAGTTTGATCCTCCATAACATAATGCAACATTTGAGGTTCCTTTGATATATCTTAGGATCATTTTTATAGCATTCCAATACTCTTTACTAGGATTCATCATGTACTAACTAACCACTCCCACTGCATGTGCAATGTCTAGTCTAGTACATATCATAGCAAACATCAAACTTCCCATTGTTGATGTATATAGTACTTGAGACATTTCCATTCTCTTTACTTCGCTACTAGGACTCATACTAAAGGATAACTTAAAATTAGTTGGAAGTGGCGTCGAAATTGGCTTACAATCTTGCATGTTGAATCACTGTAAGACTTTCTTCAAGTAATTTTTTTAGAGTAGCCAAATCTTCCTATTATTTATGTCTTAGTAAATTTGTATCCTTAGAATCTTATTTGCTAGTCCAGGTCCTTTATTTTAAATTCCCTAGCTAACTACACCTTTAATTCTTTGATATGATCTTTGTTGGGGCTTGCTACTAATATGTCATCAACGTACAACGGTAAAATGACAAAGCCATTTTCACTAGACCTCTTGAAATATATACAAGGATCTGCATTAAGTTTATTGTATCCAAGACTCATGATGAAGGAATCAAATCTCTTATATTAACACTTCGACACCTATTTTAAGCTATATAGAGATTTATTCAACCTTCAAACCAAGCTCTCTTTTCCTTGTTCTTCAAAACCTTCTGGTTGGAGCATATAAATCTCTTTTTGAAGATTTCTATAAAAAAATATATTTTCACATCTAGCTGCTCCATATGTAAATCAAATGTAACACATATCATTAGGATCACCTAAACTATTGTAAGTCAGACCACAGGGAAAAAGATTTCATTAAAGTCAATGCCTTCTTTATGAGCATACCCTTGCACTACCAATCTTGTACAATACCGCTCCACTTGAACATTATTGTTACACTTTATCTTATAAACCCATTTGTTACCAATTGGCTTTCTTCTCTATGGTAACGGCACAAGTTCCCAAGTCTGATTCTTATGTAAAGCTTCAATTTCTTCTTGTATTGCTACCATCCATTGAGATACTTCTGGACTTTTCGTTGCTTTTTGACGAGTTGATGACTCTCCATCCTCTGTTAGAAAATAATATGCAATATTACTCTCCATAATATAATCAGAATGGCAAGCTAGTGTTTTTCTGCCATGAATTGACTGTCAAACTCTAGTTTCTACAAACTCAACTAATTCTCATTCTTCATTTTCTGGTACTGCTTCAAAAGAATCCTATTATTCTAACTATATAATTGTAGTCTCTAAATTATCTTCTAATGTGCTCCTATCACATTTCTCTTATAGTTTTTCTTCTGTAAAAATCATATCTTTAATGATGATGACCTTATGGATAGTAGGATCCCATACACGATACCCTTTTAACTCCTTCTGCATATCCAAAGAATATGTATTTCTTAGATTTTAGATCTAGTTTTGTAGTTTATTGGGTATTATACATCACGTATGCAAGGCTCCCAAATATATGGATGTTTGAGTAATTAGTAGGCTTATCAGTCCACATCTCTATAGGTGTCTTCAATTGAATTGAAGTTGATGGTGACCTATTTATCATATAACAAGTGATGTTGACTGCTTCTGACCAAAATGACTTTACTAAATCGACAATTCCTAATGTTGCCCTTATTCTTTCTAACAGGGTTCTGTTTATTTACTGTACCATTCCATTCTATTAAGGAGTGTATACCATGTGAATTGCCTTTTAATGCCTTCCCACTTGCAGAATTTGTCAAATTCTTCATTAATATATTCTCCTACATTATCTGTCCTCAAACACATGATCTTGTTTCCAGAATCAAGTTCCACCAACGCTTTAAATACTTTAAAGACTTCAAATACATAAGTTTTCCTCCTAATAGGATACACCTAACATCTCTTAAAGTAGTTATCAATAAAGGACACAAAGTACTTTGCTCCTCCTAGGACAGTATTGGTGCTTGCCATATATCAAAGTGAACCAATTCTAGAATAATTTCGCTTCTAGAATTAAATTGTTGAACTTCACACGATGTTGCTTGCTTGTAACACAATATTCAAAAAAGGGTAAAGATACCTTTGTGAGACTAGAGAGTAGCTTCTGCTCAACTAGAATTTTTATTCCTTGCTCTGACATATGGCCAAGTTTGCAGTGCCACACCATTGTAAACTTTTAACTTAAACGATCTGAAGTAACACATTCTTCTACCTCCTACAAAGTTTCTCCTATCAGCATATACAAATTTGTAATTATCTTTTATGTCTTCATTAATACAAGCGCTTCTTTAATTTTTTTCATAATTTTTTTCTCGATTTCAACCTTGTACCCAATATCATATACCACTCCTACATAAAGTAGATTTTTATTTGATCCTTCTATATGTTGCATATTTTGAATAGTGCAAATTGTACCATCTTATATTCCCAATTTAATGGTTCCAATTTTGATGATCTTCAAAGGACAATCATCAACTGTGAACACAAATCCTTCTAAAATAAGTTCATAATGAGAAAACTAATCTTTTCGACTGGTCATATGCTAGGCAACTACTGTGTCTAGCATCCACACATTAAAAAATTTCTTTATATATGTTCCAGTCATCGTCGCTTCATTGCATAGAGCAATGCCATCATCTAATGTACTTGCAATATTTCCTTAAGGACTAAAACCTTTTAAATTCTAACAATTCTTTTTCAAGTGACCTTTTTTGTCACAGTTATGGCACTTGAAATTCTTCTTGCTTTTTTATCTTGATCTAACTTGTCTCTACCTCCCACTAGAGCCAGGTTCCATTGATCTCACTCTTATCACCACCAAAGCCTCTACTTGTTGTGAATTCACCATCTTGTCTTCTTTATTTTTGTGCTTTCTTTCTTTCACTTGGACAATAGTTACAATTTCATTAAAGACTAGATAATCTGTGAGAATATTATTTGTTAGGTTGATGTTAAGTTGATCATATGAATCAAGCATACTCTAAAGTAAAAGTTCAGCACGTTCAATTGCCTCTACTTTATATCATAACTATGTGAGTTGAGAAAATAAAGTATTCAGAGTATTTATATACTCTATCACTAAATTAGATTGTCTTATCCAAAGAGTGTAAAGTTTTCTCTTAAGAAAAATTTTGTTGTGGATTGACTTAACCTCATAGAGTCTAATAAGTTTATCCCTAATCTCCTTTGCAATTTTCTTTTCTTTAACACTTGATAGTATCTCATCTACTGGTGCCAAATAAAGATCTGAAACAACATTCTTATCCATCTCATTCCATTTGTTATCATCTATGAATTCTTTCGGTCTTTTGCTGATAGCTACTAAACAATTATCTTTTCTCAATATTGCTTTCATTTTTAATTTCCACAGTGAGAAATTTTCTCGTTAAACTTTTTAATCTCATACTTTGCTACCATTGCTTCTATTTAATTCACAAACTAAATGCTCTAATACCATTTATTTTTAAATTAAGGATCAACTCTAAATAGAGCAAATTGCTACTAAAATAATTGAAATCAGGAAAAAACCATGAGCAAGACTAGAAGAATTTTACTATGAAAAATAATATAAGTTATAATATATTTCTCTCTATACCCCAAGAAGAATACAATAAAATTCTCTCTATAATATAGGAAATTACCCACTCTCTATATATTTTTCCTTTACAACAAAACTTGCTCTCACTCACTTATTCTCACTCACTTACTTACTCACACAACACTCACTACTTGTGCTTGTGTTTTTGTTGCACTTCACAGAATGCCATACATGGCTATTTATAACTTAATGAGTTGGCCAATTTTTTCAACATTCACTGCACCAAATTTTGGAGCAATAAAGTTTTACTTTTTTTTTATTTTTACTGCACTAAATTCAGTGCAACAAATTTTTCACTCTTAAAAGTAAGTTGGTTTAATAGGTATGAGCTTTACCCATTTTATAGGATCGTAGCTCCATCACTGACTAGCCCTGAATCTCTGCCACCTCCTTCTCTAGTGTCTAAGGGTAAGGGTTTCTATTAATTGCTCCTTTGAAGTTTGAACTATAATCAAAAGGTTTATTTTCTATGCATCAATAGTTATTATACCATCTATACTATTTGAAATTTTATATTTGCTCTCTCTTTATAGGAAAAAAAGAAGTCTTAGTTGTGCTTATCATTGCCATTGTTGTTCCAATTGTAGTCTCTATAATGCTTTTTGCCCTATCTTTCTATTTTTTAACTAGAACCAAAAAGGAAGGACAGAAATACAATGCTGTAGCAGCCCAAAATGACAAAGGAAAATGAAAAATTCTAGAACCACTTCATCTAGTTGTTCAAAAAAAAAAAAGGAAATGATAAATTACGTTTAATTCTAAGCAATCTTTTGCAAACATTATTATAGAATGAATGGTATTACAAATTCACAGCATTATTTTTGTTTTTGTTGGTTTTGTAGTTGCAAATGAAATTACAACTAAACGAACCCTTTAATTTGATTTGGCCACAATTGAAACTACAATTAATAACTTCTCTGCTAACGATAAGTTAGGAGAAGGCGGATACGGTGAGGTTTATAAGGTGAGAAAATAGCACTAGTTAAATATTGCTTTTTCATGGATGAAACATGGAAGTTTTGACATATTTGAAAACTTTAATGCCACTTGGGAAGTTCTGTTCTAATAGTAGCTAATCCCGAAATTCATAGGCTACACTTGATAATGGGCAATAGATAGTTATGAAGAGGTTATCAAGAACAAGCTTTGGGCAAGGGACTGAAGAGTTTAAAAGGGTGTTTGTTTGGTAAAAAATAAGGGTGGGAATCGGAATCAGAGTGGATGATTCCGATTCCTAGTGTTTGATTGGCTATAATTAAAATAGGAATGGAAATGTGATTACCCCATCAATGGAAATCACCATTCCCCTTTTGTTTTTAAAAAATGACTTTTTATTCCCTTTGAAATCAATTATAAATTAGTCAAATATTTAAATATTAACATTTTTTTAAAAATTTATAAACAAAACGTATAAAATTAATAAAAATATGCACTAAATGTTTGGATAAAAAAATATTTATCAAAAGTAAATAATTTTTAAAAAAATTATAATAATATTTTTATAAAGAAATATTTTTAAAATATTTTATAATACATAATTATAATATTGATTTTTAATATATAAAAATAATTATAATGTTAATTTTTGTAAAAAAAATAATTATAAAAATGTTTTTCATAAAAAAAATTTTAGTTGTTAAATGATATTTGATTTTCATTTTTATTCTTATTATCTAATGAAATCAAACACCTTCTTCAAATTTTCATTCCTTTTCTCATTCCTCTTCATTTCGATTTCGATTACGGAGTACATACCAAACACCCCCTAATATTGAGGTTGTTTTGCTAGCTATGCTTCAACACACAAATCTAGTGAGACTGTTGGGATTTTGCTTGGAAAGAGGAGAAAAGATACTCATTTATGAATTCATTTCCAATAAGAGCCTTGACTACTTTCTATTTGGTATTTCCTCTGTTAGAAAAGCATTTGATTGTTTTTAAGGCCTGACTTGATTGTAATATGGTGCATCCAGAACTTGCAAAATGAAGAAAATTGGATTGGCCAACGCGTTTCAAGATAATATAAGGGATAGCTAAGGGATTCAATATCTCCATGTGGATTCTCATCTTAGAATTATACATCATGACCTCAAAGCTAGAAATATATTGCTAGATGAAGCTACGAACCTAAAATTTTAAATTTTGGCTTGGCAAAAATTATTGGTGTTGATCAAACCCAAGGCAACAGAGCTAGAGTTGTTAGGACACGGTAAATTTTGAACTTCCATCTGCTGTATATTAATTGATTTTAGAAACTGTATTTCTCCAATTTCAATTGCTAACCATGCTAACTTTTGATCGATGACATTGTTGTGTTCGATGGATACATGGCTCTAGAGTATGCTACAATTGGACATTTCTCCAAAAAGTCAGATGTGTATGGTTTTGGTGTTCTAGTGATAGTGATTATTAGCAGCAAGAAAACCAGTAGGCCTTTCGAATCAGACAATACTGAAGATCTTTTAAACTATGTAAGTATGCATTAAAAATAAGAGAATTGATCAATATATAATTTCATCGTCAACAAGGAATCAATAATTGCAAGCACAGAATCTTCAAAGCAATAACACGCCATTAGAATTATTAGATCCAGCATTGGGAGATTCATTTTTAAGCAATGAAGTTCTTAGGTGCATTCATATTGATTTATTATGTGTTCAGGAAGATCCTATCAATAGACCCAGCATGGCAACAATAATGTTCATGCTTAATAGTTCCTCCGTCTTATTAATAAATTACACCTGTGTCCTAACTTTTTAAATAATTACAAACGTACCCATTTTTATCTCCGCTCAACGTCAACGTATTCTTCCTTCAACCCAACCTATTCTTCTCTCCATTCAACAATTTCTTCCAGTTATTATTCCAATTTAACTATCAACAAATTACCCAATTTTATCAAAAAAAAAAAAAAAATCAATCTCACTTCTATCTGGAAAAAATCATCTTTTGTTTCATCCTCCATAAATGGATGTGTCAATTTCCATATTTTCCGGCAAGTGCTTACAGACATCCTTCGTGCTCTTGCAATTGGTCCCGTCAATTTTCTTATCTCCTCCTCTGTCGACAACTTTCAGGTTTGGATTAGTATTGCTTCCATTATCAGTGCCAAAGACCTAAATCTGTTCAGTTTCAATCAAACTAGCTTCTTTTGAGCTTGACTCTTTAGAATTGGTTTGACTAGACAGTTTCAAAGATGATAGATTGAAGGAGGTGGTGCAGGCTATGATGTTGAGGAGTTGTCAGATGTGAGTTCTGGCTTGCTATTCAGTGTAGTCCTCTGTAAACGTAATTTTGAAATCTGGTTATAATCTTTAAGGGAAAATGATAAATCCTATCCTAAACTATAAGCTAATTATCAATCTAATCCTAATTTCAAAATCGTATTAATTTTCTCTCCAACTTTTCAAGTTATTTCAAATCTATTAAATGACATTGAGCTTGTGTCAGAAATAATATGGCATAAGAATGTCTGGCGTTGTAAAAAATTAAAAAAAAAATTATCAATTCTATCCTAGACTATAGGCTAATTATTAATACAATCCTAATTTCAAAAATTATTTCAATTTGCTCCTCTAAATTTTTGAGTTGTTCCAAATCTATTTATACCACATTGAGCTTATGCCAGAGATGATGTGACATAAGAGTGTCTGAAATGGCAAAAAATTAAAAAAACTAAAACTCACAGTTTCACTTTTCCAAAACAGAGTCACTTTGAGTTATAAAACAGCCGAACCAATTTCTTAAAAATGAAATTTCATCTTTCCAAAATAACTCAAATCTAGGATTTTTTGTTCACTTTCAATCTTCTTTCTCTAAATAAAATTGCAAAAATTCTAAAATAGTTTATTGAAGTACATATGCAAATAGAATCATAAGACACAAGAATTTATTGCTTAAAATATTCTTGTGTCTTGCAATTCTGATTGCATATGTACCTCATTCAACTATTTTAGAATTTTTATAATTTTATTCACAAAAAGAAGTGGTTAATATATTCTTGTGTCTTGCAATTTTGTACTTCACTCAACTATTTTAGAATTTTTGCAATTTTATTTAGAGAAAGAAGGTTGAAGGTGAAAAAAAAAACCCTAGATTTGAGTCCATTAGAGAAGATGACATTTCATTTCTGAGAAATTGGTTCGACCGTTTTATAAATTAAAGTGATGTCATTTTGGAAAAGTGAAATGTCATACACTCGTATGCCACACCAGATTGTCATGTCATCTCTGGCACAAGTTCAATGTCGTCTGGACAAATTTGAAACAATTCAAAAATTTAGAGGAGCACATTGAAACAATTTTTGAAATTAGGATTAAATTGATAATTAGCCTATAGTTCATGATAGAATTGATCATTTTCCCTTTAATTTTTTATCACGTCAGATACTCTTATATCATGTCAAATTGTCACGTCATTTCTAGTACAAGTTTAATGTCGTTTGGATAGGTTTAGAACAACTTAAAATTTTGAAGGAGCAAATTGATACGATTTTAAAATTAGAATTAGATTGATAATTACCTATAGTTCAAGATAGAATTGATCATTTCTCCTAATCTTAAAAAAAAAAAGTTAAAGTAGTGATAAGTTGCGTATAGTGTAGATAGTTGAATAATAACCGTTGGATATTTGGGTTACCTTTTTTCATCATTTTTTAGTTCTAAAATATTTTAATATGATTATAATGATTTAAATTTGATTAAATTTCAGCATGAGAGAAAATTATTTTTATTTTCATATTTGAGATTAAAACTTTATTTATTAATATTTTGACATTTGATACAATCATAAATTTGTACCTACTCCTTTAATCTGTTTCTTTTGTGCATCATATATGGTCTAAGTTAGTATCATAATACTCCATTTCAATATTATTATAGCCATGGATGTAATAATATATTGTCACGATCCAAATTGGGAGTCATAACCGGTGTTAGGAAATGAGAATTCTTTCGAATTTGGAACCCATAGCAAGTTTTAGAAATAAAAAGCATGCAATAAATAGATAAAAATACACCAAAATTAAAACTTAAATCGATATAAAAATAAATACTTAATGTCATATCATAAAATAAAAATATGATCATACAATATTCAGAGAAAGGTCTCTAACATTAAAACAACATTCTACAGACACAAAGTACTGCTACTGTAGTATCCTAGAATACAATAAGTTCAAATAAATAATTTACATAAACTAGTCGGGGCTGAAGAAGTCCAGCGTATGGGTCTACTACTAAGATCTGAAGACAAAGAATCTCTTGAAAAAAAATACAACTGAGGGGAGTCAGACCTCACTAAGTGAATTATTATATTATATATACATGCACCTCCTAATATCATATGCATCAAGCATCAATATATATATATAAATATATGCAGGCACTTCACACAGATGCTGAAATCACTTTTATATATCATAAATGCTGAAAAATATTTATTTGAATGAAGGATCAAATAGAACCCTAATTATTTGCAACCTCAACCAAAAATATCTCTTTGGCCATACAGGCTCACTTAATTCCAAATTAATTCTCTTATTCAATTTTGGACAATAGACTGACACCGAGACACTAAGTCAACCGAGCTCCAGCAGTCTCACTGTCAGTGTGACTGGCCCCGAGACATTAGGTCAACTGAGCTCTCGCAATCACACTACTCAATCACATCAATCTCAAATAATCAATCAAATAAAAGTCATCTCAAGTGATTTCATAACTCAACCCTAAAATCTATCGCACCGATACGTACACGGTCCCAATGCAACCCACTAGGTAGCACGTTCTATTGATATCTTTCAAATAAACTTAATAATTATTAAAATAATAAAAATTCATAACTTAAATGTAAAAGCATCCATTCATAGCAAAATATACTCATCATATACAGAAATATACCGAAAATATACTAAATATATATGACGTACATAAACCAAATATATACTAAAAACAATTATGCATATGTGTTACATATATATCAAATATACTAAAAGTATACCAAAAATATATTTTACATTTAAAGAAATATTCAATTTCAATTTCATTATAAAATTCATGGATGCTAATTTTTATGCATTCTACATGCAATGAATGTATAAGATAATAACTCACAAGTTTGCGCCCCTTGAGACTGGTTTGACAGGTCCGGCCGATAGACCTCAGTCTCAGCACAACTATAAAATAAATAATAATAAATCAGAATAAATTTCTAACTTATATTTCTAAAAGATACTCAATCTAGGAATACAAAATCCAGACAAACACAGAAATTCAAAATCGACCCGATGTCACATTTTACGAGAATTCTATTAAAAATTTGGCAGAACCTCCTATGTAAAATGGACATCTTCCTACTAAAAATTAGAGCCGATCCTGCAAAAAAAAATGCACTTCTAACACAGATTGCACAACATCTTGGGTTGGCACCCCGAACTGCTCAATTCTCAATCGAAGTTCACAATTTCACCAAAAATGCAAATAAAATAATAAATATATTAAAAATCATTAAATTTCATAAATATCCACAAAATACCAAAATATAATATATTTAAACATTAAAACACTAAATACAATTATTTCCACAATAATTAAATAAAAATCTCAAATAATAATATAATATTAATAAAAATTCAATTTTTCAATAATTCAATATAAAATAGTAAATATTCACTTTTATATATTCAAATAGCTTAAATATATATTAAAAGTAATTAAAAATCTATTTAATCACCAAAATAGCAAATAATATATTATTTAAAAATAATTTTTGAAAATTAGTATTAATTAGTTAAAAATAGTAAATAATATATAAAAATCATTTTAATACTCTATATAATTCCAAAATCAACTAAAATATATTATTTAGCTATAATTATCACAAAATTACACAATTAACTCAATAATACAAAATTTACATAATATAAATAATATTCTCAAAAATTATATAACTTCACCAAAAATTATTTTAATAATTCTAAAATTATTAACTCAAATTACTAACACTAATTTAACTAAATTATCATTAAAACTAATTAATTAACATAATTATCAAAAATTCAATATTTAATATTAAAATAATCAAAAATTAACCAAAATTCAAATTAATTCAAAAAAATTCACAAAACATATATTTGATAAGCTTAAGCTACCACAATCAACATTTCTTAAGCAAGTTTGCATGAATCAAACAATATCAAGTTCAAAAAAAATAAAAACCCTAAAACACAAAAACACAAAAACTAAAAATTGAATATATCTAAAAATTTAAGGATTTAAGCTCAAAAGGAGCTTGGAAATGGACGCACCGGTGGAAAAGCTTTCAAAAGAAACTGTTTTGGAGTCCTAAGTGGCTGGAATCTCACCAGCGGTTAAGGAGCTCCACTTTCGGCTTCTCACGGCTTCCGGCGATCTTGCGGCGACAGGCGGCGGCTGGCGATGTCGAACGGTAGCTGGAGGCATCTGAAGTTGATGGCCATTGGCGTTGACAACTAGGGTGGCTCCGACGTGGGCTGAAAGTGACAGAGCGAGGAGAAGAAGAAGATGAAGAAGAAGAAGAAGAAGTTTGACCTGTTCTGCTTTTTTTTTTACTTTTTCTATTTTTTAATTATGAAATTACTAAAATGCCCTTCAACTAATTTAATAATAATAATAAAATAATAATAATAATAACAACAATAATGATAATGTTACCAACAACAACAACAACAACAATAATAATAATAATAATAACAATGATAATAATACTAATACTATTAACTTTAATATTATCAATTAATCCCATGTAAAATAAATTATTTTATGTAAATAAATCTCTTAGAATAAATACGTAAATAATATTAGCAATTAACAATTAATAATATATAACTAAAATTTAAAATTATTAACATTGCATATTCTAAAATAATATTATTTTATTTAAAATACTGGGTCATTACAATCTCCCCTCCTTATAAGAATTCATCCTCAAATTCAAAGAAAAGAATAGAAACAAGAATCATCAAGGAAAAAGATAAGGATAAGAAGCTCATATCTTTGCTTTAGTCTCCCAAGTGTGCTCCTCTATATTGTTGTTTCGCCACAACACCTTGACCATCGGAATCTGCTTTGAACGCAACTGTCGAACTTAATAGTCTATAATCGTGACAGGTTCCTCTTCAAACGTTAGGTCTTCATTCACTTCCATACTATTAGGCTGCAACACGTGCGAAGGGTTTGAAATATACTTCCTCAGCATCGAGATATGGAACACTGGATGCACTTGAGATAAACTTAGAGGCAAAGCCAACCAATATGCAACCATGCCCACTCTCTCCAGAATCTCGAACGGTCCAATGTATCTCGGTGCTAGTTTACCCTTTTTGCCAAATCTTATCACATCGGAGACACCTTCAGGAACACATAGTCTCCAACCTAAAATTCCACATCTCTACATCTCGAATCTGTATAGCGTTTTTATCTGCTAACTACAATCTCTAATCTCCTTTTAATCATAGCAATCTTCTCTGCTGTATCCTGAACCATCTCAGGTCTAGTCAATGCTCTCTCCCCAATCTCATCTTAACTCAGAGGGGATCTGCACTTTCTTCCATACAAAGCCTCATATGGTGCCATCCCAATACTGCTATGGTAGCTGTTATTATACGCAAACTCCATAAGCATCAAATGATCGTCCCAACTACCTCTCAGATCTAATACACACATCCTCAACATATCTTCAAGTGTCTGGATCATCCTTTTAGATTGACCATCTATTTGAGGGTGAAAGCAGTACTGAAATCAAGCCTATTGCCCATCACTTCTTGCAACTTCTACTAAAAATGAGAGGTAAACACTGAACCTCTATCAGATACAATGGACACAGGTACTCTGTGAAGGCACACTATATGCTTAACATACAACTTCGCCAATTTAGCTACAGAATAAGTGGCTTTCACAAGCAAGAAATGTGCAAACTTGGTCAACCTGTCCACAATCACCTAGATGGAAACATATCGATCCTTAGAATGAGGTAACCCAACTATATAATCCATAGCAATTCTCTCTCATTTCCACTCAGGAATAGAAAATGGCTAAAGCTTCCTAGAAGGCTTCTGATGTTCAGCTTTCACCTGCTGACACATCAAACACTTAGCAATAAAATCAGCTACATCCTTCTTCAGTCCATCCCACCAGTACAAGTTTTTGATACTGTGGTACATCTTAGTAACACCTGGATGTACACTGTAGGCTGTAGAATGTGCTTCATCAAGGATCTTTTCTCTCAAATTATCCACATTAGGAATGCACAATCTACCACTGATCCACAAAACACCTTCATCATTAAATGTGAAATCAATGAACTTCCCTGCATGAATATTCTCTATAAGCTTTACAAGACTAGGATCTCGGCCCTGAGCTGCCTTAATCCTATCTCTTAGCACATATCGAACTCTAAAGTGAGCTAAAAATCCAACAGATATACTCATCTTCATCATCAGAACTTGATCCACTAATTGGTGCAACTCTTGGATCAACGGTCTCCTCTCCAAACTAATGTGAGCAAAACTACTTGAGGACTTCCTACTTAAGGCATCTGCTACCATATTAGCCTTGCCTGGATGATAAAGAATCTCACAATCATAGTCCTTTAGGAGTTCTAACCATCTTCTCTACCTCAGATTCAGATCTCTCTATTGAAAAATGTACTTAAGGCTCTTGTGATCTGTGAAAATCTCATAAGTCACCATGTACAGATAATGTCTCCAAATCTTGAGAGCAAAGATCACTGTAGCCATCTCTATGTCGTGGGTAGGATAATTCTGTTCATGCTTCTTCAACTGCCTTAAAGCATAACCTATCACCCTACCATTTTGCAACAACACACAACCTAGGCCAACTCTAGAGGCATCATAATACACAGTGAAATTATCTACTCCATTAGGCAAAGCCAAAATTGGAGTTGTGGTCAACTTCTCCTTCAGTAACTGGAAATTATTCTCATAAGCATCTAACCACTCAAACTTCACATTCTTTTGAGTCAAACGAGTTATAAGAGCTGTAATTCTAGAAAAAACTTGCACAAATCTCCTATAATACCCAGCTAAACCTAGAAAACTTCAAATCTCAATGATTGTCATCGGTCTCGGCCACTTAAACACTGCCTCTATCTTCTGTGGATCAACCTGGATACCATCTTTAGATACTACATATCCAAGGAATGCAACACTCTTCAACCAGAAATCACACTTCGAGAATTTAGCATAAATATGATGTTCTCTTAGTGTCTGTAGTACAGTCCTCAAGTGATATATGTGCTCCTCCATACTCTTCGAATACACTAGTACATCATCAATGAAGACTACTATAAACTGATCCATAAATGGTCTAAATAACTTGTTCATCAAATCCATAAAAGCAGCTGGTGCATTAATCAACCCAAATGACATCACTAGAAACTCATAGTGACCATATCAAGTGCAGAATGTTGTTTTAGGAACATCGGCTTCACTGATCCGTAATTGATAATAACTTAACCTCAAGTCAATCTTAGATAAAAACTGTGCACCCTGAAGCTGATCAAACAAATCATCTATCCTCAAGAGAGGATACTTATTCTTCACTATCACCTTGTTCAGCTCTCTGTAATCTATGCATAGTCTCAGGGTACCATCCTTCTTCCTCATAAATAGGACTGGTGCACCCCATGGAGAAACATTGGGTCTGATAAAACCCTTATCTAGCAATTCCTGCAACTGCTCCTTCAACTCTTTTAACTCTGTAAGAGCCATTCTATAAGGCGGCATCAAAATAGAAGTAATTCCTGGAACCACATCTATATAGAACTCAATCTCTCTGTGAGGTGTAAACCTGGCAACTCCTCAGGAAACTGACAGGCAACAAGAACATCTATGAGTGACAACTTCTCTACTAAAGTATCCCTAAATAATGCCAAATATCCCTGACAACCCTTCCTCAACATCTTCCTAGCTGTAATAGTGGAGATGAGATTTTGAGGTGCAAAAATCTTATCACCAATAAACTTAAACACTTCTTCATCTGGAATTTTGAAAATCACCTCTTTACTCCAATAATCCACAACGCATAGTGCTGAGACAATCAACCCATACCCAAAATCACATCAAACTCCATCACATCCAATAACACCAATTCTGCTAGCAATTCTCTACCTCTGATAAATACTAGACAACTAGAAAGAACAATGTCGGTGTCCAACAAATTACTTAGAGGAGTGGCGACAGACAAAGAAAAAGCCATCCTAAAGCTTGCCAACACGACTTTAAAGTAAAAATAGGGGATACGAAGGAATGTGTCACACTCGAATTAAATAAAACCTAAGCATCCAAGTAACAAACAAGAATAATACCTGCAACAATGACATTAGATGCCTGAGCATCCTGCTGAGTGAGGTGGAAAACCCTGGCCTAATCTCGACCTTCCTACTAACTGGTAGAAGCCTGGCCAAAACCTCTGGGACCTCCTCTAGTACCTCTACCATGTCCCTACTGAGTAATAATCAGTGTTGAACTTGGGTGCTAAGCTGGAGGCAATTGAAAAGGAATTGGTGTTGCACTAGCAATTGACCGCTGCAGAATCTATTGTGGCTGAAAACCAAAATATGGACATGATCTGGCAAAATGTCCCATCTATCTGCATCAAAAACACATCAGCGACGCCATATAATAGGGTCCTTGATGGATTCTACCACAAGTCTAATAAGCGTTGGTTGTTGATCCTGAACTCTGACCACTACTGTTGCTAGAAGCACCTAACCCAAATCTGATTGGTCTATGTTGTCCCCCACGGCCATGTCTGCTACTCCTATACACTTTCTACTGCTGCCTCTAGCTCTACTATGTTGAGCCTCTCTGCTGACTACTCGAACCAATCTAAAAGGCTGAAGATAAAGTAGTCTAAAATCCTCCTGACTGAATGCCTAATTGGTAATAATCAGGCATAGCTCATTGTCTAACTAATCTCAACTCTATCTCTTTAGCCAATGCTATCACCAACTCTAGAGTAAGGCTCACAGTAGGCATCTCAGTAAATGCAAAACCTAAATCAGTGACGTACGTCGTGATAGAAAAATACTGATATCTCATCAAATCCTCTCCATATCTGCCAAGTCAAAGAAACTCTCTAGTGTAGTCCTCGGCAGATCTGTCACCTCTGGTGATGCTCATCAGTCAAAGTCTGTAACTCATCCAAAGTGGCTCTGGGCAGAATCTCCTTATAAATCTCTCTTTGAACTGAGCTTAGGTCATCGTCATCATATACGGTTGAATCACCTGAATAAACCAATCTAGGGCTGGTCCCTCTACTGACAACTCGATGATTATGAACCACTGGTACTTAATGTGATTAGTCCGAGTTTGATTCTCAATCATGTGCAAAAAATCTAATGAATTTGACATCCTATCAAAAGCTATCATGCCGACTCTGGCATAGAACACTGTTGTCTCAGGGTCAGACATACCCTGCTAATAGATAGGCTGTATCGATGGTGCAACTGGAGGTATCACAGCTTCCTCATACTCTGGCTCTAATGGTTCATCATCCTGTAGCTCTCACTGTCTACAGTAACCTGCCGCTCCTCAAGGTCTACCTCTACCTCGACCTCTACGCCTAACTGGCGGCTCAGGAGGTAAAACCTCATCGTGAAAGGACTCATCATCCTTGGCCTCAACGATCGATGGAGCGACATACGTTCACCTTCTCATTCTGAAAAGATAAAAGCAAAGGAATTCAAACAAAATAAACAATATATGGATTATACAAAATACTAAATCAAGAAAAACTTATCAAAGACATACTCAAACCTAAATCACTGCAGTAGTCTCAAAGAAAATAAACTCTGAAAACCTAGGTCCATAACACTAATAACCTAAGGCTCTAGTACCAACTTTGTCATAACTCAAACCGAGAGTTATGACCGGCACTAGAGAACGAGAATTCTTTCGAATCTGGAATCCGTAGCAAGCCTTAGAAATAAAAAGCATGCAATAAATAAATAAAAATACACCAGAATTAAAACTTAAATCGATATAAAAATAAACACTTAATGTCATATCATAAAATAAAAATATAATCATACGATATTCAGAGAAAGGTCTCTAACATTAAAATAACATTCTACATATACAAAGTACTACTACTACAATATCCTAGAATACAATAAAGTTCAAATAAATAATTTACATAATCTAGTCGGGGCTGAAGAAGTCCAGCGTATGGGCCTCCTATTGAGGTCTAAAGATGAAGAATCTCCTAAAAAAATACAACTGAGGGGAGTCAGACATCACTGAGTGAATTATTATATTATATGTACATGCACCGCCTAATATCATATGCAATCAAGCATCAGTATATATATATATATATATATATATATATATATATATATATATATATATATATATATATATATATACAGGCATTTTACACAGATGCTAAAATCACTTTTATATATAATAAATGCTGAAAAATATTTATTTGAATGAAGGGTCAAATAGAACTCTAATTATTCGCAACCTCAACCAAAAATATCTCTTGGCCATACAAGCTCACTTAATTCCAAATTAATTCTCTTATTCCATTTTGGATAGTAGACTAGCCCCGAGACACTAAGTTAACTAAGCTCCAGCAGTCTCACTGTCAGTATAACTGGCCTCGAGACACTAGGTCAACTGAGCTCCCACAATCACACTACTCAATCACATCAATCTCAAATAATCAACCAAATAAAATTCACCTCAAGTGATTTCATAACTTAACCCTAAAATCTATCGCACCGGTACATACACAGTCCTAGTGCAACCTACTAGATAGCACGTTCTATTGATATCCTTCAAATAAACTTAATAATTATTAAAATCATAAAAATGCATAACTTAAATGTAAAAGCATCCATTCGTAGCAAAATATACCCATCATATACAGAAATATACCGAAAATATATTGAATATATATGATGTACATAAACCAAATATATACAAAAAACAATTATGCATCTGTGTCACATATATATCAAATATACTAAAAGTATACCAAAAATATATTTTACATTTAAAGAAATATTCATTTTTAATTTCATTATAAAATCCATGGATGCTAATTTTTATGCATTCTACATGCAATGCATATATAAGATAATAACTCACAAGTTTGTGCTCCTTGAGACTGGCTCGATGGGCCTGGTCCGATAGATTTCGGTCTTGGCATAACTAGAAAATAAATAATAATAAATCAGAATAAATTTCTAACTTATATTTCTAAAAGAGACTCGATCTAGGAATACAAAATCCAAACAAACACAGAAATTCAAAATCGACCTAATGTCATGTTTTACGAGAATTCTACTGAAAATTCGACAGAACCTCCTATGTAAAACGAACATCTCTCTACTAAAAAGTAAAGTCGATCCTACAAGAAAAATGCACTTCTAACACAGATTGCACAACATCTCGGGTTGGGACTCCGAACTGCACAATTCTCAATCGAAGTTTACAATTTCACCAAAAATGCAAATAAAATAATAAATATATTAAAAATCATTAAATTTCATAAATATTCACAAAATATAATATATTTAAACGTTAAAACACTAAATATAATTATTTTCACAATAATTAAATAAAAATCTCAAATAATAATATAATATTAATAAAAATTCAATTTTTCAATAATTCAATATAAAATAGTAAATATTCACTTTTATATATTCAAATAGCTTAAATATATATTAAAAGTAATTAAAAATCTATTTAATCACCAAAATAGCAAATAATATATCATTTGAAAATAATTTTTGAAAATTAGTATTAATTAGTTAAAAATAGTAAATAATATATAAAAATCATTTTAATACTCTATATAATTCCAAAATCAACTAAAATATATTATTTAGCTATAATTATCACAAAATTACACAATTAACTCAATAATACAAAATTTACATAATATAAATAATATTCTCAAAAATTATATAAATTCACCAAAAATTATTTTAATAATTCTAAAATTATTAACGCAAATTACTAACACTAATTTAACTAAATTATCATTAAAACTAATTAATTAACATAATTATCAAAAATTCAATATTTAATATTAAAATAATCAAAAATTAACCAAAATTCAAATTAATTCAAAAAAATTCACAAAACATATATTTGAGAAGCTTAAGCTACCAAAATCAACATTTCTTAAGCAAGTTTGCATGAATCATACAATATCTAGGTCAAAAAAAATAAAAACCCTAAAACACATAAACTAAAAATTGAAGATATCTAAAAATTTAGAGAATTTGAGCTCAAAAGGAGCTTGGAAATGGACTCACCGATGGAAAATCTTTCAAAAGAGACCGGTTTGGAAACCTAAGGTGGCCGAAATCTCATCGATGGTTAGGGAGCTCCACTTTCGACTTCTCACGGCTTCCGGCGATCTTGCGACGGTTGGCGACATCAGACGGTAGCTGGAGGCATCTGGTGTTGATGGCTCGACAGTGGCAGCTGGGGCGACTCTAGCGTGGGCTGAAAGTGACAGACCGAGAAGAAGAAGAAGAAGAAGAAAGAGTTTGACCTGTTCTGTTTTTTTACTTTTTATATTTTTTTAATTATAAAATTACCAAAATGCCCTTCAACTAATTTAATAATAATAATAATAATGATAATGTTAGCAACAACAACAACAACAACAATAATAATAATAATATTAATATTAATGCAATGATGATGATAATAATAATAATACTATTAACTTTAATATTATCAATTAATCTCATGTAAAATAAATTATTTTATGTAAAAAAATCTCTTAGAATAAATACATAAATAATATTAGCAATTAACAATTAATAATATATAAATAAAATTTAAAATTATTAACACTGCATATTCCAAAATAATATTATTTTATTTAAAACACTAGGTCATTACATATATGAAATAGATTGGGAGTTCCTTGTGTAATTTTTTATTTCTTTACTCATGCCATGGAAAATTTGAATCTTTGGGAGCCCTAGGGTATTATTATTGCTTTTTAAATATTCTATCTTTATTTTTCATATAACAAAGTGTTGTTCATTTGATGTCGAGAAAGCAAATTTGCTATTATTTGAAATATTTTTCATATACGTTTAATTTATTTTTTATATATTTTTGCTAATAACATTTTGGGTGCAGAAGAGATGCTTCGTTTCTTGGCATTTGATGATGATGATATTGTTGTTGAAATAGGTTGTTGAAAATGCAAAACAGATGGCATATTCATAACTAAGTTAATATAAAATTTTGCATATTCTCTGAATATTTTTGGAATCTTATTTATATATGCTGAAAATTCAAAACAGGTATAATATTCATCATTCAACATTTTTTAATATTATCCAAATATTTTTAGAATATTATTCATATATGTTAAAAAGGAAAGCAGGTGTTATACTCATTATTTAATTATATACATTTTTTTAATATTATCTGAATATTTTCGAAATCTTATTCATATATGTTCAAAAGAAATACAAGTGTCATATTTGTTACTCAGTTATATACATTGTTGAATATTATCCAAATATTTTTGAAATCTTATTAGTATATGATACAGAAAAATAGTATCTTATCTTAATATAATAAGTATCCAAAACCAAAAAGAGTATCCAAAACTTAAAAAAAAGTATCTCAAATTTAGAAAAGTATCTAAAATTTAAAAAAAAATCTCAAACTCATAAATATAGTACAATATATTATAATTATAAGAAATAGTGACAGAACTGCACATGTCGCTACTCATGATGTGTACCATTTTTCTTAATAAAAAAAAAGGAGTATTTTTTATTTTCACTTCCCATCAAAGAATACTTCTTTAACTTACAAGTTAAAGATGTCTAATTAATAGAAAAAGGGAGTATTTTTGTGTTAAATAATTAAAAGTTGGGTCAATATTTTCCAATTGTGTTAAAAAAATTAACAAAGATTATTAATTAAAATTTTTGTTACACAACAAGCTTAAAAAGTAATCAAGAATGATAATTAAAAGCAGTATATTTTCTAAATATTATTTGTATATGATACAATCAAAACAACATATTATCTTAATATTATAAGTATCTAAAACTCAAAACAATATGTGAAATTGAAACTCAAAATAGTATCTGAAACTCAAAACAATATCTGAATATGATATTTTGAGTAAGTATATATTATTAGAAAAATTATCAAAGAAATAGTTGGCCTTAAATAATAAATTTCAAATATAATTGTCTTCAATTAATTAAAATAAAAATACGTGATATATGCATATTAATTAATCTAAATTCAAGTGCCCTTTTTTTTTCAAATGCATGAAATTTGAAATATTTTTCATTTATTATTTGTATAATTTAGTTTACTCTCCATACATAAAACGAATAAAATAACATCAGTATACATATATATATATATATATATATATATATATATATATATATATATATATATATATATATATATATATATATATACTCAATTTCAAAATTTTTTTTAGGATATTTAAAACTTTAATTATTTATTAAAACTAACACGAGTTATATAATTTAAATAAGTTAATTATAATCTTTGAAATAGAGCATACTGAAAAACTAAACTAAAAAAACAAAGAATAAAAAATAAGTAAAAAATAAATAAAATGAAAAATAAGGATAACAAAAAAAATAAAATGAGAGAAAATTAAAAATAAATATAAGGATAAAATAAAAATAAGGATAATAGAGAATAAAAAATAAGAAATAAGAAAAAATAAAAAGAAATGAAAATTAAAAAATAAGGATAACAAGAAATAAGAAAAAAAATAAAAAAATAAAGAGAAAAAATAAATAAACAAAAAAATAAAAATAAAAAATGGAAAAGAAAAAATTAAAAAAAAAAGGAGAAAGAAAAAATAAAAAACCAAGTAAAAAAAGAAGAATTAAAAAAAATCAAAATAGGTACTCTTGAAAACAAAATAAAAAATAGGGCATGCATGAAAACTAAAAAGGACACTCATGTAATTTATATAAAATATAGGGTAAATGACTACAAATAAGGTACAAAATATACCTAATGTCATGACCCAAACCGGGGAGTCATGACCGGCGTTAGAGAACGGGAATTCTTTCGAATCCGGAACCTGTAGTAAGTCTTAAAAATAAAAACGCATGCAATAAATAAATAAATAAAAATACATGAGAATTAAAACTTTAATTAATATGAAAATAAATCTTATATCATATCATAAAAATATCTCATACAAGATTTAAATACAACTCTTTGATAAAACAACACAACTACTACAATAACACTACTACTGCAATTTGTAGAATACAATAAGAGTTCAGATAATAAATTTACATAATCTAGCTAGAGCTTAAGAGGACCGACAAAGAGGTCTATTACTAAGGCCTGAAGAAGTAGAATCTCCTAAAAAAATATTGAGAAAGATCAAACCTCACTGAGTGAATTATTATATTATATATACATGCAACCTAAGTCATATATAATCAAGCATACGTATAAAATATATATATGTGTGTGTGTGTGTGTGTGTGTACATGCAATTTATACAGATGTTGAAATCCACTTTTGATAATAATAATGATTGCATAAAAAAAATTTTGGTTAAAGGATTGGAGTAAAACCCTAAATAGTCCGCAACCTCGATCACAAAACCAATAGCAAACTGGCTTATCCAAAACTTAAAGTATTCATTTACCCAACTCAAGGTAGTAGACTGGCCCCGAGTACACTAGGTCAACCGAGAATCTGCAATCTCACTACCAACATAACTGGCTCCAAGTACACTAGGTCAACTGAGGATCCACAACCATCCTTTCCAATAACCAACATCTCGACAAACAAATATCATATTTTTAACCTAATTCTACTATACTATTGCGCAACAGTCCTAGCATAGCCCACTAGTTAGTACGTTCTATTGCTATCCTTTAAATCAATCTTATAATTATTAAAATAATGAAAATGCATAATGTAAACTTGATAGCATCCATTTATAGAGAAATATACCAATTATATACATAAAATATATCAAATGTATACTGAAAATATACTAAATGTATACCAAATATATGTTGGGTATACATATCATAAATATACAAAATATATACTGAAAATAAACCAACTATATACCAAAGATATATCAAAATATATTTCACATTTAAGGAAGTAAATCATGCTTAAATACATTATAAAAATTATGGATGCTCATTATTATGCATTCTACATGCAATGCATGTATAAGATAATAACTCACTGTTTTGCACTCCTCTAAACACACCTGACTAGCTTGATCCTGTAGGTATCGGTCTCGACACAACTATATAAAAATAAATTATAATAATAACAATAATAATATCAGAATAATTTATAACTTTATACTTCTAGAAATTTTAAAGAAAGACTCGATCTAAGACACGACTCAATAAAAATAAAAACTAAGGATCAACCCGACTGTCACATTTTACGAGAATTCTACCAAAAGATCGGCAAAGCCTCCTCTATAAAACAGACATCTCTCTACTAAAAGTAGAGCCGATCTTGCAAGCAAACACACTTCTAAATACACAACTTCTCGGGTTGGGACCTTGAACTACACAATTCCCAACCGAGAATAACAATTCACATTAATAAATAATTAAAATATTAAATATTAAAATCACTAAAAATCCATAAAATCAATAAAATACCAAAATTAAATTTATTTAAATAACAAAAACATTAAATATAATATTTTAACATTAACTAAATAAAATCTCAAATAAATTATAAAATATTAATAAAAATTCATTTTTCAAATACTTAACATCAAATAGTAAAATTTATAAATAAATTACCTAAATTGTTTAAATATGTAATAAAAATAGTTAAAAACTCATTTATTCACAAAAATAATAAATAAAACTATTATTTGAATATATTTTCAGAAATTATTATTAATTAGTTAAAAATAGTAAATAATTCGTAAAAATTATTTTAATATCATTTATTATTCCAAAATTATTTAAAACATATAATTTAACTATAATTTCAATAAAAATACATAATTTACCCATAAATCCAAAAATTACATAATACCAAATATTGTCCAAAAATTACTCAAAATTACTAAAAATTATTTTCTCACTTCTAAAATTAATAATTTAAATTAACTATACTAATTTAACATAATTTCACTACAAAACACATAAAACACATAATTAATAAAAATTCATTTTAATTATAAAAAAATACAATAATTATACATAATTCAAATAAATTCAAAAAAATAAAATAAAAATATATTAGGAAGCTAAAGATTCATATAACAACACTACTTAAAGAAATAATCATGAATCAAACACAACGAAGCTAAAACAATAAAAACCCTAAATAAACATAAACTAAACTTGAAGATAAGTAACTAACCAGACATCCTAAGCTTGAACTAACTTGAGAATCGAGTAGCTCGTGTCGAGAGGAGTCAAAAATTCCAGAAACATGAGCTAAAACCACCGGATTCTCTCCAAAGTTACTATAGCAGTAGGTGTTGTTCTCAATTTTTTTGGTGACTAGAGGCTTCTTGGCGGTGGCTGGAGGAAGAGAGGAAGGTGGGGAGGTGATGACAAGCTTCAGAGGTGGTCAGGTGGTGGCTCACACATGGGTGGAAGGCGTCAAGTTGCTACTGCACATTGGAAATGGGAGAAAGAAAAAAAAAGGAGAAGAAAAATAAAAAGAAGAAAGAGAAGAGAGTTGACCCAAAAAAAAAAAAGCTTTTTTCTTTATATATATATATAAACTTAATCTTAACACACACACACACATATTTATATATATACATATATATACAAAACACATGCATTAAAATAATAACAATAATAACACTAATAATAATAACAATAACCATAGTAGTAGTAGTAGTAGTAACAACAATAATAATAATAATAACAACAATAATAATAATACTAACACACATGCATGAAATAATAACACTAATAGTAGTAGTAGTAGTAGTAGTAGTAGTAGTAGTAGTAATAATAATAATAATAATAATAATAATAATAATAATAATAATAATACTAACTTCCAAATAAATTCTTACACGTAATAAAATATTTAACGTAAAATAAACAAATACTATCCACAAATAATGATAATATATAAAAATTTAAAATATTATTAATACTGCATATCTCAAAATAATTTTATATAATTTAAAATATAGGGTCATTGCAATCTTCCCCTCTTACAAAAATTCATCCTCGAATTTTCAAATAAAAGAACTGAATACAGAAATTCATCGAGGAAAGAGGTAAGGGTAAGCCACCCACATCTTAGCTTTTGTCTCCCAAGTGTGTTCCTCTATGTTGTTACTCCGCCATAATACCTTGACCATCAAAATCTGCTTCAAGCGCAAATGATGAACTTGATAATCCATTATTGCGATCGGTTCCTCCTCGTACGTCAGGTCTTCATTCACTTCCACACTCTCAGGCTACAACACATGCGAAGGGTCTGAAACATACTTTCTTAGCATCGAGATATGGAACACTTAATGCACTTGAGATAAATTCAGAGGCAAAGCCAACCGATATGCAACTATGCCCACTCTCTCCATAATCTTAAACGGTCCAATATATCTCGATACTAATTTTTCCTTCTTGACACACCCTTCATCAAAGACACCTTCAAAAATACATAGTCTCCAACCTGAAACTCCACATCTCTATGCCTCGAATTCGTATAGCTCTTTTGTCTGCTAGTTATGGTCTCTAATCTCCTTCTGATCATAGTAACCTTCTCCGCTGCATCTTGAACCATCTCAGGTCCAGTTAATGCTTTCTCTCCAATCTTATCCCAACACAAAGGAGATCTACACTTCTTTTCATATAAAGCCTCATATGATGTCATCCCAATACGGCTATGGTAGCTGTTATTATAAGCAAACTCTACAAGCGATAAATGATCATCCCAGCTACCTTCAAGATTGAATACATATATCCTCAAGTGTCTAAATTGTCCTCTCAGACTGACCATCTATCTGAGGGTGAAAATTAATACTGAAATCAAGCCTAGTACCCATTACTTCCTGTAACTTCTGCCAAAATTGAAAGATAAACATTGAACTTCTATCAAATATAATGAAAATAGGCACTCCATGAAGGCACACAATATGCTTAACATATGACTTATCCAACTTATCTATAGAATAAGTGGCTTTAACAGGCAAGAAGTGAGCTGATTTGGTTAACTTATCCACAATCACCTAGATGGAATCGTATCCATCCTTCGAACGAGGTAACCCTATCACAAAATCCATAGCAATTTTCTTCCATTTCCACTCAGGAATAGGAAGAGGCTAAAGCTTTCCATAAGGCTTATGATGCTCAACTTTCACCTGCTAACATATCAAGCACTTAAAAACATAATCAGTTGCGTCCTTCTTCAATCCATCCTACCAGTAAAAATCTCGAATAATATGGTACATCTTAGTAACACCTGGATGTACACTACAAGCTGTAGAATGTGCTTCTTCAAGAATCTCCTCTTTTAAATTATCCACATCAGAAATGCATAATCTACCACTAATCCATAAACACCTTCATCATCAAGTGTGAAAGTAGTGAACTTCCCTGCATGAACATTCTCCTCAAGCTCTGCTAGAATAGAATCTCGGCCCTGAGCTACCTTCATCCTATCTCTTAACACTTATCTGACTTTGAACTGAGCTAACAGTCCTCCTGCTCTGCTAATTTTCATCATCAAACCTTGATCCACTAACTCATTCAACTCTTGGATCAAAGGTCTCCTCTCCATACTAATATGAGCAAGGCTACCCAAGGACTTTCTACTCAAAGTATCTGCTACCACATTAGCCTTACTTGGATGATAAAGAATATCACAGTTATAATTCTTCAGGAGCTCTAACCATCTCCTCTACCTTAAGTTCAAATCTCTCTGCTGGAAAATGTACTTTAGGCTTTTATGATCTGTGAAAATCTCACAAGTCACTCCGTATAAATAGTGTCTCAAGATTTTAAAAGCAAATATCACTGCAGCCATCTCTAGGTCGTGAGTTGGATAGTTATGTTCATGCTTCTTTAACTTCCTTAAAACATAAGCTACTACCCTACCATTCTACATCAATACACAACTTAGGCCAACTCTGGAGGCATCACAATATATAATGAACTTGTCTTCTCCATTCGACAAAGTCAGAACTGGAGCTATAGTCAACTTATCCTTCAATAACAGAAAACTATTCTCACAAGCATCCGACAACACAAACTTCATATTCTTCTGAGTTATGCGAGTCATAGGAGTTGCAATTCTTAATAAATCCTGCATAAATCTCCTATAATACCCAGCCAAACCCAAAAAACTCTGAATCTTAGTGACTATCGTTGGTTTGGGCCACTTAGACACTGCCTCAATCTTCTGTGGATCAACCTGAATACAGTCTTTAGACACCACGTGTCCAAGGAATACAACACTCTCCAACCAGAAATCACACTTCAAGAATTTAGCATAAAGCTGGTGTTCTCTCAATGTCTTCAATATTGTCCTCAAGTAATATACGTGCTCTTCCATACTCTTCGAATACACCAATATATCATCAATGAAGACTACTATAAACTGATCCATAAATGGTTTGAATACCCTATTCATCAAATCCATAAAAGTGGTTGGTGCATTAGTCAACCCGAATGACATCACTAGAAATTTATAGTGGCCATATCGAGTGCGGAATGTCATTTTAGGAACATCGACTTTACTGATCTATAATTATGATAGCCCGACCTCAACTCAATCTTGGAAAAGAACTGTGTAACATGAAGTTGATCAAACAAATCATCTATCCTCAGGAAAGGATACTTATTCTTCACTGTTAACTTATTCAACTCTCTGTAATCTATGCATAGTCTCAGTGTACTATCTCTCTTCTTCATAAATAGGACTGGTCAACCCAAGGAGAAATATTGGATTTAATAAAACTCTTATATAACAAATCCTGTAATTGCTCCTTCAACTCTATAAGAGCCATTTTGTAGGGCAACATCGAAATAAGAGTTGTACTTAGAACCATATCCATACAGAACTCGATCTCTCTATGAGGTGGTAAACCTAGTAACTCCTTAGGAAAAATGTTAGAAAACTCATAGGCAACTGGAACATCTGTGAGAGATAACTTTTCTACTAAATTATCTCTAACAAGTGCTAAGTATCCCTGATAACCCTTCCTCAGCATCTTTTTAGCTGTGATAACGGAGATGAGATTTTGAAGTGCATAACTCTTATCACCCACAAACTTAAACTCTTTTTCATCTAAAATTCTGAAAATCACATCTTTACTCTGATAATCCATAATGGCATAGTGCTGAGATAACCAATCCATATCAAGGATCACATTGAACTCTATCACATCCAACAACACTAATTCCAATAGCAATTCTCTGTCTCCCAAAAACACCAGACAATGAGAAAGAACAACATCAGTGTCTAACGAATCGCTTAGAGGAATGGCAGTAAATAAAGGAATGTCATCCTTCAAGCTTACCAACGCGACTTTAAAGCAAAAATAGGGGATAAAAAAGAATGTATGGCACCTGGATTAATCAAAACTCTATCATCCAAGTAACAGACTGGAAGATCTAAATGAAGCAATCTAGGGCTAGTCCCTTAACAGGAAGCTCGACGATTATAATCCTTTGATACTCTGTGTGAGCAGTCTGAGTTCTCTTCTCAATGGCGTGCAGAAAATCCAAAGGGTCTGATGTCCCATCGAATGATATCCTATCGACTCTGGCATAGAACAACGCTGCCTCAGGATCAGACATACCCTGTTAGTAGACAGGCTCCATCTGCGGTGCAAATGGAGGTATAGCAGCTTCCTCAAACTCTAGCTCTATGAGTTCCTCATCCTATAGCTCTCTTTGCCTATGGCAACCTACCGCTCCTCGAGGTCTACCTCTGCCTCTAACTCCGCGCCTGGCTGGCAGCTCAGGAGGTAAAACCTCATCCTAAAAGGACTAATCATCCTCAGCCTTAATGACCAATAGAGCGACACGCGCTCATATCCTCATTCTAAAAAGATAAAACTAATGAGATTTAGATAAAATAGAAAATAAACAGACTTCCTAGCAATTACTCAAAAAACTAAATCAAGGAAAACTTATCGAAGATATAATCGAACCTAATTTACTGCAGTAGTTTCAAAGAAAACACAACTCTAGAAACCTAGATCCACAACACTAATAACCTAGGCTCTGATACAAACTTTATCACGACCCAAAATGGGGAGTCATAATCGGCGTTGGGGAACGGGAATTCTTTTGAACTCGGAACCCGTAGCAAGCCTTAAAATAAAAATGCATGCAATAAATAAATAAATAAATACACAAGAATTAAAACTTTAATTAATATGAAAATAAATCTTATATCATATCATAAATCTCATATAAGATTTAAATACAACTCTCTGATAAAACAACACAACTACTATAATAACACTACTATTGCAATTCTAAAATACAATAAGAGTTCAGATAATAAATTTACATAATCTAGCCAAAGCTGAAAAGGACCAATGAAAAGGTCTACCACTGAGGTTAGAAGAAGAAGAATCTCCTAAAAAAATATTAAGGGGGATCAAACCTCACTAAGTGAATTATTATATTATATATACATGCAACCTAAGTCATATACAATCAAGTATCAGTATAATATATATATATATATATATATGTGTGTGTGTATACATGCAATTCACACAAATGCTGAAAACCACTTTTGATAATAAAAACAATTGCATAAAAATATTTTTGGTTGAAGGATTGGAGCAAAACCCTAAATAGTCCACAACCTCGATCACAAAATCAATAGTTAACTGGCTTATCCAAAACTCCAAGTATTCATTTACTCAACTCAAGGTAGTAAACTGGCCCTGAGTACACTAGGTCAACCGAGGATCTGTAATCTCACTACCGGTATGACTGGACATGAGTACACTAAATCAACCGAGGATTTACAACCATCCTTTCTAATAACCAATATCTCGATAAACAAATATCATATTTTCAACCTGATTCTACCGTACTGTCATGCAACAGTCCTATCGTAGTCCACTAGGTAGCATGTTCTACTCCTATCCTTCAAATCAATCTTATAATTATTAAAATAATGAAAATGCATAATGTAAACGTGATAGCATCCATTTATAGAGAAATATACCAATTATATACATAAAATATACCAAATGTATACTAAAAATATACTAAATGTATACCAAATATATGTTGGGTATATATATCATAAATATACAAAATATATACCGAAAATAAACCAACTATATACCAAAGATATTAAAATATATTTCACATTTAAGGAAGTAAGTCATTCTTAAATACATAATAAAAATTATGAATGCTCATTATTATGCATTCTACATGCAATGTATATATAAGATAATAACTCATAGTTTTGCGCTCCTCTAAACTGACCCGACTGGCCTGATCGTATAGGCCTTAGTCTCGACGCAATTATAGAAAAATAAATAATAGTAATAATTATATCAGAATAATTTCTAACTTTATACTTCTAGAAATTCTAAAGAAAGACTCGATCTAAGACACGACTCAATTAAAATAAAAACTCAAGATCGACCCAATTGTCATATTTTATGAGAATTCTACCGAAAAATCGGTAGAGTCTCCTCTGTAAAAAAGACGTCTCTCTACTAAAAGTAGAGTCGATCCTGCAAGCAAATATACTTCTAAAATACACAACTGCACAACTTCTCGGGTTAGGACCCCGAACTGCACAATTTTCAACCGAGAATCATAATTCACATTAATAAATAATTAAAATAATAAATATTGAAATCACTAAAAATCCATAAAATCAATAAAATACCAAAATACAATTTATTTAAATAACAAAAACATTAAATATAATATTTTCACATTAACAAAATAAAATCTCAAATAAATTATATAATATTAATAAAAATCCATTTTTCAAATACTTAATGTCAAATGGTAAAATTTATAAATAAATTATCTAAATTGTTTAAATATGTAATAAAAATAGTTAAAAATAACAAAATAATAAATAAAACTATTATTTGAATATATTTCCAGAAATTATTATTAATAAGTTAAAAATAGTAAATAATTCATAAAAATTATTTTAATACCATTTATTATTCCAAAATTATTTAAAACATATAATTTAACTATAATTTCAATAAAAATACATAATTTATCCATAAATCCAAAAATTACATAATACCAAATATTTTCCAAAAATTACTAAAAATTATTTTCTCACTTCTAAAATTAATAATTTAAATTAACTATACTAATTTAACATAATTTCACTACAAAACACATAATTAATAAAAATTCATTTTAATTATCAAAAATACAATAATTATACATAATTCAAATAAATTCAAAAAAATAAACTAAAAATATATTTAGGAAGTTAAAGATTCATATAACAACATTACTTAAAGAAATAATCATTAATCAAACACAATCAAGCTAAAAAAAAATAAAAACCACCCTAAATACACATAAACTAAACTTGAAGATAACTAACTAACCGGACGTCCTAAGTTTGAACTGACTTGAGAATCGTGTAGCCCATGTTGAAAAAAGTCGAACGAGCTCGAAAATACGAGCTAAAACTACTAGATTCTCACTAAAGTTACTTTAATAGTAGGTGTTGTTCTCGGTTTTTTCGGCAACTGGAGGCTTCTTGGCGGCGGTAAGAGGAAGAAAGGAAGGTGGGGATGCGACGGCGAGCTTCAAAGGTGGCGGCTCAGGCATGCATGGAAGGCATCGAGCTGCTGTTGCACACTGGAACTGGGAGAAAGAAAAAGAAGAAATAAAAGAGAGTTGACCCGAAAAGAAAAAAATCTTTTGTCTTTATATATATATATGTATAAACTTAATCTTAACACATATACATATATATACACAACACATGTATTAAAATAATAACACTAATAATAAGAACAATAACCATGGTAGTAATAATAATAATAATAATAATAATAATAACAATAACAATAATAATAATAACAATAATAATAATAATACTAACACACATGCATGAAATAATTACACTAATAATAATAATAATAATAATAATAATACAAACTTCCCAATAAATTCTTACACGTAATAAAATATTTAACGTAAAATAAATAAATAATATCCACAAATAATAATAATACATAAAAATTTAAAATATTATTAACACTCTATATTTCAAAATAATTTTATATAATTTAAAATATTGAATCATTACACCTAGTTTTGTAAATTTTTCTATAATCTAGTCGGCAGGCCGCTCGTAGAATTGGTTAGTATAAAAATAAGGAGAAAAAGTGCATTTTAGCCCCTGATAGTGAACCCTGAAAATTCATTTTGGACCAGTTGGCCCAAAACACTCCTTCATTAAACTAACAGACAAAATCTGTTTCATTAACATTAATTTTGGGCGGTAAGAGGTGTTTCCAAGTTAAAACCTCTCAACTTCCTCTATCTTCCTCTGTAAACAAAACCAAATCAAAGAAAATTCTCCCTCAACCAAACCTGATCAAACAGAACCAGATTAATTACTATATAACACAACAACACCCAATTTTTTTCTCATCTTCCATCAAAATACCTTTTCATCAAAGAGCACAGAGCTCACTTTTATGGCTCCGCTGCTGCTAGTTCCTACATCTGATGGACTAGAGACAAATAATTGCAGACAAGGGCAATGCTCTAATGACTAAATTTACATGGTTCTTATGTTGAACTCCACTGATTAAATTTACCTCATTGAAGAACTTATAAACCCATTATCTTGTGCTAAAAATTAATCTTTTAACAGCAACAGTTTGCCCATTTTGAAGAGTCCCCACATATATAGAACCAACTCCTCTTTAGGTAGCAGAAGCTCGGTGTCTCGATGTTTGACTGGTTAGCCTCTATTATCCAGACCACCTCCTTGGATAAAATTTTAATGGTTTGCATGGTTCTTTGGGGTTTATGGCACAATCGGAATGAGGTGCTCTGGAATCAAAGACGACAGACAGCAGTCTGCTTAATGGCGCTAATGGGAGAAGGGGAAAGCTTATAACATGCTCTCCAGCAGATAAGATAAAGGGAGCTAATAGCAATTACTAACACCTAAACTAGAAATTCCTAAAAATCATGATACATAAAAAGGAAACAATTATGTCAGTGAAACTGTATAAGAAGATGAAATGAACCCACATAATCAACTACAAGAATTGGAATAAAAATGAAACATCGTGTTTGAAAGACGATAAAGACCTTTTGAGCTTTTAATTCTCCGCTAAACTTAGCATAATTAATTTAAGGAAAATTGATCTAGTCTATCCTCAATTTTGGACCAATTATCAATTTTATTTTATTTTTAAAGTTATTTCAATTTATTTATCCAATTTTTCGATTTGTGGTAATTCTATCTAAACAGTGATAGATATGAGGCAGAACTAATGTGATATTTTACGTGTTATGTGTTAATCTGATGTGGAAAATAAAATAGTAAAAAGAAAAAAGCAAAACTTACCGTTTCATTTGAGCAAAAACGTCTGTCACTTTGCAACAACTTTAAAAATGCACCGTTTTGCATGCTTTAACATGAGAAAATGAAAGTGCAGCAAAACTGCTTCTCTTGTTAAAGAATAACCATTGCTCTCTTTCTCATTCTTGCTCTGTCACTCATAAGAATAACTATAATTTAATCTAAAGTGGTGGCCCTGAATGTTGTGGTCCTAAACGTTTTAAGATTACGAAAGTGAAAGCAAGGGGAGATGGGAAGCAAGCCAAAAAGACGAAGAGGGAAAGTTTTTTATTGCTGAAATTACAAAGTTACAAAATTAATCATGAATTCCCATAACCAATTAAATCTACAGCATAAGAACAAAACTTCTGATCATCAATCATGAATTCCCATAATCAATCAATAAGCAATTAAATTTACCAAATAAGAATAAGAGCTTCGGTTACAAATCAGGAATCCCATAAGCAATTAAAATTGCAAATAAAGGAGATAGGTGGTGGATTTAGAGTGCTGCATCTGGTGAAACTGTTACTTCATGCCCATCTGCCGATCCTTTCCATGCTATATTCTACTTGGTGTTCATGTTTTCAGCTTGTGCAGTCATCTCAAACATGGATTGAGGTTTCAGACTCTTCCGCTAGAGATGTGGCTAAACAGCTCAAGGAACAACAAATGGTGATGTCAGGACATCGCGATTCAAATTTACAGAAAGAATTGAACCGCTACATACTAACAGCAGCTGCCTTTAGAGGAATGTGCATCGATGCCCTCACAGTACTTACAGATTTCATGGGAGCAATTGGCTCAGGAACAGGGATATTGCTTGCTGTGACCATTATATATCAATACTTTGAGACCATTACATATTGCATCTTCACTTTTGTCTGTAATTTTAGATTGCAAAGATTGTAATAAAAACCTAGAGAATGCTGATTGGAGCAGAAGACGATATATTGATGCTGACAACGCTAAACGGTGCGTTTCTTAAATTAATTCAAAGTGATGTTGTTTTTTCTCAAATGAAACGGTGAGTTGTGCTTCCTTTTTTTTATTCCATTTTATTTTACACTTTAGATTTAGATTAACACATGTCACATAAAAATACCAACTCTATTCTGTCTTACACCCATTGTTATTTGAATAAAATTATCACAAATTAAAAAACTGAATAAATAAATTGAAATGATTTTAAAAATAAAATAAAATTAATAATTAATTCAAAATTAAGAATAAATTAAATGAATTTCCCTTAATTTAAATCATCAATTAAATCAATCACAGAATAAGCAAATATATAGCTTAAATTGATCCCAGCCACTGAATCATCACCACCAACATCACTGCCACTCTTAATGCCTAATCATTAAACCTACAAATCCTAATCAATATACCCAACAAAACAATCACAAACCCAATCAATTAAGAAGATGACCCTGCAAAACATCTCCCTTTCTTCTAAAGAAGATCTAGATGTACTTTGTTGTTGCTGCTGTTAAAGTTCTTACGGAGGCTTCAATGGAAGGAGCCAAGGTGTGTCATAGGCGAACACATTCAAGTTTTCTTAGCAAGCTTTCTCACCACCTGATGAGGACGTGAGACGGAGGAGATGGAGCAGTTAGGGGAGATCAGACGGTCGAGGGAGATTTGAATGCAGGGAGTGGAGAGGGAGACTTGAACGCAGGGAGCGGAGAGGAAGAAGAAGAAGGCCCTTGGGTAGATGAATGCAATTTTTTTTTAAACAAGCTTGGTTGATTAATTAGTGCAGTGAATGCAATTTTTCGGTGTTTATGGAGTTAGAAGCACCTCAAATATGAATTAAACATTTTTTTAAACAGTATGACTTAAGGTTAGTTAATGAATGAGTGTTTTGGGCTAACTTAGATAATGTTAGGAGCCCCTTTGGTTCAAAACGAATTTCCAGAGTCCAAGTTAACCCTGACTCACACATTAGGGGTTCAAATGCACCTTTTCCCTAAAAATAAGGGTAAAAGTACATCTATACCCCTAATGTTTACCTCGAAGAGTATATATGTTTTTAACTTTTTTTTATACCATTTGAGTACAAAATCAAGTTTTTTCTATTTTTAGCCCCTCCTGTGACTGGAGATAACTTAAAAACTAACACCATTTATCTAAAGATGATGTGGTAAAAATGGGTCCCACTATCACGACCCAAACCGGGAGTTATGACCAACGCTAGAAAATGAAAATTTTTTCGAATTCATAACCCGTAGCAAGCCTTAAAAAAATAAAAATATGCAATAAATAAAATAAATAAATAAATATGCATCATAATTTAAATCTCAAATCCCTATGATAAAATAAAATTCTCACATCATAAAATAAAATATTTTAATACACCATTCAGAGACAGACCTCTCTGAATTAAAATCAACATACATAAATAAAGAGTACAACTCCTGATTGATACAAACACAATAACTGCAGTTTCTAGAGTTTAATATAAAACTAAGTAAATAATTTACATAATAGAGCCGGGGTAAAAGAAATCTGGCGGATAGGCCTACTGCTGAGATCTGAAAAAGAAGACTCTCCTGTAAAAAAATATCAACTGAGGAGAGTCAAACCTCACTAAGTGAATTATTATAATATATATATATATATACGTATTACTAAATGTCAAATGCAAACAATCATATATATATAATAAATAGATATACAGGCATGTGCACATAGATGCTGAAAATCACTTTATTTCATAATATTGAAAAATATAAGTTTTGAAGGATCAAATAGAACCTTAAATGATCGCAACCTCAATTAATAGTAGAAATCATTCTAGCCATACTGGCTCACTTAATTCCAAGTAAATTCACTTAATTCATTTGGATAGTAGACTGGCCCCGAGACACTAAGTCGATCGAGCTCCAACAGTCTGACTGTCAGTATGATTGGTCCCGAGACACTAGATCAACCGACCTCCATCAATCACATCACATCTCAAATCAAATCAATATCAATCAATCATAATTAACACAATTAATTCTCACTTAACCCTAATCTATCGCACCGATACGTACACGGTCCTAATGCTGCCCACTAGGTATCACGTTCTATCGATATCCTTCATTTAAAATAAAATATACATTCAAGTAAACAAATAATGCATAATGTTATCCATAATAATCAAATAAGCCATATATATACCGGAACATACCTAAAATAAACTAAGTATATTTCAAGTATATATATGTAAAATAATTTCAAATAAATCATGGAATATACTCAAAATAGATCAATAATATACTTAAAATAATTTAGGTATAAATCAAAAGTAAAACATGCATTTATTTCAAAATATGCCAAGAATATACTAAAAATATACATAAAATATACTTAAGCATTTAATAAAACAATTATGCAAAATTATACATTTAAAACATATAATTCTAAAACATGAAACCTAAGCGCAATGTATATATAAAATAACAACTCATAGGGATGCGCTCCTGGAGACTGGTCTGACGGGCCTGGTCCGCTAGGCCTCGATTTCGATGCAACTAAACAATAAAAATAATCACGGAAAATCAGAATGAATCTAACTTAACTTCTAGAGGCTCGATCTAGGATTACTAAACACAGACAGACACATAATTGACCCGATGTCACGTTTTATGAGAATTCTACCCAAAATTTGGCAGAACCTCCTCTGTAAAACGAACATCTCTCTACTAAAAAGTAGAGCCGGTCCTGCAAGAAAAATACACTTCTAAATCAAAATTCACACAAATTCTTAATTGGGATCCCGAACTACAAAATTCCCCAACCGAGGTTCACAATTCACCAAAATCCAAATAATTCAATACAATATATAAAAAAATCAATAAATACCACAAATACCCTCAAAATATAGCATATTTAACATTAAAACACCAAAATAATTATTTTTCCAATAATTACTTAAAAATCTCAAATAATAATATAATATTATCAAAAATCCACTTTTCCAATAATTACACATTTAATAATAAAAATTCATTTTATAAATCCAAATAATTTAATTAACCCAATAATATAATAAAAAGTTATAAAAACTCATTTTATTATCAAAATAATATATAATATATTATTTGAAAATAATTTTCAAAAATTAGTATTAATTAGTTAAAAATAGTAATTAATTTGTAAAAAATCATTTTGATACCTCAAATAATATTAAAACCAATTAAACATAATACTTAACTAAAATTATCACAAAATTACACAGTTAACCTTAATATTCAAAAATTGCACATAATATACTAATATTACTCAAAAATTGAATAAAAATTATTTTCTCAACATATATCTCATTATTATCAACAAAAACATATAATTAACCAATAATTTCTACCAAAATATATATATAACCTAATTTTTCAAAATTGACATAAACTAAAAATAATTATAAAAATTATATAAAAATTAGAAAAATTATAAACTTAACTCTAAAATTAATAAAAATTAATAATAACACCAAAAATCACAAATTCATAATTTATATAATTAATTTACGAAAAATTAATAAAATAATAATAAAATATTCAAAAATTCAAAATCACACAAAAATTCATGGAAGTAGATTAAGCTACTAGAATCAACATTTGTAAAGGAACTTTGTGTTAATCAACCATTAAAAACCTAAAAAAACTCAAAACCTTGATGAACCGAAATCTAAAAATCACACAACACCTAACCAAATCGAGATTTTAAGCTAAAAGGAGTTTGGATTCACACTCATCGGCAAGAGAGGAAGAGAACAAGACCGGCAGTGAGGAAAACGGTGGCCGAAAACGTTAGGAATGAAGTTGAGCTCAAGTTTCGGTTTCTCCTAGTTGTCGTCGATCTGCAACTCGTCGAAGAAGAATAAGGAGGCGGTGAGGACGGTAGGAGGTGGCTAGACGGTGGTGAGGCACACCAACTATAATATCCCGTGTTTTTAGATATTTTTATACTGCATCGGGATATGCAGTGTTAATAATTCTTACATATAATATCGATATTTTAAGAGTTTGTAATTTATTAAAGCTAATTTTAATTATTTTATATTATTTTAAGTACTTTACGTAAAATTTTCCGGGGACTTGCATTTTCGGAAAAATTTTCACGTAAATAATTTACTATTAATTATTTTAAATAGATTTATGCATTTGCATGAGTTCATGCATTATTCTAATTGTGGTATTAATATATATATATATATATATATATAATAATTTTAGGGTTAATAGTAATTTCAATTGTGTATGTACATATTATATATAGTTATTATTTAACTATTATATGTATGTGTATGTATATATATTGCGCATTCTAAATATGTGGTGTGTGATTTTCTTAAATATTATATTAATATATTTTAATAAATATTATTAAAGTTATTAATATATATATATATACATAAGTTGCAAAATTACCAAAACCTACCCCCCCCCTTTTCTTCTTCCTCCCAACGCCACCTCTCCTCCATCCCGCTGCAACTCTGGCCGACTACCGTCGGTGTGCCTCCAGGACCTCCACCCGCTTCCTCCAACAGCTCCGCCACTCCCTTCATCCTCTCCGGTACCGGCGAAGCAAAGGAAACCGTTTTGGCCGAAAGTTGCATCTCCCTCCACACCTCACGATTTCGGCCACTAAATTCCCTCATTCCGGTGCCGTTGAACTCTTCTAAAGTCATAGAAGATGATTCCAAGCTTTTTTTAAGCTAAAAACTTTATTTAGTATGGTTTTTCTCAATTTTTCAATTTCAGCCATATTGGATTTTTAAAATTTTTTTGAGCTTTTCTTTGTGACTCATGAAAAATCCCTTAACAAATATTGTTCCCCTTAGCTTAATCTACATGTGTGAATTTTTGTGGGATTTTTAGAATTTATTTTGATTTTTGGGTATTTTTGAATATTTTATTATTATTTTCTAATTTTTGAAAATTAATTAATTAAATTATGAAATTGTATTTGATGATAAATATAGGTTTTTAAATGAATTATATAAATTTATTTGGAATTTTTATGAATTTCTATGTATTTATTTTGAATTTGTTTAGGTTTATGTAATTTTGAAAAATTAGGTTAATTGTGTTTTTAATTGAAATTAATTAGCTAATTGAGTTTAATTATTGATATTATTGATAAATATGTTGAGAAAATTAATTTTGTGCAATTATATTATTTTTGGTGAATTTTTGGATTAATTTTAGTATATTTATATATATAGGGGCATTTTGGTAATTTTACCCTAAATTGACTAAAAATGTAATTAAATTGCTTTTAATAATTATTTAAGGCATAAAATGATTTATACAAATTATTTAGTATTTTTAACTAATTAAAACCATTTTTCGTAAATTATTTTCAAATTATATATATAATATACGATTTTTCTAAATAAATGAGTTTTTATTGGTTTTTAATGTGTTTTAGGGCTAATTATGTAATTTCTACTTATAAAATGTATTTCTACGATATAAAGGTATTTTCGGTATTTCTATATTGTTTTATGATTGTGGACCCCGATCGGTAAATTGTAGTTTGAAGTCCGACCGAGGGGTTGTGGATGTGTTTCTGTGTCTATTTTTTGAAGTGTGTTTCTTTGCAGGGCCGGCTCTACTCTTTGAGTAGAGAGATGTCCGTTTTACAGGGGAGGTTCTGCCGGATTTTCGGTAGAATTCTCATAAAACGTGATGTCCGATCGAATCCTAATTCTGATTCTGTGTCCAATATTCTAGATCGAGTTTCTAGGATTTTCTGTTAGGTTATTCTGATGTCTGTTATTTTTGTATGTTTAGTTGCGCCAAGACCGAGGTCTAGTGGACCAGGCCCGTCGGACCTATCTCTAGGAGCGCACTAAGTGTGAGTTACTATTTTATATATATATGCTTTAGGATGCATGATTTTAGAAATGTATGTTTTATTTGGATTAAATATGCATAAATAATTTAATCAGTACTTAAGTTTATTTTTAGTTTATTTTTGATATATTTTGAATTATATGCATGCTTTATTAGACATTTATGTTCAAAATGTTTTTTTAAATATATATTTAGTTTATTTTACGATTTAATTGGATTTATTTGACGTATATATACTCGAAATATACCTAGTTTACTTTTGGTTTATGTTGTTATTTTATTCAGTTCATGCATCATTTATTTTTATGAATGTATGTTTTATGTTTTAATGAAGGATATCAATAGAACGTGCTACCTAGTGGGCAGCACTAGGACCGAGTACGTACTGGTACGCTTATAGTATTTAGGCTATATTACTAACCATGTGTGGATGTTGATTGGATATGATTATTTGATGTGTGATATGATTTGGGAGTGTGATTGCTGAAGCTCGATTGACCAAGTGTCTCGGGGCCAATCAACTGATAGTCAGACTGCTGGAGCTCGATTGACTTAGTGTCTCGGGATAAATCTACTGTCCAAATGGATCAAGTGAATATATTGGAATAAATGAGCCTGTATGGCTAGAGTGTTGTCTAACACTGTTTGAGGTTGCGATTTTCTAGGGTTCTATTTGATCCTTCATAAACAGTGATTTTCAATAAATATATATAAAATGATTTTATTGCATCTGTGTGTATTTGCTTGTATATATATACATATTATATATATACTTTTGATTGTGTGCATTGGCATTTAGTATGCATGTATATATATTATAGTAATTCACTCAGTAAGGTCTAACTCCCCTCTATTGACCATTTTTCAAGAGAGTCTTCTTCCTTAGACCTCAGTAATAGGCCTGTACACCGGATTTCTTCCGTCCCGACTTCTTTATGTAAACTACTAACTTGAGTTTTATTTTTATAATCTAGACACTGCAGTAGTTGTAGATAAATTATGGGTTGTATGTATTATATTTGTGTGAGTTATGTACTTTGAATATTTAAACTGAAACTTGTATTAACGGATTTATTTATATATATGAGATATGGATTTAATTTAAAACCTGTGGCGGACTATTATTTTTATATTTATGATTTTATTCTGATGCATAGTATTTTATTTAAATGTGTTGTTATTATTACTATTGCATATTTTATTTTATTTTAGGGTTGCTACGGGTTCCGGATTTGAAAGAATTCTCATTCCCTAGCGCCAGTCATGGCCCCTATTTTGGGTCGTGACAAAGTTGGTATCGGAACGGAGTTTTATGTCAGGGCTTAGTTGTGTGAATCGTGGCCCTAGTTTTCAAGTTGTGTTTTCTTTTGGTAACTACTGCAGTGAATTAGGTTCGAGTATGTCTTGATAAGTATTCCTTGCTTTAGTTTTTTGTGTTATTCCTCCATTGTCTGTTTTTTCTGAATCGTTCTATTGTCTTTTTAGAATGAGGAGGCGAGCGCATGTCGCTCCACCGGTCGTTGAGGCCGAGGATGACGAGTCTTTTCAGGATGAGATTTTACCTCCTGAGCAGCCAGTTAGACATAGAGGTCGTGGTAGAGGTAGACCTCGAGGAGCGGCAGGTCACCGTAGGCAGAGAGAGTTACAGGACGAGGAGCCTGTTAAGCCTGAGTTTGAGGATGTTCATGTACCTCCAGTTGTTCAGCCTGTTCAGCCTGCCTATCAGCAGGGTATGTCTGACCCTGAGGCAGTTTTGTTCTATGCCAGAGTTGGCAGGATTGCATTCGATGGGACTTCTGATCCGTTAGACTTTCTGCATGCGATTGAGACTCGGACTCGGACTGCTCATACCGAGTACCAACGGATCATGATCGTCGAGTTGTCTATCAAGGGACCAGCTCTAGACTGGTTTATTCAGATGATCCAGCCCTATATGATGACGTTGACCTGGGCTCAGTTTCGAGAGCGATTTATGAGGAGATTTTATCCAGAGCCTCTCCGTATGAGCTATCGTCTCTGATTGACCAGCATTTCTCGTGGTGATCGATCAGTAGAGGAGTACACCCGAGAGTTTCTTCGGTTGGGTAGATATGCAGAGGATTTAATGCGAGATCAGTATTTCGCAGTCACTACCTACGTCATTGGATTGGGTTCAGCATTTGCTGGTATGCCTACAGCAGGCCTTACTCTAGAGTCTGTGATTGAGTTAGCTGAGGAGATTGAGCTGAGGCTAGTTAGGCAGGGAGCGATGCCTGATTATTACCAGATGGGAGTTCAGTCGAGTGGATTGCAGACTATTCCATACTCGAGTTTTCATATTGGTTCGAGTAGTCAGCAGAGAGGTCCAACTCAGCAGAGTCAGAGGTAGCAGCAGCGAGTGCATCAAAGCAGTAGACATGGTCGTGGAGGTCAGCGTAGACCATTCAGATTTGGGTCAGGTGCTTCGAGCAGCAGCAGTGGTCGTAGTTCTGGATCAGCTGCCAGTGTATGCCAGACCTGCGATAGAGTCCATCAGGGACCGTGTTATCTGACACCACTGACATGCTTCAGATGTGGGCAGACATGACATTTTATCAGATCGTGTCCTTACTCCGGGTATCAGCAGCCGCAGATTCTGCGATTCCCACAGCAGTCGATTGTTAGTGTTGCACCAGTGCCATTTTAGTTGCCTCCAGCCCAGCATCAGAGTTCCACTCAGCTTGTTTCGCAGTAGGGTCGTGGTAGAGGTACTAGAGGAGGTGCCAGAGGTGTTGGCCAGGCTTCTACCAGTCAGCAGGGAGGTCGAGGATAGGCTAGAGTCTTCCATCTTATTCAGCATGATGCTCAGGCATCTAATGCAGTCGTGGCAGTTATTGTTTCTGTTTGTTACCTGGATGCATGGGTTCTGTTTGATCCGGGTGCCACGCATTCATTTATTTCTCCTATTTTTGCTTCCAAGTCTTATTGGTAAGCTTCGAGGATGGCTTTTCCTTTGTCTGTTGTCACTCCTTTAAGCGATTCCTTAGACACCAATATTGTTCTTTCTAGTTGTCCAGTTCTCGTGGGAGGTAGAGAATTATCTACTGATTTGATTCTATTAGATGTGATGGAGTTTGATGTTATTCTAGGAATGGACTGGTTATCTCAGCACTATGCCGTGGTAGATTGTAGGAATAAAGAGGTGTCTTTCAGAATTCCTGATGAAGAAGAGTTTAAGTTTATGGGTGATAGGATTTCAGCACCTCAGAATCTTATTTCTGCTATTATGGCTAGGAAGTTGTTGAGGAAAGGATGTCAGGGATATTTGGCATTGGTCAGGGATACTTCAGTGGAGAAGTTGTCACTCACGGATGTTCCTGTTACCTGTGAGTTTCCTGATGTTTTTCCTGAGAAGTTACCAGGGTTACCACCTCATAGAGAGATTGAATTCTGTATAGATATGATTCCAGATACTACTCTTATATCTATGTCACCCTACGGAATGGCTCCTGCAGAGTTGAAAGAGTTGAAGGAGCAGTTGAAAGAATTATTGGATAAGGGTTTTATCAGACTTAATGTTTCTCCTTGGGGTGCACCAGTCCTATTTATGAAGAAGAAGGATGGTACCCTGAGACTGTGCATTGACTACAGAGAGCTGAACAAGGTGATAGTGAAGAACAAGTATCCTCTTCCGAGGATAGATGACTTGTTTGATCAACTACAGGGTGCACAGTTCTTTTCCAAGATTGATTTGAGGTCAGGTTATCATCAGCTGTGGATTAGTGAAGCCGATGTTTCTAAAACAGCATTCCCCACTCGATATGGCCACTATGAGTTCCTGGTGATGTCTTTTGGTTTGACTAATGCACCAGCAGCTTTTATAGACCTGATGAACAGGGTATTCAGACCATATGTGGATCAGTTTGTGGTAGTCTTCATTGATGATATACTGGTTTATTCAAGGAGTATGGAGGAGCATGTATATCACTTGAGGATTGTACTACAGACATTGAGAGATCATCAGCTTTATGCTAAATTCTCAAAGTGTGATTTCTGGATGGAGAGCGTTTATTTTCTTGGACACATGGTGTCTAAAGAAGGTATCCAGGTTGATCCATAGAAGATTGAAGCAGTGTCTGAGTGGCCTAGACCGACTTCTGTTACTAAGATTCGAAGTTTTCTAGGTTTAACCAGGTATTATAGGCGGTTTGTGCAGGATTTTTCTAGAATTACAGCCCCTATGACTCGCTTGACTCAGAATAATGTTAGATTCGAGTGGTCAGAAGCTTGTGAGAACAGTTTCCAGTTGTTGAAGGAGAAATTGACCACAACCCCAGTGTTAGCTTTGCCTAATAGTGTGGACAAGTTCACAGTTTATTGTGATGCCTCTAGATTTGGCCTTGGTTGTGTGTTGATGCAGAATGGAAGGGTGATAGCCTATGCTTCAAGGCAGTTGAAGAAGCATGAGCAGAACTATCCTACACATGACCTTGAAATGGCTGCAGTGATCTTTGCTCTAAATATCTGGAGACATTATCTGTACGGGGTGACTTATGACATTTTTACTAATCACAAGAGCCTTAAGTACATTTTCCAGCAGAGAGATCTGAATTTGAGGCAGAGGAGATGGTTGGAATTGTTAAAGGATTATAACTATGAGATATTATATAATCCAGAGAAGGCTAATGTGGTAGTAGATGCCTTGAGTAGAAAGTCCTCAGGTAGTCTTGCTCACATCTGTGTTGAGAGGAGACTGTTGATCCAGGAGTTACATCTGTTGGTGGATCAAGGTCTGATGATGAAGATTAGTAGATCAGGTGGACTGCTAGCTCAGTTTAAGGTGCGATCTGTACTGAGGGATAAGATTAAAGCAACTCAGAGCCAAGATCCTATTCTAGAAGAGCTATGTGGATCCTAGGCGTAGAGATGTGGAGTTTCAGGTTGGAGATTTTATTTTTCTGAAGGTATCTCCGATGAAGGGTATTATGAGATTTGGCAGGAATGGTAAGTTAGCATCAAGATATATCGGACCATTTGAGATTCTGGAGAGAGTTGACATTGTTGCATATCGGTTGGCTTTGCCTCCGAATATGTCACAAGTGCATCCAGTATTTCATATCTCGATGCTGAGGAAGTATATCTCAGACCCTTCACACGTATTGCAGCTCGATAGTGTAGAAGTGAGTAAAGATTTGACATTTGTGGAAAAACCTATGGCGATCGTTGACTATCAAGTTCGACAGTTACGGTCGAAGCAGATTCTGATGGTCAAGGTTCTGTGGCGTAGCAACAGAGTTGAGGAGCATATGTGGGAGATTGAAGCTGAGATGCGAGCTTCTTACCCGTATCTCTTCCCTTCTTGATCTTATGATCATTTTATTTCTGGAATTCAGGGACGAATTCTTGTAAGGGGGAAGACTGTAATATCCCGTGTTTTTAGATATTTTTATACTGCATCGGGATATACAGTGTTAATAATTCTTATATATAATATCGATATTTTAAGAGTTTGTAATTTAATTAAAGCTAATTTTAATTGTTTTATATTATTTTAAGTACTTTACGTAAAAAATTTTCGAGACTTGCATTTTCGGGGAAATTTTCACGTAAATAATTTACTATTAATTATTTTAAGTAGATTTATGCATTTGCATGAGTTCATGCATTATTCTAATTGTGGTATGGTATTAATATATATATATATATATATATATATTTATATATAATAATTTTAGGGTTAATAGTAATTTCAATTGTATATGTATATATTATATATAGTTATTATTTAACTATTATATGTATGTGTATGTATATATATTGTGCATTCTAAATATGTGGTGTGTGATTTTCTTAAATATTATATTAATATATTTTAATAAATATTATTAAAGTTATTAATATATATATATATATATATATATATATATATATATATACATATATATATATATATATATATATATATATATACATAAGTTGCAAAATTACCAAAACCTACCCCCCCTTTCCTTCTTCCTCCCGACGCCACCTCTCCTCCATCCCGCTGCAACTCTAGCTGACTACTGTCGGTGTGCCTCCTGGACATCCACCCCCTTCCTCCAGCAACTCCGCCACTCCCTTCATCCTCTCCGGCGCCGGCGAAGCCAAGGAAATCGTTTTGGCCGAAAGTTGCATCTCCCTCCACACCTCACGATTCCGGCCACCAAATTCCCTCATTCTAGTGCCGTTGAACTCCTCTGAAGCCATAGAAGATAATTCCAAGCTTTGTTTAAGCTTAAAACTTGATTTGGTATGGTTTTTCTCAATTTTTCAATTTCGGCCATATTGAATTTTTGAAATTTTTTTGAGCTTTTCTTTGTGATTCATGAAAAATCCCTTAACAAATATTGTTCCCCTTAGCTTAATCTACATGTGTGAATTTTTGTGGGATTTTTGGAATTTATTTTGATTTTGGGGTATTTTTGAATATTTTATTATTATTTTCTAATTTTCGAAAATTAATTAATTAAATTATGAAATTGTGTTTTATGATAAATATAGGTGTTTAAATGAATTATAGAAATTTATTTGGAATTTTTATGAATTTCTATGTATTTATTTTGAATTTGTTTAGGTTTATGTAATTTTGAAAAATTAGATTAATTGTGTTTTTAATTGAAATTAATTAGCTAATTGAGTTTAATTATTGATATTATTGATAAATATGTTGATAAAATTAATTTTGTGCAATTATATTATTTTTGGTGAATTTTTGGATTAATTTTAGTATATTTATATATATAGGGGCATTTTGGTAATTTTACCCTAAATTGACTAAAAATGTAATTAAATTGCTTTTAATAGTTATTTAAGGCATAAAATGATTTCTACAAATTATTTAGTATTTTTAACTAATTAAAACCATTTTTCGTAAATTATTTTCAAATTATATATATAATATACGATTTTTCTAAATAAATGAGTTTTTATTGGTTTTTAATGTGTTTTAGGGCTAATTATGTAATTTATACTTATAAAATTTATTTCTATGATATAAAGGTATTTTTGGTATTTCTATATTGTTTTGTGATTGTGGACCCCGGTCGGTAAACTGTAGTTTGGAGTCTGACCGAGAGGTTGTGGATGTGTTTCTGTGTCTATTTTTCGAAGTGTGTTTCTTTGCAGGGCCAGCTCTACTCTTTGAGTAGAGAGATGTTCATTTTACAGGGGAGGTTCTGCCAGATTTTTGATAGAATTCTCGTAAAACGTGATGTCCGGTCGAACCCTAATTCTGATTCTGTGTCCAATATTCTAGATTGAGTTTCTAGGATTTTCTGTTAGGTTTATTCTGATGTCTGTTATTTTTGTATGTTTAGTTGCGCCGAGACCAAAGCCTAGTGGACCAGGCCCGTCGGACCTATCTCGAGGAGCGCACTAAGTGTGAGTTACTATTTTATATATATGTGCTTTAGGATGCATGATTTTAGAAATGTATGTTTTATTTGGATTAAATATGCATAAATAATTTAATCAGTACTTAAGTTTATTTTTAGTTTATTTTTGATATATTTTGAATTATATGCATGCTTTATTAGACATTTATGTTCAAAATGTTTTTTTAAATATATACTTAGTTTATTTTACGATTTAATTGAACTTATTTGATGTATATATACTCGAAATATACTTAGTTTACTTTTGGTATATTTTTAGTATATATATGGTTTATGTTGCTATTTTATTCAGTTCATGCATCATTTATTTTTATGAATGTATGTTTTATGTTTTAATGAAGGATATCAATAGAACTTACTACCTAGTGGGCAGCACTAGGACCGAGTACGTACTGGTACGCTTATAGCATTTAGGCTATATTACTAACCATGTGTGGATGTTGATTGGATATGATTATTTGATGTGTGATATGATTTGGGAGTCTGATTGTTGGAGCTCGGTTGACCAAGTGTCTCGGGGCCAATCACACTGATAGTCAGACTGCTGGAGCTCGATTGACTTAGTGTCTCGGGGTCATTCTACTGTCCAAATGGATCAAGTGAATATATTGGAATAAGTGAGCCTGTATGGCTAGAGTGTTGTCTAACACTATTTGAGGTTGCGATTTTCTAGGGTTCTATTTGATCCTTCATAAACAGTGATTTTCAATAAATATATATAAAATGATTTTATCGCATCTGTGTGTATTTGCTTGTATATATATACATATTATATATATACTTTTGATTGTGTGCATTGGCATTTAGTATGCATGTATATATATTATAGTAATTCACTCAGTGAGGTATGACTCCCCTCTGTTGACCATTTTTCAGGAGAGTCTTCTTCCTCAGACCTCAGTAGCAGGCCTGTACGCCGGATTTCTTCCGCCCCGGCTTCTTTGTGTAAACTACTAACTTGAGTTTTATTTTTATAATCTAGACACTGCAGTAGTTGTAGATAAATTATGGATTTTATGTATTATATTTGTGTGAGTTATGTACTTTGAATATTTGAACTGAAACTTGTATTAACGGATTTATTTATATATATGAGATATGGATTTGATTTAAATCCCGTTGTGGACTATTATTTTTATATTTATGATTTTATTCTGCTGCACAGTATTTTATTTAAATGTGTTGTTATTATTACTATTGCATGTTTTATTTTATTTTAGGCTTGCTACGGGTTCCGAATTCAAAATAATTCTCATTCCGTAGCGCCGGTCATGACCCCTGTTTTGGGTCGTGACACTAACAGTGAAGGGACAGACGGTGGCGCAATGGAGGGGGGATGGTGGTTCGGGCAAGGTAAGTATATATGTATGTGTTTGTGTTTTGGTTATGTGTATATATTATATGTATATAATATTATATTATATAATTAAATAAACTTTATTTAATAATATTATAATATATATAGTTTAAATCTACACCACACACTTATTATATATATATATATATATATATATATAAAACACACATAAAATAATAATAACCCTAATTATTATAATATATAACATATAAAATAATATAATTAATAAAATAATTAAAAAAATTAATAAAATAATAATAGAATAAAAATACTAAAATAGTCTTGCAAATCAAACGATCCAATATATTATTTTTACGTAAAAAACTTATTTAAACATAGAATAATAATACTTATTTGTAAAATAATAAAATAAAAATAAAATAATCAAATTTAATTTTAAATTTTATTATCACTGCATATCCCATTTTAAAATAAAATAATTTAAAAATATAGTTCGTTACACTCACAACATAAAATAAATGAAATTGTGATGGAACCTTTTCCTTATCTATTTTGCCTATGGTTTCTTAGTAATCATCAGTCGCACCTAATATTACTTCACTCTCAATACATCGTAGTTTCCAATTAAAAAAAAAAAAAAATTAGAAGCCCCTAAAGCCTAGATCAAATCTGTACCCAATCGATGGATTTCACAAAGTTAGAATTGTTCTAAGGCTTACGTTCGTCTTCATGGCCAACAACCAAAGACGCATTATTGATCAAAGGAACACTTTCCCTATTTCTTATACAGGTAATGTTGAAACCAATCTTGTTGCCCAACTTTTTCTAAATTACAGTAGTGTAGAATATAGAATCGAAAAGATCGAGTCAAAAACTGGGTCAAGTTTGAATTGGCATTATGGTTTGGCAAATGGGTTATATTGACATAGTAGAAGGGTAATAAAATAAGAATTAATAACTGTTAAATCACGCACGACTATCAATCACTAATCGTTTATAGCATACAATTCTCAAATTCAAGGTATAGATATTAAAATTTAAAGAATTTTGAAAAATTTGAAAAGAATTTAAATTTTATTATTCATAATAATGTCCAAAGACTAAAAATAAAAACTTTAAGTAGAAAACCTTAAAAAACAATTCCATTCGAACCAGAAAAAATGAATCTTAAAACAGCTAAAACATAAAATTATTTTTTTAAAAGTCTAAACGGTATAATTTATTCGAAAAATAACAGAAATTTTTTATTCTTAAACTATTTCCAATCAAATTAGACTCATAAATCGTCAAAATTTGAAACTCTAAAATTGCAAATAGTTATAAAACTGTTACTATCTCAAATTTTTATATTTTTCCAGAAATCGCATTGGTTGCTTTTCGACATCTGCATCATCTAAGTCTCTAATTCTTCTTTGTCGTCTATGGTGTCATTGGGGAATCCGAGAAATGCAGGTAGTGATGGGGAGATGAGGGTGGGCAATGGTTAAGCTACAGATAACCAACAAGAAACTGAAGCCAAAAGCCACTTACTGTTTTGATTTAATGCAAACCAACCAAAACCCAACACAGACACAGACTCTTCTCATTTCAAAATCCGTAAGTGAAAACAAGAACGAAACATAATCTTACCGTTGCAGAGCAAAGAGTTGCAAAGTGAAGAAACATGTCTTTAGTATATGCCTCTCCTTTTATTATTATTTGCAACAATCCAAATTCTGGTGTGCTTGCAGCTTATTCAAAAACAAATGTGTAATATTTACTATTTTATTCAATTTAATCTAATTTTATATTTAAATTTATTATTTAATTTTAATAGCAATTTAATAAAATATTATATTAAATACTAAATTAAATAAAATTGAATAAAGTATTAAATTAAATTAAAATATTAAAATAAATTATATATATATATATATATATAAAACCTCGACTGCTGCTCGAAAGCGTCTCTTCCTAATCACTTGAGTCAAGAACACTTTTTTTTTTTAATCATATGATGCGGGGACCCATTTCTTTAATGCCTCTTTCTAATCATTCAGCACAAGAAAACTGAAGCTTGGACACATTTCTTTTGTCGTATTTGCCACATCAGCTTTAGATAAACAGTGTTAGATTGCAAGTTATTTCCGGTTATAAAAGGGGCTAAAAATACATAAAAATTTTGTTTGTGTTCAAATGATCTAAAAAAAATGTTAATGGCATATCCGCTCTTCAGAGTAATTATTGATAGAATTAATTCTCTCAATTGAATTTCTTGTAAATTAAATTGAATTTATGCTTTTATTTAGAAAATAAATATAATAAATAATTATAAAAATTAAAAATAAAAGTAAGCATAGCACATTTTTTAATAGCTTCCATTTTGTTTATCCTTACAAAATCTTTTAGATCAATGATCGTTTTTATAATTTGTAAATAAAATGAGTTGTCGAAATAATATATAATTTCGATTGAGATTTGTATAGCTCTATTTAAAAACTAAATAAAGCAAAAGTATTAAAGCATATAACTTATATTGAATGAAACATGTAAAATATGAAATTTTATATAAGCAATAGGAATTTGAGTTATGTATTTTTAAAAAATTGAGTTATAATATTAACTTTAAAATTAGTGGTTATGAGAAGTCAATATATTAAATAAATTTTAAATAGAATTTTTGGCAAATTTACATTCAATTACTGAAGAATACTATAAATTTTTGAAAACGTGATTGTGAAGTTGGCAAAAATGTAATTGAAACATGAGATTAGTAATCCAATTTTTTTGTATCTGAAAATGGAAATATTCATTCATTTTGAAATTTTCAATAGAAAGAGATGGATGGTGGTAATAGGGAAAAGTGAGAAAATAAACAAGAAAAGAAAATAAAATTGGTACTGCATTATTTTTTTTCTTTTAATTGAAAGGACATTTTGGTTTTTTTAGTACTTTGAATAGTTTTGTAGAGTTTTTTTTATCTTGTGTTAGTATGTATCATAACTTTTTTTTTTTTTTTTAATGAAACGTCTCTTTACGATAGAAACAATATAAGAAGTGTTTAATTGGGACAAAATAACTATTGAAACAATATAATATAATATACTGCCACATATCATAACGTGATATAAGGAGAAAATGTCCTTCTACTTTTGATATATACTAGATGAAATTTCACACTAAAAGTAGAAATAATTAATCTGTTATGTATAGAATTAAAATAATTTTATTAAAAAATATTTTTATATAATCAAAACTACAAATTATTTACATAATATGTTCATTAAACTTTAACTTGATAAATAAAACTTGTTAAAAAATTAAGAAAAAGTGTTAAGCAATCTTCATTAAATTGTGATAACAACTTAATCCTTTATTTATTCCAATATTTGTTTCTTTTTTAGCAAATTTTGAAATCTATAAATATAATAGATGCCAAAATGCATATATAGGAGAAAAAATTAATAGAAAGTGCAAAATATAACTATATATATTAAAAGGAGAAGCACATTTCCTCCTTACAACTTTTAACTTCATTGATATAAATATTTTATTACTCAATCTGTTTCAATTTAATTGAAGTTTTATGATAGAATTTTTGTTTCAATTTATTTGATGTTTTTAGTTTATCAATATATTTTAATTGTTTTTTTTTCTATCCTACCTTTATTTAAATAGGATAATTAATTGGATAAATATACTCTTTTTAGGAACATACAAATCTAATATTTGATTGAAGGAATTATTATATGGGTAGTATAATATTTTATGCATATGTCAATCATATTCTTTAATTTAAGTGCAGAATCTTTGAATGTCAATGATATTGGAATAAAGGAAGTAATGTAAAAGAATATTCTACAAAATAATCTATCTTTGATTAAATTTTCATTAGAATTAAGGTTCAAAACATTCAAAAAGAAAGAAAAAATTTATTTTTATTCGAAAAAAGATGAAAAAATTCAAAGGCTCATGTCCTTTGATCATAGTTATTGTTCATGACATCAATGTTTTTTTTTCATAAATAATTTTTTTTTAATTATATATAAAAAAATCAAAGACATGTAAAATACTTACTTAAAAAAAAGACTAAAAATAACAAATTAACTCACTTACAATATAAATTTGGAATCTCATGAGGTACCAAATTAATTATATTTATGAGAAATATAAGAAATAAAGAAAAATCAAAAAAATCAAAAACAACAAAAGAAAAATTTATACCTCATTGTCGTTTGAATGTAGATGATCATAGGAAGAAAAATATATATATATGAGAAATATAATAAATAAACAAAGAAAAAATTGTGAATTTCCATCTAAATGTGAATGATGATAGGAGAAGAGGAAAAAAGAGAGATAAATATGGGAATAAGCATTCTTGAAATTGGAGAGAAGGTTGTGATTGTTTATTAAATAGATGTCCATTAGTTTTCTAAACTAATAATTATATATGAGAATTTTTTTTTTGGTATTAACTCTAAAATAATTAAGAGTCACATATGAAATTGGACACATGAGTTGAGCGAAACCCTAGCAGTCATTATGCAAAGGAATCCCTAGCTGTTTCCTTCATCCCTGCTCACCAGCAGGAGTGTCTAACTATCCTGGTTACCCATCGTGGATTACTGCAACAGTGATCATCGACTCTCCTTCTTCAGTAAAGTCTCTGACTTCAAATAAAAGAGGATGCATAGCCATTAAGGTTGATGACTAATTGTACGAGCAACGTCTTTTGCTCTATAAGAATGCTTTTATTGCTCGTTCGATTTTATTAAAGGGTGAACAACCATATATGCTCAATGATTTGAAACAAAAGCTCACCACTAACTAGGGACTTTCCACAGCTTGAAAACTTATTTCTCTTGTTCATGGTTATTACCATGTTATTTTGAATTCCAGTGCCGACCAGAATGCAGTATAGAGTATAGGATCTTTAACGTTAAAACCTGGTTTACTTCAATTACAACATTGGACTGTTGATTTCAATCCTACGAATCAAAAGTCCACTAATCCTCAAATTTGGGTTAGATTTTACAATTTGCCATAGGAATTGTCATAACCCAAAACAGGGACCATGACCGGCGCTAGGGAACGGGAATTCTTTCGAATCTGAAACCCATAGCAAACCTAAAAATAAAATAAAAGCATATAATAATAATAATAATAATAATAATAATAATAATAATAATAATAATAACATAATTAAAATATTTTACAATGGAAACGAAATCATAAATAAGATAAAATAAATATCCACCAATAAATTTTAAATGAACATCCACATCTCATATATATAATCTTTTTATACAAATACAGTTCCAATATTTAAAACACACAACTCACGCAAATATAATACATAAATCCCACAATTATTTACAACTACTGAAGTGTCTAGATTATAAGATAAACTCAGGTAAGCAGTTTACATAGTGAAGCTGGGGCGAAAGAAATCCGGCGTATGGGTCTGCTATCGAGGTCTGAAGACGATGACTTTCTTGAAAAATAGTCAACAGAGGGGAGTCAGACCTCACTGAGTGAATTGTTATAATATATATATACATGCATACTAAATGACAATGCACACAGTCAATAGTATATATAATAAATTTATATACAGGCAAATACACACAGATGCAGCAAAATCATTTATATATATTTTTTTACTGAAAATCACTGTTTATGAAGGATCAAATAGAACCCTAGAAAATCGCAACCTCAAACAGTGTTAGACAACACTCTAGCCATACAGGCTCACTTACTCCAAATATATTCACTTGTTCCATTTGGACAGTAGACTGGCCCCGAGACATTAGGTCAACCGAGCTCCAGCAGTCTGACTGTTAGTGTGATTGGCCTCGAGATACTTGGTCAACCGAGCTCCTGCAATCACACCCTCAAATCACATCTCACATCAAATCAAATCAATCCAATCAATATCCACAATAGGTTAGTAATATAGACTAAATGCTATCAGTGTACCGGTACGTACTCGGTCCTAGTGCTGCCCACTAGGTAGCACGTTCTATTGATATCCTTCATTAATATATATAAAACATACATTCATAAATAAATGATGAATTAATTTCAATAAAATAGCAACAAAAACCATATATATACTAGAAATATACCAAAAATAAACCAGGTATATTTTGAGTATATATACATCAAATAAATTCACTATAATTGTAAAATAAACTAGAAATATATTTAAAAATATTTTGTCACGACCCAAAACAGGGGCCATGACCAGCTCTAGGGAATGAGAATTCTTTCGAATCCGGAACCCGTAGCAAGCCTAAAAATAAAATAAAATATGCAATAGTAATAATAACAATATCAAATTTGCAGCGGAAATAAACATCATAAATATAATAATAACATTTTCATCAACTGGATTTAATTCAAATCTCAACTCATCTCATATATATAAATCTTTAAATACAAATCCAGTTCAAATATAATACAATATCTCACATAAATAAAATACATAAAATCTCATAATTAATTTACAACTACTGCAGTGTCTAGATTATAAAAATAAGACTCAAGTAAGCAGTTTACACAAAGAAGCCGAGGCGGAAGAAATCCGGCATATCGACCTGCTACTGAGGTCTGAAGATGTTGACTCTCCTGAAAAATTGTCAACGGAGGGGAGTCAGACCTCACTGAGTGAATTACTATAATATATATACATACACACTAAATGACAATGCATACAGTCAATAATATATATCTAATATATATATATATACAGGCAAATACACACAGATGCAATAAAATCATTTTTATATATAATTTATTGAAAATCATCTTTTATGAAGGATCACATAGAACCCTAGAATATCGTAACCTCAGAAATAGTATTAGATAACACTCTAGCCATACAGGCTTACTTAATCCAAATATATCCACTTAATCCATTTAGACAGTGGACTGGCCCCGAGACACTAAGTCAATCGAGCTCCAGCAGTCTGACTGCCAGTGTGATTGGCCCTGAGACACTTGGTCAACCGAGCTCCAGCAATCACACCCAAACCATATCTCACACATATCAATAATCATATTCAATCAATATCCACAAATGGTTAGTAATATAGCCTAAATACTATAGGCGTACCGGTACGTACTCGGTCCTAATGCTGCCCACTAGGTAGCACGTTCTATCGATATCCTTCATTAATGAATATAAAACATTTATTCACAAATAAATGATGTATGAATTTAAATAAAATAACAATATAAACCATATATATACCGGAAATATACCAAAAGTAAACCAGGTATATTTCGAGTATATATACGTCAAATGAATCCAATCAAATTACAATTTAAATTAGAAATATATTTAAAAATATTTTAAATATAATTTATTAACAAAACATGTATACAATTTATTATATACCAAAAATATACCAAAAATAAACTAAATATAAACTTAAGAAATAATCAAATTATTTACGTATATATAATCCAAATAAAACATGCATTTCTAAATCATGCATCCTAAGCATATATATATATAAAATAGCAACTCACCCTAGTGCGCTCCACGAGACGAATCCGACGGGCCTGATCCACTAGCCCTCGGTCTCGGCGCAACTAAACAAATAATAAATAACCGACATTAGAATAAATCTAACAGAAAATCCTAGAATTCGATCTAGAGTATTTAACACAGAATCAAAAATTAGGATTCGATTGGATATCACGTTTTACGAGAATTCTATCAAAAATCCGACAGAACCTCCCCTGTAAAACGGACATCTCTCTACTCAAAAGAGTAGAGCCGACCCTACTAGGAAATACACTTCGAAAAACTACACAAAGCATAATCAAAATCCCACAGTCGGACTCCAAACTACAGTCCACCGACCGGGGTCCACAAACACAGAATAATTCAGAAAATACCAAAATATCCTTAAAACCTAAAAATACATTTTATAGGTATAAATTACATAATTAACCTTTAAACACATTAAAAACCAATAAAAACTCATTTTATTAGAAAAACCGTATATTATATATATAATTGAAAATAATTCACGAAAAATAGTTTTAATTAGTTAAAAATACTAAATAATTTGTAGAAATCATTTTTATACCTTAAATAACTATTAAAACCAATTAAATTACATTTTTAGACAATTTAGGGTAAAATTACCAAAATACCCCTATATATATAAATATACTATAATTACTTCAAAAATTCACCAAAAATTATACAATTATCCAAAATTAATTTTCTCAACATATTTATCAATAATATTAATAATTAAACTCAATTAACCAATTAAATTCAATTAAAAACACATTTAACCTAATTTTCCCAAAATTACATAAACTTCAATAATTCAAAATAAATACTTAGAAATTCATAAAAATTCCAAATAAATTCCTATAATTCATTTCAACACCTAATTTAACCATAAAACACAATTTCATAATTTAAATAATTAATTTCCGAAAATTAGAAAATAATATTAAAATATTCAAAAATACCCAAAAATCCAAAAAATCTCCAAAAATTCCACAAAAATTCATACATGTAGATTAAGCTACTAGGATCAACATTTGTGAAGGTATTTTTCATGAATCAATCAATTCAAAGCTCAAAAAAATCAAAAACCCTAATGTGACCGAAATTGAAAATTCGAAACCTAAGCAAATCTAGACCATTTTAGCTCAAACCAAAGCTAGAATCACACTCACTGGAGCTCAAGGAGAAGAAAGAGACTGGCGGTGTCAAAAATGGTGGCCGGAATCGGCATGATTGACGGTGGCCAAAGTTTCGGCTTCTCCGGCCAAAACCGACTTCCAGGCGTCGGAAACGGCTACCACAGGCGGCGGAAGAGGCTGGGGAAGGTGGTGGCACACCGGACGGCACACCAACGGTGAGGAAATGATGTGACAGGCGTTCGGACGGCGAAGGGAAGCAAATCGGGGAAGAAGGAGGCTCGGGGGCAAAATGGTAATTTTTTAAAGTTTTGGTTTTTTGATATATTATATGTATATATATATAGATTATACTATATATTAAAATAATATTAAATCACACACATTAAATATACACCACACACATAAAATTTAATATTTTAATAATTTATACTAAATAAAAATAATTAAATAACAATAAAACAAATAAATAATTAATATAATATTAGGATAATACTAAACCCTAATTAAATAAATAATTATATGTATACACGGTGTTTAATATTTTAAAAAATATGTATGAGTTCATGCAAGTCCGAAAATATATTTAAAATAATTAATAATAAAATATTTACGTGAAAATTTTCCCGAAAATGCAAGTCCTGGGAAAATTTTACGTAAAGTACTGTAAATAATACACAATAATTAAAAATAGGTTTTAAATACATATCAACTTGTAAAAATATCGTAATATATATTCAAAATTTATTAACACTGCATATCCCGGTACAGTGTTAAAATATTTAAAAATACGAGATATTACACATTTTAAGTATAAATGTTCAATAAAACATGCATATAATTTAAAATATATCAAAAATATACCAAAAATAAACCTAAGTACTAATTAAATCATTTATGCATATTTTATCAAAATAAACCATACATTTCTAAAATATGCACCCTAAACATATATATATATAATAACAACTCATTGTTATTGCGCTCCACGAGATAGGTCCGACGAGCCTGGTCCACTAGGCCTCGGTCTCGACGCAACTAATCAAACAAACGATAACAAAAAATTAGAATAAATCTAACGGAAATTCTAGAAACTCGATCTAGAATACTAGACGCAGAATTAGAATTAGAATTCGACCGAACATCATGTTTTATGAGAATTCTACCGAAAATTCGGCAGAACCTCTCCTGTAAAACTGACATCTCTCTACTCAATGAGTAGAGCCGGTCCTGCAAAGAAATACACTTCAAAAATAAACACAGAACACAACCACAATCCCTCGGTCGGACTTCAAACTACAATTCACCTACCGAGGTCCACAATTCACAGAATAATTACAAAAATACCGAAAATGCCCTTAATAATAAAAATACATTTTATAATTCCAAATTACGTAATTAATCCTAAAAATTATTAAAAACCAATAAAAACTCATTTATTTAGAAAAATCATATATTATATATAATTTGAAAATAATTTACGAAAAATAGTTTTAATTAGTTAAAAATACTAAATAATTTGTAGAAATCATTTTTATACCTTAATTAACTATTAAAACCAATTTAATTACATTTTTAACGAATTTATTATCAAATTACCAAAATACCCCTATATATATAAATTCACTAAAATTAATAAAAAATTCACCAAAAATATTATAATTACTCAAAATTAATTTTCTCAACATATAATTCAATAATATCAATAAATATACTCAATTAACCAATTAATTTCAAATAAACACATAATTATCCTAATTTTTTCAAAAATTACATAAACTAAATAAATTCCAAATAAATATATAAAATTCACAAAAATTACCAATAAATTTCTAAAATGCATTTAAACACCTATAATTACCATAAAAAACATTTTCATAATTTAATTAATTAATTTTCAAAAATTAGAAAATATTAATAAACTAATAAAAAATTCACAAAAATCAAAATAATTCCCAAAAATTCCAAAAAAATTCATATAGGTAGATTAAGCTACTAGGATCAACATTTGTGAAGGAACTTTTCATGAATCAATCAAATAAAAGTTCAAAAAATTTAAGAACCCTAAATGCTCAAAAATGAAAAATCGAAACTTAGGCAAATCTAGATCATTTCAAGTGAAACAAATCTTGAAATCACACTCATCGGAGCTCAAGGAGAATATAGAGACTAGCGGTGTGAAAAATGGTGACCGAAATCGTTGTGATCGACGGTGAGAAGAAGTTTTGGTTTTTCGGCAATTCCAAGCTTCTCCGTCGTCGAAAACGGGTGTTGCTGGTGGCGAAACAAACTAGGGATGATGGTGGCACACCAAGAGGCACACCGACTATGAAGAAACGGCGTGACAGGCGGTGGGTGAGGGAAGGAAGGCGTCGGGTGATGGTAAGCGAAGATGAGTGGCACGAATTGTAAATAAAGGAAACTTTTATATATATATATATATATATGTATATATATATCACATACTAATAATAAAAACTATATAATACATACATAATTAAATAATAATAATAATAAACCCTAAAATGTTAATTGTATATATATATATATGCATGTATATGTACATATGTTAATATGAAAAATATACTCATGGAAATCCACAAAACTATTTAGAATATTTAATATTAAATTATTTACGTTTTAATTTTTCCGAAAATAAAATTCCCGGAAAAATTTTACGTAAATTTCTTAAAATAATATAAAGCAATTAAAATTAGTTTTAAACAAATAACAAACTCATAAAATATCATAAATATATATACAAAAATTATTAACACTGCATATCCCGATGCAGTTTAAAATTATCTAAAAACTCGGGATATTACAGGAATATTGGCACCCTAAAATTTTGGCTTCAATTGCTAAGGGAATAGGAATTCCTTTGAAAATTGATAAACTAACCATCAATGGTGACTATGGACGTTATGCTAAGGTTTTAGTGGATGTGGATTTCACTAAAACTTTACTTGTGGAAAGAGTTGGGAAGAGTTTCTTCATCGACGTGGTGTATAAGAATTTGCCACTTTTTTATACTATCTACTCTAATATAGGACATGCCTCTCATGATTACAAAAAGAGGGCTAAAGAGACTCGTTCATCTATTGATGAACTAAAAAAAATTTGGCTGCTAAAAATGAAGCCTATTGTTCCGGTATGCAATTCTTTTGATTACCTACAATTTTTGAATGATTATGCTCATCCAACAGATTTAGGAAAGATGAGAACTTCTATGATGGTTACTCCACTAGTTCATGTTGGTACTGAAGTTGCAAACTAGGTTCAAGATGTTGCTGTTATGGCTACACATAATGCTAATTTAGTAGATGTGGATGCAGTTATCCACGCTGATAAGATTGATGGAAACATTATGCGGAATGGTCATCAAGAGGACGAGTCTCCAGATTAACATGTTTCAAATGCTTTACATTGGATGAACGATGCTGCAGCCATTCCTAGAGATGCCGACGCTGCAATGGAAACTGCTACTATCGTTAGTCAACATACATCTGATCATAAGTTTGAGAAACAGCTTTTAGTTTAAGAGGACAAAGATAAAACTAATGAAGCTAATAAAGCTATGTCTTGGGCAGACCAAGTGAAGCTTAAAGATAGTAAATGGACTACTGTTGCTAATCATAAAAAGAAAGTTTTAAACAAAATTCAAGGCCCTCAGCAGATAACTCTCCCTAAAAGAGCATCCAACAAGCCATATAGACTCAATTTATGAAGAATTATAGGTTTTGTTATTGCTTGCGTGAGACTTTGACTTTTTAATTCTTGTATGTTTTGAAACTTTTGTTATTTTTCTATTTTATATGACCTTCTATATTTATTTTAATATTATTTGCTTTGGATTTCATAATCTTAATGATTTTTTACCTCCAAAAATTTACCTTAAAAAATTAAGAGTCATATATCTAGTGAAATTACATATAATTTTTTTTGTTTATAAGAAATTATAAAAAAAAAAAAACACTCCTAGAATGAATGGGCACCTTTGTTTTATTGAAACATTATTTTTTAAAATTGAAATGACCGGATTCTTTTTTTTTTTTTTTTCAAGGGAGGCACTTTTCTCTTCTTTTACTGTTATCTAAAGTGTTTAATTGAGAAAAAAATTTAACTATGGCAATAATATAATATGAGAAATTTTTATCTATACTAGATGTGATATATTCTATAGTTAGATAAATACTATATAAATCAAATGAAAAACACTTGATCAATAAAAATAAAATGTATATTTTTATTATTTACATTTAACTATAGATTGTATTACATATAGTGTAAATAAAAAATTTCTATATATATATATATATATATATATTTTTTTTTATTTGAGAATATAATATAATTTATTGACATGTGTGATAACGAACTGTAAAGAGGTATTATGCTTCTTAGCGTATACCATAACTGATTTTTTTTTTCCCAGTGAATCGGTGCTTTATGAGAGAAACAATACGAGAAGTGTTTAATAAAATAACTATTGAAGCAATAAAAAAAAACGTATTGCCATATGTCATAACGTGATGGAAGGAGAAAAAATATATATATATATAGAAGCTGACTTCCATGCATAAATTGTTATTATTATTTTAACCAAGAGCCTATTCAATTATAAATAAATCGATTTGATTACGAAAAATTTTCATCAATGAGTTAGCTTCAGATCTTCTACAATATATTTTGTCTAAATGGTGGGGCATTTTATTTTTTTGCATTAAAACTCATTGACAAATTAATAAAGTTTTGGGTTTGGTATGCTAAGTATTAATTCTAAAAGTCATTATAACTAAAATAAATACTTTGTTTAAAATTAAAAGTCCTTTTGTCAAAATATTAAAAAGTTTAATAAAATCAAAGTTTATTTGAAAATTCTGAAATAAAATGAATCTAGATTAATTATAACTAAGTATGTAATTTTAATGAAACAAAAGTTTAGTTTTTTATATATTAAATATATAACATTATAAATTTATAAACAAATTCTGTAAAAAAGTATAAATTCTATTTATATCAAATACTATATTTACCATTTCCAGCTATTTCCATCCAAGGTGTCTTTCCATCCTATTGGGTATTGCAACTTCACTGGTTGAGAGTTTAAATTGAAACATTTTAAATTAAATTAATATTGTTTTTTCTATTAGTTTACTCTTATTGGAGATTTACTCAACAATCACCAACTTTAAAAATCTATTCTTCGGTGATTGAAAAAAAAAAAAGGAAAGCCAATGCTAGCTGCTAGAAAATTAATGTGCCTATTGGTTATTTGTATCATGTTTTTATATTTAATGTAAGAGAATATAATAATATATGTTATGTGTTACTTCTTATGTCTTTTTTAATTGTATAAATTAAGAAATATAATTAATATATGTGTAAAATATTATATTATTTTGATATTATTTTTTAATTAATTATTAATTTTATATATTTATAAAAATAATATATGTATAAATAAAAATATAATAAAAAAATAATTAAAATATATTTATAATTGAAAATTTTAAATAAATAAAAATAAAAAATTTAACTTAAAATGATAATTAAAAAACGGAGGGAATATAAATTAATATTGGAATGTGATACGAGCACTCAAATATTTATAGGTGTGGCACACAGTTGAAGGAATTAGGGATCGGACTGTCAACCCCATAACTGCTCCTTTGGTGTAGTTTTTAAAAAAAATATTGCAATGTGACACATGTAAAGAGATTAATTTTTTTATTTTTTTAAAAAAGAAGATAAGTATTAACTCAAAAGAAGTAATCTGTGTCACTTCTCTCCACTTCTGTCGCATTCAGTGGTTGTCCTTTAACTATTAATTTTTCATGAGGTCACATTTCACTATTTTTTTTGGTCAATAGGTCAGATTTGACTATTATCACTTTTAACATTATGTTTTAATTTCACATGATTCTTACATTAGTACATTTATTTATAAAAATAAATCTGGAATTTGATAGGAGTGCTCAGTTTATTTTAATAAAATCCTTTTAAGGTAATAGCTTAATAGTTAGTGTTAAAAAAAAAAAGGTAATAGCTTAATATTTTATTAATTAGTAAAAATAAAACCTAATTTTTAACTGATAAAATTTGGTTTAACATGAAAGTAAATACAGAAATTGAACTGAGATTCACTTAACCTGCAACAATAATAATAACAATAACTTTGGCCTTGACTTGTCCCAGTTGACTTGACTCTTGAGGCTTTTTCTGTCTTTAGTGGAAGGCATGCTTCTGCTCTGCATTTTGAATCATTGCTCCCCTTCACACGGTTATCTTATAAATATCATCACTTCACCTAACCACCTTACAAAGAACAGAAAGCGAAAAATAACTAAAGACAAAAAGTGATGCTTTCTTCTATGATTAATTGCTCAATTATCCTTACCTTCTTGCTTAGCCTTTCAATTACAGCGCAAGCACAGCAACAGCCTACATATCTCTATCATGTTTGCTCCAACGAAACCACTTTTGTCTCAAACAGCACCTACCACACCAATCTAAATCGCCTTTTCTCTTCTCTTTCCTCCAACGGGAACAGCAGTATTGGCTCCTACAACATCTCTTCCGGGCAAGATCCCGACGATGTCTATGGCCTGTTTCTCTGTCGCGGTGACTACAGCATCGATGTCTGCCAAAACTGTGTCACTTTTGCCACTCAGGACGTTGTCAAACGTTGCACCATAGAAAAGGTCGCCGTAGTCTGGTATGATGAGTGCCTCCTGCGTTACTCAAACCAATCGTTCTTTTCCACGGTGGATACAAGCCCTATGATTTACTTGTCCAATACGCAGAATATATCAAATCAAAATAGTTTTAATGAGCTTTTAGCAAACACTATTAACGACGCAGCTGATGAGGCTTCAAGTGCTCCATCAGATGGCAAAAAATTTGCAGTTAAAGAAGCAAATTTCACGTCGTTTCAGAAACTGTACAGCCTTGTGCAGTGCAGTGGGGATCTGTCCAGCACTGGTTGTGCACGGTGTCTTCAGACAGCTATCTCAAATTTGCCGACTTGTTGTAGTGGAAAACAAGGAGGAAGAGTCTTGACTCCCAGTTGTAATGTTCGTTACGAAGTGTACCCTTTTTATAACGCGACCGCAGTTCAGCCACCACCGCCAGCGCCTTCTCCTCCTCCGCCTACAGGTTCCGGAACACCACAAGCAGATGGTAAACTTGATTACTTTATTAATAGTGGTTATTATAATTATTTTTAAAAAGAAAACATCCAAATTATATCTTCCTATTAATTAATATTATCTATTTTTTTTTTAAAAAAACATTGTTTATGAATATATTGCCATACATCTGGTAGGAAATAATAATTGAGGTTTTGGGATATATAATTATTTTTTTTGTTTGGTTATATGATTTACAAATATAGAAGATAGAAAATAAGTGTGAATACTATCTATATGCAAATGTATTTTTGGATAATTTTTTATTAATAAAAAATCAGAAGTTCTATGTATTAATGGAGTACATTAAGTAGTTTAATGAATTAATTGTCTTACTAACAGACAAATTAAATTATTTAATTATTAATGGATGACAGAAAATTTATTCTTTTTAAATTAATTTTTTATTAATAAAAAATTAAATAATTTAAATATAATGAATTGTTCACAACAGATAATAGTTCTCCACTTTTAAATTTGCTGAAAATTATGAGAAATTGGAATTTAATTTCTAAGAGTTCCAACATTATCATCAATTTTTTTCCAACGTTTGGGTTGTGGGACCTAGCAGGCCACTTATATGTACTTAATACTTGTTATGTGTGAATTTATGCAGGGAAAAGCGGCATCTCAACTGTTGTAAGAATGGCAATTGTTGTCCCAGTTACCGTCTCTATTGTGCTTTTCTTGTTGGGCTGCTGTTTCCTAAGGAGGCGGGCAAGAAAAAAGTATGACGCTGTTCAGGAAGAGGATGGTAAAAAACAAAAAAATTAACCGACTTCTTTGCTAATGATAAAACACCAATGCATAGTCTTTTCATTTACTGTTGATTTTATGTTTTTGCTATTCTATATGGCATATGAATACTTAATAGTCATATATATAAATGCAGCTGGAAATGAAATTACAACTGTGGAGTCCTTGCAACTTGATCTAAACACGATAGAAGCTGCAACGGATAAGTTCTCTGCTAACAATAAGCTAGGTGAAGGTGGATTTGGTGAGGTCTACAAGGTGAGCAATTAACAATACTGCAACAAATGGTACATTTTACTCTTGAAGATTTGAATACTACGTACTTAAAGCAAGCTACATTGTCTAAATGATTGGGGAAAGTATTTAATTCTCAGGGTACACTTCCTAATGGACAAGAAATAGCTGTGAAAAAGCTATCCAAAAGCTCTGGACAAGGTGCAGAACAATTCAAGAATGAAGTTGTATTGTTAGCCAGGCTTCAGCACAGAAACCTGGTGAGGCTGCTAGGATTTTGCTTGGAGGGAGAAGAAAAGATGCTTGTCTACGAATTCGTTCCCAACAAAAGCCTCGACTACTTTCTTTTCGGTTAGGATCACGTACCCATTAATTCTGCCTTTTTCTTCATGAGTGATACACATTTTGTAGTTTATGCTGAATGTTTGATTTCATAAATTTGCAGACGTTGAAAAGCAAGGACAACTAGATTGGACCAGACGTTACAAAATAATTGGAGGAATTGCCCGAGGAATTCTTTATCTTCACGAGGACTCTCGATTGAGAATTATACATCGTGACCTTAAAGCTAGCAATATTCTTTTAGATGGAGACATGAATCCAAAAATTTCAGATTTTGGTATGGCCAGGATTTTTGGTGTTGATCAAACTCAAGGAAATACAAGTAGAATCGTTGGGACTTAGTAAGTTCACAATTTTCTTATTTGTTCTGCTTACTCTGAATTAGTCAATGCAAAATAACAATTTGACAGATAAAAATTCACTGATTCATTGTGTTGATGGCTATTAGTGGATATATGTCTCCCGAATATGCAATGCATGGACAATTCTCCATCAAGTCCGACATGTATAGCTTTGGTGTATTAGTTCTTGAAATTATCTGCGGAAAAAACAATAGCTCTTTCTACCAAACTGATGGTGCTGATGACCTTGTGAGCTATGTAAGTAGGATCGATGTTTTCCCCTGCATTATTGCCAATATCATCTCGGACTTGATTCCACCAAGTAATTAAATGGAGCATTAAATACCTGAAAAATTTTGCAGGTCTGGAAACATTGGAGGGATGGGACACCTATGGAAGTGTTGGATCCATGCCTGAAAGATTCATATTCAAGAAACGAAGTATTAAGATGCATCCAAATAGGGTTGTTATGTGTTCAGGAAGATCCCGCAGACAGACCCTCAATGGCATCAGTAGTATTGATGCTGAATAGTTTTTCAGTTACACTACCAGTACCCCAACAGCCAGCATTCTTTCTCCATAGCAGATCCGAATCGATTATGACAATGAAGGGATTGGAGTCGTATACATCTAACACTAAGTCGATGCAATGGTCTGTCGATGAAAAATCAATTACCGAAGTATATCCGCGGTAGTAAATTCGATCAACTTTTCTTTGAAAAAAGAAACAGAAATGCTATTTTGAAGAATAATATTTCAGGATTTCTTGATGCCTGATGTTTCATTTTTCTTTTAATTCTGGTTGCCTAAAATTGTGTACTCTTGTTGTGCAAAGTTTAAATTCCTTTTAAATCAGGGGATAAAACAACTTGATTTTACGTTTTTTTATAAACAATAAAATTATATCCTGTATTTGTTCCTTAATTTATTCAATAGTACTGTCAATCTGTCATGCAATACAATTTTTCACACAAAATAAATAATCTAATTTTCACAAGACAAAATTATCGTTAGTAAGCTGCTAAAATTTTGCTTGGAGGGAGAAGAAAGGATACTCGTCAATGAATTTATTACTAACAAAAGCCCCGACCACTTTCTTTTCAGTTTGTGACCAATTTCCTTGTCCTTTTTCTTAACAGTGATACATATGCATGTAGTTTTATTCAATCTAACGTGCATCAATCTGACTTTTGATGTTTGATTTGATGAATTTTTAGACTCAAAAAAGCGAGCAATTTCTCTAGGAATCCTTTATATTCATGATGACTCTTCTAGAATATGTGGAGTACAAATAAACTTACTTTTATTGTATTAAAAAAACTTTAGTATAAGAATATTTATACACATTCACACGTTAATATTTTCACAAATATTCAAAGATATTTTTTCTCTTAGCTCACCCACAACACACTTTTTTATACATGCACTAACGCACACATGACATACACTATAATTCTCATGCACACACACTAATTCTCATGCACCAACACAAGATGAGCACTTTATATATTTATACTTATAGGATGTCGGTTGTTGGAAACTTTGTGAAGTTTCATGATTGGCAGGGATGACAACTTGCCAACTTGTTGGACAATTCTAGACACCTAAAAAGAATAAATCGGTAATTTCTTAATACTCCTTCTCAATGACTACTTTCTCATCTATCACGATAATCATATTTTATTCCTTCATTTTGTATATTGATTCTTTTACTCCTTGACAATCACATTGTATTATTATGTTCGCTCCTTCATTTGTTACTCTAGAAATTATTTTTGTATCTTTTAAAATTTTTCTTCACCTAATATCACGTCAATGTCTTTCTCTCTTTGATTTGCCTCTTGTTCTTCTTGTATTGCTTTTACTTCTTTCTCTTGATTTTCCTTTTGCATCAACGCTTCATCTCCAAATTCTTCATTATTTGAAAATCACAAGAGCTCCTTTATTACTTTAGGACTTTCATGTTTCTCTTCCAGTTGCTCCCCCATACTGTGTACTATCTTACTATCTTTGTTTTATTTAATTTCTTTAACATCTTCTTTCTCCATAACCACACTTGGAGATATTTTTTCAATTTTAGCACTTGAATTCATTTGATCCTGAATTTCTTCCTCTAGTAGAGCACATTCAAATAAACTTGAGTCTGTCATATCCCACTATTTTTCATTTTTATAGGATTCTTTAAGATACTCTAACATGCCTCCACAAACTCTTTGAATGATTCTTTACTTGCTCTTGCACAAGATGCTTGAATGTCGAAGTCCCATTCTTCTTTGCTTTGAACTTACGGTTGTATTGATGTCACGACATTTTCCTCGACACTTATGTATCGACAGTCTTTTGCATAATGACCTCTTTTGCCACAATTATAGCATTCCACATCTCGTTGGAAATATCTTCTATCTTGTGTGTCTTCTTGGTTTCAACATTGTTGAGCTTCCCTTGAACATCGATTTTGGCCTTTCCACCTTCTTTCATTTTTATCTTCCTTCGAATTGGTCTTGTCATCTCCATTGAACTTTTTAGAATTGCAATATCTAGGATGAACTCTTCTATGTTTGCTAAATAATGCTTCTTCTTTCATCTCACTCTTCAATGAAACTCCAGCCATTTGTTTAACTAACTTCTCTTTATTGGCTAACAAATTCTCTAACTCATTTAATGTGGGTAGTTTAGGCCAACATTGAACAACAGTAATAAACCCTCTATATTCTGGCTTAATTCCATAAATAATAATCCTTCCCATCCTATCTTCACTAATTTTTGATACAGAATCTAATTCCAAAATTTCTCGACACATAGACTTAACTTTTTTAAAATATTGATTAATTGATATTTCCCTTTATTTAATAGACATTAACTCCATCTCTAAATTTTGTAATCTCATCTTGTTTTTTTTAGAAAATCATGAGGATAAAATATCCCATATGTTCCAACATTTCTTCTTTAATTGATATCTTGATCACGAACATTGCCTTCCTAGCCTTGACTTTCCACTTCTTCAACATATTGACATCTGCTTCTGAAGGTGGTGCACTCTCGCTTTTGCCGACTACCTCCCATAGATCTTGATCTTGGAGATATGACTCCGAACATGTTGACCACGTACTATAGTTGTAATTGTTCAACTTCTTTATACTGCCCACTGTGAGGTCCATCTTGAGACTTCTCTCAACCAAGCAAACATCTGGCTTTATAGTACTTTTTGACTGTGCACGAGATAATTACCCCTTAGGACACTTTGTTATCTCGAACTAAATAATTCCTTTGAGTCCTTAACCATCCTGCTTTGATACCACTTGTAAAATATGTGAAGGACAAATAAACTTACTTTTATTATATTAAAGAAACATTAGTACATGATTATTTGTACACATTCACACATTAATATTCTCACAAACACTCAGGACATTTTTTTTTTTAGCTCACCCACAACACACTTTTTTATACATACACTAACTCTCTAATGACACACACACTCTTTTACACATACACTAACACACACATGACATACACACTAATTCTCATGCACCAACACATGATGAGCACTTTATATATTTATACTTATGGGATGTCGGTTGTTGGAAGCTTTGTGAAGCTTCATGATTGGCAGTGATGACAACTTGCCAACTTGTACATTATCAACTTCAACTTGCCAACTTGTTGGATAATTCTAGATACCTAGAGAGAGCAAGTTGGTGACTTCTTAATAGACTCTCGGCTTAGAGAATTATTTGATTGTGATCTTAAAACGATTATTTGATTATGATGTTAAAATGAACAACGTTGTTAGATGATTATTGGAACCCATAAATTTCTGATTGTAAGCATATGCATTGAAAATTAGAGAATTGGTCAGTATTTACTTTCATTATTACCAATATGATTCGAGGAATTAATTATTACAGGCATGGAACTTTGGAGCGAAAACACGCCACTGGATTGTTGGATCCAACATTGAGAGATTCATTATATAAGTAATGAAGTTCTTAGGTGCATCCATATTGGTTTATTATGTGTTCAGGAAGATCATGTTAATAAACCCACCATGGCAACAATAATGCTTATACTTGATAGTTCCACCGTCACCATCCCATTATTGCAACGACTTCCATTTTTTCTTAAATCAAACACTGATACCAACATGCTAATAGAACCAGAGTCGGATCAATCTACGAGCAAGACCATGCCTTGGTCTGTTAATGAAGTATTCATTACCTAATTAGATCCTAGATAGAAGCGGGATTTGGGTACGTTTTCGTCAATCAATCACCGTCTCAGCATGGAAAACTTAAAAATTAGATGTTTATGTGTAATAATAGCCATAAATAAGCCATCAAATACTATATTTATCATTTTCAGCTATTTCTTCCAAGGTGTCTTATCCATCATATTGAGCAATTTTTTTTTGGTCAATAATCATATTGAGCATTTCAACTACACTGGTTGAGAGTTTAAATTGAAACCTTTTAAATTAAGGTGATTTAGCTGCACTTTCTTTTTACATTTTGAAAGAAGACTCTTTTTGCTAGAGATGCTATCATGATATGGAGGAATTGGTCTTTAATTTCATTTTTGAGAAAGATAATGAACCGGCTATATTAGATATTGTACCTCCACGAACAACCCCACTCACCTAGCAAGCACTTAGTCTGGCGTTTTTATACAGTCAAAGAAAAGTATCAATCCGCTCCAAAATTAGCGTACCAGTGACTGAAAGCATCTAAAAAATCATATTCTATAAAGACAAGCTCCTCACTTATCACTTGAAATTGCAGCGTTAGTTGTAATTTTAAAAAAACCTTTTAGTGTAAGCACCTAATTTAGAATATTTCCTATTTTTCAGCAAATTTCGTTTATGGTTTTAGATTTGGATACTTATGATTTAGTTCGAGGAGAAGTGTTAAGCCGTGCCCCTTAATCTTTGCCAGCAATTGTTTAGTGTAGAATATGTAGAGGATAATTTGAAATAAATATACTTTTATTGTATTAAAGAAATTTTAGTATAAAAGTATTTTTACATATTTATATATTAATATTTTTACAAACACTCAAGATACTTTCTCATTTAAACTCACTGGTTACGCACTTTTTCACAAATACTCTTCATTTAGCCCCTTTCGAGTTAATGATTTTTTTTCGTTAGTTTCCTCATGTTAGAGATTTACTCAAGAACCACCAACTTTATATTAAAAAGAAAAAAATTTCATGATAGCTGCAAGAAAAACAATACACCTGTTGTTAAAAAAAAAAAATCAATACACTTAATTGTTATTTGTACCACACGATTTAAAATATTTTATATTTAGTTTAAAAAAATTATATTTTTTTTCTAAATTATCAATATTTAAAATTTATTCAACTTTTAGTAATTTGGATCTAATTAAACTGAATAATAAGAATGGTAAATATTTTTTGAACAATTAATTTAATATTTTATATTTAATTAAAGGAAATATAATATATGTTTCTTTTGAAAAATTACAAATTTAGTGTCTTAACTTTTGTGATTTTTCTATTTAAGTGTCTGAACATTTTTTTTTTTTTACAATAAAGTGTTTGAACTTTAAAAAAACATATTAATATAGTATCTCTAGCCAATTTAATGTTCACTGGGTACTCAGTCAGATAAAAAAGATTCAGTTTTATCCCAGTTATTAACTATGTCATTTACCACATTTATTGCATTATTTAAAAGACAAAATTATGTTTATTCAGTCACCCTTTATGTTTGCAGCGAAAGTTAATATTGAGATTATTTTTATCAATTTATAATCTTAATAAGGTTAATTTTGACCTTTAAATAATGCAATATACTTGACACATGACATGAATAATAACTGGGATAAAAGTGGGTCATGTTTGATCTGAGTCAGCACCCAGTCAACATTAAATCTACTAGAGACACTACATTAATATGTTTTTCTAAAGTTCAAACATTTGATTGCAAAAAAAAAAAAAAAAAAAAAGCTCAAACACCAAATAGAAAAAACACAAAAGTTAAGACACCAAATTTGTAAGTTTTTCTTTTTTTTTTTAACATGAAAATGAGGAATATGAGATCTTATTTATAGGGGTAGTAATGCTCAAACCTGAGAGCAATATGATTCATCTTTGATAAAAGTTTTATACCTATTTAGAGAGTGTTTCTTCCTGTACGGGAGTTTTCTTAATTGAAAATCTTTCTTTTATTTGGTTTAGGCATCTTTCATCTGCAAGCAATCTCTGTATATGAAAATAAAGACCTTAGCAAAATAGGAATATATGTATAGGGTATCAAGAGTCCCCCTTGATAACTTTTTTCTGGAACTCCTTAGCTTAAGCCCTATAAGGAATCAAAGAAAGGTAAGTTAAGAGGTGGGGAGGATCCCTACAAACCTTTTGATGCCTAAGTCAAAGAATGTTGAGAGAGAAAGAGAGAGTTTTAGAGAGATAAAGAGAGCAAAGAGTATAAGAGAATAAAATGAATGAGAATGAGGGATATGATGTCCTATTTATAGGAGTAGTTATGCTCAAACCTAAGAGGAGTAAGATTCCTCTTTAATGAAAGTCCTGTGCCTATTTGGAAAGTGTTTCTTCTTATCCGGAAGTCTCCTTAATTGGAAATCTTTCTCCTATTCTGTTTGGACATCCTTCATTTGCAAGCAACATCTGTATAGGAAAATAAAGACTTTAATAAAATGGGAATATGTGTATGGGGTATTAAGAGTCCCCCCCGAAAGTATGTTCAGATATTTATGTCCGATGTGTCCCATTTGATAATGAATATTTTCAAGAATAGACTCCACTGATTGGAGAGAAACTGCTCGTGCAAATAGAATCTACTGTAGGAGGGTGAGTTGAGGTGGCTAACCTCAGTCATAAAGGAAGACATGATGCTTAATACCGAGTCTTGGAATCACCATATCAGAATATTATTGAAGTGTCAGCTAGACTTAAATGCACAAAACTTATAATAATACAAAATGCTTGGTGTTATAGAAATGACCCAAGGGATTAACCCACCAATATAGAAATGATCTGACAGAACCAGCCGTCGCTAGAGTTTTGATGCTCAGTGCATTAAAAGCACGACCCGAGTGCCATATAATCTTGGTGCATTGAAAGTGCGGGCCGAGTGCCATATAATCTCGATGCATTATAATCTCGATTCAATAAAAGCATGACATAAGTGTCGAACCTCAGTATTATCGAAGTGACCTAAGGGTGTCAGCTTCAGTCATTGGACTTAGAATCTCGGTGCATTAGAAACGTGGTCCAAGTACCAAGCCTCAGTACTATCGAAGTGACATGAAGGTGTCAGTTTCAGTCACAAGAATTAGATTCTCGATGCATTAGAAGAGTGACCAGAGTGTCGATAAAAGGGATAGCTGGCAGCGAGCTGAGCAGAATTATTAATCACCATGTCTTTTGAATTTCCTTTAAAGTTTGAATTGTGTAACCATCATGTCTATTCATGTGTCAGAAGATGAGATGTTTCAGCTGTCATAATGATAACTGCTCGATTAATGGGCTTTTCTTTTGCTCGGAATTACCCTTGATGCTATAAGAGAGATGTAAATGACTGTAAGGGCAGTAATGGTCATTCTAGAACCTTTTGTTGCTCTTTAAATAGGTCAATTCCTTTTGCTTATTGCATTTTTACATTTCTGCTATCTTCATTTCTTACTAAATTTCTTCTCTAGTGTTCTCTGCATTGTCCTCCTTCACAGCCTTTGCAGATTTGCTTTCTTTTTTTCAAGTGAAGTTTTTTCTTCTTTCCATATTCTTCCTCTTTATTCTTGTTCAATAGGATCTATGGCTCCATAAGAGCAAGTCAGTTCATATTTGTTTGTCTCTAGGGTAGATGACAATATGCTAAAATAGTATAAAAGACATTTTAGCATTCTTGCAGATTTTGCCTTGCACGCTATAGATAAGAACTATAAGGCCTATAATCCTCTATTAGATTTTAATAGATTAGTGATATAATTTGATCAATTAGAGGGGAGATTGAAATTTCCCTTAGATCCCTTTGTTAGGAGCTTCTTAAATAGATACAATATAGCTCATGGGAAACTTTACCCCAATAGCTACCACATCTTAGCCGAGTTTATAAAGTCGATGCACGGTAGAGAGCTAGATTTAGATGTCCTTTAATATATTTATAGTCTAAATAAGAAACAGAGGAGAGCTGATATTCTCCATATCAACCATTCCGAACGATAACCTTTTTGTTAAGCTTTCGGACCTCCACTAAGAAGTTGAGGCATAGGTTCTTTATTGTTGAACATCCCTCAAATTTCATTAACATCTAGCAGATGTGGTCTGATGACTATCATAAAGTGAAGCATCCTTTAAGGTTATCTAAAAAAGATACGAAGATGGTTTTGAGGCTTCATCTTTATAGTATAGCTGATGCAACATTTGCTGAGAATCTATATTAGAGATATCTTCGGAGAGTCTGCCCTGATCGTATACATGTCAGTGGTAAGTTTGGAGATTCCGAAGATATACTCTGACTTTTATTTTTTTCTTTTTATTTGTAGATGGCTGACTTTTTTGCTTTTATGGATGGGATTCAACTTTTAGATGATGCACTATATACCCAAGAGGATGCACTAATTATTTCTCCTACTCCTGAGCCATGCCTTGAGGGTCCCAGTTGAAATCAAACCACTTAGAAAGGAAAGGCTGTGGTTGAAACTTTTCATATGGAGAAATTTGAGACTCAGAGGAAATGAACCTTGGATGGGGATTTGGATGCTGAGGAGTTATACAATGAAGTTTTTGTTAAGCGCCCATAAATTTTTAGGTGTCCAGATATGAGGTCCTAGATTTTGAAGAAGATGAAACCTTTGAGTATCCTAAATGCTCAGGTAAGGGATTAGTATGTCGAGTCTCTACGGCTCCCTGAAGACATCCAATGCTGGATGGATGTAGATAAAGAGGAGCTATAAAACTCCATGATATGACACTCTTTAGAGGTAATTGCCTTCTACTTTATTTAATTTGTTTTCATGTATATCAGTGTCCTCGATGATGATTCTTTTTCTTTTCTTTCAGATGACTCAGGCTTTATTACTGGCTAAGGACAACTACTACTAGCTCAAGAGCCAATACATCCTAAAAGAGACAGAGGTTGGCACTATAGCCATTGACTATGAGAAGAGATTGGATAAGACGAAGGTGACACTAGAACTTCATCAAACCAGGCATGCTGAGGTTAGATCTAAGGCTAAGGTGAGCCAAAAGAGGTTAAAAGAGCATTTCTGCCAAAAGAAGATGCTTGGAGCAAGGCTTCTTCCAGATGATCAAAGAATCTAAAAGTAATAATAAATTCTACTGGTGAGAAATCATCTTTTGAGCAATCAATGGATTCGAGGCTTGCTGGGGAGAAGTCTTCTGGTACTGTCACCACTAGATTTAAGGCAACCTCTGTGTTTGAGTCTTTAAATATGAGTCTTCCTTCTATTGAAGGGACTGAGCTTCCCAATACAAAAACTTAAGTTGTAAATTACTTGATCGATAATTTTCTTTCCTTTTTGTAATATAATGCTTTGTAACTCAACACTTTAATGATAAATGAAGTATTTTATTCCCCAAAATTATGAGTACATTTATTGATAATATTTCTAAAGACTGTTCAAGTTTTAGTATTAGGGTAATTCCTTTCCATATTCACCCTTGATCTTGTACGCTCCCTTAGTTGTCTTCTGAATGACTTGGTAAGGATCTTCCCAATTAGGTCCGAGCTTGTTTGAGCTGAGATTACCTTTGCCAATGTTAGCCTTTTGAGTACCCAGTCTCCAACCTTAAACTATTTTGGTCGAATATGTCAGTTATGATACTCCATGACTCTTTATCTTTAGGCTTTTACCACAATGGATGTATGCTCTCTCCTTTCTTTAGGTAGGTCTAAACATATCCGAGTATTAATGTTTTTGACTTTTTTATCTAGATTCTTGATTACCCGGTAGCTCACTGATTTAATTTTCATTAGGATTACCGCATCCATCCATAAGTAAGTCTAGAAGGTGTTTTCCCTGTAGAAATTATGGGTGTTGTTCTATATACCCAGAAAACATTGTTGATTTCTTCAACCCAGTTTCCTTTCTTCTCATCTAATATCTTCTTTAGACCTTGCATGATGATTCTGTTAGTGACTTTCATCTGGCCATTTATTTATGGATAAACTACTGAAGTAAACTGGAGCTTTATATTAAGGCCCATATAGAACTTTCTGAATTTCTTATTGTCGAACTGCTTCCCATTTTTCTGTTATTAGGGTGTGTGATATTCCAAATTTGCAGATGATTTCTTTTTAGAAAAAGTATTGAATCCAGGCCTTAGTAATTTTTGGTACAACTTTAACTTTTATCCACTTGGTGAAATAATTTATAGCCATGATTAGGAACTTATTCTAGGAGGTTGAAATAGAAAATGGGCTCAGGATATCCATTCCCCATACTACAAAAGGCTAATGACTCCCGATTGGATGTTGAGTATTAAAAGGCTTGTGACTAAAGCGAGCAAACAATTGACATTTATGGCATTCTTGAACCAGTTTTTGAGCATTTTAGGACATGGTGGGCCAATAGTAACCCTGGAGCAATGCTTTTCTGATTAATGAATGATGAGATTCATGGGCTCTATAAATTCCTTCATGAATCTCTCTAAGTGCATAATTTTCTTCCTTTGGTGATACACACTTAGACCATGGATGTGAGTTTAACTTATCTTGTGGAAGTACCCCATGCTTAAGATACTGAATAATCACTTTTATCCATTTTGTCACTTCCTAGATGTCCATGATCTCTGCCTCCTCGGTGCTTGGTTTTATCAATTCCTCAGTAAGCTCGAGTTCTTTAAGTGTCTGACTATTTTCTATAGCTGATTTGGCTAGTGAGTCTACTTCTGAATTTTCACTTCTGGGGATTTAGATGATTTCCTATTGCCCCCCATCCTGCTTAAGCTTCTTCAAGAGTTGTTTGACTTTCTCAACATATTTGGCAATGCTTGGATCCTTGATTTAGTATATTCCTCTGACTTGGTTTACCACCAGCTGTGAATCAGAGTATATCTTGAGATGCTCGACTCTGACCTTTATGGCTAACTTCAATCCCATTATGAGTGCTTCATACTTGGCTGTATTATTAGTGGTATTGTACTTTATCTGAACTGTATATCTAATAATAACTTTGTATAGCCTTTTGAGAATGACTCCAGTGCCAGATCCTTGGATGGATGAGGCTCTGTTAATGTATATCTTCCACTCTAAGAATTCAAAAGAAGCAAAATCTTCCATTATCATCTTTTGTATAAAGTCTGCTAGGGACTAGGCTTTTATCTATTGCCAAGGTTTATAATTGATGTCAAATTCTTTGAGCAATATCAACCATTAAACTTCTTTATACTTTTTTTTTGTATAAATACACCTCAACATCTTCCATTCACTTTCAATTAATTGTATTTTCAATTAAACTTCTTCAAAATTCTTTCAAATTCTTTCAAAACTCTCTTTTCATTTTCAATCTTTTCTTGCCCTTATTATGGCTTCAAACTCTAAGTTTGCTCAAGCTGCTTCTTCCTCCTCTAGAAGAGCTACTAAAGATCAACCTAAGAAGCAACCTCCTCTTTCATACACTTCAATTCAAGTTAGGGAGAGGCTTGCTCATTTCAAGGATAGGCAAATTATTTCCTCTAAGTATATGTCTCAAGCCACTTTGGAAAAGATGGGTTGTTATAATGAGGTTAGAAGTTTACTTGATAATGCGGGTTCATATGATTTTGCTTTCAATGATTTTCTTACCTATCCTACCTTAGTTCATGAATTTCTTGCTTCCTATTGTTTAAGAACTCATTCTTTTAATGAGCAAAATCCTATTAATAGCATGAGATTTAGACTGGGTGGGAGAGATAGATTCCTTACTTCTCAAACCTTTGATAACATCTTTAACTTTAAACAAGGAGTTTTAGCCTCTCCTATTTTAACTTGGCTTCCTAATATTTTTTGGTCTCAACATTCTAAACCTCATGCAAGAACTTTTAAAGCCAGACGCACTAAAGCATCTAATTTGGCTTTAAAATCTCTTTGGTATATACATAGGTTTATTACCTACTCTTTTCATGCTAAAGGCTTGAGTAATGAAACTGTTTCCTTTGATGATCTTTTCCTTCTTAGATGTCTTGTTGAAGGTATAAATCTTGAGCTCGGAAGATGGCTTCAATGAAGGTTTTGGTTATCTAGTGATAGTGTTAGTGGTGCCTTATGTATAGGAGGATTTATCACTAAGATCGCTCTTTTCTTTGGGATTAACTTGAGAAACATTCCTTCATTACCTCCATCTTTTCTTGATGATAAAATCTTGAGAAATTCTAGGTAATTCAAACTTGTCAGAAACTTTTAGTTTTGGAAAGACGAAGTAGAAGATGAAGATGTTAATGTAGAGCAAGAACAAGATATTGGGCATATAGGCACTCTTCCTGTTGGAGAAGAATTACCTCAAGAGCAAACTCCTACTCAAAGAAAAAGGGCAAAAAGACCTTCCACTTCTCAAAGTGTTGATGATGAGCTCGCTTGGGTTGATGGTTTCTTTGATCGTCTATCCATAGTGGAGTCAAACTTCAACACAAGGTTTAATCAAGTAGATACTAGACTTGATCATGTTGAGCTAAGAATGGATCACATGGAATATGATATTCATTAATTGTATGCCCATCATAACATTCAATGCTCTTGGCCTCCTCCTCCTCCTCCATAAGGCTAATTCTTTCTTTCTTTTATTTTTTTCTTTTTCATATATTTTCCATATCTAAGCCTTAAAATTGTTAGTTTACCTTTTTTGCATCATTGTATTTTTTTAATGCCATTTTTTTTATGTATGACTATTAATTGTGCTTATTCCTGTAAAATTCATATTCATGTATAAATTCTTCTTGGGAATGAATTTTATCTTTTAAAATGACATAAATTTTATAAAGATTTTGAGTATCTTTGCTTTTATTATTTTGGTTCTTGATCTTTTATTCTTAGTATTTTTGGCTTCCTTAGGTCTATTTCCCCTTATATCTCTCTCTTTTCTTTTTGTCTATGACAAAAGGGGAGATGAAGCTATGTGCTTAGGGGATAAATAATTGTGTTTAAGATATGCTAAGTACCACATGATTATGCATGATTGATTGACTAGCTAAACTCTACATGATCATGTGATATTTGAATATAGCATATATAATATTTTGTGATGCATTATAGTAACACTATATGCATATATGTTTGAAATTATTTCCTTTATGTTGTCTAATTTGTTTTTAATAATCATGATATCATCATTTGTTATGTTAGGCCGTGTTCTTGCTAACTTTTTTATGTTGTCTTTATTTTTAACAAGAAGGATAATAACATTTATATTTCTTATCATGTCCAAAAAAGGAGGAGAAATAAAGAACTATATTTTTTGTTAAAGGAATATAATTGTTAAACTCTTATACATGCTATGATAATTCATTTATTTATATGCTCTGACACATGATAAATATTGAATTTATGCACATGTTAAGGGGGAGCAAAATATTTTCTCATTTTGCATCTATTTAATTTAAAAGGGGGAGCTATTTTTATTTAATATGCTTATACATGTTATTTATTTTTATGCTTATACATGTTATTTATTTTTTACACACACACACATATTATTTATCATCTTTTCAAATTGGTTGTCAAAGCCAAAAAGGGGGAGATTGTTGACTATTTGCATAATCAAACTCTTAATTTTGGACTTTGACAAACAATTTTTATACTAATAATTTCAATTAAGTGTGTAGGGAATTATATACCAAGCATATACACTTTTGGATAAATAGTGACTTTTCAGGCTGATTGAACCTCTGAGATTGAAGAAGACTTTTGACATATTTAGAGCTCTTAAATGAGAAAATAAGCTTCTTCACATTTAAAGTAGACATCTTAATCTTTCCAAATGGATCTTTCTTGTCAAAATCCAAGTTCATTTGGGTATGAAAATCTTCAGTCGAAGTCAGCATATGCAGCTTGCATTTCAGTTTGCATAGCTCTTGGTATTTTAGAAATATATTAAGCTAAAAATGTCCAATTTAGGTGATTCAAATTTTTATGAAAATATAAAACAATTATCTACAACTTTTATGAAGAACATTTTGGCTGAATCGATCTTCTTCAGTCCCGTTCATGAGCATCTTTTCAAGTGGTCATGAGCTATCCTTCAATAGAGCATTTGGAGCACGTTTTTGCCAAAATATGGCAGAACCCCTAACGAGCGCTCCTCACGAGCTGATTTCCCATGACCCTACTCGTGAGTAGACCACTAACAGTAACTAATGGGAATTTTTGAATGCAATGGATATATTTTCACCCCTCATGGGCACTGTTCACTCGTGAGCCGCTCGTGAGCATCCTTTGAGCTGCCAAAAGTCCAAGAATTGATTCAAAATCAATTCTAAACCTTGGAGACATGATTGATACATCCAAAAAATATATTTTTAAGTGTTTTTATATATAAATATAACTTAGAATTCAATTGAAAGGTTAAGAAAACTTGTTTATCATTCATCATTTTCTTAAACATTCAATTGAGCTCTTAAAATTTCTTTTAAAAAATTCTTTGTGTATAACTCTTGTGAGAGTTGGTGAGTGATTAGAATAGATATTCTTGTTCTTCTATTTTCTAGGTTTAGAAAATGGGAAGTGAGATTCTATTCTAAAAGAATTGGTTTAAGTGTTTAGCCATTAAAACACTTGGGAATTTGGTTTTTGAGTGAGCCTTGAAAACTCAAGTTGTAAGGTTGTAAGAGTGAGCCATAAAACTCTTGTGTATTCTCAATCTTATGAATAAGATTATGGGTGATTAAAAAATCCTAACTTGGGGATAATTTAGGTGGAGACGTAGGATTATTATTGAATCTGAACTCCTTAAATATTTGTGTTCTTCATTCTTCCTTCCCAACTCTTACTCAATTCTTGTAAATAATTCCTTTAATTTCCTATTTTTATTCGATAGTCCTATTCACCCCCCTCTAGGACTCTTTCATTTTCAGATTAGCTTCAATTCCTCTGTGGGATATCATGAATCCCAGGAATTTACATGCCTTCACCCCAAAAACACACTTCTTTAGATTAAGCTTGATTTGGTATTTGTCCAGTATAGATTTGATCAAGGTCATCGGAGTGTTGCTCTGCATGTTGGCTCTTAACGATGATGTCATCCACATATACCTCTACGTTTCTCCTAATTTGATCTTGAAACATATGATTTATCAGTCTTTGGTATGTTGCCCTGACATTCTTCAACCCAAAGGGTATAACCTTGTAGTAATAAAGACCTTCATGAGTGATAAACGATGTATTTTCCTTATCTTTTTTCTTTATTAGTATCTGATGGTACCCTTGAGTAACATCCTTAAAGCTATATAAATTGTAACAGGCAATCGAGTCTATTAGTTGATCTATCATTAGTAACAGATAACTGTCTTTGGGGCATGCCTTGTTGAGATTAGTGTAATCTAAACACATTTTGTACTTTCTATTGGAATTTTTTACCAGCACCACATTAGCTACCTATTCTGGGTGTGTAACTTCTCTAATGAATTCGGCTTTCAGCAATTTTATATTTCCTCGGCGATAACCTTTTATCTCTCATATACGAAGTTTCTCTTTTCCTGAATGACTGGTTTAACTTATGGCTTCCCATCGCTTTATAAGCACTCTAAGAGAGTGCATTAACTTTACTTCCATCATCAATTAACAATCTTATATTGCAGTAGTACCTCCTATCTTATATAGCTCTCTTGGTTGGACTCTGCCTTTTAGCTAGGGTTATGCCTAAGCCATTTTTTCTGATCCATATTTGGATTTTGGATTTGGAAGTGTTTAGTGGCGTATACTTTTCTGCCTCCTTTCCAAACCCTTCCACTGAATTTTTGAAGTTTGTTCGCTCGAAACTGGGCCTTTTTGGTCCTAACCTTTCATCTTTTCTGACTGGTGCTTTCTCGTCATCCCAGCGTATCCTTCTATCTTCATCCATTTTTATCATTTTTATTGTTATAGCCATTACCTCAGTGAAGGTGCTAGGTTCTTTTGTCATTATCTTCTCTTTGAGCTTCCCCATTCGGGTGCCATTCTTCAAAGCCTCTATGACTACTTTGTCAATCAAAATTTTATCTAAATAACTACTTTATTAAATCAATGCAAATAGCTTCTTAGTGATTCTGTGGCCTCCTCTCTGCACATCCAAAAATCATTGATGTTTTTGGCAAGAGGGACATTAGTGATGAATCGAGTCTAGAATTTCTCAGCTAATTCTTCAAAGGATGAGATAAAATTCTTAGGCAGCCAATGAAATCACTTTTGAGCATTCTTGGTGAGTGTACTAGGAAAAACCATGCACATGATTCCATTATTTACATTCTAAAGTAATATCCTAGTCCTAAATAAGGACATGTGGTTGATTAGATATCTGGTTCCTTCAAACTGATCTAACTGAGGCATTCTGAATTTGGTTTGGATCTTCGTTCCATATTATTTTACTTATAAAAGGTGTCTTTCCTTCCATAACACATTCATCTTCTTTCCTCCGCCCAGTACAAGCTTTATGCATGACTTCTTCAACTTTTTAAGCTATCTTTGAATCATCCAGGGTTGGGATTATTGAGTTAAATTCTCCTTCCAAAGCTTTATAACTCTTTTTATTTCCACCAGACACATTTAGAGCTGGTGATAGTGGTGCTTGAATCAAGGCATTCAACTATTGTTGCATTAAGTGCATTTGGGTTTGGATGTTTGAATCAGTGCTTCTTTACTCCTCGAGGGTAGGTTGAGTGTTTGAGTTATTGTGTTAAGGTTTGGTATGAAAGGTATGAGTCTGTTGTTATGCTATAAAGGAACTTAATAAGGGAAGTCAATGCCTAGTGTTGGCCACCCTTAAGTGTTGTTGGTTGAACTGTATACTTCAGGTGGGGCCTGAGATAAGGGTCCAACATGCTGAAAGGGGGTTGACAAAATTATTGGTTGAATGGGTGCTGATGGGTTGATTGGAGGAATAGGGGTTGATGGGTTAATATGCTTATCTGGGGTTGAGATTGATGGTGGATTAGAAGTCATAATGTCAATATCTCATTCAATATATGCTTAATGGCTTTTAACTCAAGAGTTTTCCATAGATGGCGCCATTTGATAACTTGTTTTTGGAACTCCTGAGCTTAAGCCCTGCAAGGAATCAAAGAAAGGTAAGGTAAAAGGTGGGGTAAATTCTCACAAACCCTCCTATGCCTAAGTCAGAGAATGTAGAGGTAGAGTTTAAAGAGATAAAAAGAGCAAAAAATATGAGAGAATAAAATAAATGAGAATGAGAGATATGAGATCCTAGTTATAAAGATAGTGATGCTCAAATCTGAGAGAAATATGATTCTTTTTTTATAAAAGTCTTGTGCCTATGTAGAGAGTGTTTCTTCATATTCGGAAGTTTTCTTAATTAGGAATTTTTCTCATATTTGATTTGGGCATCCTTTATTTGTAAACAATCCCTAGTAAAATAGGAATATGTGTATGGAATATTAAGAAATATAATATATGTTATGTGTTATAGATTTAATGTTCGAATATATCACATGTAAAGCAAACAATTCTTGCTCTTTTTTAAGAGATAAGCATTGTGTCGGGAAGAAGTAACCCCTGCGTCACTTCTCCACTTCCGTCCCATTCAGTGGCTGTCCTCCTATAATACTTTTCAACTTACTGACTATTTTTTATTTTTTTTTGGAACCTCACTTCCTTAGATGCCTGTACGATACCTAGTGCTATTGCACCATAAAAATGCTGACTTTATTTATTTATTTTATCTTTTCATGATACATTCTTCGCAAAATGTAATTATTTTGAAAAAATTATAAATTTAGTGTTTGAAGTTTGTGATTTTTTTATTTAAATATTTGAATTATATTTTTTTATTTAAATATTTAAATTTTGAAAAAAATATATCAATTATGTATATTTGATCTATTTTAAGTTGAATGTGTATTTAGTCAACTCAAATAGAATCTAATTTTTTTTAGTTTATAAGTCTTTTTTTTTTCAACTCATTCTTATTTAAGTGTCTAAACTTTGAAAAAATATATTTACCATATGTATTTGACCTATTTTAAGCTAACTGTGTTTAATGAACTCAAATGAGGTTCACTTTTTTTCAGCTCACATGCCTTTTTTTAGCTCATCCTCTACTATTGTCCACTTAAGAAAAGGTAAAGATAGTTGGAAAAAGTGGACCTCATTTGAATTGACTAAGCATATAGTCAGTTTAAAATAAGCTGAATACACTTGATTGATATGTTTTTTCAAAGTTCAGATATTCAAATAGAAAAAAATAATAATTTAGACATTCAAAGAGAAAAATCACAAAAGTTCAGACACCATATTTGTAATTTTTTTAATTATTTTTTACTATTTTCACTTTTGATATTACGCTTTAATTTGCATTTATTTAAAGAAAAATTACAAATTTAATGTTTAAATTTTGAAAAAACATATCAATAAAGTATATTCAGTTTGTTTTAAATTGATTATATTCTTAATCATCTCAAACAGAATCCACATTTTTTCAACTATCTTTACCTTTTTTTCAATGGATAATAATGAGGATGAACTAAAAAAAAATGACATGTGAATCCTATTTGAGCTCCAGTCAACTTAAAATAAACTAGATTCATTTGATTGATATATTTTTTTAAAGTTCAGACACTCAAATAAAAAATTATAAAAGTTTAGAAACAAAATTTATAATTTTTACTTTATTTAAAAAATTAATTGACATGATTTCTAAGGTTTCTTTTTTCTGTAGTGGAAGACATCCCTTTAACAAGCTGCAATATAGCGATAGATATAGGATAGTTCTCCGGAGCTTCCGTCGATAGCCATGTCTCCTTACCGTCACCTTCTCCTTTTTTCTATATTAACTCTCATAGCCATCATTTTCTTATGCTCTTTCTCTCCATCTTTCGATCCTCACAGTCAAATTAAGGAGCAGTTTCACAACTTACTTAGCAAGGAAACCCAAGAATCGTGAAGGAAAACTAGAAAGCATCTCGTGGGAAAGATCTTATCTCCTAGAATCTACACAGCATGCTGTTTGTTACAAAAACCAATCAAAGTTTGGAGCTTTGTCAATGGCATTACCATTGCTAATCAATTTAATAGCTACTGGAAATTAGCCAGGGAAGGTTTTCTTCTGTTGCCTTTCTTCACCAACGCCAAGTGCTTCTGGGTTCAAATACTTGGTTTTCCTTTGAACCAAATTACTCGGGCGCATGCAGCAAGGATATCTCAGGCCCTGTTTGAAGATTGATAACTTATGGTTTGTGGCTCTATGTGGAACCATCAAAGAAGGCAGTTCTTCACCCTTCAAAGTCCAACGAGTATGGAACGTTCACAGTGATGCTTTCAAGTTACAAAGAAAATCTTTCTCTAAGTACCGTTGCTGCTTCTCCCTGCACAGCGCGTACTTCCCAATTGCTACCTGCTACGAGTTAGGATTATAGTGATCATCTGAAAGCTTCTCCTAATCAATTTCCCTCTCACAGTAGGTGGCTCCAGTTTCGGGAAGATGGCAGTAAGGAAGTGACATTGGGATTTGCTTTAAATTCGCCTGCTGGCTTGAAATCTAAAAGAAAGGGGCCTTTATTTATGAAAGATGAAGAAGCCCAGGCCTATCTTGTAATATCTCTACGTAACAAAAATGCCAACTGATCCAGTATACATTAGGTTTCTTTTTGGTTTGCTTGCTATAAGTTAGTCTTATGTATTTACTTCTACATGTAGGCTTCTTGTTAGTAGAAGTAAAAAATAGCAACTAGCTTTTATTTGCTGGTGTCGGCTTATTGTAATTGGCTTTCTTTGCTGTTCAATGAATCTTAATTTGGTCAAAAAAAAAAAAAATGAAGACATCCCGTTGGATTTTTCAGTCAATTCTCCTATCCACATGGTATCTCATAATTTTCACCACCAAACCTAAAGAACAGAGTTATTCAGAAAAAATAAAAAAACTAAAGACTAGAGAAACAATAAAAAGCAAAAAATAAATGCTGAAGGGCTTAATGGTACCAAAAGTATAATCTTGTCTCAAGATACAATCAAAATAATTTGATCTACCGTACAAATCTAAAGCGCGTCTTATCGTCTCTTGCCTCCAATGGAAACAGCAGCATTGGCTTCTATAGCATCACTTTTGGGCAGGACCCTGACGATGTCCATGGCCTATTTCAATGTGGCGGTGACTTCAGCAATGATGTCTACGTGTCACTTTTGCCACTCAGGACATTGTCAAACGTTGCCCCATAGAAAAGGGGGCCGTAGTCTGGTACGGTGAATGCCTCCTGCATTACTCACACGAATCGTTCTTATCCAAGCGGGACACAGACCCTTGGATTTACTTCGTGAATACGCAGAATATATCAATTCAAACTAGTTTTAACGAGCTTTTAGGAACCACTCTTAGCAACGCAGCTGCTGAGGCTTCATCAGATGCCAGAAAATTTGCAGTTAAAGAAGCAAATTTTACGGCATTTTAGAAACTGTACAGCCTTGTGCAGTGTACTGGGGATCTGTCCACCGCTGGTTGTGCACAATGTCTTCAGACAGCTATCTTAAGTTTGCCGATTTGTTGTAGTGGAAAACAAGGAGGAAGAGTCTTGACTCCAAGTTGTTATCTTCATTATGAAGTGTACCCTTTTTATAACGCTACTGCAGTTCAGCCACCACCGCCACCGCCTTCTCCTCCACCGCCTATAGGTTCAGGAACACCACAAGCGGAAAGTAAACTTATAACTTTATTCATACAGTTTAATTTATTTGTTTTAAATTCAAATTGTATCATATTATTAATTAATATTATCATGTTCTAGGAAATTGTTTATGAATGTATTGTCATCATATCATTTACAAGTGAATAAAATTTGTTAGATTATACATCTGGTAGATGATAATATTTGAGGTACTATGGTATATAATTTATTTTTTGGTCATACGATAATCTTTATTTTAAATCTATTGAAAAAAGTTTCGAAAGTTTAACAAGATTACCATTTTTTTTCAAGGTTTGAACCGTGAAACCCAGCATGCCGGTATAGCATGTATTAGTCACATACCAAAACATGATAAAAAAAAAATTGAATTACCAATTTTGACCCAACACAAAAAGGAAAGTAACAGAATAAAAATTTCAGAGGGATCGTTATTACTATCCAACCCGTGACATGAGGCATTTTCCTTACTTAATATATGTTGTGTGTGAATTTATGCAGGGAAAAGCGGCATCTCAACTGTTACAATAATGGCCATTGTTGCCGCGGTGAATGTCCCTGTTGTGATTGTTTTAGAATTCGGATTAATTTTTAGTAATAATAATAAAAAATTAATTTGAGAATTATTGTAGAAGTTATTAGAGTGTAATTGATTATACTAAAAATCATTTTAAGATATATTCTCAGAAAAAAAGGAGAGTCACAATGGTCCCACTTAAAAATCACTATCTTTACACAAAATTTTATCAAAACAAATAATTTTAATAGCATAATAATTAACAACTATACCCGACAATAGCTATTAAATAGACATAAAAAAAAACATCAAAATTTAACGAGATTCGACCAATTATGTCTACGTCCTCAGATACTATCAAAATAATATTTCACTAAATGAGGAAATATTACAAAAGAGAGAGAAAGAATATAATTGTCTAAATATATATAAGAGGCAATTTGGGATGAGATTAACTAAAGGGGGAGGAGTCTTTTTATAGGCAAATGACTCCTCCATATTCTTGCAAAATCCCAATGTGGGATTTTGTCAAAAAACAACAAATCTCTACCTTGGTAAAATCCCATACAATTCTCTCACAAATCCAACCTTTAGTAGTATCTGCAAATTTCACCTTTCAATTTGTAACAATATTGATCAAGTTTAAACAATGTTTAAAATTAATCGCAATTACCACTTTTGTCATCATATTAGCAGGGTTCTTAGTAGTTCAAATATTTTGGATTATGCCTCCACCTTCTTCTAGAATCTCTCGTACAAAGTGATATAAAAAATTGGTATGCTTCGTTCTTGCATGATAAACCTAGTTCTTTGCTAAATGAATAGCACTCTGATTATCACAATGCACTTTGATATGCTTCTGCTCCATCCTTAGTTCACTAAGCAACCCTTGAAGCCAAATTACCTCCTTTAAAGCCTCTGTAACTGCCATATACTCTGCCTCTGTAGTAGACAAAGTAACTGTTGACTGTAAGGTGAACTTCCAATTGACTAGTGCCTTTGCAAAAGTAAACACATAACCAGTAGTTGATCAACGCTTATCTAAATCATTAGCATAGTCAGAATCACAATACCCAACTACACACTGACCATCTTGTCTATCCTGCTGAAATACCAAACCAAAATGTACGATGTTCAGAATATACCGTAGAATCCATTTCACAGCTTGCCAATGCTCCTTTTGAGGATCATGCATGTACCTGCTCATAACCCTAACTACCTGTGAAATATCGGGCCTCATACATACCATCGCATGTATCAAGCTACCAATAACACTTGCATATGGTACTTTTGACATATGTTCTCGTTCTGCATCATTCTTCGGTGATATGGATGCACTAAGCTTGAAATAAGGAGCAAGTGGTGTACTAACTGGTTTTGACTTTTCATTCATGCCAAAATGTTTTAGTACCTTCCTCAGATATTCTTTATAAGACAAATAAAGCCTCCCTAATTTCCTATCTCTGGATATTTCCATGCCAAGAATCTTCTTTGCTTCACCAAGATCCTTCATCTCAAACTCCCTGTTCAATTGAGTCTTCAATTTCTTAATCTCTATCTGACTCCTGGAAGCTATCAGCATATCATCAACATAAAGAAGAAGATATATATAGGATCCATCTTGTAGCTTGTGCAAATACACACAATGATCATATTTGCTTCTCGTGTACTTTTGTGCTATCATAAACTTGTCAAATCACTTATACTATTACCTCGGAGATTGCTTCAATCCATACAACGATTTTTCCAATTTACAAACCATCTTTTCTCTACTAGCAACTTTGAATCCATCTGGCCGAGTCATGTAGATTTCCTCATCCAAGTCTCCATGTAAAAATGCAGTTTTTACATCCATCTGAACTAGTTCCAAATCCAACTGTGCTACTAAAGCCAATAAAATTATGATGGAGGAATGTTTTACAATTAGAGAAAATACTTCATTATAATCAATTCCCTACGTTTGTGCGTAACCTTTAGCCACCAATCTTACTTTGTAGTGAACATTATCCTTGTTAGGAAATCCACCTTTCTTTACATATACCCATTTGCACCTAATTGCCTTTTTTCCTTTTGGAAGACTAGCTAATTTCCATGGCTGATTCTTTTGAAGGGATTGCATTTCTTCATTCATGGCGATCCTCCACTTTTCATGTTTTGAACTTTGGATTGCTTCATTATTAAGTGGCAGGAACATCATCTTTTGTAATTGATGATGCAGAAGAGACCATATCAGCATAGCGAGCAGGTTGTCTAATGGTCCTCTTCCCCTTCTTTAATGCAATTGATTCATATTGCTGTAAAGGTTCTTAGGTTTGAACCTCTTCTTTATTTGACTCTTCTTCTACCATAGGAGAGTCATCATCACTTTCTATATTGGCTGGAAAAATTCTGTTGCCATCAAACTCCACTTGTTTGGGAGTACCATCTGTTTGCTCCATTTTTTCTGAAATCACCTTTCTTAATATGGTAGACTCATCAAAGGTAACATCCCTGTTGAAGATTACTTTCTTTATTTCTGGACACCAAAGACGATAGCCTTTCACACCAGAAATTATCCCCATAAAGATTGCCTTATGTGTTCTTGGATCCAGCTTTGACTCCTTAACATGGTAATATGCAGTAAAACTAAACACATATAAGGAATTATCTGTAGTATGTTTTCCAAACCATTTCTCCAATGGCATTTTACCACCAATAGTATTTTACCACCAATAGTAGTCGATGGTAGGCGGTTGACAAGGTGACAAACATATACTACAGCCTCAGCCCAAAATTCTTTGCCCAACCTAGCATTGGACAACATACACCGAACTTTCTCCAACAATGTTCGGTTCATTTGCTCTGCCATCCCATTTTATTATGGTGTATATCTGATAGTGAAGTGTTTGACAATACCTTCATCTTCACAGACTTTCAAAAATGGATCATTTTTTAACTCTCTACCATTGTTTATGCGGAGACATTTAACTTTTCTGCCTGTTTGAGTCTTCACCATCTTTTTTTATTTAAGGACAATTCCTAGCACCTCATCCTTCATCTTAATTGTATACACCCATACTCTTCGGGAAAAATCATCAACAAAGAAAATGTAATAGTGTTTTCCTCCCAATGAAGCATTCTTGGAAGGCCCCCACACATCTAAATGAACATAATCTAGAATTCTCTCAGTATTATGGATGGTTGTTCCAAATTTTACCCCTGTCTTCTTCCCTTTGATGCAATGCTCATAAAGATTCAATTTACAAGCCTGAGCTCCTTTTAATAATCCTTGATCTATTAGCAATTTCAAGGATTTTTCTCCAGCATGCCCCAAGCGCATATGCTATAACCTGGTTATTTCTAACTCCTGGTCATTAGTAGAAGCTACTGCTGCTGCTATCCCAATAATTGTACTACCCAAAAAGTAATACACATTATTTCTTTTTTGAATCCCTTTCATTATAACAAGTGTACCAAAGATGATTCTCATTATTCCATCTTTTGCCTTTACTTTGAAACCTTTTAACTCTAAGGTTCCTACAAAAATGAGATTCCTCATCAAATCTGGCACATAATGAACACCTGTTAAGGTTCTGATTGATCCATCCTTATTTCTTAAGTAAACTAAAACAATCCCATATGTGTTAAGAGGGGCATTATTCGCCGTGTAAACAACTCCACCTTTTAGTTCTTTAAAGTCAAAGAACCATTCTCGATTGGGAGTCATATGATAACTACAAGCTAAATCTAGCAACCATGAACTCGAACAACTAGTTGATGGTGTAACAGCAACTGAAAGATCTAAATCTGTGTCATCACACTCAATTACATTTGAGTTTGAGACAACATTTCCCTTTCCAGGTTTTCCTTTGTCCTTTAGCTTGGGACAATCTTGCTTCCAGTGCCCTTTTTCTCGATAAATGGCACATTGATCTTTGCTCAGTTTGGACATTGACTTTGATCTCCCTCTCCTTCCTTTATTCTAGCTCTACGAACGGCCTCTAATAATAAGAACTTCTACTTCAACACTTGTATTTTCTTGCTTTTCTTTCTTTTACAATTCATAACTATACAAGGTTGCAGTTACTTTACTTAGAGACACAATAACTTTCCCATGAAGTAGAGTAGTTTCAAGATACTCAAACTCATCAGGACGTGATCCCACCAACATTAGAGTTAGATCTTCATCATTAAAAGTCACGTCCATATTCATCAAATCAGTTACTAGCTGATTAAAGCTAGTAATATGATCATTCATCGTGGTACCTGGGAGATAATTGAATCGGAACAATCTCTTTTTCATGTAAAGTTTGTTCTGACTGCTTTTCTTCAAGAATTTCTCCTCCGGTGCCTTTCATAATTTACTTTTAGAAGTTTCTTTAGAAAATGCATACTTCTACTCCCTAGAAAGACACGATCAAATTGTACTACATGCTAATCTATTGATCACCTTCCATTCTTTCTCCTCAACATCATCTAGTTTCTCTCCTTCAATAGCAATATCTAGACCCTACTGAAAGAGGGCATCTAGAACCTCACTTTGCCACATGCCGAAATGACCAGTGCCATAAAAAATTTCCATCGTAAATCTAGCATTTTTCATAGCATTTCTTGCCAAAATTAAAGATAAAGAAGCTATTGACACCGATGTGGATACTTTTGTGCTGTCTGCCATTTTTTCTACAAATTCTATTTAATAGTTGTCAATGCAAAATGCCAATTAGCCCAAGGAAATTCTTTTTGATGTGGAAGATCAGCCTAAGCTGCAACCACAAAGCATATTAAAATTAACCAAGAGCTCTGATACCAATTATTATGGAATTCAGGTTAATTTTCACCAATAATAACAAAAATCACCTTAAGAACTATTGCATAAATAATTAGAGTGTAAATGATTGTACTAAAAATCACCCCAAGGTATATTCCCATGAAAGAGTGGAGGGGTCACATTGAACCTACTTAAAAAACCACTCTCCTTAGATAAAATTTTCACCAAGACAAGTAATTTTAATAGCACAATAATTAACAATAACTATACCTAACAATAGCTATTAAATAGACATTAAAAAGAATACCAAAATTTAACGAGGTTTGGTCAATTATGCTTACACCCTCGGACACTACTAAAATAATATTTTACTAAATGAGAAAATATTATAAAAGTGAGAGAAAGAATACAATTGCCTAAATATATAGGAGAGACAATTTTGGGATGGAAATAACTAGAGGGGGAGGAGTCCTTTTATAGCTTAAGGACTCTTCTAAATGTTTAAAACTTCCCGAAGTGGGATAAAAACATTTTGCCAAAAATAACACTTATCACATTGTTACACGTTTGTAGTTATCTATACTACTTGTACTTTGCATATAAAGCATATTGCTCTTCTCAGCAATATAATTGTATTTGCCTTAACTTCTTTACTACTTTTCAATTCGTTACCAATTTCCTTTTTCTCAAACAATGATGCATATGCATGTTGTTGTATTCAATCTAAGGTGCATCAAGCTGACTTTAAAATTAAGTGAGGAATCCTTTAGGCCCTAATAACTCCGAATTAATATTTTTCTTATGGAACCTACATGGATGAGGAGAATAGATAAAGGGGCGGGGTTTCCCCTATAAACACTTCGAAGCTTAAGTTAGTAATGGTATGAGGAAAAATATAATAAAGTAAATAGGCATAATAGAGTAGAGAATAAAGAGTAATTACTTGTATGATGTGATGATGGAGTGATGAAATGATGTCTTGGTGATGTTGTATGATGAGAATGAGAACATGAATGACATAAGATGTATTTATAGGAGAAGATATTGCTCAAACCTCTTAGGAATATGATTCCTTAGTATTGTAGGATTGCCTTATTTAGGACAGGAGGAGACTTCCTTTGTAGTTAATCTTCTTAATTGAAATAGACTTCTTTATTAAGATTTCTTCTTATTCAAGTAATTCTCCTATTTGGGGGAAATATAACCCTTATTAAAATAGGATACTGATATGGGTTATCAAGAGTCCTCCCTGAAAGTATGTTCAGATATTTATGTTTGATGTATCCGGGTTTATAAGATGATGTAAAACGTCATTATATCTGCCTAGGGAGAGAGACTGCTTCAGTAATTGCATCTTATATGGAAGGGTGAGCTAAAGTGGCCAGCCTCAGTCATAGGAAAAGATAAAGCTCGATACCGAGTCTTGAAATCATCGTATGAGAACATTATTTGAAGTGCCAGTTCGACTTGAGTGCACAAAATCTACAATAAAAAAGGATATGTAATGGATTAACCCATCAGTTCGAAGGCGATGTGATGGAACCAATCATCATTGGAGTTTTTATGCTTGGTGCATTAAAAGCATGGCCCGAATGCCTAACCTCAGTACTATAAAAGCGACTTAAGGGTGCCAACTTCAGTCACTAGACTAATGTGTGAGGCTTAGATGCTTGGTGCAAGGACGCAAGACTTACATGCTCGGAACCTCAGTATTATAGAAGCGATCTGAGGGTGCTAACTTCAGTTACTGGACTTAATCTTAGTGCATTAGAAGCGCGGCTCGAGTGCTGTATAATGCTGCTCAATTTATGAACTTTAATAACTCAGTCAATGGCAGCTGCCTAGTCAAAATAATGATTGATGTTGAGTCTGGACATTATTGTTGTAGATGTTTGATTTTCTGAGCATTTATTGTTGGTGGTATTTTTGCAAAAGGTAGGATGTTGGGATCCTAGTAGTGAGTCTGAGCCCTTTCAATCTGAGCTCCACAATATGGGATAGTATTTTAGTGAGGATTTTTAAAATGATGGAAGGTGGGTTTTAAAGGACCAAATTTGGGTTTGCCCAATCTGAATTGTGAGATGAGCATTTGTAATTTAAGTGAAGGGTCAATGTTGCACACCGCCTCTAAAATAGAGGATAATATATGATGCTGGCTAAGATGTCTTGGAATTGCCCTTTTATTTATCCGACTGTGTGGCAGATATACTTGACTCTATTCTTGAAATTCCCTTATTAGATATTCTCTGAAATTTTAAAGATCTGAGGTAAAATAAGATTTACCTGAGTGCTATTTGATCTAGCTTTGAGCAGGAACCACCATTTATTGTATGAGCATGAGTGAGTGCTTGTTCGCCTTAGTGTTGCCTGACAATGTGTCTAATGTCTTTTGACAATCTCTACATGTTGATGCCGAGTGAGATGATCAGAGTGTTTGATCGTTTGGACTGATGGGTGCTTAAAGTAACGTCTTCAATAAATACGTTTTCCTTATCTATAGTAATAAACAAAAGAAAAATAGTTTTGGGATTGTATAATTGATCTCATTTGATGGTCAGTCCTTATGTAATAAATATATCAAATGTAATTGATGTATATTTTGCATGAATAATAATCATGTATATATGGACGAGCATCTATGTGTAGATGTGTAAGCGTACTTATGTGATAAGCTATAAATATTCATATAATAATAAATAAGATAAATAAAATAAATAATATTAAGAGAAGCTAGAGAAACTTATCTCCTGATGTACTCTTGTCCCTCCTTTGAATTCATGAATATTTATGTTCGTCGTTTGTTTTAATTATTGCTCGAATGACCTTGTCTTTGAAGATGCTGCCTAAGCTTATATGTATCCAATTGCATGAAAATGTAATACTCTGAAATTAACATTTGGTTATAGTGCTCATCTCCTTTCTGAATAGACGAATATTTATGTTCGTTGTTGCTCAGTGGTTGTCGATGTATTTGAAGGTCTCTCCATGATCTATGGTGTTGATGTAATTTGACTATCTAAGAACGTCTATGTCATTGTCTGAGTTTTGAGTATATTATACTCCTTGGCACCTTGTACTAATGTTGAATATCGTTGAGTTTCGAATGCAAATCTTTCTAGATTCAATGCTTGAGGCTTGCTTGGATATCCATGGTTGTAACAACAGAGACTTAAAAGCTTAAGAATTAATAGGTTTTAATACCATAGTTTAAAGTTCAGATGTTCAGACTCGAATGCTTGGAATCTTTGATGCTCGAACTTATATGCTCATAATCCTTGATGCTCGGACTTGGATGCCCAGACTCCCTGATGCTCGGACTTAGATGCTTGGAATCCTTGATGCTTAGACTTGGATGCCCAAACTCTTGATGCTTGGACTTGGCTGCTCAAAATCCTTGATGTTTGAACTTGGATGCCCGGACTCTTCCATCCTTGCTTACTACTCAGAGTCTGAGTATCCATGAAATCAATGCTCGATAATAGATGCTTGGATTTCCAAGGCTTTAGTGGACGATACTCATGTTGTTCGGATGCTTGGAGTCTGAGTGCTTATGAAGGGTGCATGTTGGATGCCCAATGTCCTAAGCTTGATGCTCGAATATCAAAGACTTCGATGTTCAGTGAAAACTTATTTATGTTCTTTGATGCTCAGACTCAGATTCTTTGATGCTCAGACTCGAGTGCTCGATGGTCTTATGCTTTAAAACTTCATTGCTAAGAGCTTGCATTTCTGATTATTCTCCAAATTTGGTGGTGCTTTAGTGCTTGATTAACTCAAATATCCTAGTGTCAGTGCTCGAAAGCTTGGTGCTCGAAAGCTTGGTGCTCAAAAGCTCAGTGCTTTGAAGCTCGATGCTTGAAATCTCTAGAAGTCAGTGTCCGATATTTGATGTTTAATGTTCACTTAATATTTGGTTTCAGTTTTGAGAACCATTCATCGAATACTCACATTCTGATCTAGGTGTCTAACTGCTTTTAGACTTCAATGCTCGGATGCCTAGCAAATATTTAGTAATTGAAGCTTGGTTTCTAATTTAAGAACACTATGTATAAGGACTCGATGCTTTTTAGTGCTTGGGCAACTTAGCAGTACTCAGTGCTTGATGAAGCCTTGATTGGTGCTTGATGCTCAGTGTTCAGTTCTTAATCTGAGAGTTAACTTTAAAATCATCTTCTCGGTTCATCTGTTTCAAAACTTAGTAGGGCAGCCTTCGAGATTCGTATGATTCATCATGATGTCATTTGAGTATGCTAGAATTTATCCATCAAGCTCGAGATGAGTTTTAAATAGAAATGGAACTTAGATAAGAATTAGAATTCTAGATGTCCGACTATTTTTTGTACACAGCCTTTATGTCAACGGTTAGCGGTAAGAAGTTGCAGAACCTCATGCTCGATTCTCTTATTCTCTCAATATTCGGCACTCAGTTCTCAATGTTCCATAGGTGCTGGATGCTTGAGGCCCGACAATCAGTGGGTGCTCAATATTCATAACTTACTATTTGATGGGTATTCCACATTAAGTGCTCAGAGTACGATGACCGGTGGACATATTTAACTCCTTGGAATGCTTGATGTTCAGAGCTTTATGAAGGTGGCCAATCATCTTCTGAGCTGTTCTTGATCGATAGACATGCTGTCGCTAATGGTTATCCTGAGATCTTTATGCTCGTCAATGAGGGTAGATGGAAAAATCTTTAAACCTCTGTTGTGTTGATGACATGCATGTTGTAAAGGTGACAAATTGAATAAGATACTTATAAAACAAGTAAGTTTGTCTTATCCTAAATATTGTTTTAACGGAATAATAGAATTTTGGAGCTAGGTTCTAGTAAGCAATAATAATCCGAAATTGAATTTGGTTTATTCCCACAGACGGCACCACTTGATAACTCCGAATTGATATTTTGCTTATAAAACCTGCATAGATGAGGAGAACAGGTAAAGGGGTGGGGTTTTCCCCATAAACACTCCGAAACTTAAATCAGTAATGGTATGAGAAAAAAATATAATAAAGCAAATAGGCATAATAGAGTAGAGAATAAAGAGTAATTGCTTGTATGATGTGATGATGGAATGATGAAATAATATCTTAGTGATGTTGTATGATGAGAATGAGAACATGAATGATATGAGATGTCATGAAATGTATTTATAGGAGAAGATATTGCTCAAACCTCTTAGAAATATGATTCCTTAGTATTGTAGGATTATCTTATTTAGGACAAGAGGAGACTTCCTTTGTAGTTAATCTTTCTAATTGAAATAAACTTTTTTATTAAATTTTCTTCTTATTCAAGTAATACTTCTATATGGGAGAAATATAACCCTTATTAAAATAAGATACTGATATGGATTATCAGAACTAAAGAATTATTTGATTGTAATGTTAAAAGCACCAATGTTTTGTTAGATAATGATTTGAACCCAAAAGTTTCTAATTTCAGTGTGGCCAAGATTTCCGAGGTTGATTAAAAAAAAAATACAAGCAGAATTACTTGCAAGCTCACAAAATTTTATGGACAATTCACAGTTAGTTTTGGCGGTGTAGTCCTTGAAGTCATATTGGAAGGAAGAATAGTTCTTTCTGTGAAACAGATGTTGAAGATGACCTTATGACTTAAGTGAGTGGGATAATTTCAACTCTCTTATATAGCATTTCCAAAAAGAAATTTTATTGCATAACGTATCCTGAATTTTAAATTTTATCATAAACTCAATTTCTTTATTTTTGTTTTGTTTTAATTTTAAAATTTATTTATAATTGAGTATTAAATAGTAATTTAAAAAAAAATATGAGGTGAAAAATTTGATTTCAACTGATATTCATTTAAATATGTAAAACTACCCCTATTATATATTCTATCAAAATTTAAGTTATATAACATTTTTAATATATAAAATTATATATAGCTAGCCAATTTATTTCAAGAATTATATTAATCCAACAGGAACCTTGTGACTTATGTTGCCATTTACTCTACGTACGGAAACGGTGTCAAAATGGGAACATGTTACTTTCAATGCTGATCCATTTGATGGAAACTTGGATTTATTTGTCATCAATTTGGAATTCACCATCTCTAATTTATGAATCGAAGAGACTCAACTACACAATTCAAATAAATCGTTAACTCACGGATATGATCATTGTTCGATTTGGCTAAATTGCCAGAGATCTAATAGAAGACAACTTATAACTCCGATTCAGGATTTTTTATATTGTTGATATCATAATTTTATTACATATTTTAAAATAGTATTAAATTTTTATTTTTTTTTCTTTTCAATTACTGAAATTCTATTTTTATTTCAAATTAAAATATCTCGAATATATTTAATCAAATTTAGTATACATAACAACTAAAATAAATATATTTTTAATATATTTACAATATAAGTATCTCATTAAGTAGTTTAATTATATTGTAAACTCCATAAAATAAAATTTGTTAAAATTTTATTTTATTTTTATTTTATGGGACTTATAAGTAAATTTTGTTAAATGGAACTAATAAAATGGTTAGTTTGTTTAATAAAATGTTTACATGACGAATATACTAAAAATATATTTATTCTGTTTTCTATGAATACTAAATTTGATTGGATATATTCAAAGTATTTTAATTTGAAATAAAAATAGAATTTTTATAACTAAAAAAATTTAGCATCATTTTTAAACATGAGATAAAATTATGTACCAATCATGAGGGATCCCTCTGCTGGAGATCTAATAGAAGACAACTCATAACTCCGATTCATGATTTATTGTACCGTTGATACCATAATTTTACTTTATGTTTTAAAATAGTAGTAAATTTTTAATTTTTTTCTTTTCAGTAACTGAAATTTTATTTTTATTTCAAGTTAAATTATCTTGAATATATTTGATCAAATTTAACATACATGACAGCTAAAATAAATATATTTTTAGTATATTCACCATATAAGTATCTTATTAAGTAGTTTAATCATCTTGTAGACTTCATAAAATAAAATTTGCTAAAATTTGTTTTATTTTTATTTTATGGGGCTCACAAGTAAATTTTGTTGAACGGAGTCAATAAAATTATTAATCTGTTTAATAAAATGTTTATATGACAAATATATTAAAAATATATTTATTTGATTTACTATGAATACTAAATTTGATTGGAAATTTTTGAATTATTTTAATTTAAAATAAAAATAGAAATTTTTATAACTAAAAAAATTTGACACCATTTTTAAACATGAGGTAAAATCATGAGACAAGAAAAAATTAGCTTGACTTGCTTTGTTAACTTCTCGTGTTGTGTTGATTTGCTGCAGACAGCGTTAATTGCCAGCGCAACTGAAGGTGGAGACAATAAACCCAGCTTTAAAGTTATTGGTCTAGATAGCTGATATTCACCTAATTAATGAGTTTTTGCTTTTTGGGTTTGGAGACTTCAATAGCTAATTTATTTTAAAAATTATTTATAAATTAAAATTAAAATTCAATCAAATATAAAAGTAGAATTTTAAAAGTTACCTCAATAGTTTTATTTTATTACTATTTTTTATTAAGAGTACATATATTTTTAATATGTATAGTAATAAATAGTTGAATAAATAAAATAAAATAAATAATTAAAAAATATTTTTTAATTAAAATAAAAGATATAAATTTTTATAAAAATGAAGAAAAATATTTTATATGTAACAAAATTCAAGTGTTTTATATATATAGAATATTAAATATGTATTATAAAATAATTTTTTTTTATATTTATTATAAAATAATATTATAAATTTTATGAATTCAACAAATAAATTTATAATAATAATATTAAATTATGAAGAAAGACATTGTCAAACTTTGAACTTAATGTTGATGTATTAGTCCAACAGCAAGCATATGACTTCTGTTTCCATTTATTTTACGTAGGGAAACCGTATCAAAGTAGGAAAATATTACTTTCAATGCTAATCTATTTGATGGAAACTTCCGAGTTGACTGTAAACATCATCAATTTGGATTCACCATCTCAAGTTTATGAAACAGATCAACTCAACTACACAATGCTAATAAATCGTTAGTTCATGGATATGATCACTGCATAATTTGACTAAAGATATAATGGGAAACAACTCATAAAAAGTCATGAGACAGAGAAAAACGTAGCTTGCATTCACATGTCGTGTTCTATTAACTTGCTCCGACAGCAATACGTGCCAGCCAATCTCAATGTGGGTTAAATAGACCCTTCTTCAGAATTCTTGGTCTGAATAGCTGATATTCTTCACCTAATTAATGAGTTTTTTTGGGTTTGAACACTTCCATCATAAATTTCTACAAACTATAGCGAAAAATCTTATCACTCGACCTATAATTTTCGAAGTATATTTCTTTCAACTACCAATTAAATGTTACAAAGATCAGAAATAAACCTAAGAGAGGCAATGAAAATGGTCTGTTCAAGATTGCTGCTTTCACTGATATCTCCTTCAACTTCTTTCAAATTGGACAGCAACAGAAAAATACAAATAAAATAGCATGAAGTTTATGTGAAAATTTCAAATTGGAGAAAAACTATAGAAAAAGAAGAAGAAATTTATTACTATAGAAAATTGAATGCAAGAAAGCATTTAAATATTTTGCCGCAAAAAAAAAAAAAAAAAAGCATGTAGATATCATAAATTTTAGAATAAAATGAGGTTGAACATATCACAATTACTTGAATAAAATGTTTAGTACTAAAAAATAAAAAATAAAAATTGAGTACGTATATCGAAATAAAATTAAAGTATAATAAGTATATTGACATTTATTTTACATCAATTTAGGTGATTTAGAAGATTATGTGATGAATATTTTTAAAATAGTTTTTTAGAATTCTACTAAATGAATAATCGGTAAAATTTAAATAAAAAATTTAATAATAAAAAATAAATTGAACCATAGTATTCAAACTGCAATAAAACTAAAATTCGAATATCAGTGATACTTTTTAATCCAATACAACATATACGCTAATTAAAAAAAAGTTTTGCAGGCCAAGTGCTTCAATGAAAGACATAGATTAAAATAATATACTTCAACGACACTACCAACCACCGATTTATTATATACTTTATTATTTACTTTTTAAATGATGGTGTTTACCAATTCCAAACCTCATTTTCTCCTCTTTTTTTTTCCCCCTTATTCTACTTTCTTTTCCTTTTTTCTTTTATCGGTGTGAACAAAAGGCAATGGTAATTTTTCAGGACGGAGAACATAGCCTTATTCTAAGTTTGCACAATTTCTAAATGAAACAAATCAAAATTACTTAAAAAAATAAAAGTCTGTTTAAGGTAATTAGTTATATGGATACAATGAAATTATTATATGATTGTTAACACAAATTTCTTCTCCTAAAATTAATAAGCAAGAAAAATAGGAATAAATATTATTTTTGAATTTTATTAGAATAAAAAATTAGGGTACAATTTTTAATATAAATCTCTACAAGTGTTGATTAGAGTATTTGATGCTTTCCTTCATTAATAACGGGTTAAGAGCGTGAAAAGTTTGTTCTTGAATCTGTAGAAGATTTGATGCGAGTGTCGAAGAACTTACAATTCGGTTTTATGTAAAATTATGAAAAATGGCGTTAGTGACATTTTTGTAATTTTCAGCAACTATGAAGTTTCAGATTTTGGTGCTACAGAACACTAATTTGATTGGAATTGACCTAATGATCACAAGTCACTAACTTTGCTTGTGAATTACGTTGCTTTTTGGGTAAATTTAATCGTTTAGGTCTCCAAATTAGTAGTTTTCTATTTTTAATTGTTTTAGGATTTTTTCCTATTTTGTTAGATATTCTTTTTATTTAGGGTTTTTTCCTTATTTAAGTTTTGTTTTGGGACTTTCGGCTGTCATTATGACTAATAAGATTTCAAATTTTTTTTTATTCCTAAAATTCCTTGAATTTTGATGCATATTTCCTGAATTTGCGAATTACAAGTTATAAAATATTGGTGTTTGACAGTCATGCGTGATTCAACAAATGTTAATTCCTTGATTATCACTCTTCCGCTACGTTAAGATTTCTCCTTTGATTTTGGTGAAGAAGATGGGTTGAATCCACAAATAGTTATGAACACCGCTTGAAGACTTGTGTTTGGAGAATTGAAGACTTGAACACCCTTTAATTTGTAGATGAAGAAGTATTGATGATTTGATAGAGTTGTCTTGATTTTTTATCTTCGTGTCCCCTTCAAATGAACCACATATACTCCTATTCATAGAGAATTTGAAAAGGTACATTTATGATATATTTTTTTATAAGGAAAGAATATATATTTTCTACTTAATTGGAAAATAATATATTCTCTTTGTATTTTAGGTAAGAATATATTTTTTTTAACTCTTGTCTTTTTTACAAAAAAATATATATACATATTCTCCATATATATTTTACCTTATATAGACATAATATATTTTTTATATCTTTTTATTTAGTAATTGATATATTAAATATTATTGGACTTTAATTAATTAATTAATTAATTAATTAAAATTAATTATCAAATAATTTTTGCTAGCTCAATTGAGATAAATTCAAATTTATTAATGAGTTTTGAAAAATTATATATAAATGCCCCACGAGACGTGATCGCATAACTCTTTAAAGTAATCATGTCTCAATTTTTTAATTTAATTGTCATTTTCGATAAAAACATTTAATTTAAATTACTAAAAGCATATGGACACCTTTAATAATTTAAATTATGTAATTTTGACTTCAATAAATCATTTGAGAAGTTTGAACCGTTTCACCACTTAGCTTTAATCAAATGTTGTTGGCCCAAGCATATACAACCATGATCTGCGCGTATGATTTGAAGCTTGGTTTTTATTCTTATTTGGCCCATCAAAGACCCAAGTTGCACTTGTAAAATTTCTCTGTATCCTGCTTCTTGACAAAGAAATAATTGTCTAGAATTTCCTTAATTTGAATAAATTAATATTCCAATTGAGGAGCCGTGGAGCATCTTTTCCCTTTGATTATCATGCTTCCTACTCGAGAAATTATTATGCCTTCCAATTGTAAGTAGGGCAAAAGAAAATTCCTCTTTCAAATAAAATATCCCTGTACGAATTGTTACTCACTCCTCTATATAAACAACATATCGTCATAAAGCAGGAATTTCAACAGATGTATTGGCGTTCTTCGTCTTTTTCTCTCAAGTCTTGAAAGAATTCTTTTCATTCATTGCCCAGAAGGTGACTTGGCCATGCTTTTTAATTTGAACCATGAAGATTCATTCCTTCACGTCTCCTTGTGTTTATTCAATTGTTTATTGGAGGGGCCACCATTTGCTTTACATACTGTTTATTCAACTGTCACACGTAGGACCACCATTTGCTTTACCACTTTTGGGAGAAAAGGACAAATAAGATTTTTCTTCATCGATTTGTGAGCCCAACTTCTATTCTTCATTCAACAAAATTGTATCTCTACATTGACTTCTTCCAAAAATAAATTGTATTTCTGCATTGTGGAGACCAAAGTGAAGAATTTGGACCTGGCCAGGTCAAGCTATGTGTGACTGATTTTTTTTTTTTTTTTTTAAGGTTTGCATGCCCTTTTTTCTTTTGAACGACCCTCTTTTTTTTTTTTTTACTCTTGTTTTCTAATTTTTCTTCTCTTTTTCTTTTCTTTATTTGATTCCTTTTCCAAATTGACTTTTTCTTTTTTTCTCTTTTTTAGTTGGACAATCAAACTTCTAACTTGAGCTACAATTTTTTTTTTAAGGACTTTTTTCATGACTGCACTTTCTTTAAAGGGTAACTTAAATTCTACACCTCAACATGATCGTTTTTCAAAGATATTATTTCTTCAGCATCAACAAATTTTCTTATTTTGGCTGACAAAGCTTCGAAAATGGAGGATGACACTACACTTGCAGTCTACACTCCTGATGTTGGTGACTTTGCTCCTTTATGGTCTTCTTCTAATGGACTTCTACACTTGTCATCTTGGAGTTTGGAAACATCATGAGACATTTATGACTCCAAACTTGACACCATCACTTCTTTAAGGGTCACGTTGCTGCAATCTACACTTCATGATGCTAAACCTTCATCTGACGCTCTTCACCTGTTGAAATACCGCGTCATCAATGGTGAATCTTCATGGACATCATTTTCTTTATTCTTGGGTGAAGCTACCTACATTGAATGCTACTCGTAATGGATCGAAGACATATTAGTGAGCAATAAGCAGCTATTGATTATTGCAAGGCTCTATGATGTCGTTTATGCTTCTTTCTTCCCGAATGTTAGCACGATCGTGTTTTGCATCACATGGCCATGCATGATCAATGCACACCCGTGTTTCTTTCTCTGACTTTTCTGAATCTTTGACTTTTCTTCACACATTTAATTTCTACATATAAAACAAAACCTTAGTGAGAAGAATACAAAAATTAAACAGAAAATATAAAACACCTAATTTATTTAATTAATGCATGATTATATTTATATTTTATTTAAATGTCCTAATATTTTTTAAATGCTAAATTTATTAATTATTATGTAGAAAATGGAAAATTATGCAACTAAAATGAAATGTTATTAAATAAAAAAAAAGACTAAAGAGTGTAGACTTTAATAGTTGATTGCAATTATCATCTTCCTTCCATGCTTACTATATATACAGATGGCTTGCTGAAAGATTCGAGACCTATTTTGCTTCAAATTGTCAAAGTTCTCTTGTAATGGCTAATTATGTTAGTGAGCAGATGGCAAAATTTTTTGAACACTCTGAAGCTCAGGACCTTTTTAATGGCCCATCAAGACAAATTTATTCTTATTTAGCTATTGATAAAGTTCCTTTATTGGTTGATGACAACAACTTGAAGGAGAACTTTATTAGCCTTCGCTCAAGCTTCTTGGCTACAAGTTGTAATAATGTCTACATATGCGAGCAATATAGTCCTTATAAATTTAGTAGATAATTTGGCTTTTGTTAAGATATCCTTGGTGATTTATCATAACACTTTGATGATTTGGTTTTACAGGATTTGATGCAACTTTGGCAATTATGTACTAAGCTTTCTACTTTGGCAAGAGTCAAACTACTTATAAAACATGATGGCATAACTTGTGCCACTAAAGACTATTTGGATTGGTCGAAAAAAAATGGCTTCAAATTCCTTTAAAAGACTAAAAAATGATAATCTGGTTGAAGACTAATAAGGGTGATGAAAAATCTTCTAATGTTGTTGCCATAAAGCCTATTGATGGATTCTCTTCTCATGCACCCAAGAAAATAACAAGAAAGAGCACTTCCAAGGAACATAAAGTTAAATCTACTTGTGAAGATTAGGCTACAAAAGATTCTTCATCAAATGGGAAAGTCACAAATTTCTACACATAACAATAATGTCAATGGGTCAATTCCGACACAATATGTTGTTGACTTGTTAAATTGTTTGAGCAGTGAGCAAGAAAATTCTAATCATCATTAGAATAAACCCAAAAGACCTAAGTTGTGGATTCCTAGAGACCTAAAAGATTTTTCAAGCAGCTATTAGTTCCTTGATTATCCCATATGATGAGTTTGTATATATATATATCTTCTTCTTCTTCTTCTTTTCTTGAATATTTTGCTCATTTTTTTCTTTCCTTTTTTAAGCCTTCATTCCCTGACTTTGATATGGAAGTTAGAGATACAGAGGATACTGCACTTAGCACCAAAGCCTTTCAAATAATGTCAACTACTTTTGGACAAGATCATCCGACAAAGTTTATGGAACATACCTCTAAAGCACACATTAATGATGCTATATAACTAGAGGAGAATAATTCAGGGAAATCATCAAATGCACATCATCATTCTGAACCATTTGATGTTACTGGACTTTGTGATAATGACATGGTCCTTCACTTTCATCGCTAAGCTGCAATGCTTTCATAGAAGCATTTGCAAAAGAGGTTTACTCGTACACCTTTGTCTAAAATTCCTTCAATGGCCGAAGATGTTTGTAAGTTTCTTGATATGTTGAAGGATTTCCACAATATCAACACTTTAGTTCTAAAGGCACGCTTATAATGTCTCCTTCAAAAGATTAAGAAGGTGAACAAAGAGGAATACAAACTTCACTTAAGCATTTTAGCAAGTATTCAAGCTAAGGAACTTGACAGGCTTAAAGGAAAAATAAATGCTTCATTAGCACTTGAAAGTGAGGCTATCAGTAATCAATCATCTTTGTAAGCTAAGCTCATTAAAATTGAAGAGAAACTAAAAAATTTGAATGCAAAGAAGAAGGAACTTGAGTCTTCTTTAGAGGTGATTAAGAAGATTGTTCAAGAGAACCAAGATAGTGCTTCTAAGATTCAAGATGAGATTTCTATTACTGAGAATACGCTTGTGCATGGTGTTGCTGAAGAGAATAAGTTGCGAGGCCTTTGAGATTTACTTAAAATTGATTTTAATGAATTAAAGAACCTCAAATGGGAACCTTAGGCTATCTTTTTTTTTCATTTTTTATTCCTTATTATTCCTTTTACATCTCTATATAATAAGACAACCTTTTTTATCATTCAATAATAAAAACATAAGTTTATTTTATTTTTATTTTATGTTTATCTTATGAATGCATATTGCTTTGCTAATTACTCCATCGAGATGAATTTCAACCTTAACTGATTAATTTTTTTTATGTGATTAGACTTGGAATGAATCCAAGCTACCTATTTTCTTATAAAAGATCAAGTTAAAACATATTTTAAAAAGGATTATGAACAATGTTTTTTTTTTGTGACTGAACTTGGTATGAATCCAAGCTGCCTATTTACTTTCTTACAAAAGATCAAGTCAAACGTAGTTCAGAAGGTTTTTTTTGTCTTTAAGTTTTGCCTAAGCTACCTTATGAAAGGTTTTTAACTTAGCGAGCTTTTTTTTTATTGTGCTCTAACTTTTACCTAAGCTACCATATAAAAGGTTTTCAACCTAGTGAGCTTTTTTTATAGTTCCATTCATAGTTTTAGCTCATACGACCCAAGAGTGATGCCAAACTTCAAACATAGTATCTTTTTAAGAATTTTCCATTAGTTGGCCCAATGCGTAACCACCCATCTTTATCAACAATTTTGTAAGTGCCATTAGTGTAAATCTCTTGAACAACATAGGGGCCATCATAATTTGAAAGGAACTTATTACCCATGTGGCGTGAGATGACTATTGGTTTACGAATTGTAAAAACCAAATCTCCAACTTGAAATGATTGAGGCTTCACTTTTTTGTTAAATGCCTTAAACATTCTGGCTTGGTAACACTTTAATCTCTGTTATGCTTTAAGTCTCTTCTCATCCAAAGCTTCTAATTCTTTAAAGCATAGATGCACATTATCTTCATTGGAAAGACCTTTTTGAATGGCAATCCTTAAGGATGAGACTTGGTATTCTAATGGCAATACTGCTTCAGAGCCATACATTAGGGAATATGGAGTTGCCCCCATTGTTGTTTGATGTGTAATTTGATAAGTGCATAGAGCTTCCCCCAATCTTTCATGCTAATCCTTTTTTGTTGGCTCACAATCTTCTTTAATAAATTGCATAAGGTCTTATTGAATGCTTCCATAAGACCATTAGCTGGTGCTTGATACATGAAAGAGTTATATTTTTTGAACTTGTACTTCATATATAACTTATCCGTTACTTTGATGTAAAACTCTTTCCCATCATTAGTGATGATGTACTGAGGCACTCTATGGTAAAAAATGATGTAATTTCTTATGAATTCCACCACTGTTTCCTTTCTTACATTTTTGAGTATGACATCTTCAGCAAATTTGGAAAAGTAGTAACCTATAGCCAAAATATAAAGATATCCTTTTGAAATTTTAAGTAAAGTACTAACTACATTTAATCCCCAAGCATCAAAAGGCTAAGAAGCAATAGTTGGATGAAGTGGCTTAAGAGGCTGGTGAATTATATTGGCATAGAACTGATAACCTTCACACTTTTTGGCATACTCCATACAATCTTTTACCATTATTGGCCAGTAGTGTCCCATCTTTTTAATATGCAAATGTAGTTTAGGCCTAAACTGATCACCCTATACACCCCCGAGTGTGCTTTTTCTAATGCCTTGGTTGCTTCTTATTCACCTAAGCACCGCAAACATATGTTCTCAAAAGTACTGCAACCATCTTATTCTAACTCATCCATAATGATATGGTTGACTGATACATTCATCTTTTCATCATCTTTATCAATTGGGTATGCTTCTTGACCAATGACAACTATTGTTTGTTGTCTACCCTTTAGTTCTTGGCCAGTAGACACTATCCATTTGGTGCACCTCTTCATTTTGGAAGGAAACTTGTTGTGTATGTCTTTTGAATCAATGTCAATAACGTGTTCTTTCTTCACCTTGAACTTCTTCCTTTTTGAGATTGATGCTCCAATATTTGCATGCATAGAGTTCCTGGGTACTTGTACATCCTCAGGTCTTTGACTGCCAATTCTATCAAATACTGAGACATGATTACCAGGGTTACGAAGGCGATCAACCACTGAAGTCCTCTCATTAGGGGCTCCATGCTCATGCTCCTCTTTAATTTCTTCAAAAGTTATATGCTGTGAAGTCTCCTTATGAATCTTTAAGCATAGTGGTTTAGTTAAATTATACCCCAGATTAGATTTAGATGAAACAAGTTGATTCTTCTCTTTCCACACCAATTGAGGCTTCTTAGCAATTTGTTTGCTTGGCTTAGAACTTACCACTATCTCTCTTGCTAACTTGGATGTGTTTTCTTAACCATAGCCATCTTTAGATAGCAATTTGTAAGCATTTGGGTTAAAGCCATTAGTTCTTGTTATTGGTAAATCACTATGTTCCACTACAGGGCTTTAGGATGGCTTTATGAATCCTTGTAATGAAGGTTTATGAACACTTAAAGATGTGAGACTCATAATTGGTAATTTTAAATTCTACAAACTCTTGAAAATCTGTTCCTTATCTGTATTTGAACTTGGTATCACTCCCCTTTTTAGTATTTTAGGAGATCTACTAATAAGTTAAGGGCCCTTACTTGTAGAAACCTCATTTTTTGTAGTCTCTTATTGTATGACGGCTTCCTTCGAGCCACATGATTCCTTTCCACATGCTATGGAATCATTATAAAACTTTTTATTAGTTAAATATGACTTTGCTGTGGTAAAGGGTCTAGGGTCAGCATCTATCCTTTTTACTTGTTCATTATGGCAATACTTGAAGCATTAATAAAGTGTAGATGAGATAACACTATACTCATATATCCATGGCCTTCAAGTAGAATTTTATAGGTGGTCCTATCATCAATCACCTAAAATAAAGCATCCGATCTGAATTCGTCCATGAGCATTGACAATCGAATTTTGCCTAAAGTTCTTTGCCCTCCTTAGTTGAACCCTTGAATTGTCAAATGACTCTTTATAAGCTCATCCATGGGTATACCTAAGTCCTTTAAGGTCTTGAGTGGTAAGATGTTCACAACATATCCATCATTTATAAGAATCCTATTAATCTTTTGTTCATTGACATAGCCTTGAACAAAAAGTGGGCGATTTATAAAGCTTTGTCCCAAGCAACAAATGCTTATTAGTGAAACATATTTTTTTTGTACATGAACTACAGGTGATAATATGCAAAATAGCATAGTCATTTAGGTTCATTTTGGTGACTTTTTCCTTAGTTTGCATATGCATTGTGTGTTTAATTATTATGTTATTATTATTATTTGTGTGCTTTTATGTTGTTTGTGTGATTTGTAGGTTCTTTTAGGCTAATCTCATGCTTAAAGTTGAATTTGAATGCCTTGGAATGAAGAAAGGTTTGAGAAAGGCCAAGATAAGGATCAAGTGGAGTGTGTAAACTCATCACACATGTGCCGAGTTGTGACAACAAGTTTAGGTGCCGAGTCATCATGCATGTGTTGAGTTGACCGTGCCGACTCGTCACGCATGTGGCGAGTCATAATAGAGACATTTTGTGCTAAGGTGGCACAATGGTGATGACTCGCCCCTTATACCTCCTCAACTTACCTTTTCTTTTTTATATGTATTTGAAGAGGCACGAATTTGGATGCCAAGAAGCCTATAAATACATAAAGATTGGCTCTGTTTTGGGCATTGAAAAACACTGAGTATTATCTTAAGGATTTATAGCATTATTAGTTCTATATTTAAAAGAGTTGAAGTCATTAGTGTTCAAAGATACATCCAAGGAATTGAATGAAGATATTAAGAGGATTTAATACAGTCAAAGTAACTTCTTGGAGAGCATTAAAAGTTTTTATCAATACAATCTTTTCTCCCTTATTTTATTTTGGTTACTTGATGTATACAATAATTCTTTATTGTTCCTTGATATTGAGCATTATGCATTTTGGCTAAGTGTTTATATGTAGAACTACAATGATGAATTAATCTATGAACTATTTTTTTTTATCTTTTATAATTTATAATTGATTTAGTTTTAATTGAGTTTTGAATTGTGTTATGTATGCTTGATCGCCATATATGATGTTTTAGTCAAATATTCATAATGAGAGTTGGGATATTTGGTGGAAATGCAATTGAAATTACTTTAAGGTTAGAAAAGTACTTGGAGACAAGAAATTCACTTTAAGGGGATAAAGAATTAGCATAAACCCTAATGGTTTTTGTTTATCTCTGCAATTTCACGAGAGTGTGTGGAGACTCTAAATGAAAATACCCTTAATTATCAATGAGAGTTGCTTTAAAGAATCATGGACTTATTCTTCAATCAATGCATGAAATTTTATATATTATTAAATTTTAAAATTCTTGATTAATTTTGATTTGTAATTCTAACATACATTGCTTAAAATCGTTATTAGTATAGTCTATCTAATTTGTGTAATTAGAAATTAGTAACATAGAATTAGTTATAATAAATTAATATCATTTGCCTATCCATCCAAGTATTTACCAATTAATACAAAATTTACTTCAAATTCCCAATGTTCGATGCCTTTTTACTCTATACTAAGTCTTAGAGACTAGGGTATACATTTGACCCGCATCAAATTTTGGCATTATTACTGGGGAATTTTGTTTACTAATTTTTATTAGCTTAGGTTAGATAAAAGTTTTTTTAGGCTTTAATTCTGTATTTATTTTTATAATTTATTATTTACTTAATTGCAATTGTTTGATTTTGATTTTAATTTAGATAATGCTTACTAGAAATGCTAGTGACAACACTCTTTACTTTGATCTTGAAATTGAATTGACTTTACATACCTTACGCAGGGAATAAAGACATAGAAGAGTGAATCAAAGGGAATTGAATAATATGGCTTAACCGGTAAGATGAATGTTAGGCGAATTTGCTATACCCGATATCAAAGGTAGTTTTGAAGGGATTGTGGCTCCATCTATTGCTAACAATAACTTTGAAATCAAACCAAACATCATTCAAATGGTGCAAAGCAATTAGTTTGGAGGTTTACAAGGAGAGGGTCCATATTCTCATATATTGACTTTCTTTAATATGTGTGCAACCTTCAAGATCAATGGAGTAACCGATGATGCAATAAGGCTTAGAATTTTCCCATTTTTGGTTATGAATAAAGCATAACTTTAGCTTGCTAGTTTGCCAAATGAATCAATAATAACATGGGACCAATTAAAATAAGCATTTCTCCATAAATATTTTCCACCACACAAGACCGCCAAGTTTTACAATGAGATAATAACTTTTAAGTAGAATGGAAGTGAGATAATCTATGCAACTTGGGAAAGGTTCAAGGAGTTTTAAAGGCAATGTGCTGGATTGGATGATCCCTCAAATTTTCTATAATGGGCTGACAGATGAGAATAAGAATATTGTCAATGCAACCTCTAGTGGAAAATGGATGGATAAAACATATAGGGAAGCTTTTACTTTGCTTGAAGAACTTGCATCTCAAGGGTACATGGGAGATGAAACAACAATGGCAAAAGCAAAAGGAGTTTTGGAGCTTGACAACATTAACTTATTTAATGAAAAGTTAAATGCTCTCACCAAGATGGTAAGTAAAACTCAAATTAATTATGTAGAAAGTACTAATGTTGTTCGTGAGTTTTGTGGAGGATCTCATTCATATTCTTAATGTAATATGAGTACTAATGAGGATGTAAGTTATGTATAAGGATTTTTCAACCAAAGAATGGGGCTGAACTCCAACTCTTATAACCCTTAATGGAGAAATCACCCTAGATTTTCATGGTTAAATACATCCTCTTAATTAAACCCACCATTTAACCCAAACACTAAACCATAAAACCCACTTGGATTTCCTATGAGACAATAAGTTTTCAACCTTACACAACCCAAATCCAACATTGAAACCCTCATGGAGCAATTCATTAACCAATAAATGACCATCAACAAATAAGGTGAGGAGCAATTTAAGTAAATTAACTCTAAACTTGAATATCTTGCTACCTATAATCACATCCTTGAAACCTAAATTGCTCAATAAGCCTCTTCCTCCAACTCTAAACCTTTGGGAAAGCTACCAAGCCAATAAGAGTTTGCATTAAAAGAGACTTGCCTAACAATCACTTTAAGGAGTGGTAAGGAAGTTGACAATATTGCTAGTAAGAATAAGAGAGTGGTTGAGGATAATGATAAAGTAAAGATTGAAGCTAGTAAAGGGAATGATGATGAGGTTGTTAGTGGTAATGTTAATGTTAAGGGTACAAAGAAGGGTAAAAAGGGAGATGCCATACCACCTAAGGAACATGAACCTTAGGTAAATTTCAAAACACTTCCTTTCCCCCAAAGGTTCATTAGACATAGCTTTATTAAACAATTTAGTAAATTCCTTAATTACCTTAAGGAAATCACCATTACCGTACCATTTATGGATGCCATTAGAGACATGTCAGTATAGGATAAGTTTTTAAAGGATATAATGTCACGACCCAAAACAGGGGCCATGACCGGCGCTAGGGAACGGGAATTCTTTCGAATCCGGAACCCGTAGCAAGCCTAAAAATAAAATAAACATGCAATAATAACAATAACAATATAATATGCAGCGGAAATAAAAATCATAATATCATAATATTATCCACATCAACTGGATTTAAATCAAAATCTCATCACATATATAAAATCCCTTTAATACAAATCCAGTTTCAACATAATACATCTCTTTAAAATAAAATACATGAAATCCAACACTTTAATTCACAACTACTGCAGTGTCTAGATAAAATAAATAAGACTCAAGTATATAATTAACATAAAGAAGCCGGGGCGGAAGAAATCCGGCGTATCGACCTACTACTGAGGTCTGAGGATGTTGACTCTCCTGAAAAATAGTCAACGGAGGGGAGTCAGACCTCACTGAGTGAATTACTATGATATATATACATACACACTAAGTGATAATGCATACAGTCAACAGTATATATATAATATGTATATATACAGGCAATTGCACACAGATGCAATAAAATCATTTTATATATTTTATCTGAAAAACATCTTTTATGAAGGATCACATAGAACCCTAGAATATCGCAACCTCAGAAATAGTGTTAAACAACACTCTGGCCATACAGGCTCACTTATTCCAAATATATCCACTTAATCCATTTGGACAGTAGACTGGCCCCGAGACACTAAGTCAACCGAGCTCCAGCAGTCTGACTGCCAGTGTGATTGGCCCCGAGACACTTGGTCAACCGAGCTGCAGCAATCACACCCACAAACCACATCTCACATCTCGATAATCATAATCAAATCAATATCCATAAATAAGTTAGTATTATAGCCTAAATACTATAGGCGTACCGGTACGTACTCGGTCCTAGTGCTGCCCACTAGGTAGCACGTTCTATCGATATCCTTCATTAATAATATAAAACATTCATTCACAAAAACAAATGATGCATGAATGTAAATGAAATAACAATATAACCCATATATATACCAGAAATATACCAAAAGTAAACCAAGTATATTTCGAGTATATATACGTCAAATAAATCCAGTCAAATCATAAATTAAACTAAAAATATATTTAAAAACATTTTAAATATATTTTATTAACAAAACATGTATATAATTTAATATATACCAAAAATATACTTAATGTAAACTTAAGAAATAATCAAATTATTTATGCATATTTAGTCAACATAAAACATGCATTTCTAAATCATGCATCCTAAGCATATATATATAGTATAGTAACTCACCTAATGCGCTCCAAGAGACAGGTCCGACGGGCCTGGTCCACTAGCCCTCGGTCTCGGCGCAACTAAACAAGCAATAAATAATCGACATCAGAATAAACCTAACAAAAATCCTAGAATTCAATCTAGAGTATTAAACACAGAATCGGAAATTAGGGTTTGACTGGATATCACGTTTTACGAGAATTCTATCAAAAATCCGGCAGAACCTCCCCTGTAAAACGGACATCTCTCTACTCAAAAGAGTAGAGCCGACCCTGCAAAGAAATACACTTCGAAAAATAGGCTCCACACAATCAAAATCCCACGGTCGGACTCCAAAGTACAGTCCACCGACCGGGGTCCACAAACACAGAACATATTTCAGATATACCAAAAATATCCTCACAATATAGTAATACATCTCATAGGTAAAAAAATTACATAATTAACCTTGAAACACTGTAAAAACCGATTAAAACTCATTTTATTAGAAAAACCGTATATTATATATATAATTGAAAATAATTCACGAAAAATAGTTTTAATTAGTTAAAAATACCAAATATTTTGTAGAAATCATTTTTATACCTTAAATAACTAATAAAACCAATTAACTTACATTTTTAGACAATTTAGGGTAAATTTACCAAAATACCCCTATATATATAAATATACTTAAATTACTTCAAAAATTCACCAAAAATCATAAAATTATCCAAAATTAATTTTATCAACATATTTATCAATAATATCAATAATTAAACTCAATTAACCAATTAAATTCAAATAAAAACACATTTAACCCTAATTTCTCAAAATCACATAAACTTCAATAATTCAAAATAAATACTTAGAAATTCATAAAAATTCCAAATAAATTCCTATAATTCATTTAAACACCTAATTTAACCATAAACTCCAATTTCATAATTTAAATAATTAATTTCCGAAAATTAGAAAATAATATTAAAATATTCAAAAATACCCAAAAATCCAAAAAATATCCAAAAATTCTACAAAAATTTATACATGTAGATTGAGCTACTAGGAACAACATTTGTGAAGGGAGTTTCCATGAATCATCCAATTCGAAGCTCAAAAAAATCAAAAACCCTAATAGGCCGAAATTGACAAAATCGAAACTTAAGCAAATCTAGACCATTTTAGCTCAAACCAAAGCTAGAATCACACTCACCGGAGCTCAAGGAGAAGAAAGAGACCGGCGGTGTCGAAAACGGTGGCCGGAGGAGGGAGAAACGGCGAAGGGTTGATTTTCGGCCAAAAGAGGAAGAATGGAGCTGCCGGCGCCGGGGAAAGGTGCTGGAGGTGGCGGAGGACGACTGGGAACGGCGGTGGCAAGCCGGGAGGCACACCGACGGTAGGTAGCCGGAGTTGCAGCGGGAGGGAATGGGTGGTGGTCGTCGGGCGCGGGAGAAGGAAGAAGGAGAAGAAGAAAAAGAAAAAGAAAGAAAAAGGAAAGAAAAAGAAAAAGAAAAAGAAAGAAAAGGAAAAAAAGAAAAAGAAAAAGAAAAGAAAAGAAAATAATTAAATATTAATAAAAGAATAATAATAAAAAATAAATTTTAATAAAATAATAAATAAAATAATTAAATAATAATAAATAAATAAATAATACAATATTAGGGTTTTATGTATTAAACCCTAATTAAATAAATATACACACACGTAGGCTTTATTTAGTATTTAAAAATACGTATGAGTTCATGCAAGTCTGAAAATATATTTAAAATAATTAATATTAAAATATTTACATGAAAATTTCCCCGAAAATGCAAGTCCCGGGAAAATTTTACGTAAAATACTGAAAATAATACACAGTAATTAAAATAGATTTTAAATACATATCAACTCAATAAAATATCATAATATATATACAAAATTATTGACACTGCATATCCCAGTACAGTGTAAAAATATTAAAAAAAAACACGGGATATTACATATAATTAGCCATAAGAGCAAGCTTGAAGATTATGGGATAGTTTCTCTTATTAAAGAATCTAAGGTTATGTATTCCAAGTCTCCACCAAAGCTAAAGAATCTTGGTTGCTTTATTGTTCCTTGTATTATTGGTATTACTCATTTTGACAAGGCTTTGTATAATATAGGTGATAGTATTAGCCTTATACCTCACTCTATTTATAAAAGGCTGGATTTGGAAGAACTTAAGCCTACCAATATGTGTCTTTCCATGGCGGAAAAATCTATTAAATATCCATTTGGTGTTATTGAAAATGTGCCAACAAAAGTAGTAAAGTTTGTGATACTAACTCATTTTATTGTATTGGATATGGAGGAAGATCTTGAAATCCTAATTTTGTTTAGGAGACCATTCTTGATGACAACAGGAGCAATTATTGACATGAAGAGAGGAAAATATTATATTAGAAGTAGACAGTGAGCATATGGAATTTGATGTATTTAAAATAATGAAGTCTACACCTATAGAAGTAGTGAGTATCATTGACTCAATTGAGATCATAGATGAATACATTGATGAAGTGATACATGAATGTCTAAGCTAAGACCCTATTGAACCATACACTATGCAAGAAGCTAGTGTGAGATCCTTGGAGTCTAGTCCATACCTTCATCCTTATAGGACTTCAAGATTTGAATCTTTAATGAAGGATGATGATTCAACATCTACTCAACAACATAAAGAAGGAAAGTTATAGCTCAAGCCTTTACCATCAAATCTAAGATATGTATTTCTTGACTCTAAATTTAAATTTCCATTTATTGTGAATTTACTTATGCTTAATTATAATGTTGATGCTTTATGTGATGTGTTACTTAGTCATAGGGTTGCTATTAGATATTCTATAAATGATTTGAAGGGTATTAACCGTAATTTATGTATGCATAGAATTCTTTTAAAGGATGGTGCTAAGCTTTCCATTGAAGTTCAAAGGCGGTTTAAGTCTAACTCTTAAAGAGGTGGTAAGGAAGGAGGTGACTAAGTTGCTTGATAATGGAATCATATATGTCATTAGTGATAGTAAATGAGTAAGCCCCGTTCAAGTTATTCCAAAAAAGGGAGGCTTAACTGTTGTTAAGAATGAGTCTAATGACTTAATACCCACTAGATCTATCATAAGATGGCATATGTGTATTGACTATAGGAGGTTAAATAAAGCAACTAGAAAGGATCATTATTTAGGTGGCTTAGTGGCTTTTATCAAATTCCTATTCATCCCAAGGACCAAGCTAAGACTACCTTTACATGTCCATATGGCACATTTGCTTTTAGGTGCATGACTTTTGGTTTATGCAGTGCATATGCAACTTTTCAAAGATGTATATTTTCAATATTTAGTGTACATGATGATTGTGTAGATGTTTTTATGAAAGACTTTAATGTCCATGGTACTAATTTTTCCTATTGTCTAGACAATATGTCTAAAGTTCTTGATAGGTGTATTGAGCATAAGTTGGTCTTGAATTGGGAAAAGTGCTACTTTATGGCACAAGAAGGAATTGTTCTTGGGCACTTAGTATCAAAGAGAGGCATTGAAGCTAATAGGGTAAAGATATAAGTTATTGCTAATTTGCCACCCTCGAAGTGTGTTAAGGATATAAGAAGCTTTCTTAGACATGTAGGTTTCTATCGAAGGTTTACCAAAGATTTTTCCATGATAGCAAAGCCATTATGCAAACTACTTGCTAAGGAAGTTATTTTTAAGTTTGATAAGGCATGTTTTGATTCATTTGATGCCTTGAAGAAAGCTCTTGTTTCAGTACCTATTTTACAACCACCTAATTAGGAGCAACCATTTGAAATAATGTGCAATGTAATTAATTTTACAGTGGGGGCTGTTTTAGGAAAAAGGAAATAAGGCAAGCCTTATGTGATCTACTATGCTAGAAAACTACTTAATGAGGCTCAAATCAACTACACCACTATAGAGAAGGAGTTTCTAACTATTGTTTATGCATTTGACAAGTTTAGGGCATACCGTGTGAGGCAAAAATTTATTGTGTATTCCAATCATACTGCTTTTAAGTATCTTCTAAGCAAGAAGGATGCAAAAGCCTAGACTCCTATGGTGGATTTTAATGCTTTAAGAGTTTGATTAGGAAGTGAGAATCTTATTGTGGATCATCTATTAAAGCTAGATTAAGAAGTATTAAAGAAACATGATGATGGTGTGCCAATAAATGAGACATTTCATGGTGAACACCTATTTAGTTTGGCATTAAAGGAACTTCCATGGTTTGCAAATATCACCAATTACCTTGTTAGTGGTGTTCTTCCTTATGAGTTAGATTATAGAAAAAGGAAGAAATTCTTACATGAGAGTAAAATCTATTATTAGGAAGAGCCATTACTTTACAAGAGATGTGTAGATGGTTTAAGTAGAAGGTGCATTCCTCAAGATGAAGTTCAAGATGTTTTGAGACATTGTCACTCCTTGGATGTTGGTGGACATTTTGGTGCATCTAAAACAACATCTAATGTGCTTCAATTTCATTTTTGGTGGCCTACTTTATTTAAGGATGCTTGAGAATTTGTGCTTACATGTGATAGGTCCTAAAGAATAGGAAATATTTCTAGGAAACATGAGATTCCTTTAAAAGAAATTCTTGAAGATGAGCTTTTTAATGTTTAGGGCATAGATTCATGGGTCCATTTCCAAGCTCCTTAGGCTATAAGTATATATGGGTTATGGTTGACTATGTCTCAAAATGGGTAGAAGCAATACCAACCATTACTAATGATGCAAGGGTTGTCAAGAAGATGTTTAAAAAAATGATTTTTCCAAGGTTTGGTACTCCTAGAGCATTAATTAGTGATGGAGGATCTCTTTTTTATAATCATGTGATAAAGTCTCTTTTGAAGAAATATAGAGTAACACACAAAGTCATAAATCTATATCACCCACAAATAAGTGGGTAGGTTGAGGTTAGTAATAGAGAGATAAAATGGATTCTTGAGAAAATAGTTTCCTCTTGAAGAAAGGATTGGGAATTGAAGCTAGATGATGCCCTATGGGCAGATAGGATAACCTTTAAAACATCCATTGACTTTACACCTTATCAATTGATCTATGAGAAGTCTTGTCACTTGCTCGTGGAACTTGAACATAAGGCATATTAGGCAACAAGGGCTCTGAATTTTGATTTGAAGAAAGTGGGTAGGAAATGGTTACTTCAACTTAATAAATTAGATGAGTTAAGAATAAATGCTTATGAGAAAGAAAAATTGTATAAAGATCGTACCAAGTTATGGCATGATAAGCATTTAGCTAAAGGGGAATTTCATAAGGGAGAACTAGTTTTACTTTATAATTCAAGATTGAAATTATTTCTTGGAAAGTTGAAGTCAAGATGGTTGGGTCCTTTTAAGGTTATTAAAGTTCATCCTTAAGGTGCAATAGAATTATCTAATGATAAGGGGGAAATCTTCAAAGTTAATAGCCATCATCTTAAGCCATATTTGATCGGTGAAGCAATTAATCAAGGAAGGTCGAGTTATAGATCGTTAAATTTAGCATAATAATCATTACACACTATAGATGATAGGGTTTAGAGCGCGCCTAAGATTTTAGCAACCGTGACACTGTTTAGGCTCAGGGCCTTAGGGAACACACTACTATGCCACAAAGTTATAACATGGAGAAGAGGAGTTGCCACCCAGGGTAATAACTGGGATAATTTGATTGGTGGTACTCGATTCTCTAAAAGAAAGTTAGCACCATAACCAGGAGATTCTGTGAACGGAATACTAATTTCTCTTAATCTCGTGTTCATTTAGAATTAATTTATAAATCATTACTTCATCCTCTAATTACATGCACTTTTATTAAACCCTATTTGAACATCCATCTAACCCTAAGGCATCTAGTCAATAAAATCACACATTAAAAATGCATTCAAGTGCATTGTCCCTAAGTCTAAACTAGGTTAATTTTATTGAAAGTTAGGTAGATTTACAATTTTTATTTATAAATGAAAATGGACTAAAGGTGGGCCTACATTGTTATTAGTTAGTGAGCTTAAGTCTATTGATTTCAATTATCTACAAATAGGCTTAAATCTACAAATTTTTAAAGAAATTGGATTTTATAAGTGGGTCTAGTCTAACTTGATTTTATTTTAAGTGGGAAGTGGGCCTAAGTCTATTTATTTTTAAAAGGAAATGAAATTAAATGGGCTGAGCTAAGTCTAAATTAATTTTAGTTAATCTAAAAATGGGTCTAAGTCTAAATTAATCTAATAGGCCTAAATTGATTTTAATTAATTAACATAAGCCATTTTAAACCTATTTTATTTAGTGGATTTGAATCTAACGTGGGCTTGAGGCCCGAAGAACTAAAAGATCTAAAAAAAAATAAAACCCAAACAAAAATCATAACAAACACAAGATTTATGTGATTTTCTAATAACTCTAAATCAATTTACATGTAACCCTAAATTAATCTACGCCCATCATTGATTTTAATTTATTTTTACCCCATTAAACCTAAATTACTAATTCATTTTAAAAATAGAAAAGTAAAATTTTACTATTCTCACTACTAGGGTTATTACAATATTCTACGCACTGGAAATTAAAATTAATTAGAAACCCAAATTAATTAATACACAGAACATAGAAAAAAAAAAGCATAGAAACATCAAACCCTAAAATGTAATCATAGTTTATAATCCATGGCATTCCATGGATCTTCTATTTGATTTTTGGATATCTAGTAGTGACCTCAACAATCCCCAATTGGATTCCAAAAGGAAAATACAAAAAAAAGAAAATTCACATAAATCACATTAGCCAAATGAGTAAAATCACAAAATAATAATTAAAGGAAATTAAATTAAAAAGAAAATCAAAAGATATGAGAAAATGGAAATAAGATGTTGTGCATATGCTCTTGGGTGACCCCTTAGATTGGGATTGTCACCATTTTTTAAATTCATTGTTTGATTCTGGACAAGGACTGATTACATTCAAAGACACAAATCATTCTTTTCAAAGCCTTTGAAGAATAGTGTCAAGAAACTAGGGTTTTGAGAAATAAAAGAAATTAAGATTTTTAAGTGTTGTGCAGGTTTTCTTCTCAGTAGCGTCTCTAGTTTTTTCATAATTATAGGGTTTTCGCGTAGTAGCTTTTTTTTTCTTTGACATCGTCCTCCCTTTCTCTCACGTAGTCTTTGCCTTTTAAAAGTAAAGACTTCCGAGCTGACCTTCCTCAATTATAGGAAACATACTCAATTTGTTTAATTTTTAAAATTTTTTATGCATTTTGACCATGTTATCTGCTAACAAAAAAATAAATAAAATAAATTTTTAACCAATCAAAAAAATAGAAAATTGACAAAAATTCAAAAAATAGATTTTTCACACATCGGCATTGTGCAATGCCGATTTTTAATTTTTTAACTTTTAATTATCAAAAGGCCCCTGAAAATTTGATTTTTTGCAATCAAATCCTAAAAATGTTGCAATTTAGTCCCTAAAGTCCAGAAAATCAAAAATTGAGTTCAATTTTTGAATAAATTTCATCATAGGGGCTTACATCACAATTGTGCACAATTGCATTCTAAAATTCGGTGCTTACAATTGCCCCTGTTTGTCACTATTTGCTTGGCAAATTGCGGCAAAGCAATAGAAGCATACAATTTTAAAGGAAATAACTAGGATACTTAGTTGTATCCTAATTGATAGGTTGATGCTTACATTGCTGTGCAATTTTAAGCAAATGTAATGTTTATCAAGTCTCACTATATTTCCTGCAGAACATCTAGTGAACTTTATGGGATGTTTAGCGATGATGAATTGAAAGTCTGCTATAGTTCCTGTGGAATGTCTAGCAATGATGAATTTCGTTATATTCCCTATGGGACATCTAACGATGCACACTAATTCCCTATGGGACGTCTAGTGATAATGAGTTTCATTATATTCTCTCTGGGACGTCTAACGATGCACACTATATTCCCTATGGGACTTCTAATGATAATGAGTTTTGTTATATTCCCTGTGGGACATCTAATTATGCACACTATATTCCCTATGGGACATTTAGTGACAATGAGTTTCGTTATATTCCCTGTGGGACATCTAACAATGCACACTATATTCCTTGTAGGACGTCTAGTGATAATGAGTTTCGTTATATTCCTTATGGGACGTCTAACAAAATGTACATAATGAAGTTTACTATACTCCCTATGGGATGTCTAGCAAAGTGATGAAAAGCGTGCTATAGTTCCTGTGGAACATCTAGTAATTTAAAATTTGCTATATTCCTGTGGGATGTTTAGCGGCATCATCATAACCATCATGAAGTGTTTGGTGGTAAATGTCTGAAAAAAGTCATGTTATAACCGCTATTGAAGCATATAACATATAGAATTTGAAATTCATGTTATGACTATTGTGCACTACATAACACGATAATTTTAAAAATTTGTGTTTCAGCTATTGTGTAACGTGAAAAGAATTTTGACATTTAATTGAAATGATGCATGAAAAATGATTAGTTGCAACCCTTTCATTGCTCACTGATAATGTTGTAATCCATAATTTCTCGTGATTAGCTGCAACCCTTTCATTACTTACTAATGATGCTACAGTCCATAACTGCTCGCGATTAGCTACAACCCTTTCGTTGCTCACTTTTGATGATGTCGCAATCCATAACTGCTCACGATTAGCTGCAACCCTTTTATTGCTTATTGATGATGTTGCAGTCCATAATTGCTCATGATTAGTTGCAACCCTTTTGTTGCTCACTGATGATGTTATAGTCTATAACTGCTCGCAATTAGCTACAAACCTTTCATTGCTCACTTTTGATGATGCTATAGTCTATATCTGCTCGCAAGTTTTTATCTTTAGTTATTTGAGTCGAATGTTTTGAATTCTTTGTGTTGACTGATTAGCATTTTTGCTGATTGACTTTTCAATTTCGCTGTGTTAACTAACTCTATAAGTTGGGTGCACTTCCTTCTAGATTACAATTCCTACAGACTTATTGAAGTTAGTTTCAATCATGATGAATGTATAAAAGTACATTATAATGTTGAAAATCTATCACTTTATCATAAGATAGCGTGCACTCAATGAATCTAACTATTTTTTATTTTCATGACTATCATTTATTCACCATTTGTAAAGGTCAAAGGCATCATTAACCATATTATACTGAGATCATATCTTTTACCAATTGAAGAGCTTACTTCCACACCTAATTTTAGGGAGAATTTGCTAAACAAAACTTATGAAAATTGAGCATAAACATATCAAATTCTGAGTATCAAAATAATCTTTGAGTTATTTTTGTGCTTTTCTTCTTTATTTGAGTATTCCCTTACCTTTATCATATTACTCAACATAGATACCATGGAAAAGGTCCTTTGGATACTCGTACTCTTACAGAGCATTAGATTAAATAGAGCACTTTTTGCCATGGTCCTCTTTTAGTATTCCCCTGCCTTTCTTATATTACTCAGTGTGGATACTGCTAAAGGTTTCATGTTAATACTCTTTCTCATTTATGAGCATTGGAGTAAATTATGCTTGCTCTTATTTCAATTCTCCTCTTAGTATTCCTTTGTCTTTCTTGTATTACTCAGCATAGATACTATCAAGGAATTTGTACTCATACTTATTTATGAGCATTAGAGTGGATTATATGCATATTTATTATTCAAAAGACTAAAAGATACTCTAAAATTCAAGCAATTTATATTGCAAGTCCATAGATTTTGTTTTTGCACTTTCTTCTCCTTTGTTTGGGTGTAAAGCAAGCATTAGATTGATTAGAGTTTATAAACTCTGAATAATTTTTTTAACTTTTAATTATCAAAAGACCCCTGAAAACTTATTTTTGGCAATCAAATCCTAAAAAGGTTGCAATTGAGTCCCTAAAGTCTAGAAAATCGACAATTGAGTTCAATTTTTTAATAAATTTCATCTTAGGGGCTTATGTCGTAATTATCCACAATTGCATCCTAAAATTGGGTGCTTACACACATGTTGTTGACCATTTGCATGATCAAACTCTTAATTTTGAACTTTGATAAAGAATTTTGATACTAATAATTTCAATTAAGTGTGTAGGGAATTATATACCAAACATATACACTTTTGGTATATAATGGTATTTTAGGCTAATTCGACCTTTGAGATTCAAGGAGCCTTTTGGACATCCTTAGAACTCTATAATGAGAAAATAATCTTCTTCACTTTTAAATTAGACATCTTAAGCTTTCTGAATTAAGCTTGCTTATCAAAATCTAAGCTAATTAGGGTATGCAAATCTTCAGTCGAAGTCAGCATATACATCTTTCATTTTATGTTGCATAGCTCTTAGTATTTTAGTAACATCTTGAGCTATAGATGTCTAATTAAATTTATTCAAAGTGCTATGAAAAGATAAGACAATTATGTACAACTTTTATGAAGACATTTTTGGTTGATTCAATCATCTTCAGTCCTGAACATGAGCATCTCATGAGCGAGTCACGAGCTATCCCCTTTTAGTGTTCATTTAGAGAAAAGGGATAGTGCTTCTCACGAGTAGGAGTTATGAGCACTATTCACTCATGAAAAGCTCATGAGGGCAATGCTGATAGCTCCAAACTATTATTTTTGCTCCTCACTAGCACTATTCACTCATGAGCAACATTCTAATAGAATTAAGTCCAAGATGATTCAAAAATCAATTACAGACATTGGAGACCTCTTTGATACATCCAACAGCCATATTTTTTAGTGTTTATCGATATAAATACTCCTTAAAGTTCAATTGAAAAGTTAATAAACTTGTTTATCATTCATTCTCTCTTAAGTATTCAATTAAGCTCTCAAATTCTCTTAAACAATTCTTTATTTATATAAATCTTGTGAGAGTAGGTTGTATGTTAAAAATATAATTTCTCTTCATCTTAAATCTTGGGATAAATTAAAAAGGAAGTGAGGTTTATTTCTAAAGGAATTGGTTTAAATGTTGTCCATTAAAACACTTGGGATTTGGTTTTTGAGTAATCCTTGAAAACTCAAGTTGTAAGGTTGTAAGAGTGAGCCATAAAACTCTTGTGTAATCTCAAACTTGTGAATAAAATTATGGATGATTGAAAATCCTAACTTGGGGATAAGTTAGGTGGAGACGTAAGATTGTTGTTAAATCCGAACTCCTTAAATTTTTGTGTTCTTCATCCATCTTTCTCAACTTTAATTCAATTTTTGCAAAAAATTCTTTTAATTTCTTATTTTTATTCAGTAGTCATATTCACCCCCCTCTAGGACTCTTTTCACATTTCTATTCAGGTTTTATTTTATCTTATTACATTATTGTGTTCTATAATATTTGGAATTCTTTTGCCCCACATTTTTAATATTAGTGTTTATAGTTCTACTAATTGTTCTTATTTGCATTTATTTCAATTTAGGTTAATGTTTTTTTATATTTATATTTTATGTTCGTAGTTTATTTACAAAGCACATATACATAGCATTTTTTTTCTTAAATTTATATAATTTATGCTTAATCTCATTTTATTGTTTCTTTTATTACGTATATATATAGTATTTTTCTTTAATAATATAAGTAAAGTAGTGTGTCGAGTCAGCACATAGATGCCAATTCATTATAGAAAGTAGGTCTGCCGAGTCATCCCTTAGTTACAACTCGTTACAGCAAGATTTCATGCCAAGTCATCCCAAGGGTGCCGACTCGTCACACCGAGCTTCCGTGATGAGTCGGCACAATGGTATCGAATCGTGCCTTAGTTTTTTTAAAAAAAAATTTTCCTATTTATAATAATATATAATATACTTATTTATATATCACACCTATATTTATTTTCATTTGTATTTTTCATATAACTACCTTTTAAAAAATAAATATAATAATAATAATAATAGTAAATAGTGAAAAGTCATGTCCCTTTACAATAAAGGTCATAACCTTCCACTGTTAACTTACACCCCATTATAATACCTATATATATATCTCCTTTGACTACTATTTTTATTCACTACTACACTCCTTACATACCTTTATTAATTTCCCATACATTTTCTTTCTCCATCTAACGCTATTTTTATTCTTCTTCATCTTTTTACCACATATTTTCACTTTTTCCTTTTCATATCCTCTCCCTAACATAACTGAATCCATCATCTTCTTCCTATCAAACTCTTTTCTTTTCATCTTCTCTACACATTTACCTTCATATTTTTACACAATACCCATCACCCTACTCATCTTCCTTATCTTTTACACCTTACTACTGCCCTTATCCTTATTACTATACCATTCAAGCTTTTCGAAATGGGTATGTAATACCCTACGTTTTACATAAATAAAAATAAACATTTAATTTGCATTATTAGTAAATAATTCTAAATTATATTAAATAGTTGTTTATTGTATGTTGCTAGTACCCATATATGTACATATACACATATATGAAGTATATATATTTAAGGTTCATAATAAATATAAGTTATTATAATAGTATATGTATACTCATGTTTATTATAATAGTATGAGTATATATGCACATATACATGTATATATATATATATATATATATATATATATATATATATATATATATATATATATATATGTATAAATGACCCAAAAGCAAGAAAAATAGAAGAGAGAAGAGAAGAAAACATACCTCCCGTCAACCCCAAGCCTCAGTAACTTCTCAACTATGCCCGTCACTGTCTCTTTCTTCCTTCTCATTGCGCCATTTCCTTCTCCACCACCGAAACTCCATCATCGCCATGAGTTTGGAGCTTCTAGGTGGTGGTGGTGTTGCTTCTCTTCTTCACCTTCGGTCACTCTCGATCCGAGCTGATCCAGCGCCACCAAAGCTTCCTCAGCTTCCCTCATCCTCTCAGGCGTCAGTCCAAGTCGGAACCCACCGCTACAACTCACCTCCGTTGTCAGAATTGGAGGTTGAAGGTGAGTTGTTCTGGGTTGTTCTTAGGTTGTTTTCTGGTTGTTGAATGGAATTGGGTGTTGATCTTAAATTTTTCTTAGCTAAATGTTGAGTTATACCATTTGGTGGTTCAAATTCAAATTTTTAAGCATTTTTCTGAATTTTTCTTGATTTACAGAATTTTGTATAATTTTATGTAATTTTTTATTTGAATTTATTGGATTTTTCTTTGGTTTAATTAGTGAAATTAGAGTAATTAAGATTATATATTTGTAATGTTTGGGTTGTCTTTAAGGTTTTAGGAATATTGGTGATTAATTAGAAGTTTTTATAAATTTTGGGTATTTAATTAATATTTATGTTAATTTCGAAATTATTGTTAAAAAATTATGAAATTTTGATAATTGAGGTTATTATTAAATGTTATTAATTTTAAAACTCAAATTATAATTTTTGTGATTTTTATACTATTTTTAAATATTTTTGAGTTTATGTCAAATGTGATTATTAGGTCAAATTATATTTTTTTAGAAGAAATTATTAGTTGATTTTATGTTTTAACTTTTAAGAAGTTTAATTTTGAGAAAATAATTTTAAATGATTAAATAATTTTAAGGAATTTTTTTAGTACTAATAATACATTATGTAATTTATGTACTTAGGGTTATAGTTAAACATATATTTTGGTTAGTTTTATTATTATTTAAGAGGTTTAGATAACTTTTATAAATTAATTGATATTTTTAATTAAGTAGTGTTAATTTTGAATATTAATTCCAAATATTATATATATTTATAATACATTATTTTGGTAATAAAAGTTGAATATAAGGTTACATTTAGCATGTTTAGGTATAATGGTTTTAATTTAGGTTATAATTATATTTTGATAATGAAATGCAAATTGAGTTGTTTAATTTTTGAATAATTGAAATTTTATATATTTTTAGTATATATGTATGTGTAATATGTATTTTGGGAAATAAATGATAACATTTCTTGGTGTTATATTGAGTTGTGATCTTGGTCGGGGCTAAGTGTAGTTTTGGGAGCCCAACTCGAGTGTGTATGTCTGTGGTTATTAGAAGTGCGTTTTCAGAATGAGGCATGCACATACCGACCCCGATGTCGATCCGACTCTTAGACTTGATGAGCAGTCTGTGCACGATGAGGCTCCCCCTCCTGCTCCACGTCGTAGGGGCAGAGGTAGAGGCAGAGGTCGAGCCAGGGTAGCTACAGCTGAGATTCCTTATCAGCAGCCCGTCGAGCCTGAAGCCCCAGCCTTAGACCCCACAACCTTTGTAGCTGGATTGGCAAGGATTAATCAGGGTCTTGCAGCATTGAATCAGGCGATGCCCCTTGTACAGCAGATGCTACAACAGAGGAATCAGGGGATGACAGATACTGAGGCAGCACTTCTTTACTCTCGGATCGGTAGAGTTTCTTTTGACAGTTCGGGTGATGCCTTAGACTTCATTAATGCTATTGAGGCACGTACCAGGACGGGACACACGGATTATCAGAGGATAATGATTGTGGAATTGTCAGTTCAAGCCGCAGCTCAAGACTAGTTTATGCAGTCGATTCAGCCATCTATGCACGAGTTGACTTGGCCAGAGTTTAAGGACCACTTCCTGAGATTTTTCTATCCTCCAACCACTAGAGATGCCTACAGGTGGCAGTTGCTCCACATCACTAGAGGGGAAAGATCAGTGGAGGACTACACTAGGGAGTTTAATAGGCTGTCCTGACATGCGAAGGATATCAGGAGGGACCCTTACAGAGCAATGGAGTTGTATGTTACTGGATTGGGACCCGCTTTTATTGGTATATGTACAGAGGACTGCACCCTAGAGAGTGTGATTGAGGAGGCCTGTTTGATTGAGAGGCGACATATTCGTCAGGGCACCATGATAGATCCCTATATAGTTGGTGGTAGTGGATATGGTGTAGCTTCCGGGTATCAGCAGCCAGTATTTCACATTGGTAGTTCGAGTCAGCAGGCTACGGGTAGTTCACAACAGGGTGGTAGAAGGTCCAGGACCCACCGAGTTGGTCACCAAGGTTATGCTACGAACAAGAGAAGTGGTAGGAGTCATAGATTCAGTACTGAAGTTAGTAGCAGTAGTAGTGGGCAGAGTTCCGAGCAGAGTAGCTCTGGGTCTGGAGCCAGTGCTTGTGCAAGTTATGGACAATTCCATCAGGGCCCGTGTCATTTATTGTCGGGCGCTTGCTTCAAATGTGGATAGGTTGGTCATCTTGGCAGAGCTTGTCCTCACTCCGGATCACTCCGGATACCAGCCATAGTATGCTCAGGGTTTATCTTCATCAGTGGCTCAACCCTACTATCCGATGCCCCAACAGTATAGAGCACCAGTATAGCCATAGTAGAGACCGCCACAGCTTATGGGTCAACAGGGCCGAGGTTCAGTTGGTAGGCTTAGTGGTCGTGGGTTTGTGCAGCCCTCGACATCTCAGTAGGCAGGTCGTGGCCAGGCTCGAGTATTCACTTTGACACCACAGGATGCTCAGACTTCGAATGCAGTGGTAGCAGGTATTCTCTCAGTCTGTGCATGTGATGCTAGAGTATTGTTTGACCCCGGTGCTTCGCATTCATTCGTTTCTCCCGTGTTCGCTTCGAGAATCGAGTGGCAACCTTCTAGGTTGTCCTTCCTTTTATCTATGTCGACTCCTCTTAGTGACGAGTTGGAGATAGATATTTTCTTTCCTTCGTGTCCTGTGTTGGTTGATGGTAGAGAATTATTGGCGGACTTGGTGTTGCTTGATGTGTTAGAATTTAACGTCATTTTGGGTATGGATTGGTTGTCGAGGTATTATGCCTTTGTGAATTACCGAGAGAAAGAAGTGGTGTTCAGAATTCCAAATGAAGAAGAATTTTGTTTTACAGGCGAAAAGAGCTCCATGCCTCGTAATCTCATTTCTGCCATTACAGCCAGGAATATGATTAGAAGGGGTTATCAGGGTTACTTGGCAGTGGTAAGAGATGTTGATCAAGTGAATGGGGCAATTGAACAGGTGCCAGTGGTGTGTGAATTTCTGGATGTCTTTCCTGAAGAATTACCAGGATTACCACCAGACAGAGAGATAGAGTTCTGTATTGATGTCATACCGGGTATAGATCCTATTTCTATGCCACCCTACAGAATGGCACCAGCAGAATTACAGGAGCTGAAGGAGCAGTTGTAGGAGTTGCTTGACAAGGGTTTCATAAGGCCCAGTACATCTCCTTAGGGTGCTCCGATGTTGTTTGTGAAGAAGAAAGATGGTAGCCTTCGACTTTGTATCGATTATAGGCAGTTGAATAAGGTCACCATCAAGAACAAGTATCCACTTCCAAGGATCGATTACCTGTTTGATCAGCTTCAAGGTGCTACATGCTTCTCTAAGATAGACTTAAGATTTGGGTATCACCAATTGAGGATCAAAAGAGGTGATGAGCCCAAGACAGCCTTTCGAACAAGATATGGCCATTATGAGTTCTTAGTAATGTCCTTTGGGTTGACTAATGCTCCAGCAGCCTTTATGGACTTAATGAATCAGGTGTTCAGGCCATACTTGGACCAGTTTGTAATAGTTTTCATTGATGATATCTTGGTTTATTCCAAGAGTGAGGCTGAGCATGTTATGCATCTGAGAAGGGTACTTTAGACTTTAGACTTTAAGGGAGCACGGGTTGTATGCCAAATTTTTGAAGTGCGAGTTCTGGTTAGATCAAGTGGTATTTTTAAGCCACGTGGTTTCTAGAGATGGAAAACAGGTGGACCCTACGAAGATAGAGGCTATTACAGAGTGGCCGAGGCCGACTACAATTAGAGAGGTACGGAGTTTCCTGGGTCTAGCAAGCTATTACAGAAGATTTATGAAAGACTTCTCTAAAATTACTGCACCTTTGACAAGGTTGACCCAGAAGAGTGCTAAGTTTGTATGGACAGACAAATGCGAAGAGCACTTCCAGTTATTGAAGGACTTGTTGACGTCGGCTCCAATTCTAACTTTGCCCTCCGAAAATGAAGGGTATACAGTGTATTACGATGCTTCCAAAGTAGGATTGGGCTGTGTGTTAATGCAAAATGGCCAAGTGATTGCTTATGCTTTAAGGCAGTTGAAGAAGCATGAGCAAAACTATCCTACTCATGACTTGGAGATGGCAGCTATTGTGTTTGATTTGAAAATATGGAGGCATTACTTGTATGGGGTAACATGTAAGATATACACTGATCACAAGAGCTTGAAATATATCTTCCAGCAGAGGGACTTAAATCTGAGGCATAGAAGATGGATGGAACTCCTTAAGGATTATGATTGTTCCATTTTATACCATCATGGCAAGGCAAATGTTATCGCAGATGCCTTGAGTAGAAAATCAGCGGGCAGTCTTGCCCATATTAGCAAAGAAAGAAGGCCCATTATCAAGGAGTTGCATGGGTTGATTGATCAAGGGTTGCAGATGAAAGTTACCCATAAGTGCCTTTTAGCCAATTCAGGGTACGATCAGTATACTTGGATCGGGTTAAGGCAGCTCAGAGTAGAGACCCCTAGTTATAGAGAATTATGTATGAAGTGCAACAAGGGCAGTCACGGGACTTTATGATTGACAGAGAAGGGGTATTGCGGTTGGGCACTAGGATTTGTGTGCCAGATGTTGATGACTTGAGGAAGGAGATTATGGAAGAAGCACATTTTTCTACATATAGTGTTCATCCAGGTTCTACCAAGATGTATTATAACTTGAAGGATACATATTGGTGGAATGGAATGAAGAGGGATATTGCAGAGTTTGTATCCAGGTACCTGACTTGGCAGCAAGTAAAGCTTGAACATTAGAGACCCTCGGGACTGTTGTAACCTATGCCAATTCCTGAATGGAAATGGGATATGATAGCCATGGATTTCGTGACTGGGCTACCTCGGACTACAGGAGGTTATGACGCTATTTGGGTGATTGTTGATAGGCTAACTAAGTCAGCACACTTTCTGCCAATAAAGAAGACGTACTCTACTGATAGACTGGCGAGACTTTATATCAATAGGATTGTTTATCTACATAGAGTACCTGTGAGCATAGTGTCGGATAGAGGAGCCACATTCACCTCAGTCTTTTGGTAAGAGTTACATAAGGCCTTAGGCACCAGATTGGATTTCAGTACGGCCTTCCACCCTCAGACAGATGGTCAGTCAGAGAGGACCATCCAGACGTTAGAAAATATACTGAGGATGTGTGTAATGGATTTTGGAGGACAGTGGGATTCACACTTGCCATTGATTGAGTTTTCTTACAGTAACAGCTATCATGCTAGCATCGAGATGGCTCTGTATGAGTCACTATATGGTAGAAAGTGTAGATCACCTTTGTGTTGGGAGATTGGTGAAAGGCAGTTAATAGGACCAGAGTTGGTGCAAGTGACTTCAGAGAAAGTCCCTATTATACAGCAGCAATTGAAGACAGCCTTCAGCAGACAGAAGAGCTATGCTGACCCTAGGAGGAAGGATGTATCCTTCATGGTTGGAGACATGGTGTTTCTGAAGGTGTCTCCAATGAAAGGGTAAGCTAGCTCCTAAATACATTGGACCGTTTGAGATTCGGTCTAGAGTGGGAGAAGTGGCGTATAGGCTGGTGTTACCACCAGAACTATCGAGAATCCATCTTGTATTTCATGTATCCATGCTGAGGAAATACATCCCTGATCCATCTCATGTGTTGCAACCTCAAGCCATAGAGCTTAGTAACGATCTAACTTACGAGGACTACCCAGTGGTGATTGTAGATCGCCAAATCCGACAGTTGCGGACTAAGGAGATACTGATGGTGAAGGTGCTATAGAGTAACCATTCTGCTGAAGATTGCACTTGGGAAATTGAAGCTGAGATGCGAGTTTCTTTCCCGTATCTCTTTCCTTCTTAGCCTTGTAATTCTTCTGTTCTTTCTTGTCTTGAATTCAGGGACGAATTCATATAAGGAGAGGAGACTGTAATACCCTACGTTTTATATAAATAAAAATAAACATTTAATTTGCATTATTAGTAAATAATTCTAAATTATATTAAATAGTTGTTTATTGTATGTTGCTAGTACTTATATATGTACATATACACATATATAAAGTATATATATTTAAGGTTCATAATAAATATAAGTTATTATAATAGTAAATGTATACTCATGTTTATTATAATAGTATGAGTATATATACACATATACATGTATATATATATATATATATATATATAAAGTATATACTAAGAGTAATATACATGTACATACACCTATATTTACATATATATATATATATATATATGTAAATGACCCAAAAGCAAGAAAAAAAGAAGAGAGAAGAGAAGAAAACATACCTCCCGTCGACCCTAAGCCTCTGCAACTTCTCAACTCCGCCCGTCATTGTCTCTTTCTTCCTTCTCACTGCGCCATTTCCTTCTCCACCACCGAAACTCCATTGCCGCCGTGAGTTTGGAGCTTCTAGGTGGTGGTGGTGGTGGTGGTGCTTCTCTTCTTCACCTTCGGTCACTCTCGATCCGAGCTGATCCGGCGCCACCAAAGCTTCTCCAGCTGCCCTCATCCTCTCAGGCGTCAGTCCAAGCCGGAACCCACCATTGCAACTCACCTCCGTCGTCAGAATTGGAGGTTGAAGGTGAGTTGTTCTGGGTTGTTCTTAGGTTGTTCTTAGGTCGTTTTCTGGTTGTTGAATGGAATTGGGTGTTGATCTTAAGTTTTTCTTAGCTAAATGTTGAGTTATACCATTTAGTGGTTCAAATTCGAATTTTTAAGCATTTTTCTTGATTTACAGAATTTTTGTATAATTTTATTTAAGTTTTTATTTGAATTTATTGGATTTTTTTTTGGTTTAATTAGTGAAATTAGAGTAATTAAGATTATATATTTGTAATGTTTGGGTTGTTTTTAAGGTTTTAGGAATATTGGTGATTAATTAGATGTTTTTATAAATTTTGGGTATTTAATTAATATTTATGTTAATTTCGAAATTATTGTTAAAAAATTATGAAATTTTGATAATTGAGGTTATTATTAAATGTTATTAATTTTAAAACTCAAATTATAATTTTTGTGATTTTTATACTATTTTTAAATATTTTTGAGTTTATGTCAAATGTGATTATTAGGTCAAATTATATTTTTTTAGAAGAAATTATTAGTTGATTTTATGTTTTAATTATATTAAGAAGTTTAATTTTGAGAAAATAATTTTAAATAATTTTAAGGAATTTTTTTAGTACTAATAATACATTATGTAATTTATGCATTTTGGGGTAAAAATGTAATTTTACGCTAATTATAGTTAAACATATATTTTAGTTAGTTTTATTATTATTTAAGAGGTTTAGACAATTTTTATAAATTAATTGATATTTTTAATTAAGTAGTTTTAATTTTGAATATTAATTCCAAATATTATATATATTTATAATACATTATTTTGGTAATAATAGTTGAATATAAGGTTACATTTAGCATGTTTGGGTATAATGGTTTTAATTTAGGTTATAATTATATTTTGATAATGAAATTCAAATTGAGTTATTTAATTTTTGAATAATTGAAATTTTATATATTTTTAGTATATATGTATGTGTAATATGTATTTTGGGAAATAAATGATAACATTTCTTGATATTATATTGAGTTGTGATCTTGGTCGGGGTTAAGTGTAGTTTTGGGAGCTCGACTCGAGTGTGTATGTCTGTGGTTATTAGAAGTGCATTTTCTATGCAGGTTTGGCTCTACCTTTGGTAAAGAGATGTCCGTTTTACAGAGGAGACTCTGCCGAAATTTCGGTACATTTTCTCATAGAACGTGATATTCATTATGAATTTCTATCATTAGTTAGGTTTTATCCTGTCTATCGAGTCTTGTTTAGTCTCCCTCGAGTCAGCCTGGAAATTCCTTGTTTTGTTGATTTTCGATTTTATTTCATAGTCATGTTTTAAAATCGATTTATTATTTTCTTTCTAGAGCATATCGGAGCAGAAGCCGTGAGACTGAGGCAGACGTGTGGTTCTCAGCCTTCGTATTCATCTTGTAAGTCAATAGAACGATTTGTGCGTTTGTTTACTTAAAGAATGCATGCGCTCATATTTTTATATTTATTATATGATTTATTTAATTTAATGCTACTATTTAAGGTTTAAAATGCATTTTATTTATTTAAAAGTCGATTTGAAAAATTTTGGTAGAATGGGCTACTTAGTGGGCTTCACCAGGACTATGTGCACATGGTAGAGATTGAGAGATGGATCCGATATATAGATGACTGGTGGATGTTAAACTGGGACAGGTGCCTTGGTGGAAGCCTATGCTCTCGGGGACCACCAATGATTGTAAGGTTAAAAATGGACTGGGATGGGTGCCTCAGTTGATGCCTTAGCTCTCGGGGACCGCCAGTGCCATATATTTGGATTAAGTGGATGGCTACGACTTGGTGCCTCGGTTGATGCCTTTGCTCTCGGGGATCAATAGTCTAGTTGGAATAAGTGGGCCCAGTTGGCCATTTAGATTTTTGGGTTTAGGGTTCTACCGAGATTTTTCAAAAGCTATACCTATACATTATAAATTATTTTCACTATAAATATATAGTTTTTAAAAAAGTGTTCAAACTGCACAACTCTTTTTATTGACTTACTCAGTGAGGTATGATTCCCCTCAATTTATTTTTTTTTCAGGAGCTTGGGAGTTCGACCTCATACTACCTCCACGCTAGGTTTCTTCATCACTGGCTATTTTTTGTAGGTCATTGTAAGCTGTATTGTTGTATTATTTTAGGATGCTGCAGTAGTATATGTACTAAGAATTGTATGGTTTAAGTATACTTGTATAATTTATTTATATGGGCCACGCTTATGTATAACGATTTAAGTTTGATTTATATATGTGATGCTTGTAATATGTTGATTATGTATTCAATTACGTTTAAATTTTAGAAAAATTAGTTTGATAATGAGTTCTATTTTAAAATAAAATTTTAAATTGTAAGGTGTTGTTTATCTTTTCTTTAAGGCTTACTACGGGATTCGGGGGCCTTATGCCTTCTCATTCCCTAGTGCCGGTCACGTGCCCTCGGGTTCGGGTCGTGACAGGGTAAGATAAGAGGATCTTCATCTAAAAGACCATATATTGAAGAGAAGCACCAAGAAGAAGAGGACCTTTCATCCACTTACAAAGCTAAGTTCCTTATTTTTTTCCCATGAATAACGTGCTCGATTCACTACCATTAAGTTTCAAGAAATTATAAGTTGTAAGTATATTCCTAATTCTCTTCTTAATGATGTGGGTATGAATGATTCCTTTAATCAAATGTTGACCACTTGTGGGCTTAAGAAATTTATGTCTCTACATGAACACACTTATGTTGAGTTACTTACAAAATTTTACACATCATTAGATGTTAACTCGCATGATTCTCATATTCTAGAATTTTGCCTACTAAGGAATAAAAATCAACTTACATATTCATTCATGCAACATGTGTTTAGTTTTAAAAAGGATGGTTTGTGTAATCCTCATGAATCTTTTAGATTAAATGAATTATGGACATTTTTGACTAACTTGCAAACACCATTTCAACCTAAGAAGGGTAAAGGGTATATTTATTAAGGATATGAAATATTGGTTTTTACATAAAGTCCTTACATGTGTGATCTTTCACAAATTTGAATTTAATCATGTCTCTATATAAGAATTATTTTTGACGTGGTGCATTCATAATAAAAAGCAAGTATGTTGGACTTATTGGATTTTTAACCAATTTTTGACTTGTGCTACACGTAAAGATGCCCTACTTACTCATGGTTATATTGTTACCATTATTGCTAAAGCTTTAAATATTAACTTTGATGATTTTACTTATGTGGTTGAGTGCTCTTATTTCATTATGCAAGCATTTATAAGAGGTGAAGTTGTTGATGTTGCCTTCCATTTGATTATGGCAAGGTCTCAATCTTATTGGAGAGGGTTGGAACGTCCACCCCAAGTAGAGGAATCCTAAGAAAAGGAAGAAAATGTTAAGCCTGAGCATTTTTCAACTTATACACCATTTAGTGATGTCCCATTACTTACTTATCCTATGCAGGGTGACACCATGGTTCTTTAAATGAACACTCTCATATTTGGGATCAAATCCTAAAAAATGAAGTTGCAATGCAACGACATTTGGCTGCCATAGAGACTCATAACCAACAACTTGATCATTGGCAAAGAAAAATGGAGTACAAGCTGAATCAATTTTTTACCTATGCTGGATATACCATTGATTCTCCTTCGCTTATTCCTTCGAATGATTAGGGAAGTATTTCTTTTCTTTTCTTACTATTATGGTGCTATATTGGGGACAATGTGCATTTTCAATATGGGGGAGGGAATAGTAGCAATAATTATTTTATTAGGTGTAAGTTTATCTCTATGATTATAGGTTATGTTTTCTTATTTTATCTCATTTATGCTTAATTTTATCTCCACCATATTTTAATTAATTTTATGTTTAAATTTCATTTCGATTTTGATTGAATTTTACTTTCTTAGTCTATATTAGTAATTATCTTTTTATGCTTAATTGGTAGAATTTTAAAATTTCATTTAGTATATGCTTTAAGTTTTCCTTTTTATCTTTTATTATTATTTTCAAAATTTAGAGAATATTTAGTTAACTTTCTAATTATATTTAAACTAGGATGGTTAGGATTGAAGCTTAGGTTTTTAAGGATTAAAATGGCCTTAGGGAAACTATAGCCATAATAGTGTTGCTAACTTTTCAATAATAGATGAGGACATTTCTATATTTTTATCTCTTTTTTAAAATAAAAATTTTGCTTATTAATGTGATACATTTGAGTAAATTATGTGTAAGTGAGTATGCTCCTTAATTACACTCATTCGGAAAGAATATGTGACGTTACAAGTAATTGCATTTCGAGTAAATTGTGTGTAAGTGAGTATGATCCTTAATTACATTCATTCAGAAAGAAATGCAAATTAGTCCATAAAAATATATAAGTATAAAAGGTGTGTCTAAAAAGCTTAATTCTTGGTTAATATGTGCGCTTAATTCTTGTCCCATGACTATTTTAGTTCTTAAAAGTCTTAAGTTTGATGAATGAGCATTGTGGTTAGAAAGCTTGATTAGCCTCATGACTTTATATTCTTTGATTTTATTCTTAATAGTTTGAGATAAATTGCTAAACTTATTGATTATGCTATGAATTTTTTTTCTCTATCATTATTAAGCATTAAAAGCTTAGTTATTAACTACCTTTTTCTTAAATTTCTTATGATTTATTGAGATGACTATAACTATTTTGGAGAAGATAAAAGATTTTTGTTATTTTCTCACTTAGGTCTTTATTTCTTGCTTAATGGCAAGCTAGGTCTAAGTATAAGGGAATTTAGTAATATGCAAAAATAACATAGTCATTTTGGTGACTTTTTTCCTTAGTTTGCAAATGCATTGTGTGTTTAATTATTATGTTATTATTGTTTTTTGTGTGCTTTTATGTTGTTTGTGTGATTTGTAGATTCTTTTAGGCTAATCTCATGCTTAAAGTTGAATTTGAATGCCTTGGAATGAAGAAAGGTTCGAGAAAGGCCAAGACAAGGATCAAGTGGAGTGTGCTGACTTGTCAGCATGTACTGAGTCATGACAACAAGTTCAGTTGTCAAGTCATCACCAACCATGATTATGAAGAAGAGACCGTGCTGACTCATCATGCATGTGCCGGGTCGTGATAGAGACATAATGACTCGTCCCTTACACCTCTTTAATGCACCTTTTCATTTTTATAATTATTTAAAGAGGCACGAATTTGGATGCCAAGAAGCCTATAAATACATGAAGACTGGCTCTGTTTTGGGCATTGAAAAAGCATTGAAAAACACTTAGTATAGTATTAAGGATTTATAGTATTATTAGTTTTATATTTGAAAGAGTTAAAGTACTTAGTGTTTAAACATATATCCAAGGAATTGGAGGAAGATATCAAGAGGATTTACTACATCAAAGTAACTTCTTAGAGAGCATTAAAGGGTTTTATTAATACAATATTCTCTTCCTTATTTTATTTTAGTTACTTGATATATATAATACTTTTTTGTTATTCCTTGATATTGAACATTATGTATTTTGGCTAAGTATTTATATGTAGAATTACACTGATGAATTAATCTATGAACTATATTTTTATCTTTTATAATTTATGATTGATTTAGTTTTAATTGAGTTTTGAATTGTGTTATGTATGCTTAATCACCATATATGATGTTCTAGTCAAATATTCACAATGAGAGTTGGGATATTTGGTGGAAATGCAATTGAAACTACCTAAAGGTTAGAAAAGTACTTAGAGGCAAGAAATTCACTTTAAATGGATAAAGAATTAGCATAAAACTTAATGGTTTTTGTTTATCTCTGCAATTTCACGACAGTGTGTGTAGACTCTAAATGAAAATATCCTTAATTGTCAATGAGAGTTACTTTTAAGAATTATTGGCTTATTCTCCAATCAATGCATGAAATTTTATGTATTATTAACTTTTAAAGTTCTTGATTAATTTTGATTTATAATTCTAACATACATTGCTTAAAATCGTTATTAGTATAGTCTATTTAATTTGTGTAATTAGAAATTAGTAACTTAGAATTAGTTAGAATAAATTAATATCATTTGCCTATTCATCTAAGTATTTGCTCGGTTAATACAAAATTTACTATGAATTCCCAATGTTCGACACCCTATTTACTCTATACTAAATCTTGGAGACTAGGGTATACATTTAACCCGCATCTACAAGCGAACTTTTTAGACTTGAGTTTTTCTTCCTCTATATCCTCATGGTCATTTGAATCTTCATTGAGGTAGTAGCAAGTAATGACATCATCATTCTGGTACAATAATTCTTTTGGCAAAAGCTCCTTGAGGGTCACAAGTGTTTTTATTTTTTACAAGATCTAATCCTCTATCTTGCATAATGTAGATAGCGGGGTTCAGCGCGCTTCTAAGATTTTAGCAACCGTGACATTGTTTGAGCTCAAGGCTCTAGAGAACACACTAACCACTGTCACAAAGACATGGCGTGGAGATGAGGAGTCACCACCCAAGGAAATAATTAGGACAAATAAAAAAGGTGGTACTTGATTCCTTAAAAGAAAGCTAGCACCACAACCAGGAGATTCTGGATACGGAATACCAACTTCTTTCAGTCTTGTGTTCATTTAGAATTACTTTATGAATTATTATCTTATTCTCTATTTATATGCAATTTCATATAAATCCTAAAAACAATCAACTCCAAGGCAAACTAGTCATGAAATATACAAGTAAATAATGCATTTAATAAATCACATAATCCCCAAGTTAGTCTAATGTACATGGATTTTAAATAAATGAGTTAAATCTACATGTTTTAAATTATAAGTGAACCTAAAGACCTAATTCCTTTTGATTTTAACTAAATGAACTTAAGTCTACTTGTTTTAATTCTAAATATGAGCTTAAATCTACAAATTATGGAATATTTAAATTAGTGGGCTTAATTCTACATGTTTTAATTAAATAGTGATCTTAAATCTAAAAATTATGAAAGAAGCTTAAATTAAGTGGGCTAAGTCTAAATTAATTAAATTAAATTAGGTGAACCTATATCTAATTAACTAAATGGGCCTAAGGATATTTCTAATCTAAAATCTAATTAATTATGGACCTAAAAATATATTTTAATTAATTAAACCTAATTAATTATTAAGTGATGGGCTAAAAGAATTACCTAAACTTAAATAAATAAATCAAAGCCTAAAATGGGCTTAAGGCCCAAAACACATAAAAATAATAAATAAATCCAAAAACAAATAAAGACACAAGAAAACAATTAAATAAGATTAAATAAATAATTAAATTAATCCTTACTAAAACCCTAATTTTTATTAACATGCAACCTAAATTAATTGACTTCCTCCATTGATTTTAAGCAATTACCTAATTGAAACCTAATTTTACTAACCAATTAAATAAACAAACAACCATACATGTAATTTTATTATTCTCACTATCAGGGCTATTACATTAATTCATAAAATAGTTAATAAAATAAAAATAAAGCAATAAATAAAAATAAAGACAATAAAAATAAAAATAAAATCCTAGAAACTAAGTCTCTACAAGGCTTTATCCATAATCTTCCACAGACTTCTCATAAATTCATCCCCCCATATGATCACTATGCATTTTCCTCCATAATCACCACAAAAATAAGATAAAATAATGATTAATGAATAAATTATGATAATAACTTGAAAGAATAATAATATAAAATAATAATATAAAAAACAAATAAATAAATAAATAAATAAAGAATAAGAAGAAGATGATATGATTATGAGTGATTTAGGGTATTCCTCAGATTTATAAGTCACAGTTCTCGATAAGCCTTCGAATCTCATTCTTCAAAAATTCTCCACAAATCTTGAATTAATTGCTAAATCAAAAGGAATTTTTTGTAGAAAAAACAACTCAAAAGAAAATCACGTTTTTTCTTCCTCCCTCCTCATTTTCCTTTTTTTTTTGTCCACCCTTCCCTTATATAGTGGAATTAGTAAGCCTAGCCTCAATCCTAATGCGATTCTAATTCTTAAAGTATAAGATTAATGCTTAAAATTATATTTAGGAATTTTAAAACAGTTAGGATTAAGTTAATTAGGAATTTTAAACCAATTATAACTGAATTAAAAATAGGAAAACAGAGACGGAAGAATTCGATTCCGATCAGATTGTATAATTCTAATCGGAATTATGGAATTCCGACAGGTATTTTTTTCCTTTTTTTTAAACATTTAATTACGAAAAGACCCCTGAAAGAATTTAAATTTTATAATTAGGTCCTAAAAAAACCTTGCAATTTAGTCCTTGAAAACATTAAATCCTTCCTTTAAAAGCTACATTTAAACCCTTAGAATTTTTAAAGATTAAATATCGAAGACAATTTCATCACTGGAGTCCTTTGCTGCATCCATAACACATCATCCCGAAATTGGGTGCCTACATATGAGGGAGCCTTTTACTTTATTACTTATAGAGCAACTGGCTTTCTAATAGGCCCTTTTACGACTTTAGTTCTATTAGGAGTGGACTTTGGTATAGGCTCATTCCTTTTTCTTTCCCTCTTTTGAGTGGCATGAGTCCATCCTTCATCAAAATAATCTCTAACATCTTGGCATTTGATGCCCTTAGTCAAATGTGAGACTTCTTGCATAATAACTTACATAGATTGAGGCAAAATTTAGCTGTCAACAAGGTGCACTGAAACATTAATGAGCTTGAAAATTCCAAAGTTCATAGTTGTGGAACAGTAAACAACAATCGAAGTTGTATTGGAGGTGGCAATTTCTTCATAAAAAATAACTTCTCCCTTTTCATGCAACTGCATAATTTTATCCTTCAAAACAAAATTTTTTTTAACAAGATGACCAACCAATGCTAGTTATAGTATTTTGGGTCATTCACCCGATTAGCTTCTTTAGGGCACTTTATCTCAGGTAGTTAAATAAGATTAGCTTTAAGCATTTGAGGAACACTAGCATTAGAAAAAGGGTACTCTTTTTCTTGCCTCTCTTTCAAGGTATTCTTCTTTGAATCTTGGCTTTGAGTAGTAGCAGTCTTTACCTCTTGCTTCTTCTCAGACTTGCTAGAAATTTTAAAAGGCATGGTTTTTACTTTTACATATAGTTTACCCCCTTTGTGAGCATCTTGCTTTTCTTTTCCTTTCTTTAGGTCTTCTATGGGAAACTTTTGACCTCCAACAGTAGTAATGCTCAACTCCATGTCATGTGCTTTAGTGGCTAGCTCTTTAAAGGTTTTAGGCTTAATAACTTGAAGAATGTAGTGCAATTCCCAATGCTTGCCTTGAATGCACATGTCTAGAGCAAAGGTTTCAAACAGACGATCCTTACAATTGGGACTCAAATTCCTCTATCTACGAATGTAGTCAATGATAGGTTTTTCAACCCATTGGCATGAATTTGTAAGCTTTATCATGCTAACAATTTGACAGATGTCACAGAAGCAATTGAGGAACTCATGTTCTAATTATTCTCATCCATTAATAGTTCTTAGTTCTAAGTTTGTATACCAGTCAAAAGCATTTCCTTTCAAAGATCGAACAAAATACTTAACCATTAAATCACCGTAGGTACCAACATTGTTGTAAGTTTCTATGAAGTGAGCCACATGCTACTTTGGATTACTTTTACCATCAAACTGCTAAAAATTTGGAGGTTGATAATTGGTAGGTGTTTTCATCACATCAATCCTCTAAGAATATGGCTTGGCATATGTGTATAAAGGTTGATTAATACTTTCTACTTGACCTTTAATAGCTTCCTTGACAAGGTCCTTCAATTGATTTGCAATTATAAATTCATTGGTAAGCACTTGGGTAGGCTTTGATGCTACACTAGAAGTGGAATCAATAGCAGCATTAGGAAGTTGAATGACTTCTTTATTCTTTGGTTATGAATCGTCAATGACCATAACTCCCTTTTCAGTTAAACCATCAACTTTCTTCATTAAAGAGGCAATTTGGTCATCTTTTTCTTTAATTGAGTTGGTGAGGGCTTCTAAGATCTTGCTTATCTTGGTGACTTACTCCTCCAAAGAGGTAGTGTTTGTCATCATGACACTTATAACATTAAAAAAGTCATATGGAAAGGTTAACACATAATCACCAAAAGTGTCATCCTTGTTCATAGATGAATTAAGACTCTCTTTCATTTTTTATGGAGATTGAGTAGTCACACTTCTTTAATTGGTGGTAACACACTTTGAAGCAGAGGAAGAGTGAATGCATAAATGTCCTCAGTCAACCTCTATTTGATGATGGCTCTTAGGCCAGCATCAGTAGTCCCTCAAATGGTGAAGTAGGTGGGTGCCTTGGATTGACAACCACCGTTGTTGTCGTTGTTTAAAGCCATGTATCTTGATTGTTGAATTTTTTGAAACTTTGAAGGAAAGAGATGAAAGGTAGAGAGGTCCTACTAGGCGTGCCACAAATTTGTTAACACATTCCTTGTCCTGAAATTAAGAAGCAAGAAAAATAGTAAAAAATATCACTTTTGATTTTTATTAGAATAAAGAATTAGGGAACAATATCTAATATAAATCTCTACAAGTGTAGAGATTGGAGCCTTTGATGCTTTCTTTCATTGATAATGGATCAAGGGCGTGAAAAGCTTGTTCTTAAATCTGTAGGAGATTTCTCCTTCGATTTTGGTGAAGAGGAGGGGTTGAATCTACAAAGAGTGATGAAAATCATTTGAAGACTTGTGCTTGAAGATTTGAAGACTTGAACACCTTTTAATTTGTAAATGAAGAAGTCTTGATGATTTGATTGGAGTTGTCTTGACACTTGAAGAGAATTTTGCAGAGCTTTACTTGATGCTTTAATTGCAAAATTCCAGCAACTTGAGACTTGATTTTCTATCTTTGTGTCCCCTTCAAATGAACCACAAGTACTCCTATTATAGAGAATTTGAGGAGGTACATCTATGATATATTTCTTTGTAGGGAAAAAATATATATTTTCTACTTAATTAGAAAATAATATATTCTCTTTGTATTTTAGGCAAGAATAGATTTTCTTTGACTATTGCCTTTTTTACAAAATATATATATACATATTCTCCATATATATTTTGCCTTATATAAAGTATAATATATTCTTTGTATCTTTTTATTTGGCAATTGACATATTAAATATTATTGGACTTTATTTTATTAATTAAGTAATTAAAATTAATTATCAAATAATTTTTGCTAATCCATTTGAGATAAATTCAAAATTTATTAATAGGTTTTAAAAATTTATATGTCTACAATGACCACATTTGATTTTAACAATGATCTCAAATTTGTTTTAGTAAATTATAATTTCAATTTCAAGCATGCCAAGTATTTGATGAGAAGTTTTCACTAATCTTATTTTATTGTGGCTTGACTCAGGTAGGACCATAATGACTGAAAAAATCTTTCATCAATTAAATTATCACGATTGCATATCAGACTTGAAATCTCACTTAATCTAGAATAGCTCCTACCAACTGATTCAACTGCTATTAATTTACCCCTTTTATGCTTCCGACATGAATTTGCTGACAGCTCCTTTTTTATCCCTCAAAATTCTGAAAGAGCCTGAACACTCTATCAAGAATTAATTCACCTAATGAACGATCAAAACTTCTCCGTAATCTTATCATTCTTGCTTTGCCTTGTCATTAACCCTAAAGCACTGGCCACTTATCGCTTCACCTATAGCACTCATCAATGTTCAAACATCACTTCCACTAGAAATAGCACCTACAATACCAATCTTAATCTTCTATTACCTTCTCTTTCCTCCAATGCAAACAATATTATGGGATTTTACAATATCTCTGCAGGACAAGATCTTGATGCTGTCTACGCCGCGGTGACATTAGCGTCGATATCTGCCAAGATTGTGTCACTTTTGCTGCCTAGGACATTGTCAAACTTTATTCTAACGAAAAAGAGGCCATTGTCTGGTACGATCATTGCCTCCTGCGTTACTCAAATGAGTCCTTCTTCTCCATCATGAGCCAATTTCCTTGGAGATACACATTGGATGATGGTCTGAATGTCAAGGACCAAGTTAGTTTTAGCAACTTATTGGTCCCCACTTTGAGAGAAGCGACTACTGAAGCCGCAGATGCTCCAGCGGGAGCCAAAAAGTTTACTGTTGCAGAAGCCAGTTATATGGTATTTCAGACTCTGGACACCCTTCTGCAGTTTATACCGGATATATCCAGCTCTGATTGTAGCCGGTGTCTTCAGACGGCTATCTCAAATCTACTAAATTAATGCAGTGGAAGGCGAGGAGTAAGAATCTTGCTTGCGAGTTGCAATCTTCGTTATGCAATGGACCGTTTTTATAATGATACCGAAGTTGGGGTGCCACCACCTTCACCATTGCCTGATGTTAGCTCTCTTCCTCCTACAGGCACCGGAACAAGGTCACAAGGTAAAGTTGAATTGTACAGTATATCTTGAACTTGAAAGGTTGGATACACCAAAAATACATCCATACCATTTATTACATATTATTACTAAATGCAGGAAAACGCAAGTATACTGTTATAGTTGTAGCAATTATTACCGTTGAGATAACATGTTGATAAGCCTTAGCTATATTTCTGTTTCAGTATTGTTAGGCTTGTTATCAGTTTAGTTAATGTTGTATTTATCTCTTTAACTTGTATAATCCTATATATACAGCCTTGTACTCATTTTACAAAATAATAGTATATCAAAACTTTCACATGGTATCAGAGCTGCTAACAAATGGCAGGACAAATTATTCCCACCTCTTCTTCTCCTTCTCCTTCTCTTCCTATGACTACTATAACAAATCACAATCTGTCTATTAAATTAACCTCCAGAAATTTCCTCACCTGGAAAACCCAATTCCAACCTCTCCTTAATTACCATAAACTTACAGGTTTTATTGATGGCTCCATTATTGCACCACCAACTACAACTACAACTACAACTAATCCTCCTACTCCCTATCCAGAATATACTGAATGGCATCAAAAAGACCAACTTTTACTCTCATGGATTTTCTCTTCTCTTTCTGAAGAAGTTTTTCCTTATGTTATTGGCATGACTACATCCTTTGTGGCTTGGCATGCACTAGAAAGTGCTTTTGGTTCTGTATCTCAGAATCGTCAATTACAACTCCACATTGAACTTCAAGAACTGAAGAAAAATGACTTATCAGTCACTCAATATTTGCAAAAAGTCAAAGCTTTAGCCAATGAACTTGGAGCAACAGGTAGATCTCTTTCTCCTGCAGAATTCAATGCAATTATCTACCGCAACCTTGGCTATGAATTTCATAGCATTATTACAACTTTAAATCAGCGACCCACACTAGTTACATTCCAAGAACTTTATGGGCAATTGGTGGCTCATGAAATTCTCATTAAAAATATTCATGAACCACCCACTGCTCACATTGCAAGGCGACAATTTTCTGGTTCTTCCTCTTAGCCTCGACCTCTCATGACATCACCTACTTTACCCTTTCCCAATAATCAGAGACCTTCTTTCTCCTTTCATCGGAATTGCTCTCAACAATGTCAGATATGTGGCTTCCATAATCATATAGTTGATAAGTATCGTCGCCGCTATGAACCTCGCAATTAAGTCACCTCTCCTCAGGCTCATTATGTGAACAACATTGGTCTGATTCCCTATTATGGTTTTGGCACTACATCATCTCCCTACACAACTGCATTTCATCCCAACCCTTAGCACCTATATACCGGTGCTTCCCATCACATGACATCGGATTCCTCTCATCTTATCAATCTAGTTCCTTATGCTGGTAACGATAAAATTATTATTGGTAATGGTTAGAGACTTCCTATCACACATACTGGTAAGTCATTCCATCATTCTCCATACTCTGATAAGGATTTCATTTTTAAAAATGTGCTTCATGTTCCAAATATTCAGAAATCTTTACTCTCTGTCCAAAAATTCACTATTGATAATTCTTGCTTTTTTGAATTTTGTCCTAACCATTTTTCTATCAAGGACTAGAAAACCATGGCAACCCTATTACGAGGCCAGAGTGAGAATGGGCTGTATGTGATGCCACTATCCTCCATTCCATCAAAACAAGCATTTCTCACTGAATCCACCTCCTTTGTAGACTGGCATACTCGCTTGGGTCATCCATAACATCGCACTGTTTCCAAAATTATTAGAGATCATCATTTACTTGTTTCCAATTCAATAAATTCTAGTTGTTCTTCGTGTTGTTTAGGAAAATTAGCTAAATTACCTTTTGCTAATGTCGAGCATACTACAGATGCTCCCTTTCAAATTATTCATTCAAACATTTGGGGTCCTTCCCTAGTCACCTCTTATCATGGTTTCTGTTATTTTATTTTATTTATTGATGATTTCACTAGATTCACCTGGATTTATTTTCTCAAAAATAAAAGTGATGCTCATTCTGTGTTTCTTAACTTTGAATCATATGTACATCAATAATTCAATGCCAAAATCAAAGCTTTTCACTCAGATTGGGGTAGTGAATTTCAAAAATTACATAAGCATTTTGAAATAAATGGCATTGTTCATCACATAGCTTGCCCATATACACATGAACAGAACGGGTTATCTGAATGAAAAATTCATCATATTGTTGACACCGGTTTGACATTATTAGCCCATTCTCATGTGCCATTTCGTTTTTGGACTTATGCTTTTCGTACAGCCATAAATTCAATTAATGCATTAACCACCTCTACTTTAAATAATGAATCTCCATTTTAAAAATTATTTCATACATCTCCAAAATATTTGGAAACAAAAATTTTTTGGTGTGCCATATTTCCTAACCTTCGTCCGTATAATAAACATAAATTTGCTTTTAGAAGCAAAGAATGTGTTTATTTAGGCAATTCTCATAATCATGCTGGCTTTGATTGTTTTGATCCATCCTCTAATAAAATTTACACTATCCGAAATTATCATTTTAATAATCAAAACTTCCCTTTTTCGTATGTCACCAGCCCCACTTCATCATCACGTCCCCATGCAGACCTATGGCTCACATAGCAAGCACCACTCAATTTGGCTTCCACTACAGGTATGTGTCACATCGCGGAGCTCTAGTCCAAGAAATTTTGACCGAGAGTGCTAGAGATGTGTAGAATTCTCTAGAACACTCTTGAATATTATAGATATCTCTTGTACATGCTAGGCACATCTAGTAGTATGTAGACTAGTCTAGAATCGTCCACACATGTATGTATGTAAGTGGGTTTTTAGAACATTCCCTTAAGGAGGTGGGAATAGTAGCCACCCATGCCTATAAATACCTCCTCATCCCCTCATTTTGTACACAAGTTGTGAACACACTAATATAAGCATACATTCCCAAACTCTTGTGCTCTCTTTGTGCCTTTTACGTAAGCATACTTTCGTTGGCGTAATTTTTGCCATCTTGCCGAGGTTGGCATCCGTTGGAAAGCTTATTAGCATTCTTGGCATTAGGTGAAACAACTGTGCTAGGCCGCACGTGGGCAAAGTTTGCGAGGATAACAAAACTCACTTGACATATGTCTCTACCTTCCTTTAATTTGTTACCTGTAATTCCACTCAAATTCTATCACCTTTATCCCTCCTTCCAGTCCCACCTTTATCCAATAACTCATTATCATATCCACTCACAACAACCCACCCATCATCCATACCCGTAAGAATCCAATAACCTGTCCCCACCACTACCCACTACAACCCTCATCTCACCCAGCAACTCACCATCCAATCCTTCCTCTTACCCATCATCTTCTCCATGCAAATTTAGACTGTTACATGAAATATATCAATAGCCTGATCCCTCATCACAACAAACCTCAACCTTGTCCTCATCCCCTCTCCAACCATATTCTCCTATCCTTACCCAAACCAACTCATATTCCCAACCATCTAATTCTATTGGTCTCCATTTAATTTTTTATCTTTCTAAAACCTCTCCACCCGAGCAAACCTGTCCCTTTCCCCACCATCTCGCACACACACTATGACACTTTTCCCTCATACAATTAGCAAACGCCAAGCACACATAGCTCTCTTTGAAAATAAAAATATGAATTATTTACAACATGAACCATTATTTTTTAAAGATGCTATTCGATACAAAGAATGGAGAATGGCTATGGAAAATGAAATCAGTGCTTTACAATCCACCAATACCTAGACTCTTGTCCCTGCTCCATCAAATGCTAACATCATTGCCAACAAGTGGATTTCTTGCATTAAAAGAAATTTAGATGGCACCATAAACTGCTACAAAGAACGTATTGTCGCCAAGGGGTTTACACAAATTTCGAGTATGGATTACAAAGAAACCTTCAGTCCTGTTATCAAAGCTACCACCATTCGAGTTGTCATAGCTCTTGCCATAATGAATCAATGGCCAATACACCAACTTGATGTCTTCAATGCATTTCTCCATGGCCATGTTAAAGAGAATCTATACATGTCACAACCACCTGGATACATTGATGCCACTTATCCTAACCATGTCTGTAAATTGCACAAATCTCTCTATGGTCTTAAGCAGGTCCCTAGAGCTTGGTTTGCTCGCCTCAATTCTTGTCTTCACAAGTTAAATTTTGTCTCCTCTCAGGCTGATCACTCTCTCTTTATTCTCAAACATCAAACTAACACTTTTTTCTTGTTAGTCTATATGGATGATATTGTTATTACAGGTTCTTGTTCCACACTTATTCGCACGGTCATCAAGTCACTTCAACAAGAATTTCCAATTTGTGACTTAGGCTCTATACACTTCTTTCTTGGCTTGGAATTAAAACACCAACATGATGGCACTCTCCTCACCCAAACATGGTATCTCACTTATGTACTTCACAAACATGGCATGGCCGATTGCAATCCATGCTCCACCCCGATGCAATCATCCACCACTTTGTCCAAATTTGATGGCACCCCATTACCTAAAGGAGACACCTACAGATAGATTATGAGAGCACTGCAATATGCCACCATTACTTGATCAGATATTGCCTACAGTGTTAACAAGCTTTGCCAATTCATGCACAATCCCACATATGTCCATTGGAAAGCCCTTAAACGCCTACTTCGCTACATCCAAGGTACTAAGCATTTTAGGTTGTTTTATTCAGCTACTACTTCTCCCACTCTTCAATGTTATACAGATAGTGATTGGGGTAGGGATCCGGATGATAGGAGGTCTACATCGGGCTATGCTATCTACTTGGGCTCTTCTTTGATTTCTTGGCTTGCCAAGAAGTAACCCACCATTGCTAGATCATCTACCGAAAGTGAGTATAAAGCTATCGCCAATTCTACTTCTGAACTTATTTGGCTTCGTGGGCTTCTTCAAGAACTTGGGCATCTAGTTACTACAAGAACCATTTTATGTGACAATATTGGCCCAATTTATCTAAGTTCCAATCTGGTGTTTCATGCTCACACAAAACACATCGAATTGGACTACCATTTTGTTCATGAACAAGTATCTTCGGGATTTCTTCAACTAAGTTTTGTCAAAGGTCAAGATCAACTCGCCGACTTATTCACCAAATCCTTGCCATCAGCTCACTTTCAGAATCTATTTTATTAGCTTCCTCTGCGTGATGCCATGGATTTGCGGGGGGATATTGAGATAACATGTTGATAAGCCTGAGTTATATTTCTGTTTCAGTATTGTTAGGCTGTTGAGATAACATGTTGATAAGTGTATCCGTTGTACTTTTTTTATCTAGCCTGCTACTTCCTAAGAAGGCGGATAAAAAAGAAGTATAACACCATGAACGAAGATGATGGTAAAAGAAATCCTACTGAACTTATGATAAAATATCAATGGTGTTTTTTCTTTTTTCATAAACCAGTGATATTTGGAACTCACGACTAATCCATTTTTAATATCATCTATTTAGCACTTTTTTGCTGGCAAAAGATGAATCACACAACAACATTTGGTTAACATTTCTTATGTGTAGTTGGAAATGAAATTATAACAGTAGAGTCCTTGCAAATCGATATAAATATAATGGAAGCTGCGAAGAACAAGTTCTCTGCTGATAACAAACTAGGTGAAGGTGGATTTGGTGTGGTTTACAAGGTGAGCAATTATGCTTTGTACTATATATAATCCGAAAAATAACACATTTACATGCAAATGAGATTGTGTAACGATTGTTGGAAGTAAATTCTCAAGGAACACTTCTTAATGGGCAAGAGATAGCTGTGAAGAAACTATTGAGAAGCTCTAGGCAAGGTGCAAAAGAATTTAAGAACGAGGTTGTACTGTTAGCCAAGCTTCAACATAGAAACCTTGTAAGGCTGATAGGATTTTCTGGAAAGGAGAAGAAAAGATACTCGTCTATGAATTTATGACTAACAAAAGCCTCGATCACTTCCTTTTCAGTATGAGATCTTTAATTAGTCTGGTTTTTGGTTTAAGAATTGTTAATTTATTAATTCTATTATAAGAAATAATTTTTTTTATAGGCACTAAGGGATATTTTCGCTGCAATATCACTTGAATATTTGATTTGATGAATTTGCAGACCCAGGATATCAAGCACATTTGGATTGGCCAAGTTGTTATAATATAATCAAAGGAATAGCTCGAGGAATTCTTTATCTTCATGAGGATTCTCAGTTTAAAATTAGACATCGTGACCTTAAAACTAGTAATACTTTGCTAGATAGCAATTTGAACCCAAAAATTTCCGATTTCGGTATTGCCAAGAATTTTGGAGTTGATCAAACTCAAGGAAATACGAGTGTAATTGTTGGAACACTGGAAGTTTGCAAGTTTTTCAGTTGTTCTGCTTACTACAATTGTTATATATGTGGAAATTCTTGGAATTGATTAGAAAAAAGTCTCTTTTCTAATTCTCTTTTCTGCGTTGATTGTTTTTAATGAATATATGCCTCCTGAATATACAGTACATGGAAATTTCTCTATAAAGTCTGACATGTATAGCTTTGGAGTCTTAGTCCTCGAAATTCTTTATGGAAAGAAAATCAGTTCTTTCTATCAAATAGATGGTACTGATAACCTCCTGAGCTATGTAAGTAGAGAATTAAAGTAAATTTCCCGTATTGCTGGTATCATCTCAAAATCATCAACAGAAACAAAAGATTCTAACTGCAATTACATCGACATTAATTACCCGAAAATTTGTAGGTGTGGAAACATTTGAGAGATGGGATACCTATGGAAGTGTTGGACCCAAGTTTGAAAGATTCATATTCAAGAAATGAAGTGTTAATATGCATCCAAATAGCCATGTTATGAGTTGAGGAAGATCCATTTGATAGGCCGAGAATGTCAACACTAATGCTGATGATAAACAGTTTTTCTGTTACTCTACCAGTGCCGCAGCGTCCTGCATTCTTACTCCATAGCAAATCAGAACCAGGCCTGTCAAACAAATCTACTACTACTAGCAAGTCGGTGCGAATGTCTATCGACGAGAAATCAATCACTGAAGTATGAGGTGATCAAATTTTCTTGGAAATAAGTTAAAGAAATAGAATAAGTTTCCAGCTATTTGTGAAAAAACAAAGCTCATTATAAAAAAAAAAAGCATAAAATTGTACAATGTTCAAAAGAAGACTTGTGGCTAAAAAGCTTTGATGACATTTATTATGCGGATTCTCTCTTAAAAGGATAATGGTACATGTAACCAAAAAATATATGTTAATTAAAATTATTGAATATAGTATATAGATAGTCGGGTTGCTTTATTAAAGTAGTCGAAAAATAACCATAAATAGTTATATTTTTTACTTTTCAGTTGTACTTCTAAATACGTTTTACTTAATAACTTTAACTAAATATGAATTTGTAAGAACTTTAACTAATCTGAAATTGTTATTACAATTCTTAGGTTTAATTATAGTGGTAGTTAAATAGAAATTAAATATATTAGCACCTATAAATATTATGAGTAGATTGATTTTTCTCATCTACTTGTTAATTAATTCATGAATATGATTATATCTAATTGGAAACGACTCATAACAAGTCTATAATATTAAACAATTCTATTTCATGAGACGACAAATTAGCTTGACTTACATCATTGACTTGTCGTCTTCTGTTGACTTGCCCCAGAAAGCACTAATTACGTGCCAGCCCAGTTATAAGTCGTTGCCTCTTACCAGTTCCATCACCTATATATTTAAGCTAACGTAGCAATTTGCCCCCCTGAACTTGTAACCAAGTGGTAATTTACTCCAAAATTAAGTTTTTGGTCAATTAATTATCTAAAGCATTTTACATTTTGGTCAATTAGCTCCAAAATTAGGAGTTTGTATTACACTTACTATTAAAGACAGTTAATGTAATAATTTAAAGATAAATAAAATACTATTTTGATATTTTATATCTCAAAAAAATTAATAATATTATTATTATTTTATAGATATTCATATTATAATTTCAAAAAAATTATGGATATTTTAAATTATTGAAAAAAAGTTATCTAGAAGAAATTATTTTATTCTTTTTGGACTCTCTCTCCTTTTTTTTTCTGAAAATTTGAAGCTAATTGACCCAAATGAACATTTTTTTTTTTTTGATAAAATGGCCAGAAAGTTGATATTTGGAGTGAATTGCTCCTTCGTTGTAAGTTCAGGTGGTAAATTGCTTAGGAGGACTAGTAATTAATGTTATAAAGAATAGAAATAAACCTAATGAGAGCAAAGGCAACGAAAATGGGTTGTGGTTCAAGATTGTTGCTTTTCTTTGGTCTCGCTTTCCTTCAACTTCTTGTCCTCAACATGGCGCAGCTAGATCCACTGGCTTTTTCTTGTGGCAGTACGGGCAATTTCACCATTAACGGTACCTACGGCTCAAACCTTAATCGTCTCCTTGCTTCCCTTTCCTCCAATACTACAATCGACTATGGCTTTTACAGCGATTCATTAGGCCAAAATGCTGATAAAGTGAACGCAATTGCACTTTGTAGAGGAGATAAAAATCCTGATACTTGCCGCAGTTGCATCTTCAACTCCAGCCAGGTGCTCAAGAAGCACTGCCCCAACCAGAAGGAGGCCATCACTTGGTATGATGACTGTATGTTAAGGTACTCAAATCGCTCCATATTTGGCAAAGTGGAATTTAGTCCTTCTGGTTCCCTGGTCAACATCAACAACGTTTCCAACATTAATGAATTCAATCAGGTACTAAACACCTTGTTAGATGGTCTGACTAGTCGTGCTGCATCCGGTGATTCTCTTCGCAAGTTTGCAACAGGTAGTTCAGCAACCATGGAAAATAACCAAACTATATATGCATTAGTCCAGTGCACTCCTGATTTGTCCAAGCAGGACTGCAGTAATTGCTTAAATAATGTTACGGCAATGATTCCACAATATTTTTCTGGGAAGAAAGGGGCAAGAACCATTACACCCAGCTGCCAATTTAGGTACGAGACAGAGCTTTTCTATGACTCTGCCCCTGATATGCTCTCACCAACCCCATCTCCATCGCCTTCGCCGTCATCGCAGACAGAAATAGCACCTCAACCTCCGACTGGTACAACCAGCATAACATCTCCGCCGCCTCCAAACGATGCAGCTAGAATAACAGGTTTCTTTATTTTTAGCTTTCCGACTTAAAATGGCAGAATCAGGAAAATCACAGCAGGAATTTTTGGTTTCCCTGTAATGTTACTCGATTATGATTCCAAGTTCTAACAACATTTCATTCTGATCTTGCATTGCAGGAAGAGAAAGTAACATAGCTGTAGCTTTCATCCTCAGTGTTTTGGTAGCGTTGCTCTAGTCCTCTGCATCGGTTGGCAATAAGATTTCAAGAGCAAGTTGGACGCCAAAAAATTTTCATCTGCCATTATAAGATAGAAATTAAGAAAATAAAGATTGTATTATATTATCTTGATCATGATGTTCTTTTCTTAGTCACATTATTTTTTTTCTTTTTTGGTTAAATATAGCGTCTATTTGCTCTTCCCTAAAAGCTCTAGCAATAGATATCATAGGCAGGGGAGTTTTCAACTTTGATCATTTTTATTTTTTGGGTTCAATTAATGTTGAAATTACACAATCAATTTCAATTTTGATCATAAATCCATTTCAGACTTTTAGAAAAAGCGATTTTCGTTGAAATAAATATAATTTATTAAAAATTTAGTAGTCAGATGGTCTAAATTTTCTTTATAATATTAAAAAGTTGTGAGTTTAATTTCATATCAGCATAAATAAATCATGGTCTAATAATTTCTCATTTATTAAAAAGAAATAATTAAATAATTAAAAATGTTATAAATACACAATTAAAAATTTTAAATAATATATTAAAATATTTTAAGTAATATATATATATATTACTGTAATTTGATGAATTTAGTCTACTCCCCAGACGCCAGATTGAACTGAGACAAACGTAATGAGGTACAAAGGCATAAAATGAATTCAGCTCATGGACTTATATTTTTGGTAGAAATTGATACGTTGATATATTCTGCAACAAAATTTTGGGTTATAGAACCGTGCACGGGCCTAAAAAATGCAGTCATGATAAAGGGGCTGTTGTCGTTAAGATAATAGAAATTTACGGACTTGGACCACTTTTTTTTTTTTTTTTTACATTGATTTACTCTATATTTTAGGTTAATTACATACACGCTTTTTTCTTTTCATGTGTGTCATTTTTTTCATTTTATTTTCTTTTATGCCTATTTTATTTTATTTTTTTTGTTTTTCTTTGTTTATTTAGGCTTTATTAGTTGGTTTTTTTTTATTTTTTTCCTTTTTATTTTTATTTTTCACTTCTCTTCTATTTTTATTTTAATTTTTTTCTCATTTTTTTCTTTTTTATTATCCTTATTTTTTAATTTTTATTTATTTTTATTTTTCCTTATTCTCTATTATCCTTATTTTTTATTTTATCCTTATATTTATTTTTAAATTTTTTCTCTTATTTATTTATTTTTTCTTAATTTTTTATTTTCTATTATCCTTATTTTTTTTAATTTTTAATTTTTGATATATATATATATATATATATATATATATATATATATATATATTATTCACTTTATACATGGAAAATAATCTAAAATATAGAAATAAAAAAATAAAAAAATAAAACATTTTTTCAAGTTTCATGCATTTGAAAAAAGATGGGCACTTGAATTCAAATTAATTGATATGTATATACCAATTATTTGTTTTATTTTTTTATTTTAATTAGTTGAATACAATTATATTTGAATTTTATTACTCAAGGCCAACTATTTCTTTGACAATTTTTCTAACAATAAATACTTACTAAAATTATCATATTCAATATTGTTTTGAATTTCATATATTATTTTGAGTTCTATATAATGTTCTAAGTTTCATAGCTATTTTAAGTTTCAAATATGAATAATATTTAGAAAATATATTTTTGATTAGAGAAAAATATTTGAATAATATTCAAATAATATATTATTTTAGTATTGGATATGATTTTGAATGTTCATATACATATAATATTTAGCTAGTATACTGTATTATATAAGTTTAAGATATTATTTTTAATTTTTAGATATTATTTTCAATTTTAGATACTATTTTAACTTTTAAATATGAATAATATTCATAAAATATACTTTTAATTAAAGGAAAAAATTAATATAATTTTTAGATAATATACTCTTTCTAATATTGGATATAATTTTGAAGTTTTACAAATATATAATATTTAAATAATATATTATATTTATCAGTTGAAGATATTATTTTTAATTTTTAAATATTATTTTAAATTTTAGATACTATTTTGAATATCAAATATTTATAATATTTAAATAATATATTATTTTAATTATATCATATACTAATAATATTTTAAAAATATAATATTTTAATTAAAAATATATGAATCTGTAATTTTTATTATCTACTGATTCGAGAGCTGTACATCACAGGTCCATCTCCAACTGCATTGCATGTCCCTATAAATTTACCCTCTAGGTTTTAGTCAACTTTCGTTCATTTATCATGATTGTACAATGAACTGCGAAAGTGTGTCAAATATTGACAAAGTTTTGTCACCACTCTCATCATTACAAAATCTTGATAATATTTTTCATCAAAGAGTGGCTTTGTCAATTAATGCAGCGAAAGCCACTACTCTGCAACATGGTAATGAGGACAATTATAGACTTCCTTTTCACGATTGGAATCAGAAATCTAAAGAGTAAAATCCTAAACTTTTAAAATGGATGTCAAGGAGAACAGCTGCTCTTGATTGGCAAGCCAATAAAAGATAATCAATGATAAATAAATACCAAAATAAATAAATAAATGGGACAGCTCTGGTTTAGTTTAGTATATAAAAGTTGTTGGTTCTGTTGGCTCTAGCATATGCCTTTCATGTTCTTGTATGCTACTAGAGCAATACCTTTTTATGTACTGTGGCCTTTTGCTTATGGTGATTGATATATCATATACCAATTTAACTATCCGTCTTGTTTTTCATGGAGAATACTTGTGAGAAAAGATTTCCACTTCCCCTGCCAACTCTGTACAATCATACATAAATGTATTGAAAATCTAATCACTTTTAATGTGAACATAAATCTATAACTAATAATTAAAACTAGTAAATTCCATATAAGAAGAAAATTTACTTCTATTGTGTATTCCGTAATCTAACTTGTAACTTGAGTCTTCCATTAGACAAAATATAAATACAAGAAACAAATAAAATTCTTCACACCTTGCCAACTTGGCAATTCAGTATGATCAATATATATGATCTATGATTTTCATAAAGAAAAAAAAAAAAAAAAGTAATCTTCTAAACCCAAAATATAAACCAACATAATTACAATTATCATAACCTCACTTGGTATACCCTGATGAAACACAAAGCACAGATAGAATCCTGATGGTGCAAGAATAGTCGAACGTGGTGCCATAACCTGAACATCATATGTCGCCGTCCCACATTTGTCACTTTCTCACCATCAAGAACCAACAACCTCTGATTCATAGAGAACGAATGGGTTGTAAAAGATGGTGCCACCATTTTAACCGACACAGTTTTTGCATATAATGTACCTGTAACATTGAATCGTACAACTAATTTTTGTGCATAGCCAATGCTAGCTTTTGATGCTGGAGAGACAATTGTTGGTCTCAAATTGGGTCTCAAATTGTTATGTACCGTGTTCAAATATGGTGGATGAAATGCTTCTAGTCTTAGTTCAGTTGGAAACAAAACATCATCGCCGAATTTATAAGCTATGTGAGCATTGCTGCCACCAACAAGAACTCTTCCATCTCTAAGCAAGATTGCTGTTGAAAACCAATGGAGCTGACCCGCATTCCTCTCTGGCACTCTATCAAACATTGTGAGCATTTAATGTATCGTCAAATTTTACATAAAAGATTATCAATTTGGCACTCAAGTGGACCATCGCCAAGATGAAGAAATGTGCAAAGAAGAAAGATTTTGATCCTTTTCAAGTTGCCATTAAAGACACTAGAAGAAGAAAAGCTAAAGTACAACATCAACAACTATAGCAACAACAAAGAAAACATGGATATTCACGCGTGAAATTTTAAAAATATAAATAAAGAGACAAAAGGAAGATTAAGGAAGAAGACGGTGATGATGACAGGAGAAGAGAAGGAAATGGGGAGGTGAGGAAGACGATGGTGAGGTGAAGAAGGTGGGAGAAGGGAATTTACGGAAAATAAAAAAGGGTTGGAAAAAAGGGACATGCATGTAATATTTTTGAAAGGGTGGAGATTTTTTCATTCCATTCGTTGATTTTTGGTCTTCATTTTTGTTTTTATTGAATTGCAAATTACATAATTATTTTCAATTGGAAAATTTATTTTTTCAATAATTACCATTACTAAATTATCATTTTTTTTTTATTTTTCTTCCAAATTCATTATTTGATGCTTAACATTTTAAAATTACTTGTAATTGAAACTTTTTTACGATAATAAAATTTAATATAGTAAGTTATTTTTTTTTTATAAATACTCTTTTAACTTTTAACTTATCTTAATTGTAAAATTTGCACCAATTATACTAAATAACATATCTTTTATTTTTTTTATGAAGAAATTTTTTTAAAATATCATATGCATATGATTTTATTTTTTTATCATCATTTTTTAAAAAATAATTTAAAAATCAAATTATGTGATTAAAAAATTATTATAAAAAATTCAACAATAATCAATCATAAAAGTATTCATAAATTCAATGAATAGAGCTAAAATCAGTCATACAAATCATCATCATACTATGAAAAGTCTATTTGATAAAAAAAAAAAAATAACACTTACTTTTCTATTATTAATATTTTATAACACTTGTCTTAAAAATTAAAATTACCACAATTTTGTTCGATGAATTTTCATTAAATTTTTTTAATATATGTTTTTAATCATGTAATTTGATTTTTATATTATTTTATTTATAATTATGATAAGAAAAATAAAAATAAAATAATGTGCATATAATATTAGAAAACTGTTCCTAAAAGTAGAAATTAAGAAAATGTTCATAAAAAATGAAAAAGGTTGCTATTTTTTTATAATTGTTGAAAATTTTATAATTGTCTAAATAAATTAAAAGGTAAAGAGAGCTTATTAAAAAAATAATTGATTATGATAAGTTTTTTATTGTAAAAAAAATAATGCAAACTCAATCACAAGTAGTTTTATAATTTTAAACATTAAATAATAAATTTAGATAAAAAAATTAAAAAAAAATATAATTTAAGATTTGTAATTAATAAAAAAAAATATTATAAATAAAGAGTAATTATATAACATACAATTTCTAAAAATAAAAGGACTGTAGAAATGAATGGGTGGAGTGAAAAATCCTATAAATTAAATGTCAATTTGAATGAAAAATAATTAGAATTTTAATCAAAGTTGCTCAGAGTGCATGTTCCTCCTATGCTTGTTGTGTTTGATATTAATGTATACGCCAAATGATATTAGAAAATTATGACGTAAATGTGGGACTGGAACATATATGGGAACAATGAAACAATAATAGGATTGGATTAAGAATTTTTTTTTTAACTGAAGATCCAGTATCCGATATATTGTATAATTCGATTAATTTGAATTCGATTCGAAAAGAATCCTGAAAGACGGTAAAGGTTTACTTCAAAAGTTTTAAAGTAATTGCATATTAAAGAGTCGAATCCGAAACCTTTAATTAAACTGAAAAAATTTTAAACCAACTCATTCACACCCACTTAAGTGGATTGAATTAAGAATTTTAGTTGAGTTTGTCATCACTCTAAATATGATAACAAGCACACTGACTGATTGTTCTATATATACATAAATATGAGGAATTTTAGGTGGCACACGAATTCAATGTCAAGGCGAAGACATTAAAAGATGGAACCCAAATGCCGAAAAGAGTAGTTAGAAATAGTGAAATGTTTATTGAAATTTGCAACAAATTCTAAAACAATCGAAATAGATAGCTAATCAATTATTTTCATAAAGCAAACTCACATGGCAAGGTACTTTAACTAGCTAATGACTAATTAAATTATTGCAACAGAGCATTTAATGGGTGCATCTGTGCCTGAAACAAATGCAACACTTGGGTCTTTGCAAGGCGGAGTCATAAGTTTTACTTCATTTTGATATACTAATAATGTTTCATTTAAAATAAACTAACAAAGTAATATCTCAAACACGCTAACAATAATTTAAATTTAAAAAAAAATAATATAATCAAAAAATAATATCAAAGATAATCAAAATCAAAATGGATAATTAAAATCATGAGAAAAAAAAATCAAATTTAGTTTTATTCAATGAAAATTTTTCTTTTGAGAAATTTATCCATAATTATAACTATAATCAAAATCACATAAAAAATAATCAACTATCACAATTTTAAAAAATATTATAAACTTAGTTTTTAGCATAATAATGAGCAAATTAAAGAAAAAATATACATTAAGATTGAACAAACTAAGTTCATATATATTACATGTATATGTTTACTATTATATCAGCAGCACTTAGAAATAGCCGGATCATAATATAACAATTATTCAACTAGAATTATGCATAAATCATCTTAAGGAGCAAATGTATATTCTAACACCAAATCACCAATCTGTGATTAAAATTAAATTCCCAATCAAAGCATTAAAATTGTAAGGCTTATGGGGATAAAATTGTCACGACCCAAATCGAAAATCATGATTGATGCTACAGAACAAAAATTCTTTCTAATCTGGAACCCGTAGCAAGCTTTAAAAATAAAAATTACATACAATAAATAAATAAAAATATACCATAATTAAAATTTATATTGATATAAAAATAAATACTTAAATGTCATTTCAAAAAATAAAAATATATTCGTACAATATTCAGAGATAAGTCTCTTACTAAAATAATATTCTACTAATATGATACACTACTACTGCAATTTTTTAAAATACAATAAAAGTTCAAATAAATAAATTTCATAATCTAGTCGGTGATGATGAAGTTCGGCGTAGAGGTCCATTACTGAGGTCTGATGATAAGGAATCTCTTGAAAAAAAATATTGAGGGGAATCAAACTTTACTGACTGAATATAAATCATATACAGTCAAACATCAGTGTGTATGTGTGTGTGTGTGTGTGTATATATATATATATATATATATACAGTAGACTAGCCCCGAAGTACTAAGTCAACTTAACTCCTGCAGTCTCACTATTAGTGTGATTGGCCCTAAGACACTAGGTCAATCAAGCTCCTGTAATCATACTACTCAATCACATTATTTCTCAATAATCGATCAATTAAATGTCACCTCAAATGATTTTTATAACTCAACCCTAAAATCTATCGCACTGATACGTACATGGTTCTAATGCAATTCACTAGGTAGCACATTTTATCGATATCCTTCAATAAAACCATATGATTATGGAAAATAATAAAATGTATCATTTAAAGCATAATGACATTCTTTTTTTAAAAGAATATATCACTTATATACCAAATAAATATGTTGAACATATGTCAAATATACTAAATTTATACCAAATAAATACCAACATATATATATCACATATATACAAAAGATATACCAAAAATATACCTAGCATACATGTCTAATATATAACAAATATACCAAAAATAAACCAAAAGTATACCAAATCAATTAATAAAATAAATCATATTTAAACATATAATGAAAATGTGAAAATCCTTAATCATGTATCCTATATGCAATCCATATATAGAGTAATAACTTACAAGTTTGCGCTCCTCGAGACTGACTCGACAGGCTTAGTCCGATAGGCTTCAGTCTTAGTGTAGTTAAAAAAATAAATAATAATGAAATTAGAATAAATTCTAACTTATACTTTTAAGAATTCTAAAGAAAGACTCGATATAGGAATTCAAAATTCAATTAAAACATAAAGACTCAGGATCGACTCGACATTACGTTTTATGAAAATTCTACCAAAAAATCAATAGAGTTTTCTCTGTAAAACGGACATCTCTCTACTGAAAAGTAGAGCCGATCTTGTAAGAAAAATACACTTCTAATATCACAGAGCTCAACACCTCGGGTTGGGACCCTAAATTGCACAAATTTTCAACCAAGGTTCACAATTCACCAAATATCAAAATTAAATAATAAATATATTAAAAATCATTAAATTCCATAAATTTCTATAAAATACCAAAATATAATATATTTAAACATTAAAACACTAAATATAATTATTTTCACAATAATTAAATGAAAATCTCAAATAATAATATAATATTAATAAAAATCAAAATTTTCAATAATTCAACATAAAATAGTAAAATTCACTTTTAATTACTCAAATAGTTTAAATATATTATAAAAGTAGTTAAAAACCCATTTAATCACAAAAATAGTAAATACTATGTTATTTGAATATAATTTTTGAAAATTACTATTAATTAGTTAAAAATAGTAAATAATTTGTAAAAATTATTTTAATACCTTTTGTTATTCAAAAATCATTTAAAACATATTATTTAACTATATTTTCAACAAAACTAGACAATTAACCTATAATTTCCAAAATCACATAATATTAATATATTCTCAAAAATTATATAAAATTACCAAAAATATTTTCTAAATTCTAAAACTAATAACTTAAATTAATAACACTAATTTAATCAAATTTCCATTCAAAATAATTAATTAATATAATTAACGAAAATTCAATTTTTAATATTAAAATATTTAAAAATACCCATAATTCAAATTAATTCAAAAAATAAACAAAAATTATATTTAGAAAGATTAAGTTGCCATAAACAACATTTCTTAAGCAAAAATCCAAGAATCAAACACAATAATTTAAAAAAAATTTGAAATCCTAAAACACATAAACTAAAAACTTGCTAGAACTCAAAATCAAGGAAGATTGAGCTCAAACGGAGCTTGAAAATGAACTCACCGAAGCTCAAGGATTCAAAAGAGTCCAAGAATGTGAGCTCACGTGGCCGGAAGCACCACTAGCAACAATGATGGTCCACGGTGCAGTCTCGACCTTGCGTGATTCCGACAACTCCAGGCGTGGTCAGCAGCGACATAAGGGAAGGGGAGGAACAGGGGAGGTGATGGTGGTGAGTGGCGGCGACTATGGTTGCTCCGCCGATGGTGAAGGGGCTTTGTAAATCTCAGGAAGCAGAGAAAAACGGAAAGAGAAGAAAAAGAAAAGAAAGAAGGAAAGGAAGAAGGTGACAAAAAAAAAATGTATCTGACCCTTTATATATATACATTAACTTTAACTATGCCACATATATACACAACTCATGCACATGCATATATATAATATAATAATAATAATGGTGATAATGATAATAATAATAATAATAATAATAATAATAATAATAATAATAATAATAATAATAATAATAATAATAATAAGACATGCATAAAATAATACTATGAATAATAATAACAATAACAATAATAATATTAATAACACATGATAGCAATAATAATAAAAAAAATAATGCACATGCATGATACACATGCACACAAAAATAATTATAATAATAATAATAGTGATAATAACTTTAATATTTTAGATAATAACACTCCCAAAATAAATTATTTTACGTAAATAAAACTTTTAGAATAAAATAAATAAATAATATTCACAAATAATAATAATATATAAATAAAATTTTAAATTTTTATTAACACTGCATATCTCAAAATAATTTTATATTATTTAAAATACATGGTCATTACAAAAATTACCTCTATTCTTATTCCTGAAATAAACTTTGAAGAAAGTTTATCTTGGGGAATAAGTCCAAACTTGTTTGGGTGACTCACGAAATTTGCAAAACTTGGGAATGAAGATGGGGTTGATGATTTGGAGTTGGAAATTACTTAGGAGAAACAGCCTTGGTGCAAATGAGTGCTAAAACAGGAGAGGGGGGGGGGGGGGTGTTAACATTCATTTTTTGTTGTATAGTGTGCAGATGAGGAACAAAATTGTAAAGGATGGCCTTGCATGAGCCGTCGGCCGCTTGTTGGCCTATGATGACAAAAGCTTGTCGCTAGGGGTTGGGGGTATTGTTGCGTGACGAAGGGACAACAATGTCATGCTTATAGTTGACGTTAGCAATACAAGAAGCAATAGCGCTAGCACGTTGTGCTGCTTATTACTTAATATCTCATGGGGATGAAGTAACATCCGATTGCTATCCAGCAAAGGAAGGTTGTTGTCCATCGGTGAGGAGGTGACTAGAAGGTGAAAGAAAAGAGAAAGAAAGAAAGAAAAAGAAGAAGGAATTGAGAATTTTTTGGGAGAAATAGATTTTAGGGATTTGTCAATTTGGGGGTTTTGAGAGGATTTTAAAGTTAATAGATTTGGGCATTGATTACAAAGAGAATTTAAAGAAGAATCTATTGGAGATAATATTTTTGAAGCACTAGTTTTTTAGGTGATAAATTTTGGGAAGATTTTGCTCGGAGATTTGACTCTTCCAAATTTAATTCTAAAGGAATAATTGGAGAAATTAAAGGATAATAGTTCTTAGGTGAAGGTAAAAGCTCATTAATTAAGAAATTAAAATTTTGATTTTGGGGATTTAAATTTAAATTTGGAGATTGAGGAGAGTGTTTTTGAGAAGAAGATGAATGCTCTAGACCATAATATTTCTTAATCCATCTAAATTTGTCCCATAAACTATCTAGTTTGTCTCAATGGGCATTTTTTCAATACAAATAATCTAATTCGCCAAATTTAACCTTGGGTTTAGGCATGAGAGTAAAGGATGTTAGTTAAAGAATGTGAAATTATGTTTGCATAATCCAAATGTTTGTGCTTTTATACATGAAGATGGATTTTGAAAATGCGCTTATCTATATGTTAGTTAGCATTGGGTTTGACCCAAGCTAACAATATGTGAGGGACATTGTTTGTACCAAAATTAAATTTTTGGACTAAAAATGATTAACCCATTATTTTTAATGTTTAGCCCATTATTAATTGAATTATTCCATTATTTTTAATTGAATTAAAATTAAAAAAATGGTCCAAACTAAAGGTCAATTTGCAGAAACACTTGAGCTGGGGGATAAGAATTGGAAAAATCTAGAAGCACGACTATTTATATTCATTCACGCAGAGAGTTGGGAGAAAAAGTGTCTAGAGGAGTTATATGCAACATGAATTTATTTTTCGGAATTCGAAGAATTCTCAGCTGGGATAATTATTTGAAGAAATAAATTATTGCACTATAAAAGGAAAAGGAATAATCAACACACATGGATCAACAACTACATCAACAACTCCAATCATTAGCAAATCTTTATCATTAGCTTACTGTCAATTTCTTTAGTTTACCAAAGTACTGTCTTTATTTTATTTTCACTTTGTACTCAGCTCTAAAATCAATACAATTTTTCTTTTAGTTACTCAAATTGTCTCTTTATTTGCAAATTAATTTTCATCTCTGAAATTCAAGTAACTTGTGGTAAATGAGTTTAGGAATCCATAAATCGTCATGAAGAAGTCAGTTTACTTTTCGAGAACTCGCTCCCCTGACACGCTCGCAAATCAATCAAAATTCAAAAATAGCCAACAATATGTTTTTAATCATGTAATTTGATTTTATATTATTTTATTTATAATTATGATAAGAAAAATAAAAATAAAATAATGTGTATATGATATTAAAAAAAGTGTTCATAAAATAAGAAAATAAGAAAATGTTCATAAAAAGTGAAAAAGATTGTTATTTTTTTATAATTGTTGAAAGTTTTATAATTGTCAAAATAAATGAAAAGGTAAAGAGAGTTTATAAAAAAAATAATTGATTATGCTAAGTTTTTTAATGCAAAAAAATTATGCAAACTCAAATACAAGTAGTTTTATAATTTTAAACATTAAACAATAAATTTAGATAAAAAAAAATTGAAAAGAGTATAGTTTAAGATTTGTAATTAATAAAAAAAATAAACATTATGTAAAATAAAATTTTAAAAAATAAAAGGAGTATAGAAATAAATGGGTGGAGTGCAAAAATTCTATAAACTAAAGATCTGTTTGAATGAGAAATAATTAGAATTTTAATCAAAGTTGCTCATAGTGCATGTTCTGCTATGCTTGATGTGTTTGATGTTAATACATATGCCAAACGATATAAGAAAATTATGACGTAAATGTGGGACTGGAACATATATGGGAACAATGAAACAATAATAGGTTTGGATTAAGAATTTTAGTTGGGTTTGTCAACACTCGAAATATGATAACAAGCACACTGACTCATTGTTTAATGTAGACATAAATATGAGGAAATTTAAGTGGCACACGAATTCAATGTCAAGGCAAGATCATGAACTCATAAAGCAAAGACATTAAAAGATGGAACCCAAATTCCGAAAAGTGTAGTTGGAAATAGTGAAATGTTTATTGATATTTGCAACAAATCCTAAAACAATCGAAACAGATAGCTAATCAATTATTTTCATAAAGCAAACTCACATGGCAAGGTACTTTAACTAACTAATGACTAATTAAATTATTGCAACAGAGCATTTAATGGGTGCATCTAAGAGACTTGCCAATGCAGTGCTAGAAACAAATGACACACTAGGTCTTTGCATGGGCAGTGCTGGAAAAAAAATTTTAGAGGGGCAAATTTTACTTTATATTAATATAAATTAAAAAAATATTTCATTTAAAATAAATTAACAAAATAATATTTCAAATACACTAATAATAGTTTAAACTTTTAAAAAAATAACATACCCAAAAAATAATGTCAAAGATAATCAAAATCAAAATGAAGAATCAAAATCATGAAAAAAAAATTAAATTTAGTTTCGTTCAATGAAAATTTTTCTTTTGAAAAATTTATCCATAATTATAACTATAATCAAAATTATATAAAAAATAATCAACTATCACAATTTTAAAAAATATTATAAAATTTAGTTTTTAGCATAATAATGAGCAAATTAAAGAAAAATATATACATTAAGATTGGACAAATTAAGTATGTGCAATAAAAAAAAATTGATAGCATATATAATTGATGAATGACTAAATGTTATACTAAATTACTACTCTTTTCAAATTGCTTAATGCATAATAATTAATGAGCAAATTAAAGAAAAAATTTACAAAGAGAAAGAGGTAAGTTGTGGTTGGCTAATTCAGGAGAAAGAAATAAAAAGGAGAAGTGAGATATGAAGTTTGAGAAAAACTAAGCTAAAAAGTGAAAAATTAAGTCAAAAAGTGAAATTTAAAAATAATGAAAATAAAAAATAACAAATTTTTTTATTATTTGGGCTTTTTAAAAGAATTATAATAATAGATTATTAAGTTATTATTATGGATTCAATAAGGGTCTACCAAAACAAAATTTACATATCATATTGTTTTGCGAATATATATATATATATATATATATTTGATTTAGATACACCGAGGAGGCAACCAGATGAAGGTCGTGCATTAAGGTATTTGTTTTTGGGTGTAAAAAGAATTTAGAGGCAGCCACAGGTGCGGAAGAGATGATAAAAGTATTGTTATAAATAACAAAAGCCTCCAATCCATCAAATTCAAAGTATGAATATGCTGATCATTGCGGATGGTGAAATATGCCCAAAAGCTTCACACTTTTCCAATCTTTAGCGTTGGTTATGTATTTTTGTGGCTCGGGTTATGACAAACTAATGCAATAACTTAAATTTAAAAAAAAAAAAATTCTTAAAAGCTTACTATAAGTTTTAAAAACTTCATATTTTCCTATTTTCTATTTTTTAATGTCGGTCATATACTTTTGATGTTCAGATGATGACAATTACATCCCTTAAATAATACAATAATAAATAAATAGTAAATAATAAATCTAAATCAATCATCCTTAGTCGAAATTAGTAAGTAAACAAAACAAAAGGAACCAAAATAAATTACCATACATTCTAAATCTGTATATATAGAAAGTAAATATTACACATTCCGCAGAAGTTAAGTAAATCATTCATGATTCAAATACATTACATCTACACAAAGAAAAATAAAAATAAAAATAAATTAACTTAGAACTAAAATTAGAAATAAATATATAATTAAGAAGAATCAAGTAACAACCGAACTAATTGGCAAAAAAATTCTCAAACAAATATCTGCTAAGGAAATAAAGGAAAAAAAAAATTAAAAAATAAAAAAAAAATTAAAACCACTACTAAAAAATATTTCTTGAAAGGAAGTAAATCTAGAATAAAAATAAGAAAGAAAACTAAATGTATTCATATATCAAAACAATGTCTAAAAACATGAAAGGAGAGAAATATAAAATTTTCCAAAGCAAACAAAATACATTATCAATTCTAAAATTTCCACCAAATTAATTAAATCTTATTAATATATTAGTCTAAACCAAATCAAATGTATAATAATCAAAGGCAAAGGTACATTTTTGCCGTCAATGTTTACTCTAAGGCTCGCATATGCCTGTCACTAAATTTGGGACCAATTAAACTGGAAATCAATGTTTTTTATTATATAAACCCTTATATTAATGGAGACTTCAGAAAAACATTATTGTAATTGACATGGCTAATAGCGAGTCCCATTATAATAAAAAGTATATTCAATTATTGTTTGTCTTTTTTATATATATCAACAAAGTGGGTCCATTCTTTAAACATTTTTTTTTTCCCGTAATAGCTCTCTTCCAAATTGATTAACATTATGAACAATCATCACCACCAGCATCATTTTCACTGCCTCTCTATCCCTTTGCTCTAACACTAGAAATTGAATAATCATTTGCCTCTTTGCCTATCAACATCTCATCAAGTACTTTTCTTTTTTATCATCTCTCATAATTGTTCTCTTTTTCTCTCTCCATCTCCACTAACCTTAAATTTAAGTTCTATTAAAATCACTAATTCAAGGCCTTTTGATGGAAACCTCATTCTTGATAATTATCGCTTTGTTCTATAATTTTACAAACTAACACACAAAGAGAGGAGGAGCCATGAATCCTAGCCTTTCTCCTTACCAAGCTCTTTAACCCTATCCTTCTCTTTAGCCTCATCTTTTCTATCTCCTTTGCAACTCCATCCTCTGCCAAACAATATTGTTATAGAAATATTACCATTAGTGGCTAATCTTTTCACTACCTATTAAATTTTCTGCCTTTGCTATTATTTTTGATAGACTTGGTGTTAATGATTATGGGTTAGGTTGTAATTTGGCTTTGGGTGTTGTTGCCATGAGTGTCATTGCATATGCTAATTGTGTTATTATTTAATGGATTAGATTTTATTTTTTACCATATATTTGTATATGATGTTGCTGGTGATGTTGATTTTTTTATAGGTTGTTTTCTTACTTGCTTTGATTCTTCTAGAGATCACAACAAATGTCATAAATAGAGACATAATGTTCAACATCATGACCAAGTGAATTTCTTTTTAATACAACCTTTTCTTTGATTTGAGAATTTTTCTCTTTTCTATTTAGCTGTGAGAAAATTACTTCTAATGACTAAGTATCATTGCAAGATTCAAGTCAATTCTAGTTCAATTTTCTTTCATATTTCTTCCTTCACAATACAAGCATATATATAGTATTTACACACATCTATCTTTGGTAGTACAATCATTAATTTACATTTATCATTCCTAATTTACCTAAATCAATTCTTTAATTTCCTCTATCAATTTTCTCACTTCCTAATTTTATAATTATTCTATTCACACTATTCAACACTCCCTCTCAAGTTGGTGCATAAGCATCATCAATGCCCAACTTGCTCAACGAATCATAGAACACTCAGCTTAAGACAGCTTTTATCAGTACATCTGCTAACTGATCTTTAGATTTTACAAAAGGAAATTTGACTATCTTGGCTTCAAGTTTCACTTTGATAAAGTGTCTATCTACTTACACATGTTTAGTTCGGTCATGTTGAATTAGATTATGAGCACTCTGAATAGCTGCCCGATTATCACAGTATAAGTTCATCTCTACTTCTGGAGGATAGCCAATCTCACTCAGTAAGCTTTTTAACCAGAGGAGTTCACATAATCTTTTTGATATACCTCTAAATTTGGCTTCTACACTTGACAAGTTAACCACTTTCTATTTCTTACTTCTCCACATGACGAGATTACCACCAACAAAGGTGAAGTATCTTGACATTGACTTTCTATATGAGCTTCTTGCCCAGTTGGCATCTATATATCCATCAATATTCAAGTGATTGTGCTTTTTGAACATAATTCATCTTCTAAGTGATGATTTAAGGTACCTCAAAATTTGACTCTTAAGTGATATTTACTTGGATTATGCATATATTGACTTACTAGACTTACTACATATGCAATGTCCAATTTATTATGAGATAGATAGATCAACTTTCCTACCAGTCATTGGTACTGGTCTTTATCCGTTGGCATTTGATTCACTAATTTATCATTCTGAGCAATGAGAGTGTCTACCGATTTACAATCTAACATTCTAGTCTCTATTAGTAAGTTAAGTGTATATTTTCCTTTGGGAAAGGAATATGCCTTATTTCAACCGAGCTACTTCAATTCCCAAGAAGTATTTCAAACCCCCAAGATTCTTCATTTTAAACTCGCATGCCAAGTGTCTTTAGAGATTTGAGATTTTTTCCTCATTATTCCTTATGATAATCATATCATCCACATATATAATCAAGGCTGCTATTCTCCCATCTTGATGCTTTAGAAATAGTGTATGATCCGAGTTACTCTGTTGAACCTATGTTTCTTTATTACAGAGCTGAACCAACCAAACCATACTCGTGGGGACTGTTGTAGACCATACAGTGCCTTTTTTAGTTTACACATATATCCAGCTTATGAGGCATTGAAGCCTAGCAAAATATCCATATACACCTTTTCCTCTAAATCTGCATATAAGAATGCATTTTTTACATCAAATTGATGAAGAGGCCAATCTAAATTTGAAGCAAGAGATATTAACACCCGTACTATGTTCAGTTTTGCAACCGGGGATAATGTCTCTTAATTGTCAATTTCATAAGTTTGAGTATACGCTTTTTCCATGAGTCTTTCTTTATATCTTTGTATCGATCTGTCTACTTTATGTTTGATAGAGAACACTTATTTGCATCCTACAGTTCTTTTTCCCTTTGGTAGCAAAATAAGAATCCAAATGTTGTTCTTTTCGAGAGCAGTCATCTCATCATTTATGGCTTGAGTTCATCAAGGTTCTGTTAATGCCTCTTGCACATTATGAGGAATACACTTAGTTGAGAACTTATGTGCAAAGGCTTTTAAAGGATTTGAAAGACTCTGATTAGATATATATTGAGCAATAAAGTATCTTCCTTCCTTATTTTCTCAGTCAGGTAAGTATTGGTTTGGTGGCTTTCCGTAGTTAAGTCTGAAAGGTAATTTATGAATAAAGGAATTTAAATTTGAAGGAGAGTTTAGAGATTGTATCTCAGGAATATTCTCAGAAAATAAATCGCTTTGGACAGCCAAGAGAGGGGTTCTAAGTTTCCAAGCTTGGTTTGTTCTTTGCCAGTATACTTGGACATTGAGTTTCTATTTCCTTCATCATATTCCAAGTTTCCACCCATCCCCTCATTATGCTCGGATTATGAGTTTCCACCTGTTCCTTCATCATGCTCGAATTTCAAGTTTCCACCTGTCCCCTCATCATGCTCAGATTTTGAGTTTTCACCTATCATCATATTATGCTCGGATTTCGAGTTTTATTCTTAATAATGCTCGAATTTTGCTAATCCCTAGCTTAGCCAGTTTTTTGATACCCAGTTCTTTTCTTCACTTATATTCTCCCCCTAAAGAAAAGAATGAGAATCTCGATGTATAAAGAAAATGTTAAATTCCTAAAACGTGACATCTAAAGTAGTGTATAAGTGTCGAGTATTAGGATCATAACACTGATAGCCCTTTTTATAACCTCTATAGCCTAAGAAAAAACACTAGATCGCATAAGGATCAAGTTTGTTCTATTGGGTTTTAGGGAAGTAAACATAGGGTACTGAGTAAAATACTTGAGGTGGAAATATTAAAATTGAAGGTAGGTGTACATGCTGAGCAAGAGTCTAAAAAGGAGTCTGAAAGTCTAAAACCCAAGATGGCAGTCTATTCAAAAGATAGATGTAGTAGAAATCACATTTGTCTAATACCTTTTTGGAGCCTAAGAAGTAAGTAAGAGAGCTCAAGTTGTCTTGAGTATATATCTGTTCTTTCATTCTGCAACACTATTTTATTGTGGTTTGTGAGAGCATGAGGTTTCATGGTATAAGCCATAAGTTTGAAAATACTATTGAAAGTTATGGTTAACATACTCTTCTCCATTGTCTGAGCAAAGGATTTGTAGTTTGGCCAAGTATTGGGTTTTAATCATGTTATGAAAGGATGTGAATATATTAAACACCTCACTTTTCTATTTCATCAAATATAACCAAGTTATACATGTATAGTCATCAATAAAAATGATAAACTATTTAGAAATTGAAGCATCCAAGTAAGGAGATAGTCCCTAAACATCAGAGTGAATTAATGAGAAAGGTATAGTACTTTTATTTGAGCTAACTAGGTATGGTACACGATGAATTTTGGCTAGAGTATGGGAGTGACACTCAAACTTGGACTCAACTGACTTAGAGAATAAACTTGAAAATAAATGCTTCATATAATTCAAGGATAGATGTCCCAACCGGTGATGTCACAATATGATATGCTTTTCATTTTTGCTCAGTTGGTACCACTATTAGCTTTACCAGAACTAAAGTCATCCATATAGCATAACCTCCCCCATCTCTTAGTATGATAACCAATAATCTCCTTCATGAGAATATCCTGAAACAAATAAAAAGTAGGATACATTAGTGCACAATAATTGAATTCCTAAGTGGCTTATCCTACAAAGAGAAGTTTGTTTAATAATGAAGGAATTAATAATGTGTTGGGCAAGGAAAATGAGGGGGATAGTGTAACTTTGTCAGCTCCAGTAATCGGATACGTCACTTTATTAGGATTTGTAATACACATTTATTTTGGTTGGGTAAATACCACTAAGTTCTTTTTATCAAAGGTTATATAGTCGGTTGCCCCTGAATCAATAATCCAGTTAGTTGAAGATCCATGTTAGAATAATATAAGCCACAACCAGTGTTACCTGAACTATTAAAAAGCTCGGTTGTGGTAGTGAGAGACTGCTTACTCAGCACTAGAGACTGGGTAAGTGATGCTCACCCAGTGGTATGTGTTGTTTGTTTAGTACTCTTACCCATATTTGCTTCATGTTTCTTTTTTAGATTTTGCCACCATTCAGGATACCCATGTAGTTTGAAGTAGGTTTCTCGGGTATGTTTGGGGTTCCCATAGTGGTTGCACCTTTTTTAGCTCCCTTTATCTTCTTCTTCCCACTTGTCATGGGTGATGATTTAGCCTTGGACATTTAGAGACTTAGTGGATGAGTCTTATACCCTTTGGAGACTGTGGCAGCACTTGGTAGTATTGTCTCCCTACCACTTAACATGACAGCTTACCAAATATCCTCCCTCTGGACTTGATCATAAGCTTGTTCAACTATAGGGAATGGTTGAATCTATAGTACGTTGCTTCAAACATTGTTTAAACGGTCATCTAGCCTGTCTAGAAAGGTATAAACTTTATCTTCTTGGATATTTGCATTGTAGATCTGGATATCCTCAACACATTTCATTGGGTTTAGTCTTCAAAAGTCTATCTCCCTCCATAATCCTTGGAGATTATTGTAGTATGATTCAATAGGTCCTCCTACCTACCTCATTCGAGCTACTTGCCTTATTCGCTCGTACACTTGGGAAGTGTCTGATCCATAAAAAAAGGTGATAGCAATAGACTCCTATACCTTTTTAGCAGTTGGATATTGAATGAAGTTGACAATCAAAGATAGTTCGATTGAGTTTATCAGCCATCCTTTTATGAGGGCATTCTCCGTCCTCCACTTTCGAAAAGTTGAATCTATTAACTCAGGCTAAGGAGTGTCACCAAGGATATATCCAAGTTTATCTTTGCCTGCTATGTACATTTTCATTACTTGAGACTAAATGGCATAGTTTTTTCCATCAAGTCTGATACCCATCTAGATACTGAAGTTATTATGATTCAAAGCCAGTGGGGTCATGGTTTGGGTTAATGCTTATTGCATTTTCATCATTAGTTCGTCTAGAATAGCAGCATAAGGTTTCTCTTTTATCGCCATTGGGTCAGTCAATTCTGCCATTGTTCTTGGTTTTGGAGCCTTAGGATCGTCTGCTCTGATACCATGTTAACAATAAGGAATTGAGAGTAGAATTGAGGGAATTTTTTTTCTTATTTCTTTCTTCACAATACAAGCATATATATAGTATTTACACACATTTATCATTGGTAGTATAATCACTAATTTACATCAATCATTCCTAATTTACATAAATTTATTTCTTGATTTCCTCTCTCAATCTTCTCACTTCTTAATTTTGCAATTATTATATTCACAACATTCAACAATAGCAACACAACAATATAAATCTTTCTTTTGATTAGCGCTAGGGTTTTTAGTAAAAAAGTTGATTGGCTTTGGCTCTGGCTCCGACTCCGACTCGAGACATCTGTATGAGTGATCTATCACCACACCACCATTGTTTTGATCATCCATCGTCATGGGAGTGAGTTGCTATCAAAAATTTTCAAATCACGGACTTGTGGGAGAAGTTCTAATCTAGCTATTTATGAATATGTATAAATTTTGGGGTTCTTGGTGTGAATTTTATAAAATAATATATAGCTAATTTGATTTAAAAAAAATTATGACGATTAGACTAAACATATAAGTCTCTCTCTATTATTAACCTCAAAGTTCCAATTTTATTGGAGACAATTACAAAAAAGGGAAAAACATTAAAAATATTAATATTTAAAGTGAAGTAAATTTACTAGTGTGTAGTGAGTCGTAAAAGGGGTGGGAATTTTTACACTCCAACCATTTATTTTTGCACTCATTCATTTGTTTTTTGAAATTTTAGGTTATATAATTATCTTTTGTTTAGAATGTTTATTTTTTTTATTAACGACTATTCTCAACCTATACTCTTTTCAATTTTTATCTAAATTTAAGTTTACATTTTTTTTTGCATTAAAATACTTAGTATAATTAATTATTTTTTTATAAGCACTCTTTATCTTTTAATTTGTTTAGACAATTATAAAACTTACACCAAATAAAAAAAAAAGTATTTTTTTTCACTTTTTATGAACAATTTTCTAATTTTTACTTTTATGAACAGTTTTTTAATATCATATGCACATTATTTTATTTTTATTTTTATTTTTCTTATCATAATATTTAAAAAACAATATAAAAATCAAATTACATGATTAAAAATATATATTATAAAAATTTAATGAAAATTCATCATATAAAAAATTGTTGTAATTTTAATTTTTAAGACAAGTGTTATAACATATTAATAATAGAAAATTAAGTGCTATATTTTTTTTTATCAAACAAACTTTTCATAGTATAATTTAATTAGAATATTTTTTGGGATATATTTTATTTAAATTACACGTAAATTGGTTTTAGCTCTATTTTTTGAATTTATGAACACTTTTTTTCTGATGAATTGTTGTTGAATTTTTATAGTGGTTTTTTTAATCACATATTTTAATTTTTAAATTATTTTTTAAAAAAATGATGATAAAAATAAAAAATAAAATGATGTCTATATGATATTTAAAAAAATTTCTTCATAAAAAATAAAAGATATGTTATTTACTATAATTGGTGCAAATTTGGCAATCAAGATAATTTAAAAGTTAAAGAGTACTTATAAAAAAAATAACTAGCTATATTAAATTTAATTAATGTAAAAAAAATGACTATATTAAATTTTATTAAAGCAAAAAAAAATCAATTACAAATAATTTTAAAATGATATACATCAAACAATGAATTTGAAAGAAAAAAAAAAAGGTAGTTTAGTTATTGTAATTAATAAAAGAATAAAAAGTTTGAATAAAGGGTAGTTATGTAACTTAAAATTCTAAAAAAATCTCCACCCTTTTAAAAGATATGACATTTGATGTTAATGACACCTTCTTTTTTTTTTTTTTTTGATATTTTTGTAAAAAGCTCTTAAAATAATTACATGAATAACTATAAATTTGTAAGTTTCATCTCATTAATTATTGTGGTTCTCTTTAACATCTAAGAAAAGTTTTCAGCTAGAAGATATCAAGTTCAAACCTTTGCAAAATCTCTGCAGAAATTGATTAAATCCTTTGATACATGTTTAATTTTGTCAAAATTTTATTTTGTGCCTAAGCTTTTCAATTTTGTTTTGTTGATTTTTCAACAGTTTGAGCCCGTCTTAAGTGCTTAAGGCAATGCCAAAAATCTATAATAATTTAATAAAATAAAATAAATATATAAGCGCTCACTAAAATCAAATATGATGTTAATAAAATCTGGAAAAAAATTATTATTTTTGGTAATTAATTAATATTTTTTAGATTTAGAGGAGAAAACATAAAAGAAATTTAAAAATATTTTGTTGTTGATAAATTAAATTAATTGAATGTAAATTTAATTTTTTAAGATTTTTTTTGTTATATGTGAGAATTTGGATTTGTAAAAAAAATTGAAAAGGAAAAAGATAAAATAAATTTAATCTTAAAAAATTAAAGAAGATAGAATGAATGAGTATATGGCATGATGTGGTGTCACATATCTACTAAATGATGTGGCTAATTATTCCATGACATGTGGCATTTTTATTATTTGGTTCGATTTTTATGTGGGTGCCTCTCATTAATGTAGGCCGAAAAATGAAATTGGATATTATATTAAAAATAAAACTAAATTTAAGATAATTTTAAATTATAAAATGAAAGTTAAATATTATAGTGCGAAGTGATTAAATGATTGAAATTTATGCGAGAATTGTATGAATAAATTATCAATTAAAAGGATGATAATATATGTTGGAACTCACGACATAAATAGTATGTCGTGAGTCCTGTTAAATCAAATAATTTTTTTTTTTATCTTTTTTATTCTTGATATAGGATGTTGTTAATTGGTGGTAGGTCATTTTGATAAATGAGCCCCTCATGATGCACTATTTTCTTTCGCGAGTTGCGACTGAGAACTTTATTCCGTGGAAGGAAGAATAGTTTTTTATATGTGAAACATAAGTTTCATATGAGCTCATGGAAAGGAAGCAGAAAAAATTGAAGTGGCCAAATCTGACGACTATTCCCAGAACAAATAAAAAATAACAATATGCAAAGTTATTGGCTTATAAGTAGCTAATATTCAAAGTTATGAAGGACAGAAATAAATCTAGGAGAGGCAATGAAAATGGGTTGTTCGAGATTGTTGCTTTTCTTTTGTCTCGCTTTCCTTTTACTTCCAGTCCTCAACATAGCGCAGCTATATCCACTGGCTTTGTCTCGTGGCGGTACGAGTAATTTCACCATTAACAGTACCTACAACACAAATCTTAATAGTCTCCTTGCTTCCCTTTCCTTTAATTCTACAATCGAGTACGATTTTTACAGCGATTCGTTCGGCCAAAATGATGATAAAGTGAATGCAATTATGCTTTGTAGAGGTGATACAACTCTTGATACTTACTGCAGTTGCATCATCAAAGCTAGCTAAGAGCTCAAGTTGTGCTACCCCAACGAGAAGCAGGCCATCATTTGGTTTGATGCCTGTATGTTAAGGTGACGTAGTGAAAGCTTAGAAAATTAGATAAATATTGCTTGGTGTTGAATCGCGCACGATTACTGTCTAACAATTTTCTATACCTTCTTGATTTTCGTATAAATACCAAGATATAAACATCAATATTCATTTATTCACATAAAGGAATATTGAAAATTGGGAAAATAGAAATCTGATTATCAATTCAACAAAAATTGTCTCACGTAGTCATAAGACTTACATATTTATAGAGTGACATAAATCTACCAACTCTAATCCTAATTTTAATTAGGAAATAAAATAAAGATAATTCTAACTAAGGTAGGAAATCAAATCCTTAACAATATAGAAAAATCAAATTTTAATCAATACTAAATTAAAATAAAAATCAAATCCTAATAATAATAATAATAATAATAATAATAATAATAATAATATTATTATTATTATTATTATTATTATTATTATTATTGAAAACGTATGTATTCTATCCATCATTCTGTAGACCTATTCTAATAACTCCAAGACTTGCCTCACATCATTCCCTCCAGCATAATGAAAATTCGCCCTCGAATTTTGCCCGAATATCGTGAAAGAATTTTGCTCATAGATGTATAGAATATCATATATTCCTGATCAATTTGTAATTCCTTCAAAATTAAAATTAAAGGAATATGAGAATAAAGAATTTTCTCAATGCCAATGAAGTCAACATGCTCAATTTGCTCTAACATATTATATTCACGATCATGATGTTCCTCCACCTTGATCCCTAAATCGTTAGAAGTCATATAAGAATCTCTCTCAACAAAGAAAATTTTTGTATCACCACTTTTTAATAATTCAATACATTCCTCATCACCTTTATCCTCTTCATCAAATATTGACTCATCTCCATTAATTGCATCTTCATCCTCATCATCATCAGTATCAAAAAATAAGGGCTCTTCATAATACTCTTCTTCTTCCTCTTCATCACTAACCTCCCCATCAGAATTACCCATAAAATTATTATTGTTTCGTAGGGCTGGATTGTTTCTATTCTGATTGGCCAAAAGAGCGTCCATCCTTTCAATCATTTGTTTCATCATCTGCCCTATTTGCCCCATCGTCTGCCCAAGCTATCCTGTTGCTTGCTCAACATGCTCAAACCGCTGCTCAACCCATTGATTAGCCTCTCGCTCGTAAACCTTATCGAGGCACTGCTATTGTCTTCTTCATGCCATTTTTTTTATATAAAACCCTAGGAACATTCATCGGTTTTGATACCAACTGACGTAGCGAAAGCCTAGGTAATAGGATAAATACTACTTGATGTTCAATTACGCATGATTATCATCTAATAATCTTCTACAACATGTTGATTTGTGTACAAATACCAGGATATAGTCATCAATATTCGTTGATTCATACAACGACATATCAAAAATTGAGAAAATAGAAATCTGATTATCAATTCAATAAAAATTGTTTCATATAACCCTAAGGCTTATATATTTATAGAGTGACACAAACCTACCAACCCTAACCCTAATTTTAATTAGAAAATAAAATAAAGACAATTCTAAGCAAGGTAAGAAATCAAATCCTTAACAATATAAGAAAGTTAAATTCTAATCAATACTAAATTAAAATCAAAATCAAAATCAAAACCCAATAATAATAATAATAATAATAATAATAATAATATTGAAAACGTATATATTTTATCTATCATTCCATAGACCCATTCCAATAACTACAAGGCTTGTCCAACATCATAAGGTACTCAAATTGCTCCACATTTGGAAAAATGGAATTAAGTCCTTATATTTTCAGAGTCAATAACATCAACACAGTCTCCAACGTAAATGAATTCAATAAGGTGCTAAAAACCTTGTTAGATGGCCTGACTAGTCGTGCTGCGTCCGACGATTCTCTTTGCAAGTTTGCAATAGGTAGTTCAGCAACTACCGAAAATAACATAACTATATATGCACTGGTGCAGTGCACACCTTATTTGTCTAAGCAGGATTGCAGTAATTGCTTAAATAATGCTACCGCAAAGCATCAACAATTTCTTACTGGGTAGAAAATGGCAAGAATCCTTACACCCAACTGCAATTTTAGGTACGAGACGGAGCTCTTCTATGACTCTGGCCCTGATAAGTTATCGACATCCCCATCGCCTGGTACAACCAGCACAACAGGTGATAAAAAAAATTCTTAGTTCTGTTAATTCTATCCTCTCAATTAAACAAGTAGAATAATTAAAACATGCTCTTCCTGAACTAAAACAGCAACACCAACACAAGCAACGATGACAGCTCAGGCGCCTCAAAGCAGCTAGCATAACAGGTGTCTTTATCTTTATCTTTCTGATTTTAAATGGCATAATCAAGAAAATCACAGCAGTAATATTGGTTTACAAGTTGATCGTTTATGATTCTAACAACATTTCATTCTGATCTTGCATTTCAGGAAGAGGAAGTAACATAGCTGTAGCTTTCCTCAGCATTTTGGTAGCGTTGCTCTAGTCCTCTGCGTCTGTTGGTTAATAAGATTCCAAAAGCAAGTTGGAACCGATTTGGTTTTTGCATATGTAAACCAAACCGTTTTTGTCTGACATCACAGGACAAAAATAAAGAATATAAAGATTGTACTGTATTAGCTTTGATTAAAAATTTTTTTCCTTAGTCACAATAATTTTTTTCCTAATTTTTTGTTTATATATAGTGTTTATTTGCTCTTCCGTATGAGCTCTACTAATAGATATCATAGGCAGGCGGGGTTTAAACTTTGAATATTTTTATTTTTTTTAGGTTAAGTATTGAGATTACAGAATTAATGTTGACAATAAATCCATTTCATATTTTTTTAAAAAAGTTGATTTCCTGGAGAAACAAATATAATTTTGGGATTTTTACAAAAATACCACTTTTTTGGATCCCATTATCGGCAAAATACCCCTTTTCTAAAAAGAATTACACGCATATCATTTTGCCAACAATTTCATGCGTACCCTTTTCTTTCGTCAGTTACGTTTCCTTGCTTTTTTTTTCTTTCCGTTGTCCTTCCTTCTGCTATTTTTTCCCTGTCTTTCCCTGCGTGAATTCTTTCATGCGCTGTCTTCTTTACTTTCTTCTTCATCTAATCCATAAAGTGTTGATAGTGAACTTGTTGATTTTGAGAGCAATGGTCTATTTTGGCTTCCTCCAGATCCAGAAGATGAGGAGGAATTTGCTTAGGCAGCAGTTGGTATTTCGACTGTTTTGTGAATTAGGGTTTCTGTTGAGATTGCTTAATGTCAGAGGTAAAGCCAAAACACACACCGTTGAAGTGAAGCTCATTTGCTATTTTTTGTTTAGTTCATAGAATCTTGACACAGAGACCCTTTTATTGAATGTTAATCTTTAGTGAGGTTTTTGCATTGTGGGAATTGTTTTATGGCTCGAAATTTCTAGGTTTGGTTTAGTTCCTCTTGTAAGTGTGATTCTTTTTCATATCATTTTACTTGAATATAGTTAATTTAAATCTTATTGTCCATTGTTCTACTCACATTTTATTTTATTTTTTTATTCCCTATGAATGTTACTTGCAGTTAGTGGTTCAAGTGAAGGGCCAAAGTGATCATGATCCTTAGATGATGTGGTATTTTTCTTTTGTGTGTATGCATGTGAAGAAGCAGTACGTCTGCATCGAATGTGTGATGATGGAATTTTAGGTATTTGGTGTTAGTGCTAAATTGCATATAGTTTTAGGATTCATTGGAGCATGCATTTACTTATCTTAGGTTGCATTTAGGTTAATTTAGTTATAAAAAAAGGCATTTTTATATATTTTTTTGTTTTTCTAGGGAAAAGAAGTTCTGGAGGTGAATGGTGGCAAAATGTGCATGAAAGGAGTAAAAACATAGTAAGGGAGCATAACTGGGTTTCTGTTTTGATCGCGGGTCACATTGCAGCTGAAGTTACTATAGCGATCGCTACAGTTCCAATGCTATAGTACCACTGATGCAGTAACTTCCATATTTTATTTGGCTAATTCATGAGCTGGCACACACCATTTGAAGGGGGGATCCAAGGGTCATTTGAGAAGAATATGAAAGAGGGACCAAAAACCTAATTTGAGGGGGGGGGGGGGGTTGGAGACCATATTTTTAAGATAAAAAATCAAGACCCAAAAGCGGATTCTCTCCTTTCACAATCAAAGACCCAATACAGGAAGAGGAGAAAATAAGCTTGGAGAGGAGGCCACCATTAAAGATCTTTGAAGCTTCTTGATAACTTTTCTCTTCCTTTCTTTGTTGTTTATAGAATTTATCATTTACTTGGGTTGTATTGTGATTGAATGATGGATATTAAAGCCATGTTTGGCTAGTCTTTTAAAGTTGTTAGGGATTTAAGACCCAATTGATTCAAGTTTATATGATAGATATTATTTTCTCTATATTGCATATTGTGTTTGTTATGCTTGTTGAATGTTGCATTATGGCCAAATACATCTTTAGTTTATATATATGCATTGTGAGATGGTGAATTTAATAGACCCATAACACAAGTTAGATTAGTTAAATAACTTGAGAAAGCTTAACATTATCTAATTCTTTTATGGGTTTTGCTCAATACCTTGTATGCTTGATATTGGCTTATTTTTATAGTAATGATGAGAGTTAAGCCATAACTTTGAGTTTCAATTGATTTATCTGCATGTTGAGTTGAGTATTACTTGAGAGGGAGTGCTCAATTATCTTTGGAAAACCTGAGATATGTAATTAGTTTAAGTAAATCTACCATTTAACTTGATGATGATGTGGTTCTTAATCTCCTAACAACATTGTTCTTATAATTTGTTTCCCTCATCCATCATTTAGCTTAGTTATTATTTCATTTGCTAGTTGTATTGGTTTCTTATTTTACTTTTCAATATTTGCTTGTTATTTTAGTTTATTCATTCTTCATTCACATTCAAATTTAATTCAGAAGCTCTAAACTAACTCAACTAGAACTAATAGGTGTTTAGTTCTTAATCCTTGTGGAAACAATACTCTATTCACTACTTTATTACTTGTCGACCCATATACTTATGGTGAGTGAGTTCGAAGAAATAATTGGTAGGCGGGAAATGGTTATGAAATTTTGATTATGCAAAGAGCTGCTATCATATTACTCAACCAACCATGTACTTTCCATTAGTGCAGATGGAATTGGACCACCTTTGAAAGCATATAGACCAAGAAACGTAATAAAGCATAATTGGATAAATTAAATGATTTGGTTTTTGGGCATTGTAATCTATGGTTACAAGCCACTTATTTGAAAAATATAAACTTGTTATCTATGATGAAATAGATGCTAGTTCTGAATGACCTACTAAATTGGAACCCCCTCTTTTAGATGATTTGTGGCTGGACAATTTGCCTCTTGAATGTAGAAGTAGTCCTTAAAATTGTATATAAAATAACTTTTTTCAGTAGATGATTCTAAAAGGTTGTATCTTGATAGAGTATTTTCATATCATTAAATAATTGTTGTCTCTTCTGTTAAAAAAAATTAAATAAATAACATTTGTGTCTTCTTCAAGTTGCTATCTATATGTACAAATTCATAAATAAAAAAAGAAAAAAAGAAAAATCATTCATTTGTTTTCTAAAAGACAAACACTACATTCATTGTTTAAGTTCTATTGAAGAGTCATCTCAAAGCTCTGTGATGTAGCGAAAGCTTTAAAGAAATAAAAATGAAATAAAAATAAAATAAAAGAAAAAATGGATAAATATCGAAGTCTGTTGATTCACACACGAATACCAGAAATCAATCTTCTACAGCCTGTACTAGGATATAGACATCAATATTCGTTGATTCACACAAAAGAATACCGAAAATTAGAAAAATAGAAATTTGATTATCAATTCAACAAAAACTATCTCACATAGCCCTAAGGCTTACATATTTATAGGGTGGCACAAACCTATCAATCCTAATTTTTATTTAGGAAATAAAAATAAAGACAATTCTAGCTAAGGTAGGAAATCAAATCTCTAACAATATAAGAAAGTCAATTTCTAATCAATACTAAATTAAAATAAAAATCAAATCCTAATAATAACAATAATAATAATAATAATAATAATAATAATAATAATAATAATAATAATAATAATAATAATAATAATAATAATATATTATTATTATTATTATTATTATTATTATTATTATTATTATTATATCTGCTATCAATTGTTCTACAAACTCATTCCAAGACTTATTACTCTGCATCACTCTGGCTGCCATCAAAAGGTTAAAGCTAGGCCTCCTAAATATTTTAGATATTATAACCTAGTTCTATTGACTCTACATACAACATTTCAAATCAGATTTCTCTTATGTGATCAGGATCTATTATGAGTTTTTTTTTTTTAAATAAATTTGGATCAACATTATTGCTATTGATGCATTTGGTATTTTTATGCCATAAATGATTCTATTGCATGATTGTTTGTAACTATTATGTGTTTTTTATAATAATTTTTTTATAATTTTATATTTTTATTATTAAATTGTATGAATAATATACTAATTGTATACTATTCGTTTATTATTTATACATATTGTGTGTTTATTACAAAAATACATATGACATTGAACATTTGTTTACTGTCATGTATAGTTTATTAAAAAGTAACAACAGGTATATGATATTATTTGTTGAAATAGATTGTTGAAAATGCAAAACATGTGACATATTCAATATTCAATTAACTATATTTTTGAATATTATCTGAATATTTTCTCAATATTATTTGTATACGTTGAAAGTGCAAAACATGTGTCATATCATTATTTAACATTTTTTAATATTTTATGAATCTTATTCGTATATGTTGAACATGAAAAATGGGTGTCATATTCATTATTCAATATTTTTGAATATTATCCATATATTTTTGGAATCTTATTCGTGTATGTTGAAAATGCAAGACAGGTATCATATTAATTATTTAGTTATATGCATTTTTTTTAATATTATTCGTATATTTTCAAAATCTTATTCATATATAATACAGAAATAAGTATATGGTCTAAATATCTGAAACTTAAAAAGAGTATCCAAAAGTAAGAATAATATCTAAAATTGAAAACAATTTCTCAAACTCATAAAACAATATATGAATATGATAATTTGAGTAAGTATATATTGTTAGAAAAATTATCAAAGAAATTGTTGGCCTTAAGTAATAAATTTCAAATATAAATGTATTCAATTAATTAAAATAAAAAAATAAAAAATAATTGATATATACATATCAATTAATTTAAATCGAAGTGCCCATTTTTTTTCAAATGCATGAAACTTGAAATATTTTTCATTTATTTCTATTTTGTTATTGATACAATTTAGTTTATTTTCCGTGTACAAATGAATAAAATAATATCAGTGTAATATATATATACCCAAAACAAAAAAAATGAGAATAGAAAATAAGGGAAAATTAAAAAAAAAATTGAAAAAATAAGAGCAACAAAAAATAAGGAAAAAATAAAAATAAATAAATAAGAAAGAAAATAAAAATGAACAAAAACATAGAAAATAAAAACAAAAAAATAAAAAGAAAAAAAGGGAGAGAAAATAAAAAAAATAGTGAAGGAATAAGGAGAATATAAAAAGGGGTAAAAATCACTCATGTAATTACTAAAAAAAGAGACATTTTGATGAAAACAGAAGCACAAAACATATATATTTTTGTAATTTTCCCTACAATTTTTAAAAATAAGTAGTCAATCCATAAAAATTTTCTTAATGACACTAAAAAATTATGGATTCTATTTCAAAACAGCACACACACAAAAATTATGGATTCTATTTCAGAACATCACACACTAAGGGGTGTATTTAATTAAGACTTTTAAATACTTTGGTGGATTTTGAAAATTATGGAGTATTCAATCATAACTTTTATAGACTCTTCAAAAATTATGGTGTATTCAATTTTGACTTTTATAAATTTAAAAAAAGTTTATAAAAATTATGGCGAATTCAATAAAGACTTTTATAAACTTAAAAAAAGTATATAAAAGTTAAGGTATATTTAATTAAGACTTTTAAAGAGTTAATAAAAGTAAACTAATATTCAAAAAGTCTTAATGACAATGGAATTTTATGGACTTTGAATGACTTTAAATGACTTTTCCTATTTATATCAATTTACAAAAAGTCATTTGCCTTACCTCAAGAATTTGAATTACTTTTAAATATGATGCTTTATTAAGGAGTAATGGACTTGCCACAAAAAACTTTAATCTACTTATTGCTATTTCTATTTATTTCACTTTTTTTATGTTTTTTCTTTTTTATTATGTCTTTTGTTATATATTTGTTAGATAAATGTTTTTTGGCAGATTGTGAAAAAATTTATTAGCCGAAAAAAATTGCTTTGATATTTTTTTATTTGAAATTAATAAAATAAATATCTTAACTATTTTTAAAAAAATAATTAAAGACATACACTTTTAATAATTATTTTAATTTTTTTATTTTTAGTATATGATAAAAATTAATTTATTAGATCAAAATATGTAAATTAAAATCAATAAAAGTTGTCTAATGTTAATAAAAGTCATAAAAAGTTTTTCAAAATAAAATCTATAAAAATTATTAACAAATTCATAAATTCTATAAAAATCTTCCAAAATAAAGTTTATAAAAGTCTTTAAACTCTATAAAAATTATTTAGAAATCTACAAACTCTACAAAAATCATTCACTTAAAAAAATTTATAAATTTCTTTAAAAGTTTTAATTGAATAACATTGATTCAACAAATCATCCAAAAAAAAAATTGATTGACCTAGGGGCACTGTAGTGTTCCCTACAAACGGGCATAAAATGAATTCGGCCCATGGACTTATTTTTTAACTAGAAACTGCTACCTTTTTTTGTTGTAACTGGTACCTTGATCTATTCTGCAACGAAATTTTGGATTATAGAACCATGCATGGGCCTAATCATGCAGTTCTTGATAAAGGGCCCGTCGTCGAATGCTGTAACTTTAAGTTAGTTACAGTGAATAAGTAAAAATTGTAAGTTTCATCTCATTAATTATATATTCTGATTCTCGATAGCATCTGAGAAACGTTTTCAGCTAGAAGACATCAAGTTCAAACCCTTGCAAGAATCCCCAGAGAAATTGTTTAAATCCTTTGATACTTGTTTAATTTTGTCAAAAATTTATTTTATACCTAAGCTTTTCAATTTTATTTTGTTCATTTTTTATTTTTTTATATCCATAATTTGACAATTTAAACTCTTCTCATATACATTGAAATTTTTTTAACATTACAAAAAATTAAAGTACGAAATTTGATACGATATAATGAAAGTTTAGGTGCTTAATATGTTTTAAAAAAAGATAAAAACAGTCAGTGCTGGGGTGTTAAGCAGTGAACTTAGTTCAACTTTAATTAATTTGAATTTAATTTATTTTATTGTCGACTCAAATTTATTATATGAATCATTATTTAAGTTTATTAAGTGCTACGGTGTCAAATTTACGAGTCTAATATGAGCCTAAAAGAAATAAAAGTACATAAATAATAAATTTTAAAATAATTATTTATTATAAAAATATAATATATCTAATGATACATTTAAATAAGTTTATGATATTGTAAATAAATATTATATATCTAATATTACACAATTATTAATACTTTAAAATTATAAATTAGTTTGAGAATTATTATTTGAATTATTTATGAATTTTACAAGTTAAATTTTATATAATTTGAATTCAGTTTGTTATCGAATATAAATATTTTTTTATAGAATTGACTTATGAATAGTTGATGAATAACTTATTTATACAGCTCGACTTGAAAGGCACTGCACGACTTTGGGTCTTGTTGACTTAAAATGACCTCTGAATTATTAATGTGAGCTAAAGTGTGAACTTTCTTTTGGGACTAGGAAGTGCATGTGAATTTCTGAATCAGTCTAACAATGATTTCAATTTTATGCAAGTGCTCTTTTTCTAATTCATTTTCTTATGATTCATATCATATAGTCAGTGAAGCAGCCGGATGATGGTGCAAAGCAAATTATGAATTGAAAAATGATTTATATAGATATGAATAGTATTTATAGAGAGTGAAATTTTTTTTATATTTTTTTCTTGTATTTATATACTTCTTATATATGGGATCATGCGTGTTATTTTTTTTAAAAAAAATTATCTTTATAATGGTTATTATTATTAAATGAAAAAGAGTTCATCGATTTAGATTCACCATCTCAAGTTTTTGAAACAGACCAACTCAACTACACAATGCTAATAAATCGTTAGTTCATGGATATGATCACTGCATAATTCGACTAAAGATTTAATGGGAAACAACTCATAAAAGGTCACGAGACAGAGAAAAATGTAGCTTGCATTCACATGTCGTTTTCTGTTAACTTGCTCCGACAGCAATACGTGCCAGCCAATCTAAATGTGGGTTCAGAATTCTTGGTCTACATAGCTGAAATTCTTCACCTAATTAATGAGTTTTTTTGGGTTTGAACACTTCCATAATAAATTTCTACCAACTAAACCCGAAAATCTTATCATTCAGACATGTACATTTGAAAGTGTACCTCTTTCAACTACCTATTAAATGTTACAAAGATCAGAAATAAACCTAAGACAGGCAATGAAAATGGTTTGTTCAAGATTGTTGCTTTTCATTGATGTCCCCTTCAACTTCTTACAAATTGGACAGCAATAGAAAAATGGAAAAAAAATAATCATAAAATTTATGTGAAAATTTCAAATCGGAGGAAAACTATAGAAAAAGGAGAAGAAATTTATTAGTATAGAAAATTGAATACAAGAAAGTAGTATTTAAATATCATAAATTAAGGTTGAACATATCATAAATAATTAAGTAAAATATTTAGTACTAAAAAATAAAAATAAAAATAAAATAAAGTAATTGAATTGAAATAAAATGAAAGTATAGTAACTACATTGACATTTATTTTATATTAAGTTAAGTAATTTAGAAGATGATGAGATAAATATTTTTGAAATATTTTTTTTTGAAATTTCACTAAATGAATAACTGGTAAAATTTAAATAAACATTTAATAATAAAAAATAAATCCAACTATATTATTCAAACTGTAGTAAAGTCAAAATCTGAAAATCATAAATACATTTAATCCGGTCCAACGTACAAGCTAATTAAGAAAATTTGTCCATCAAGTGCTTCAATGAAAGGCATAGATTAAACTAATTTACTTTAACGACGCTATCAATCATCGGTATATTATATATTTCATTTAAAAAGAGGTTTATGAAGTACAAAACTCTTCTTCTCTTTCTTTTCCCGATAATCTACTTTCTTTTCATTTTTTTTAGGTGTAAACAGAAGGCAATGGTCATTTTCTTGGATGGAGAACATAAGTCTTATCTTAAGTTTGTACAATTTCAAAATGGCACAAAACAAAATTACTTAAAAATTAAAATAAAAGTCTCTTTAAGGTAATTAGTTATATGGATACAATGAATTTAATATGATTTCAAATTTGTTTTTAGTAAATTAACCTTTCAATTTCAGTTTGAATTAGACAAAATTATAAGGACATAACAAATCTTTCAATAAGTAATTTAACATGTTAAATACATGAGAAAATAGGCCCGGCCACTGATTCATCAGTTGCTGGTTTACCCATTTTATGCTTAAGACATGAATTTGCTGACTGTTCCTGTTTTATCCCTCAAATTTCTATAAGAGCCTGAACACTCATTCAAGAATTAATTCACCTAATGGCCTCTCAAAACTTCTCCGTAATCTTATCATTATTGCTTTGCCTTCTCATTAACCCCAAAGTACTGGCCACTTATCGCAGCACCTTTAGCACTCATGAATGTTCAAACATCACTTCCACTGTAGACAGCACCTACAATACCAATCTTAATCTTCTATTATCTTTTCTTTCCTCCAATGCAAATAACAGTATGGGGTTTTACAATATCTCTGCAGGACAATATCCTGATGCTGTCTACGGCTTATTTCTCTGCCGCGGTGACATTAGCGTCGCTCTCTGCCAAGATTGTGTCACTTTCGCCACCCAGGACATTGTCAAACGTTGTTCTGACGAAAAAGAGGCCATTGTCTGGTACGATGATTGCTTCCTGCGTTACTCAAATGAGTCCTTCTTCTCCATCATGAGCCAATTTCCTTGGAGATATACCTGGGATGATGGTCGGAATGTCACGGAACCACTAAATTTTAACAGCTTATTGGGCTCCACTTTGAGAGAAGCGACTACTAAAGCCGCAGGTGCTCCACCGGGAGCCAAAAAGTTTGCTGTTACAGAAGCCAATTATACGTCATTTCAGACTCTGTACACCCTTGTGCAGTGTACGCAGGATATATCCAGCTCTGATTGTAGCCAGTGTCTTCAGATGGCTATCTCAGATATAACTAATTGCTGCAGTGGAAGGCGAGGAGTAAGAGTCTTGCTTGCGAGTTGCAATCTTCGTTATGCAATGGACCGTTTTTATAATGATACCGAAGCTGGGGTGCCACCACCTTCACCATTACCTGATGTTAGCTCTCTTCCTCCTACAGGCACCGGAACAAAGTCACAAGGTAAAGTTGAATTGTACATTATATGTTGAACTTCAGAGGTTGGATACACCAAAAAAATATCCGTACCATTTATTACATATAATTACTAAATGCAGGAAAACGCAAGTCTACTGTTATAGTTGTAGCAATTGTTACTCCAGTTGCTGTATCCGTTGTACTTTTTTGTCTGGCCTGCTGCTTCCTAAGAAGGCTGATAAAAAAGAAATACAACACCATGGACGAAGATGATGGTAAAAAAAAAAAAAAAGAAAATCCTAATGAACTTATGATAAAGTATCAAAGGTTTTTTTTTTTTTTTTTTAATTTTTCTTTTTCTAAACCACTGATATTTATAACCGACTGGACTCTTGAGTAATCCAATTTTAATATCATCTATTTAGAACTTTTTTGCTCGCTGACGATGAATCACACTACAATATTTGGTTAACGTTCCTTGCTGTGTAGCTGGAAATGAAATTGTAACGGTAGAGTCCTTGCAAATCGATATGAATACAATAGAAGCTGCTACGAATAAGTTCTCCGCTGATAACAAGATAGGTGAAGGTGGATTTGGTGAGGTTTACAAGGTAAGCAATTATGATTTTTACTATCTATAAGCTGAAAAAATAACACATTTATATGCAAATGAGATTGTGTAACGATTGTTGGAAGTAAATTCTCAGGGAACACTTCCTAATGGGCAAGAGATAGCTGTGAAGAAACTATCGAGAAGCTCTAGGCAAGGTGCAAAAGAATTCAAGAACGAGGTTGTGCTGTTAGCCAATCTTCAACATAGAAACCTTGTGAGGCTGATAGGATTTTGCTTGGAAGGAGAAGAAAAGATGCTCGTCTATGAATTTGTGACCAACAAAAGCCTTGATCACTTCCTTTTCAGTATGAGATCTTTAGTTTTGTTTTTGGTTTAAAAATTATAAATTTATTGATTCTATTATGAGAATTAATTTTTATTATGGGCAATAAGGGATATTTTCCGCTGCAATATCACTTAAAAATTTGATTTGATGAATTTGCAGACCCAGGATATCAAGCACAATTGGATTGGTCAAGTCGTTATAAAATAATTATAGGAATTGCTCGAGGAATTCTTTATCTTCATGAGGATTCTTACTTTAAAATTATACATCGTGACCTTAAAACTGGTAATATTTTGCTAGATGGTAATTTGAATCCAAAAATTTCCGATTTCGGTGCGGCCAAGAATTTTGGAGTTGACCAAACTCAAGGAAATACGAATGTAATTGTAGGAACACTGTAAGTATGCAAGTTTTTCAGTTGTTCTGCTTCAATTGTTATACATGTTGAAATTCTTGGAATTGATTAGAAAAAAGTCTCTTTTCTAATTCGCTTGGCTGTGTTGATTGTTTTTAGTGGATATATGCCTCCTGAATATGCAGTACACGGAAAATTCTCTATAAAATCTGACATGTATAGCTTTGGAGTCCTAGTCCTCGAAATTATTTGTGGAAAGAAAATCAGTTCTTTCTATCAAATAGATGGGACTGATAACCTTCTGAGCTATGTAAGTAGAGAATTATATATTTTCCCGTATTGCCAGTATTATCTCAAAACCATCAACCGAAACAAAAGAATCTAACTGCAATTACACTGACATTAAATACCCGAAAATTTGTAGGTGTGGAAACACTGGAGAGATGGGACCCCTATGGAAGTGTTGGACCCAAGTTTGAAAGATTCATATTCAAGAAATGAAGTGTTAATATGCATCCAAATAGCCCTGTTATGTGTTGAGGAAGATCCATCTGATAGGCCGACAATGTCAACAGTAATGCTGATGCTAAATAGTTTTTCTGGACCAGTACCGCAGCGTCCTGCATTCTTACTCCACAGCATGTCAGATAAATCTGCTACTGCTAGCAAGTTAGTGCAAATGTCTATAGACGAGGAATCAATCACAGAAATAAGCGCTCGATAGTGAATGTGTCAAATTTTGTTCGAAATAAGTTAAAGAAACAGAGCAAGTTTCAAGCTACTTGTGAAAGAACAAAGTTCACCTATAAAAAAGCATAACAATTATACAATGTTCAAAAAAAGACTTGAGACTAAATAACTTTCACGGCATTTATTCTATGGTTCTCTATTTAAAAATAGAAATTCGATTTAAGGTTAATTAAAATTAATTAACCAGTTTCATATTAAAATAACTCTATTAATATGGTTGAAAAATAATAAAAAGAAATTTCATGATAATGAAATTTTATTTTGATATTTTTTAATTGTATTTCTTAGTATTTCTCTAATCTCTAAGTTCCACTCAATGATTTTAACTAAATCCGAAATTGTTATTACAACTCACTAAATTTATAATTAAAATGAAATCAATTTTTCAGGATATAATTTTGCATCCAAAATGGGAATATATGATTTTTAATGCTGATCCATTTCATAGAACCTTCAGAGTTGGATGTCCCTGACATCGATCAATTTGGACTTGCCATACTGATTTATGAAGCAAACCAAAGACTCAGCTACACAATTGTAACAAATCGTTAATTAATTCATGGATGTGGCTATATCTAATTGGAAACCGTCCTAACAAGTCAACAATATTAAACAGATCCCATTTCATGTAACGACAAATTAGCTTGACTTGTTGTCTTCTGTTGACTTGCTCCAGACAATACTAAATACGTGCCAGCCAATTAAAAGTCTGTGCCTTTTTCAACTACCTGTATTTTTAAGCTAATGTAGCAATTCGCCCCCTGAACTTGTGACCAAGGGGTAATTTACTCCAAAATTAAGTTTTTGGTCATTTAATTATCTAAAACATTATACATTTTGGTCAATTAGCTCCAAGTTAGGGAGTTTGTATTATACTTACTTTTAAAGACAAGTGAAATAACTTAAAAATAAACAAAATACTATTTTAATATGTTGTATCTCAAAAAGATTAATGATATTATTATGTTTATAGAAATATTCATATAATTATTTCAAAACATTTTGGATATTATACATTATTAAAAAAAAAAAACTTATTTAGAATAAATTATTTCATTCTTTTTGGAGAGTATGTTACACACACTCTCTTTTTTTTTTTTTTAAAAAAACAAAGCTAACTGATCCAAATATAGAATGTTGTCAATAAAATGATAAGAAAGTTGTTTTTTCTTGAGTGGATTGCTCCTTGATTATAAGTTCAAGGAGCAAATTGCTTAGCAGGACTTGTAATTAGTGTTATAAATACAAGAGATAAACATAAGAGAGGCAAAGGCAATGAAAATGGGTTGTGGTTCAAGATTGTTGCTTTTCTTTTATCTCACTTTCCTTCAACTTCTTGTCCTTAACATGGCACAACTAGATCCACTGTTTTCTATTTGTAGCAATTTGGCCAATTTCATCCTAAACAATACCTATAGCTCAAACCTTAATCGTCTCCTTGCTTCCATTTCCTCCAATACTACAATCAACTACGGCTTTTAAAGTGATTCATTTGGCCAAAATGCTGATAACGTGAACCCATAAAAATCCTGATACTTGCTGCAGTTGCATCTGTTAAGGAAAATGAGTCTCTTACAATCTAACAAGTATCCTCACTCTTTTGGATCACAACTTGAATAAAAATATTTAAAAAATAAAAAAGAGAAACACAATAATTTAACGTGAAAAACTCTCAAATAGAAAAAAACCACAGGCGTTGTCAAAAGATAAACAAGAGAAAAATATTCATTATGTGAAAAATTATTACAATCACACTACAAAATATTTAACTCTCACATATACCTAAAAGTTCAAGTGCACCCAAGAGAATTTTCATTTACATTCTCTACTAGTATTAGGGGTGAGCAAGAACTGCCCGAACCTGAATTTTTCACCTAACTTGACTCGAGAATTGTGACCGGTTCGGCTAAGGTGATTTGGTTCAAGTGAGGATTGAATGGAAATTCAGATTTGCGATGACGAGTCAGGGGAGGTATTTTATTTTCTGACCCGCTCGAATTTTTGATATTGCCCTTTGTTAAAACGATGTCGTTTAGAACTAGGGTTAGTATGTGTGTGTGTATATATATATATATATATATATATATATATATATATATATATATATATATATATATATATAATATACAACTCTTCTTAATAGATCGCCACTACACCTCTAACCCTTTTGTCTCTTTTGAACCTCAAAGAAACCTTAGCAACTCTTGATCTTGATCTTTCTCTCCTCTGTTCTCTCAATTTCGGTTCAATTTCTTTTCATTTTTTTTGAAATCACAGTGATTTTTTTTTAACAAATCGCCATCTCAAATGACATTGTATTTATTAATGGTAAATTGGTAATACATTACAAATCTTGTCATTCTTGTGTTGAGTTTTTGGTATTTTCACAATTTCTTATGGTTATTTGTATAAAAATATAATTTATATTTTTAAAAGTATAATATATGAGTATATTTATATTGATATGTGTAAAATATATTCTTTTATCGATGTTATATACTTATATTTATAGATCTATGGTCGATGATAAATTTTTTTTGAATTTTTTTTATTTTTTTAAATTTATTATTGATATGTGTAAAGTTTTTGTTGTATATATGTTATATGTTTAGATCTATGGTCGATGATAATTTTTTGTATTTATTTGTGAAAAAATTTGATTTTTTGAAATTGTTTTTGATATGTATAAATATTTTTGTTATATACATGTTATATGTTTAGATCTGTGGTCGATGATAATTGTTTTGTATTTCTTTGTGATAAATTTTTATTTTTTGGGATTTTTTTTATCTATGTAAACTTTTTTTTTGTTATATATGTTATATTGTATAGATCTATGCTGGATGATACTTTTTTGTAATTATTTGTGAAAAATTATTAATTTTTCATCATTTTTTCATCTTTACAACATGTATGTAAACAAAAAAGTTATTGTTTATAGATCTATAATTATTTTAATTAAAAGTTGTAAAAGTATTTTATTTCATTTGATAAAAAATATTTTTTATTTTTTTATCATTTTTAATATGTCATATGTGTATTGTAAAAGAATTTTTATTTTTAATGTCTTTAATGTTTCAAGATGATAACTAATTTCCGGAACTCCTGGGCTGAACGTCCTGTAAAGCACGGAACAGAGGGCAAGGTGAGAGGTGGGAGGAATCCCCACAAACACTCTGATGCCTAAGTTAGAGAATAGAAACAGGGAGGAGGAGAGATAACTTGAATATGTGTGAATGAGATGTCCCCTTATGAGGGGTATATGGTTCTATATATAGCAATACTCAAACATGGGAGGAATGGGATTCCTTATGGATCAGTGAATCATAGTCTTTGTAGGAGAGTGTTCCTTCTTCGGTTAGGATTCCTCTTTGAGGTAGTTCCTTGGACGGATCTGTCTTCTCCCTTGTCCATGTGTTCTTATTTAGGGGGGTAGAGGACCCCTAATTAGGTGGGAACATTCTAGATGGTATCAAGAGTCCCCCCCCGGAGTATGCGGATATTTATGTCCGTTGCGTCCGAGTAGGATGCAGATGCCTTTATATGGATGATAAGATGCAAGTGAGCTAAGGTGGCCAGCCTTAGTCACAATAAGCAGAGCTTGGTGCCGAGTATTTTGCTTGGTCGTCATCGAATCGTAATCTGTGGAATTGGGGTACTTGATGAGTGAGTATGATCAACGCAATAGATTAACCCGTCCATTTTGGAACAAGACGGAACCGGTCGTTACTAGATTTGTAGATGCTCGGCTCAGGGGCACGAGGCTTACATGCTCGGAACCTCAGTACTACTGAAGCGACCTGAGGGTGCCAGCTTCAGTTACTGGACTTTATGTGAACGAGACTTAGATGCTTGGCTCAGGGGTGCGAGGCTTACATGCTTGGAACCTCAGTACTACGAAAGTGACCTGAGGGTGCTAGCTTTAGTCACTGGACTTATGTGAATGAGACTTAGATGCTCGGCTCAGGGGCGCGAGGCTTACATGCTCGAAACCTTAGTACTACGGAAGTGACCTGAGGGTGCCAGCTTTAGTCATTGGACTTTATGTGAATGAGACTTAGATGCTCGGCTCAGGGGCTTGAGGCTTTCATGCTCGGAACCTCAATACTACAGAAGCAACCTGAGGGTGCCAGCTTCAGTCACTGGACTTTATATGAACGAGACTTATATGCTCGGCTCAGGGGCGTGAGGCTTACATGCTCGGAACCTCAGTACTACGGAAGTGACTTGAGGGTGCTAGCTTCAATCACTGGACTTTATGTGAACGAGACTTAGATGCTCGGCTCAGGGGCGCGAGGCATACATGCTCGGAACCTCAGTACTATGGAAGCGACCTGAGGGTGCCAGCTTCAGTCACTGGACTTATGTGAACGGAATGGGCTAGGAGTGATGCTTGAAATGTCTCCCAATTTACTTGATGGAGTGGCCCACTCAAAGATGTGGGTGGGCCAACACGGGGTGATTTCATTTCAACTCTTGAGATCACGTGATTGATGCATCGTTTCGTGTGTCAGTGAGCGAAACGCTTGTACAGCCATCATCGCGAATCTTCGCCTAATGGGTTATTTTATTCCAAACAGGCCCTTGGTGGTCTAGGGAGGAGCACATTAATAATGAGGGCAGTTAATGGCATGCTTCCAGGTCCTTCCGTGTCTTTATAAATACTGCTACGCTTGCTAACTGGCACATTTTGCTTTCTTCGCTCTTTCATTCTGTTGTTGCTGTGTTTCTACTGCGTCCACCGTTTCTATTCCTTCTTGCCATAACTCTTGCTTGAGGTGACCAGGTGATTCTTTTCATCATTTCTTCCTCCTCTTTTTTGCCCTTTTTTTATCATTTGGTTTTCGTTCCCTTCTTTGCTATGTCTCCCTGGGAAGAAATTAGCTCTGACCTCTTTGTGTCCAACATAGCTAGTGAATTGCTAGGGTGGTATCAGCGGCAGTTCTGCATCCTCGCTGATTATGCCCTCCACACTGTAGATAGAAGGTTTAGGGCCCATACCCCTTTATTGGGTCTAAATAGATTAGTAGTGTACTTCGACCAGTTAGAGGGGGGTCTGAAATTTCCCTTAGATCCCTTTGTCAAGGACTTTCTTAATAGGAATAACATTGTGCCCGATCAGCTTCATTTGAATAGTTATAGGATATTGACCAAGTTCATCTAGCTGATGCATGAGGAGGGTAGGGTTCCCGATCTAGACGTCCTTCGGTATTTGTATAGGTTGACTAGGAAGAAGGGAGAGCTGATGTTCTCCCTTTCGGCTGTACCCAACCATTCACTTTTTATTAAACTTTCGGATCTCTGGATCTCCACAAGAAGTGGAGATACCATTTTTTTGTTATGGAGCATCAATCGGACTTTCTGGATGTCTGGAATATGTGGTCTGACGAGTGTCATAAAGTGACTTGTCCAGTGAAACTTTTCGATCCTGATACGGAATTAGTTTTACGACTATATCTAGACGGACTCGCCGAAGCTTGATTCGCAGAGGATGCATCCTGGAGGTATCTGTGGAGAGTCTGTCCGAGTCGCGACCATTTCTCTGGTATGATTTTTTTTTTAGTTTTATTTTTTCTGAATAGTCTTATGTTTCCATTTGTAGATGGCTGACTTTTTTGATTTTATGGGTGGAATTTCCCTAGTAGATGAGCCAGTTGTAGTGGAGGAGGGTCAGAATTATCCTTCCCCGGAGACTGAGGCTCCTTCGACTTCGGAGGCTGCTCCCGTCGACCCTAAGGGCAATGCACCAGTGGAAAGTGAGCGGCCGGATGGAGAAAAAGGTGCATAATCAAAACAGTGTCAGATGTAGAGGGGCTGGACGAAGAGATTTACGTCCAGCGCCCTTGGTTATCTGGTTGTTCAGATATGCGGGGTTGGATATTGAAAAAGATAAAGCCCCCGAGCATCTCCAACAGTAAAGTACGGGACCAGTATGCTGAGTCGCTGTGGTTACCCGATGACATGCAGCGTTAGTCAGACGAGGGACCAGATGGATTGCTTGATTCCATGATCGGCCAGTCACTGGAGGTAAGGGAGTTTCTGCTACTTGATATAACTGTTGTAGTGAATTCTTGGCTAAGTTGCCTGGTTGTTTTTGGCAGATGACTCAAGCCTTGCTGCTGGTGAAGGATAAGTACTTCTACTTGAAGAGCCAGTACAGCTTAAAGGAAACTGAGGTGGGGACAATAGTTATAGACTTTGAGAAGAAGCTAGATAGTGCCAAGGAAGCTCTAGAGCATTGCCAGACAAGATACACGGAGGCCAAATCTGATGCGGAGGCAAATCAGAAAAAGATTTCTAAATTGGAACATAGCCAGGCCCAGCTGATAAGGAGGATCGAGGAGCAAGATCTTCAGATTGCTGAGCTTCAGGAGAGGCAGGCAGAGCTTGAGAAATCTCGTGCAAATGATAAGAAGGCATATCAAAGCATGGTAGGGGGGTTTCTCAAGGCGTACCAGGCTAAGTACAAAAGGATCTTGCACTCTCAAAACTTAGGATTAGATTTGGGGGCCTTAGATCAGATAACTCCAGCCGATCTGGCCAGGCTTACTGCAGAGGATGACGCCCACTGAAAAGCCAGTTCCTTTCCTGTGAGGGAGTCTGAAGAGGCCACTACTATAGCTGGGTCTAGCGAGCATCCAGAGACTTTCGATGATGCTTCCCCCTCAGTTTCTGGGACAGGGGGCCCGAGTGTTCAAATACTAGAGTAGATATGTATAGGCTTATGTGTATCTTCTTTTTTTTTTTTGTAACCAATCATGTATAAAGACATTCTTTATCAATAAAGATATTTTTTATTTATTGAATCAAATTGTGTGCTTGAGTATAAGATTAATGATAATATTTCCTGAGAGAGTCTGAGTTCCAGAACCTCGGTAGTTCTCTGCGTCCTCTTTCTCTTAGTTTATACGCCCCCTTTGTTGTGCATTCTGAGATCTGATACAGGCCTTCCCAGTTCGGACCTAATTTGTTGGTGCCCGAGGTGCCTTTGCCAATATCTGCTCTTCTGAGTACTTAGTCACTCGTCCTGAAATTCTCTATTGGTTTATGCAGATGGTGGTACTGGGTTATCCTTTGCCGATGTGCCTCTGCCATTGCTGCCGCTTGTTCTCTTCGCTCCTCTAATATGTCAAGGCATATCCGTGTATCGATGTTATTGACGGCGTGGTCAAGGTCTTGGCTTACTCGGTAACTTGGGGACCCAACCTCCACTGGAATTACTACATCCATGCCGTAAATCAGTCTGAATGGCATTTCGCTAGTGCATGATTAGGGTGTGGTTTTGTAGGCCCAAATTACATTGTTAAGCTCTTCAACCCAGTTCCTTTTCTTGTCATCGAGTATTTTCTTCAACCCTTGCATGAGGATTCTATTAGTGACGTCAATTTGTTCGTTCGTCTACGGGTGAGCTACTAAGGTGAAGCGCAGTTTTATGCCAAGGTCCAAGCAGAAACTTCTAAATTTGTGGTTGTCGAACTGTTTATCGTTGTTTGTAATTAAAGTGTGGGGGATGCCGAATCTATAAATGATCTCCTTCTAGAAAAAGTGTTGTATTTGGGCTTCTGTGATGGTTGGGACTGCTTCTGCTTCTACCCATTTCGTGAAATGGTTAATGGCCACAATTAAGAACTTTTTTTGTGAGGTAGATGGAGGAAAAGGACCCAAGATGTCCATCCCCCACATGACGAAAGGCCATGGGCTGTCGATGGGATGCAGAGGCTGAGAAGATTTATGGCTAAGTCGGGCATAGTGCTGACACTGGTGGCATGATTGTGTTAGCTGCTGGGCATCTTTGGACATGGTGGGCCAGTAATACCCTTGGAGCAAGGCCTTTCTAGTGAGTGAATAGTGGGACTCATGTGCACCATAGATTCCTTCATGGATTTCTCGGAGTATGTAATTTCCCTCCTCTAGGGAAATGCACTTTGACCAGGGGTGCGATAGGGATTTTCGATAGAGCTCCCCTCGGTGGACGGAATAGTGGGCTGCTTTGGCCTTGAGCTTCCGAGCTTGCAACTTGTCTTCTAGAAGTGTGCCATGCTCAAGATATTGGATTATGGGCTGTATCCATTCCGAGACTACTTGTGTTCTGAAAACTTCAGTGTCCTCTGTGCTGGGACTGGTGAGTGATTTGGTGAAATTCATATCCCTAAATGTTTGACTATTCTCAGCTGCGAATTTAGCAAGGTAATCGGCCTCATTATTGTCTTCTCTGGGAATCTGGACGATATTCCATTGGCCTCCATCTTGCTCAATGTGTTGCAAAAGTCGCCTGGCTTTGTCTACGTACTTGGTGATGCAGGCATCTTTGACTTGAAATGCTCCACTGACTTGGTTGACTACTAGTTAGGAATCTGAGTGTATGATGAGGTGTTCGGCCCTGACTTCAGTGGCTAGTTTCAACCCTGTGATGAGTGCTTCGTATTCAGTTGCATTGTTGGTGGCATTATACTTTATACGGACTGCGTACTGGATGTGAACTTTATGCAGTCCCCTGAGGATTATTCCTGCACTGGAACCCTGGGCTGAGGATGCTCCATCAACATAGAGCTTCCATTCTAGTATCTTGGTCAAGGTTATATTTTTCGGAGCCATTTCTTGTACAAAATCTGCTAATGCCTAGGCTTTCATCTGCTATTGAGGCTCGTAATCAATATCAAACTCACCGAGTAAGACTGACCATTGCACTAGCCTGCCTAAAGTCTCTAGTCTTTGTAATATTTTTTGCAGTGGGAAATGGGACTGGACTACGATATGGTGAGCTTGGAAGTAGTGTCAAAGCTTTCAAGAAGCATGAACCATAGCTAAGGCTAACTTGTCCAGCATGGGGTATTGGACTTCAGGTCCTCAGAGCATCTTACTGACATAGTAAATAGGGTTTTGCTAGCTTCCTTCTTCCCTTACTAGTACTGAAGTGATGCATTCTCGACCAATAGAGAGGTACAAGTATAAGGTCTCATTCGGTATCGGACAATTGATTAATGGTAGGGAAGACAAGAATCTTTTAATTTCTTTAAATGCTGCTTGGTAATCAGCGGACCACTGAAACTTGCCAGAACTTTTGAGAGCTTGGAACAATGGTAGACATCGCCTAGCCGAGCAAGAAATAAAATGCCCCAGTGTGGTTATTCTACCATTTAGCTTTTGTATATCGCGGATGCTCTTTGGTGCCGCCATGTTGAGTATGGCTTCCATTTTTTCTGGGTTGGCTGCAATGCCTCGGTGAGAAATCATGAACCCTAGGAACTTGCCAGTTTGGACTCCGAAGACGCATTTATCAGGATTCAACTTGATCCTGGATTGGCTTAGTAACTAGAGGACTTGATCCACGTCTATTGGGTGGTGCTCAGGGTGCTTGCTTTTGATGATGATGTCATCCATATATACCTCTATGCTGGTTCCAATCTGGCTCTGGAGGACTTGGTTCATCATTCTTTGGTACGTGGCTCCAGCATTTTTTAGTCCGAAGGGCATCACCTTGTAGCAGTACAACCCTTCATGCGTGACGAAGGATGTTTTCTCCTGGTCTTCTTTCTTTATGGGGATTTGGTGATAACCTTGGGCAGCATCTACGAAGCTGTATAAGCCATGGCCAGTGGTGGAATCGATGAGCTGATCAATCGTTGGTAACTGGTAGCTGTCTTTAGGGCATGCTCGGTTGAGGTCGGTGTAGTTTACACACATTTTGTACTTCCCATTTGCTTTTTAAATGAGTACTACATTGGCTACCCAGTCCAGGTGAGTAACCTCTTTAATGAATCTGGCTACTAATAGCTTCGCTATTTCCTTGGCAATGATCTTTTGTCTTTCATAGGAAAAAGTTCTTTTCTTCTGTGTTAATGGCTTGGCTCTTGGTTTGATGTTTAGGCAGTGACAGGCAACCCGTGGGTCCAGGCCGATGATCTCGGAGGCTTGAGAAGCAAAATCCTCTGAGTGTCTAGTAAGGATGTTCCTTAATGTGTCTTTGATGTTTTGATCAAGGGCATTGCCAATTTTCACGGATTTTCCTCCCCTGATTCACAATGTCTCCGTGTCTTCCACCGGTTGTGGGTTAGCGCCTTGCTTCTCAACTTCCCATGCTTCTAAATGAAAAGCCTCCGCTAGAGACTTCATGGTCATCTGATAGCATTGTCTGGCCATTTGTTAATCTCCCTTGATAGTAAGGGTCCCCTTCCTGACTGAAATTTTCATGGTTAATTGTCGGATGCTGGTGACTGTGTCTACTTCGTAAAGTACCGATTGTCCTATTATCCCATTATAGGCTAGTGGTATGTCTACCACGTTGAATGGAGTCCGGACGTTTTTTGTTTCCTCATCCTCTTGGTTTCCGAATTCTAGGTCCAGATTGAAAATCCCCATTGGTTGCACTATTCCCCCATAAAAACTAGTGATGGGGTTCTGGATGGCAGTTAAGTTGGTGATGGAGCCGCCCATAGCTTTGTACACCTTCCAAGATAAAACATTGATATCACTCCCATTATCGACCCATAGCCTTTTGACCCGATACTTATTTATGCATGCGGTTATCACCAGGCCATCACTGTGAGGGTGATGTATATGCAAATTGTCTTCCGGGTTAAAAATGCTGTCGCTTTTACCAGGTATTGTTTTTCCTCCTCTACTGCGTTTTAATCATTTCCCGATGTTTTCTCCTCCTACAATCATGTTGATCATCCCAATTGGTTCTTTCCTAGCTTTCTTTGCCTCAACTTTGTCATGGTCATGGTTTTTCGTGTTTTCGCGTTTCCTCTGTGCGTCACTGAAATTATCAAGCTTTCCCCAATGCACCAGTTTTCTATGGCACTCTTCAGTTCTCTGTAGCCTTCTGTGTTATGGCCGTACTCTATGTGGTACTCACAGTATTGGCTTCTATCATGAGTAAATCTCCGGCTTAGGCTGATTCTCTTGGCCAGTGTAATCTCCACTCCATTTTGCTTGACCCACATGAGGATCCTAGATCGAGAAATGTTCAGGGGTGTATATCTGTCCGCTTCCCTATCAAATCTATCTGCCAGAGTTCTGAAATTCATTTTTAGGAAGCTTACTCGTCTCTGCTTTGGCTGTTCATCCTTGGTCGATGGCCTGTCTTCTTCCTGACGCATCCTCCTGTCTTCGTCCATCTTTATCATCCGAACCGCTATCGCCATTGCCTCTGCAAAGCTACTCAGTTCTTTAGTCATTAATTTGTCTTTTAGCTTTTCGAGTCTGGTGCCATTTTTCAAAGCTTCTATGGCAACTTCATCAATGAGGTGCTCAATCTGCATAGCTATTTTATTGAAACGGTTAAGGTAACTTTGTAGAGATTTGTCAGCCTCCTGTCGGCACATCCAGAGGTCGTTGATGTTTTTTGTAGGAGGGATATTGGTGATGAACCTGATATGGAACTGCTCCGCTAGGTCCTCAAAAGAAGTGACAGAATTCTTCAGGAGCCGATGAAACCATTTTTAGGCGCTCTTTGTGAGTGTACTTGGGAAGACTCTGCACATGATTCCATTATTCACATTCTGGAGTAGCATTTTTGTTCGAAAAGCAGATATATGACTGATAGGGTCTCCTGTCCCATCGTACTGATCAAGCTTCGGGATTTTGAACTTATTAGGAATCTTCGTCTGAATTATTCTGCTAACAAATGGAGTTCTGCTATCCATCATCCATTCTTCTTCCTTCCTAGGTTTAGTCCGGGCTTTGTTCATTGCTTCCTCAACCTTCAGTGCTAATTTTGAATCATCAAGAGCTGGGATGGACGAACTACACTCCCCTTCTGGTGCTTTACCCTTCCCTGTGCTCATCCCTAGGGCTTGTCGAGGTGTTGTATTATCATTATTTGGAGCTGGTTCAGTATGCTCGCTCTGTATTATAACGCTTAGCTGTTGTTATATCAAGGTTATTTGTGCCTGAATATTTTTTATCATGGCCTCTTTGCTTACTTGGTCAAGGCCGAGTGTTTGGGTTACTATGTTTAGGTTTGGAGTGGTTATTACTGGTATTTCTAGTAGGCTTGGAAAAGGTATTGAGGGTATTGATCGATGGTGCTGCAATGGAGCGTAATATAGGAGATCTGTACCTAAGGACGGGTATCTCGGGGTGTTTTCTAGAAGTAAAGGTGCATGACCGGATGTGGCCCCCAACAAGCTGCAAGGTGGGCGGTGGTATTATTACTGGAAAAGGGTTTGTAAGGTCAGTCGAGAGGATAGGTGCAGAAGGATTGGTGCCGACCTCAAGAATTTGGGCCGGAGGTGGGCTAGAAGTCATAGTGAAGGTGTCTTTAGCTTAGCAAGTGAATGAATGGCTTTTCCCAAGGAGTTTCCCACAGACGGCGCTACTTGATAACTAATTTTTGAAACTTCTAGGTTGAACGTCTTGCAAAGCACATAACAGAGGGCAAGGTGAGAGGTGGGGGCAATCCCCACAAACACTCCGATGCCTAAGTTAGAGAATAGAAACAAGGAGGAGGAGAGATAACTTGAATATGTGTGAATGAGATGTCCCCTTATGAGGGGTATATGGTTCTATATATAACAATACTCAAACCTGGGAGGAATGGTATTCCTTATGGATCAGTGATTCATAGTCTTTGTAGGAGAGTGTTCCTTCTTCGGTTAGGATTCCTCTTTGAGGTAGTTCCTTGGACGGATCTGTCTTCTCCCTTGTCCATGTGTTCCTATTTAAGGGGGGTAGAGGACCCCTAATTAGGTGGGAACATTCTAGATGGTATCATAAGAGATTATTGGATTTTGTGTGATATTTTTATGCATATTTATTTATATAAGATTTTTTTGTTAATATTGATTTATTTAAATAACGTGTAAATAATTTTTTTTGGTTCTATCATGTGTATGTTTCTAAAGTTCTAAAGTTCCTAAGTGGTAGAAGCTTAAAGTTATAACAAAAATAAAGGGGTGGAAGCATAAGCTTTTACAAATTCAGTTATAACATTTGAACTTTCCAAATAAAAGGGGTGGAAGCAGTCACTGCCTCACTACGATCTCAAATTCCGAATATTGTTTTAGCAGCAATATAAAGGTATTAAGGAATCACTTTAATTTTTTTAATGTAAGATTGTGATGTGAAAAATTATTTTGTTTCAACCTATGAGCTGATTCTTTATTCTATTTTATCTTTCTATTTTATGTTATTAATGGACATGGCCAATACAAGTGGAAATACCAATGCCATTAGTTCGAACCCTGATGTGGTGGTAGAAGCCCCATTTGTTCCTACTACTAAGCAGACACAGACTGAGCCTCAAATTACTGCTAAAAAGTAAAAGGAGATTGAACTAAAATCTAAAGTTTGGAAGTACTTTGAGAGAATTAAGGACGAGAATGATGTTGTCATCAAGGGTAAATGTATCTATTGTGCTGCTTCCTATAATGCTCACTCTAAAAAAACATGGCACTTCATCTTTAAAAAACCATGTCATGAGTTATTTGAAATTTCTACATTCTTTAGATGCTAGGCAGTCATTGTTATCTTTGCAACCTGCTGGGGTAGGAGCACATGAAAATACTAAGTCTGCTATTTTAAGGTCTTGGAAAATTGAGCAAGAAACTATTAGAAATTCACTTGCATAAATGGTAATTACAGATGAATTGCCATTTAAATTTGTAAAAGGGGGTGGCTTTAAGAAGTTCATATTTGCTGCTTGTCCTCGCTTTAAGATACCATCTAGATGGACTATAAGTAGGGACTGTTATACCATATTTGCTAATAAGAGGCTTAAGCATAAAATTTCTTTAAGTCACACTATCAAAGAGTCAAAATGATTCTTAGACATCAATTCAAAGAATCAATTATATGTGTGTGACTGCTCATTATATTGATGATGGGTGGAATTTGCATAAATAGATGATACTTTTATCCCTGTTACCTCTCAAAAAGGGGAATACATTTATAAAGCATTACAGAATTATTTAATTGAGTGGGGAATTAGAAATGTATTCTTAGTCATAATGGATAATGCATCCTCTAATGACACTATTGTGGGGTATTTTACAAAGAAAATGTTAAGTTGGGGTGCCTCTGTTGTTAGATTGAAATTTCTCCATATGAGATGTATAGCTCACATCTTGAACCTAATTGTGAATGATGACTTAAAAGAAGTTAATTCTTCTATTATAAAAGTAAGGGAGTCAGTTAGATACATGAGAAACTAGCCTTTTAGGTTGAGTAAATTAGAGAGCTTTTTGAACTGTTAAGGATTGAGTCCAAATGCTCATTGTCTCTTGATATCCCTATAAGGTGGAATTCTTCTACCTACTTAATGCTTAAAACTGTCCGTTTATCGTAAAAGATTTTTGATAAATATAAAGAACCTGAATCTTCTTACAGACATGATTTAGGGGATAAATTCTAGATTTTCTTGATTGGCTATGTGTTAAAAAAATGGTTGACATGTTGAAGCTTTTCTATGATATGAAATTAAGAATATCTGGTTCAAATTATGTGATTGCAAACAGGTTCTTTTCTAAAATTTATGATTTGAATTGCAATATCGTTGACATGCAGTCATCTTCTGATATGTCTCTTAATAACATGGGTAATAACATGAAGTCAAAATTTGATAAATATTGGGGAGATTTAGAGAAAATGAACTTTGTGATTTTTTTTGCTACAATCCTTGATCCTCGGTATAAACTTGAATTTGTTGAATTCTTTATGAATCAAATATATAGTCCAATGATGGGAAGCACACTATATTTGAAAATGAACTCTGATCTCTATATGTTATTTAATGATTATTTGTTGACCTATGGCTTTTCTTCTACCTCTAAGTCTACTGTTGGTACACGGTTTAACCAGATAGTTTTTGAACCTCAATTGCCTCTTTTTAGAAACACTATGTCTTTAATGAAAGAAAAATTCAAAAAGCATAAGCTTGATTCTAGTTTGGGTGGAAGTAAATGATCTAAACTTGAATTATATCTTAGTGAGGCTATTATAAATGATGAGGGAACTTTTGATATCCTCAGATGGTGGAAGTTAAATTCTGAGAGGTTCTCAATTCTGTCTTGCATGGTTAGAGATGTTCTACCTGTTCCTATTTCTACTGTTGCTTCTGAGTCTGCATTGCAGTACTAGAGGTAGATTTCTTGATTATTTTCAGAGTTCTTTAACTCTAAAAATAGTAGAAGCTTTGATATGTACATAAGATTGGCTTAGAATGCCAAACCAGATCGTTGGGGTGGAAGAATCTTTAGAGGATTTGGAGTCATTTGAAAAAGGTCATGTTTTTTAAATGAGTTCAATTACTTGCATTTGTTTATTATATTAATGCAATGCTTGTTTAAATTCTAATTCTTTTATTTTCCTTTCTTTGCAGATCTTGATCCAATGGGCAGTAGCCCTTCTTTAGCTCAATTATATTGCTCATTGATGATAATTACACTATTAATATTATCCATTATTAATTCTATTAATATATGGCTATTTGATTGCTAAAGTTGCCTGCCTACCTCCTTTTTAAAATGCTATTGCTGTGTGTACTGTCTGTGACCAACTTGACCTATAGTGCCTCTTTTTAATAGTTGAGGTGCCTATGTCTGTGTTGCTATTGCAGTAATTGTGTGTGTGTGTGTGTGTGTGCATAGAATAGAGGCAATGATGATGCTTCCACCCCAAGGATTATATGATATTTAATGAATGCATGCTTAAGTTTCTTTAGTGGCTTTTTTTTAGCTATCAGAACAGTAGTTGCATTCTTGATTTGAATTATAAATGCTTAATTCTGAGCCTCTTTCTCTATGTTTTTTAGCAACAATGATGCTTCCACCCTACATTTTTTAAATATGTTAGAGTATTGCCTTATTTAACTAGGTGGCTACTTCTTTGTTGCTATCAATTGTTGTTGTATTTTAAATGCTTTATAAAAATAGCATCCTGAGCCTCCTTTGCCTGCTTTTTTTTCTTTATTAACCTTGTTCTATATTAGAATAATGATTTTGTTCTAATTGAAATTGTGTGTTGTTGTTACAACTCTTTTTTATCAACCTATTGCAGTTGAATTTTTTGGGAATTCTGCAATCTAATTTCTATGGATTTTGCACAAATGGAAGCTTTTTGTATATTATTAGTTATAGGGGTGGAAAGCAATTGTTAATCCTGAGCTTGCAAATGGTCTCTGCTTTATTTTTTTGTATGCAGAAATGCATTGTAGTTGCTTAAATATTCTTTTGTATTAAGATTAGGTATTAAGTTTTGTATCTAAGTTAGTATTAGTCAAACAAGTGTATTTTGAAGTGTTAAAAAAAACAAGTGTATTTTGAACAATGTAAGTATTTGGGCTTGGCCCAAAATGATTAATGGAATTAATATATATAGTTATTTATTTTTTAATTAGAGCCCAAAAAAAGGACCAACACAATCGAGCCCAACCCGATTTTTGATCCGTCTGTACCTGACCAATTTTAGCTTTTGAAATATCAAATTTTTCTATTTAATCTGTTCAGGTCAGTCCTATTTTTCCCCTTATTAAAACTGATAAGTTACTACCATTATTTCATCCTACCTGATCGTTGCACACCCCTAACTAGTATAGCTCATAGCTTTCAATGGTACACCAAACAAAAATGGTGATTTACACACTTGATAAAGAAGTAAGGATTTTATTTTATAACCAACTAATCTCCTCTTTCCTTCTTTTCTTTTCAATATGGGATAACATTCCTACATCCATCTTTTAATTTTTTATTATATTTCAACAATCTCTATTATGATCAAGTTTTTTTATAAGAACAACAGCTACACCATTAGTTATGACAATTATAATTCTATAAATAAGAATTTTCATACTCCACCATAAAAGTATACACACTTGGAGTTCACCAACTCCAAGAATTTTCACCTCGGCCAATTCATGTCAAAAAATTGCTAATAAGTTATGGTGCAACTTCCGATGTTGACTTTCTGGAAAGTTCATTAGCCATTAACATCAATTTCACCACATATCTTGCATCAACTGTCAACTAATGCCCATGTGCACACTGTGAACATGCTACCTATCATACATCCTCTTCAATAGCAACTCAGTTGGTAACTATCATGCCATGAGGATATATATCTTTCATTATATAGAAAGTTCATTATCTTCTTTTTCAAAGACAACCATTTAGTAACATTACTTTTAGACCCATTAGTCAAATGAGCTCCACCATTTTGTAATCATTCTTTTATTCTCCTATTAAATTTCTCAATATCAAATCTGAAGCTCATTTTTGCTTAATAATGTATAGTACCTTTGTATACTAAATAGTACTTCCCACTACAGTGACTTCACACGGGAATAATGAGTGAACAATTGTGTTTACAAAATACACTAAAAAAATTTTCAAGAGAGATTAGGGGAACACAAATGGTACCACTTAAGTCTAACTTCCTTAGGCGATTATACCTTTGTGACAAAACTTTCTTAATTGCACTTACATAACACCACACTCAATAAATATAATACCATATTTAAAGGACCTCCAGTTGGATCACAATAATTTCTAAAAGATCTTTTCTGATGTGGAAGATCTAGCAAAGCCATTATAGACAGTGGGGTTTAGCGTGCATCCAATATTTTAGCAACCGTGACATTGTTTGATCTCAGGGCTCTAGAGAACACACTATTATATAACAAAGACATAGTGTGGAGATGAGAAGTTGCCATCCAGGGTAATAACTGGGACAAATCGAAGGAAGTTGTAACTCGATTCTTTAAAAGAAAGTTAGCACCACAATCAAGAGATTTTGGATACGGAATACCAACTTCTTTTAGCCTTGTATTCATTTATAAACAGTTTATTAATTACTAAATTATTCTCCATTTACATGCAATTTCATATAAACTCTAATTTAGCATACATCTAACTCCAAAGGCAACTAGTCATGAAAGCGCACATAAATAATGCATTCATAAAGATCGCAATGTTCCTAAATTAGTCTAATCTCTATTGATTTTAATTTAAGTAAGCTAAGTCTACATTTTATTTATAAGTGAAATAAAGCTAAAGGTGGGCTTACATTTTAGGTTAATTAATGAGCATAAATCTACTTGTTCAAATTCTAAAAAGTGGGACGAAGTCTATTGATTTTATAGAAAATTATTTAGATTGAATTACATGGATTGGTGGGCCTAATTCTAATTTAATTTTAAATTAAATAAAATGATCTTAAATCTATTTATTTTAACAGAAATGCTTTATGGGCTGAGCTAGTGTCTAAGTTAATTTTAATTAAACTAAAGTTGCTCTAAATCTAAATTAACCTAAATAGGTCTAAATTGATTTTAAAGTTAATTAATTAAAAACCTCAAAATCAATTTTAAAGTTCTATTAATTAAATGGGTTAGAACCTAAATATGAGCATGGGGCCCAAAATGCATAAAAATAAACAAACAAGCTAAAAAAAACACATACACACACACATATATATATACACACTAAAACCATCAAATGAAAAGATCAAACAAGCAATTAAATTATTTCTTCTAAAAAAAACCTAATTTTATTTCATGCAACCTGAAAATTAATCTATTGCCATCATTGATTTTAATTTAGGTTTTATCAAATGAACCTAATTACTAATTAATTTTAATACAGAAAAGTAAATATTCAATATTCCTACTATTGGGGCTATTACAATTCATACGTAAAGAGAATAAAAAAATAATTAAGTACACAACCCAATAAACCAAATAAATAAAAAATATAGAATAATAAAAGGAAAGAACCCTAAAATCTATGTGAAAATCATAACAGGATTAAATCCATGGCATTCCATGGACCTTTAAAGGTATTTTGTCAGTTCAATCACATCTTCATGGTGTTTGAATGGATCTGTAGATTGATTTTTTTTAGTTTTCCAAGCTTAATTTTTTTCCAAAAGCTCTCTGTTCTCTCTCCTTTTATGTGTGATTTTTTTTTCAGTAGCATTTTTTTAAAAAGCATTGTCTCCCTTCTTTAGAAAATGAAATCCTACCCCTTTTTAATATCCCCCCCCCCCCAATCCATTCTAAGAGTGTCAGCTCATGATAAATAACCATTTTTATTTAATTTTTTTTGATAATGTAGTCCATAACATGGAAAAAACACGTAAATAATAGGATAATATTTATCCAAATTTATTTATATTATTTGTTAACCAATAAGAAATTAAAGAAATTAAATAAATGGATTTTTCTTTAAAAATAAAATAAAAACTCTGCCTATCGAAATAGTACAATTCTAATCAGAATTCCGTAATTCTATTAAAAAATTTATAATTCCGATCAGTAAGTTTTTTTAACATTTAATTACAAAAAGACTCTTAAAAGAATTAAATTTTTTTCGATTAGGTCCCTAAGAAAACATTATAATTAAGTCCTTAAAAAGATTACAATTAAGCCTTAAGATTGAAAAAAATATCCATAGACCTATTTGTAATAAATTTTCATCATTGGAATCCTCTATCGCATCCACACTTGACCATCTCGAAATTGGGTGCTTAAAGTTGTAACCACTGAGCATACTAAGAACTTTAAAGAAATTCCTTTGTAGCCTTTAAGCTCATCCCTTACCAAACCATAGGCTCTTATACCAATTATTGGACTATAGACACCATATATCTCCACATTGGTATGACATTATCCACTTCACTCCACCAACTAGGATTCCTCTTTACTTCTTTATGTTAGGGTTAGGACATGTCATTGAATCATCTAGAGAGCACCACTTGACTCGAGAGTTTGCTCTATCTAGGTTAACTCCTCTTTACCATGTTGGGGTCAAGACATGTCCATGAGATATCTAGAGCACATCGCCTATCTAATAGAGTTCATTTACATATCACATCATGATCTAAATATGGCCCACCATCTTTTGTTCAACATTCTGAGGATTCATCAACTATAGCTAACTTTAGGGTATGGCTCTTACACCACTTATTAAGGAAAATGGGCCCCTTACAATCCAACAAGTACCTTCACCCCTTTAGATCACAATTTGGATAAAAATACTTGAAAAATAAAAGAGAGAAACACACAATAATTTAATGTGGAAAAATCTCAAATAAAGAAAAATCATGGGCATTGTCAAAAGATAAACAAGAGAAAAATATTCACTATATGGAAAATTATTACAACCATAGTACAAAATATTTAACTCTTACACATACCTAAAAGCTCAAGAGAATTTCCCGTTAAATTCTCATATATTAAGCAAAAATGGTGATTAACACACTTGACAAAAGAAGTAAGAAGTTTATTTTATAACCAACTAACCTCCTCCTTCCTTATCTTCTTTTTAATATGGGACAATATTCCCACATCCATCTTTTAATTTTTTATAATATTTTAACAACATCTTCAATTCTAGCCAGGTGCTCAAGAAGCATTGACCCATTTAGAAGGAGGCCATTACTTGGTATGATGACTATATGTTAATGTATTCAAATCACTCCATATTTGGTAGAATGGAATTTTATCCTTCTGCTTCCATGTTCAACATGGAGAACATCTTTAACGTAAATGATTTCAATCAGGCACTAAAAATCTTGTTAGATGGCTTGACTAGTCATGCTTCATCTAGTGATTCCCTTTGCAAGTTTGCAATAAGTAGTTCAGTAACTATATAAAAATAACCAAACTATATTTGCATTAGTCTAGTGCACTCTAATTTTTCTAAGCAGGACTGTAGTAATTGCTTAAATAATGCTACCGTAGTGATTCAATAACTTGCTAGGAAGAAAGAGGCAGGAACCATTTCACCCAGTTGCTAATTTAGGTACGAGACAAAGCTCTTTTATGACTCTATCCTTGATATGCTCTTACCATCCCCACCTCCATCACCTTTGCCATTATTGTAGACAAAAAAAACACCTCAACCTTGGACTGGTACAACTAGTATAACATTTGAGCTACCTCCAAATGGTGCAGCTAGAATAATAGGTTTCTTTATATTTAGCTTTCTGAGTTAAAATGATAGAATTAAGAAAATCACAATATAAATTTTTGGTTTTCCTGCTAAGTTACTCAATTATGATTCTAATAATATTTTCATTTTGATCTTGCATTTGAAGAAGAGGAAGTAACATAGTTGTAGCTTTCATCCATAGTGTTTTGGTAGCATTGCTTTATTCCTTTACATTTATTCTGTTGGTTAATAAGATTCCAAGATCAAGTTGGACACCAAACAGTTTTCATCTGCCATCATAAGATAGAAATTAAGAAAATATAGATTGTACAAATATTAGCTTGATTAAGATGCTCTTTTTTTAGTCACATTAATTTTTTTTATAGTTAAATATACAATTTATTTACTCTTCCATAAGAGCTCTACTAATACATATCATAGGCAGGGGAGGTTTTAATTTAGATCATTTTTATTTTTTGGGTTCAGTGTTAAGATTACATAATCAAATTTAGTTTTGATTATAAATCTATTTCAAAATTTTAGAAAAAGCTAATTTTATAGTGAAATGAACATAATTTGTTGAAAATGGAGTAGCAAGATGGTCTAATTTTCTTTATAATACTAAAAAGTTATGAGTTTAATTTCAGATTATTGCAAATTAAATCAAGAACTAAAATTTCTCATTTATTAAAAAAAAGAACAATATGACTTCAATAAAAGTGTTACTATAATTTAAAGAATTTAATCTACACTATAGGACTCTCTAAGACTAGGTTATTAGGTAATCCGGATTGAGGAATCCAGCTCAAGTTTAGTGCCAGCAGATGCATAGTTTGCCCTACCATAGTGTTTCTATGCAAGGTAGGCCTTTATAGTAAGGGATTTATAAAAAGGTAAAGGTTGGGATCACGTGTTTTCATACCTTACCATAGTGCCTTATTTGTAACACCCCTTTCCTTTTGACACATTCTCTGCGTATTATCTCAGTATAATAACATATCGAAGACACTAATAGGGAGGAACATTACCTAAAACTAACCTTCAATGGTATGATCGATTCAATATTACTTAAAAATAACCATCTAGCAATACGCAGCTTAACAAGCCTAATTATTCAACAATAGTTTAAAATATTTGCGTGTCAAGCCAATAGATAATCGATATAACTGATAGTTATTATGCTTTGTTTTGTATATTTATCATGTTGTTATAGTTGTTAATCTCTTAGTATATTTATCATGTTGTTATAGTTGTTAATCTCTTAATGTATCTATATATCATATAAGCTCTTGTAAACATTTTGATAGATTTGATTCTTAACAGGGAATGCCATTCTTTACAAACTTGAATTTGGTATCAGAGCCTATAATGGCGACTTCATCCCCAACCTCCATTTCCTCTTCTTTTACATCTAATACCTCATCTCTTCCCGTACCTATTCCCTCTCTTTTCTCTCCTTCACTTTCTTCTACAAATACACCTACCCATATCGAACAATCCTTCTCCATTAAATTAAATTCCAAAAATTATATTCCTTGGAAACTAAAATTTACACCTCTCATAAATTTCTACAATCTTCATGGGATTTTAGATGGTACCACATCTCCACCACCAAAAGAAATCCTAAATTCATCAACCAATCTAAATGAACTTAACCTAGAATATGTTTCTTATTTTGCTAAAGATCAACTTCTCTTTTCTTGGCTGTTATCATCTATTTAAGAGGAAATATATCCTCACCTTATAGGGTTATCATCAACTTCAGAGGTCTGGACGCTCTTGCATCGGCCTTTGGTACCATCAACCATGCCCAGAGAATACAATTGCACATTAATCTGCATCATTTGTCTAAAGATGATAAAATAGTATCTGAATATCTCTATAAAGCCATAGTAGACTCATTAACTCTCACTAGTTAGCCCGTCTCTTATACTGAATTTAATTCACTTGTGTTTTGCAAGCTTGGTGAAGAATATAATAGGATAATTGCTACACTTCAGTAGCATCCCAAACCACCAAATTTTCATGATCTTCACGGTGAGTTAGTTGCTCACGAGCTCTTATTACAATCACAACAACCGTAACTTCCAACTGCAAATGTTGCTCAACGAGGTTCTTTCTCTGGTTCTCATCAATTCACATCTAACATGCGCTCTAATTCTCGTGCTCAATAATATTCTCGCAATAGTGGATAGTATTTCTCTCATGGTGGTCGTGGCAGAGGTCATCGGAATGGTACTTATCCTTTTTCTTCTTTCAGCTGTCCAATATGTGGCTTATCTAATCATACTGCTATTCATGTCGACGATGGTATAAGACCTCTGATCATATTCAAACTTCACCATACAAGCAACAACCTTCATTTCAATCTCAAGCCAACCTTTTGACAATGATTGACACATTGGACAATCGTTCTGTGTCCTCTTCTACCTCCTCTCTCCTATGGTATCCTGATATGGGTGCAACTCATCATGTGACACCTGATTTGTCCACTCTTAGTATATCTGAAGAATATAAGGGTAAGGACAAACTCATGGTTGGTAATAGTCATGGTCTTTTGATTGCCAATATAGGTTATGGTATTCTTCCTTCTCCCTCAAAGTCACTTCTTTTGAAAGATGTTTTACATGTTCCAATTATTAAAAAGCCATTATTATCTGTGCAAAAGCTATGTAATAATAATAGATGCTTTTTTTAATTTTATTATGATCATTATCTTCTTAAAGATTAGGACACGAAGAAGATCTTTCTTCAAGGCAACACTGAACTTGGCTTATATCGACTGTAAAATGTTCTTCTAAATACTACACCACCTCAAGCAACAACCTTTTTATCTACTTTAGAGCAATGGCATGCTCATCTTGGACACCCAAATTACAAGACTGTTTGAGCATTAGTTTCTCAATTTAATTTGCCTTGTGTTTCTAATAAAGTACCCATCAATAAGTGTGAAGCTTATCTTTTAGGAAAATCACATAGATTGTCTTTATCTTCTACAAACAATAGAAGTTCAGCTTCTTTAGCTTTAATTCATACTGATGTATAGGGACCTACCCCTCTTTGTTCATCTAATGGAGATCAGTACTTTATTTGCTTTATTGATGATCATTCTCTCTTTACATGGATTTATCCTATCAAGCAAAAGAGTGATGTGTGTAGTATTTTTCATCAATTCCATGCTATGATTGAAAAGTAATTTAATGGAAAAATTAAGGTAATTAATTCTAAGTAAGGAGGAGAAACAAATCATTAACTCAATTCTTTAAAGATCATGGTATTGTTCATTGGGTTTCTTGTCCACATACACATAAACAAAATGGAATAGCAGAAAGGAAAATTAGGCATGTGGTTGACATTCGTTTGGCTATCTTAAGCTACTGTGGTGCACCTTTCAAGTATTGGCACTATGCTTTTGAAACTGCTATATTTCTCATTAATAGAATGCTAACTATTCTCTATAAAATAAAATTCCTTATCAAATATTGTATCATTCTGCTCCTGATTATTTATTTTTGAAGATTTTTGGCTGTGCAGTATACCCATTACTTTGGCCTTACAACAAGAATAAATTTTCATATTGGTCTAAGCAGTGTGTATTCCTTGGTAACTCTCCTCAACATCTTGGGTACAAATGCTTGGATAAAGATACAGGAAAAATCTATATTGCCCAGCATGTCACCTTTGATGAAGCTGTTTTCTCATTTCATCATGTATAACACCACACCACTTCCAAAAATCACAATTCTACTACACCACATCCATGGCTTTAGGTATCTTATCCTTATCCCACTACTTCTCTTTAAAATTCTATTCCATCACAACTACCTTCCTTAGACTCCACCACTCCTCAAACTTCTACAACCTAATCCCATCCATCTCCTCCACATTCCTCACATACCGCCTCCTCTACTTCCTTACCACCTTCTGAACCATCCCATTCTCTCTCATCCACTGATCCACCTCCTTTACCTCCCCAATGTACTTACTAAATGACATTAGACCCAACTACATACAACCGTAAACCACAAGCATACCTTACTATGCCACACTCAAACATCCATACTGAACCCACCTTTTACACCCAAGCCTCAAAATCCACAACATGGATACAAGCCATGCAACAGGAAATTAATGCTTTGTATCGCACCAATACTTGGGACCTAGTTCCTAAACCAGCCAATGCAAATGTTGTAGGCAATCGTTGGGTCTATAAAACCAAGCGCAATGCGAATGGGACAGTTGAATGCTTCAAGGCACGTCTTGTTGCCAAAGGATACACACAAGAGTATAGGCTGGATTATACTAACACATTTAGTCCTATTGTTAAACATGTCACTATTCATGCCATTCTCTCTCTTACCATTAGTCATGGCTGGTCCCTTCATCAACTTGATGTTAACAATTCCTTCTTGTATAGGAATCTTAATGAAATAGTTTATATGATGCAACCATAGGGCTTTGTGAAACCAGAGCACCCAGATTATGTCTGCCACCTCAAAAAATCCTTATATGGCCTTAAACAGGCTCCTAGAGCATGGTTCCAATAGCTTAGTACATTCCTCTTCACACTTGGCTTTATGGGTTCTCAAGCAGATTCTTCACTATTTATCTACAAACATCGTACATCCACATGTTTCTTGCTTGTGTATATTGATGATGTGATCATTACGGGCAATGGCAATTCCTTAATTGGCTCCTTCATTACTCACATGTCTCAGGAGTTTCAACTTCGAGACTTAGGCTGCCTTCATTATTTTCTTGGCCTGGAGGTTCATTATCATAAAAATGGCATCATTCTCTCTCAAAAATCTTATGTTCGTGATTTTTTATATAAGTCCAAAATGCATAAGTCCAAACCCATTGTAACTCCACTCGCCACCAACTCTTTGATTTCACTTCATGATGGTGTTGCTCTTTCTACTTTGGATACTGTCAAATATTGACAATTTTATGGCAATTTACAATATGCCACACTTACTAGACCAGACTTATCATATACTATCAATAAACTTTGTCAATTCATGCACAAACCAACTGATGTGAATTACAAGAGTCTAAAATGTGTTTTACGATACTTGAATGGTACGTGTTCAACTGGTTTATTTTTTGCCAACCATGCTCCCTCTCAATTGATTACTTTCAGTGACTCCGATTGGGCTGGATGTCCTGGTGATAGACGATTTATTGGAGGCTATCTCATTTATTTTGGTCGACACTTGATAGCTTGGAACTCCAGGAAGCAAAAAACCTTTGCTCGATCTTCCACAGTATCAGAATTTAAAGTTGTTGCTGATGTATGTATCGAACTCAAATTGCTAACTACTTTGCTCCATAAATTGGGTATTCAATTTTCAGTCATTCCTCATATTTGGTGTGATAATGTCAGTGTTATTTTCCTATCCTCTAACCCAGTCTTTCATGCTCGTACTCGTCACATTGAAGTCGACTACCATTATATGCACAATTAGGTGTCCAACAAGCAAATAACCATTTCATCTTGTTCCTTTGCCGACTAAATCGCTGATATCCTCACTAAACCGCTTCCACAGGTTTAGTTTCATCATCTTCGAGACAAGCTTCGACTTTGCATCTCGTCGCCATCAGCTTGTGGGGGCATGCCAAGCCAATAGATAACTGATATAACCGATAGTTGTTATGCTCTGTTTTGTATATTTATCATGTTGTTATAGTTGTTAATCTCTTAGTATATTTATCATGTTGTTATAGTTATTAATCTCTTAGTGTATATATATATCATATAAGCTCTTGTAAACATTTTATTAGATTTATTTCTTAACAGAGAATGCCATTCTTTATAAACTTGAACTTTACATAAGATGGCAAGAGAGATATTAACTTCAAATACATATCATAATATTATGCAAACTACCAAAATATCAAAAGTGCAAAGCTCTCTCTTCCTACACAATACACTTGGTACTAAACCAAACTTATTCATGTACTTCCAAAGCTCGTACACAAATTCCGACATTCACTTCCACTGAATTGCCAACACCCAATTAGAAGTCTTGACGTCACATCCATGCTTAAGCCATTAATGGCTACTTTATAAAAATTATATTAGGAGAGGGGTGAGTACTTCTGAGGAAATACTTAGTGAGTGAACAATAAAGGAAAGTAACAAATAATATAGGAAAATAAGAATATCATAATTTATGGTTTCATATATATACTCATAGTTCACTTATAGTTTGTATTACAAAAAAATAATATCAATTTACTCAAAAGTATTTTGCAACAAGCCATTTATATAAAATAGTCCATAATATTATAACATCAAAACCTCAAGTGATCTCAATAACAATAATCATCATAAAATTACTTCAATATAATGACACAGCTTCATGAAATAATTAATCATAAGAGCATTACTAGAGTAAACTACACATATATAACAACAACATCAAATATAATATGGACTCACACTATACCGTAAGCAATATAATAACGTTAGTATGCATATGACATCTTAAGTATGATAAGTACTTAAGCTAAATAATTATATATCTCTCACTTCCATCAATTTCTCCAGATTGCCAAACCATAGACGAAATATGTATCTGGCCTCAGGCAATGACTATACATATATTCTAGACATGGTCTTACATTTACAAGAAAAAAAGTGCATCTGGCCCTAGGCATTGGCTATGCACACTTTAAAATATGTATCCTGCCCTATACAATGGCTCTACATATTTTCTAGGCATGCCTTACATTTTCAAGGTAAAATGTGCACCCAGCCTCAGGTGATATAGTATAAACATGCATACTTATTTAGAGTATTTTAGTGATTATATTATTTACTTTGATTGTGATTTTTTGTTTTTATGTTTTGATTATGTGATTTCTACCTTCCAAATGCATTTTAGGTTTGTTTGTATGTTTTTTATGTGTTTTTAGGTCTAATGATCAATGGAAAAGGACTTGAGGATGAATTATTTGAAATGTGGAGGTTGTAAAGAAAATGGAAGTCAAGTTCATGTCTGTGCTAACTCATTACGAAGGGATGACTCATGACAGAAGCATTCTATGCCGACTCGTGACAAGAAGGACGACTTGTGATAGTCACAAGCCATCTCTTCCTAACTTTGCACACTTTTCATATTTCACTTATAACTTCATCCACGGATATCCAAATGAGGTGATTCAAGTTGCATTTGAAAGATAACTCAAAGAAACACAACTTTTATGAAGGAACTTTCTAGAGATAAAGTTATTTAGATGGAAAAAAATGCCCTTGAAATTATGTATTCTGCATAGGGTTGTAACCCTTCACGTCAAAGGGTGCCTTTCTATTTTGTAACTTCTTATAACCAGCTCTAAGATTTATATATAGGTCATTAGTGCCCTGTACATGGGGAGGATAGAGGGATGAAAAAAAAAGGACAGAATTTAGACATATTATCTTATAAAATTGCTATTGAGTTTCTTATTTATTTTGAGAGTTCATGCTTCCTTTCTATTTTTTTCTCTTATTGATCTAAGTTCAAGAAGAAGGAAGCAAACCATTTTTTTTCTACAAAAGGAGATCATTTTTGGCTTGAAGACAATTAAAAGGGTTTTATATACTTAAACTTTTCTCTTCTATATTGTTTTTTTATTATCTCTTGATTTAATTAACCATGTATATTGGCTAAGTATTTGAAGGAATTGCAATGTTGATCGAATAAGGATTATATATTCATGCTTGCTTATTTGAATTGAATTCAATTAGTATAGAATTGTGTTATGTATGCTTGATCACCATGTGCAATTTGTAAATTAGTTTATTTACAATGAGAGTTAGAATATTTCGGTGGAACTTTGATTGGATTCACTTAAGAATTGAATTCATTTGGAAATAAAGAATTCATCTTAAGGGAATAATTAGTAGATTTACTTGTGCTTTCCTTGTCTATCTCTACAATACACCGAGAGAGCTTGTAGGCTTTAAATGGGAATATCCTAGATTGACAATGAGAGTTTCTTTTTAGGATTTATTTGGTATAATGTTCTTTATGGTTTCTTCCTATCTCTGCAATACACCAAGAGAGCTTGTAGACTCTAGGAAGGAACACTTCTAATTGACAACGAGAGTTGCTTTTTGGAACTTTACTTTAATCTGACAACGAAAGTTGCTTTTAAAGATTATATGCACTAATTTCCAGTCATTAAGTTAAAAATAATTAATTGATATATCCTTTTTAATTGTCATTGTAATTATTTCGTGTGTTTTGACAAGAACCTATAGTAATTGTAGTTTTGGTATTAGAGTAGTTATTTTGATTGTAATTTATTTGCTTGATTATTATTATGATTTTATTTGCCTATCCATCTTAGTACCTATTCAATTAATACAACATTACCCAAATTCCTTGTGGATCGACACCCTACTTGCTCTATATTAAGTCCTAGAGACTAGGGTATTATAATTTGACCCACTTTAAATTTTCAGCACCGTTGCCAGGGAATTTGATTTGTATTTTTTTTTATTAATTTAGGGTAGAGAAAGGTTGTTTTAGGCCTTGTTTTTTTTATTTTTTGTTTTATTTTTTTATTTTTTATTTACTAGATATTTGTTTATTTTAAATTTTTTTTTAATCGTAGAGTTATAATTTATTAATGCTTACTAGGAGTACTAGTGATAGTAGCTTGCTTTTTGATCATGACATTGATCTAACCATACGTACTTTGCTTAGGGAACAAAGGCGAAGGATAGAGAACCAACTGAACTTTAATAGAATGGCTCAACCAGAGAGAAGGACATTAGGTGATTTTTCCATGCCTGATATCTTGGGTAGTTTTGGTGGAATTGTGGCTCCAACTATTGCCAACAACAACTTTGAGATCAAGCCAAGTATTATCCAGATGGTACAAAATAATCATTTTGGAGGCATACAAGGAGAGGATCCTTATGCTTACATTTTGACTTGCCTCAATGTGAGTGCAACCTTCAAGATAAATGGAGTGACGGATGAGGCTTTTTCCATTTTTGGTCAAGGACAAGGCATAACTATGGCTTGCAAGTTTGCCTAATGAATCAATTACCACATAGGACCAATTGAAGCAAGCATTTCTGCATAAATATTTTCCACCACATAAGATAGCCAAGTTTCAGAATGAGATCACTACTTTTAAGCAAAATGGGAGTGAGATAATCTATTCGGCTTAGGAAAGGTTTAAGGAACTATAAAGGCAATGTCCACATCATGGTTTGCTGGAATGGATGATCCCTCAAATCTTTTACAATGGATTGACGGATAAGAATAGAAACATCTTCAATGCGGCTTTTGGTGGGAAATGGATGGATAAAACATCTAGAGAGGCCGTTACATTACTTGAGGAATTTGCATCTCAAGGGTACATGGGTGAAGAAACTACTATGGCAAAGACAAGAGGAGTTTTGGAACTTGATACAATCAATATGCTTAGTGCAAAAGTGGATCCCCTTACCAAAATGGTAAGTAAATCTCAAGTTAATTCATTAGAATGTACTAACCTTGTTTGTGAGACTTGTGGAGGACCTCATTCATATTCTCAAAGTAATATGAGTGCCAATGAAGATATGAATTATTTCCAAGGAGGTTTTAACCAACGAGTGGGACTTAACTCAAACTCATATAACCCTCAATGGAGGAACCATCCTGGATTCTCATAGTCAAACCTGTCTTCCTAATTGAACCCCCAAATTAACCCAAACACCAAACCTTAAAACCCACCTGGATTCCCTACAAAGCAACAACCCTTCAATCATCCCTAATCTAAACCTAACCTAGAGAACCTTATAGAGCAATTAATCAACCAACAAATTGCCATTAATAAAGAAAATAAGGAGCAATTTAAATAAATATCTTCTAAGCTTGAACAAATTGCTACTCATAACCGAATCCTTGAAACATAAATTGCCCAACAAGCTTCTTCCTCTAATGCTAAACCCTTAGGAAAGCTTCTAAGCCAACCGGAGTATGCACAAAAGGAGACTTATCAAGAAATTACTTTGAGGAGTGGTAAAGAGGTTGAAGGGAGCTCTAGTAAGAAAAAAATAATAATGGTTGATGATGAAGAGCTAGGGATCAAAGAAGGGGAGGTAAATGGTATAAAAAAAGATGAGAGTAAGTTGAAAACTAAGAAAGAAGATGCTACATCACCACAGGTGGATATTAAAACTCTTCCTTTCCCTCAAAGGTACATAAGGTGTAATTTGGATAAGAAATTTGGAAAGTTCCTTGATTATCTAAAGGAGATCACTATCACTATACCATTTGTGGAGGCAATAAGGGATATGCCTGCATAGGGTAAGTTTTTGAAGGATATTGTTAACTATAAAAGAAAGATTGAAGACTATGGTTTGGTATCTTTTATTGAAGAATCTAAAGCCATGTACTCAAAGTCTCCATCAAAGCTCAGGGATCCTAGTTCATTTACGATTCCTTGTACAATTGGAGGTACGCATTTTAACAAAGCTTTATGTGATATTGGTGCTGGTGTTAGCATTATGCCTTATTTAATTTACAAAAAGCTTAACTTGGATGAGCTTAAGCCTACTAACATGTCTCTTTCCTTGGCGAATAAATCTGTTACATATCCACTTAGGATTTTAGAGAATGTGCCAACAAAAGTAGGTAAGTTTGTGATACCAACAGATTTTATTATTTTGGAAATGGAAGAGGATCTCAAAATTCCAATCTTGTTTGGAAGACCATTTTTGCAGATAGCAGGAGCAATTTTAGATATTAAGAATAGGAAAATCATGTTGGAAGTGGATAATGAATCCATGGAATTTGATGTGTTAAATATAGTGAAGTCAACACCTATAGAAGTGTCAAGTAGAGTTGATTCTATTGATGCTACTGATGTTATTGAAGGATGTATAGAAGAAGTAATTCATGAATTTTTAAAAAGTGATTCTATGGAGCTAAATAAGGTTCACGAACCTAATGAGCAAGTTTTGGAGATAAGCCCATATAAACCTTTTCAAAGAACATCAAAATTTGAATCTTTGTGGAGGGAAGATGATCCAGAGGCTACTACATCAAGTGAAAAGTTAGAGTTAGAGCTCAAGCCTTTACCATCAAATCTCATATATGCATTTCTTGACTCTAATTTTCAATATCCTTTTATTGTTAATTCACCTTTACCTAATGATTATGTTGATTCTTTGTGTGATAAGTTGCATAGTCATAAAAATGCTATTGGTTATTCTATTAATGATTTAAAGGGCATTAGTCCTAAAATATATATGCATAGAATTCTTTTAGAAGATAATGCCAAACCTTCTATTAAAGGTCAAAGGTGATTGAATTCCACACTTAAAGAAGTGGTAAGAAAAGAGGTGACTAAGTTGCTTGATAATGGAATTATTTATTCCATTAGTGATAGTAATTAGGTAAGCCCCGTTCAAGTTATTCTAAAGAAGGGAGGTTCAACTGTTGTTAGGAATGAATCTAATAATTTGATACCTACTAGAACTGTCATTGGATTGCGTATGTGCATTGATTATCGTAAATTAAATAAAGCAACCGGAAGGACATTTCCCATTGCCCTTTATTGACCAAGTTCTAGAGAGGCTAGCTAATTTTTCTTATTTTTGTTACCTAGATGGACTTAGTGGATTTTATCAAATCCCTATTCACCCTGAAGATCAACCTAAGACTACTTTTATATGTCCTTATGGTACTTTTGCTTTTAGGCGTATGCCTTTTGGTTTATGTAATGCACCTGTAACTTTTCAACGATGCATGTATTCAGTATTTAGTGATTTGCTTGATGATTATGTAGAAGTTTTTATGGATGACTTTAGTGTCTATGGTACTAACTTTTCACATTGTTTAAATAATCTATCTAAAGTTCTTGACAGGTGTATCAAACATGGATTGGTCTTGAATTGGGAAAAATGTCACTTCGTGGCTCAAGAAGGAATCGTTTGGGTCACTGAATTTCAAAGAGGGGCATTGAAGTTGATAGAGTGAAGATAGAAGTAATCGATAAATTACCTCCTCCTAAATGTGTTAAGGATATAAGAAGCTTCCTTGGGCATGCAGGATTTTATAGGAGATTTATCTTAAGGATTTTTCAATGATCGCAAAGCCATTGTGTAAGATACTTGCTAAGAATGTAGTATTTGAGTTTAACAATGTGTGTCTTGATGCATTTAACACCTTAAAAAGTGCTCTTGTATCTACACCTATTTTACAACCACCTAATTGGGAGGAGCCATTTAAAATAATATGTGATGCTAGCAATTTTGCTATGGGAGCTATTTTGGGTCAAAGGAAGGAAGGCAGGTCTTATGTGATTTACTATGCAAGTAAACTACTTGATGAAGCTCAAATCAATTACACCACTATAGAAAAGGAGTTGCTAGCTATTGTTTATGCATTTGACAAGTTCAGATCATATCTTGTGGGGTAAAAAGTGATTTTTTATTCTGACCATGCTGCTCTTAAATATCTTTTGAGCAAGAAGGATGAAAAACCTAGAATTTTAAGATGGATTTTGATGCTGCAAGAATTTGACTAGGAAGTTCGAGATAAAAAGGGAAGTGAAAACCTAGTAGCGGACCATCTGTCAAGGCTAGATCAAGATGGATTAAGGGAGCTTGATGATGGTGTACCAATCAGCGAGTCATTTTATGGTGAACATCTTCTGAATATTACATCAAAAGAACTTCCTTGGTTTGCCGACATTGCCAATTATCTTGTAAGTGGAGTTCTTCCTTATGGTATGGATTATAGATAAAAGAAAAAGTTCTTGTATAATAGCAAATTCTACTATTGGGAGGAGCCCTTACTCTATAAGTGATGTGCGGATGGATTAATTAGAAGGTGCATTCCTCAAGATGAAATCCAAGAGGTTTTGAAGCATTGTCATTCTTTGGAAGTTGGAGGACACTTTGGAGCATCAAAGACAAGATCTAAGGTACTGTAATCTAGTTTTTGGTGGCCTACCTTATTTAAAGATGCTAGAGAATTTTTGTTCACATGTGATAGATGTCAAAGGATGGGTAACATATCTAGGAAGCATGAGATGCCTTTGAAATGAATTCTTGAAGTTGAAATTTTGGATGTGTGGGGAATAGACTTTATGGGGTCCTTTTCCCAGCTCTTTAGGCTATAAGTATATTTTGGTTATGGTTGATTATGTTTCAAAATGGGTAGAGGCAATGCCAACCTTGACCAATGATGCTAGAGTAGTCAAGAAAATGCTTAAGAAGGTCATTTTCCCTAGATTTGGTACCTCTAGAGCATTGATAAGTGATGGAGGTTCCCATTTTTGCAATCATGTGATCGAAACTCTTTTGAAAAAATATGGAGTGACACATAAGGTCGCTACACCATATCACCCACAAAACAAGTGGGTAAGTTAAGGTAAGTAACCCAGAGATTAAATGAATTCTTGAAAAAACGGTCTCTTTTTCAAGGAAAGATTGGCCATTGAAGCTTAATGATGCATTATGGGCATATAGGACAACATTTAAAACTCCAATAGGCCTTACTCCTTATCAGCTGATATATGGGAAGTCACGTCACCTACCTGTTGAGCTTGAGCATAAGGCATATTGGGCAACAAGAGCTTTGAACTTTGATATAATGAAGGCAGGTAAGAAGAGGTTACTTCAACTCAATGAATTGGATGAATTAAGAATGAATGCTTATGAAAATGCAAGGCTGTATAAGGATAGAACTAAATTATGGCATGATAAACATTTAATGAAGAAAGAATTTCATGAAGGAGAGGTTGTTTTGCTTTACAATTCAAGATTGAAGTTGTTTCCGGGCAAGTTGAAGTCTAGATGGTCAGGTTCATTTAAAGTTGTCAAAGTTCATCCTTATGGTGCCATAGAGATATCGAATGATAAGGGTGAAATATTTAAGGTAAATGGACATCGCCTCAAACCTTACTTGATTGGTGAGGCAACTACTTCAAGTCAATCTATATCCCTCTCTAAAACTTAATGAAATTAAGGTATGTTCATTACCACATTTCCTTTATTACACATTTTTACTCTATGTTTCTAGTTTATTTTTATTGCATTTCATTCTAGTTAACAATTTTATTTTAGATTTTTAGACTTACTTTTACTACACATTTTTATTGTTTCAAATTCTCACTTTTTGGTTATTTTATTTACACATATTTCATTATTAAGATATTCTTAGTTAACATATATTTTTAGTTTATGATTAGCATATTTTTCATTTTTATTCTATTTACATACATTTCTTTTATACATTTTATGTAGTTAGCAATTTATAGGACATTGCATACTGTCACAACTCATTACAGCATAACGAGTCATTATAGAAACCAAGAGTAACGAGTCCATATTCGAGAGAACGACTCGATTTGCTGATGCATGACCGTCATGAGTCATCCCAGTGGAACGAATCGTTACAGAACCTTGGCGTGCAGACTCGACCACCCATGCCAAGTCGTCCCTTCTTCCCACCCATATGTATTTTACACATACTCACACATACACTTACACAAGCTTTCAATCTACATTTTTAACATCTTTAGGTCATATTTATTTCCTTTTAAATTTAATTTTGAAATGAAAAAATGTTTCATTTCCAAAAGAGATGTCATACCTTTTCACTTTCCCACACAACTTTTCACTTACACACACACCTTTTCAAATCTTTCTTATACACCCATTCCCAATGCCTTACACCCCTACACTTTACACCACTCTAATACCTATATATACCTCCTTTTGACCACCCTAACCATTCATACAATCCATTCTTAAGAACCCATACGAATTTTAATAAATTCCCCATACTTTCATCTTCTTCATTCTCTCTTCCAAAACAATAATAATCTTTCCATTTTCTTCTCACGGAAACCCTAATTGAAAATCTACACCCTTTACCTTCCATTTTTTCAATTTTCTTTACTTTATTTTCACTTTTTATCATCTTCATATTTCTGCACTTCTATCACTACTTTTATTCACGAGAGTTTAGCAATATAGGTAAGATAAAGCATCATCTTCTAAGAGGCCTCATATTGAAGAATCCCCTCAAGAGGAAGATGAGAATCTCAGTAAGCTTTATAAAGCTAAGTTCCTTATCTTATCTCATAAAGAAGGAGCAAAGTTGACAATCATAAGGTTTAGACAAATATTGGCTTGTCAGTATATGCCTAACTCTCTCTTGATTAAAGTGGGTATGTTTGATGAATTTGATAGAATGGTGAATCAATGTGGTTTTAAAAAGTTTGTTTCAATGCATGAGGACATATATGTGGATTTAACCATTGAATTTTACACCACTCTTGATGTTCATGCCACCAACTCACAAATCCTGGAATTTAGGTTAGAAGGCAAGCAACACTAACTCACTTATAGTTTCATTAGTGAGTATTTGGATTTAAAAAGGATGGATTGTGTGATCCCCCTTCTAATTTTAAGTTGCATGAATTCTGGACTTTCTTGACTGATTTGCACACTCCTTTTCAACCCAAAAAAGCCAAAGCTATATTCATAAAGGATATGAAATATTGGTTGCTATATAAAGTCTTGACATGTGTCATTTTTCACTAGTTTGAGTTTAATAAGGTTTTTACACAAGAGATGTTCCTTATATGGTGCATCCACAACAAAAAACAAGTTTGTTGGACCTATTGGGTTTTCAACCAATTGTTGGCTTGTGCTCCAAGTAAGGACGCACCCCTAACACATGGCCACGTGATTACAATTGTAGCAAAAGCTTTGAACATCGATCTTTCCGAGTACACTCAAAAATTCGAGTGTTCTTATTTTACTAACCATGCCCTTGTAAGAGGAGAAGTTATTGATGCAAGTTTGAGGTTCATTCCCACCCACTCACGATCTTATTGGCGAGGCCTTCTCGGGGCAACCCGAGTTGAGGAACCAATCCCCACCCACCAATCCATGGAAAAGGAGGAAGAGGCATTTCCACAATACCAACCTTTTAGCGATGTTCCCCTCCTTACATACCCCCTACAAAGTGCATCGAGTTCTTTAAGTGACCACCCACCTATATGGGATCAAATTCTGAACAACCAAATTTCTATGCAAGGGCAATTGAATGCCTTATAACGTCACCAACAACAACTTAATTGTCGCCAACGAAGGATGGAGTACAAGTTGGACCAATACTTCGCTCAAACTGGGTGCTCAATTGACTCTCCACCCACCACCCGCATCGATGACTAGGGAAGTTTTTCTTTTCCTTTCCCTTCTTTGTTTTTCAATACATTGGGGACAATGCATGTTTTATGTGTGGGGGAAGGATACTAGTTATATATTAAGGTGTTTTATATATATGTGCATTCTATATTTGTGTTTGTGTTTGTGTTTTTATGTTTATTGTTAATGTTTGTGTATTTGTACTATTTTGTCATTCATTTTGCTCCTATATATAATAGTAGCCATCCTTATTAGTCTTTTTGATTTTGATCAAAGTTAATATGTTTTGTTAATAATAAATTTTTAATGCTCAATTGGTAGAAGTTTAAGTTTCATATAGTATAGGTAATAAATTTATGCTTTTATCTCTTTTTATTATTTTTAAAGTCTAAGAAATGTATTAGTCAACTTGTTAACTATGCTTAAGGCTAGTTAGTAATGTTTTAAACCTAGGTATTCTTAGAGTCTTAAGTAATTTTGGAGAAACTATAGCCATAATACCTAGACACTTACTTTTCAATAATGGATGAGGACTAGTTATTTAAATAATAATAATAATAATAATAATAATAATAATAATAATAATAATAATAATAATAATAAGTAAATAATGCTTGTGATATGATGCATCTTGAGTAAGTTGTGTGCGTTTGTGTTTGCTCCTCATTTGCATTCATTCGGAAAGGGATGTGTTATGTCACAAGTAGATGGATCTCGAGTAAGTTGTGTGCATTTGTGTTTGCTCTTCATTTGCATTCATTCGGAAAGAGCCCATCTAGCAAATTTGCTTCCGAAATTTTTTTATCTAAAAATGGCATGAGAAGAATGAGTTGAAGAGTGTGCTTAAAATTGTCTCAAAGTTACTTTTACCTTTAGAGTTCCTTAGTTAAAGCATGACTATTTTTCCTAAATATCTTGGTTAGAACTTTGACTTTGCATTTTTTATTTTATTCTTAGTAAATTGAGATAATTGGGTAAAATTATTGCTTAAACTATGAGGCTTTTTTATTCTATCATTGTTGAGCATTGAAAGTACATTATCTTTTCTATCTTTGTTCTTAATTAAATTGGCTTGATATGGTGGCTACGCCTATTTGGAGTAAAATGAAAATTTTGTTAACTTTTTCATTTTAGATCTTCACTTGCTTGAGGGCAAGAAAGATCGAAGTATGTGGGAGTTTGATATAATATAAATATGCATACTTATTTAGAGTATTTTAGTGATTATTTTGTTTACTTTGGTTTTGATTTTCTGCTTTTATGTTTTGATTATGTGATTTCTACCTTCCAAATGCATTTTAGGTTTGTTTGTATGTTTTTTTTTATGTGTTTTTAGGTCTAATGATCAATGGAAAAGGACTTGAGGATATATTATCTAAAATGTGGAGGTTGTAAAGAAAATGGAAGTCAATTTTGTGTCTGTGCTGACTCATTATGGAGGGACGACTCATGACAGAAGCATTTTGTACTGACTCGTGACAAGAAGGACGACCTGTGACAATCACAAGCCATCTCTTCCTAGCTTTACACACTTTTCATATTTCACTTATAACTTCATCCAAGGACATCCAAATGAGGTGATTCAAGTTGCATTTGAAAGCTAACTCAAAGAAACACAACTTTTATGAAGGGAATTTCTAGAGATAAAGTCATTTAGATGGACAAAAATGCCCTTGAATTTATGTATTCTGCATAGGGTTGTAACCCTTCATGTCAAAGGGTGCCTTTCTATTTTGTAACTTCTTATAACCACCTCTAATATCTATAAATAGGTCATTAGTTCCTTGTACACGAGGAGGATAAAGAGATGAAAAAAAGAATAGAATTTAGACATATTATCTTATAAAATTACTATTGAGTTTCTTATTTATTCAGAGAGTTCATTCTTCCTTTCTATTTTTTTTCTTAATGATCTAAGTTCAAGAAGAAGGAAGCAAAGCATTTTTTTTCTACAAAGAGAGATCATTTGTGGCTTGAAGACAATTAAAAGGGTTTTATAAACTCAAACTCTTCTCTTCTATATTATTTTTTATTGTCTCTTGATTTAATTAACCATGTATATTGGTTAAGTATTTGAAGGAATTGCAATGTTGATCGGCTAAGGATTATATATTCATGCTTGCTTATTTGATTTGAATTCAATTAGTACAAAATTGTGTTATGTATGCTTGATCACCATGTGTAATTTGTAAATCGGTTTATTTACGACGAGAGTTAGAATATTTCGGTGGAACTTTGATTGGATTCACTTAAGAATTGAATTCATTTAGAAGCAAAGAATTCATCGTAAGGGAATAATTAGTAGATTTACTTGTGCTTTCCTTGTCTATCTTTACAATACACTGAGAGACATTGTAGACTCTAGACGAGAATATCGTTGATTGACAACGAGAGTTGCTTTTTAGGATTTATTTGGTATAATGTTCTTTATGGTTTCTTCCTATCTCTACAATACATCGAGAGAGCTTGTAGACTCTAGGAAGGAACACTTCTAATTGACAACGAGAGTTTCTTTTAGGAACTTTACTTTAATATGACAGCGAGAGTTGCTTTTAAAGATTATATGCACTAATTTCTAGTCATTAAGTCAAGAATAATTAATTGATATATCCTTATTGATTGTCATTGTAGTTCTTCTATGTTTTTTTTAATAATAACCTATAGTAATTATAGTTTTAGTATTATAGTAGTTATTTTGATTGTAATTTATTTGCTCGATTATTATTGTGATTTTATTTGCCTATCCATCTTAGTACCTATTTGATTAATACAACATTACCCAAATTCCCTATGGATCGACACCCTACTTGCTCTAAATTAAGTCCTAGAGACTAGGGTATTATAATTTGACCCGCTTCATTAGGCAACTCCTATACACATTTCAAAATATGTATTTGGCCCCAGGCAATGACTGTACATATTTATTGGCATTGACATGTCCTATACATGGTCTTACTACCACCAACATACTGTGTTTATTCATTACTCAAAACATATTCTTCATTTGCTTGTTTATAAATACTATATACACCTTTCATATACAAAATATACTTCTCATATATAAAAAAAATATACTTAAAATCAACCTTTTGTATACCAAATATATTACCATAAGGTAGACTCTAAACAATTCCTTAATATATATATTTCAACAACTTTTCATATCTAAACACATATATCTTTAGAGTGAAAATATACACTTTGAATACTTAATTAACACCTTAAGTATATTTTCGGGGTAAGGGTATACAAATTTTACTTTTCATTTTGCAAAATTTTATACTTAATATATATGCATGTCCATAGTTGCATGTATATTGTCCACTTGAACTTCACGCCCATTAAAGACCCATAATTATCCTTAATTTTAGTGTGGTCACTTTTATATATGATCATCACTAATCCATTAACATTCATTTTAGATTCCATAGCCCAAACCCACCATTTGCTCAATTAAAACTCAATTGAACTAGATATAATGACTTTACCAAGGCAGATTTACTGGACAAAATTTGAAAATTTCTTAAGAATTGTAGGGAAGGATTTGGAAGCTTAAATTTTATCACATATTAGATCTATATGTGTAGTATATACCATAAAAATTTCACCTCAACTTGATAACTATAAAGAAATTTATGGAGGTCAAATCATAATTAGCTTAATTGCTCTGATAGATTATTAAATGGTATGGCTTCATTCGACCATCATACAGGCTAAATCAATTATAGTTCAAAACTACAAAGTTATAGACAATAGTTCAATGATTCAATAAGATCAACATTCACCTCACTTGGAGTTTTAGAGATAAATTTATGTCTATTGAAGTTTGTTATGCTTACTTAATAGACTATCAACTTGATGAAATTTATAGGGTGCAATAAAAAATTCATCAAAAATTCTATGGTTTATATAATTAAATAAAATTATTCAAATTTAAACTTATGTATATCTAGAATGGTTTGAAATTGGTTTTACACCAATTGATTGTTTATAGAAGGAGTAACATCAATATTAATTGAGCATGGTTAAGTTATCTACAATGTGTGCACACTAAAATGTGTGGCTCTAAAAGACCATTGAAATGGTAGAATTAAGTTTTTTTTATTTCTAACAAATTTTTTAGGGGACACCTTCCAGTTTCTATAGACATAAATATCATCTCAATTTGAGTTATAGAGCCTCAAAAATGGCTTACACAGATTTACTGTTCATAGGTGCACTTAATTTCTAAAACTTCAATGGTACATCTTTTTATTCCTAGATGAATTCTCAACAAGGATAAACCAATATTTACATAAATTTTAGACAAATCATATTTAAACAATTCACTTCAGCATGTAATCATGGAAACATTTAATTTTAGGATTTTTTTTCAAGAATTAAAATTCAACTAAATAAGAGTTCTAAGGCAACTTAAATCTTACTCACCTAACAAAATTCTCAATATCAAGAATTTAGAAGAAAGAAGAGTTCACTCATGACCAAAGATATTCAATTAAATAGAAATTAAGGTATCAACTTAAGGCAAAAAAGGAGAATTCCACTCACTAACAAGAAGATAATCAATTAAAAAAAAATTAAGACACAAATCTAAAATAAGAGAAGGAAAGAAATTTCACTCACCTTGCTAGAGCTCATTTACCTATTTCTCTCAATTTTATTTTATTTTTTTCTTGTTAAGAGAAGAACTCTAAATGAAACTATTCTTCTCCTATAAGATAAGTCTTACATCTTAAAAAGATAGTTTTGACCTTAAGCCACCATAAAAATAACACATTAACCTTTTTTTTAATCCTTTAATTAAATTAATTAAATTATTTTATTAGCTTGGTCCCCAAGTAGTAATAGTAATAAAATAACATTAATAGTAATAACAATAATAATAGTTGTGATAATAATAATAATGATAATAACCATAACAACAACAATAATAATAATACTAATATCCAAATAATGTCATTTACGTAAGAAAATATTTAAAACAAAATAAGAAAATATTATTCATAGATAATTATATTATATAAAAATTTAAAATATTATTAATACTGCATAACTCAAAATAATTTAACATTGCCTGGCTATATCCTGATCTCCATGAATTGTTATAACTCAAATTTTTTAGTGGAATCTTCATGGTCAGATGCCTGATGCTTGTGGCCATATCAATTTCATAAAGGATTGGCTGGCCTATAATGTCATTGTACACGAGAGGAAGATCTACCACGTTGAATATGGCTTTGACAACTTTGACATCCCCAGCATCTCGGTTGCCAAACTCTAACATTAGCTTCACTAGTCCTAATGGTTATGTGGTTCCACCATAAAAGCTTATAATGGGATTTTAGATTGCTTTCAAATCAGTGACGGAACCTCCCATCGCCTTATAAGCATTTAAAGAGAGTGCATTGACAACACTTCCATCATCAATTTGCAATCTTTTTACTAAGTAATTATTAATGAAAGCACTCACCACTAAGGCATCATTGTGAGGATATTGAATGTGTTTTTCATCTTCCAAACCAAATATGATGGTCTGCTTCTTTTCAAAGGTGGGGCCTTCTTCTTTTCGAGTTCTTTTAGACTTTCTTTGAGTCACTTCTCCTTCAAAAATCATATTGATGAATTTAGCTACTTCATTATAAAGTTTCTTTTACTTTGGCTTATATCTGTATTGATCATTCAACTCTTGGTCTCTTCTAATTGTGTCAGTGAAGTTGCCGAGTTTTCCATTTTGTATTAATTTTTCTATAGCATTCTTTAATTCTCGACATGTCTTAGTCTCATGCGTATAGTACTAGTGGTATTGACAGTGGGACCTCCTATCTTGCATGACTCTCCTAGTTGGACTCAGCCTTCTACCTGGTGTTATGCCTAACCCACTCTATCTGATCCATATGAAGATTTTGGATTTGGAGGTGTTTAGTAGTGTGTACATGTTCGTCTCTTTTTTAAATCCTTTTATCAAGTTTTCAAAGGTCGTTCGCTAAAAATTTGGGCCTTCTTGGTTTTAACTTTTCATCTTTTCTGATAGGTGCTTTCTCATCAGCCAGGTGCATCCTCCTATTTTTGTCCATTTTTATCATCTTTATTGCCATAGCCATTACCTTAGCAAAGGTGCTAAGTTCTTTGGCCATGACCTTATCTTTAAGTTTCCCCAGCCAAGTCCTATTCTTCAAGGCTTTTATAGCTACATCATTAATTAAATTCTTGATTTGCATAGCTACCTTGTTAAATCTATCCAAGTAACTTCTCAGTGACTCTGTAGCCTCTTGTTTGCACATTCAAAAATCATTGATGTTTTTGTTAGGAGGAACGTTGGTGATAAACCGAGTTTGAAATTTCATAGCTAATTCCTCAAAGGATGAGATTAAACTCTCAAGAAGTCAGTGGAACCACTTTTGAGCATTCTTGGTGAGGGTACTAAGAAAGACTCTACATATGATTTTGTCATTTACATTCTAAAGCAGCATCCTAGTCATGAACGAGGATTTATGGTTGATCGGATCCCTAGTTCTATTAAACTGGTATAACTGAGGCATTATGAACTTGGTTGGGATCTCCATCCTAATTATTCTGCTTCTAAAGGGTGTCTTTCCTTTCAACACGCACTCATCTTCCTTCCTATGTCCGGTATGGGCTTTCTGCATAACCTTTTTAACTTTCTGAGCCATTTTTGAATCATCGAGGGCTGACATTGTTGTGTTAGATTCCCATTCTGGAGCTTTATGATCTTCTCTACCTTTACCAGGCACATTCTAAGCTGTTACTAGTGTTGCCACATTATTCTCTAGATGAGCTATTCCGAGATTAACCACCTTGGATCAAGGCATTTAACTATTATTGCATTAGGAACATATGAGTTTGGATGTTTTGAATCATTGCTTCTTTGCTTGATGGAGGTAGATTGAGTGTCTAGGTTACTATGTTTAGGTTTGATGTGTTTATGGCAGGGGTTTCTGGCAAACTTGGAAAAGCTATGAAGGGTATAGGTCAGTTGTAATGTTGTAGGGGAGCATAATAAGGAAAGTCATTGCCTAGTGTTGGCCATCCTTGGGTATTACCAGTTGGTGTATATATTCTGAGTGGAGCCTATGATGAGGGTTTAATATGCTGAAAAGGTGCTGATGGATTTATTAGTTGAATGCATGCTGATAGGTTAATTGGAGGAATGAGGGATGATAAATTAATTTGCATATATGGAGTTAAGATTGGTGGTGAATTGGAAGTCGTGATGCCAATGTCATATTTGGTAATGCTTTATAGCTTTTAACTTAAGAGGTTCCTACTAATGGCGTCACTTGATAACTTGTTTCTAGGACCTTCAAGTCTAAGCCCTGTAAAAAATTAAAAAAAGGGACAATGTGAGAGGTGGGGAAGATCTCTACAAATCCTCTAATGCCTAAGTCAGAGGATAATAGAGAGAGAGAGAATTTAGAGAGATAAAGAGGGCGAAGAGTATGAAAGAATAGAATGAATGAGAATTAGGGATATGAATTCCTATTTATAGGGATAGTAATGCTCAAACCCAAGAAAAATATGATTCTTCTTTGATGTAGGTCTTGTGCTTATTTGAGAAATATTCCTTTTTATCTGAGAGTTTCAGTAATTAGAAATCATTCTTCTATCTGATTTGGATATTTTTCGTATGCATGTAACCCCTATATAGGAAAATAAGCTCTTAGTAGAATAAAACTATGCATATGGGATATCATTTAGGATAATTACAATGAATAGCTCTAAATTTGTAAGTTTCATCTCATTAATTATTGTGATTATCTTTAACATCTAAGAAACCTTTTCAGCTAGAAGAGATCAAGTTCAAACCCTTGCAAGAACCCATAATCCATAGAGAAATTCCTTATATCCTTTGATATTTGTTTAATTTCTCCAAAACTATATTTAATGCCTAAACTTTTCAATTTTATTTTGTTCATTTTTTTATTTCTTTATAACCATAATTCAACAGTTTAAGCTCTTCTCATAGACATTGATAATTTTTTAAATCTAAAAACGTACGAAATTTGATAAAATATTATTAAAATTTAGGTGTTTAACATGTATAAAAAGTAAAAAAAAAAAAAAAAAAAACTAAGTGCTCAAAGCAATGTCAAAAAAATTATATGAATTCCATAAAATAAAATAAACATATAAGAGTTCACTAAAATTAAATATGAAGCATGTAACTCGTTTTTTGCTTTAATTTATATTGTCGACATTCATATCTTCAAAGCATTGGGGAATATAAATATTTTTTTTTTGTTAATAAAATTGAGTTATGGTATTGCTGATGAATAACTCGTTTATGCAGCTCTAAGTGAAAGGTGTTGGAGCACTCACCATCAAACCATAAATATTCAGACATAAACAACCATAAAGAATGAACATGAACAGTAGCAGTAGAAGAACATAGCTGAAATTTAACATTGAAATATCGCTCTACCCATCCATTACACATACTCTACTTACATTCTTCCATATCCTTATATTTATACAAAGTTAATATAAAATAAAATCACGGCCATGAACAGTGATTTGATTCAAGTTCAGCCTCATATTTTGGCTCTTAAACAAAAAAAAAAAAATTAAAACTAATCATTACAACAACTTTACATCTAAAAACCAACAACATCTTTGTTGATTGTTGGTTTTGGAAAAATAAATTATCTCACATCGGGAAGTTTAAATGAAATGGGGTAGTTCTTAAACTATAAAAGGACTCCTCAGCCCTTTAGTTAAACCATTCCAAAATTATTTCTCCTATATATTTAGTCAATTGTATTTTTTTCTCTCTTTTGTAATATTTCCTCATTTAGTGAAATATTATTTTGATAGTGTCTGAGGACGTAGACATAATTGGCCGAACCTCGTTAAATTTTGGTGTTCTCTTTTATATTTATTTAATAGCTATTGTCAGGTATAGTTGTGGTTAATTATTGTGTTATTAAAATTATTTGTCTTGGTAAAATTCTGTCTAAGGAGAATGATTTTTAAGTGGGACCATTGTAATCCCTCCACTCTTTCCTGGGAATATACCTTGGGGTGATTTTTAATACAATTATTTACACTCTAGTCACTTGTACAATAGTTTTCAAGGTAATTTTTTTTGTTATTATTGGTTAAAATTAACCCGAATTTCATAACAATTAGTATCAGAGTTGTTGGTTAATTTTAGTATGCTCTGTGGTTGCGGCTTAAGCTGATCTTCCACATTAGAAAAAATTTCCTTGGACTAATTGACATTCCGCATTGACAACTATTAAATAGAATTTGTAGCAGAAATGGCAGACGTCACAAAAGTATCCACATCAACGTCAATAGCTTATTCATCTTTAATTTTGGCAAGAAATATTGTGATAAATGCTAGATTTGCAGTGGAGATTTTTTATGGCACTGGTCATTTTGGCATATGGCAAAGTGAGGTTCTAGATGCCCTTTTTCAGTAGGGTCTAGACATTGCTATTAAAGGAGACAAACCAGATAATGTTGAAGAGAAAGAATGGAATGTGATGAATAGATTGGCATGTGTTACAATTCGATCTTATCTTTCTAGAGAGCAGAAGTATGCATCTTCTAAAGAAACTTCTGCAAGTAAATTATGGAAGGCACTGGAGGAGAAATTCTTGAAGAAAAGCAGTCATAATAAAATCTACATGAAAAAGAGATTGTTCCGCTTCAATTATGTCCTAGGTACCACGATGAATGATCACATTGCTAGCTTTAATCAGCTGGTAACTGATTTGATGAATATGGACGTGACTTTTAATGATGAAGATCTAGCTCTGATGTTGGTGGGATCAATTCCTGATGAGTTTGAGTATCTTGAAACTACTCTACCTCATGGGAAGGTTGCTATGTCTCTTAGTGAAGTAATTGCAGCCTTGTATAGTTATGAATTATGAAAGAAAAAAAAGCAAGAAAATACAAGTGTTGAAGCAGAATCTCTTATTATTAGAGGCTGTTCACAGAGCTAGAATAAAGGAAGGAGAGGGAGGTCAAAGTCAAAGTCCAAACTGAGCAAAGATCAATATGCCTTTTGTCGAGAAAAAGGGCACTGGAAGCAAGATTGTCCCAAGCTAAAGGACAAAGGCAAACTGGAAAGGGAAATACTGTCTCAAATTCAAATGTAGCCGAGTGTGATTATGCAGATTCAAATCTTTCAATTGCTGCTACACCATCAACCAGCTGTTCGAGTTCATGGTTATTAGATTCAACTTGCAGTCACTATATAACTCCCAATCAAGAATTGTTCTTTAATTTTAAAGAACTAAAAGGTGGAGTTATCTAAACAATAAATAATGCCCCTCTTAACACATATGGGATTAGTTCAGTTTGCTTGAGCAATAAGGATGGATCAATCAGAACCTTAACGGGTGTTCATTATGTGCCAGATTTGATAAGGAATCTCATTTCTGTGGGAACCTTAGAGTCAAAAGGTTTTGAAGTAAGGATAATGAGAATCATCTCTGGTGCACTTGTGATAATGAAGGGGATTTAAAAAAGAAATAATGTGTATTACTTTTTGGGTAGTACAATTATTGGGACAATAATAGCGGTAGCTTCTAGTGATGATCAAGAGTCATAAGCAACCAGGTTATGGCATATGCACTTGGGGAATTACTGATAGATCAATGATTATTGAAAGGAGCTCGGGCTTGCAAATTGGATTTTTATGAGCATTGCATCAAATGGAAAAAGACAAGGGTGAAATTTGGAACAGCTGTCTATGATACTAAGGGTATTCTGGATTATGTTCATTCAAATGTGTGGGGGCCTTCCAAAAATGCTACATTGGGAGGAAAATACTATTACATTTCCTTTGTTGATGATTTTTCTTGAAGAGTATAGGTGTATACAATGAAGACAAAGGATGAGGTGCTAGGAATTTTCCTTAAATGGAAAAAGATGGTGGAGACTAAAATAGGCAGAAAAGTTAAATGTCTCCATACAAACAATGATGGAGAGTTAAAAAATGATCCATTTTTGAAAGTTTGTGAAGATGAAGGTATTGTCAGACATTTCACCATTAGATATACACCATAACAAAATGGAGTGGCAGAGCGAATGAACTAGACATTACTGGAGAAGGTTCGGTGTATGTTGTCTAATGCTGGGTTGGGTAAAGAATTTTGGGCTGAGGCTATAGTATATGCTTGTCACCTTGTCAATCGCCTACCATTAACTGCTATTGGTGGTAAAATGTCATTAGAGAAATAGTTTGGAAAACCTACTACAGATTATGATTCCTTACAATTGTTTGGTTCCACTGTATATTTCTATATTAAGGAGTCAAAGCTGGATCCAAGAGCAAAGAAGGAAATCTTTATGGGGATAACTTTTGGTGTGAAAGGCTATTGTCTTTGGTGTCTAGAAACAAAGAAAGTAATCTTCAGCAGGGATGTTACCTTTGATGAGTACCATATTGAGAAAGGTGACTTTAGAAAAAATGGAGCAGACAAATGGTACTCCCAAACAGGTAGAGTTTGATGGTAATAGAATTGTCCCAGCCAATGTAGAAAGTGATGATAACTCTCCTATGGTAGAAGAAGAGTCAAATGAAGAAGAGACCTAAGAACCTCCACAACAACATGAATCAATTGCATTAAGGAAGGGGAAGAGGACCATTAGACAACCTGCTCGCTATACTGATATGGTCTCTTCTGCATCACCAATTGCAATGGATGACATTCCTGCCACTTATAATGAAGTAGTCCAAAGTTCAAAACATGAAAAGTGGAGGATTGCCATGAATGAAGAAATGCAGTCCCTTCAAAAGAATCAGATATGGAAACTAGCTAGTCTTCCGAAGGGAAATAAGGCAATTGGGTGCAAATGGGTATATGCAAAGAAAGATGGATTTCCTAACAAGGATAATGTTCATTATAAAGCAAGATTGGTGGCTAAAGGCTATGTACAGATAGAGAGAATTAATTATAATGAAGTATTTTCTCCAGTTGTAAAACATTCCTCCATTAGAATTTTATTGGCTTTGGTAGCACATTGGATTTGGAATTAGTTTAAATGGATGTAAAAACTGCATTTTTACATGGAGACTTAGATGAGGAAATCTAAATGACTTAGCTAGATGGATTCAAAGTTGCTAATAGAGAAAAGATGGTTTGTAAATTGGAAAATCATTATATGGATTGAAGCAATCTCTGAGGCAGTGGTACAAATGATTTGACAAGTTTATGATATGGCAAAAGTACACGAGAAGCAAATATGATCATTGTGTGTATTTGCATAAGCTATAAGATGGATCCTATATATATCTTCTTCTTTATGTTGATGATATGCTGATAGCTTCTAGAAGTTAGATAGAGATTAAGAAATTAAAGACTCAATTGAACAAGGAGTTTGAGATGAAGGATCTTGGTGAAGCAAAGAAGATTCTCGACATGGAAATATCTAGAGATAGGAAATTGGGGAGGCTTTGTTTGTCTCAAAAAGAATATCTGAGGAAGGTACTAAAATATTTTGGCATGAATGGAAAGTCAAAACCAGTTAATACACCATTTGCTTCTCATTTCAAGCTTAGTGTATCCATGTCACCAAAGAATGATGTAGAACGGAAATACATGTCAAAAGTACCGTATGCAAGTGATGTTGGTAGCTTAATGTATGCAATGGTGTGTACGAGGCCAGATATTTCATAAACAGTTAGGGTTGTGAGTAGATACATGCATGAACCTGGAAAGGAGCATTGGCAAGCTGTAAAATGGATTCTACAGTATATTCTGAACATTGTAGATATTGGTTTGGTATTTCAGTAGGATAGACAAGATGGTCAGTGTGTAGTTGGGTATTGTAATTCTGACTATGCTGGTGATTTGGATAAGCATCGATTAACTACTGGTTATGTATTTACTTTTGCAAAGGCACTAGTTAGTTGGAAGTCTACCTTACAGTCAATAGTTGCTTTGTCTACTACAGAGGCAGAGTATATGGCAATTACAGAGGCTATAAAGGAGACAATTTGGCTTCAAGGGTTGGGAATGGAGCAGAAGCACATCAAAGTGTATTATGACAGTCAGAGTGCTATTCATTTAGCAAAGAACTAGGTTTATTATGCAAGGATGAAGCATGTCGATGTTCGATATCACTTTGTACGGGAGATTCTGGAAGAAGGTGGAGTCACAATTTAGAAGATTCGGACTACTGAGAATCCTGCTGATATGATGACAAAAGTGGTAACTATGGTTAAGTTTAAACATTGTTTAGACTTGATCAATATTGTTACAAATTGAAAGATGAAATTTGTAGACACTACTGAAGGTTGAATTTGTGAGAGAATTGTATAGAATTTTACCAAGGTGGAGATTTGTTGGTTTTGGCAAAATAAACTATCCCACATTAGGAAGTTTAAATGAAATGGGGGAGTTCTTAGGCTATAAAAGGACTCCTCCCCCCTTTAGTTAAACTATTCCAAAATTATCTCTCTTATATATTTAGACAATTGTATTCTTTCTCTCTCTTTTGTAATATTTCCTCATTTAGTGAAATATTATTTTGGTAGTGTCCGAGAATGTAGGCATAATTGGCCGAATCTCGTTAAATTTTGATGTTCTCTTTTATGTCTATTTAATAGTTATTATCAGGTATAGTTGTTAATTATTGTGCTATTAAAATTACTTGTCTTAGTAAAATTCTGTCTAAGGAGAGTGGTTTTTAAGTGGGACTATTTTGACCTCTCCATTCTTTTCTAAAAATATATCTAAGGGTGTTTTGTAGTACAATTATTTACACTCTAATCACTTGTACAATAGTTCTTAAGGTGATTTTTTTATTATTATTAGTTGAAATTAACCCGAATTCCACAGCATCTTAGTTTCTTCCATAGTTGAATTCCCTCTCATTTGATTTTTCATTTTTTTCCTCCATCTGCTGTTCAGCCATGTTGTATTTCCAGCTCATACATCTACTTCATACGTACATACAAAATACAAAATATATTAGCTTTAGAGCATTTAGAAAACCCTCAACTCTAACCAAAGTTACTGCAGGACTTTGGGTCTTATTGACTTAAAATGACATGTGAATTTTCAATGTGAATGGAAGTGTGAACTTTTGTTTTTAGGACCAGGGGCAGGAAGTCCATGTGAACTTTGGAATCAGTCCAACAATGATTTTCCTTTTCCTTTAATGTAACACTCTTTTTCTAATTCATTTTCTTATATATGGTCCACACCCACCCATATAGTCAGTCAAGCAGCCGGATAATGGTGCAAAGCAATTTATGAATTGTAATTATTACCATCCTTAAGAAGTCCTTTTATTTTTCCCTGAGACAGTGCGTCTTCTGCACTGGAGAGACCTCTGTCAATTAAGCTTCTCTTGCCTATATAGCATTTACAATCTACGAAAGTTTCAGAGACTTCAAGAGAAGAAAAAAAATCATGGCTTCTTTAAAAATTGTCTTCTTTCTATCTGTCCTTCCCATACATTGTTTGGCTCTCACCATAGCCCAGCCTGCAATGTTATATAAAGACTGTGTAGAAAGTGGTAATAACTATACCACTAATAGTACCTACCAGGCAAACCTCAATCACCTCCTCACTTCAATCTACACTAATACCGAAATTAGCTATGGCTTCTACAATTTTTCCTACGGAGAAAACCCTGATAAAGCTTACGCAATTGCTCTATGCAGGCCAGACATTAGTCCTGAGGCTTGCCGTGCCTGTATAAAAAACACCAGTGATTCCCTCCTGACAAATTGTTCGAACTTTAAAGAGGCCATAGGAGGGTATGATGACTGCATGTTACGCTACACAAATCGTTACATTTTTGGCCGAATGGAAGGAGGACCTTATTTTTGGGTGTATAGCCGGTTAAATGTATCAGATGTAACTGGGTTCAATCAATCGCGGACCACCCTGTTAAATAACCTAACTGATCAAGCTGCAGCATCAGGCGATTCTCGTTACAAGTATGCTACGGGACAAATAAGCGCCACGAAATCTCAAAATATATACGCACTTGTCCAGTGCACTCCTGACTTGTCTGCCCAGGAATGCAGCAGCTGCTTAGCTCAGGCTACAGGGTTAATTCCTCAGTGTTGTAATGAGAGGCAAGGAGGAAGAGTCATTACACCCAGCTGTAATTTTCGGTATGAGATCAGCCCTTTCTATGCACCTACATCACTAGCACCGCCGGCATCATCACCATCTCCACCGCCATCCGGTACCTCTGCAAGAATAGGTATCGATACTAAGTTCTGATACAAAATGTAGGTTGTATCTACATAGTTAATTTGTTTTACCATATTCAGGACCTCAATAACTGAAATTGATTTCTGGTTTTTGGCAGGAAAGGCAAGTAATATAGCTGGAGCTTTCATTATTGGCTCTCTTCCAATATTGCTGTTTTGATTGTTCAAGACACTGAGAGTCGATTAGAAAAAAAGATGAACCTTGTCGTTTCATTTCAATAGTTTTTTTTTTTTTTTTGTCATTTCAATAGTTTTACTGTCCTATCAATAAGTGGAAAAAATATTAATGTTGCAGTTGAGAACTATATAATTTTCCTTAAAAATAAAATAGTTACTTTTTTTTTGGAACAATATAGCCTATATCAAAGACCATTGCATCGTCAAAACAAAGTGCATATTGTTAATAAAATGATCAGAATATAGACGATCATGATTTGTTGGCCAAATCATGTTTGAACTTATCCGTAGGGATACATATTGTTAATTTAAATTTCCTTCGCCAACAATACTTTCATCAGGCAATGTTCTGTAACTAAAAATTCTGAAAATGAACTTAATCTGAAATGAGCTTAAAATTAAGAGAGATTCCTATACCAGGTATATTATATCTGGTAGTAAGATTTGTAACATTTTTGTACTTGATCAATAAAAATGAGATACGTGTAACTATATTATATATTTCATTTGTGTAATTCACTTAGTAAAAAATTTCCTAAAATTAATTATAAGGCATTGAATTGACACATTGACATCTAATAAATTATCAAAATTTTCAAGTGAAGAAAATAAACAAATGAATTAAGAAGTTAGATACCTGTAAACATGAAAATAATGGAAGGAATAGACCTCGATTTACATCAAGCAAATAACAATAAATACAGCCAACGGGATTGGGAATATTTAAACCAGATTGATAGCTGTTTTGCTTGCTAAACTACATAAATTTTCAGGCCATAAACTTCATATGTTTGTTAGTTAATTTCCAGTTAACAAGAAAACATCTCAATTTGTTCACTCATATATTGTCCTTATTACCGTGTACAATATCCAATGTTCTACATGATATGTTTGGAAAATATTATAAGATATTTTATGTATGAAAAAAACTTCTAATTTTTTGTTAGATTAAATGGGTATTAACATAACAAAAAATAGAGGTGATTGAAAAATCCATAAACAGAAAAGGATGACGCCTTGATCATTTCGATCGACAGAGGTGCCCATTTTGACAATGCTAAGAGTACTTTTTCCCTCAAGGTTCTAGCGACGTTAACAACTGTCGCCAAAAATAATAATCAATCATCACTCCAATTTTTTTCCGTTACTAATTGCGGATTGTACGAGCAATTGCAAACTTTAGAGGGTGATTCGTTGATTTACACAAGTCATTGTCCAAGTATTATGGAGAGAATCACAAGGAAAGATAAATATTGATGATCATTAATCAAATTTGCTTGTATTTTTAGAGGGAGATTCCTTCTTAAAATAAAATTTTAGACTAATGAAAGAGTAGTTTAAAAGTAATTTTCATTAAAAGATTTTAAAGTGTGGAATTTAAATTTTACTGCTGTTTTAATTGTAACATTATTTTAACCTGATTTAAAAAGGAATGACTGTTTTTTAATTTCTTCCTGGACCACTTTAACTTGTTTGTCAATTGAATACTCTTATAAATACAAGAAATTTAGATCACACAATGCAACCAACCCACATGCATTCATAGGGACCAAGGTTAATTTACTTCCATTTCTGTGCTGGTCAATTGATGCTCACAAACACTCGGGTTGCATAACCCAGAAATTACTCAAAAGCAGGAATATTTAATATATTGATTTGTCTAAAGAATGAAAATTAATGGAGATATAATTCCACATCATACATCATCTTCAGAATGATTTTGTGGTCCTGCTAGTGATGTTTTGAATAAATGTATGTATTCATATTGTAGTTCACAATTGATTTGGTCAAATACATAATACACGTTTCTTTTCTCAATTGTGCAATAATTACCAAATCCAAAACAAATTCATATTAGTCTTATGACCATAAGCACATCTCTTTTTATTACTAATTCAAATTCCATCTCTTTGCTTCGTTGGACATAAAAAATTCATATAATAAATTGATATTTTTATGAGATTTGAATTCTGACGATAGTTTTCATCTAATTCTTTCAATTTTTTTTAAAATAATTATAGGATACTTCATGAGAACAAGTAACCTATGATACACGGATTTCTCATGTATGTATTTCTATTTTCTCATGTCTGACACTATCAAGACACTTCAATTAGAATACAGAAATTTCAATTAGAAGTCGTTCCCATTTCTCATATTTCTGTGTACGTGCTACTCAGCAAGTAACAACCTTTTTTTCTTTCCTTTTCTCTAACCTTAGCATTCTAAAACTTTACACTAAATTTGCACCACAAAGGTGAGGCCAAGAACATGGAATCTTCAAAAATAATGTTTTACCTCCTCTGTCCAATTCTCATGCATTTCATTGCTCTCACCACTACCGCTCAACCTGAACTTCTCCACTGCCATTGTTCCAAAAATGGTAACTACACAGCAAATAGCACATACCAGGCTAACCCCCATCATTTATTGAACTCTATTTACACTGACAACAAAATTGACAATGAATTTTACAATATCGCCTACGGAGAAAGCCATGAAAAAGTTTATGCAATTGCTCTTTGTAGACCAGATAGCACCCTAGAAAATTGCCATGATTGCATCAATTATTCAAGCAACGCAATAACAACACTTTGCCCTGATCAGAAGGAAGCTATCATCTTTTTCGAAAATTGTAGTTTACGCTATACAAACCGTTCCATATTTGGCCTTGTGGAAGTGAAGCCTAGTTTTACATTGTATAACTTGAATAATGTTTCGGACGTGAATGGATTCAACCAGTCTCTGTACATCTTGTTGGATAGACTAAGAGACCAAGCATCGAAAGGAAATTCTACTCTCAAATACGGAGCCGGAGAAATCAGTGCCCCAGATTCTCAAACTATATATGCAACTTCAGAGTGCACTCCTGATTTATCTGAGAAGCAATGCAGTGGTTGCCTTTATAATGCATCAGGACTAATTTCACAATGCTGTGAGGCAAGACAAGGCTGAAGAGTTGTTTTCCCAAGCTGTTACTTTAGGTATGAGACTAACCGATACTATGATCCTCTAGCTGAGCCGCCGTCTTCTCATCCTCAGCAGGGTAATTTGCCTAAAAATTTTCTTCACACATATCTGAATTATACGTATGTATGGTTTTACCACTGACAGAAATTTCTGTAATTACAGTAAGGCAAAGTGTGGTCATCATTACTACTGTGTCTGCTATTATTTTTTTGATACTCATAATCTGCATTACCGTTATTTTAAGACTGAAGAAGAAAAGAAGAAAGAATGTTGAAAGTAAGCAATCAAATTGTGTTTTATAACAGGATTCTGTTATTGAATATGACAACATATATATATATATATATATATATATATATATATATACATGTTTTTCCTGCCCTTTTGCACATAGGTGAATCTGTTGATGGCATTACAGACGAGACTTCCTTGCAATTTGAATTCGAGACTATTAGACTTGCCACGAATAACTTCTATGAAGCTAATAAGCTCGGAGAAGGTGGATTCGGTGCTGTACACAAGGTAACAGAACTTGAAGCACTTGAAAGCAATTCATCAGTCACCTATCAGTAACTAAATTGAAAAGAATTAATATGAACATGATTCATTGTTAATATGAATATGAAACTTGACCAGTGATTGGCTTGCTACTGGATAAATTTCAGGGTACTTTTCCGAATAGACAAGATATAGCAGTGAAGAGATTGTCAAAGAATTCTACACAAGGTGAAGTTGAATTTAAGAATTAAGTCCTGTTAGTGGCTAAACTTCGGCACAAGAATTTGGTTAGGCTCCTTGGTTTCTGCCTTCAACGACAGGAAAGACTTATTGTCTACGAGTTCCTGCCCAACTCCAGCCTTGACAATTTCATCTTTCGTATGGCTGCAACTCCTCTCCCCGCCCATATATGATTTCTTTGAACATGCTTGCGACATTTTTAAAAAAAAAAATGTTCCTGTATTTGATCTTTATTTAAGGAATAATTCTTTGCAATTGGTTTATTGCGACAGCTTACTCGCTTTATAGATCCAATCAAGCGCTTGCAACTGGATTGGAAGAAGCGTTACAAAATCATCAGGGGCGTTGCTCATGGGATTCTTTATCTTCATGAAGATTCTCGCTTTGGATAATTCACTGTGACCTCAAACCTAGCAACGTTCTGTTGGATGCAGATATGAACCCAAGAATTGCAGATTTTGGCATGGCAAGATTGTTTGAAGCCAAACAAACTCAGGAAAGTAGTAGCAGAGTTGCCGGGACCTTGTAAGTGTCAAAATCTAGCTAGAATATGACATTTATATCACCGAAGACAATGCAGATTCCTGTTAATAAAGTTGAGTTTAACAATGTTTAAATACAGTGGATACATGCCTCCAGAGTATGTAAAGCATGGACAATTTTCCATTAAATCAGATGTTTTTAGCTTCGGTGTGTTAGTTTTGGAAACTCTAAGTGGTCGAAAAAGAAGTTTCTGCAGTGGAGAGGACATAGAAGACTTGCTGACTAATGTGAGTACAATACCTGTAAGAGCTACATTTTTCTTTTGATTGATGTTTTAGCTTAATTAATTATGTATTCTCTTTGTTTAAATTCAGGCATGCGAAAATTGGAATCAAGGAACAGCTTTAAATCTGATAGATCCAATTGTGAGCAGTGTTGAGTCAAGGAATGAAATGATGAGATGCATCCATATTGCTTTACTATGTGTTCAAGAAAAAGTGGTTGATAGACCAACAATGGCGTCTGTTGTAATTATGCTTAGTAGCCACTCTCAAACTCTACTAGTGATCTCAAAACCTGCAATTTTTATGCACAGGACCAGATTGCCAGAGGCAGCGTCAGGTTTAAGAGAATTGGACCAGTCCAAAAACATATTTTCCATGAACGAAGTTTCGGCTTCTGAGCTATTTCCTCGATGAATATAATATTTGTTATTTATATATATCCAATGTAACCACTATGAGATTTTTTTTTTTTTTGGGTGTGATTACTTAGAATTTCTTATTTGATGAAATTAGTATATCCTTTTTAGCTCCAATATATTAAATATTCAAATTTTCTTTTTAGTTTATTTTTTTAATCTAACTACTTTATACTAGTTGAGTATAAATATTATGAATATCATATTTATTTTTTATAGTTTATAATTTTGAGGTTCTCACCAAAAGACCATACATATAATTCAAAAATGAGTTTAGATGCAATTATTTTTACATAAAATTTATGATATATGTTTAAAAAAAATTATATATTATAATTAAAAGATATAAATTAACAACAGGTAAAATGTTGTTTTTTTTAAATGATTTACGTAGAATAGTTATTGAAATTTTTTTTCTATCTTATGATTCTATTAAAATCAAATTGGATGATTTAAAGTCTAATAAATTTTAGATACATATTATTCAGTCAAAAAATATAACTCAATTATTGTCTAAAATTTCCTTAAAGTTCTTCGCAAAAATATTCCTTAAAGTTAATAATGTTTGGTTTAGTACTTTTAGTTAATAAATAAAACTCGGGCACATTGTATGTGGATTGCACTCATCACTAATATTTTTAAATTTTTTATATTATTTACAGTTGTTAATTAATACATTCTTACGATTTAAATTACACTTATACTTTATAAAATAATGAGTAAAAACTAGGCCTATTAGTAGAAGTCTAACTAAATCGAACGGTTCATAATTCGTTAGGAGTTCGGTTCGGAAAAAACTCATTAGAGTTCATTTGTTAAACTAAATGAGTCGAGTCCAAACTTCATTTTAAACCTTATAAATTTTCTTAAGTTCAACTCGTTAAAACTTGTGAATAGACTTGTTCATCAATTCGTAAGCCAACTTACGAACAGACTTGTTTATGGGTTCGTTTACATTTAAATTACTAAATATAATAGAAATTATATATTTTTATAATAACAATTATATAGTTTTAATGTGAAGTAAACTTAATATAAAGTATAGCATTAAGTAAGTACAACATAATACTTTTTAATTTGGATAAAAAATTATATTTGTAATAAAATTATTCAATTTTATAATAAAAATTAGATATTAATAATAAAATTATACAATTTTTGTATAAATTAATACCAATATTAAAATTCCTATTAAATAAATATTATTAAATATAATTTTAATTTGATGATAAATTTTGTAGTTTTGAAGTAAACTAATACTTGTATTAATTAAATAAAACTTTAATTATGAAGTAAATGAAATATCAAGTAAATATTATATAATATCAATTTAGTAGTAAGTAAATAAAGTCTAAATTACCAAATATAATAAGAAATCATACATGCTATATATTGAGTTCATTTAGCTCCCTAGTTCGGCTCGACCTCATCAAACACTAACTCAAGTCAAGTTTGAGCTAAACTTTTGAAAATTTAATAAGTTCAAGCTCGGCTCGAGTTCGTAAATATTTGAATGAGCTGAAAATGAGCTTTTAAAAGTTCAACTTGGTTCGGCTCAGTTATACCCTTACCTATCGGTACTAAAAATCACAATATATTATATTTTTTTGCATATTTATATTAAATTTTAAATTTTGGTAAAACTAGCCCAATTTAATATATTATTTATAATTTTATCACACTTTAACATATTATTTGTAATTTTAGCACAATTGTAATATGATTATAAATTAATAAATAAAATACATATGTGACATCTGAGGTGAATTAGTTAACACTATTATTATAGTCTCGAATTCATATGAAAACTTTAAATAGTTAACCAAAAAAAAAGAAAAATAATCTTTACAAATTAAATAAATTTTTTATTCTATTTTTGTATTTTCTTAAATTATTGAGATTGAAGTATAACTAACTATTATAATTAGTATTTATATGATGTGAATGAAAATTTTATAACATTATAGATTAGATATTTTATCTGAAATGTCATATATTGATCAAATTATAATTGTGACTAAAATTGTAAATAATTTATTAAATTAAATTAAATTTACTATATTTTAAAATTTGATATAAATTTTAAAAAAAGTTCGAAGAAATTGTGATTTTTGGCATGAATATCCCTAAAAATAATGTGAAAGTGTGACTTATATGATAATGTTGGGGAAATTTCATTATATGTCCTAATCAACGCTATTAATTTCCTTTATGGCTAGGCCCTTTTTTTTTTTCTTTCACTATTGTTTTCTTTACTTTTAATTATGTTATGAATTTGGTTTATATAAGAAACTTTTTGCATAGTTTCGGCGTTTACCGTTTTTTTTTTTTTTTTTTTCATCTTTCTCTTAATTTTTTATCTATTTATTATTTTTGAAAGCATATTTAATTTAAGTTGATTGTATGTATTTATTTGATTTGTATATTTTAATTAATTTAATTTTATATTCTAAATAACAATTTGTTTTAAATTTTAAAATTTACTATTATTTAGAATATAAATATTAATTTAATTAACTTAAAAATTATCTATATTCTTCAATAATTATTTTTTCATAATTATTTAGAATTTATAAATTAAACTAATTAAAGTAAAAATTACTGTTATTATTCAATAATTATTTTTTCACTAAAAATAGCCAAAAATTATGAAATATATCAAATAAATTACTATTTTTATTATTGATACTAATAAAAGTAAAATTATATTTATGGTCTTTAATTTATTATTAATGATGAAAAAATTGAAAAAAGAACAAAAATCAACAACTGTAAAATTTTGTTGCTTTTAGTTGATTTTTGTTGTTTTTATTGTTTCAGTTGTTGTTTTTCATTGTTTTTGTTGTTTCTGTTTATTTATATTTGTTGATATTTGTTATAAAAAAAACAACAAAGAACATTAGTACTAATAAAAGTAAAAATTTTATTTTATTCCCTTAATTTTGTTGTTAATAATGAAAAAATAATTTTAAAAAATAACAACAATCAACAATTTTAGTTGTTTTTAGTTGATTTGTTGTTTCAGATGTTATTTTTAGTTGTTTTGTATTTTTTCGGCTTTTTTTTTATTGATACTACAAATACATCATAAAGATTGTAAAATTGTTACATATTAATTATCAATAAGTATTAAATAATTTTTTTAAAAAAGAAGTTATTAGACATTTTAATAAACAAATTAAAGTAAAAAAAAAATCCTTATTCTTTAAGAATATAAAAGGAGAAAATTTTGTTTATTCATTATTGTTAAAATAGTTGAAGATATTTATTGTTTGATTTAACAATAATTAAAGATATTTAGCTCATAATTAGTTATTTGAAAAAAAAGTTTTTAGAGAAAAAAATATTGAGAAAAAAAAGAGAAAACGTTGAGAATAAAATGAATATAGTACCTTAGAAATAAAAAAAATGTTGAATAAAAAAGTTGAGAAAAAATAAAGACATTTAAAAAAATATTGAGAAAAAATATAGTACTATAAAAATAAAAAAAATTTTTAGTAAAAAATATTGAGAAAAAATATTGAACAAAAAAATTGAAAAAAAAATATTAAGAATAGAAATATTGAGAAAAAATAAATGAAAACAATATAAAGTAAAAATTGTTAAAAAAATCAGTAAATAAAATGTTAAAAAAATAAAAAATAAAAAAATAAAAAAATCAATAAAAAAATGTTGGAAAAAAATAATTTTTAAAAATAAGACTGATAAAAAAATAAATTATATCTAAAAGAAAAAAGTTTGAAAAGATAATTTTTAAAATGAATGATATTTTTTGAAAGTTTTTAAAATTTTTATTTTATTTTATATTTGCAAAGAAACCGATGATTTTTCAGTGATGGCTTGGTCAAGCAGGGAATGTTCGTAATTTGTGGAGTGTATGCCGGGCCCGGGCGTCACTATCAGCAGAAGGTCTATAGGCCCATAAATAAGTCCACTCGTCAAACAAGACAAACCAGTCTGACACGCTTTATTATTATTTTTTTTTTGGAAGGAGTCTGACACGCTTTGCTGCCTTTCAATTCTTGCTAATGTTGAATCTTTCTCCATTAAAAATTTCCAAATGGAAAAGAATACAAAAGGATTGTTTATCAGCTTTTGTCGGGCCGGTACAACAATTTTTTTTTTTTGAAAAATATCAATAATTATGAAATTAATTAGTAAGAGTTATTTTTTTAAATAATATATTAAATTCAATTCATAAAATTTATTTTTATATTAAATAATTTAATTATTAAAATTTTTTTGATCATTCTTGTGTGGTTTTATCTCAATTAATTAAATTTAAATTGATACCGAATTTAAATTAATATTTAAAATTAATTAATTTTTTATATCACATAAATGAAGTAATAAATATTTACTAAAAATATATTTCAAATAATTTTTTCATAATTCTTTTTTTTTTTCCAATTGAGAATTATGTGCTTCGTATAATTTTCCTCAATTTTTGTTATGGAAGTTACACAAAAGTAAAGCTCAAATGGCTCCCCAGCTGTGTTGATGTCTTTGGCTGTTCCCACCCACTTTTCCAGAGAAAAAAAAAAAAAAAAAAAAAAGAGTGAAGCTCATGCGGGCATGGAGACTAAATCATATCTGTAGCAGCTCACAATCAATTACGAAGACCAGAGCACTGACTCCCATCTTATATACAAATTCTGTAGGATTCGGAAACGCAGGACCAAACAATGAATGTGCCTTTCTCAAGATTAATTTTCCTCCTTTTTCTCATTCCCCTGCATTTTGTGGCTCCTTCCATAGCTAAGCAGCCTGAATTGTTATTATACCATGACTGTGTAGAACAACAGCCTAACTATTCCAGTAATAGCGCCTACCAGACAAACCTCAATACCCTCCTCACTTCCATCTACACCAACACTCAAATAGACTACGGCTTCTACAATTTCTCTTATGGAGAAGACCCCAACAAAGTTAATGCAATTGCTTTATGCAGACCTGATATTAGTACTGGTTCTTGCCGCGCCTGTATAAGAAATGCCAGTGATATCCTCCTAACTCTCTGTCCAAATTTTAAGGAGGCCATCGGAGGACAAGATGATTGTATGGTACGATACTCATTCCGTCCCATTTTCAATCGAATGGAAACGTTCCCTCGTTTTTGGGTGTATCGAGACGATATGAATGTGTCTGACTCCGATGTAATTGGGTTTAATAAGTCGCGGGCAGAATTGTTAAACAAGCTATGGAATCAAGCTGCAGCCGGTGATTCTCGCCATAAGAATGCGAGTGGACAAATTTCTGCCCCACCCTATCGAACGATATATGCACTTGTACAGTGCACTCCGGATTTGACACAATCCGAATGCATAGATTGCCTGTATAATGCTTCTGGATATATTTCACAATGTTGTGAGAATAAATTTGGAGGAAGAGTTATTGTCGGAAGCTGCAATTTTCGTTATGAGATTGATCGTTTCTATAATGAAATTATTACACCACCAACCCCACCAGCAACAACTACAGATGGTGCCAGTAAGTTAACTCTTGTCGTTACTCTGTTTCCAATATTTAGATCATTTCAACAATTCAAAACAGACTCCTAATTAATTTATGGTTTGTAGGAAAGAAGAGCAATAGATTACGTATCGTCATCATTGCTGTTGTCACAGTGGCTACTTCTGCAATACCTATAATTTGCATCTGCATCTTTTTAAGAGCAAGGAAGAAAAAGGAAAATTTTGAAGGTGAGTTTTAAAAATTGTTTCATTGGAATCCTGTGTTAGCAGTTGAATTCAACGATTCCCATTTGTAAGTATATTAACTTGTGCATTCTGGCTTAGCTCTTTATGAAATTGAAGAGGTGGAATCCTTGCAATTTGATTTTGGCACTGTCAGAATGGCAACAGATAACTACTCTGAAGCTAATAAGCTTGGACAGGGTGGATTCGGTGCTGTATACAAGGTATCAAAAATTTGAAAGGACCAGAAATTCAAGAGTAAAATATAACAACTCGAATATAGAAATTTAAACTTTTTTACTTCAATCTGTTGCATATAGAATTTGTCTTTCGATGGTTTTCCAGGGTACGCTTCCTAATGGCCAAGAAGTAGCTGTGAAGAGGCTGTCAAGGGAATCAGGACAGGGAGAACTAGAATTTAAGAATGAAGTCCTATTGGTAGCCAAACTTCAGCACAGGAATTTGGTTAGACTGCTGGGTTTCTGCTTTGAAAAAGAAGAAAGGCTTCTTGTCTATGAGTTTGTGCCCAACTCAAGCCTTAACAACTTCATTTTTGGTATACGCCATAAAACTTGACTTCCCTGTTCTCCAAAATTTTCTTCTTTTCGAACATATCTGCTGATTAATGCAGTTGCAGATCCAAACAAGCGGGCGGATTTAGACTGGGAAACGCGTTACAGAATCATCCTTGGCATAGCTAGGGGACTCGTTTACCTTCATGAAGATTCTCGACTTCGAATTATTCATCGTGATCTCAAAGCTAGTAATATTTTGTTAGATGCTGATATGAATCCCAAAATTTCAGATTTTGGCATGGCAAGGCTACTTGCAGTAGGCCAAACGCAGGCTGATACTAGCAGAATTGTCGGGACCTTGTAAGTACATACAAAATTTTCAGTCTGAAGAATTAAACATACCTGAAAATAAATTAATGTGACTGACTATATTCTATAGTGGATATATGGCTCCAGAATATGTGATGCGTGGACACTTCTCTGTTAAATCGGATGTATTTAGCTTTGGCGTCTTAATTTTGGAAATTGTAAGCGGCCAAAGGAACAATGGCGTCGTTGGAGAGGAAGAAGAGGACCTTCTAACCTACGTATGTAATAATAGTAACTATAAATATTATTAACGGCATTTCCTCGTTTTCCGAATTCTGATTAATAATGGCTCCACTTCATGGAATTTTTGCAGTCCTGGGGAAACTGGAACAAAGGAACAGCTTTAAACATGATAGATCCTGTCTTGACGGTTGGGTCAATGAGTGAAATGATGAGATGCATTCACATTGGATTACTATGTGTTCAAGAAAATGAAGCTAATCGACCAACAATGGCTCACATTATGACTGTGCTCAGTAGCCACTCCATTACATTACCAGTTCCCCTGAAACCTGCGTTTTTTATGCATAGTGAATTAAGGGTCCGGGACCAATTTTCATCAGCTAATAATTCAAGATCGACTGAATCAAATGGATCCCAAAGAGAAGATGTCGATCAGTCCAGAAATGAAGCTTCGATCTCCGATCTTTACCCTCGATAGTGATGGAGGAATTTTAATTTCTTAAGCATGTTCCTACTGCAACAAGACCAGTTTGCTTCAACTGAAAAAATGGAAGAAGGAAAGGTCGGCATGTCTTGTGTGATTATATTATCACCAACAAAAAAAAAAAAAAATGCAACGTAATAAGAAAAAATGTACAGCTTCATTAGACATCTGAATAAAAAATTTAAGTTGCTTATTGGTGGCGAAATTTTCTCTGTCGCCAAAAAGCCTTAGTAACAAATGCTAATCTCTTTGTCGCCAAAAGGTATTAGTGACAAATAATGTTGCTGCGAAAATGGCAATTGTCAGGATCTGAACCCATAGGTACGTGACTAGCACAAGGGAATGGAAAATGCATAATGCAACCGTATTAAGCCTTAGAAATTTTTTGCAAATAAAATCAATCATCTAAAAAATAAAACCATAATAAATTCACCAATATATTAAATATATATGATAATATCTCCAAATACATCAATATCTCAACTCAAACAATTCCACAACACCAGTGATATGAGTTCTTTAATGAACTATTGCAGTATCTAGAATTTGATTACACAATAGTTCAATCAAATAGACATACATAAAGCAACCGGTGAAGAAGAAACCTAGCGCAAATAGTGACAAGTACCAAATTGACTGTGAGATCCTGAAAAATAAGTTGAGGAGAATCAGAACTCATTAAGTGAATTAATTTTATAAAATGTATACTGATTTAAAAAAAAACATTTATTAAAAAACCCTTTTTAAAGTAAGGTAAAATAAAATAAAATAAAATAAAATAAAATAAAAATAGATATTGAAAATTTTTATTTTTCCCAATTACCTTAATATAAAATCCTTTTTAAAATTCACAATTTACCTTAATATAAAATCCTCGTACAAAATCATATAAATTAATTAATGAAAATTCTGGTTGAACACTTAAACTATCAATTCTATAAGTCTTTTGGCTCTCTTAAATTCAAGTGACTGTTGTCCCGAGAGCAAATTCAATCGAGTTATAGCCATAGTACATTCACTTATACCTATATTGATGTTCTAAGAGTAAACTCAACCGAGTTACATCCTATTTTCGGCCCGAGAGCACTAGCTTCACTGATCTCAACTCATACTCTACCTGAGAGCACACGATCCACAGAGCCAAATTCACACATATATATAGAGATCTCAACCCATGCGCACGTAGTTCTTATGGCACCATATCTTCTACCTTTAAACAAATTTCAAAGGGTTCGATATATCTTGGAGCTAACTTACTCTTCTTACTAAACCTCATTACTCCCTTCATTAGAGACACCTCGAGGAAAACCATGTCTCCTATAGAAAATGATACATTTCTCCTCTTAGGATCAATATAGCTTTTCTATCGGCTAAAAGTTGTCCTTAATCTCTGTTGAATGCTATACAAATTGATGTATTGTGTGAATGTTATACAAATTGTCAGTATTGAAACTAGGGTATTACGGTAGCTATACATTGAATATCGTATAATGAGAAATAGTTAAAAAGTAGATGTGATCTCCTAAACTCCAAAAACTCTATTGGGGGCAATACTCGTTGAGTAACCCAATGTTGTCCCTTTCTTTTCCCAATTTTCTAAAAATCGAGTGGTGACTCCACAAAATAAAAAAAAGCATCTCGTTCCTCTCGAGACCAATCATTTATCCCTATTTAGTAAAAATTCCATGTCCCTCGGAAACATAGAATCCATAAAAAAAAAGGTCACTAACAATAACGACTCCATTGGGGACTTTCTAAGTAAGAGAGATCAACTAAAAAATGACTATTTCTCATTATATAATACTCAATCATATAGAGCCCCTCACCACTGCATTTGCACTACACATCACATGTGCACCACTGGTCCTTAAAACCTCAATAATATTGAATAACATTGCCATCATGATTCCACTCAAGTCACGAGGTGATGAAGATAGGTATTATCACCTTTAGTCTTTACTCGTACATTCGCTATACTCATCTTACCAGAGTTTGGAACATAAGTTCTAAAGGGGGGATGACCAAATTATTAAAAGCATGCTAATCTTACTGACTGGAGTCCGTAACCCTAGTCATATGGGGGCATTCTCGCTAAAGGAACCCTTAGCCTTTCACCTTGTCTCAACTCATATAGATAAGCTAGCAATAACATCCACTAGGATTCCACCAAGCTGTGCATGCTATCCTTATCCTAATGCTATCCATTTGACTTAACATTCATAAATGACATGACTCTCATAATGTTTATCACTGAATGATGTTGTAATGTCAGTTTTTATAGAATATTTATGCTTAGATCCATGTGATTCTTATATACTTCATGCAAGCCCCAAGCATTAGGAATGATAAAAATCATGTACCTCAGCTTGAATAGTCTATAAAAACTAACAAATAACGACATCCCTCAATGATGGGACCTATAAGACATCATCCATTTATTCTTATTAGATCAAATGAACATGTTAGGAATTCAACTAGATTGTAGACCTTTATGTCAATAAAATTAAACCATAAACTATCAAACGATACTTACATGACTCCTGGTAAATATATCAAATATCGATATGGGAGTAAGAACTCAGGCTCTTTTCGATTGACCTTGTGTAAACAATGGGGTTTAGCACGCGTCCAAGGTTTTAGCAACCGTGACACTATTTGAGCTTAGGGCTCTAGAGAACACATTAACCATTGTCACAAAAATATGGCGTGGAGATGAGGAGTCGCCACCTAGGGTAATAATTGGGACAAATCGAAAAGGTGGTACTCAATTCCCTAAAAGAAAGCTAGCACCACAACCAGGAGATTCTGGATACGAAATACTAACTTTTTTCAGTCTTGTGTTCATTTAGAATTACTTTATGAATTACTATCTTATCCTCTATTTACATGCAATTTCATATAAACCCAAAACAATAAAATCCAAGGCAAACTAGTCATGAAATATACAAGTAAATAATGCATTCAATAAATCACATAATCCCTAAATTAGTCTAATATACATGGATTTTAAATAAATGAGTTGAATCTACATGTTTTAATGTATAAGTGAACCTAAAGACCTAATTCCTTTTGATTTTAATGAAATGAACCTAAGTCTATTAATAAAAATGGGCCTAATTCTACAAATTATGGAATATTTAAATTAGTGAGCCTAATTCTACATGTTTTAATTAAATAGTGATCTTAAATCTACAAATTATGAAAAAGAGCTTAAATTAAGTGGGCTAAGTCTAAATTAATTAAAATTAAGTGGGCCTATGTCTAATTAACTAAATGGGCCTAAGGATATTTCTAACCTAAAATCTAATTAATTATGAACCTAAAAATATATTTTAATTAATTAAACCTATTTAATTATTAAGTGATATGGGATAAAAGAATTTTCTAAACGTAAGTAAATAAATCAAGACCAAAAGTGGGCTTAAGGCCCAAAACACATAAAAATAATAAATAAACCCAAAAACAAATAAAAAAACATAAAAAAATAATTAAATAAGATCAAACAAATAATTATATTAATTCCTTACTAAAATCCTAATTTTTATTAACATGCAACTTAAATTAATCTACTTCCTCTATTGATTTTAAATGATTACCAAATTGAAACCTAATTTTACTAACCAGTTTAATAAAAATAAACATGCAACCATATACATAATTTTATTACTATTTCCACTATTAGGGCTATTACATTAATTCATAAAATAATTAATAAAAAATAAAAATAAAGAATAAAAAATAAAACCCTAGAAACTAAGTCTTTACGGGGCTTTATCCATGGTCTTCTGTGGATTTCCAATAAAATTCATCTCCCTCATATGATCACCATGTGTTTTCCTCCATAATCACCATAAAAATAAAATAATAATTAATGAATAAATTATGATAAAATAAATAAAATAATAAATAAACAAATAAATAAGCAAACAAATAAAATAAAAATAGAAGAATATGGTATGCTTATGGATGATTAAGGTGCTCCTCAGATTTGTGATTCACAGTTCTTAATAAGTCTTCGAATCTTTTCTTCAAAAAATCCTTCATGAGTTTTGAATTATTTGATGAATCAAAAGAATTTTTGATTAAAAATAAATAAAATAAAAACATAATTTTCTTCCTCTCCTCTCCTCTTTTATACGCCTTTCTCTCTATTTCTTTTCCTCCCATTTCATGCTTTTTTTCTCCCCCCTTTCTCCTCTGCTCCTTCCTTTTTTTTTTATAGTAGAACTAGGATGTCTAACCTCAATCCTAATGTGATTCTAATTCCTAAAGTGTATTTAGGAATTTTAAACCAATTAGGAATGAATTAATTAAGAATTTTAAACCAATTTGGATTGAATTAATTAGGAAGTTTAAACCAATTAAAACACTAAATTGGAAGTAATTTAGAAATAGGAAAATGGAAGAATTCAATTCCGATCGGGATTGTGTAATTCCGATCGAAATTATATAATCCCGATCGAAATTATTGTAATTCCGATCGGAATTATGGAATTCCGACGTGCTTTTTTTAATATTTAATTACAAAAAGGCCCCCGAAAAAATTTAAATTTTGTTATTAGGTCCTAAAAAGAACTTTACGATTTAGTCCCTGAAAACATTAAATCCTTCCTTTAAAAGCCCTTAGAATTTTTTAAGGATTAAGTTTCGAAGATATTTTCATCACTGGAGTCCTTTGTTACATCCATAACATATCATCCCGAAATTGGGTGTCTACACTTTGGCCCTATGCATACGGGCGCAGACAGGTCGTGTACATCATTTAAAGCCCAAAAATTGAACCTTACATCAACATTATGTGATTACCTCAAGTACATTTGAGTATCATTTCTTACTGATCAACATAAATTAAAACAACCTTATTCCAAGAGTAAAACCATAGTCCCCCAATGACTATATGTTCAAAACCCACCTAGGAAAGTAACTGAATGACCTTGTGGAGAAATAAGGTTAGAAGCAAAAGTATGCTTATGATTGGTTTGTTCATTGTGCAGAAAATACTAACCAACTAAGATCAATCATGTATACATTAGATACATATAGATAACACATACTAACCATTATTTCTTGCAATAATGATCATATTTCATTATAGGGATTTACATCTACTCCATGTATACATGCTCATCCTTTTCTTTTGCAGGCACATATTTGTAGACTCCATGCATACATGCTTACCCTTTTATTTTGTAGGCACACATTTGTACATGGCTAGGTTTAGCATGCATCCAAGATTTTAGCAATTGCGATACTGTTTGAGGTTAGGGCTCTAGAGAACACACTACTATATCACAAAGATGTAACATGGAGATAAGGAGTCACACCCAGGGTAATAATTGAGACAAATCAAAGGTGGTGGTAACTCGATTCTCTAAAAGAAAGTTAGCACCACAACCAGGAGATTCTAGATACGGAATCAATCTTATGTTCATTTAGAATTACTTTATTAATTACTAAATTATTCACTATTTACATTCAATCTCATATAAACCTTAATTTAGCATTCATCTAATTCCAAGGCAACTAGTCATGAAAAAACACATAAATAATGCATTCACATAGATCGCAATGTCCCTAAATTAGTCTAATCTATATTGATTTTAATTTAAATGAGCTAAGTCTATATTTTATATACAACTGAAATAAAGCTAAAGGTGGGCCTACATTTTAAGTTAATTAATGAGTCAAAGTTTACTTGTTTTAATTCTAAAAAGTGAGCCTAAGTCTATTGATTTTATGGACAATTGATTTGGATTGGGTTTTAATTAGTGTGCCTAATTCTAATTAATTTTGATTTAAGTGAAAAATGGGCCTAAGTCTATTTATTTTAAGAATAAGAAAAGATACTTTAATGGACCGGGCTATGTCTAAATTAATTTCAATAGCTAAAAGGTGGGCTTAAATCTAAATTAACATAATGGGCCTAAATTGATTTTAAAGTTAATTAAAAAATAAAATCCAATTAAAAGCCTATTTTAAATAGGTTAATCCTAAACGTGGGCTTGAGGCCCAAAATGAATAAAAACATACAAACAAGCCCAAAAACATATTAAAAAAAAATACTAAAATAATCAAATAAAAAAGATCAAACAAACAATTAAATTATTTATTCTAAAAAAACCCTAATTTGATTTCATGCAACCATAAAATTAATTTATAGCCACCATTGGTTTTATTAAGGTTTACCAAATGAACCTTAATTTACTAATAATTTTTAATATAGAAAGAAAATATTCACTATTCCCACCATTGAGACTATTACAATTCATATGTATAGATAATAAACAAACTAATTAAATACACAGCCTGATAAACCAAATAACTAAAAATACAAAATAATAAAAAGTAAGAACCCTAAAATCTATGTGATTTATATAGGATTTAATCCATGACATTTCATGGATCTTCATTGGGTTTTCCTTACTTCAATCACATCTCCACCAAATTTCCATCATAATTAAAGAAACGCTAAATCAATAAAAAATAGTTAGAAAGTAATATAGAAAAAAATATCAAAATCAAAATAAAAAGAAAAAAAGAGAAGAAGAAAATGATGGGGTGTGATTCAATATTGATTTGCTCCTCAGAGTTTGATTGTTTCACCATTTGAATAGGTTTGCAGATTGATTTTTTCATTTTCCAGGCTTAATTGACTTCTTTAAGAAACTCAAGATCAAAGTAAAATATTTTTTCAAAAGCTCTTTGCTTTCTCTTTCGCATAATTTTTTTTAGTCGCCCCTTTTTTTTAAGCCGCATCCTTCTTTGCTTTTTTTATCCCAAAACTCTATCCATTCTGGGAGTCTCAGCTCTTGATAATTACCATTTTTATTTAAATTTCTTTTGATAATGTAATCCATAACACTAACAAAACACGGAAAAAGGATAATTATATTTATTATAATTTATTTATTTATTTATATTATTTTTTTAACCAATAAAAAATTCAATAAATAGGTTTTTCTTAAAAAATAAAATAAAAACTCTGCACCGAAATAGTACAATTCCGATCAGAATTTCATAATTTTGATAAAAAATCTACAATTTCGATTAGAATTACATATTTCCATTTTTTTGTAATTAAATGTTAAAAAAATTTAAAATTATTGATCATAATTATGTAATTCCGATCAGTAATTTTTTTAAGAGTTAATTATAAGAAGACCTTTAAAAGAATTAAATTTTTTTTAATTAAGTCCCTAAGGAAAACATCACAATTAAGTCCCTAAGGAAAACATCATAATTAAGTCCTTAAAAAAATTGAAATTAAGCCCTGAGATTTAAAAATCATTATCCACATACCTATTTATAACAAATTTTCATCATTGGAGTCTTCTGCCGCATCCACACTCGATTATCTCAAAATTAGGTGCTTACAGTTGCCCCACTTTGTCGTTGTTTGCTTGACAAATTGTGGTGAAGCAAATAAACGCACAATTTCTAAATAAAAAGTCAGACCACTTACCTATGTGCAATGACTATGCATAATACTATACACTATTGAATGCAATGTAAGGAACACTATAATTTCTATGAAATTTCTAGTTGTGATGCTATCACTGTGTTCAGTGAATAGCGATTGACTTTATGTTCAGATTATTTTGAAAACATGCTATAGTTTCAGTAGAACATATAGTAGTGATACTATCACTCTGTTTAGTGAATAGTAGTTGACACCGTATTCAATGTATTTTGAAAACATGTTATAGTTCCAATGGAACATATAGTGATGATGCTATCACTATATTCAGTGAATATTAGTTGACATTATGTTCAGTGAATAGCAGTTGACACTATGTTCAGTGTATTTTGAAAACAAGCTATAGTTTCGATGGAACATATAGCGATGATCTAGTATATAAAATTTCAAGAGCCTAAACCTCTTCTAAACCCATTACCCTGTTATATTGCCTAAAACCTATTCTGCTACTTTCACCAAATGCCCGATCACACTAGTGACATATAGAACATTTAAGAATGCAATCCAAGACCTTATTGACTTTGGAAAGATTGACGACCCAAAAAAAAGACCTAACATCAAAACCAATCCTCTCCCAAACTATCAAAACATGCTTGTACTAATCATCAGCATGATTTCCTCCAATCTACTAGAAGACCTTATTAAATAATCAATCCAAGCTATCCAAGAAACCCAAGATAAGTTCTTAGAAGGAAAACTCTCGATCCTTATTCTTAGACCTTATGACTCTAGTAAAGATGAACAATGTCCTTCTACCTTTGAATACATTCTGATGCCCCAGAAATTCCTCCCCCACTAATGATGTGAAAAAGAGCTAAGGATCTAGTTGTCCCTATGAATGGTGAAGTGATTGATTATCCCTGCTCATAAGAAGTAAACACAGCTAGTGGCCATGAAGTATGGGATTTACTATGCCAATCATTTGGGAAGTTTGATTACAAAGTCAAGTACATGGTAACTCTTCCTACTTATACTCACTTATTAGACATAATGCCCTTAGGATGGAGAGATGAATTTGACAATGAAGATGGGGTGGACAATACTATTTAGTTTCATAATATATAGGTCATGGGGATCAATATATAGTATGACTCTAATGATCCTAAAATTATTTTCTGGGACTAGAACATTAGTATAAATATAAATAAGCAAGCAACTAAGAAGCCTTACTAGTAGTCAACCATGTGACTTGTAGCGAGCAAGTATATCAACCCTTTGAAAAAGAGAAAGATCACCTTAAAAGAAAAAAAGTAACAAGTTATCAAGCTCTAATCAAAGAGGAAGACATTATCCTCAAACAACTTAAGAAGACTCAGGCATAAGCTAGTGTTTGGGACCTACTCATGGCCTTTAAAAAGCATAGGGATGCCCTAATCAAGGCATTAGATGAGGTAAAGATTGCCATTAATGCCTCACCCTATAAGATGATAGTCTCTCTAATGAAAGCTCCCTCCAATGTAATCACCTTTTCAGATGAAGATTTACCCCTCGAGGGAAGGGTGCACAACTGCCCTCTTTTCATACAAGCAATTGTCAAGTCTAAGAAGACTCCATGCATTATGGTGGATGATAAATCTGCTATTAATGTTTGCCCCCTAAGGTTAGTACACAAGTTTAGGATGAATAGTAAAAACCTAGAAGAATCTAACATGGTCATACGAGCCTATGACAGTTCAAAAAAGATAGTCATCAAGACTTTCAAAGCAATAGTTACAATGGGTGATATGGAATCAATTATAGAATTTACCATCTAGACATCCCTTTAACTTTTGCTCTGCTACTAGGAAGACCTTGGTTCCACCCACTAGGGGGAATACCCTCCACTATGCATCAGAAGATCAAGTTCTCTCTAAATGGAAAGGTCATTACCATCCTTGTTGAAATAAACAACATTATTACCCATTTAAATATAGTCCCACTAGGCTTTCAGGTTTTTGTAATTAGTGACAGTCATATCGATCCTAAAGTTGCTACCATGATAAAAAAGATGCAATATCTACCTAAAATAAGATTAGGAGGAAGGAATATTAGGGTCATAGAATTTCTTGACTTCTAAGGATAGATTAACAAATGCATGTAGATGGTGGGGTTTAGCACGTGCCCAAGATTTTAGCAACAGTGACACAGTTTAGTCTTAGGGTCTTAGGGAACACACTACTATGCCATAAAGTCATAGCGTAGAGAAGAGGAGTTGCCACCCAGGGTAATGACTGGGACTATTCGATTAGTGGTACTTGATTTTCTAAAAGAAAGTTAGCACCACAATTAGGAGATTCTAAGAATGGAATACTAACTTCTCTTAGTCTCGTGTTCATTTAGAATTACTTTATAAATTATTACTTCATTCTCTAATTACATGCAATTTTATTAAACCCTATTTGAACATCCATCTAGCCCTAAAGCATTTAGTCAATAAAATCACACATAAAAATGCATTCAAGCGCATCATCCCTAAGTCTAAACTGGGTTAATTTTATTGAAAGTTAGTTAGATTTACAATTTTTATTTGCAAATGAAAATGGACTCAGGGTGGGCATACATTGTTATTAGTTAGTGAGCTTAAGTCTATTGGTTTTAATTATCTAAATATAGGCCTAAATCTATAAATTTTTAAAGAAATTGGATTTTATAAGCGAGCCTAAGTCTATTTGTTTTAAAATAGGAAGTGGGCCTAAGTCTATTTCTTTTTTTTTTTTAAATGAAATTAGATGGGTTGAGCTAAGTCTAAATTAATTTTAGTTAAGCTAAAAATGAGATTAAATCTAAATTAACCTAATGGGCCTAAATTGATTTTAATTAATTAACATAAACCATTTTAAGCCTATTTTATTTAGTGGGTTTGAACCTATCATGGGTTTGGGGCCCAAAGAACTAAAAGATCTAAAAATAAAACCCAAACAAAAATTATAACAAAATCATATCAAACAAAATATTCATGTGATTTTCTAAAAACCCTAATTCAATTTACATGCAACCTAATTTAATCTACACCCATTATTAATTTTAATTGATTTGTACCCAATTGAACCTAAATTACTAATTCATTTTAAAAGCAGAAAAGTAAAATTTTACTATTGCCACTACTAGGGTTATTACAATATTCTACGAACTAGAAATTAAAATTAATTACAAACCTAAATTAATTAACACACAAAACATAGAAAAAAATAATAAATGTAGAAACATCAAACTCTAAAATCTAATCACAGTTTAGAATCCATGGCATTCCATGGATCTTCTATTTGATTTCTGGATATGTAGCAATAACCTCATCAATCCATAATTGGATTCCAAAAGGAAAACACAAAAAAAAATCACAGAAATCATATTAACCAAATAAGTAAAATAATAAAATAATAGTTAAAGGAAATTAAATTAAAAAGAAAATCAAAAGACAGGAGAAAATGGAAATAAAATGATATGAATATGCTCTTAGATGGCCCCTTAGATTCAAATTGTCACCATTTTTAACTCGTTGTTTGATTCTGGACAAGGATTGATTGCATTCAAAGACACAAATCATTCTTTTCAAAGCCTTTGAAGAATAGTATCAAGAAACTAGGGTTTTGAGAAACAAAAGAAATCAAGATTTTAAGTGTTTTGCAGGTTTTCTTCTCATTAGCGCCTCTAGTTTTTCATAATTCTAAGGTTTTCATGCAGTAAGGTTTTTTTTTTTCACACTATCCTCCCCCTCACTCACGTAGTCTCTGCCTTTTAAAAGCAAAGACTTGCAAGCTGACCTTCTCAATTTCAGGAAACAGACTATATATGTTTAATTTTCAAAATTATTTACAGATTTTAGCCACAGTATCTGCTAACAAAAAATAAATAAAATAAATTTTTAACCAATAAAAAAAGAGAAAAATTGACGAAAAAATTAAAAAATAGGATTTTTCATGCATTAGCATTGTGTAATGTCGATCGACATTAATGATGTCGATCTTCAAAAATTATTATTATTATTATTATTTTAACTTTTAATTGCCAAAATGACCCCTGAAAGCTTATTTTTTGCAATCAAAGCCTAAAAATATTGCAATTTAGTCCCTAAAGTCCAGAAAACTAACAACCGAGTTCAATTTTTGAATAAATTTCATCATAGGGGCTTACATCATAATTGTGCACAATTGCATCATAAAATTGGGTGTTTACAATGTAGTTTTAGGGTATGATCCTTAAAAGGACATTGGGGCTAAAAAGTCAATTTCCTTTATGGCTAACAGCTCAACCTGAGTATACCAAATTGCAATAAGAAAACTTGGATCCATATTCAAACAAAAGTAATGGAGATATTTTCCACTTTATATATTCCCTCCTTTTTGATGTCTCATTTCTTTCTCTCTTGTTCTTTATTTTCTTTCCTTTTCATTTCCTTTCTTTGCATTGATTTTCATTTCTTAATTTCTTGATCATTTGACGTTTGATTTGCAATCCGTTAGATCCCATGGCCTCCTTACAACACAGACAACATGGGAGAGTAGAGATTTTAGAAAATAAAAGGATTTTGCCTCCTTGTTTTCCTTAGATTGATCTTGGACTTCGAGAGGGCTCAACTATTTTTCCTTTAACTCATTTACATACCTACAAGTGCAGAGATGTGGGTAATAAGGTAACATTTTATCGTTTTTATTTATTTCTACAAAAATATTACCTGCACAATTAGTAGTCAGAGTCAGTTCTAGAGTAGAAATTAACATGCATATTAATTAGATTAAATAAGAAATTAATTAAAAATGCATGATGAAGTTAAAATTAAATTCCAAAAATGTGAAATTCAGCCTTTGGGTAGCCTGTATGACTAATCAGATGTCTATAATTCCGATCAAAATTTTAAATTTTTGATTAGCTCAGATAATTTCGATTGACTTAGTGGATTGTTGCTCGACAATCCGAAATGCCGATCGACATTCTAGATTACCGGTCGACAATCTACATTATCGATCAACATTTTTTATTTTCAATTTTTTTTGAAAGAAAGGGATTAATTGATCAATTAATTAATCAACTATTCAATTCTTTCAAGTTAAATTTTTTATTAATTAATTTTTCAATTAGTTAATTATTATTTTGAAATTTAACCAATGTCCGATGAAATTCATGGGCTATTTTCACATAGCCCAAGAATTGTTTCATGAGCTGCCAGATAACGTAGCATTGCTGATATGGGCTTTTGAGTTCAAACATTTCATTATTGTACTTCCAACTGCTCGAGGCCAATCTGACCGTTACTCTTTGTTTGCTTTGATCGAGCGATGGATGGGTACTACCCACACATTTCATACTCGTGTGGGTGAGCTAACCATTTTGCCTATGAGCTTCTCTGCTATCACCGGGATTGTCTTTAGAGGGACCCCAGTTACATTTGATGTTAGCTACTGCAATCTTCATAAGCATGCACAGAGTCAGTATATGCAAAATTTGATTGAGTTCTCCCTGACATGGAAGAGTTAGAAGAATATTCTTCTTTCATTGTTAGTTAAGGGATTCAAATGCCTTCCTACCACCACTCTTTGTTAGCTTGCCCATAAGGTGAGGTGTTTCCTTTTGATAATGTTAGGAATGACCCTCTTTTGCGAGACCGGTCATGAGGTCTGTATTGCTCTGCTCGGCCCTTTTCATGACTTGGATTAAGTTGTCACACTTGATTGGGGATCTGCTGTACTTGCTTACCTTTACTATAGACTAGACACTATCTGTAGAGGTGTTGTCATGATGTATGGCTTTTGACACATCTTGCATGTACGTTCTCCTTTCTTTAGTCTTTATTGTCTTACTTTCCTTTACCTTTTACTGATATGCTCTCTCTCTTTCAGATCTAGAGAATAGAGATCAGGTTGATTCAAGGCTTCAATGCTATTAGCTTTAATAGGAGATTTCCTCTAATGATGAGATGGGGTTCTTCCCATTTTGCCAGTAATAGGAACACTTTGCAGATATATCGTGACCAGTTGAACACCATTGAATAACACCTAGTAAGGAAAATAAAATTATTAGTATCTTGTAATTTAATGTGAGTTAAACTTAATTGATCTAAATTACAGATAAACTTTGATTAGCTAGAAGGTGATGATGACATCCAACGATATGATTTCATGGCCGCTACTATACGCCTTGAGCCTATGAGGGTTCTACTCTCAGGATATGACTATTTAATGTGGTATTTAGGGGGAGCGAGTGTATTGCTAATCTTCTGAGCCTTCTCGATGTCGCATTCCATCTGATATCCCTTCCTCTATGCTCTGCAGCTCACATCTGACAGGTTCAAAGTTGAGAGATGAACTACAGGGATATACTGCCTCAGATTTTCTTAAGCGTTCTCAACATTATCAGTAGTTCATTTGTGAGAGCCTCTTAGAGCATATTCCCATTGACGATGCTGAGGTAATTTCTTATTATTTTAGCTTCTTTCTTTGGAACATATGAATCACTTATTCTTTTTACAGTTTGAAGAGGTTCGCTCTTTTGTTGATGAGGTGATAGAGGAAGAGACTGATATTACTCTGGAGACTAAGGTTGGTCCCAATATTGAGAGGCCTGAGCCTAGACCTAGCCCTACACATCATACTCAGCATGTTAGGACTAGTTGTGATGGTGCTTTTGTGAGCGTTACCCTTGGTGATATCTTTCTTATGGATAGGTCTATGTTCTACTGGGCTCCTACTATTTAGCCTCCAGTTGAGCAACAGATGCATTTTAGTGATGCTCAGTTTTCTATCTTTTCTCTAGTAGATGCTTCTCATGTAAGTCTTTCTGACTTATTCCTTACATGATATATACACTTGACACTAATTTTAGTAAATTTACAAAATAGGCTCCTCATACATAGGCAGAGTACTTGTATGGACTTGCCTTATCTCAGAAGTTATTCACTATGTAGGTCATAGATAGTTGGAGGGTAATTATATGTATAATGAAGATGCAAATGTATGCATGCTATGCATGAAATGTACATGATGTGTTTCCTATATTTACAGAGCTACTCGAGGGGTTTGGAATGTGAGATCGAGATGCTTCACCGATAGCTTACAGGTTCAGGCATTGACCTTTATAGTGTGGGACTTCCTCCCTTAGACCTTTGGACACTTGTCATTATGATGATTCAACCAGTGGATGGAGCTCAGGGCCAGATTCTAGAGCTTAGGATGACTAATCTAGGCTATTTGCATTCAGACTGTTCCTACTGTACTATCATATTTTGAACTCTATTCATGTGTACTGTGTTGAACTATTTTGTTCTTCCCTAAATCAGACCTAGATAAATGAAGGGTTTTTTTTAAATGCCTTACCTTTTGTCCAAGCTGCCCTTTCGGGTTTTCAACTTAGTAGGCTTGCCCTAACTTTTGCCTAAGTTGCCCTTTTGGGTTTTCAACTCAACAGGCTTTTATTTTTTTTGGTTTGTTTCTCACATAGATCTGACTACAGGAAGAGTTAAGCTTTCTTGCTATTTCTATTAATCATATAGGACTTGGATTATGTCACAAATGGCAGAGCCATTGGGATTTTCTATATGCAAGGGGACTTAGGCTTTACACAATGAGTCGTAAAAGAAGAAACAAAGATATCACTAGGAAATGATCTCATAAAACTAATTTTAAGCTTTCATGTTTTGTTTTCCTTTCTAGTATTTATGCATTATAAATAAGATAGAAAATGCAATGTTAAAACAAAAATTCAATTTCAATATGATTCATTAGTTAGGGCCAAAATGATTACATTTATTACATCATATTATATAACTCATATTATTAGCTAGTCCTTTCAAATTTTCTAACTGAATATTTTTCTCTCACTAATTTATTTGACCTACTTTTTGGCTAACTAGTCCTTTATAGGTTTTCTAGCTAGCGGAACCATTTCTTTATTTTTATTCCCTAATTTTTGCCTACCAGCCCTTTATGGGTTTTCTCAACAGCGAGAATGTCCTAACTTTTGCCTGACTAGCCTTTTTAAGTTTTCTAATCAACGGACTTTATTTTCTTTATACTACTTTTATTTTATTTTTTACAGGTAGTATTTCTTGAGGTGATCCAAGTTAACATGCTCTATGAATTCATTTCCTTCCATATTTGATATCTTTATAGCTCTTTTAGGTAGAACTAATTTAACTAAATATGGTCCTTCCCAGTTTTTTAACACCATGTCCCCAACTTTTATCTTTCTAGGCTTAACCTTTTTGTAGAATGATCTTGCTATTCTCCTTTGATATATCTGAGTGTGAAATAAAGCATTCATCCTTTTCTCATCTAGAGATACAAGGTGATCATATCTCTTTTATGCCCATTCACTCTCAAGAGTTTTAGCTTCCATGACAACTCTCAAGGATTTGATCTCTGTTTCTATAGGCAAGACTACTTCATAACCATACACTAAGGAGAACGGAGTTTGGCTTGTGGTAGTTCTAGCTATAGTCCTATATCCCCATAAAGAAAAAGGAAGAAACTCAGACCAATCTTTACAAGTCTTGACCATTTTAGAGAGGATTTTCTTGACATTTTTGTTAGCTGCTTCTACCGCTCCATTGGCTTGAGGACGATATGGTAAAGACTTATGATGTTTGATCCTGTACTTCTACAATAATTCCTCTATTTTTGCCTAAAATTGGACACCATTATCTATTATAATGTGATATGGAACCCCATACCTATAGATAAGGCTTTTCTCAATAAACTATGCCATATGTTTTGCTTTCATGGCATTGAAGGATTCAGCCTCTACCTATATAGAGAAGTAATCTATTGCCACAACTATGTACTTATGCCCATTTGATGTTATCGGCCTTATTTCTCTTATAATATCAATCCTCCATGCTATAAAGGGTCAAGGTAATGATAAACTATTTAGCACTGTAGGAGGTAAATGGTTAAGATTCCTATAAATTTGATACTGATGACATTGCCTCACTGTTATGATGTAATCCTTTTCCATACTTATCCAATAATACCCTTGCCTGAGTATCTTCTTAGCTAGGATCATCCCATTCATGTGAGAACCAGAAGCTCCTAAATGAATCTCTTTCATCACCTCTTCAGCTTTATCTTTCTTAAGACATCTAAGCTGCATACCACTCAACATTCTCTTGTACAATACTCCATTATGACTTACATAGTTGCGTGCAAGAACACAAGGAGCATATCTCTCTTTTAAGGTTGCTTCATCAGGATACTTCCTTTCTTCGATAAACCTTTGAATATCATAAAACCACTATTTTTTAAACACTTATAATTTGCTCTCCCCCATAACATGGAGATCTTTATTTCATGATTACCAAAGGCTTTATAGTTAATCCCATCACACTATCCCACATTGAACAGAGTGTTGCCAACGCATTTGCCATCTGATTATCATCTCTTGACAAATGGATAAAGAGACATTTATTGAAGTTCTTCACTAAAGCTTTCAAATAGCAGATGTATGGTCTTAGCTTTTCTTCTTTCACTTCCTATTCTTCATTAGTCTGGCTAACAACCAATATGGAATCCCCATAAACCAATGATTCCTTTGCCCCACCTACTAAAGTTACTTCAATCCTGTAGATGCATGCTTCGTACTCGGCCATATTATTCATCACCTTGAAATCTAATTTCTTAGCGATCAGTATGGTTTCTCCTTCTAGCATAATAAGAATTGTTCATAATCCAGCTCTTTTGTTGTTTATAGCCCCATCGATGTAGAGCTTTCACTCTTGATGCTCTATGACTATCAGGTTCTGATCCAAAAACTCTAAGTTCCACTATTCATCACCTTCGACTGCATTCTGAGCTAGGAATTCTGCTACTGCCCTTCCTTTGATGAATTTCATGGTGATGTACTCTATATCAAACTCAGTTAGGAGTACTAGCCATCGAGACATCCTTCCAATCAAAGCAGGCACTTGAAATAAGTACCTTAAAGGAACTATCTTTGAAATAGCTTGAACCTTATAGGACTAAAAATAATGCCTCAATTTCATTGTTGCCCAGATTATGATCAAACATGCCTTCTCTACCAAGTCATAATTTTCCACATATGGTAGGAACTTTTTATTGAGATAATACACTGCATGCTCTATCCCCTATGGTCCTTCTTGTGCTAGCATTGCCCCCATTTCATTTTCCTCTAAGGCTAGGTATAAGATCAACGGGTTACCTTGCCTCGGTGGCTTTAGTACAAGTGGATTGGTGAGATATTCTTGAATCGTTTTAAATGCCTTCTAACAATCATCATTCCATTTAACTAGCTGGTTTTTTCTCAAGATTTTGAAAATAGGGTCATAAATATTAGTAAGTTTTGCGATAAACCTACTAATAAAATGTAACCTATTAATAAACTCTCTCACTTCTTTTTCTGTCTTCAGTGTTGGCATTTCCTGAATAGCTTGCACTTTATCTGGATTCACTTCAATTCCTCAGCTGCTAACTATATGCCCTAATAATTTTCCTGAAATAACCCCAAAAATGCACTTATTTCAGTTAAGCCTCATATTGTACCTCTCAATTCAATTCAAGAACTTATCCAGAGCTTTAAAGTGTCCCTCTCTTATTTTTGACTTAACCATCATATTGTCCACATATACCTCCACTTCCTTATGCATCATGATATCGAAAAGAGCGGTGGCTACCCTTTAATATATTGCACCAACATTTTTTAACCTGAAAGGCATAACCTTATAGCAATATGTCCCCCATTCTATGATGAAAGCTATTTTGATCTTATCCATAACTGCCATCACTATATGATTGTACCTAGAGAATCAATCCATGAAGGAGTACATCACACTTGACGCTGCATTATCCACTATTACATCAATATAAGGTAACGGGAAGTCATCCTTCGGACATGCTTTATTTAGATCCTTGAAATCTACACACATACGTACTTTACCATCTTTCTTAGGTACCGACACTATATTTGCTAACCATTAAGGATAATCTACTACTTCTAGAAAGTTAGCCTAAATTTGTTTAGTAATTTCCTCTTTTATCTTTTTAGTCCACTATGGTCTTAGCCTGCGTAGTTTTTATTTGAGAGGTTTAATTTATGGATGAATAGGAATATGATGCTCTGCAATTTCCTTATCTAAACCTGGCATGTCTTCATAGGTCCAAGCAAATACTACCTTTCTTTTTATTAATATTTCCTCAAAACTTTTCCTCTCTTTAGGAGTTACCTTATGTGATATATAAATGTTCTTTGGATTATCATTTGTGCCCATGTTCAATGAATCAAATTGAATTGAATTAGTGTCAAACATGCATGAACGATCAAAGTTATAATGCACAGAACTATTAGGATGCACATCACATAAGTAAGCAAAACCAACATTCATATTATTGACCATGGAAAAAATAGAGTTTTCATCCTCAAATAGACTGAATGTTATTACATCAGTTTCATCATAAAAAAATCAATAAAGCTATCATTAATGACAGTGGCTAAATCCTGGGGTGGCTCCTCTTTAGGTGGCAGACATAATAGCTCTTCAACATCAATATTGCCCATCCTCTTAGTTGCCAGTTTCATCACTTCCTCTTTATTATCATTCACCAAGTTCTCCACAATCTACTCCTTGATGATCTCAAATCTAGGAACATCTCTTCCAATAATATTGATCGATTCCTTAGCTCCTAAATAGCATTTGCCTTTCCCTAGCATGATGAAATTCTCACTTATCATCCTAATTTTCTTTGAGAGCTTCCTTTGTTTAGCATTAAACCTCTTCCTTGATCTTCTACTTATGAGCTTTGTTTCTTCAACGTAACCTAAACTAGTTGTGTTACCTTAACTTTTGAACTCTAGGAGACTAGGGCTTCCTTGGTCATTCTTCCTCAGTCCTTGCCCAAGTCAGTAATTCATACTCTCCATTATTTTTGCTACTCTCAAATCCATTTCAGTTCCATCAAATATCCCAACAATCTAGAAACTAGGGGGTGCACATATTTGCTTATATTTATCCAATATGGCTGCCGCAGTAGCATTGGTCCCAACTTCTATAGTCACAACCTCTCCTTTATGAGGGAATGTTATCTTTTGATGCATAGTTGAGGATACCCCTCCCAAAGCATGGAACCATGGCCTTCCTAATAACAAGGCATAAGTGAATGGAATATCCAATATAGTAAACTCAATAGTTGATTCCACAGGTCCTATTTTAACTCGAGCTTGGAATGTCCTTTCCACATTCCTAGTGTTGTCATCATAAGCTCTAATTATGAGGTTTGAATTTTTTAAGTCTTTAGCTTTCAAACCTAAGCTAGGTAGGATTTTCAAAGGACATACATTAATAGTAGAACAATCATCAACCATAGCAAAATTGGTTCTTTTCCCCCTCACCTCAGTTAGGATAAACAATGCCTTATTATGGTTTCTTCCTTCCAAAGGCAGGTCATCATCTGAGAATGTTATCAACCTATGTTTCTTTTATATAACCTTTACTACCATGGCCTCAGGTGTGGCTACTGTTTCCATATTCATGTTTGACAAAGCTTTGACAAGAGATCTTTTATGGTTGCATGAATGCATTAGTAGTTCCCAAATGCTGACATTTTCCTTAACCTTCTTTAACTATTCCAGAATTAGATCCTCTTTCTAATCTTTCGCTATTTCTTTATCTTCTATTTCTTCTTTTTCTATGACTCTCTTAGTTTTCTTTTTAATTGCTTTGTAATTCTTTCTACTTCTAGTGACATGATTCACCTTAGGATCATCGCTCCAAATATCGAGACCACCCAAACTTTCTTTATCAGAGTCATACCAGATGTTAATAACTCCAATGATTCAATCTCTTTTCCTATCTTTCCACACTTCCATTGTGCATGTTTCTTTCCTTTTCAACTCTTCCATATTGAGCTTGCCTAAGTATTGGTTCAACAGATCTTTAACTCCTTCTTGAGACTGTTCATGAGCTAAAGGTTCATCTTTAAACTCATCACCCCATCTTGTAGGCATAATTTCTTCGATGAGTATGTCAAATGAAGTGGGCTTAGAGTAAAATACTCTGTAATCTAACTTGCCTGAAGGTTGTCCTAACAGATCTTTAACTCCTCTTTGTGGCTATCCAAGGGATTCTCTATTGGCTAAAGGGTTTAGGTTTTTAAAGGAGTTTAGCACTTCTTCTTCACTAACCCTGAATTGATCATCATAGTGGTTGGTGGTGGAACATTTTGATAGTCTAGGAAAGGGTTATTTCTAGTGTTTGGGTTAAAGTAGGACTTTTTAAGGTGTGATTTTTTCATAATCTATTAGGTTTTGGATCTCATGTTTTAGGTAGATACAATTGTTTATAGAATGGCCAACAGCTTGGTGGAATTTGCAGTAATTATTAGGGTAAAAAATGAGGACATTTGGGTTTAGTGGCTTAGAAAAGATTAAGTGTTGAAGTAGGCCTTTTTGGATTAATCATTCTAGGACTTTGGAGAGTGGTTGGTTAAAGTTGGAGAATCTTCGAGGTTACTGAACTATGTGCATCTCTATAACTCGGCTAGTACTTCCTTGTTATATGCCCCTAATTAGGTAATTTCATGTTCTGGTACTTCTAGCATTTCTCCTTTTCTCACTCTCAATCTCTTTGGCTTGCAGACCATCATCATACAAGTCTATGAATGTTTTGGGGTTCATCATCTGCAAACTCTTGACTAGATTAGGTGATACATTATGAACTATCGTCCTAACCTGATCCTTCTCAACTAGCTTATTCTTCATTAGTCCTACCTTGTTCATGAACCAGGTAAGGAAATCAGAGAAGGATTCATTAGGTTTCTACTTTATCAGTTCTAAGTCTCTGATAGACACTTCCAGTCCAGTACTATAATCATATTATTTCAAAAAAGCAGTACATAATTCCTTCTAATCAACCCAGACTAATTTTTCTAGTCCATGATACTAGTTTACAACCATTCCCTCTAGAGATAGCATAAATTGCCTAGCAACTACTGTTAATGGTGCCTTAGTAGTGCTCATGCTTGTTGTATATTAACTCAAATGAATCATTGGATCTCCTCTCCCATTAAATTTTTGTAGTTAAGGCATCTTGAATTTTTCAGGTAGCTTATCTCCCTCCATTTGTAGCATGTCATCAAAGTCGAATGAGTACCCCATTCCTTATCCTCTAATCAGATCTTCCATCTTAGACATTTTCTGAGTTAGTGCTTGCATCTGCTTGGACTTATGATCTTGGACCAATTTAAGTGATTCTCTCTTTACCTTCTCTACCATGTAGTTCTCGACGTCCTCAAGTCTCATATTAGTAGCAGGTATATTTCTAGCAATAGGTTACCTACCAACATTATTAGTAATAGGTGGAGTGTAAACAATAGGCAAAGGAGTTCTAGCAACAGGTGGAGCTCCTACAGTAGGTGTTTGTTCAATAGTAATAGCAGGTGGTAGTACGACAGTAGGTTGCATTAGTCCGGCTAGAGCTTGCCTCAATTCATCTTGCATTATAGCTCTCATGTTATCCATCAAAGCTCCTTTAATTTCCTCTAGGATCCACATCTCCAGTTATTGTTCCATTTATGTTGGTTCAGTCTGAGTCAGTTCAACTACTAGGTAAAGTGGGTTGATAAGACTCTTCTCCAGTTCTTGAAGGATCTCTTGAGCTATTGACTTAGGGCTTAGATCTGCTTTGGTTAATCTGCCACCTTTCCATCCCTAGATACTAGAAGACCCAGATGAATCTATGATGGCTACAAAACAAGGTGTTAGTATGATGTATGGAATGTATGTATGTATAATGCACATGCTATGCAACAAGTAGCAAGTATCAATCAAGTGTACATCATACATCCTTCCAACCTTATTCCTCCCACATATGTGTTCAATGGCGAGTCTCTTATTATATTTTTTTTTATCTTGGCCTTAGTATTAATAAGGGATATCAAGAATCGATGTGCATGCCAAATCTCTCTCAAAGTAGTAAAGCATAAAAATAAAATTTCTAGATAAAAAGGTCTAGCCAATCTTCATTATTGCAAGGGGCTTCAAAAGTATGGGCTTGGGCTTCTATAGATAGAAATACCTCATGGTAATAAGCATAGAAATAATATTTCTAAGTATAAAGGTCTAGCCCAATCTTTATTGGCCTAAGTGGGCTTCAAAAGTATGGGCCTGGGCTTTTATAAATAGAAATACCTAATGGTAATAAGCATAGAAACAACATTTCTAAGTATAAAGGTCTAGCCTAATCTTTATTAGCCCAAGTGGGCTTTAAAAGTATGGGCTTGAGCTTTTATAGATAGAAATATCTCATGGAAAAAATCATACAAATAATTTGGGTAGATCTTAGGGGAAGTAATTAAGCCATTATATGTGGTTAGAGTCTGATGAAAAGGTCAAGGTTCCTTTATCAAGATGCCCTTAATTATGGACATTGAGTTACATGCCAAGGTTAGAGGGGCCTAGCATCCTTTACTAACTCGAGAGAAGATTACCCTCCTTTAGGACTTAGGTTACAGACTTTAGTCAGATGAGCTCGGTAATCTCTCTTGAACTGAGTTAAGGCTAAGAGTGATGGTTAGCCAGTTTACAACTCCATAAAGCTAGTGGAATCATGGAATCATAAATCAACACCATCAGTTTAATAAGGACATGTAGAATGAATGAAAGAATGAAATAATAATCAATAAAATAATTTTAAGGAACACAAGTAGAATCAGTATCTCTTATCCTAAATGGAGTCACCACTTTAAATGGTGGGGTTTAGCGTGCGCTCAAGATTTTAGCAATCATGACACTATTTAGGCTCAGAGCCTTAGGTAACACACTACTATACCACAAAGTCATAGAGTGGAGAAGAGGAGTCGCCACCCAGGGTAATAATTGGGACAATTCGATTGGTGGTACTCGATTCTCTAAAAGAAAGTTATCACCACAACCAAGAGATTCTGGGAATGGAATACTAACTTCTTTTAATCTCGTGTTCATTTAGAATTACTTTATAAATTATTACTTCATTCTCTAATTACATGTAGTTTTATTAAACCCTATTTGAACATCCATCTAACCCTAAGGCATCTAGTCAAGAAAATCACACATAAAAATGCATTTAAGTGCATCATCCCTAAGTCTAAACTAGGTTAGTTTTATTGAAAGTTAGCTAGATTTATAATTTTTATTTACAAATAAAAATGGACTAAAGGTGGACCTACATTGTTATTAGTTAGTGAGCTTAAGTCTATTGATTTCAATTATCTACAAATAGGCCTAAATCTACAAAATTTAAAGAAATTGGATTTTATAAGTCAGCCTAAGTCTATTTGTTTTAAAATGGAAAGTGGGCCTAAGTTTATTTAATTTTTTAAAAAGAAATGAAATTAGATGGGCTGAGCTAAGTCTAAATTAATTTTAGTTAATCTAAAAATGAGCCTAAGTCTAAATTAACCTAATGGGCCTAAATTGATTTTAATTAATTAAAATATACCTTCTTAAGTCTATTTTATTTAGTGGGTTTGAACCAATCGTGGGCTTGGGGCCCAAAGAAATAAAAGATCTACAAACAAAATGCAAACAAAAATAATAACAAAATTATATCAAACATAAGATTTATATGATTTTACTAAAAACCCTAAATCAATTTACATGCAACCCTAAATTAATCCACACCCATCATTGATTTTAATTGATTTTTACCCAATTGAACCTAAATTATTAATTCATTTTAAAAGCAGAAAAGTAAAATTTTACTATTGCCACTACTAGAGTTATTACAATATTCTATGTACTAGAAATTAAAATTAATTACAAACCTAAATTAAGTAACACACAAAACATATAAAAAATAATAAATACAGAAACATCAAACCTTAAAATCTAATAATAGTTTAGAATCCATGGCATTCCATGGACCTTCTGTTTGATTTCTAGATATCTGGTAGTGACCTCATCAATCCCCAATTGGATTCCAAAAGGAAAAAAAATCATAGAAATCACATAATCCAAATAAGTAAAATAACAAAATAAAAATTAACGGAGATTAAATTAAAAAGAAAATTAAATAACAATTAAAGGAAATTAAATTAAAAAGAAAATCAAAAGACAAGAGAAAATGGAAATAAGATGTTGTGCATATGCTCTTGGATGACCCCTCATATTGGGATTGTCATCATTTTTAAACCTGTTGTTTGATTCTATACAAGGACTGATTGCATTCAAAGACACAAATCATTCTTTTCAAAGCCTTTAAAGAATAGTATCAAGAAACTAGGGTTTCGAGAAATAAAAGAAATCAAGATTTTAAGTGTTATGCAAGTTTTCTTCTTAGTAGCGTCTCTGGTTTTTCACAATTCTAGGGTTTTTGCATAGTAAGGTTTTTTTTTCTTTCACACCATCCTCCCCCTCACTCACGCAGTCTTTGCCTTTTAAAAGTTGAGACTTGCGAGCTGACCTTCCTCAATTCCAGGAAATAGACTTTATCTATTTAATTTTTAAAATTTTTTATGCATTTTGACCATGTTATCTGGTAAAAAAAATAAAAAAAATAAATTTTTAACCAATCAAAAAAGAGAAAAATTGATGAAAAAAATTGAAAAATAGGATTTTTCAAGCATTAGCATTAATGATGCCGATCTTTAAAAATATTATTATTATTATTATCATTATTATTATTATTATTATTATTATTATTATTATTATAACTTTTAATTACCAAAAGACCCCTGAAAACTTATTTTTTATAATCAAATCCTAAAAACGTTGCAATATAGTCCCTCAAGTCCAGAAAACCGATAACCGAGTTCAATTTTTGAATAAATTTCATCATAGGGGCTTACATTGCAATTGTGCATAATTGCATTTTGAAATTGGTACTTATAGTTGCTCTTTTTTTTTTTATCACTGTTTGCTTGACAAATTGCAGCAAAGCAACAGAAGCACACAATTTTGATAGAAAGAAATTAGGACACTTAATTTTATCCTAATTGACAGATCGATGCTCAAATTACTATGCGATTTTAAGCAAGATGTAATGTTTAACAAGTTTCATTATATTTCCTGTGGAATGTCTAGTGAACTTTATGCAAATGAGTTTTGCTATATTCCTTATGGGATGTTTAGCGATGATGAATTTCGTTAAATTCCTTGTGGGACATCTAATGAACATATGATTTAAAAATATATTATAGTTCATGTGGAACGTCTAGTAATGATGAATTTTATTATATTCCTTGTGGGATGTCTAATGAACATATGATTTAAAAATATGCTATAATTCTTGTGGAACGTCTAGCAATGATGAATTTTGTTATATTCCCTATGGGATGTCTAATGAGCATATGATTTGAAAATATGCTATAGTTCATGTAGAACGTCTAGCAATGATGAATTTTGTTATATTCCCTGCAAGACGTCTAACAATGTACACTATATTCCTTATAGGATGTCTAGTGAACTTGAAATTTTATTATATTCCTTATAGGACATCTAATGAAATGTATAAAATGAAGCTTGCTATATTCCCTGTGGGATGTCTATAAAAAATGATGAAAAGCGTGCTAGAGTTCCTGTGGAATGTCTAGCGATTTAAAATTCACTATATTCCATGTGGGATGTTTAGCGACATCACCATAACTATCATGTAGTGTCTGGTGGTAAAAATTTGAAAAAAGGTCATGTTATAATCGCTATTGAAGCATATAACATATGGAATTTGAAATTCATGTTATGACTGTTATGCAGCACATAACATGATAATTTTGAAAATTTGTGTTTTCGCTACTGTGTAATATGAAATGAATTTTGACATTTGATTGAAATGATGTATATAGAAATGCAAAATTGAATTTTGTGATTTTTTTTGTATTTTGTACTTGACAAAGAATTCAAATTCATAGAATGGTTGTAGATTAATAATTTAGTGAATTATTAATTTGATGAAATGAATTTCATGATTTAATCAGGAATGAATTCCTAATCAGAATGCAATCATGGACCAAATTGCAATAAGAAAACTTGGATCCATATGAAAACAAAAGTAATGGATCAAAGTGGATATTTTCCACTTTATATATTCCCTCCTTTTTGCATGTCTCATTTCATTCTCTCTTTTTCTTCATTTTCTTTCCTTTTTATTTCATTTATTTGCATTGATTTTCATTTCTTGATTTCTTGATCATCTGACGTCTAATTTGCAATCTGTCAGATCCTATGGCCTCCTTGCAACACAGAAAACATGGGAGAGTAGAGATTTCAGAAAATTAGAGGATTCTGCCTCCTTTTTTTTCCTCAGAATGATCTTGGACATTGAGAGGGCTTAACTACTTTTCCTTTGACTCATTTACATACCTACATGTGCAGAGATGTGGGTAATGAGGTAAGATTTTACTGCTTTTGTTTATTTATGCAAAAATATTACCTGCACAATTAGTAATCAGAGAAAATTTTAGAGTAGAAATTAACATGCATGTTAAGTAGATTAATTGAGAAATTAACTAAAAATGCATGATAAAATTAAAATTAAATTTTGAGAATGTGAAATTCAGCTTTATATGTAGCATGTATGACTAATCAAATGTTTGGAATTCCGATCAAAATTTTAGATTTCCAATCAGCTCGAACAATGTCGATTGGCTTAATGGAATGCTAGTTGGTAATCCAGAATGCCGATCGGCAATTCAGAATGCCGATCGACAGTCTAGATTGTCAGTCGGTAATCTACATTACCGATCAATATTTTTTATTTTTAATTTTTTTGAAAGAAAAGGATTAATTAATCAATTAATTAATCAACTATTCAATTCTTTTGATTCAAATTTTTGATTAATTAATTAATTATTATTTTGAAATTTAACTAGCGTGCGATGAAATTCACGGGCTGTTTTCACATAGCTTGAGAATTATTTCACGAGCTACCAAATAACGTAGCATAGTTGATATGGGCTTTCAGGTTCAGACATTTCATTGCTATACTTTCGACTGCTCGAGATTGGTCCAAACATTACTCTCTGTTTGCTTTGATTAAGAGATGGATGTGTTAGTATAAGGTATGCCCTAGTGGCATTCTTGTAATTATTTAGACATTGTATATAATCCCTGTGGCAATAAAATATTCTTTTAAATAAATATGTTATTTTTTTGAGTATTTATCCTTTAGTATTATGTTGAATAAATTTATTATCAAAGAGTTGATAATATGAGTTACATATTTATTCAGTACATTTACTATAAATTGTTCATAGTCAATTAATTAATATTTGGATAATATTAATTAGACTATCACCTCTGTCTATTTTCCTTGATTAGTGTGAGAAACTAATAGTGGGAGGTAGTGAAACTCATGCTACTTGATATGGGTAATCAGAATAGACATGTGGATACTCATTGGATGGGTTAATTGAACAGTGACATTAGTATTGTGATTGCAAGGATATTCATATATAATCAACAATCACAATCTAGATTATAATGGTGCATATAGTCCTTTGACTTGAGGTGACATAGTCATCCACATTTAGGTGGTTAGAGTTTGTTACCGCTTACATACTTGTGTTAATCATCACATGGGTATATGGTGTGTGGTGGCTCTAATTAGTTAAATGTAGGGATGAATGTTTAACCAAGATGGGATTCATTACTTGGTGTGAACCGAGATAGATCCTATGTTATCTAAGTTTATTCTTGATGAATAAATTCCTAGCCAGGATAAATACAACACAGTCTGAAAAAGAGTTTCAGTACTATAAAGAGTTCTAGTATTTGTTGTATTTTATCAAGAATTAAAACTTAAGATGAGGTCATATAATAAAGCTATTAGAGTTTGATAATACCTTGACTGTAGGCTATATTGGGATCTTTAATGAAAGGAATTTAGTGCACGGTAATTATGATAAGATTCGTGTGAATCATAATATGCATTCATTTCTAATTGGATAGCTATGATATCGACACTAGGGGTCACTCATAGCTTATGAGAACTAAATGTGAATAACTAGGATTTTCACATTTAGAATTGAAAAGAGTTTCAAATAATATTAAATGTTAATATTATATTTTCTCATTGCCATTTAGACATGAACCTAGTAAGTCACACCTTAAAGAGTTTTATTTATTCACTATAGTATTAATCTAATTATTGATTAAAAGAGTTTAATCAATTAATCAAGATTAATAGAATTAGATTTATGTTTTGAACAATGATTCTAGTATATCATGAAATCTAATTCAAATAAGAGTATTATTTATTAATTAATATTTAATTAATATTTGATATTAATTAATATATATTAAATTAATATATATATATATATATATATATATATATATATATATATATATATATATATATATATATATATATATATATATATATATATATATGTTGTTATTTATTTATGGACTTATGTTAATGGTCCAAATTGGTTTGGACATAAGCCAAAATTCGTTTTGGACCTAAGATTAATTAAAGTCCATATCTATGTATATGTATAATTTAATATGTAAATTAATACATTTGATGTATACTTTACATACAAATTTATACATTAATATGTGAAGGTGGCAAGCTTAATTATTTAATTAAGCAAGGTGTCATAGTAATTAAGTGGATATTTCTAAATTATGCCTAAGGTGTCATTTTTAATCATTTAGATGGTTAGGTGTATACCTAAGGTGGCATACTTAATAATCACTTAATTAATTAATTCATACTTTTCCTTAGTGGAAAATTACTACACATAGATCTTTGAAATATCTAAGGCAAGTCAAGAGACTTAGTAAGTGATAGGAGAGGAAAGATAATGCTTAAGTGAGTTTTTGCTTAAAGAGTTAAGTAAAAATCACTAAGTGATTTTAGTTATGATAAGATCATAAACCAAAAATAAACACAACATATACTAAACATATACTCTATACTTGTGCTCTTAATTAAATTAGTACAAGTTACTAAGTTTAATTAACACAAGTAAGTGATAGATAAGGCTTTGGTGTTTCAAACTAGAGGCCTTACATTTGGAGGGCTAAGCATTTGATTCAAGGAATTAAATACAAGGAATACTAAGCTCTACAACAAGTAAGTTTACAAACTTATAATTAATTAATTATTTATTTGTATATTGCTTAATTTATTTAGTTGTGTATTTCAATGCAATTTGAATCCTGGGCAAATGAAATTCTTCATTTTGTGAAGGGTTATGATGAGCAAATTTTTGAAATTTACTCTATTTAAACTTGTGCTTACAACACATGTATTTATGTCTAAATACCATAACTGATTTCTAACAGGATGGACACTACCCATACATTTCACACTCGTGTAGGTGAGCTGACCATTTTGCCTATGAGCTTCTCTGCTATCACTGAGATTGCCTTTAAAAGGACCCTAGTTACCTTTAACGTCAGCTACTACAATCTTCCTAAGCATGCATGAAGTCAGTATATGCGAGATTTGATCGGGTTCGCTATGACATGAAAGAGTCGAAAGAATGTTCTTCTTTCATCATTAGTTGAAGGATTCAAACACCTTCCTACCACCACTCCTGGTCAAATTTATTTTTTTTAAAAAATGAAATTAGATGGGCTGATTTAAGTCTAAATTAATTTCAGTTAATCTAAAAATGTGCTTAAGTCTAAATTAACCTAATGGGCCTAAATTGATTTTAATTAATTAACATAAACCATTTTAAGCCTATTTTATTTAGTGGGTTTGAACCTATCATGAGGTTAGGCCCAACGAACTAAAAAGATCTAAAAATAAAACCTAAACAAAAATTATAACAAAATCATATCAAACACAAAATTTATGTGACTTTCTAAAAACCTTAAATCAATTTACATGCAAGCCTAAATTAATCTACACCCATCATTGATTTTAATTGATTTTTAACCAATTGAACCTAAATTACTAATTCATTTTAAAAAAAGTAAAATTTTACTATTGCCACTACTAGAGTTATTACAATATTCTACGTACTAAAAATTAAAATTAATTACAAACCTAAATTAATTAACACACAAAACACAGAAAAAATAATAAATGCATAAACATCAAACCTTAAAATCTAATCACAGTTTAGAATCCATGTCATTCCATGGATCTTCTATTTGATTTTTGGATATCTAACAGTGACCATCAATCCCCAATTGGATTCCAAAAGGAGAACAAAAAAAAAAGCACATTAGCCAAATGAGTAAAATAACAAAATAACAATTAAAGGAAATTAAATTAAAAAGAAAATCAAAAGATAGGAGAAAATGGAAATAAGATGTTGTGCATATGCTTTTAGATGGCCCCTCAAATTAGGATTGTCATTGTTTTTAAACTTATTGTTTGATTCTGGACAAGGATTGATTGCATTCAAAGACACATTTCATTCTTTTCAAAGCCTTTGAAGAATAGTATCAAGAAGCTAAGGTTTTGAGAAACAAAAGAAATCAAGATTTTGAGTGTTGTTTAGGTTTTCTTCTCAATAGCATCTCTGGTTTTTCATAATTCTAGGGTTTTCATGCAGTAGGGTTTTTTCTTTCATGTCATCCCCTTCACTCACACAGTCTTTGCCTTTTAAAAGCAGAGACTCGCTAGTTGACCTTCTTTAATTCTAGGAAATATACTCTATTTATTTAACTTTGAAAACTTTTTACGCATTTTAACCATGTTATCTGCTAACAAAAACTAAATAAAATAAATTTTTAACTAATAAAAAAGAGAAAATTTGACAAAAAAAAATTAAAAAACAAGATTTTTCACGCATTGGCATTAATGATGTTGATCTTCAAAAATTATTATTATTATTATTATTATTATTATTATTTAATTATTAATTTCCAAAAAACCCCTAAAAACTTGATTTTTTGAATCAAATCCTAAAAACATTGCAATTCAGTCCTTAAAGTTCAGAAAACTGACAACTAAGTTCAATTTTGAATAAATTTCATCATAGGGGCTTACATCGCAATTGTGCATAATTGCATTCTAAATTTGGGTGCTTACAATGTAGTTTAGGGTATAATCCTTAAAAGGACATTGGGGTTAAAATGTCAATTTCTTTTATGGCTAAAATCTCAACCCGAGTCTACCAAGGATAAGCTGAGAAATGGGTAAGCAACGAGATCGAGAAGCTAGGGTGGTTTGAGATCTTCAATGACACCCTTAGGGGAAAGCATTTACTAGATATGGTTATTGAGACTAACATCAATAAGTTGATGAAAAATTTAGAGCTAGAATCTAAGAGTAAGACTATTAATTATGCTCAAGCTATTGCCATCCTATTTAAAAACATTGCTAATGATGATCTCTATACTTTTCTTTGTTTGAAAATGATGATGTAATGAACTCTAAAGTTAATGCAATGAAATCAGATTTTGCTTACTTGTTTAATGTCTTTCCTGATGGTAGTGTGCATTGCATTTATCAAAACATTAGTATATTTAACTTTCATTCCATATGCATTGAATTATTTAACATCGGTATGGAATCTGAACCACACATTTTGCATATTTTGAAAGATGTTACACCTGAAGAGAAAAGCGAAATTGAAAAAATATTCAAAAAATTCAAAAGTATTTGCTTGGATTTATGATGACATACCTAGTATTGACAGAGACATTGCTCAACACTACATCCCTACAAAAAATGGGTGCAAACCAGTAAAGCAGAAATTAAAAAGGCTCATATTAAAATGGGCCTAGCTAGTGAAATAAGACATTAAGAAGCATATCAAGGTAGAATTCCTAGAGATAGTAGACTATCCAAAATGGTTATCAAATGTAGTACCAATACCGAAAAAAATGGAAGGGTTAGAATCTGTGTCGACTATAAAGCTTTGAATAAGGCTTACCCAAAAGATGATGTCCCACTACCTCACATAGACATACTAGTTGACAGTGCCACCATATATACAATGTACTCTTTCATGGATGGATTCTCTAAGTATAATCAGATCCTAATGGCCATCATTAACAAAGTAAAAGCAACTTTCATAATAGAATGGGGCACTTATTGCTATAGAGTAATGCCCTTCAGTTTAAAGAATGCAGGAGCAACTTACCAAAGAATGGTAACTATAATGTTCCATGACATGATACAAAAAGAAGTGGAAGTGTACATCAATAATATGATGGTCAAGTCAAAAACTAAGGAAGAACACTCATTCGGTCTCAAAAAGTTCCTCAAAAGAGTCAAAAAGTACAGTTTAAGACTTAATATAAAGAAATGAGTATTTGGGGTCAATTTGAGAAAGATGGTAGGGTATGTCAATTAGAATGGGATTAAAATGGATCCAAATAAAGCAAAAGTAGTCATAAAGATGCTAGTGCTAAAAACAGAAAAAGAAATTAGAGGGTTTCTAGGGAAACTATAATTCATTAATAGATTCATTGCCAGGTTGACAACCATATGTGAACCAATCTTTACGTTACTCAGAAAAGATCAGCTAGTTGAGTGGAATGAGCAGTGTCAGTTAACATTTAATAAGATTAAAAACTACCTAGCTAACACACTGGTTCTGAAACCACCTAAACTATGGATACCTTTAACCCTGTATATGGTGGCCATTAAAAGAAATACAATCAATGCAATGTTAGCCCAAGAGGGAGAAATGAAAGCAGAACATGCAGTCTACTACTTAACTAAGAAGATATTGCCATATGAGGAAAAGTATAACCAAGTTGAGCATATATGCCTAGCAATGGTATGGCCAATGAAGAAACTTGGACATTACTTTTAGTCTTATAGAATTCAAGCCATGTCTAAAATGGATCCAATAAAGTACCTCTAGGAAGCCCCCTCCTTAGTGGGAAAACTTGTAAAGTGGCTTGTGCTATTGACAAAATTTGATGTGTAATACCTGACTAAAAAGGTAATAAGGGAAAGAGTAGTGGTTGAATTTCTAGCTTTGAACCCCATTCCAAACTCAAAAGAAATCCAACTAGACTTCTTAAATGACTTCAGTTTAGCCATCGAGATTTAAGGATGACAAATGTATTTTGATAAAGCAGTTAATCAGTTTGAAGCAAAAGTCAGTGTCATATTACAATCTCTAGAAAATGAAGTGGTACCAATTGCTAAAAAAATTGAGTTCAGAGTCACAAACAATGAAGTAGAATATAACGCATGTACACTAAAAATAGAAGTACTAATTGCGCTAGATGTTATAGAAGTCAAAATCTTCAGAGATTCCATGCTAGTAATCAATCATGCCATAAAGGAGTGGGAATTAAAAGAGTAGCACTTAAAACCTAACCTGGATCACTTAATGGCCTTTTGAAAATGTAGATTCATTCACCTCCCCAAGATCCATAATCAGATGGCAAATGCACTTACTTCCTTAGCATCAATGTGGGAAGGATCATCTAAAATGCCCATGAAGCCTTTAATCCTACTCAGATCAGGATGACCCTGTCATAAGAATTGTACAATAGCAAAAATAAAAGCAAGTAAAAAACCCTAGTTTTATGATGTTTAAAGACATTTGAAAGGATGGGCCTATCTCGATCAAGTAAGTGAAAAACATAAGGTAGTAATCCAACGATTAGTATCAAAATTCACATCTCACCAGGGTGTGTTATACAGAAGAACTTTAGATAGGTTTCAAATCTAATTTCTAAATGAAATTGAGGCTGTAAGAGCAATAGAAGTGGTACATGAAAGTGTTTTCGGCCCACATATTATTGGGATTCGTGATACAAATGCAGCAGAAAAATTAAAATTTTATCACGTTCCCAAGCCTGGATCCATGTAATTCGACTACTTGATTAAATCTAGGGTTTTAAAAATCTTACCAAAATGCAGAAGAGGCAAGATTCTCTAGAAGGATGAGAGGAGGTTCACACCAATGACACTTTACCTCGAGCTTTTTTGGCTTGATTGTTCGGATCAAGATGTTTCCAAAAGGATGCGTCCTCTATAGGTATCCACACGAATAACTCTTCACAAAATGAATTTGAGTGTGTGTGCTAGCAACCTCCTTGACTGTCTCACAAATCAAGAACAAAAGGAAAAACTCTGTCTTTGTTTTCTAAGAGGAAAGAAAATGAATTTGGAGGCAGGAAAAACTAGTGTGTGAAACCCTAGAGAATATAACATATTTATAGACTCCAAATTAGGGTTTCACTTACCAATGACCTTTTGGTAATTTTCCATTTATTATATTCTGATTTTGTTTAAAAATAAATAAAAAATAATATCTTATTTATTTATTTAAAATAACATTTATCTTAAATAAATAAACAATAAAACACTTTAATTATTTATTTCCACAGAGTTCATTTTGGGCTTATTAAACCCATATCCATTTTGGGCTTATTCTAAGTGTGTGACCCTATAGGTTCACATAACATTGGCAGTGGGCCTAAATCTCTATTCAGGTCTACAAGTCATAAGTGGCCTCTAGCAAGACATTATGACTACCCAAGTCATGTGAAGTCAATAATCCGACATAACCTAATTACAGTGAATTTTATTGTCCCTTTATCACATAATATCTTAATTGAACATAAGGCATAGAATGTCATCCTTATATAGTTCAATATTATGACTTGATTCCAAGTAGACTGAAAATGATAACTCTTTAACAATTCATTTCAGCATGGCCATGCATTTTCCTTCAGTCTATCTCATCAAGGGGCCTTTAGATATCTTTCTCATATTAATGAGGGATAAATTCCTTCTAAATCACTCACATTCCTTACATAACTAATTTTATATCCAACAATATCCTTTTAATCGTCCGGTTAAAGACAATGTTATAATGTGTCAAAACATAAAATAGCTATGTAGAAATCCATAATGATTTCAAGGTCAAAGGACCGAAATAAAATTACTATGATAAGAAATACTTATGACAATAATCTATATAGCATTCTCATAGTGGGTCAATCCAGTACATGATCTCTCATTATGTACCTATGAGTTGACTTAATATCTCATATTTATGATTAGTAAAACATAACCATCAGTCAACATCATACTAGCCTTAATACTTTAATATTCATATAATGAATAAATGGCTAGGGATAATTAGAATAGAACTCTTATTTTAATCTAAGGGTTTTACTATTAAGTCACATACTTGATGGCCTTAGTAAGAATTAACCATTCATGTAATTATCATAAAATCAAATGATAATATAATACCTCTTTATTAACAAAATAAGAAAGTCAATACATAATCACAAATGATTGACCTAGTGCATATCACTAACAATCTCCCACTTGCACTAGGCCCAATCAACATCGTATCGAATACCTATGGACCTAGTATGACTCTCATGTTTAGGCTGTGGAAGAGGCTTAGTCAATGGATCAGCAACATTATCATTTGTAGGTACTTTGCATATCTTGACGTCTCCTCTCTCAATAATTTCTCGAATAAGATGATAACGCCTGAGTATGTGTTTGGATCTCTAATGTGATCTGGGCTCCTTAGCTTGGGCTATAGCTCCATTATTGTCACAATATAAGTTCACCGGATCTGATATACTAGGAACAATACCTAGTCCAGTTATGAACTTCTTAATCCAAATAGCTTCCTTAGCTGCTTCTGAGGCAGCTATGTACTCAGCTTCTGTTGTAGAATCAGCAACAGTTTCTTGCTTGGAACTCCTCCAGCTCACTGCACCTCCATTCAAACAAAACACATATCCTGACTGTGATCGAAAATCATCCCTGTCAGTTTGGAAGCTGGCATCTGTGTAACCATTTACAACTAGCTCATCTTCCTGACCATGCATCCTTAGTTCTTCTCAAGTACTTAAGGATATTTTTAACTGCTGTCCAATGACTTTCACCTGGGTCTGATTGGTATATGCTCATTGTGCTTAAGGCATATGAAACATCAGGTCGAGTACACAACATTGCATACATGATAAATCCAATAGCAGAAGCATATAGAATCTTACTCATGCGGTCTCGCTCATCTTGTGTCATAGGACACTAAGTCTTGCTGAGACTAATGCCATGTGACATTGGCAAGAATCCTCTCTTGGAATCTTGCATATTAAACCTGTTCAATACCTTATTAATATAAGTGCTTTGACTTAGGCCAATAAGCCTTTTAGATCTATCTCTATAGATCTTGATGCCTAATATAAAAGCAGCTTCACCTAAGTCTTTCATTGAGAAACAATTCCCTAACCATGATTTTACATTTTGTAAAATAGGGATATCATTTCCAATGAGTAGTATGTCATCCACATACAAAACTAAAAACATAATAGCACTCCCACTAACTTTCTTGTATACACAAGGTTCATCATCATTTTTAATGAAGCCAAATTCTTTGACTGCTTCATCAAAATGAAGATTCCAACTTCGAGATGCTTGCTTTAATCCATAAATGGATCTTTGAAGCTTGCATACCTTTCCAGAATTCTCAAGACTAACAAAACCCTCTGGCTGTGTCATGTACACATCCTCAAGTAAATTTCCATTAAGAAATGTTGTTTTGACATCCATTTTCCATATTTCATAATCATAGTATGCAGCTATGGCAAGGAGAATTCGAATATATTTTAGCATAGCCACTGGTGAAAAGGTTTCATCATAGTCTATACCATGTGTTTGTTTGAAACCTTTTGCAACCAGTATTGCCTTAAAGGTATGCACATTACCATCCATGTCAATTTTCTTTTTGAAAACCCATTTGCACCCAATAGTTTTTAAACCATCATTTGGGTCAATCAAGGTCCATACTTGATTATCATACATGGATTGCATTTATGATCTCATGGCTTCAAGCCATTTCTCAGAGTCAGGACTATTTATGGCCTCCTGATAGGATGTGGGCTCATTTTGATCCACAATTAACACATCATTATCACTAGTTATGAGAAATCCATATCTCATGGGGATTTGACGTGTCCTATCAGACCTCCTTGGGCCTTCTGGTACTTGTGCAGGCTCAATAACTTCTTGTTGATTTAGCTGCGGTTCCATATCAGGTACAATGCTATTTTGTGGGTCTTGAATTTCTTCAAGTTGCACTGTGCTCCCACTAGTTCCTTTGGAAATAAACTCCTTTTCCAAAAATACATCATTCCGAGACACAAACACTTTGTTCTCATACGCATTGTAGAAGTAATATCCTTTAGTTTCTTTAGGATATCCCACAAAAAGGAATTTGTCAGATTTGGGTGCTAGTTTATCTGAGATTTGACATTTCACAAAAGCATCACAGCCCCAAATCTTAAGAAAAGACAAACTGGGAGTTTTTCCAGTCCATTTCTCATATGGTGTCTTTTCAACTGCCTTTGATGGAACTCTATTCAAAATGAATGCAGCAGTTTCTAAAGCATATCCCCAAAAAGAGATTGGAAGATCAGATTGACTCATCATAGATCGAACCATATCCAATAGAGTTCAATTTCTATGTTCAGACACACCATTCCATTGTGGTGTACCTGGAGGAGTCAATTGTGAAATAATCCCACAATCTCTAAGATGATCTGTAAATTTTTAGTTTAAATATTCACCACCTCGATCAGATCTTAGCATTTTAATATTTTTACCAAGTTGATTTTGTACTTCATTCTTGAAAATTTTAAACTTTTCAAAAGATTCAGATTTATATTTCATTAGATAGAGTTAACCATATCTACTAAAATCATCCGTGAAAGTTATGAAGTATTGAAAACCTCCTCTAGCAGTTGAGCTTAATGGTCCATATACATCAGAATGTATTAGGGCCAATAAGTCATTAGCCCTCTCACTTTGTCCAGTAAAAGGTGTTTTAGTAATTTTTCCAAGTAAACAAGATTTACATGTATCAAATAATTCATAATCAAATGAATTTAAAAGCCCATTTTGGTGTAGCTTTGAAATGCGTTTCTCATTTATATGGCCTAAACGACAATGCCAGAGGTAGGTCAAGTTTAAATCATTAGATTTAGACTTCTTTGTATCAACGTTATAGATTGGCATTTCATTAGTGTCTTCGGCATCTAAAACATAAAGTCCACTAGTGCATGGAGCATATCCATAGAAAATGTTATCCTGATAAATACTGCATTTATTATTCTTAATAATAAATTCAAATCCTTTCTTGTCCAAACAAGAAACAGAAATAATATTCCTATAGATAGTAGGTACATAATAACAACTTTCTAAAGATAAAATAAGTCCACTAGGTAAAGGTAACTCATAAGTTCCTACAGCTAAAGTAGCAACTCTTGCTCCATTGCCAACTAGTAGGTACACTTTGCCTCTTGCCAATGATCTACTCATTTTTAGACCCTGCACATTTGTACAAATATGAGATCCTGATCCAATATCTAATACTTAAGAATCAGAAGCAGAAGTAGATAAATTTAATTCTATAACATGAATACCTGAAGAGGTAGTCTCACCATCCTTTTTCTTCTTCAAATCATCCAAATAGAGCTTGCAATTTCTTTTCCAATGGCCTGGCTCATTACAGAAAAAACAAATTCCTTCCTTTGCTTTGGGTTCAGCTTTGGATTTGGGCTTGGGCTTCTGAAAGCCTTTAAAGACCTTGCCCTTGCCCTTGCCCTTTCCAACCCTTTTCATCCCCTTTCCCTTATTGACCATGAGAACATCCTTGGTGTTACTCTTGATGTTCTTTTCAGCAGTTTTCAGCATCCCATGCAACTCTGAAACAGTCTTCTCCATACTATGCATATTGAAATTCATAATGAAGCTATCATAAGCTTTAGGCAAAGATTGGAGAATAATATCCACAGCCAATTCTTATTCAATCTTGAGACCAAGCTTGTCCAAATGATCAAGATGACCCTTCATCTTGAGAACTTGAGGATTGACAGAGCTGCCAGTAGTCAGCTTGTAGGAAAGCAATGCCTTGATGGTATTGAACCTTTCAATTTTGGCTTTCTCTTGGAACATTTCCTTGAGATGGCCTATCATAGTATAAGCCTCCATTTCCATCAGTTGCTTTTGCAGCTCAGATTCCATACATCCAAGCATGACATAAGTGACATCAATAGAATCATTGAGATGCTTGGTATAAGCATCCCTTTGTGCTCTAGGAGCATTGGCAGCTGGTTCCTCAGGGATGGGTTGATCAAGGATGTATTCCTTTCTCTCATGCCTAAGAACAATTCTTAGGTTTCTGTACCAGTCAAGAAAATTAGTCCCATTGAGCTTATCCTTCTCAAGGATCGATCGCAGCGACATGGTAGGTGTAGTGTTTGAAGTCATTATCTACAACAAGTATATGCAAAGTCCATTCAGTATTTTATTAAATATGTATAAGGCATAATAAAAACTCCCACTAAATTTACTCAAATCAATAACCCTCTAAGTTAATTTTAGAAATTTTAGTGGGCCAAGATCCATATTTCACCATACTCTAAGTGAGCTTTGGCTCATGACCTAAAATATGGTTATTTAGGTAGATAACTCTTATCAATTACATCTCATGTAACTCTTGGATGGTATGGGATTTAACATCACATGTCATGGCTAAAAATCCCATCTAATGCCCTAGGTCTAAAACCATTTTGATAACCTAGTTAAGTCAAACCATATCAAACATTTGGATAGCACCATTATCCAACTTGCCTTCCCCAGATAAATTTATACACCCTGCTTTGGCAGGCTCATATATAATAATCTAAGGCTTGATAAGTGTTGAATTTATGGAAGGCATTATAATGACTTAATATTAAATGAGGGTTCATCTTTATTTAATCGTATTCAGTTATTGTTATGTTGTATTGCATGACATCATATGGCATCACATACATGGCATCGCATACATAATAACAAATAAATAAATATGACATAGCATGGCCCAAATCTAAGTTGATCTTTATAAGCCAATATGAAGATCAATGGTCAAACCTAGGTAATATTACAATTACAAATTGAGCCTCCAACTTGGATCTCCATCTTCTACCATGGATCTCCTTCTTTGGTTCCCACCTTGGATCTCCATCCTGGGCCTCCAACTTGAATTGCACCATGGGTCTTGATTTTACAAAAATTATTGTAATTTATTCTACACTATTCTAATAAAATAAATACAACAAAACAAAAATGACTCACAGGCCGTATTTAAAATTACAACCCATAAAAATAAAATAAAATAAAATCCAATCACATTGGTCTAAGGGCCATGCTATGCACCATGCATAAAACAACAAACATGTATAACATAATAATCTATTTAGTTATTAAATCCAATTATTATGTTAAAAATAAAATAATGTGATAATTCTTCCGGGGTTAAGGGGCAGCGCCCCTAGTGGGGTTCCAAGGGGCATCGCCCCTTGGTGGGGTCTGGGGGCAACGCCCCTGGTGGCGGTCCCGCTGGCCAGTCAGCGGGTCCGATGGTAAACACTTTACCTTAGTTCTTCGGTGAGTTGCCTTTCAAATTTCTGAACATTAATGAATTTTCATAATCAAATTACTATAAAATCAATTTGTTCAAAATAGACAAAAACGCTTAATTAAAATAGCCACCTTAAAACCCTTATTTGCATCAAGGAAGCAACTAACCAATTTTTGAAATCATATTACTGAATCAGCTGTTGCCTAAAAACATCACTTTCTATAAACATTTTACAGTTTGAGAAATCCGTTCAAAACATATCAAAAATAATTTTTTTTATTTTAAACAAACGCATCCATTAAGAAAACCCTAATTTATATAATCAAAATTACAGCTTGAACGAATCTGTATCAAACAGATCCATTCTGCATAATCTGTTCAACATTTAAACAGATTGCCCTTAACACATAATCTGCATAATCACAAAATTTCTGTTTCAGATTTAATTAAAAATGATTTTCCTGATCAAAATAGAAAATGTTTTTCCTAATTAAAATAGGAAACAAATATGTTGTTTCAATTAATCATATTAATCAAAACAGAATACATAACAGATTTAAATCCTTAAGTGATTAGGTTTTTGAAAACAAAATTTCTGTTTCATTAAATCATATTAACAAAACATTATTCTTAATTCGTTTTTCATAAAAACATCATACAAAATTCATTTTCATGAAACAACATTCGTAATTCATAAAATCAAAGGCTGCTTTTAGTTTAATCACATTAAACCATTAAAAAACATTAATCAAATTAATGTTTAATTCCGTTTTCAAATAGATTACTAAGAATTGTCACAAAACAAATCAAAACCCCTTTTGATAATTTTGAAACCCTTTTCAAAATGAATCTTAAACCCTAACATATATCACATATACACAGAATCAATTAATCGAATTACAAGTGGCTCTGATACCACTGTTGGGATTTGTGATACAAACGCAGTAGAAAAATTAAAATTTTATCACGTTCCCAAGCCTGGATCCATGTAATTTGACTACTTGATTAAATCTAAGGTTTTAAAAATCTTACCAAAATGCAGAAGAGGCAAGATTCTCTAGAAGGATGAGAGGAGGTTCACACCGGTGACACCTTACCTCGAGCTTTTTTGGCTTGGTTGTTCGGATCAAGACGTCTCTAAAAGGATGCGTCCTCTATAGGTATCCACACGAACAACCCTTCATAAAAAGAATTTGAGCGTGTGTGCTAGCAACCTCCTTGACTATCTCACAAATCAAGAACAAAAGGAAAACTCTATCTTTGTTTTCTGAAAGGAAAGAAAACGAATTTGGAGGCAGGAAAAACTAGTGTGTGAAACCCTAGAGAATATAACATATTTATAGACTCCAAATTAGGGTTTCACTTACCAATGACCTTTTGGTAATTTTCCATTTATTATATTCTGATTTTGTGTAAAAACAAATAAAAAATAATATCTTATTTATTTATTTAAAATAACATTTATCTTAAATAAATAAACAATAAAACACTTTAATTATTTATTTCCACAGAGTTCATTTTGGGCTTATTAAACCCATATCCATTTTGGGCTTGTTCTAAGTGTGTGACCCTGTAGGTTCACATAACATTGGCAGTGGGCCTAAATCTCTATTTAGGTCTACAAGTCATAAGTGGCCTCTAGCAAGACATTATGACTACCCAAGTCATGTGAAGTCAATAATCCGACATAACCTAATTACAGTGAATTTTATTGTCCCTTTATCACATGATATCTTAATTGAACATAAGGCATAGAATGTCATCCTTATATAGTTCAATATTATGACTTGATTCCAAGTAGACTGAAAATGATAACTCTTTAACAATTCATTTCAGCATGGCCATGCATTTTCCTTCAGTCTATCTCATCAAGGGGCCTTTAGATATCTTTCTCATATTAATGAGGGATAAATTCCTTCTAAATCACTCACATTCCTTACATAACTAATTTTATATCCAACAATATCCTTTTAATCGTCCGGTTAAAGACAATGTTATAATGTGTCAAAACATAAAATAGCTATGTAGAAATCCATAATGATTTCAAGGTCAAAGGACCGAAATAAAATTATTGTGATAAGAAATACTTATGACAATAATCTATATAGCATTCTCATAGTGGGTCAATCCAGTACATGATCTCTCATTATGTACCTATGAGTTGACTTAATATCTCATATTTATGATTAGTAAAACATAACCATCAGTCAACATCATACTAGCCTTAATACTTTAATATTCATATAATGAATAAATGGCTAGGATAATTAGAATAGCACTCTTATTTTAATCTAAGGGTTTTACTATCAAGTCACATACTTGATGGCCTTAGTAAGAATTAACCATTCATGTAATTATCATAAAATCAAATGATAATATAATACCTCTTTATTAACAAAATAAAAAAGTCAATACATAATCACAAATGATTGACCTAGTGCATATCACTAACACATATGAATGGAGCAATCCTAGCTAAGAAGCTAATCATACAAGGTTTCTCTTGGATGACAATAATGGAATACTATAAGTGTCAAATCCATATAAATGTCAGCCACCTTCCCTTAATAAAATTACACTACATCTCCTCTCCGTAGCCCTTCTCAGTATAGGGACTAGATATAACTAGGGAAATCCACCTAACAGCCTTAAACGGACATAGGTTCATCTTAGTAGTAGTATATTACTTCATAAAGTGGGTCGAAGTCATTCACAAAGATATGAGCCAAGCAAGTGGCTAAGTTCATCAAAAGAAATTTTTTTTGTCGATATGGAATCCCCCATCACTTCATCTCTAATAACAACGTTCAATTATAAAAAGAAGTTAGAGAACTACTAAGGAGTTATAAGGTGGAACATCATAAATCTTCTTCTTACCAACCATAATCAAATGGAGCTATTGAAGCCATAAATAAGAACTTCAAGAAGATTTTGTCAAAGATGACTCAGACTTACTGAGACTGGGTAGATAGATTGCCATATGCCTTATGGGGGTACCGAACAATAGTCAAAACTTCAATTAGAGCAACTCCTTTCTCACTAGTATATGGGTCAAAAGTAGTACTTCGAGTTGAAGTAGAAATCAAGTCTCTTATGGTAGCAATCAAATATGAATTGTCAAAAGTACAATCAGCCTAATAGAGCACAATAATATCACTCTCCTAGACAGTCGAAGGCTCAAAGCTCTATACCATACACAATTGCATTAGGCTAAGCTAGATAAAACCTTCAATAGAAAGGTGAAACACAAAAGTATGAAAGTAGGAGACTGGGTGTTAAAGAAAGTAAGGCAAAACATTTCAGACGCTAGAGGGAAATTCAAACAAAACTGTGAAGGCTTATACTTAGTCAAACATGTCCTATCAAAATGAGTCAAGACAATAGATTCTGAAGGTAATGAATTCTCTAAAGCTGTCAATACAGATCACCTGAAGAAGTACTACATCTAGGTAAAAAAACCCTCTAAGTTGAAAACCTAAAAATGGCTATTCAAGAAAAAATTAAGGACTTCTTGCAAGGTTGAAAACCCTGTATGGGCAACCTAGGAAAATGTTAGGGACAAAGAGAAAATACTTAACTAGAAAACTTAAGAAGGCTAGTTAGAAACAGGGGTAACCCCAAGTTTAAAATTTATATGAATTCACCTGTGCTTTTCTTAAATGATTTCAATGAAATGAGAATGATTGCCAATTTAAGCAAAATGTCTTTGAAAAGTGCAACACTTTTTCTCATGATGAATTGCATCAAACATACTTTATATTTTCTTTTATTACATGACCACAATTCTTGCTATCTTCTTTAAACTATATCCACGAGATCAACCATTATCATCAAAGCCTCTATAAAAAAAGAGGCCTAACTAGGTATGAAGAGATCTAAAAGGAGACACCCTAGGCAAAAGAAGGAAGAAAAAAAACCAGTTAAGTGAGAAAAGCTCCAAAAGGATACGCCTTAAGAAAAAGAGGGAAAAATAAAAAGGCAGACAATAGTAATGGTAAACATCGCCAGGCATAGCAATGGTAAGAAGCATATACACTATAGTCATCATCCTATATATATCATACAACATATGTGAGACAAATGCATAGATATAACACCTAGAGTCCATCACCTCGGGAAAATGATACAACAAAGCAACCACAAGGCAAAAGTCCTACACCTAGCTCCTAAAACAACTACATCAGTCATGGCTGCCATCAGAAGCAAGCATCAATCCTACTCAAGCATCCCCATCATCTAAACCAGGCTCCTCATCATTCATTGCGAAGAATGCTTGCTGTGACTCCAACTCACCAATATAATCATGATAAGTTGTGCGCTCTTGCTCCCACTCGCGGCTAGCATGGAGATATTTAGCCTGCATCATATGAAAATTTCATATCATATACACATACATAAAACATTTGCATAAATAAATAGGTACAATAAAGAAGACATACCCTTTGATTGCTTGTAAACTCCATAAAGTGCTTATGGGCACTCCCTGTAATAGTATACCAGTATTGGCTATAAGAGACAGGGATCTACAAAAAAAAAAGCAAATAAGTTAAGGACCAATCATCAAATAAGAAAAATAAGTGAAATAAAATATGAACATAGGAAGTGTTAAGAGGGAAAACATCTGACTGAGGAAAGCCAGGACGAGACAAATCAAGATACACTCCTCCAATAAAGATGCCCATCCCAGATAAAACCAAGGATGATTTTAATCACCAAGTCCTTAAGAACAACACCACCAGAAGCCACACCACTGGTATAGGTAGTCGCCTTAGTACAAAACGTGTCCTCAACCTCCTTGAAACAAGATCTTATTCTCTTTCTGTGAGATCCCTGTCACTACTTGTGAATTCCTATAACCATGTTAATTAAAGCTAATTACTAACAAAGTTCATTACATGCTTGCAAAAAATAGGAATAAAAGCCTACCAGATCAGAAGAAGTAACTCTCGATGATCTGCGTGATGGCCTAGTTCTCGAATCTTAAGGACGAGCCCCATCTGCTTGAGGATGTGAAGGTAGAGGCAAGGTGCCACTAGCCATAGCATCAATCAACTATAGGATCAACACATCAATATAAAGAGATCCTACACCCTTTATGAGACTCTCAGAAGGATGTCCTATCATGACAGTAGCAAGTCTGTCTGCACTAAGCTTATAACTTTAGAACATGTCACCAGGAGGAGGAACATGGACTCTCCTCGTAAATGAACCATCCCACCAATGATGAACTTGCCCATATAGATACCACACCTTACTAGTAAGGCCAGGGAGCAGCACTCGTCTCTCTATCAACTACCATGTTATCACTATCTCTGCTAACCAATATAACCTCACTGGCCACCAGTGAAGGAGGACTTACTTAAAAAGAAAAAATAAAGAATCTCTAGAAAATTAAAAAATTAATACAATAAGAATCAAGCATACTTGTCCAGGCGACAGCCTGCCCATATAGTCCCAGGCCTCTGTGCAATCCTTAATTAAATCAGTTGTCCTCCTAATCTAATAGGAATAATAAGGAAAACCATCCTCCAGGAGATGCTCAATGGTCGAACGATGAAGAACCCTAAACTCATAAGCCCAAATCTGGCAAAATTAGAACTCAAAAAATTTAAAAAAAATTTAAAAAAAAAAGAGAAAAAGGATATATACAAGAACTCTTACTCACATCTAGCACAAACAAGCATCCGTAAATCCTCAAGCCACCTCAACATATTACATTTATACTCAAGTGCATGTAGGCAAAAGTGGTAGTACCCCAATAGTACCTTAATAAGCTATTTAGGTCTCTTAGGAAAAGTAAAAATTGTAGACTACCCGTACCCAAAGGATTTAGGAAAATGATAGCACTCAACAAGTACAATAAAAAGCAATGAGCTAGCTACTCTGTCGAAATAAGATCATCATCATATATCATTTACATAGTGTAGATGAACTCGATGTAATGAGTGAGGTAAACAACTAAACTTTATAGGGGTAGGCACCCCAAGAAACTCCATGATAAGGCACCTCCTCCCCATTATAGAAGAACACTCCTCCTTATTGAAGGGAACATGCTCCCTAAAAATGCTCAAGCCAGTGATAGTGGAAAATTCTAGAGGAGTGATGGTCATCTCTCCAATGGGAAAGTGAAAAGTATGTGTCGTGTCCATTCATCGCTCAATCAATGCATACATAGCAAACTAACTCAATGCATATGAGTCATAAGAAAGCATAGTGATAATCCCATCAAAACCCTTCCCTGTAACCATCTATTTGATACACAGTCAAAGACCTTGATAGTATGTGCTGACCCTATTAAAACTGTCGAGCAACACAGTAACAGACCTATGAGGCTATAAATAATAAGTACACTATCAAAAATCTACACATTACTAAAATACTAACACATCTTTCTCTATGTTATTTAGAATTATAATAAAATTGAAAAGAGAAGCATCATGGCAAGTGACAGTAGACAATTAGAACCAAAAATAATGAAAGAGCTATTGGGTTATCAACACTTATAATAAAAGTGTGGATTAACAGTCACAACAAGAGCTACAACTATGAAAACCTCAATTGAAAAACATAATAAACACAATAAGGGTTGACAAATAACAAGGCAGCCTAAACGGCTAAATAACTTTAGAAAAGATAAGGGACAAGGAGGACCTACCTGGAGATGATGATGAGCCCAAGTATGAGTCTTTAGACTATAAACCACGGGGATCGAATCTCCTAAAAAATGCCTAGATGGCTAAGGACCCTAAGTACCAAATGGACCATTAGTACTAGTCCCTACAATGGAAGTCCCTGCTCTAGTGGCCTTTGTGAAGTTACCCTGGACATCCAAAAAGATATCCCCCAGACCCTCAAGAATGTTGGGGACCTCCATCTTATGCAAAGAAAAACAAAAATTTAGAAGCAAAAACAGAACAAAAAAAACCTAAAACTCAAAAAGGATGAAGAAAAGATGAAAAACACTCAGAGAAGATTGGAAGAAGCTTCCTCGAACCTCAAAAATGGTGTCTTAAATAGATCAAGAGAGGGGACGGTGCATGGCCATGGGTACTTCAGCTCTCCATGCACTCTTGTACAATTATATGCGCACCTTGAGACTTTGCCCACTCATTTCTCTAGTCCTAAACCTCCATTTGAGCATAAGACATGCATCAAACTCACATAAAAGTACACTGATATGGACTACATTTGTCCAAAGACACCACATACAACCTCACCATTTATAAGAAATTCAGCACCTCCCGAAAGAAGAAAAATAAGGAAGAATCACCAAAAGGATATCCTGCTTGAAATCGTCAAAATAACATTTGTAACACGATAAGTGGTGACATCATCATTGCATCATCAACGACCAATATTAAAAAAGAAGAATATATTGCATCAATTACAATCATAACCAATCTATTCGCTAACACTCGAAGAGGGTTATAGTGGAAGCATCTATCTATTCGCCTGACACTCAAAGAGGTTATAGTGGTAGTATCTATTTGTTCGCCTGACATTTGAAGAGGTTATAATGGCAGTATCTATTCTCCTGACACCCGAAGAGGTTATAATGGTAGTATCTATCTATTTGCCTAACACTTGAAGAGGTTATAATGGCAGTGTCTATTTTCCTAACACCCGAAGAGGTTATAGTGGCAATATCTATCTGTTTTCTTAACACTCAAAGAGGTTCTAGTGGCAGTATCTATCTGTTTTCTTAACACTCAAAGAGGTTCTAGTGGCAGTATCTATCTATTCACCTATGGTGGCAATATCTATTCACCTAGAGTGGTAGTATCCATTCACTTTTGGAGGCAGTGTCTTTTTGCCTATGGTGGCAGTATCCATTCTCCTATAGTGGTAGTATCTATTCACCTGACACCTGAAGAGGTTATAATGGCAGTATCCCAATAATCAAATCACAATAACACAACATTCAAGTAAGTACCTCTCTCCTTAAAAAATGATTTTGTTTGCATCTTTGCTTTGCTTCACGTGTATTAACACTAGTGCTAGGTGGCTATGCAACACATATGAAGCAGGGGCAACCATTATACCTCAAATTTGATTGTCCCCAAAAAGGTCCAATGATGAAATGAATCTTCAAAAAGACTAGAGTTTGCTCATTCGTAACACCTCTGAAGTGTGCATCCAATCCCACCAGTGTGTGAAATTAATCATCAAGCTATTAAGTTGCACTCTAATCTTATGAAATATGAATTTTCAGAATAATAAGAGGCTTATTCTGAGAATCTCCTCTCGAAACACATAACATGTTGAGCTGATGTTCATTTCATTAGACTGGGACCTAACTTCGTGAAAAAATGGAAATCAATTTTGATAAAATAGACTTTTGGAACACATCCAGAAGATTCTAAAACCTCCATAAGTGGTCATAAAATAGTACAAAACAACTCGAGGATTAGCGTGCATCGTTTAGAAGTGCGTGTATACCCACAAATACACCTATGTGTCATGTGCTAAAATCAAAGTAAAAAAAGATAAAAAAAAAATTCAGGAGCACATTTGGAAGACTCTAAGACCTCAAGAAGTGGTCCTAGAATAGTCTAAAACAACCTGAGAATTAGCGTGCATCACTTAAAAGTGTGCATATACACCCTTATATGTCACGTGCTAAAATCGAGACTGGATTAGACAAAACGAGCTTAAAAAATGCATATGAAAGGCCTAAAAACCCTTGGAACCAACCTTAAAATAGCCTTAAAAAGCCCTAAATTGAATGCATAACACTGTAAAGTGAGCGTAATCATGAGTGAGCGCATGGCCACATGCTCTGTCCTAAGGACATGCACGTGACCACACCTATACCCCCTTCTTCCTCATATTTTGCACTATAAACAGGTGTGTCCACACCCCATTTTAAAAGGGGGGGAGTAAGAGGAAACACACACACACTCAAAAATCTATCCATTTGAAGGGGCTGGAAACTTACTTCTAGATAGTTTTAGCTCTCCCACTATATTTTTCTTAGGTTATTAGGTCTCCCTTCCACCAAACCTAGCCTCATCTTTGTCAATGTACACTTCAAAATTATACAAACTAGCATCATTCTACATGTCATTATTAACCTCTCGATGAAAGCTTGATAATCCCTTGAAACTAAAGCTTTAAACCCCACATAAACTCAGTCGAATCTGAGGACCATACAATCATTTTAGTATGTTTATTTTATTGTATTTCATTATATTTTATTATCACTAGCATTTATGAATATTATTGGTCTTGCTTGATGAGACTAGTAATTTGCATGCTATATGAATAATTTAAACTCTGTTGTTGGTAGTCTCATGTCATCATTTTGCATCCTCTAGTTTTGAAATGTGAAATCATGCCATAAATATCAATAACGTGAAAAGTTCATATTTGGACTAGAGTCATCATGTTCCTAATCCAATGATGTCATCATGCACCCCTGATATCATCATCATACATCATTATAGAATAAATAATCACTGCAAACATGTATGATTATGCACATTTTGCATACTCTTTTAAGTGATTAAGTGTCCATTGCTTATCCCATTTTTCAAGTGATCAAGCAAGCTACGTGCATAGTTGTGCTAACTTTACAGGTTTATTATATCTAAGCTATATTTACCTTTCTACAATCTGGTTCTCTTTTATCTATATTTTTATTAGGAAAGTGATGTAATAATTGTATTTTAGATTTATTATCTTCTATGATTTGATGTATTGTATAAATGCTATATAAAATATCTAAAAAGAATCCTAGAGGGGGGGTGAATAGGACTATCAAATAAAAATGAGGAATTAAAAGAATTCTTTACAAGAATTAAATAGAAGTTAAGAAGGAAGAATGAAGAACACAAAGATTTAAGGAGTTCAGATTCAACAAAAATCCTACATCTCCACCTAACTTATCCCAAAGTTAGGATTTTCAATCACCCACAATCTTATTCATAAGATTGAGACTATACAAGAGTTTTATGGCTCACTCTTATAACCTTACAACATGAGTTTTCAAGGCTCACTCAAAAAACCAAAACCCAAGTGTTTCAATGGATAACACTTAAACCAATTCCTTTAGAAATAAATCTCACTTCCCTTCTAATCTAACCCAAGATTTAAGTTGAAGAGAAATTCTATTTCTAATACACACCCAAATCTCATAAGTGTTATACAAACAAAGAATTGTTTAAGAGAAATTGATAGCTCAATGAAAGCTTAAGAAATAATGAATCATAAACAAGTTTCTTAACTTCCATTCAGCTCTAAAGATATTTATACTAAAAAAATATAGCTGTTGGAGGTGCAAATGATGTGTCCAATGTCTATATTTTGAATTATTGAGACTGATGCTATTAGACAGCTATTCATGGACTGAAATCATAATTGGCTCCTCAAGACATTTGAATTTGCTCATTCTTTCTTCATAAAAGCTATAGATTTTTGAATTATATTTCTATATCAATTTGAATCACCTAAATTGGACTTCTTCAGATCAAGATATGTCCAAAATACTAAGGGTTATGCAATCTATAATGCAGACTACTATCAGACAGCTATACCCAAATTGAAGTCGTGATTTGATCCTGAAGAATTTTGAATTTTCCCATACTTTCTTCATGAAACTATAGATATTTGAATTATCTTTCCATATCATTTTGAATCACCTAAATTTGACTTTTTTAGCTCAGGATATGTCCAAATTACTAAGGGTTGTGCAATCTGAAATGCAGAATACTGTCAGACAGCTATACACAAGTTGGAGCCGTGATATGCTCCTGAAGAAATTTGAATTTGACTATATTTTCTTCATTAAATTTGAATCTATTTGAATTATATTTTCATATCATTTTTAATCACCTTAATTGGACTTCTGTAACTCAAGATATGTACAAAATACTAAGAGATGTGCAGTCTGAGATGGTAGACTTATACGTGGACTTCAACTCAAAATTTTCCTAACCAAATGAACTTGGATTTTTACAAATAAGCCCAATTCAGAAAACTCAAGATGTCTACTTAAAATGTTAAGAAGCTCATTTTCTCATTTAAGAGCTCTAAATATGTCAAAAGCCTTCTTCAATCTCAGAGGTTCAATCAGCCTGAAAAGTCACTATTCATCCAAAAGTGTATATGCTTAGTATATGTTTGGTATATAATTCCCTACACACTTAATTGAAATTATTAGTATAAAAATTGTTTGTCAAAGTCCAAAATTAGGAGTTTGATCATGCAAATGGTCAACAATCTCCCCTTTTTTGGCTTTGACAACCAATTTAAAAAGATGATAAATAATATGTGTGTGTGTGTAAAAAATAAATAAAATGTATAAGTACATTAAATAAAAATAGCTCCCCCTTTCAAATTAAATAGATGCAAAAAGAGAAAATTTTTTGCTCCCTCTTAACATGTGCATAAATTCAATATTTATCATGTATTAGAGCATTTAAATAAATGAATTATCATAGCACGTATAAGGGTTTAATAAATATATTCCTTTAACAAAAATATATTTCTTTATTTCTCCTCCTTTTTGGACATTATAAGAAATATAAATAAATTTTGTTGAAAATAAAGACAACATAAAAAATTTATAAAAAATATAGCCTAACATAACAAATGATGATAATATGATTATTAAAAAAATGTTACACAACATAAAGGAAATAATTTCAAACATATATAGAGGTAGTGCATGCATCACAAAATAGAATATATGCTATATTGAAACATCACATGATTATAGAAGGTTTAGCTAGACAATCAATCATAAATAATTATGTGGTACTTAGCATATCTTAAACACAATTATTTATCCCCTAAGCACATAGCTTCTTCTCCCCCTTTGTCAAAGACAAAAAGAAAAGAGAGAGATATAAGGGGAAATAGATCTTAGGGAGCCAAAAATACTAGAGGGAATAAAAAATCAAGAACCAAAACTATGCAAGCAAAAATATTCAAAATCTTTATGAAATTTATGTCATTTTAAGAGATAAAAACCATTCCCAAGAAGAATTTATACATGAATATGAATTTTGCATCAATAAGCACAATTAATAGTCATGCAAAAAAAAATCAAAAAATCAAAAAAATTCGTTTCATATATAAACAAAGTAAGCAAACAAGACTTTTTATCACAAGGACAAAACTAGCCATACTTTCAATGGATTATGTGAAATAAATTCAAATAATTTTCTCCCCCTATTTTCAATGGATATAAAAAATTGATATTAAGGACACACTATCATATAATTATGTCACTTACATAAACACATCTTTGAAAAAAAATTTCTTTTCCTTATAAGAAATTAACTAAGTACGCATGCAAACTCAATTATTTTTTCTCCTTTGTCAAAATGCAAAGATAGACCAAATCTTAAAAATATCCATGCATTATCAAAGATAAAAATAATTTCTAAGAAAACACAAAAATTAAACAAACTCAAAAAATTTTCCCTTTTGTCAAAATGCAAATAAAATTGCATTAAAAAAGAGTTACAATGATATTAAAATACCAATTGTAAACAAGATATAAAACTAACAACTCATGTCTTATATACAGAAAATATCAAGAAAATAAACTGAGTATAAACTATCATAAAATAATTATAAAATAAACAAACAACTCATGGTTTATATCCAGAAAATATTCAAAAAATAAACCGAACATAAACTGACGAAAAATAGTTATAAAACACACTTAAGAGCTCCAAACTTAGATATAGAAAGTATACTGAAAATAGACCTAGCATAAAAATACAAAAAAAAATTGTTGAGGAGGAGGAATATTTATGCTAAATTAAAATAATTAATTAATTGAATTTAGCTCAATAGTTAATTATTAATTTGCAAAATAGGAGGGATTTAAAAAAAAAAAAATTGAATGAATCCACACAAATCCAATTAAAATTAATACAAAGATCATGAAAATGAGAAATACAGTAAATCATGTATATGAACTAAATTTGCTAAAGCAAATACTTTTAAAACAAAATATATACATGATGTCATGATGTTGAAAATATATATATTTTTTAAATCACATAAGAATCCAAACATCAATTCATCAATTTAACAAGTGATCAAGACAAGTTTGAACCATCAATCATACCAAGTTCATGCTTAATAAAATTCAATCTTTCCTCATAAAGAGGTTTGGTAAAGATGTTTGCTAATTGATGATTAGTATCAACAAAATCAAGAAAAATATCACCATTTTGCACATGATCACGCAAGAAATGATGTCTAATGTCAATATGCTTAGTTCTAGAATGTTGAATAGGATTTTTACTAAGGTTTATTGCACTTGTATTGTCATATTTAATTGGAATGCGATTAATATTAATGCCATAATCCAAAAGTTTTTGTTTTTGCTATAGAACTTAGGTGCAATAATAACTAGCCGCCACATATTCTGCTTCAGTGGTGGACAAGGCAATAGAAACTTGTTTCTTACTAAAATAAGAAACTAAGCAATTTCCTAAAATTTGACAAGTTCTGGAAGTGCTTTTTCTATCTAATAAGCTATCGGCAAAGTCAGCATTAGAATAACTAATCAAATCAAATGAAGAACTCCTAGGATACCAAAGTCCTAAATGCATTGTACCATAAAGATATTTGAAAATTCTTTTAATAGCATTCAAATGAGACTCTTTAGGACTTGATTGAAATATAGCATACAAGCAAGTAGTAAACATAATATCAGGTCTACTAGCGGTTAAATAAAGAAGGGATCCGATCATACCTCTAAATTTCTTTTCATTAACCGGTTTGCCATTCTCATCCTTGTTGAGTTTGGTTATGGTGCGCATTGGAGTTTTGCTTGATTTAGCTCCATCCATTCCAAACTTCTTGAGAATGTCCCTTATATATTTGGTTTGATTAATGAAAATCCTATCTTTACATTGCTTGATTTGAAGTCCAATAAAGAACTTGAGTTCTCCTATCATACTCATCTCAAATTCTCCTTGCATTAGCTTAGAAAATTCCTCACACAAGTAATGGTCAATAGCACCGAAATTAATATCATCAATATAAGTCTGAACAATTAAAACATTATGCTTAGATTTCTTTATGAAAAGAGTTGTGTCAACCTTTCCTTTAGAGAAACCTTTCTCTAGTAAAAAGTTACTCAATCTTTCATACCAAGCTCTTGGAGCTTGTTTCAATCCATATAATGCTTTTGATAATTTAAAAACATGATTTGGAGAGTTAAAATTTTCGAAACCTGGAGATTGTTCAATATATACCTCCTCTTCAATAAATCCATTTAAAAATACACTTTTTAACATCCATTTGATAAAGTTTAAAATCTATGTATGATGCAAATGCAAGTAGCATCCTAATAGCTTCTAACCTTGCAATGGGGGCAAAGGTTTCATCATAATCAATGCCTTCCTCTTGATTATATCCTTTAGCTACTAGTCTAGCTTTGTTCCTAATTATGACACCTTGTTCATTCATCTTATTTCTAAACACCCATTTGGTGCCTATAACATGATGATGTTTAGGTCTAGGAACCAAGGTCCAAACCTTGTTTCTCTCAAATTGATTTAACTCTTCTTGCATAGCAAGGACCCAAAATTCATCACCTAAAGCATCATCAATATTTTTGGATTCAATTTGAGAAATGAAGGCTAAATTAACAGTAGACTTTAATTGAGATCTAGTAGTTACCCCTTTTGTAGTGTCACCTATAATGAGGTCTTGAGGGTGAGCTTTCTTAAATTGTCAATCCTTTGGAAGTTCATCCTTCAAGGTAGGTTGAGATGTCTCCTCATTTTTCTTTTTGCTTGGATCTTCAAGTTCCAAAGGTTTACTAGCATTTTCTTCTTGTGTTTCTATAATCTCATTGTCACCTACAAGATCATCAACACTACAAACATCCTTTCTAGGATCAAGTGAGTTTGATTCATCAAATATCACATGCATTGACTCTTTAACTACTAGAGTTCTCTTATTAAAGACCCTATATGCTTTGCTAGAGATGGAATAGCCTAGGAAAATTCCTTTATCGGCTTTGGAATCAAATTTTCCAAGATTATCCTTGGTGTTCAATATAAAGCACTTGCATCCAAATACACTTAGATATGAGATTTTGGGTTTTCTATTATTCCATAGCTCATAAGATGATTTATTTAAAATTGGTCTTTTGAAAACTTGGTTTGAAATATAACAAGATGTGTTAACGGCTTTTGCCCAAATGTATAAGGGCAAATTATACTCATAAAGCATTATTCTAGAAATTTCCATAAGAGTTTTATTTTTCCATTCAACTACCCCATTTTGTTGAGTGGTTCTCAGAGATGAAAATGTATGAGAAATACCATTTTCATTACAATAGTTTTTGAAAAATTCATTTTCAAATTCTGTTCCGTGATCACTTCTAATGGATGAAATACAAAATCCTTTTTCTTTTTGAACTCTTTTTGAAAATTTTTAAAAGCTTTAAATGCATCATTCTTATGAGCAAGAAAACACACCCAAGTGTATCTAGAGTAGTCATCAACCAATACATAAGCATAGTGCATTCCACCAAGACTAGCGACTCTAGTTGGTCCAAATAAATCCATATGTATAAGTTCAAGTAGCCTAGAGGTGGACACTACATTTTTTAGCTTAAATGAGGACTTGGATTGTTTTCCCTTTTGACAAGCATCACAAGGTTTATCTTTAGTGAATTCAAGCTTAGCTAAACCAATTACAAGTTTATGTTTACAAAGATCATTCAAAAGCTCAAAATTTGCATGTCATCATCTTCTATACCATGTCCATGTGTCATGGGAGATAGACACTAAGCATTTTATGTCTTTGTTATCAATTTTATTCAAATCAATGACATAAACATTGTCTACTCTTTCACCACTAAAAATAATTTTATTTTCATCAAGACTACTAACAAAGCAATTTTTAGGATCAAAAGTTACTTTATTTCCCATGTCACATAATTAACTTATACTAAGCAGATTGTGTTTAAGACCATCAACAAACAACACATGATGTATAGATAAGGATTGAGGATTACCTATTTCTCTAATGCTAATGATTTTTTCTTTTTGCATTATCTCTGAAAGTAACATGTCCTCCTTCCTTAGCATTAAGTTTGTTAAATTGCTCTTTGTCTCATGTCATGTGCCTTGAACATCCACTATCGAGATACCACTTGCTTTTCGTTCTTATGGATTTCAAGCACATCTACACAATACAATTTAAGTGTTCTTTTGGATCCAAACCTTTCTTGGTCTAGGTTGGTTAGTTTCAAGATAATCCGTAAGAAGTAAATTCATATGCAGTTTTCTATAAAAGCACACATTATTGGTATGTCCTTTGATCATGCAATATGAACATACAATATTTTAAATTTATTTCTCCTAGAATGAAATGCTTTCCTAGTGTGTGCAGCATGCCTTTGGTGTTATATGTATCTTTTATTATTTTATGACATTGAGTGAGACATACATTGGCAATGGTGATGAGCATTTTGATAAGTTTGTGCATTGTGTTATGCAACATGCCTATTATAATTATGTCTAGTGTACATATAAGCATGCTTAGGTTGAGGTGCTCTAGTTTAAGACTTACCCCTTTGTCTTAATGAAGGGTTAATCTTATGAGATTTTGCCTTGCTATTTAACACATGAGATTTTTAGCTTGAATCTCATTTGAGGTTGAAGGAGTAGAATCATGTGAAGCTTTAACAAAATTAATATGTGATGAGGATGATGAAGACATTCCATTTTTACATCCAATTCCATGGGTATCTCCATGAAATTTTTGAGATTCAAGAAGACCATCTAAAGTTTCTTTTCCTCTCTTAAATTTAGCAATGGAATTCTTTAATTCTAAGACTTCCTTAGAAAGCTTATGATTTTCATCATTTTCTTTCTTAAGTTGGTCTTTCAAAGAATTAGAAGACTTAGCATTACTAACAAGTTTTTCATTTGATGCAACAAGTTTAGCAAAATCAATTTTTAAACATTCAAAATCCTTACTTAAGCTAGCTAACTCATGTTTATATTGTTTCTTCTTAGATAAAAAAACTTTTGCATTTAACAAGTAATTTGCTCACAATAGAGCTCTCATCATCATCATCATCACAATATTTGTCGCAATTATCAAAGGAAAAATAAGAAGTGGATGGTACCTCATTTTCATTTTCAATGTCCATGAAGCAATGATTGGCAACTTCTTGTTGTTCCTCTTCCTCTTTGGATTCGGAGGAATCATCCCAAGTAGCTTTGAATGCCTTCTTCTTATCTTTTGCTCCTTTGCTTTTGAATTTAATTTTAGGACATTCACTTCTAATATGTCCTAGTTTCTTGAATTCATAGCAAGTAACCTCTTTTGTTTTCTTCCTTCCATCTCCTTGGAACTTCTTGTTGAAGTCCCTTGTTCTTGAGAAATTTTTCTTTCTTAAGAACTTCTTGAAGTTCATAGTGAGCATGGCAATATCACCATCTTCATCATTAGAATCTTTGATGCTTTCCTCTTCACTATCTTCTTGAAGAGCTATTAGAGTAATGCCATTTTTCCTTTCTTCTTTCTCTTCTTGTTCTTCACCTCTTTGCTTGATGGTGAGCTCATGTGTTAAGAGTTTACCAATGAGCACATCAGTTGATAGAGTAGAGAGGTCTTGAGCTTCCTCAATTGAGGTAACATGAGATTCCCAATCCTTCTTAGGTAGGATTCTTAGAATCTTATTGTTTATCTCTTCCTTAGAGAAATGTTTTCCAAGTTTCTTGAGGGTTATGAGGATAGCATTGAGGTGATTTTTCATCTCCGTGATTGATTCTTGAGGCTTCATTTTGAAGAGTTCATATTCATACATATGAAGTTGAACCTTCTTTCTTCTTACTTGAATGTTGCCTTCATAGTAATTCTCTAAGGTCTCCCACATTTCTTTAGCCAAAATGCAATGTTGAAGCTTGCCTCCTTCTTCTCTTATCATGGAGGAGACTAGAGTAATCATAGCTTTTTTATTTTTATGATTTTCTTCCTTTTGATCAAAACTCCATTGGCTTTTTGCAAGAGTGGTTATCACACCATAAATGATGGTTGTAGGTGGTTTCCAACCTCTTAGGAAAATATCCCAAAGTTTGATAGAATCACAATTAAGATATAATTCCATTTTGAATTTCCAATGTGGATAGTCACTACCATCAAAGAACGGTCTAACAGAAGAGATGTTTTGAGATTCACTCCCCATGATCTTGTATTCTAGCAATGAAGTACCTAGAATTCAAGCTCTTATACCAATTTAAAAGAGTCCTAGAGGGGGGGTGAATAGGACTATCAAATAAAAATGAGGAATTAAAAGAATTCTTTATAAGAATTAAATAGAAGTTGAGAAGGAAGAATGAACAACACAAAGATTTAAGGAGTTCGGATTTAACAACAATCCTATGTCTCCACTTAACTTATCCCCAAGTTAGGATTTTCAATCACCCATAATCTTATTCACAAGATTGAGACTATACAAGAGTTTTATGGCTCACTCTTATAACCTTACAACATGAGTTTTCAAGGCTCACTCAAAAAACCAAAACCTAAGTGTTTCAATGGACAACACTTAAAACAATTCCTTTAGAAATAAAACTCACTTCCCTTCTAATCTAACCCAAGATTTAAGATGAAGAGAAATTCTATTTCTAACACACACCCAACTCTCACAAGTGTTATACAAACAAAGAATTGTTTAAAAGAATTTGATAGCTCAATGAAAGCTTAAGAAATAATGAATGATAAACAAGTTTCTTAACTTTGATTCATCTCTAGAGGTATTTATACTAAAAAATATAGCTTTTGGAGGTGCAAATGATGTGTCCAACATCTATATTTTGAATTATTGAGACTGATGTTGTTAGACAGCTATTCATGGATTGAAACCATATTTGGCTCCTCAAGAAATTTTAATTTGCCCATACTTTTTTCATAAAATATGTAGATATTTAAATTATATTTCCATATTAATTTTAATCACCTAAATTGGACTTCTTTAGATCAAGATATGTCCAAAATACTAAGGGTTGTGCAATTTGTAATGCAGACTACGGTTAGACAGCTATACCCAAATTGAAGCCGTGATTTTCTCTTGAAGAAATTTGAATTTGCCCATACTTTCTTCATTAAAGCTGTAGATATTTGAATTATCTTTCCATATCATTTTTAATCACCTAAATTTGACTTCTTTATCTCATGATATGTCTAAATTACTAAGGGTTATGCAATCTGAAATGCAGAATACTATCAAACAGCTATACAAAAGTTGAAGCCATGATCTGCTCCTGAAGAAATTTTAATTTGCCTATATTTTCATCATTAAATTTGTATATATTTGACTTATATTTTCATATCATTTTGAATCACCTTAATTGTACTTCTGTAACTCAAGATATGTCCAAAATACTAAGAGATGTGCAGTCTGAGATGGCAGACGTATACATGGATTTCAACTCAAAATTTTCCTAACCAAATGAACTTTGATTTTGAAAAATAAGCCCAATTAAGAAAGCTCAAGATGTCTAATTCAAATTTCAAGGAGCTCAATTTCTCATTTAAGAGCTCTAAATATAGCAAAAGCCTTCTTCAATCTCAGAGGTTTAATCAGCCTGAAAAGTTACTATTCATCCAAAAGTGTATATGTTTGGTATATAATTCCCTACACACTTAATTGAAATTATTAGTATAAAAATTGTTTGTTAAAGTAAAAAATTAGGAGTTTGATCATGTAAATGGTCAACACTATCATTGCCAAAACTAGGGTGCTGTAGTAGTTATACATTGAATATTGTATAATGAGAAATAGTCAAAAAGTAGATGCAATTCCTCGAACCCAAAAAACTTTGCTGGGGATAATACTTATTAAGTGACCCAATGTTTTCCATTTCTTTTCTTGATTTTCTAAAAAGCAGGTGGCAACTCTACAAAATAAAAAAAAAAGCATATCATTCCTCCCAAGACCAATCATTTATCCCTACTTGGTAAAGTTTTCATATCCCTCAAAAACACAAAAGCCATAAAAAAAATTGGGTCACTGATAATAACTTAAGCTAATTGATTTGCCACCCATAAGAGATAGCCGGTAAGAGAATTATTCAAATTGTGATTGGTTTGACAACATGGCTAAAGGTCTCAGCATAATCAATACCATGCTCCTACATGTAGCCTTTGGTAACAAGCCTAGTTTGTAATGTTTTAGGCTACCATCCACCTTCTTTTTAATGTAAAAAACCTAGTGATTCCTACTATATTGATATTAGGTGGAGGAGTAATAAAGGTCTAGGTGTTTGTATGATATAGTGTCTGTATCTCATCATGCATTGGATTTTTCCATTCCTTGGATTTAGAAGCTTAAGTCTATGAGGTGGGTTCCATGACAGAGTCATATTGGGCAAGATGGGCATATTTTTTGCTACTATGTAAGGTGGATTCTTAAAGCTTCATAGGATATTTTTTGCTAATATGTAAGGTGTAATGTTGATGACTTTAGATAATAATTGTATCTCACTTTGCCTATACTTAATGTATTTGAGTTAGTGACAAACTATGATGTTGGCAAAATAAGTTGTAACTAAGGAATTATAGGCAAAGTGAAACTCTTTATCACAGGAAGTTAAGAGTCATTAACATGAAAAGAGAAGATGAGTTAATCAAACTAAACATTTCTTGCCATATAAAGACATTTAGTGTCTTTATCCAAGCAACGATAATCAAGATAATTACTAGAATATCTAAGAAAAAAACATTGTTTAATGCAAAATGCAAACTTGTGTTTGTTGTATAGACGAAGTAAGGGATATGCAGCACATCTCAATATTCTCAAAAAATTATAATCAGGCTTAATCTTGTACAAAAGTTAATAGGGAATAACCTTAGAGAGAGCTTGAGAAGGCATTTGGCTAATTAGATGTACTATAATGTCAAAGGAAAAGTACCAGTACTTGAAAGGAACACCACTGTACCCATGCAAACTTAGCCTAGTATCCACTATGTGTCAAATTTTCCTTTTGGCATGTCTATTTTATTTATAAGTATGTGGACATGCAATTCGATGTAGGCTTCCAAATTTTTGAAATAGTTTGAATAATGGCATGTACTCTCTCCCCCAATCTGAATTAAAGGATTTAATAATATGACCAAATTGCTTTTCCATTAAATTATAAAACTGAATAAAAATCTAAAGAACATTGCTTTTATTATGAATGGGATATAACCAAGTAAACAAAGAAAAGTCATCGATGAAGATGATAAAATATTTATGTCCATTTGATGAACTCATGGGTGTTGGTCCCTAAACATCTAAGTGGATAAGTTCCAATGGCCTTGTACTATGATGCTAAGTAGATGGAAGAGAGAGACAATGCAATTTGCCTTAGTAACATGCTAAACAATCTTAGCGACTAGAAGATTTGGGTGAACATAGCAACTTAAATTAATGAACTAGCTGCTTGACTACCAGAGACGAATGATGTCCTATATGAGCATGCTAAGTATCCAATGATGTTAAAAGGTTTGTCATTAGAAAAGGAAACTTAGATAGTGCTATTGGAATCTTACAAAGGCCATTGTCCATCTTTCCATGAAGTAATTATTTCTTGGTCTAACAGTCATTGACAAAATAAATATCAGAATGAAATTTAAAGAAATAATCATTGTCAACATAAAATTTACGTACCATGAGTAATGGTTTAGTAATGAGAGGGACATGCAAGACATCAGTGAGATGAAATTTATTATTCAGAATGCTCTTGCCTATATAAGAAATAGAGTCCAGTTCCATCACCAATAAGAACCTTATGCTTACCTTTGTAATCATCAACTACTGGGTAAGTCAGATAAGTCAGGTGTAATATGGTGACTAGCACCTGTGTTTAAGTACCAAATCGAAGAAGAATAAGATCTAGGTGGAGTTCCAAGAATGGAGTATGCATGGAAATTTTGATTGGTGTTGCAATTAAAAGAGTTGCATTAAGCACCTGAATTGCAAGACCTAAAGCTCTAATCAAAACAATGTTGACAATCAATGGCAATATGATTATTATAGACCCACAGATTTGGCAAGCCATTAAAGAATGAGAAGTATTACTAAAATTACACCATCCACAGCCTCAAAAGAACTTGTTGGTGTCCATCAGTATATTGCGTGAGATTCACAATAGGTAGAGATTGTTGTTTAGCTTTGAGAAATAGTTCATAGGAGACAAGGTGACTGTGCAGATTAGAAAAAGAGGGTAGTTCAAAGCACTAATGAAGAGCACTAATAGTACTATTGATTTCAACCACTAGTTGGCAATAGATTATCACATTAAATTTAGATGGAGATATGACTTGACCAGCCAAAGCAAGGGAATCAGCAAGACTTTTAGCCTAAAGAGAAAATCAAATACAAGTTTGTCTTCTTTTTGTAGATTATGGAGCTTAATGTAAAGTTGTATTTTTTGAGTGGTACTGACAACCCCATAGGCTATTGCAAATGCTTTCAACACTACAACTGCTTAATTGATGCCGATGAGGTGAGGATAAACCTCCTTAGAAATAGAGCTTAAGAGCCATGAAAATAAGATTTAGTTTTTAGAGAACCATGTAAGATAAGCAGAATTAGGTTGATTATCAATCTCTATGGATGGTGGAGGCTCAGAACCATTGAGAATTCCATAGAGATTGTAGAAGTTGAGAAGTGGTTGAAACTGAGGTTTCCAAGGAATATAGTTTTTGGCATTTAGTTTGAAAGAGAAGTTTTGTTGGATATGAGAAGGAGTGGCAGAATGAAGAGGCAACGGAGACAATGATAAAGAAGAAGAAAGAGTGGTGTTTGAAGATAAAGAAGTATAACTTGAGGTTGAGGAAGTGTTGGTAGTCATCTTTCTCTGATAATGGTGTATTTAATATCTGATAATACAATAAGCAATTATATATAAAAGAGACATATGAAGTGATAAGTATAAGATACGATAGAATAACTAAATACTAGTAAGTTATTATACAAGCATATCTCTAATACAGAGTGACTACTAAGCATAAAAATAACCATAGCCATAATGGGCCCCCTGTCGCATCTTCTTGAACACATAGTAAAGTAATATGGATGCACCTTATCATTTCCTATTTTGACCTTACACTCAACAGAATAGCATCTACCAGATTTAAGGGTTTCCTTTCATTCTAACTTCTCTAGGCTTGTAAAAGTTCAAATAGGAGTGTTAAATTTTCATATGATGCATGAAAACTTCAAATATTATGCATTTCCATATTTCCACAGGTTAAAAATTTTCAAGTATAAGCACTTACATAGGTTAAAAGATTCTCCCCCATATACCCGTTGTGAAAATGAGCAATCTTCTGATCACTCATAATTTCCAAAAACAAGAACACCAAAGCTAGATATGTCAGATTTAATTGAGAATCACATGTGCATTGCATATTCTGGAGGCATATACCCACTAACAACATATTGTTATAATTAGTGTTCTTATTAGTAATATAAAAGGATCATTATACCACAAGTTCCAGAATGACACTTACAATGTCCCCATAATTCTACGAGTAGCAATTTGAGATTGATCCACTATAAACAACCTTATAGTTCCAAAATTTGCAATTTTAGGATTCATTTATGTATTAAGTAGAATGTGCCAAGCTTTAAGGTCACGATAAATAATTCAAGTTTGGGAATCTTCATAAAGATAGAGAATTCCTCGAGCTATGCCCTCTATAATATTATGTCTCATCTTCTAATCTAGTATCAGTCGCTGGTTGGAGTCTATAAATTCACAAAATCTGATTCTAGAACTCAATAACAAGACCTAAAAGTATATATTAGAAATTTATTGCAAGTTGATTATAAGTATTTACATACCAAATATATAATAGTCAAGACTTGAATTCGAAACAAACTCATAGACAAGAAGCCTTTCTTTTTCCTGAAAGCAGAAACCAATAAGCCTAACCAAGTTCCTATGTTGAAGCATGGCTACTAATAGGACTTCATTTTTAAATTTGTCTTCTCCTTGTTAAGAAGTTCTTGACCACCTTTTCGTGGTTATTGTTGGTCCATTAGGAAGCCTACCCTGAAGTGTATAGGTGTAGTATATCAATGTTAAGCAAATATTTAGTGAGAGTTTTGAATTCTTCATTCAACAATGTTGGAGTAATGGCTATAATCTTTGCAAATTACTAATTTTTGGGTACCTTGTACACAATGCCAAATCTGCCTTCTCCAAGCTTATTGTCTTCATAAAAATTATTAGTTGCAACTCTAATAGTCTGAATATCGAATTATAATGAATTAGAACTACTAATATCTGAATTTTCTTCACAAACTATATCTTTATAACAAAGGAACATATGTAGAAAAAATTCTTTAAAAGAAAAAAGGAAACCCTTGTGCAAAAAAGATTATACATAATTAAATTTCAAATATTTATAATGCAAACACAATCCTTCAGTAATCATATATAAAACATTCAAGTGTATGTGTAGGCAGTGGGGTTTAGCATGTACCCAAGTGTTTGGTTACCACGGCATTGTGTGGGCTCAAAGCCCACTTTGAAGTACAAAATAGGGCTTGGGCCTATTCAGATATGGAGTCACCATCTAGATAAAAGCTAGGACACACTATACAACAACTGGATTCCATGGAGGTTCCTAGAAGCCGTCATTAGAGATTGGGTTCAAAAACTAGGTATGAGCATTTGAATGCTCACCCAACCTTGTGGCTGGCCTCCGTTTCTGTTTTGTGTTTTATTACCTTTAATTATTTAATTATTTCTTTATTAACATGCGGATCGTTATGGCTTTCGAAGAATCGCCAAATTTTAGAATAAAGTCCGACTTTGCACATTAACCTTTTTTATGCACTTAGTCCCGTTATTCACAAAAAAAAATAGATAATCAATATTTACAACCATTCATTCAAACCAAAAGGGGAAAGGGATTAAGGATTACAATTCTTTTGAATGAAATAAAAGGATAATATATATAAAGTAAACCATTTATATACTGAAAATAAACTGACAATAAACTACTTGTATGGACAAAAAGTACTAAAGGAGTTAGCTAATTAAAGCAATTTCTCAATGATATGAATCATCAAGTATTTCCTACAATAGACATAAAGTTAGATTCCCCTTGTAAAATGTGAAATTATCTATAATAATATTTATAAATAATGTTCTAAAAAATGGGTTTTCATGTCACAAGCTAAAGAAACCCTCAAATAACCAAGACAATTATCATCATGCAATGAAATTATTATGTATAAAGGCGGAAAGAGCATGTGAAGTGAACAATATGCGGAATTTCATAAAACGACAAAAGCCAAATAGCTGGTCGACCATAGAGGGGATCACCTCATTGACAGGGGGTGATGCCTCTATAAAAAGGCATCACCTGATCAAAAGGCTCTTCTCAACTTTCAAAATAATCAAACTTCTATCCTAAACAAGAAAATGTTCACACAAGTTCTTAAAAAGGCATGCTAAATTACAACTACATGCAATAATTCAATAGATTATATTAATGAAGTAGCGTAATAAGTAAAATATACCTAAAGTATATTGATAACTTAGTCACATGCAAAGTAAACACCAAAATGATGAAGTTATGAAGATATTGAATTTAAATACAAGTTTTTTTACCAAAAATGATAGGCCCTCAAAAGTGTTTCTTTGGTTATAATCCTTACTAGAGTGTGATTTCCACTTTGACATAAGTTTTCTTCCTTCCTCTCCTAAGGAATATGAACTTACTTTGGCTTGGATCTTACCTCCTCCCTTAAGAATGTCTCTTTGTGTTTTTCAGAGCTCCCCCTTTCTTGTTTAGCAATGGTTCCTTTTTTTTTTTGCTTATCATCCTCTCCCTCTCTCTCTTCTTTTTTTCCTTTTTATCCCCTACCTTAGCCATGCCCTTAGGCTTTCTAGCTCATCATGAACCCCTATAACCTTTTTCTTCCCCCCAAAAATCTCATCCTCATATAAAATCAAGTCTAGGGGTATGGGGTCCACACCACTGGGATATCAATCATGTGCAAGTCAACTCAAACTTCTATAGGTCTCGTTTTGATCAATGCCATGAATGTTCCTTCCACAGACCTCTTGGTGTCATCATAGGCTTTGATAACTACTTCAAAAGGCTTTAAGTCCGCCACTGTCAACCCTAACTTTGGCAGAATCTTCAATGGACACACATTGATGGTGGAACCATTGTTGACCATCAAGCAGCAAGTTATTTTTCCCTTCACCTTAGGCTTATAGTGGTCCCTCCCCTTTAGAGGCAGGTCATCATTAGGAAATGTTATCATCCCTTGAAGGGTTTCCATTAGTGATCTGACCATTTGTTCTATGGTATAGCTAGCGGAGAACTTTTTTTGATCTGGTGCCAGAACTAAGGACTCCCTATGATCCTCGGAATGCATAAGTAACTCCTAGACACTGGCAACAATCTCCTCACTTTGCTTTGCTTCTTTCCCTTTTTCTGAACTTTCTGTCTTTTTAGGCCTGGATTTGGCAATCTCAGATTCTTACCTCTTTCCTTTAACCTTCCCCACAGACTGGCCTGATCTACTTCTTTTGTTGTCCCACGGGTCAACTTATCCCTCACTTTTATCATCGAAACTCCATATGTCCAAGACGTGCACATGTAATTTTGTGGGTTGTTTGCTTGGTTTTAGGTTCTTAGGTTCAGTTTTTAGGGAGTTGTGGGCGACATCCACAAAGGATTTTAGGACTTCTCCTCCATTAGACCAGCATTAATCATCAAAATGGGCACATTTGGTGGTGGCATATTTTGGTAGTTAGGCAAAGGGTTGGTTTATGTATTTGGCTTTCTCGTTTATGGGGCAATAATCTTGCATGAGTCATTCAGGTCTTGGATTTCATGATTTAATTGGGCACAACTATCAGTGTCATGTTCGATGGTCTGGTGAAACTTGCAAAAAAGCTTTAGCTTAGCACCGAGTAAGGGTTATTGTGAAGGTAAAGGCCACAATAGGTTTTGCTCAATAAGCTTGTCAAGGACCTTGGATAGAGGGCATCCCAAATTCAAAAATCTCTGAGGCTGTCTAACTGCATTAACTTATACACTATTGCTTGATGGTTAGATTGCATTGATCTGAACATTATTGCTCGAACCAGCTCCTTCCTTGCCCCTAGACCTTTCTCCGAAGAATTTCTTCTCTTAAACCAGATATGACTCTTTTTGGACCCTTAACATGTACAATTCTTTGAATTTTTTAATCCCTAAGCTTTCTAAACAATGCTGGGACACACCCCTCTATTTCTAAGACTAATTAATCTGACTCAGCATGCCTGTGCCTTATCAAAGACAGCTTTCCTCTCTAGCGAGTTAAGTAATCAACAAAGGACTCATTAAAGTTCTACTTGGTGTTCTGCATATCTCTCAGGGACACCTCCAACTGAACATTGAGGCCATATTGCTTTATAAAAGTAGCACATAATTCCTTCCAATCTGATTGAACATATGGTTCCAAAGTCTAGTACCAGCGGATCGGTGCTCCCTCCAGTGATATAGGGAACTGCTTAATGGTATGGCTCTCAGTCAACTCAATGGTTTTTATATAAGTCATATACTGCTTCATATGCAAATGCGGATCCTTGGCGCTAGAGTATTTCTTCATATATGGGAATTTCAATTTAGGGGGTAGCAGTTCATCTTCCCTTTCCAGATTCAGATAGGTATAATCTAGGGGGGTGACAATGCCCTTCTCCTTCATCATCATCTGCATTTGGTTTATAGCCTTGGTCATGCTCTTGGTCCACTTAGTTTGCCCCACATCTTCGGTTGGGTTCACATTTCTTTGGTTTAATGGGTTGGTCAACACCATTACATCATCTTCTTCCCTTCCTTTAATTGGGATCTCCTCATCGAGATCTATCGGATTGATTGGTGGCACATTGGATGGCTATTCCGGCTTATTCTCCCTAATGGGCTTATTAATTTCTTCCATCTCCCTAATGGGCTTATTAATTTCTCCCATTATCTCCCTCATTATAGATTGAGTTTCTGTAATCACTTCGTCTTTTAACTGTGCCTTAAATGCCTCTGAATCAAAACCAATTGCCATTCCCACTTCTGAATTTCTTACCAAATGACTTGAACTAATTTAGACCCACCTTGATGAGCTTGAAGGATCTATAGTACTGTAAAATCATATGTTAGAATGATGCATGATGTGTATGCATGATATACAAGTCCATTTTATTTTAAGGAAACTTAAGAAATAAACAAAAAAGAAGATACAAAAAACCAAAATGTGAAGCTTAAACGTGCAAACTTCCACCCTTATTTTTCCCACACGCGTATTCAATGGCGAATATCTTGCCATAGGATTTTTGACTTGGGTTTTAATTATCAATAGGGGATAACAAAACTGATGTATGTAAGATAACTCTCAAAATGATTCAAATAAGTAATGGATCCTTTGAATAAAGCCTGAGCCCATTTCCTATGAGCCAAGGTCCTTAGCACCATAAACTCACTTATCAAGGCCTACTTGAAATGGGTCATGAATAGGCACAAGAGGCCCTTATTGACTTAGTTTGTTTATAATGGGCTTTGGTTGGACAAGAGGGCCCATTTTACCTTAGATTACTTATTGATGGGCTCAAGATTTATTTTAAGGGTCCATTATATGACATAACACACATGTATGTGGGGAAAATTCCTAAGGATAGTTGCTAGGTCATTACATAGGCTTGAGTCTTAAGTAAAAAGGCTTAAATTCCCATAATGATATACATCCATATACATCTCCCTACTCAAGGGTCAAACATCACTGATTAGTACGTGTCGTGAGTAACAATTATCAAATATTCCACCACCAGGTTTGAGTGAAACATAAATAGCGAAGTATTGACTATTGTCGGGTTTATTTGGGATTGAAGTGCTCATTATATGCAAAATGTGTAGTGAATGCATAAATGCAAGAAGAAATAAGAAAATAATTAAAGAAGATAAAAAGCAAAACACTGGAATTAGTTTCTCTATCCCTAGTGGAGTCGTCACTGTAGGCGGTAGGGTTTAGCACACACACAAGTGTTTGGCGACCATAACACTGTGTGAGATTGAAGCCCACTTGGAAGTACAAAATAGCTCTTGGGCCTATTCAAAGATGGAGTCGCCACCCAGATAAAAGTCGAGACACACTATACAGCAATTGGATTCCACGGAAGTTCCCAAAAGCCATCATCAGAGATCGGGTTTAGAAATTAGGTATGAGTATTTAAATGCTCACCCAACCTTGCGGTTAGCCTCCATTTGTTTTCTATGTTTTATTACCTTTAATTATTTAAGTATTTCTTTATTAACACATGGATGGTTATGTCTTTCAAAGAATTGCCAAATTTTAGAATAAAGTCCGACTTTGCATATTAACCTTTTTCATGCGCTTAGTCCTATTATTCATAAAAAAAATAGATAATCAATATTTACAACCATTCATTCAAACTAAAAGGGGAAAGGGATTAAGGATCACAATGCTTTTGAATGAAATAAAAGGATAATATACATAAAGTGAACCATTCATATACCAAAAATAAACCAATAATAAAGTACTTGTACGGACGAAAAGTACTAAAGGAGTTAGCTAATTAAAGTAATCGCTCAATTATGTGAATCATCAAGTATTTCTTGTAATAGACATATAGTTAGCTTCCCCTTGCAAAACACGACATTGTCTATAATAATATTTATAAATAATGTTCTAAATGAAAAGGTTTTCATGTCATAAGCTAAAGAAACCCTCAAATAACCAAGAAAATTATCATCATGCAATGAAATAATTATGTATAAAGGCAGAACGAGCATGTGAAGTGAATAATATGTAGAATTTCATAAAGGGATAAGAGTCAAATAGCTAGTCAACCTGTCAATGTGGTGATCGCTTATGTGAAGAGGCAATCGCCTTATTGACAGGGGGCGATGCCTTTATGATGAGGCATCGCTTGATTAACATGTTCTTCTCAACTTTCAAAAAAATCAAACTTTTATCATAAACAACCAAATGTTCACACAAGTTCTTAAAAAGGCATGCCAAATTATAACTACATACAATAATTCAATAGATCGTATCAATGAAGTAGCGTAACAAAAAAAATATACCTAAAGTATGCTGACAATTTAGTCACATGCAAAGCAAACACCAAAATGATGAAGTTATGAAGATATTGAATTTAAATACAAGTTTTTTACCAAAAATGATGGGCCTTCAGAGGTGTGTCTTTGGTTATGATCTTTACTAGAGTATAATTTCCACTTTGACACAAACTTTCCTCCTTCCTCTCCTAAGGAATATGAACTTACTTTGCCTTGGATCCTACCTCCTCCCTCAAGAACATCTCTCTATGTTTTTCAGAGCTTCCCCCCCCCCCCCACTCTCTTGTTTAGCAATGGTTCCTTTTTTTTTTGCTTGTTGTCCTCTCCCTTTCTCTCTTCTTTTTTTTCCTTTTCATCCCCTATCTTGCCCATGCCCCTAGGCTTTCTAGCTCATCATGAACCCCCCCCCCCAAAATCTCTTCCTCACGCAAAATAAAGTATGAGGTTATAGGGCCCACACCACTTGTTTACTATGGTTGCAACTGCAAGTGGTCTGCCACGAAGGCAGCGCCTCTACGATGAGGCAATCGCCTCTACAGCAGCTGCCAAAGAGATGATCGCCTCATTGAACTGAGGCGATGCCTCTTTGGCCCGGGCCTGTGTTAGGCCAAGCGGGCCTAAGTTATTTTTAGACAATTGGTCTAAGTCTTGGGGTTTTGAGGCTTTTAGGCTTTCAAGTCCATTTCTAATTGAAAATTTAGGTTTTATTTTTGTGTCCAAGTTTTACATTCTCATCATTTGGTTTAACAACAGACTGATCAAACTGAGCATCTCTAATTCGTCCTTTAACACAGACCGACCGAATTAGGTATCTACATTATGGTAATTATTTTTTGAAGATTACATTTATTTTTCATTTACACGATGGTCCAAAATTGAATTCAGTTATGTTCAAATGATGCAGTAAACGGATCAATTTAAGCTAATTGACTTCTAATATAAAAATTAAACAAATATTTATTTCATCTGGATATCTCCACATGTGCATCAATCAAAGCTAAGAAATAAAGGTTAATGAAAGTAATTAACTATTGACTTACTTTTCGTGGCCTTGGTTTCCTCCTCTTGGAAAACATGTATATGAAAGTAAAAAGCACAAAGAAGCTGACTGCAGGAACAACATTAATAGTCACCATAGTTGTAGATGCAATCCCCTTCTTATTATCTGGTCAGATCAGAAATGTGTTCGGTTAATGCACTCCACATGAAAAGTTAGAATGGTGACACAAAACAAAAATAAAGTTTAAATTGCCTGATCCAATCTTTGCTGCTATGTTTTTCTTACTAATTTTGGTCAACTACGACAATAGCTTACCAATAAATTGTAAAATAGTTTTTTTCCACAACGTAAAAAAAAAGTACTCAAGTTCACTTTATTTTCATTTTCAAATTGGCTGTCTATATCTGATTTTTCTTTTTTTTTTAAAAAAAAGAACAATTTCATATGAACTCAGTATATAAAACATTAAAAAAATTTTATTAAATTAATAAAACACTTGTTTGATGAGGTAAATCATAATAATTGCATGAATAAATTCACACTATTGGTATAAGAATATTGAAAAATGGATCCTGAAATGAGTGATTATATGAATACTGATTATATGAACAGTGATATCAAATGAACTGCTTAATTTTGAACTCAATATTTGACAATAATCTTAAAAAGAAGTGGGTTAACCCACTAACCATTCCCTTGCTAGCAAAAATAATTAATTTTTTTTGCATTTAATGCTCTTAAATAGTTACATTAGTTTAGATTATTTTAAGATTTGAATCAAGTAAAATTCATATAGAAAAAAAACTCTTTCTTATACTTATTTTTTCATATATAAAACTTTAACTTTAGATAAAAAAAAAAAGTGACTAAAAATAATTAAATTTCAAAAGAACAAAAAGTAAAGTAACTGAAGTGATAATAATTAAGGAAAAATAAGGATGTGGATTTAAGCATATATTTTATTTTTTCACAATTTGAGTCATATATTTGTTGTCGTTTAATAATTTTCAGTATAGGAATCTAATGTTATTAAATGAATCAAATGGTGTTACTATCATATATTGGAAATCGTCAAACGGCGGCAAATACAAGGCCCACAATTATCAAAAAAATGAAACACATACTTGAAATTTTAAAACTTAAAACCACAAACTAATTTTTGAACTTTCTCCTTCATTATTTTTAGTTAAGTAGTACATGATTTAACTGTGTTAAACTTATATATTGAAAATTATCAAACGGTGACCAATACAATACTTAAATTGTTAAAATATAAAACACATACTTAAAAGTGCAAAACCGTGTGAAGAATAAAATTCAGAGAAAAAGAGAGAAAATTCAAAGGAAATATTTTTCCATTAATATTCAAAGAAGGGTTACACCCCTTATATATACAAATAGGAATTCTAATCACAACCTAATTAGGAATAGAATAACATCCTAAATAGAATATAACTTTATTCCTAACTGTATACAAATATTTACTTCCTAATATATACAATAAGAATATTTACTTTCTCAACACTCCCCCTCAAATTGGTGAATGTATGTCAATCATTTCCAACTTGCTAAGTGAGTTGTAGAATGTTTTTTTGAATACAGCCTTTGTGAGGATGTCAGCTAGTTGAGTCTGAGATGAAACATATGGAAGATCAATTGCCCCTTGGTTCAGATGATCTTTTATGAAATGTTTATCAACCTCTACATGCTTAGTTCGATCATATTGAATCGGATTATTTGCAATTGTTATGGCTGCCTTGTTATCATAATGTAACAACATAGGCATCAGATGTTTTAATCCTAGATCCTGAATAATTCACCTTACCTATAGCAACTCACACACTCCATGAGCCATTCCTCTAAACTCAGGTTTAGCAGTTGACCTTGCTATAACTTTATGCTTCTTGCTTCTCCAAGTGACTAAATTATTTCTAATAAATGTAAAGTACCTGGATGTTGATTTTCAATCAGTCTGATCTCCAGCCTAATTAGCATCAGTATAGCAAGTAATTTCATAATCCTTATTCCTCCTAAAGAACAACCCTTTACCCAGAGAAGACTTTAGATATCTTAATACTCGGTATACTGCATTCATATGTTCTTTACTCGGAGAATGCATGAACTGACTCACAACACTTACTGTATAAGCAATGTCTGGCCGAGTATGAGATAGGTAAATCAACCTTCCCACCAACCTTTGATACTAATATCTATCAGTTAGAACTTGATCTTCTAGGACTGAAAGTCCATGGTTGACTTCAATGGGAGTCTCGGTTGGCTTATAATCAAGCATCCTCGTCTCTATCAGTAGGTCCATTATGTACTTTCATTGGCAAAGAGAAATTCCTTAAGCTGATCTTGCAACTTCAATTCCTAAAAAATACTTTAAGTTACCTAAATCCTTAAGTTCAAACTCAGATGCTAACTGTCTTTGCAAGATTGTTGTCTCACACGGATCATTTCCAGTGACCATCATATCATCAACATATACAATCAGCGCAGTGACTTTACCTAACTTCTGTTTGATGAATAGTGTATGATCAACATCACTTTGCTTATATTCGACCTTCCTTATGAAGGTTGAGAGTCATCCAAACCATGCTCGAGGTAATTGCTTGAGTCCATACAATGCTCTTTTCAGTTTGCATACTCGGTCAGTACATTTAGTTTCGGGTGGTGGATCTATATATACTTCTTCATCTATGGTTCCACGCAAAAATGCATTTTTTAGATCAAATTATTGTAGCGGCCAGTCCAGGTTGGCAGTTAAGGAAATAAGGACTCGAATGGTGTTCATTTTTGCTACTGGGGCAAATGTATCTTTATAGTCAATTCCATACTTCTAAGTATACCCCTTTGCTACCAACCGAGCTTTATATTGATTTATGCTTCCATCTGGATTGAGTTTCACAGTGAATATCCACCTACATGCCTCCATTTTCTTTCCTTCCAAAATAGGAACAAGATCCCACATCCGGTTCTTCTGCAATGCCTCCATTTCATCATTCATAGCTTTCTTCCAATCCAGATCATCTAAGGCTTCCTATACATTACTTGGAATAGATACAGTAAATAATTGATTTACAGTAAGTGCATGTGAGTTAGACAAATGCTTGGTTGATATGAAGTTGTTGATAGGGTATTTAGCTTTGGTATGAAGGTCTGGATCATATTATTTTTTCAGAACCCCTCTATTAATTATAGAGGGATAACGAGGCTCAGTATTTGGAATTAAAGGAGAAAACTTTACCTTATTATGCATCGCATCTGGAGTTTCTTTAGCTTCTAGTGTGGGTTGGGAAGATTTACTATCTTGATTACTCAAATTTTCTTTGATGATCTGTCCATGTGAGACGCTGGTACTCGGTACATCAGATGTCTGTCTGAGTGAGATGCTCGTACTCGGAACACCAAATGTCTATTTGGGTAAGATGCTTAGAACATTTGGGAGACTTGGATTCAGAACACTTAGAATGCTATTTTCAAGTTCTAAGAGGTTCAAATGTTTCTCCCCCTGAAGAGAGCACTCAGAGTGGGAGAAGAAAGGGTAATTTTTATGAAACTGAACATCCCGAGTAACATACATCTTCTTTGTATTCAAATCATAACACCGATATCCTTTTTGTAAATCCGCATAGCCAACAAAGATACACTAGATTGCTCGAGGGCCTAATTTATCGAGTGTCTGATGAACATATGCCAAGCATCCAAAAACTTGGGGTTTGAGATTATTGAGGGGTGGAGATATGAAAAGTTCCTGAAGTTTCTGAAGAGGAGTTTTAAAATTGAGTACTCATGATGGTGTCCGATTTATGAGGTACACAATGGATCAAACAGCCTCCCCCCAGTATTCTCGAGGAACATTCATATTAAACAATGATGCTCGGATAACTTCCAATAACTGCCGGTTCTTTCGTTCGGCTATACCATTCTGTTGAGGAGTGCCGACATAAGATGTTTGGTGGCAAATGCCCTTCTTATGGCAGAAATCATTAAGAGTTGAGTTAACATAATCCCCACCATTGTCAGACTGCAAGACTTAGATTTTACTCTGGTATTGTGTAGCCACCATGTTGTACAGGTCCTAAAACTTAGAGCACACATCTCCTTTATTGGAAAGTAGTGATAACCAGGTCATCTGGGTACATTTATCAATAAACATTACAAAATATTGAGCACTAGATAAGTAGGAATCCGAGCAGGTCCCCATACATCAGAATGAATGGTCATAAATGGAATTGAATTTTTATTATAACTCGATACATAAGAAATTCGGTGGGCTTTTGCCAATTCACAAACATCACACTTGAATTCCGAGTCTGTGGTATGCAAAAATAAATATAGTTTTATTTGTCTAAGATAATGAAAAGAGAGATGCCTAAGACGAAGATGCCACAAGATTACTTGGTTGTTACTCGAGCAACTTCTACCAACCCTATTAACTTGACTTGACTTCCATCTTGAATCATCATACAAATCAAGATAGTATAACTTTCCACATTTAACACTAGAGCAAAGAATCTGGTGTGTTGCAATGTCCTGAAATACACAATAATTAGGCCAAATTTTGATAATGCAATTCAAGGTTTCAGTGATTTAACCAACAGATAGTAGATTATAAGAAAGAGATAAAACAATAAGAACAGTATCTAAATTAAGAGAGTCAAAGTTAGATATTGATCCCTCATGGTGTTATGCCTCCATTAGCAGTTAGAATATTTTATTGGGTTGATGGATAGATAGATGTAAGATGGCGAGTGGAGTTTGTCCTATGATCAGTAGCACCTGTATCAATAATCCGTGTATTATTTCGAGTAAAATTTGTCATACCTGAAGTTGTATCAAGATCACCACTTGGTTTAGTAAAAGTAGCAATTGCAGCCTTGCCTAGCTTCTTATGAGGCTTTCTATTGAAATCTCACCATTCCGGATATCCCAAAATTTTATAGCACTGTTGTAGACATCGGGGTTTAGCGTGCATCCAAGATTTTAGCAACCGCGACATTGTTTAGGCTCAGGGCCTTAGAGAACACACTAACCACTGTCACAAAGACATGGCGTGGAGATGAGGAGTCGCCACCCAGGGTAATAACTGGGACAATTTGATTGGTGGTACTCGATTCTCTAAAAGAATATTAGCACCACAACCAGGAGATTCTGGATACGGAATACTAACTTCTCTTGGTCTCGTGTTCATTTAGAATAATTTTATAAATGATTATTTCATCCTCTAATTACATGCAATTTTATTAAACCCTAATTATCATCCATCTACCCAAAAAGGCAACAAGTCAATAAAATTACAAGTAAAAAATGCACTCAAAATCGCGTTGTCCCTAAGTCTAAACTATGTTAATTTTATTAAAAAGTTAGCTAAATCTACATTTTATTTACAAGTGAAAAATAGACTAAAGGTGGGCCTATATTTTTATTAATTAGTGAGCCTAAATCTATTTGTTTTAGTCTTTCTAAGATATGGGCTTAAGTCTATTCAATTTTAAAGGAAAATCAAATTAGTGGGCCTAAATCTAACTTGGTTTTATTTTAAGTGAAATGTGGGCCTAGGTCTATTTATTTTAAAAGAAATGCAATTAAGTAGGCTGAACTAAGTCTAGACAAGTTTTAATTAACTAAGTGGGCCTAAAATCTAATTAATCTAATGAGTCTAAATTGATTTTAATTATTTAAAAAACCTAAATCATTTTTTAAGCCTATTTATTAAGTGGGTTAGACCTAAACGTGGGCTTGGGGCCCAAAAAACAAACATAAAAAGACCAAAAAACATAACAAAACATAACAAAATCAAATCAAACACACATTCACATATGATTTTTAAAAAAACCTAATTTAATTACATACAAACCCTAATTAACTAAAGCCACCATTAGTTTTAATTAATTTTTACCCAATTAAACCTAATTACTAATTAATTTTAAAGTGCAGAAATTTAAATCTTTCACTATTCTCACTACTGGGACTATTACAAACAACGTAAAAAATTAAAATTAAATAATTATACACCTATGAATTAAAGAATAAACTACACAGGATACCAAAATGCAAAATTAAAATTAAAATCCTAAGAACTATTATTAAAACAGTATAGGTTCATCCATGGCATTCCATGGATCTTCTGTTCAATTAAACATAGGCGGTATCCTCCTCCTCAATCCATATACGGACATCAAAACAAAAAAAATTAAAAAAAAAAGCAATCAAATTAGTAGTGAAATTAAATAATAAAAAAATTAATGAAATGAATAAAAAATCACAAAAGACAAGAAAGAAAAAATGAATGTTGTGCATATGCCCTTTTTTGGCCCCTCAGATTAGGATTTTCACCGATGAAATTGACTCAGTATTGATTTGATTATGGACTGAGACTAAAAAATCATTGTAACGTCTTCCTCAAATGAACTGCAAAAATTAGGGTTTTTTAAAGAACAGAGGAAATCAAAGTTTTTCTTATCTTCCCTCTATGTAAAAAAAAATCCTCTAGAAAAAAGTCCTTTCACCCAACCTCGCACGCATGCAGACTCTGCTTTTAAATGCAGAGTCTGTGCATACTGAACTTCCTTCAAAAGAGGAACAGACCTATCTGATTAAATCAGATAGCATTTGTTTTTATTTCAAAAAAAAATATCTTACGCGTTTCTTTTTTAAAAAAAAACCTTATTAGATAAAAATTTGAATTTTCAACCAATCAAAACACTCAAAAATCGATAAAAATAAGGAAAAATACATGAAAAGGTCAAAAAAAAAGAATTATTGCGCATCGGCACTATGCAATGCCGATCGACATTGTACAATTTCGGTCGGCATTACACCAATGCTGATCCTAAAATTTTTTTTTTAACTTTTAATTACTAAAAGACCCCTAAAAATGACTTATTTGCAATCAAATCCTAAAAAATGTTACAATTTAGTCTCTAAAGTCCAGACAATCAACAACCAAGTTCAATTTTTGAAAAAATTTCATCATAGGGGCTTACATCGCAATTGTGCACAATTGCATCCCGAAATTGGGTGCTTACAACCATTCCTTGGAGTGTCTGACTTCGCCACAATGAGTACAAGTGTATGTGATGGGCTTACTCAGAATTTTTCATTTGAACTGGGGATAAGTCTGAGCTGCTACAAGTACAGAATGGTCTGGTAGTATCTTCGGCTCTTCCATCATATGTCATTGGTTGTGATCCCGCCGGACATATGCATAACTAGATTCGAGATCAAGAGGTGGATCCTTCTGGAGTATTTCACTCCAAGGATTATTAAATTATGAATCAAGCCCGGCTAGATAAATATATGTTCCAAGCCGGGTAATATGTTTATGGAGTGATACTACTCCATTAACATCCTCCCCTTGTGCACATGTCTGGGCATCAATTTCCTGAAATATTCCAATTAGTTCATTATATTATGCAGGTAATGGCTTACCATTCTGACATGTAGTGAATGATTTCCAGTTCAATTCAAATAACTGAGTTTCGTCAGATCAATCATAGAAGGTTAGACAACATCTCATATCTCCTTTGCTATTGGAAGAAGGATGAATCTCTGCATTAATGTCGGACTCATGGAGTCAATCAACCAACTTTTTACTCAATTATTATCAAGGAGCCAAGTTTCCAATGCTTTATCTCTTGCTGATGGCTTTGGCGTAGTGCCATTAAGAAAGCCAAATTTATTTTTGGCTCTAATTCGCATCTCCATGATCTGTGACCATATCATCAAGAATAATTCCTGTGGAAAAGGGAGAATTATCTTGAAGGGTTTGAATAAAATTGGGTGTTCTATGGGATACGATTCAAAGGATTTAAGAGAAAGAAAAAATATGATTTGCAAGAATTCAATAAAAAATTCGATTTCAATGGGTATGCTCTGATACCATGAAGAATAAAATTCAGAGAAAAAGAGAGAAAATTCAAAGGAAATATTTTTTCATTAATATTTAAAGAAGGGTTGCACCCCTTATATGTACACACAAGAATCCTAATCACAACCTAATTAGGAATAGAATAACAACCTAAATAGAATAGAACTTTATTCCTAATTGTATACAAATATTTACTTCCTAATATATACAATAAGAATATTTACTTCCTCAACATAAACCACATGATAATTTTTTGTATTTTCCCCTAATAATTAATTCAGTAAAACGATACATAATCAGTTACCTTTCGATTTAGATATGGATGAAGATGGCAGAGAAGATAAGGTTGGAGCATCAGTAGTAATTTCATAGAAAGGGAATAGATCCTAGCGGGACTAGCAACTAGGTTTGAAAGTATAACCTCGTCCCAACAACTTCGGTAGCTAACCACTGCTTATCGTAGGCAATAACAGCAGTTAATCTATGGTATATCAGGAGTGCATTGAATTAACACATAGTTTGACCAATTGTTAAGCTGGCCTCTCCGGTTGCAAATTTTGCCTTAGATGATCCCATGAAAGCTTTCATTCTTACACGATTCATTAAATTGCTCCAGGTTTGATAAAACTCATCAACATGGACATTCATACTTGACAAAGAAGGATCTAGCTCCATTTCAGCGAACATAGAGCGATTCGAATAGCGAATAATGCATGGAGGAAAAGTACCCTTACCCCTTGAAATTGCTTCTTTCTGGTTAGGACAATATGTTATGATATCTTGAATTCCATTATTGACACATTTTGAACAATCTCCTGTTGAAGCATCTATTCTACATTGTACATGACCTTACACTTTATCGCTACCTTGGCCTATTGAATTGGTGTAGAATCTTCCATTTGATGTCACATTGGAAGCAAGAGAAGATAAGAGAAGGGCCCTGTTACTGTTATAGGTGCTATTAGTTGTGAAGTTTCCTTTGTCATGATAGCAATTATGCTCGCCCCTGGCAACACCGAGGAATACTGTACGATAATAAAATAAAAGAGAAAATTATTTTACAGAAGCCAATGAATTGTAGTGAATATGAAAATGCGGCATTTTAGCAAAGGAAATAAACAAAGTCTGCCCTTTTCCATCTTCCATGGGAATGAAGATATGCAATAATTACAACATTGTTATAAGTTTTCTTAATTCCTATGTGGTAATCAAACCTTGGCGGCTATTCCATTCACCCTTTATTTTTTTAATCCGATACTTGTATGTTAATTTTTTTATACCATCTAATTTGGTTTTTAATTAATTTATCAAATTTTATTTTTAGAAAATATATTTTTAGTTATAATAATAATGTTTATGAATAATACAATAATATTTTTTTTAAGTGAAAAACAACAGTCCAGATATCAGGAAATGCATCCAAACATCTTTATTAGGTTAACACTCTCTTAATGTTTGTATCACATTTCTATAGTCCAATAAAATAAAATTGAAATATAAAAAAATATTACAAACAATAGCTCAAGCTTTCTAAAGAAAAGCTCAACAAAACCTAAAGGCACCAAGCCTACTAACATCATTACAAATGTACTGAGCACAAAAAGGTGGTGAAGAGTCCTACCATTGAATAGAAGTTTGCAAAATATTATGCTTAGCCAAAGAATCGGCAATAGCATTTCCTTCCCTATAATGTGTGAAATCCGAACCTGCATTTAGGAAGCAAAGAAAAGGCATTGAAGCCATTGTTGGTGCAAATACCAAGGGACATAATACAATAATAAATTACATTTTATAAGAAATTGGTACAAATATATTATATTTAATAACAGTATTATTCTTCCATGCAATATCAAGCTACATTTGGGGTGACAATTATCAACCAATCTTGCCTTGTGATGTGGAGCAGATTGCTTTGGAGTTTTATGATAGTTTTGACAAGTAAAAGTGCATATTGATTGATTTAAAAGCTCTAATTTTTAGGCCCAAATAAATCCCATGACCTATAATATATCAAATTAAGGTTAATTCAGAGACCTACACGAGTTACCAATTTACTAGTAATTGGCCAAATTTTAGGCCCAAATCCAGTCATTTAAAGCCTCAAAATTAGCTTTGAAGTTTATGTTTAATTTTTTTAGATTTTTTTTTGTCTTTTTAAAATTTTGGTGTTTTTATCCTTTTGTTTTAGGGTTTTCATTTATGTAACATCTATTTGTCAATTCTTTGATGTTTGAGACAATTTTTATCATTTGAATAAAATTTCTATTTTCTCTTAATTTTTGGTATTCTTATTTCGAGAATCAATGAATTTGGATGCCTATTTTCATGGGTATTCTTAGACTAATAGGTTAATAGAAGGTTTTGTATGGTATTTGTGCTTGAATTAACATTGTCAACATTTATCTCTTTCAAATTAGGCTTCCACTACATTAGTTGGCATTAGAGCCAACATTCTTTCCTTGGATATTTTTATTTTATAAAAATGGCACTCAAAAGAAATGAACGAATTGATGAAGTTTATGAGCATGAGATGGAATAGTGACTCAATCAAATTTGGATGAGTGATTTAAGCATATGATGGCACAGATGACCCAAAGGATGGCCAAGCTTATGGGCAATTTGAACAGAGGCAATCCAGCCCCCTAAAATGACAATAATTTCATTAATGATATGAATGAAGAGAGCAGTGGTGAAGATGAGGACAAGGAAAATGAGAAGGAGGTTCCTTATAAATGCTAGAGAGTAGTCACAGAAGAAGAGGATTTTAGGCGCTAGGAGATTGGAATGCATATTGAAATTTTAAAATTCTATGGCAGTCTATAGCCAGAGGAGTTTCTTGATTAGTTGTCTACAGTTAAGGAGATCCTTGAATTTAAAGGCATACGAGAGAACAAGCATGTGCCTTCAGTAGCAAACAAACTGCATGGTCGAGCAATATAGTGTGGTGACAGTAATTAAAATTAACTTGCATTAGGCTAGGCAAGAGCAAAATTGTAACTTGGGAGAAGATGAAGAAGTATAAGTGAAGTACATTCCTGCCACATAATTTTTAGAGATTAATGTATCAGCAATTATAGAATTTAAAATAAAGAATGAGATTAGTGGATGATTATACCACTAAATTTTACCAGTTAATTACCAAAAATGAAATACAAGAAACATAGGACCAGTTAGTGTCACAGTATATTAGGGGTTTAAGAGTACATATCTAAGATACAGTGAATATGTTCAATCCTGTCACTATTTTAGCTACTCATTAGAGGGCTTTGATGATAGAAACAATCACAACGTGTTGTTAACACTGTCAATTTAGGTAGTAGTGGTGCTGGCTACAGTAGAAGTGGCCATAGCATGAACAAGACAGTCAGCAATGTGATAATAACAGCAAAGGTCCTAGCCAATTTAATCGAGTTACTGGCAGTAATGGTATAAAGTGTTTTGGCTATGGTAAGACTGGACATAAGCAGTCCGAATGTAAAAAGGCTGCTAAAAAAAGGCTTTATTTATAGAGACAAATAATTATGATGATCCCGGGCTGGAAATTAAAAGCGAACTAGTATATGATGAGGAGGTAGTTAATAAAGTGCATTTAGAAGGGGATGTAGGGACTACATTTGTCGTTTGAAATTCATGTTTGACATTGAAAGCTATAAAGGAGGATGATTAGCTGCGGATCAATATTTTTCAGTCTACTTATACCATTCAAGATAAGGTATGTCATTTTGTAATTAATGGGGGTGGCTGTGAAAACATAGCTTTTGTTGAGGCTATCCAAAAATTAAATATTTATATTGTAAAAATCCTAAACCATATAAACTGGCTTGGCTTAAAAAGGGTGGTGAAGTAGCTATGTCTAAACGGGCTTTAGTTTTATTTTCGATAGGTCTGAAATATAAGGATGTTGTTTGGTGTGATGTAATATCTATGGATGCATTTCACTTATTGTTAGGCAGGCTTTGGCAGTATGATAGAGTTGTATCACATAATGGGTGAACCAATACCTACAATTTTATGTTTGATAGAATTAAAATTGTGTTACTACCTAATAGACAAGTGTTAGAGAAACCTAAACCTATAGGTGATGCTACTGCCCTATTGTCATTAGCTCAATTTAATGAGTTATAAAAGTCAAAAATAGGGTACATATTGATGGGGAAGGAGGTGGTTGAGTCTAATACTATTCTAGGAGTAGTGGCTCTATTGATTGCATAATTTAGTGATGTGTTTCCTAATGAGCTACCAGATGGGTTGCCTCCATTATGTGACATTCAACATGCCATTGATTTAGAGCTAGGAGCAACACTTAAGGAGTTATATAGGTAAGTGGAAGTACTATTGGTTAAGGGCCATATAAGGGAGAGTATGAATCCTAATGTTGTACCTACCCTTTTGACACCAAAAAAAGGACAGTTCTTAGCATATATATATGGATAACAGAGCCATCAATAAAATAATGATTAGGTATAGATTTCACATTCCTCACCTTAATGATTTGCTTAACCAAATTAGTGGTTCTACTATGTTCACTGAATTAGATTTGAAGAGTGGGTATTATTAGATTTGTGTTAGGCTTAGGGTGAGTGGAAAACAACTTTTAAGACTATGAAGGGGTTGTATGAGTAGCTTGTGATGCCATTTGGCTTATCTAATGCCTATAGTACTTTTATATATGTAATAAGCTAGTTATTGAGGACATTTATTAGCAGATTTGTTGTAGTGTATTTTGATGACATTTTGATATACAGTGCTAACCTTAAAGAGCATCTTAAGCATATAAAGGATGCTTTTAGTGTGCTGCATAGGGAGAAATTCTATGCTGCTATGAAGAAGTGTGTTTTTGTGTCTCCTAAAGTGCTATTTTTGGGGTATGTAGTCTCCGGAGCTAACTAAGGTGTAAGCAGTAAAGGAGTGGTCTATGCCATCAACCCTGACAAAAGTTAGGAGTTTCCATGGCCTTGCTTCATTCTATAGGCATTTATTACAAATTTTAGCAGCATAATGACCCTCATGATAGATTGCATGAAGGGCAATAAATTTGAGTAGACGAATGAAGCTGAGGTAGCCTTCTAGTTGATTAAAGAACGCCTTACAATTGCCCCAATCTTAGTAATACCTAATTTTTCATAACCCTTTGAGCTACACACTGATGCTTCAAAAGTTAGGATTGGCACAGTGCTAAGTCAAAATAGTAGATTTGTGGCATTTTTCAGTAAGAAGTTGACTAGTTCAAAGTTGAATTATAGCACTTATAATGTGGAGTTTTATGTAGTTATATAGGTTGTGCTTCATTAGGGCCATTATTTATTTCACAAGGAATTTATTTTGTATACTAATAATGATTTTTTAAGACATTTGCACAAACAAGATAAGGTTTCCCTGCGCCATGAAAGATGGTTGGCTTAGCTAGAGAAATTTACTTATGTGGTAAAACATAAGTGAGGCATCACTGATAGGGAGGTAGATACTTTAAGTCGTTGAAGTAGTTTACTGATTCATATGAGGGTTGAGGTACCTAGCTTTAACTCTTTTTGTGATTTGCTTGATACTGACCCATATTTCTCTATGGTAAAGCAAGATGTATAGGCTAGGAAGAAAACGGATTTCTTATTGCATGATGGTTATCTGGTTAAGGGCAATTAATTGTGTATTCTAGACTATATCTTAAGGCTGCAAATTAAAGAGCTATACAGTCAGGTCATGTTGGCAAAGATTGCACGTTGCAATTAGTTCAGGCTTCCTATTACTAGCCTACTATTTGCAAAAAAAGTGGAAAAGTATGTACAATAGTGCAAAATTTGTCAGGTTTCCAAAGGAACAACCACTAATGTAGGATTGTATGTGCCTTTGTCAATCCTTTGTCAGCCTTAGGTGGATATCAGCATGGATTTTGTATTGGGCTTGCCATAAACACAATGAGGTAATGAATCCATATTTATTGTGGTTGATCGATTCTTTACGATGGTTCATTTTATTCCTTGTAAAAAGATGAAAAATGCTATTAATGTGGCATAAATGTTCTTTCGTGATGTATATCGTCTCCATGGACTGCCTACATCCATTGTTTCATATAAAGATATGTGTTTCCTTAGTCACATTTGGCACAACTTATGGAAGATGGTTAATAATTAAGTGAACTTTAGAAGTGCTTACAATACTCAGATAGATGGACAGACTGAAGTTGTTAATAGGTCCCTTGGGAATTTATTATGTTGTTTGGTTGGGGATCATATAAAGAGCTGGGATCAGAAGTTGTGCCAGGCAAAATTTGCACATAACCATGTAATGAATCATAGCACTGGATTTAATCCTTTCCAAGTGGTTTATTCTATTTCGCCTAAAGGACCACTTGATTTATTGACACTACTTGACAAAATAAGGGTTCATGGCAAAGCAACATATTTTGTTACTGGTTTGCAGGCTGTCCACAAAACTATCTATGATAACCTATCTACCTCAAACTCTAAACACGAGCAGGCTGCAGATTATAAAAGGAAACATTTGGAGTTTGACGTTGGTGACTTTATGTAGGCAATATTAACAAAAGATCATTTTCCAGCTAGGGAGTATGGTAAGCTATCCACCAAGAAGATTGGACCTATAAAGATTATTGAGAAAATCAACCCCAATGCTTATCAACTCAAGCTGCCTAGCCACATTCGTATTACTGATGTCTTTAATGTCAAACATCTGCTTCCTTTCTTGTGATTCTTCTGATGATGATGCAATGTCCAATTTGAGGGCAAATTTCCTCTACCTTGGGGGGAATGATGCGAGGCAAATTGCTTTGGAGTTTTATGATGGTTTCGATAGGCGAAAGTGCGCACTAGTTGGTTTAAAGGCTTTAACTTTTGGGTTCAAATAAACCACATGGTCCATAATATATAAAATCAAAGCTAATTTAGAGACCTAAAAAAACTACAAGATTCACCTATAACCGACTAGATTTTAGGCCCAAATTCAATTGTTTAAGACCTCAAAATTAGCTTTGATTTTTGTGTTTAATTTTTTTGGTGTCTTTGCCTTTTTATTTTAGGGTTTTCATTTACGCGGTATTTATTTGTCAATTCTTGGATGTTTGAGATAGTTTTTTTATCATTTGAATAGAATTTCTATTTTCTCCCAATTTTCAGTATTTTTATTTTGAGAATCAATGAATTTAGATACTTATTTTCCTAGGTATTCTTAAACTATATAGGTTAATAGAAGGTTATGGATGATATTTATGTACAAATTAATATTTTCAACATTCATCTCTTTTAAATTTGGCTTCCACTACGTCACCTTGACTGCAACATTGAACAATAAACCAGTTTATTAAAATTTGATTTTGTCAAACTGCCCTTTGTAGTAAGTTCGAGCACTTATTTTTGAAATATGAACATGAAATTTTTTTAAATTCGTTGAACTTGTTCGTGATTATTTTGAATTTATAATTATTTTTTCTTATGATATATTTTATTAATAATTATAATCAACTGTTTAGTTGACATAAATTTACTTCTTTTCAAAAACTTTCACCATTAAAGAGTAACGGAAAAATGTTTTTGAATATGTGCATTTGTATTGTAATTGTGGCAATTGAATTTGTGTAGGCAACATGAATGCTTTGAGCTGGAATAATGCTGCGAAATTGGCATTAATTATGAGAGTTGAGACAACTGACAGATAACTTCTTTGATGCAAACATGGCATATTTAATTAGTATTGACTTCTTGTCAAATTTTATAATATTATAATCAACATAAGCTGCTGGAGCTTGACATTTACTGTACGCAGCAATCTGCTTTTCTTTTGTATTCACTCCAAATCCAAATCAGTCAATCAAAGACTACGAATAGTTGACCTAAATAATTCAAATCTTTTTTCAGTTTAAAAAATAATAATTCAAATATTCCCTATAAGATTATTCCAACCAAAAAATAAACCTATAGTAATATCATTTAATTTGTGGTATGAAAATATATTAGAGTTTTTTTTATTAATTTACAAAAGTTATTGAAATTTAAATCAAATACACCAAAAAAAAAAAATTACGTCAGATGTCTTTATATACAAAAGCCATAAGACTTCCACTATTTCTAAATTTGAGCCTAATAGACTTACAAATAGATTAAAAAAAAAAATTACACCTTAAACTAACATTAAGACGTTATTTAAAAGAGTTTAAATTTTTACTGCATAAATTATATATTGAATTATTGATTGAGAGTTTTTTTTTTTTTATTTCTCAAGTCTAATAACTTAAACTAATAAATAATAAATGCCCTAATCTAAACCTCTAGAAATTAAGAACTCCACAAAGATTTAGGAAAGAGTTGTTTTGCTTTAAAAAAAAATTTGCAGGGCTTGGTCTTAATTTAGTTTAAAATATCTCAATATTTATCTGCATTTTGTCGTAAAGATGGTGTGCCCACAAGTCCCTTGCACACTTTAATAAATCAATAATGCTTAGAAGTTCATTGAATCGGCCAATTTATTGACTAGCTATTTGTTAATTTTGGCCCACCTATATAGGGTTTTATTTTGTTTTTTTGTTATTTTGCCTTCTTACTCCAGCGTGTAATTTTTTATCATCTTATTATAATATTTTAATTTTCATCTTATTATAATTTTTTATTTATATGTAGATAATTTATACGGATAAAATATATTCAATCAAACAGAAATAACAAATTATATTATAATCATTAGTATGATACATAATTGAAATCATAGATATTTTAGTCACTATAATATTACTAAATTTGTAGACTTTGAGTTTAGTCAAAAAAAATTTGTAACCTTTGAGCTGATTTATACTATGTTATTAACTTCGGTGTTGTTTTACTTATATATATATATATATATATAAAGTGACCCACTGTAAATAAACAATAACTTTTAGGAAAAATTACAAATTTAGCATTTGAATTTTTGTGGTTTTTTTTTTTGAGTGTTTGAATATATTTTTTAGTAGTTGAACTTTAAAAAAACATATCAATCATGTGCAGTCAACTTATTTTAAACTAACTGTGTGCTTAATCAGCTCAAATATGGTCCACTATTTTTCAGCTATCACAATAGTGGAGGATGACTTGAAAAAAATAGCATGTGAGATGGAAAAAAGTAGACCTTGTTTGAGCTTATTAGTATACAGTCAGCTTAAAATAAGTCAAATACATCTTATTGATATGGTTTTTCAAAGTTTATACACTAAAATATGAATGATCTGAAAAACTAGCATGTGAGATGGAAAAAAGTATACTTTATTTGAACTGATTAAGCACACAATCAGCTTAAAATATGCTAGATATATTTGATTGATATGTTTTTTCAAAGTTCAAACACTTAAATAGAAAAACCATAAAAGTTCAAATACCAAATTTATATTTTTTTTCTAAATTTTATATTTTTTTTTTTGGACAATTAGCCCGTACATGGAAAAAGAAAGGGAATTGAATGTAGCAATTATTATATCATGAACTTTTGTCCATAATGTAACACGGATCACACATGTGTAAGATGAAAATGCGCATCTTTTGTTTTCTTTCCACGTCAAACATTTTTCTTTTTTTTTCTCAGCTTCAAATGTAAGTGCAACTTGGGCTTGAACTAAAAAAATTTAGTTGATACTGTTTTTACCTATCCATAAGTTGTGTTAATTGACCTTCATATGCAAGTTTATTGACCTTCACCTGTAGGGTTAGTCTTTACCTATATATTTATTCGTATTTTTGAACCTATAGATTCAATAAACTTCACTTGTATGTTCACTGGTCTTCGTCTACATATTTATTAATATTTTGCTTTTATTTTTAATAGAAATGAAAAAAATTATTTATCAAAAAATTAATTTTTTTCTTTTTGTTTTATTCATTACAGTGGTTGAATTTAAATTTTTTTTATTCATGATTTTAGTCAAAATAAAATTTTTATTCATTAAAAAATTATTTAATTTTCATTTTTTAATATAATAAATAGAGTTTTATTTGTTTGTTTATTTTAGTTAAATATCATAGTTTCATTATTTAAATAATTTATGTTCATAAGATAAAATGTGTAGTGGGTTTGCATATCTCATCTCATGGGCTTGAACTAAAAAAAAAATAGTTAATATTGTTTTTATCTATTCATAAGCTGTGTTAATTAACCTTCATATGCAAGTTCATTGACCTTCACATCAGACCATACATCTCAATTCCATCCAAAAATGATGCAAACATTAAAAGGGTGTCGACCTAGTTGAGACTGCTTAGGTTCATTTCCTGATTTCTAAACTTTAACTTTTTACTAAAAAATTTGACAAATAATATATTAAAATTATGATGAACCTCAAATTAATAATAAATGAAATTTTATGTTACAATTAATGAACATTTATACATAAATTAATGAATTTAAAGTTATAATGAATTTCTAAGAAGCTTAGAATAGGCTCTCCAACTAAAAAGACAATGTTACACAATGTTAAAAAATCTAAAAGCATAAAGAAAAAAATACACCATTTCACACATGTTATAGATCGTGTTTTATATTCCATGATATAATTTGAGGATTTTTGTGAAAATACCACTTTTTTAATGCCATTTTTAGTAAAATACCTCTTTTTTAAAAAAAATTACGCGCGTGTCCACTTTTTTTTGCATTCTTCTTCTCTTCGTGTTTTTCTCTTCTAGCTACCTATTCTCTCTCTCTCTTTCTCTCTCTCTCTCCCTTCTTCTTCTCTCCCTTATCACCTTACTTCCATTAAACTCACCCAAGCCACCATCACCTGTGCCATCCTCGTCGCCACTGCCTCCTCACCGATAATAACCACAGACACTGGCCCTCTCTTCAACTCACTGACAATGCTCTAGTCTATGTTCAAGATAAGATTTTTCCTCCTTTTTTCTTGAATTTATGGAGGTAATTTCACACTGATCAACACTTGATCCCAATGCACACTCTTCATTCCGCTCGCTTACCAAATGGTGGAGGACTTCTCCGATCAGTGATGGTCTCTTGTTCACATCTCTTTAGTTCCACCTGAAGCATGATTCTGAGAAAATTTTCTTTTCTTTTTTTGTTTGGTCCCTTCTTTTATGTATCTATTATGTAATATTAAATTAAGAAAAGTTCTGATTATGTTTTAATTTTTATTTACTTTGAGTGGATTAAAGTAATTTTAAGCTATAAACTCTGAGTAAGAATCTCTTTGGATTGTCTCTTGTCACAATGTTTATCAATTTCTTTATTTTATTGTTCATTCTGAGTTAATACTTGACAGTTGTAAATAGTAAAGACAACTAATGGCATGGAATTTTAATTGGCTTGGTTTCTTTTTCTAATCAAATCTTATTTTAGTATGATTGGTTGTTAATTTTTTTTTATATTGTTCTTCATATGTTTTTTATGTAGGTGAGGAGGAGGTAAAAGTGCAGGGTAAGAAGTTGGTCTCAATTGGAAGCATGAAATGGCAAAAGGGTATAACATAGTTAAAATGTTGTCTTTGGTTGAATCAACATAGTTTCAATTGATTTGCTTTGTGTATCAAAAGATTTAGATGAGTTTTGTAGTCAAGCATATTATTTCTACTCTACTATTAGTTCTCTTTGGCATGAATGAACATATATATTTTAATGATTAGCATTGATTTTCTATTTATTTGGCCTGTTATTATTTTATTCTGGATATTGGATATTAGAGGTAGGGTTTAGTAGCTTTAATGGGTGTCTTTTTGATAGAGATGTCTTTGTAATGTCATTTGCTCCTAAAGACGAACATAATTCTCTACGTGTTATTTGCTTTTGCTTTTAAAAGAGGGATTCTTGCCATATTTTACTGTTAGAATTTAGAATTTGATTTCTGCCATAATCTGCAGCAAAATCATCAGGTTTTGGTTTTTAAGTTTTCTCTCTAGTGATCCAAATGCTACTTGGTAATATTATTAAGGAAGTAAATATTTTAATTGTATATATTATTAAGTAAATATTTGTATATAATTAGGAATAAAGTCTTTATTTTATTTAGGATGATATTCTATTCCTAATTAGGATGTGATTAGGATTCCTATATATATATATATATATATATATATATATATATATATATATATATATATATAAGGGTTGTAACCTCTCTTATAAATATATCAAAAAATATTTCCCTTGAATTTTCTCTCTTTTTTCTGAATTTTATTCTTCATGGTATCATAGCATTTCCATTGAAATTGATTTTTTTTTTGTATTGAATTCTTGAAATCATATTTTTTTCTCTGAATATTTTTCTCTTTCTTCTCTTCAAAATTCTTTGAATCCCTTTGAATCTTTAAAATCATGACCACCGAAAATACTTCCATCATATCTCATGGAACACCTAATTTTATTGAAACCCTTCAAGATAATTCTCCCTTTCCTACAAGAATTATTCTTGATGATACAAACTATCCTCTATGGTTGCAATTCTTAGAGATACAAATTAGAGCCATAAATAAATCTAACTTTCTTAATGGCACTACGCTAAAGCCACCAACAGGAGATAAAGCTTTAGAGACTTGACTTCTGGATAATAATTAAGTCAAAAGTTGGCTGATTGATTATATGAGTCCAACATTGATGCAGAGATTCATCAGTCTTCCAACAGTAAAAGAGATATGGGATGTTGTCTCAAAAACCTTTTATAATGGATCTAATGAAACTCAGTTGTTTGAATTATTCTAGAAATCATTCACAACATGTCAGAATGTTAAGCCATTACCTGCATATTATAATGAACTGGTTGGAATATTTCAGAAAATTGATGCCTAGACGTGTGCACAAGGGGAGGATGTTGATGGAGTAGTGTTACTCCAAAAACATAATACCCAGCGTCAAACACATATTTTTCTAGCCGGGTTTAATTCAAAATTTAATCATGCTTGGAGTGAAATACTCCATAAGGATCCACCTCTTAATCTCGAGTTTAGTTATACATATGTTCGGAGGGATCACAACCAGTGCCATACGATGAAAGGGAAAGTACTAAGTAAGTCCATCACATACACCTGTACTCATTATGGCAAAGTTGAACACTCTAATAAATAATGCTATGAAATTGTGGGATTTCAAAAAAATGCCTCGTAAGAAGCTCAGAAAAGCTGCAATTGCCACTCTAGTGAGATTAAACTAAGTGGTAATCCTGATGCAACACCAGGTATGATAAATCTTACTCAAAATAATACATGGATTATTAATATAAGTGCTACTAATCATATAACAAACTCCACTCACAATCTTACATCCATCCGACCATCAACCCAATAAAATATTATGACTACTAATAGAGGCATAAGACTAGTCACTCATTAAGGATCAGTATCTAACTCTAACTCTCATAATTTAGATATTGTTCTTATTTTTCCATCTCTTTCTTATAATCTACTATCTGTTGGCCAAATCACTGAACCTTGAATTGCACTGTCAAATTTTGGCCTAATTATTATGTATTTCAGGACATTGCATGGTGATCCAAGTCAGAAGTCAAGTCAAGTCAAGTCAATAAGGTTAGTAGAAATTGCTCGGCTAAAGATTAAGATATTTTATAGCATCATTATCTTGGTCATTTTTCTTTTCATTATCTTAGGCAAACAAAATCAAAATTATTTTTGAGTACCACAGACTCGAATTCAAGTGTGATATTTGTGAATTTCATATGTACCAAGTTATAATAAACATTCAATTCCATTTATGACCATTCATTTTAATGTATGCTTTGATTCCTACTCTATCTAGTAATCAATACTTTATAACATTTATTAATGAATGTACCCAGATGACCCAGGTATCACTACTTTTAAGAACTGTACAAAATGGTAGCTATGCAATACTAGAGTAAAATTTGAGTCTTGCAATCTGACAATGGTGGGGAGTATCTTAACTTGGTTCTGAATGTTTTTGTCTTAAATAGGCCATTCGCCACTAAACAAACTGTGCCGACACTCCCAAACAAAATGGTATAGCCAAATGGAAGAACCGACAATTATTGAAAGTCGTTTGAGCATTATTGTTTGACATGACTATTCCTCAAGAATACTAGGGAGAGTTTGTTCAATACACTGTATATCTCATAAACCAGACACCATTAAGAGCACTCGATTTTAAAAATCCTCTTTAGAAACTTTAAGCACTTGTTATATCCCCACCTTTTAATAATTTAGAACACCGAGTCTTTGGATGCTTGACATATGTTCATCAGCAACTCAAAAAATTAAATCCTCGAGCTATCTGGTATATCTTTGTTAGCTATGTGGATCTACAAAAAGGATATCGGTGTTATGATCTGAATGCAAAGAAGATGTAAGTAACTTGGGATGTTTGGTTCTATGAAAATGCTCCTTTATTCTCTCACTCTGAGTGCTCTCTTTAGGGGGAGAAATATCTGAACCTCTTTGAATTTAAAGATAGCATTATGAGTGTTTCGAATGTTTTGAGTGTCTTAAATGTTTTGAATGTACCGAGTGTTTTGAGCATCTCACCTGGACAAATATCTGATGTTTTAAATGTTCTGAGCATCTCACTTAATCAGATAATTGAAGATTATTTGAGTAATAAAGATAGTACATCTTCCCAACCTACACCAAAAGCTAAAGAAACTTTGGATGTGCATAATAAGGTAAACTCGTCTCCCCTAGTAAATCTAAATACTGAGCCTCGTTATCCTTCTAGAATTAATAGAGGGATTCTAAAAAAATAATATGATTCAGATCTTCATACTAAAGCTAAGTATCTTATCAATAATTTTATATCAATCGATCATTTGTATAACTCATATGCATTTATTGTAAATTAATTATCTACTGTATCTATTCTGAGTAATGTGCATGAGACTTTAGCTTATCCAGATTAGAAGAAAGCTATGAATGATGAAATGGAGGCATTGAAAAAAAATTGCACATGGGATCTTGTCCTTCTCCCTGAAGGAAAGAAAATAGTGGGGTGCAGGTGGATATTCACTATCAAACTCAATTAAGATGGAAGCATTAATCGATATAACGCTTGGTTGGTAACAAAAGGATATACTCAAAAGTATGAAATTGACTATGAAGATACATTTGGCCCAGTAGCAAAAATGAACACCATCCAAGTTCCTATTTCCTTAGCTGCCAATTTGGACTGGCCACTACAACAATTTGATATGAAGAATGTGTTTTTGAATGGAACCATAAGTGAAGAAGTGTATATGGATCTACCACTCAGAACAAAATGTATTAATCGAGTATACAAACTAAAAAGGGCATTGTATGGACTCAAACAATCACCTCGAGCATGGTTTGGACGACTCTCAACTTTCATGAGAAAGCTCAAATATAAGTAAAATGATGCTGATCATACATTATTCATCAAATAAAAGTTAGGTAAAGTCACCGCTTTGATTATGTATGTTGATGATATGGTGGTCATTGGGAATGATTTGAGTGAGACATCAATCTTACAAAGATAGTTAGCAGCTGAGTTTGAACATGAGGATTTGGGTAACTTAAAGTATTTTTTAAGAATTGAAGTTGTAAGATCAGCTCAAAGGATTTCCTTCTTCTAATAAAAGTATGTAATGGACCTACTGAAAAAAACGAGCATGCTTGATTATAAGTCAACCGAGACTCTCATTGAAGTCAACCATGGACTTTCAGTATTAGGAGATTAAGTCCCAACTGATAAAGATCAGTATCAAAGGCTATTGGGAAGGTTGATTTACTTATCTCATAGTCGGCCAGACATTCTTATGCAGTAAGTGTTGTAAGTCAGTTCATGCATTCTCCGAGTAAAGAACATATGGGTGTAGTATATTAAGTATTAAAATATCTAAAGTCTTCTCCGGGCAAAGGTTTATTATTTGGGAGAAATAAGGATTATAAAATTACTAGCTATACTGATGCTAATTGGGCCGGAGAGTAGACTAATAAAAAGTCAACATCTTGGTACTTTACATTTATTGGAAAGAATTTAGTCATTTGGAGAAGTAAGAAACAGAAAGTCATAGCAAGATCAAGTGCTGAAGCTGAGTTGAGAGGAATGACTCATGAAGTATGTGAGCTGCTCTAGATAAGGTGAATTGTTCAGGATATAGGCTTACATTGTGATAATAAGGCAGCCATAGCAATTACAAACAATCCAGTTCAACATGATCGAACTAAGCATTTAGTGGTTGATAGACATTTCATCAAAGATCATTTGAATCAAGGAACAATTGATCTTCTATTTATTTTTTTCTCAAACTCAACTACTTGACATCCTTACAAAAGTTGTATTTGGAAAATCGTTCTACAACTAATTTGGCAAGTTGGAAATGATTGACATACATTCACCAACTTTAGGGAGAGTGTTGAGAAAGTAAATATTTTAATTGTATATATTTGGAAGTAAACATTTGTATACAATTATGAATAAAGTCTTTATTTTATTTAAGATATTATTTTATTTCTAATTAGGATGTGATTAGGATTTCTATATATATATATATATATATATATATATATATAAGGGTTGTAACATTTCTTATGAATATATCGAAAAATCTTTCCTTTGAATTTTTTCTTTTTTTTCTGAATTTTATTCTGTAAATATTATACTTCAACTAGGAGAGTTAATTTTTCCTTTTGCTCTCATTATGCTGCCAAAAATGCACTGCAAAACCTTATTAGATCATCTTGTGATCATCTTTTATGTTATGCAAAAAGAAGCATGAATGCATATGAAATCTAAAATATAAATAATGCTAGAACACAAGGAGCGATGGCTAGTGATCTTACTACTGACATTGAACTAGTTGAGAGAATCTATCTTTTCTGCAACTGAATCTATTGCAATTCAGTCAAACATTCACTTTATATTTATCAAATTTATTTAAAAATTCTATTATTTTTATATAGTTTTTGTTGCAAGTATTGTAAGTTTCACATAATTAATGAAACAAAATATCTTTTTAAAATATTAAAACATAATTTTAAATAAATTTTTGTTCATGTTGTTAAAATAATTAATTCTACATTGATTATATTAATATTAACATTTTCTATACTTTTATACCTTTGAAGAATATAAATAGGAATATAGACCTTATTATCATATTTAATTATGAATTCATTTATCTCTAATCCAGTTTGATTTAGTAGTATTATAAACATGATAAATTTTTTTTATTATTAAGAATTATATTTAAACAATGAATTTATTTATTTATTTAAATGTAATTGCTAAAATATGCATGTGCTCTGAATATATTAAAAAATTTAGATCAATATTGTTGCTACTGATGCATTGGATATTTTTATGCCATAAATGATTTTACTGCATGATTGTTTGTAACTATAGTGTGCTTTTTATAATAAATTTTTTTGCTTTAATTTTATATTCTTATTAGTAAATTATACTAATATACTAATCGTATATTATTTATACATATTGTGTGTTATTACAAAAATACATACAACATTTGTTTATTGTCAAATATAGTTTATCAAAAATTAAAAACATGTATATGATATTGTTTGTTGAAATAGGTCATTGAAAATGCAAAACATGTGACATATTTATTATTCAGTTAACAATATTTTTTAGTATTATTCGAATATTTTCTGAATATTTTTTGTATATATTGAAAGTGTAAAACAAGTGTCATATCATTATTCAACATTTTTTAATATTATTCGAATATTTTCTAAATCTTATTTGTATATGTTAAACATGCAAAACAGATGTTATATTTATTATTCAACATTTTTTAATATTATTTGCATATTTTTAGAATCTTATTCGTATATATTGTAAATACAAAATATGTGTTATATTCATTATTCAGTTATATATATTTTTTAATATTATATGTATATTTTCATAATCTTATTCATATATGATACATAAAAAAAGTATATGATTTGAATATAATAAATATTTAAAACTCAGAATAGTATTTGAAACTCAAAACAGTATCAAAAACTCAAAATAGTAATGAAAACTCAAAACAATATATAAAGCTCAAAACAATATCTAAAACTCAAAACAATATCTAAAACTAAAAACAATGTCTGAATATGATAATTTGAATAAGTATATATTGTTAGAAAAATTATCAAAGAAATAGTTGGCCTTGAGTAATAAATTTCAAATATAATTATTTTTATTTATATATTTTAATTAATTTTTCATGTATAAAATGAATAAAATAATATTAGCCTTATATATATATTTCAAAATATTTTTCTAGGATATTTGAAACTTTAACTATGAGTTATATAGTTTAAATATCTTAATTATAATCTCTAAAATTGAGCACAACACCTCTATATATATGTATACCCAAAATAAAAACTAAAAAAAAAAATTGCGAATAAAAAATTTTAAAAAATAAGAAAAAATAAAATAATTTTAAAAAATAAAGATATCAGAAAATAATAAAATAGAAGCAAAAAATAAAAATAAATAAAAAAACAGAAAATTTAAAAATAAATATAAGAAAAAGAATAAATAAGAATAACAGAGAATAAAGAAAATAAAAATAAAGACAAAAATAAAAAAAAGACATAAAAAATTAAAAAATTGAAAAATTGAAAAACCTAAGATAACAGAGAAAAAAAATAAAAATAACAAAAAAATTAAAAAGAAATAAAAATAAAAATAACAGGGAAGAAAAAATAAAAAATAAAAATTTAATAAATATGGTTAACTAAAACAAGAAAAAAAATAAGGATAAAATAAAAAGAAAAAAAGGAAGAGAAAATAAAAAAAAAATAATGAAGGATCAAGGACAATATAAAATGGAATAAAAACAGAAAAAAAAATATTGCTAAAAATAAAATAAATACTCATATAATTAATAAAAAAAATTTTTTTTGCTAAAAATTAAAGCTGTACATTCGTGTAATTTTTTCTATAATTTGCGTTGGAAGGCGATCTTGGGCCGATCCTTACAAGAGATCTACAAATTAGGCACACAAACTTTTGGAAATCTTGATAGGCCATATAATGAAGGTCAGCTCTTCAGCCCAACATGTTTGTATTTCTTTTTCATCTTTCTTTTCAAGTAATTTGTGACATAAACAAATACAAAGATAATTCAATATATCAAAGAAGATTCGTAGTTATAACAGTATGTGTACATCACCATAAATGAATTTATGATACATAATTTAACAATTTTATATTCAATCAATAAAAGAAAAAAAATATATTTTATGTTACAAATTCAACCATAAAGTAAATAATAATTTTCTTATATTAAATATTTATTTCTTATATTTATTTTTTAAAATTAGAGAAGATAAAAGATAAAGAATCCAACTTTTAATAATACATATTTTGAAAGATATTTATTGGTAAGCTATTCAATTTTTGACAATTGTTTAAGATTTTTATTGTACTAATTAATTAGATGGTAATATCATGGATGATCTAAGAAATATTTAGTGGTCCGTAGATATTGTTGAGGGCATCTTAAGAACTCGACATTTGTTAATGTGAAAATGGTGTTGTGTGCCATTTGAAAAGCTGAAAGTGTCAATATTGACTGCAGCTATCAACAACACTTGTTTGAAGAAAACTCCTTTCCTGCAATGATAATTTACATGACAAGGTCAACATTGAAAATTCAATGTCCTCAATTAAAACTCTAGCTATATATATAAAACTCGAATACAAATTAAGTTGTATCTAAAAGAAAATGAAGCTTTTCGCAGCGTCAATGTTCTCTTTATCACAGCTGATTCTTGTCTTTGTTATGTTCTTCTACTAGCGTCCTTAGGCACCGCCCAGCCTCCATCTTTCATCTTGCGTTCATGTGACGATACCAGAGGAAACTACACGGCTAACACCCCCTACAAAACAAACTTCGACAACCTCTTGTCATCTCTAGCTTCCAACACCAAAATTCATTATGGGTTTTACAATGTTTCGGTGGGCGAATCGCCTGACCAAGTTAATGCTATTGCACTTTATAGAGGAAATGTCGGGCTGGATGATTGCCGAAGCTGTGTTGTTAACTCTACACAAAGTGAATGCTTTGGGAGTATACGATGATTGCACATTGCGATACTTGTCGGGTTTTAAGACTTAGTTTAGTGAGGAAAGACGTAAATTATAGAGCTGGAAAAGGTTCTACTTTCATTAGCTATAGCATACATATTTATATAGCAAAAAAGTTAATACAGCAGCTTACTAACTCCCCTTAATCTAAGGAAGTCTGGTTGCCTAACTATAAGCTCCTCCACAAGTTTCTAACTTCTCCAGACTTCTACACAATTCTAGAGCATTTTACACAAACTAAAGTACTACAAAATACAAAATATTAGTGCAAAATATTAGTACAAAATATCTGCTGCATACTGTTGCATCAGTGTTGCTGAAACAGCAAGCTTCAACAATACTCTAATAGATCAATATTTGGTGTAGCAGAATTACCGCCCTCTCTCCCGATCCTTGTGAATACTCGTAATGCCACGGATGTGAACGAGTACACTCAAGCACTTCACACCTTGTTGAATAGACTTCGGCGTGAGATTACATCAGGAGACTCAAGACGGAAGTTTTGCGACAGGAGATCAAAGCGCAGGAATTGAAAGGATTTGTGCACTTATGCAATGCACTCCTGACTTAGATAGCAACGAGTGCGATAGTCGTCTGGCTAATGCTGTTACGGAGATTGGAACATGCTGTGAGGGGAGGATAGGAGCTCAAGTGATTAAACCCAGCTGCGATATTAGGTTTGACAATCACCTGAGCCAACTCCTCCTGCCGCACCCATAGAAGGTCAACTGTCATGAACAAAGATCGATAATTCCTTGTTTATTTAAACTGATTAAAATTCAGCACTTAAGATCTTTAATTTAATTCATTTCCAAGGGGGAGAGCAACAAGGCGAGGACGATCAATGCTGTCGTAGTCCCAAGTGTTGCTGTTGTGGTATTTTGTTGGTATTTGAAACAGAATAAAACACTCAAAAAACTTTTATGAAGGGGCTGATTATTTTCTTTGGTGAGCAACTACTATTTATACACAAGAATTCAATAAACAGATCAAAACAAATTCTTGAAAATCAGCTAAACAAAAATATTATCCAAACTGAAATTTACAAAACTTGAAACAATCAAACACAACAAAAATTTGTTATGATATTTTATTGTTACAATCTGATGAATTTGACAGCAAAAAGATATATCAAATCCATCACTCCTCCTTGCTTCTTTTGCTGCAAACTCCAATCTTCTTCCTAAGTTCTTCAAATCTGGTCTTTGACAAAACTTTAGTTATGATATCCACGAGTTGCACATCAGTTCCACATTGTACCAAAGCAATTTCCTTGTTTTTTTGGACATCTCTAATAAAGTAAAATTTGATCTTAAAATGCTTAGTTTGGCCATAAAACACAGGATTGTTAGAGATAGCTATGGCAGCTTGTTTATCAACAAAAATCTTTGCAACTTCTTCCTGCACATGCTTCAAATCTAATAATAACTTACTCAACCATAAAGCTTGATTCACAACAGCTGTAGCAGTCATATATTCAGCCTTTGATGTGGATTGAGCCACAATGTCTTGCTTCTTAGAACTCCAAGAAAAATATCCAGAGCCAAAAATGAACATATAACCTGAAGTGTTTCTCATATCATCACAAGATCCTGCCCAATCGCTATTTGAATAACCATGAAAATTTAGCATTTTTGACTTCCCAAACATGATACCAAAATCAAAAGTGCTTTTGACACATCTAAGTACTCATTTTGCAGCTTTAAAATGCACCTCAGTTGCATAATGCATAAATCTAGACAACAAACTTACAACGAACATAATATCAAGTCTTGTTGCTATAAGATACATCAGACAACCAATAAGACTCCTGTATAAGCCTTCATCAACTTTCTCAGCTCTAACATCTTTTCTTAGCTTCTCAATCTACATCAGTAGCGTGCTTATGGACTTGCAATTCTCCATGTTGAATTTTCTGAGCACTTCTTTTGTATATTTTTCTTAACTAATGAAAATCCCTTGTTGTGATTCTTGAATTTCCATGCCAAGAAAATATAACATCTCTCCCAAGTCTGTCATTTCAAAGTCCTTCATCATTTGAGCTTTAAATAGTTTAATCATCTCTTCATTATTTCCTATCACAAGAAGATCATCAACATACAAAGAAACAACAATTAGATTTTCACCAACACTCTTCAGATATTAGGTGGATTTCCTTGGACTTTTTGTAAAATCATTTGTCAATAGGTGATTATTAATCTTGCTATACTAGGCTCTTGAAGCCTATTTAAGATCGTACAAAGCTTTTTCCAGCAAATACACCTTGTCTTTATTTTCTTTATTCATAAAACCTTTAGGTTGCTCAATAAAGATCTCCTCCTCTAAATGGCCATTCAGAAATGCTGACTTGACATTAAGTTGATAATTTTTCCACTCCAACTAAGCTGCAATACCAAAAGCATTCTGATTGTGTCAAGCCTTGCAACCGGTGCAAACGTCTCTGAGAAATCCATTCTAAACAGTTGGGCATACCTTTTGACTACTAGCCTTGCCTTGTACTTGTTGATTGAACTATCTACATTTAGCTTTGTTCGAAACACCCATTTTATACCAATGGGTTTCTTATGGCTTGGTCTATCTACTAATACCCAAGTTTGATTTTTTTTCTATCATCATTAGCTCCTCCTTCATTGCAGTAACCCACTTTAAATATTTTATAGCATCTACATAACCTACGGGCTCAAGTACAACAACATTACAATTCTGGTAAATGTTAAAAATTAATCTAGTACCTTTAACAGGAATATCATCAATAAAATCATGAAATTCTTCAATCTGACTTTCAATAAGAGCAATATCTTTGATTTCTTTATGCTTCACCTCTGATTTGTCCTAATTCCACATAGCAAGCTCATCAAACTTGATGTCCTTTATGATTATGATCTTTTCAGTTAAAGATTGATGGACCTGATAACCATTGGTGGTCTTGCTGTAGCCTGTGAAGATCCTAACATTAGCCTTTTGATCAAGTTTATCTCTTTTTACGTTTGGAACATGAGTGTAATATATGCAGCCAAATATCTTCAAATTTTGCACTGATGGTTGGTAACCACTCTAGACTTCAAATGGTGTTTTGTTTTTCAACTTCTTTCTCGACAACCTATTAAGCAAGTAAACTGAAGTGTTAATTACTTTAACCCAGAACTTGTTAGGAAGTTTCTTCTCAAACAAAAGGCGCATAGCCATGTTCATCATAGTTCTATTCTTTCTTTCACTCACTCTATTTTGTTGTGGAGTATAGGTTATCGTCAACTGATGTTCAATACTTACATCTTCACAAAACTTATTTAATCTATCAGAATTATATTTAGTCCTATTATCTGATATGATTACCTTCACTTTAGGCCCACTTGGATTTTTAATCCAATTTTTAAGGGATTGAAAAACATCAACTACTTTTGATTTTTGTTTTATAAAATAAACCCAACACTTCCTACTGAAGTCATCAATAAATACTATATAATACTTATTACCATTCAAGGACTGTGTTCTCATTGGACCACAAACATCCATGTGTATTAGATATAACCTTTTTGTCACCTTCCTTGTCTTATTTTGCTAAAACGGTAATCTGGATTATTTCCCCAATTAGCAAATTTCATAAGCTCTAACTTTGTCTTCAATAGTGGGAAAATTCTGAACAAGTTCATTATTATGCATATATTTAAGTGCAGAGTAATGCAAATGTCCCAACCTCTTATTTTAGACTGATCCAAGGAGTTAGGATATGCATATGCATCTGCTTAAAAAAAATTCACTGAAAAATTCTTTGCTTTCATGTTAATTGAAAATAAGTCACTCCTAATAGGATCATAAATCACATACGTTTTATTTTTAAAAACCATAGAGTAATTCTTTTTTAAGTAGTTGTCCTACACTTAAGAGATTTTAGTCAATTTTAGGTACAAACAACACATATGATATTAGTTTAATACCTGAAGCACATTCAATAGCCATCGTTCCTTTACCTCTGACAGTAATATAATCTCAATTTCCCATCCTTACCTTCAAAACATACATTCAATCAAGCTCCTAAATGTGCTCTTATAATAAGTCATATGATGAGTGCAACTATTGTCAATAAGCCACTCATCATTGGTTCTATTGCTAATGAAGCAAATCACCATAAATAGTTTTTCCTTCTTTTGTTGATAAGCTACTTATGCATGATGTCCTATTTGTTGCTTGCTCTTGCACACCTTCTCCATACGACCCATTTGCTTGCATAACCTGCATTGAATATCAGGTTTAAAACAATAATATCTTTAAAGATGCGATATCTTTTTTCAGTGTGGACATGGAGGATATTTGCCTTTTTTTTTTCCTTTATCTTGGTTTTTATCAAGTTCCTTCTTGTTTTTCTTGTTCTAATTCTATTTTCCTTTACCTGCTACAAAGCTTGATTTTTGTCTTTCACTTAAAAGGCTCATTCTATCACTTTTCCTTTTCTAATAGCCCTTTTTTGCTATTGTGCTCGTAAAGAATTTACTAGTTTAGTCAAGGAAATCTGAGTAAGATCTCTTGACTCTTCAAAGGATGATATCTTGGCTTCGAACCTTTCTGGTAGACTCACCAACACCTTCTCCATAATTATTTTATTAGGTACTTCTTTACCAATTATCCTGATTTTGTTGACTATAGCAAGGAGTCTATTTGAATACTCCTTTATATTTTTTTGTTTCTTTCAAATTTAGGAGCTCAAATTCCCTTTGGAGATTCAGAACTTGTATTTGTCTTATTCTATCATGTCCTTAGAAAGCTTCTTTAAGAAAATCCCAAGCTTACTTTGCTATCTCACAAGCCATGATACTTATGAAAAGTTCATTAGATATAACTGAGTGAATGTAGGTCTTGGCCTTTGATCTCTTCTTCAATTTATTCCTTTGATTTTTGATAGCTTCTAGTGTTGGATCTTCAGGAAATGGTTGAATTTGGTCATTTTCAACCATGTCCCAAAGTTCATAGGCTTCTAAATAGGAATTCATCTTTACTGCCCAAATATGATAATTCACACCTGAGACAGCAGGTGGTGCAACCATAAAGTTATTTGTTGTCATTGCTTGAAGGTTTGGTGTTTAAGGTTCCTCACAGATTCACTCATAATATAGGTCCTTTAAGAACGAGGGTGCTTTGATACGACTTTGTTAGTATTTGAAACAAAATAAAACACTTAAAAAACTTTTATGAAGGGGTTGATTATTTTCATTATTGATCAACTGCTATTTATACATAAGAATTCAACAAACAGATAAAAAAAATTCCTAAAAATTGGCTAAACAAAAATATTATCCAAAATGAAATTAAAAAAACTTAAAATAATTAAACACAACAAAAATTTATTGTGATATTTTATTATTACGATATGATGAATTTGACAGCAAAAAGATGCATTAAATCCATCATATTTATCATTTGCTTGTGCATTTTCTTAAAGAAGCAGAAGCCAATGCTAAGGGAAAAAGATGAAAGTAAATAAATAAGTGGTTCTTCATATATATATATATATATATATATATATATATATATATTAAAGTATAATGTGTGGTAACTCATAATAGTTCCTTCTTTTATTAAGGCATAAATGAAATAGAAACTCCAAAATCTTTATAATTGGATTTCAAAATCATTAAAGTTGAAACAAATAACTTCTCATATGATAATAAACTTGGTGTTGTTTATATCATAGTAAAACAAATGTTATATACAAAGTTTATACCAAATGGTATTATTGTTGTTATCTGTATTGTTAAAAAGCCAAAGATCTGAATATGTTAATTATAAGGTACAATGAATAATGGATAAGAAATAACAATCAAAAGGCTTTCAAAGGATTCAGGACAAGAAGATTTGGAGTTTAAAAATGAAGTGCTACTGGTGGCCAAGCTTCAGGATAGGAACTTAGTTAGGCTTCTTAGTTTTTGCTTGAAAGGAAATGAAAGGATTCTCGTCTATGAGTTCTTGTCTAACACTAATCTTGATAATTTATTATTTGGTAAGCCTCTAAAGTTTTACTTGATTAATTGTAGCAGGTCGATCATTAACACAAAGTCTCTTATGCCAACACATAACTTAGTTAGGCTTCTTGGTTTCTACCTGGATGGAAATGAAAGGCTTCTCATCTATGAGTTCCTGCCTAACACAAGTCTTGGTCATATATTATTTGGTAAGCCTCTAGAGTTTTACTTGATTAATTATAACAGGCTAATCATCAACATAAATTCTTTTATGCAATTCTTTGAAGTCTTATTTTATCCATAAATATGATTAATTTCATGTACACACAAGAAAATGTGAAATTTTAGATTGGGAAAAATGCTATAATATTATTTGTGGCATAGCTCGAGGGCATCTTTATCTACATGATGGTTCTCATTTTTTAGTCATTTATCATGAACTTAAGGCAAGCAATATTTTATTAGATGAAGATATGAATCCTAAAATAGCAGATTTTAGCATGGTAAGATTGTTTCTAATCGATCAAAATCAAGATAATACAAATAGAATTGTGGGCACCTTATGAGTATTGACCAAATTTATTACCATATATATATTTTTTTTTCTTTTTTGTGAATCTTTTATATATTATCTCATTCTAATAAAATTAAATGGTGGTATGTGATAAGATAGAGTTCTAATACTTATATAATTATTTTTATTTATCTTTAGTTAACACTTATGATTCAGTTGTATCATTGATATATATTTGTTATAACTTTATTCCCTCATTAATAAAATTGATACTAAACATTTACATGGTATCAGAGCCTTACAATGGCTGGACAAATTATTCCCACCACTTCATCTCTTTCGACCTCCTCTACCACAAATCATACCCTTTCCATTAAACCAACTTCTAAAAATTACCTTGTATAGAAGACTTAATTTCAACCTCTTCTTAACTATCATAAATTGATTGTGGTTTTATTAATGGCTCAAAACCTGCTCCTTCACCCATGTTACTCGCAACAGACAATGTTGAATACCCAAATCTTGCATTTGCTGAATGGTATTAAAAGGATTAACTATTGTTATCATGGAACTTCTCTTCCTTATATGAAGAAATCTTCCTTTATGTCATTAGCATGACTTCATCTTTTACTACCTGGCAAGCACTAACAAGTGCTTTTGGTTTTGTATCTTAGAACAGACAATTACAAATCCATATAGAATTGCAATAATTGAAGAAGAATGACCTATCAATTTCTCAATATCTATAAAAAGAAAAATCATTAGCTAATGAATTAGCCTCTGCTGGGAGAGCCCTTTCTAATGCTAAATTCAATGCAATAATATATCAAAACCTTGAATCCGAGTTTCACTGCATCATTACAACACTTAATCAAAGACCTTTGCTTGTCACTTTTCAAGAACTCCATGGGCAACTTGTAGCCCATGAAATTCTAATATGAAATATTCAAGATCCACTAGCAGCTTACATGGCAACTCATCACTATTCCAACCCAAACAGACATATTCCATTTAACTCGTCATCATCCCAAGTCTCCTACCGACCATTATACTCACCCAATAACAGATCTAGATCATTCCCTGGTCAGCATCACAATAAAAATGCCTGTCAGGTTTACAATTTTACTAACCACACAACTGATCGATGCATAAGGCATTATGAACCTCAAGAAAACCAATATGCTACTCAAGCAAATCTCGTCACTCACATGCTCAACAACTCCCACTACATCGGCAATCCACCTATATGTTATGCAGTTACCACAAATCAATGGTATCCAAATACATGAGCTACCCACCATATGACTACCAATCCCAACTTGATCATTCACCCTTAACCTTACACTGGCACTAATAATATTTTTGTTGGTAATGGACAATCTCTTCCCATTGCTCAAACTGGTAATGCTTTTCATCACTCTTCATTTTTTAATAGTAAATTTTTACTTAAAGATCTGCTTTATGTTCCCAAAATCACCAAATCATTTCTCTTTGTTAAAAAATTTAGAACTGATAATTCATGTTATTTTGAATTTTGGCCTACCCATTTTTTTTTATCAAGGATCAAGAGACCACGGCAACCTCATTACGAGGTCGAAGTGATAACCAGCTCTATGTGATGCCACCACCCTCTTTTATACAAGCTTTATCCACCACAGTATCTTCCTTTGATGATTGGCATGACGACTTGGTCACCTACACCAACGAATTGTATCTCAAATCATCAAACAAAATAATTTGCCTGTGTCATCTTCTAATTTTTCTAGTTGGTCATCTTGTCATTTAGGGAAGTTATCAAAATTACCTTTTGCTTCAAATGAACATCACTCTATTGCACCTTTTTAAATAGTTCATTCTGATGTATGGGGACCTTTTCCACTTACATCTAATCAAGGTTCCAGATATTTTATTTTATTTGTTGATGATTTCATAAGATATACCTGGATTTATTTCCTTAAAAATAAAAGTGATTTATATTCCATTTTTCTTGAATTTGAATCTTTAATTTTTTGACAATTTAATTCCACAATAAAAGCCTTTCATTTTGATTGGGGTGGCAAATTTCAAAAATTGAACAAATACTTCAAAACCAAAGGCATTATTCATATAATTATATGCCCTTACACTCATTAGCATAATGGTTTATATGAGCGAAAAATTTGGCATATTGTAGATGCAGGCTTAACCTTATTTGCTCATGCAACTGTACCCTTTCAATTTTGGACATATGCCTTTCAATATGCAGTCACTTCAATTAATTCTATGCCCACTCCAACTTTACACAATAATGTCCCTTTTTATAAATTATATAATAAAACCCCAAAATATATGGAGTTCCATATTTTTGGTTGTGCGATATATCCCTATCTTAGGCCTTATAATAGTGTCAAATTTTCCTATAAGAGCAAGCAATATGTCAACTTAGGTCCTTCTGTTACTCATGCTGGCTATATATATTTAGACATTGATAATGACCGCATTTATGTTGTACATCATACTGTGTTTGATGACAAAATTTTTCCTTTTAAAAATCTTACACAGCAAACTGCCCATTTCACCACTGCTTCACCTGCACCATGGCTCACCATCCAGACGCTTATCACTTTAGCCTCCTCATTAGGTATGCCTTATGTTTCTCCCAATTCTTCCCCTACTCGGACTCTATCACCTTCACCCACATCACCTCAGACTTCCACCTTATCTCAATCTATCCTCATCCAACCACTCTTATCTTTACTAGATACTGCCCCTATCATACCTTTGTCACTTGAACCTTTATCTCCTTTTGACAATCCCACCTTATCCTCTCCAGCCAATACTCATCCTTCATAACCAAATATCAATAGCCCATCCTCACCTGATTCTCTCGACCTAAATCTTATTATTGATCTCACCTGATATGACCAAGCCAACCTGCCCCCCACCACCACCTCCTCTTCTCCTCCTCGCACACACCCTATGGTCCTTTGAAAATCAACAATGTCTCACTACCATGCCCATACAGCAATCACTAAACCCTCTCCCATTAATTACCTTACTCATGAACCACATCTTTACAAGGATGCTATTTAACATCCTGAGTGGAAACAAGCAATGGATCAAGAGATTTGTGCATTCCATCAAACTAATACTTGGTCACTAGTCCCTCCACCACCTAACACAAATTTTATTGTAAACAAATGGCTTTATCAAATAAAGTGAAAACCCAAGGGCAGTATTAACCAGTACAAAGCATGACTTGTTGCTAAGGGATTTACATAATTATCTGGCATTGATTATCATGAGATGTTTAGCCCAGTTGTTAAAGCCACTACTATTCGGGTCATTCTAGTACTTGTAACCATGCACAAATCGTCACTTCGGCAGTTAGATGTTTCTAATGCCTTTTTACATGTCCATCCCTCAGAAGATCTTTTTATGGCACAACTGCAGGGTTATGTTCATCCTTAATTTCCTTATCATGTCTGTAAACTCCATCGATTCATCTATGGGCTCAAGCAAGCACCACGTGCTTGGTTTGATCGACTCAATAAATTTCTTCTCTCTATGCACTTTGTGTCATCCAAGGCTAATACATCTTTATTTATTTTGAATCATGGTACTGATGTTGTTTATCTTTTGGTTTATGTTGATGACATAGTTGTCATAGATTCTAGTAAGCCTCTCATTCAACGAGTTGTCACTTCACTTTAATGAGAATTTCCAATTTGGGATTTAGGTGACCTTCATTATTTTCTCGGCATTGAATTTAGACATCATCTTGATGGCATTTTACTTTCTCAACATTGCTACTTGTAAGACTTACTTCAATACCATGATATGCATAAATCCAAGCCATATCCCATACCAATGGCGGTCTCGTAAAAATTAACAAAACATACAGGCTCCCTTATCTCTAATAGTCAGACATATCATTAAATCCTTAAGGCTCTTCAGTATGCAATAATCACAAGACTTGATATTGCTTATAATGTCAACCGCCTATGCCAATTTATGGATAATTCGATGGATACACACTGGCAGGCCGTTAAATGTCTCATGTGTTACATCAGTGTCACCACATCTTATGGTATCCTTTTCTCTCACACCAGCACTCCATCTTTATATTATTTTATTGACAATGATTAAGGAGGTGACCATGATGATTGACGCTCCACCAATGGCTATGCAATTTTTCTTGGTGACTCTCTTATGTCATGGGTTTCCAAAAAATAACCCATCGTGTCTAGATCTTCCATAGAAAGTAAGTATAAGGCCATTGCTAATTTTACATCAGAGATTATATGGCTTCATGGTTTATTACATGAGCTTGGATACCCAATTCTCTTCACCACTATTCAATATGATAATCTTGGTGCTATATACCTAAGTGCCAATCCAATCTTCCATGCTAGCACCAAACACATTGAATTGGATTACCAATTTGTGTGCGAGCAAGTTCAATTAGGCTTGTTAAGAATTCAGTTCATATCGACCAATGATCAGGTGGCAGACCTCTTTACCAAACCATTGTCTACACATCAATTTCTCACTTTTTTCAATCTGCTCTACCTTCGTTCTGACTATGGGTTTAAGGGGGAATAATAAGATAGACTTCTAATACTTATACAATTCTTTGTATTTATCTTTACTTAACATATATCATTTAGTTGTATCATTGATATATATTTTTTTATAACTCTATTCCCTCATTGATATAATTGATACTAAATATTTACAGTATGTACATGTATATGTAATGGCTAAATGCCTCTAGAGTATGCACTGCATAGATAATATTCAATTAAATTAGATGTGTTTAGCATTGGTGTGCTACTTTCAGAGATTTTAAGTGGTAAAAAAAGCCTCTTTCAGCAACGGAGAGAGCATAAAGAATCTATTGAACTATGTAAGTAAAAAGTAAAATGTTTATTCCTTCAATTGATAATATTTTTGGAAGGATGTTTCTTTTGATGCAACTATGGAAAAATTTTGCAGGCATGGAGGAATTGGAGGGAAGAGACACCAATGAATGTTATAGACTATAGCTTGAAGTTTGGATCAAGAAATAAAATGATGAGATGCATCCATATTGCATTACTATGTGTTCAAGAAAATGTGGTTGACAGGCCTACCATAGCTACCGTTGTACTCATGCTAAATAGTTACTCTTATGCTACCGGTGCCTTCATGGCCAGTATATTTCATGCACAACGGCATTGAATTAGAAATGTCATATTCCTGGGCTTATGATTCAAAGGGGACCAAGTCCTCAAAATCTCATGACCAAACACTTCTGTTGTAAAAAAGTGAGGCTTCAATAGACTATCAATCAAATATTTAAGATTAATTATTAAATACTTTCACATGTTTTGTTATCAATTACCCATTTATGGCTAAGTTTTTTGCAAGTTTTGTATGATTCTTTCACCATTTGTTTATAATACACAACAAATAGTTAAATTTTTTCAATAAAGTTTTTGAAGTTAAAACCAACAACTGTCATGTATTATGTTGCAGAGAGTTGTTTGTGATTAATTTAGATTTTAGATTAAGTCTTATTATATATAGTCATATAAAATAAATTGTTGGGACATTTTTATCATCCTCATAGTCCTACTTGGATTGAACCAGATTAGTGAGAATGTAGTGAACTTTAAATATAGGTGATTTAGACTAAAAAAAGTTTTAGAAGTTAAAAAAGTGATACTTTTTAAAAGGAAAAAAAAGGAAAAGAAGAGAAAAAAGGTGAAAAGTATAAATTTTTATAGTCTAATATTTATAACATATTGAATTCTAATTCTATCAGGGCGAAACTATAAAGCAACAAAAATCTCGATTTGAACTCAAGATGTTACTTAATTTGGCTAGAATAATCCATGCTAGTCAATTCTAACAGGTATTGATATTATTAATTTTTAAAATTTTAAATACTAATAAAATAATTTTTATTCAGTTTCTACCAATTCAAAAAAAATAAAAAATAAAAATAAAAACTAAATTAACTAGTGCAATTTCAAACAAAACCTCTAAAATTGAAAAGATTGAATAAACAATTTTGCAAAATGTATACAACACATTTTAATGTAAATTAATTAATCTATTATTGTATCCAAAACATAAAGTATGAGAACATTTTTCATTACTTGAATTCACTTCTAACATCAACTATATCTATAGACTCAATAAAATTAAATAGATAATTGAAAAAAAAAACATAATTGAACTAGTTTATTTTGTTGTAAACTAAAAGTATTCATAATCCATTGGATTTTAACTAATTCGATTGAATCTAGATAAAATTATAAAATTGAAAAAAAGTATCTCAATAACTTGTAGGCGGCGAGGTTTAGCACGCGCCCAAGTGTTTGGAGACCATGGCACTGTGTGGGCTCGAGGCCCACTTGGAAATACGATATAGGTCCTAAGCCTATTCGGAGATGGAGTCTCCACTTAGATAAAAATTGGGACACACTGTACAACAACTGGATTCCACAGAGGTTCCTAGAAGCCATCATCAGAGATCGGGTTCAAAAACTAGGTATGAGCGTTTGCATGCTCACCCAACCTTGCAATTGGCCTCCGTTTGTGTTTTGTGTTTTATTACCTTTAATTATTTAATTATTTAAATATTGACATTAAAAATTTCACTTGCCTCCATCCACTTTCTAAGTTTTACAATTAAGTTTATGTTTGCACATTAATCCAATTTTAGCTTTTAAGTCCCAACATTCAACAAAAATAAAATAAGTAATAATTTACAACCATACATTTAAATCAAATGGGGAAGGGGATTAAGGATTACAATGCCTTTGAATGAAATAAAAGGATAATATACACAAAGTAAACCATTCATATACTAAAAATAAACTGATGATAAACTACTTGTACAAACGAAAAGTACTAAAGGAGCTAGCTAATTAAAGTAATCGCTCAATGATGTGAATCATCAAGTATTTCCTGCACTAGGCATATAGTTAGCTTCCCTTTGAAAAATATGACATTATTTACAATAATATTTATAAATAATGTTCTAAGAAAAGGGTTTTCATGTCACAAGCTAAAGAATCCCTTGAATGACCAAGATAATTATCATCATGAGGTGAAATAATCATGTATAAAGGCGAAAAGAGCATGTGAAGTGAACATTATGCAGAACTTCATAAAGGAGAAGAGCCAAATAGCTGGTCGACCTGTCAATGTGGCGATCACCTTTTGACAGGGGCCGACGCATCTATAAAGAGGCACCGCCTGATTAACAGGCTAGCTTGACTCTCAAGACAATCAAACTTCTACCCTAAGTAAGCAATACATGCACACATGCATCCAACAGGTGCCAAATTACAACTACATGCAACAGTTTAAGGGATCATATCAATGAAGTAGAGTAGCAAACAAAATACACCTAAAGTATACTAACAACTTAGTCACATGCAAACTAAACACAAAAATAATGAAGTCATAAAAAATGTATTTGGATGCAAGATTTTACCAAAGTGATGGACCCTCAGAGATGTGCTTTTGAGTATGATCTTCACTTAGGTATAAGTTTCACTTTGACATAAGCTTTTCTCCTTTCTCTCTTAAGGACTGTGAACTTATTTTGGCTTGGATTCTACTTCCTCCCTCAAGAACGTCTCTTTGTGTTTTTCAGAGCTCCCCCCTCTCTTCTTTAGCAATGGTTCCTCCTTTTTTTTTGCTTCTAGTCCTCCCTTCTTATTTTTTTTTAGCAAAAATAAAAATCCCCTTTCCTCTTTTCCTTTTTTCCCTTTTATCCCCTACCTTGCCCATACCCTTAGGCTTTTTAGTTCATCATGAATCCCTATAGCCTTTTTTTCCCCCAAAATATCTCTTTCTCATGCAAAATCAAGTCTAGGGGGTGTGGGACCCATACCACTTGGCCACTATGGTTGCAGCTATATTAAATGTAGCTGTAATTGGTTTGCCACAGAGGCAGTGCCTCTACGATAAGGCGATCACCTCTACGGCAACTGCCGAAGAAGCGATCACCTCATTACAATAAGGTGATGCCTCTTTGGCCCGGGCCCGTGTTATTTTTGGACAATTGGGCTCAGTCTTGGGCTTTTTAGTCTTTTAGGCTTTTAAGTCCATTTCCAATTAGAGATTCAAGTTTTGTTCTTATGTCCAAATTTCACATTCTCATCATTGGGCTTAACAACTGGCCAATCAAACCAAGCATCCCTAATTCGTCCACTAACACGGGCTGACAGAATCGGGTGTTTACAGTTTGCCACCTGATTTTTTAAAAATCAAATGCATGTAATGACCATTTTTTGAAAATATCACATGCACAACAACAAACAAATAAATGAGATCAGTAACATACCTGGCTCTCGAGTTTCACTCGAGAAATGAGTTTTTCAATTTTGAAACATGACTGTGATCCTCGGGTTTTCCTGGCCTGATCAGCCATTCATTAATATTTGATAAGTTATTTAAAGACGATTAACCTCATGTTTTCCTGGCCCAATTACAGTTCCATTGGGGACGTGATTCTTAGATTTTTTATCCAATTGTTGTCTAATCAACCCACTGGGGGCATGACTTTTGAGTTTTCTTGGCTCGATTGTCACTACATCAAAACTTAATTCACAGGTTTTCCTAGTCTGATCATCGTTGTATTGACTTTGATTCTCAAGTTTGCCTAGCTCGATTATCATTGGGGATGTGATTCTTGGATTTTCCTGGTTCGATCATCGCTGTACTGACTTTGGTTCTTGAGTTTTCCTAGCTTGATTACCATTGGGGATGTGATTCTCAGATTTTCCTAATTCAATTATTGCTATACTGACTTCCATTCTCAAGTTTTCCTGGCTCGATTACCATTGGGGATGTGATTCTTAGATTTTCCTGGTCTAATCATCGTTGTACTGACTTTGATTCCCGAGTTTTCCTGGCTCGATTACCATTGGGGATGTGATTCTTGAATTTTCCCAGTCCGATCATCGCTGTACAGACTTTGATTCTTAAGTTTTTCTGGTTTGATTACCATTAGGAATGTGATTCTTAAATTTTCTAGGTCCAATCATTGCTGTACTAACTTTGATTCTCGAATTTTCCTGACTCCATTATCATTGGGGATGTGACTCTCAAATTTTCTTGGTCTGATCATCGCTGTACTAACTTCAATTCTCAAGTTTTCTTGGCTTGATTACCATTGGGGATGTGATTCTTAGATTTTCCTGGTTCGATCATCACTGTACTGACTTCGGTTCTTGAGTTTTCTTAGCTTGATTACCATTGGGGATGTGATTCTCAAATTTTCCTGGTTCAATCATCACTATAATGACTTCAGTTCTTAAGTTTTCCTGGCTCAATTACCATTGGGGATGTGATTCTTAAATTTTCCTGGTCTGATCATTACTTCTTTGGGGATGCAGACTTTTGGGTTTTCCTGATCCAGTTGTCATTTGCTTTCAACTTCGAGGATACTACCCGAATAGTCATCTCAGTCTTTAAGCTTCAAGGATTTAAACTCGAATAACCCTGTCTTTGAGCTTCGAGAATTCAAACCCGAATAACCCTATCCTTGAGCTTTAGGGATTCAAACCCGAACAACCCTATCTTTGAGCTTCGAGGATTCAAACCTGAACAGCTCTGTCTTTGAGCATTGGGGATTCAAACTCGAATAACCTTATCTTGTCGCAGTGTAACACTTGGGTTTTCCTAGCCCACGCATTGTTCAACTAAAAATGTCAAGCTTGGGTTTCCCTGGCCTAATCTTTATTGAACTAAAAAATGTGAATCCCGGGTTTTCCTAGCCTGGTTCTTACTAAAACTTCACTTAAACGACTTTCATTCATGAACTTCAATTTCCAAGCACACGTAAATAATGACCTTTTTTTTTCAAAATCCTAAACTTCAACCTACTATAAAAATAACTATTCCACTTTTTGTCATTTTCTTCTTTCTTCTTTTTGTCTCTTTTCTTTTCTTTTTCTCCTTTATACTTTATGTACTTCTCTCCCTCTTTTTAAACAATGGAATATGAAAGGATACCTTTTGTACTTGAGTGGGATTGCATCCCACCCTCCGCTAGCACTTCTTGGAGCCTTGGATTGACACAAGGAAGTTTGATTCCTCTCTTGGCGGATTTAGGGTCCCACATCTATTCGTCTGCATTCAGAGAGGTTAGAACTTGAAATTTTTTATTTTTCCTACAAATTGCATCGGGTTAGTGATTATTCTTGTATATTTATTATTCTAGAGCAAGATTAGGTTAAACAAATATGATTTTTTTCCATTTTGATGTTAAAAAATTGAAAACTATTATTGTCTGCATTCTGCAAAGGCGATCACCTCTTCGATGAGGTGATCATCTCATCAATTAGGCAATATGCCTCTTCTAAAGAGATGATGGCCACTCCTATAGATTAAATTCTATCACCTTTTTGACTAGGCGATTGCCTCTGTGATGAGGCAATATTTTTCATCATCAGGGCGATCCATGTCAGTTATACGCTCATTCATTCTGAATTTTTTTGTGATAATGAAATGCATAAATTTAACTTCCCTATTTTTTCCCCTTGCAACACGATGCATAGATATTTAAAGGTGCTGGGAATTTCCATTGGACCCGAGTCCTTTATAGCAACTTGACTAACAATCAGAAGGATCGGATTTAGGAGACTGGATTTGAGGACTTTTTATTCTCACTTCCTTCTAAACAGGGACATATAGACTACCAGCCACTACACACACTAATAGAGAGGTGGTTCGACACGACCCACACCTTCCACCTTCCATTTGGTGAGCTCCCTCTAGATCTGGTGTCATTTGCTGCTATTGTAGGGATTCCCTGTGTTGGAGACCTCGTCCCCCTCAATGCGAGCTTACACCAGCTATCTCCGAAAAAGGCCGCATACATCGAGCGACTTTTAGGCATGACTCCCGATATGAAGGGGACTCATACCCTCAAGCTCAACTTGATTAGGAGCTTTTATACTCATGAGAGGGCTGCAGCTATGGTCACTCCTCACGAGGTTGATCAGGTGGTGAGGGCTTTCCTGCTCTACTTGCTTGGCACCACCCTTTTGCCGACACCGCCAGCTCGATTGATCTGATGTTCCTACTAACTCTTTGAGATCTTGATCATGTATCCACATTTGACTGGGGTAGCTGTGCTCTCACGTATCTGTATCAGAGCATGGATGAGGTGGTCTAAAGGGTTAATAAATTTTATGGCTTTTGGCACATCGTCCCAGTAAGTCATGACCCTCCCCCTCTCTTGACTTGTTCTAGTCTCCAGTTATTTACACTGACTAATCAATTTTCTTGATAGGTTTGGGGCTTTAGAGCTGGAGCTGCTCATAGGTGTACAGCGAGTGGGGGATCACCTTCCAGCTAACAGCACATGGGGTGCCAACCATGTCCTAAAGAGGCATCTCGCCAGGGTGCATATCCACAGGCAGCAACTGAACTCCTTAATGCAGGATGCGGTACCTACAAAACACAACCTCTTCCATTATAATTTATGCAAATTTAATCTACTTACTTGTTGATGTTTCCACCTTTCGCAGATCCGGAATGACTTGGAGGGACCAGAGGATAGCTGGAATATCGAGATGACTTGTTCTAGGCCCCTAGCCCAAAAGAGGGTACTCCTTTGTGGTCCTGGATATCGAGCCTGGGATCTTGGCAAGTGGGTCATAAACTGGAGGGGAGGCGCTAAAGCGAGACGGGTTCCCAGGTCTCCTCCTAATAGCATGCTTTGGGTGCATGAGTTGGAGGTTGAGGACCTCACTCAGGCTGTTATAGTCTCACTGGCTATGGATCATACAGTCTATGTGAAAAGTCGATATGTGGAGTTCATTCGAGCTCACCTTCTGCTGACGGTCCCCTTCCATGTTGCTTCTACCTACAAGGTATATCCATATTGCCTTTTTCCTACTTTAAGAACTAGTTGTGTTCTTACATGCTTCCCTTTTCTTGTCTTTAGGCTGCACCTGCTAGGCCTATGCCTCAGGCTAAATCTCGAGTGCGAGAGAGATAGCCCCTGAGGTGTCGTTTAGATCCAAGCAGGGAGGAGACTTCGACGGCTGCCGAGCAGGCCAAGCCGCCCTTCTTTTCTTTAGCAATGGTTCCTTCTTATTTTTTTGCTTTTGGTCCTCCGCTCTTTTTTTTTTAGCAAAAATAAAAATCCCCTTTCCTCTCTTCCTTTTTTCCTTTTTGTCCCCTACCCTGCCTATACCCCTAGACTTCCTAGCTCATCATGAATCCCTAGAGCCTTTTTCTTCCCCCCCAGAATCTCTTTCTCACTCAAAATCAGGTCTACGAGGTATGGGACCCACACCACTTGGCCACCATGGCTGCAGCTACATTAAATGCAGCTGCAAGTGGTCTACCACAGAGGTGGTGCCTTTATGATGAGGCAATCGCCTCATTGCACTAAGGTGACGCCTCTTTGGCCCGGGCCTGTGTTGTTTTTTGACAATTGAGCTAAGTCTTGGGATTTTAAGGCTTTTAGGCTTTTAAGTCCGTTTCTAATTGGAGATTCAAGTTTTGTTATTGTGTCCAAGTTTCACATTCTCATCATTAGGATTAACAACGGGCCAATCAAACCGAGTATCTCAAATTCGTCCCTTAACACGAGCCGATCGAATCGGGTGTCTACACAACTAATTTAACGTGATTATATATATTAGAACTCGAACTTGAAACCTAATTTAAGTTAGAATAGCTTCCTACTAATTAATTCCAACAGTTGTTGGTATAATTGAATTAGTTTTGAAAGTATTAGTTATGTTAAATTAATTTTTTTTAATTAAAAAAAATAAAGATTAAGAGCTAAATTGATTTTTTTTTTTTGGTTAATAAGGAGGTTATATAACCCAAATTTTGATGGACTGTACAATAGGGAGCAGTTCTTCCTTTAAATTGACAATGACAAGGATCAAACTCTATATCTAAAAATGTTTTTGTAGAGAAATTAACACTTAATTACTTTCTTATTGGAAGGAGCTAAAACGATTATTGAAGCATAATCCAAGGCTAAATTATTAAACTTTAACCCAGAAAATGAGTAAATAAAGAGAATTTGACCGCAGCCAAGAGAGAAAGGATTAGCCATCCGCTCTTCGTTGATCACTTCTGCTTAATTAAAGGACTTCTCTTTCTCGCTTTCTAGAGGATGTAATCTTTTATATGTATTAACGACTTGTTCCTTGATATTGAGATTTTGCTTTATTATTATTATTATTATTAGTAGTAGTAAAAAAGTGAAAAGGTTGAGATGAAAATCCAAAATTTAACAAACATTCTATAAATATAATACAACAATGACACTATTGAAAACGTCAACTTCCAAAACAGTAAACAGAATTTTTATTTATCTGAAAAGCAAGTCAATTTATTCATAAAACATTTCAAAGACAAAATTAAATAGGAAAGCGAAGTGCCAATTTTCAATAATTTCTTATTAAAAATTTTCTTACATTGTTCTATTTTTTATTAACTGTGGCCGGCCATTTTAAAACTTTTGAATGCAAAAATGTCCTCTTTTATCATACAGTCAGCTCAGGTTCAAAATTCCACGTAATGAACTTGAAAAATGAGTAGTCTATCAATAAATAGACAATAATGGATGTTGTTGACATCTATTAACACTAAAAAATTTTAAAAAAAAAAATTAATTACCTATATGATCTAGGGGCATCTAAATGAAGGAGAGGATATAAAAGTAATTCACTCTCATGTACAGTATTATTTGCGACTACCACCTACGTAAATTATTATCCTAAATAAAAAGGAGAACCAATGAATCCTCAAAGATATCTGATTTCACAGCCTCAATGGGTTATCTTACAGTACTGCTGATTTTCTCTTCTAATGTTCTTCTGCAATTAGCTTCTTTAAACACTGCTCAGCCAGACTTCATGCATCAGACCTGTTACTATGAAAGAGGAAACTATACCTTGAACTCCCCTTACCAAAGAAACCTCGACAGCCTCCTCTCCTCCCTAGAATCCAACAATGAAACTGACTATGGCTTTTACAATCTGTCCGTCGGCCAACCCCCTAACCAGGTAAATTCTATTGCATTTTGTAGGGGAGATGCTGGGCGAGATGTCTGCAAAAGTTGTGTCCGTGACGCTAGTCGTAAGATCTTAGAGATCTGTCCTAACCAGACAGATGCAATCGGAGTATATGATTTCTGCCGGCTACGATACTCGAACAGTACCATATATGGCGTGGTGGACGTTTCGCGCACTTTCTTTATTAGGAATCCCAACAATGCCTCGAATGTGAATCAGTACATTCAGGCACAACAGACTTTGTTTGATAGGCTCCGAACTACGACTGCATCAGGGGACTCGATACGCAAGTATGCTACAGGAAATGAAAGTGCTGGATTCGAAAGACTGTTTGCGCTTATGCAATGCAGTCCTGACTTATCCAGCCAGAGGTGCGATGAGTGTCTAGGTCAGGCTATTTTGGATATTGGGAACTGTTGTGCGGGGAAGATTGCAGCCAGCGTAATAAAACCCAGCTGCGATGTCAGGTATGATAACAAGCTTTTTTATGTCCCAGCTGCACCTGTCGCACCACCACCACCGCCCCTGGGACCGCTGGCTCCTGAATCTTCTCCTCCTCCTACTCCTGCTGCACCAACAGAAGGTAATCACTGAATAGTCAAACTTAATCACAATTTAGCATATGACCTGAAGTCTAACTTAACAGGATGTGAACTAATTTCTGCAGGACAGAAGAGTAACACAGGAAGGACTATCATTATACTCCTAGTTCCAACTGTTAGTGCTGTGATTATATTTATCATTTGCTTTTGCATATTCCTGAGGAGGAAGAAGCCAAGTGAAAAAGCTCGAAGTAAGTAACAGTTTATCTGTTTTTAGTTTACAATTATGTTTCATTAGCTTGAATGTGTGCTGACTTGCTCCTCCCTTTATGAAGCCACAGATGATAAAGAAAGTCCAGAATCTTTTCAGATGGAGTTTGCAACTGTTCAAATAGCAACTAATAACTTCTCTGCAGAGAATAAGCTAGGACAAGGTGGATTCGGTGCTGTTTACAAGGTGTTAATTAATAATTGCTATCTTTGTTGAATTGTACTATTAGAATCCAAAATTTTGAATCTGTTTGAGAAGCGCTATTACAGGGTACGCTGCCTAGTGGACAAGAAATAGCGGTCAAAAGGCTTTCTAAGAATTCAGGACAAGGAGATTTGGAATTCAAAAATGAAGTCCTACTGGTGGCCAAGCTCCAGCACAGGAATTTGGTTCGGCTTCTCGGTTTCTGTTTGGAAAGAAATGAAAGACTTCTCATCTATGAGTTCCTCATCAACACCAGTCTTGATAAATTCTTATTTGGTAAATCTATTTACATCATGTTTATTTCGATTAGTGATTGACAGAGCAACACAAGTCACATATATATTTATGGAATTTTGAACAAGTAGATCCAATCAAGCGTGAAATCTTGAACTGGGAAAGGCGTTACAATATTATCTGCGGAATAGCTCGAGGACTTCTTTATCTTCATGAGGACTCTCGGCTTCGGATCATTCATCGTGACCTCAAAGCTAGCAATATCTTATTAGATGGAGATTTGAATCCAAAAATCGCAGATTTTGGCACGGCTAGATTGATCTTGATGGATCAAAGTCAAGGCAATACTAGTAAAATTGCAGGGACATAGTAAGTATTGAACATGAAATACACGTCGAGGTTGTTACTGAATATATATTTTAAATACGTAATGATACCATCCTACTGAAATTAAATATTGGTATTATACATGTGTAGTGGCTATATGGCTCCAGAGTATGCAATTAACGGACAATTTTCAATAAAATCGGACGTTTTTAGTTTTGGTGTGCTACTTCTTGAGATTTTAAGTGGTCAAAAGAATACATCTTTCTGCAACGGAAAGAACACAGAGAATCTATTGAGCTATGTAAGTAAAAAAATTTATTCCTTAAATAAAATTAATTAACTTTTTTTTATTGAAAGGATGTTTCTTTCGATTCAATTATGGAAAAATGTTGCAGGCATGGAGGAATTGGAGAGAAGGGACACCAATGAATGTTAAAGACTCCAGCTTGAAGTCCGGATCAAGTAGTGAAATGATAAGATGCATCCATATTGCATTATTGTGTGTTCAAGAAAATGTGGCTGACAGGCCAACTATGGCTACTGTTCTGCTCATGCTAAATAGTCACTCTTTTACTTTATCCGTGCCCTCACGACCAGCATTTTTTATGGGCAGCAGCAGTGAATCAGATATATCTTCATCTGAATATAATTCGAGGGTGACTGAGTCCTCAAGAGCTCAACCTGAAAGTCGTATGGTATCAAGAAATGAGGTTTCAATTACTGAATTATATCCTCGATAAAAATTAAGGATGCAATTATTGTTTTCGCATTTTAACTTTGTACAATTTATTTCACTTGTTTGTTTGCAAAATTTTTTGGTAAATTAATTGGCTTTATATTATTATTATTATATTTTTAATAACCGAAAAGTTAAGATGGAGAAAAAATCAAATCCATAAACTCAATTCTATAATGCCCATTATATGAGTTACTAGGCAAGAAGAGAGAAGGTATTGACTCTATGTCATTGAGATGCCCATGTAAAAGTGCCCCATATATTGCCGTTGCGTACGGTTTCAAGGAACAGTATAATCGTTCAAAGAGAAAAAGTTGATAAACAAAAGTCTGTAACTGATCATGATTGATTTAATGATTTCAGACTTGGAGTATTTGGCTATTAGTATGTCTTTTGAGAAATAAAGTCAACCCACCTAGTAAGTATTTTTTATAAAAAAAAGTCTTATAGCTTTAACATATTAAGAAATCACACAAATTTATCTAGGATATATTTCTAGGTTACTACCCTCTTTATCTTTATGCATGCTTGATGATTTGATAAATTGTACAAGGGATCAATCCTTGTCAATATCAATGATTTAAAAAAATTTCATCCTGATATAATTTAATCAATTAAGATGTTGTACGTTATGATAATGAATATATGTTGTTGTATTATATATATAACTAGGTCAATACTCGTGCTTTGCACAAGTGAGCTTATTAGTTTATTTTAATAAATTAGTGATAGTAAAGTTTTATTATAATTTGGGAAAAAAATCTTTTAGATATATTTCATAAAAAAAACTTCATTAAAGATATTACTAAGGCCGTTTAACACAATATACTGCATTTCAGGACATTCATTTCAACTATTCGTAATCTAACTCAACTTCTATCAACAATATTACTACTTAGTTGTATCCTCACTATTAACATCCAACACTATAAATTTAATTAAGGCCAAAGTTTGTGCGAAGTAATAATTGAATAGCATAGAAAAGTATTATAAGCTAATTTATATAATAGCAATTCAAATGATTATATAAATCTTGTATTTATGAAACATAAAATAATAAGAGTTTATATATTTATTAAATATAAAATAATACTAACCATTTATTTTTCCATCATCCAAAAATCACAAAAAATAACTAAAATTTCAAATTATTGTTTATATAGTTCATATATTATTATCTACAAATATTTGCTAAGGAAAATAGGTTAAAGAGATTAGTCAACCCTTTGGTGTGCTATTCAATTGTTATCTTGATTTGTTGTTAATAAATGTATCATACATATACTTCCACCTCTTGATCATTGAATACTTGTTCAAGTGGATCGTCCACTTGTACACTAATTTAAAACAAAACAATTGAGTGAGATAATAGAAAGAGAGACATAAATTCAATGATGTAAAAAGAGATTCTTGTACTTGAAAAATCAAAAATAGCAAAGATACCTTCCAGAGAATGAGGCTATTTGCATGATAGATACCTATTTCACCAAAAGTTGCACTATGATATGGATTGGTTTTAGGTACCTTTATCTTTATTAAAATGAATCAAATAAGAAAGAATCAATCAATTCTCCAATCTAAACTCATAGCCAGTTAGAAAAGTACCCATTTAATAGAATTATGTATTATAAAATGTCCAAGAACATTGAAATTTTAAAGTTGTTATGACTTATAAATAGTGGTTCATGTAGAAGAAAAGCTAAAGAATCAAAGTTAATCCCTCATTATTATTGTCCAATTTTAAAGGAAACTCAAACTCACCAAAAGTTATAACTATAGAAAAATGTTTGAATTATAAATTGGTCCAATCAATAAAATGTAAATAATATGATAAAATAAATCCTACTACTCAGGAAAACAATAACTGTTAATATTTTCTATTCATGGACTTTAAAGACCCAATCACCGTATGTATGCCGTCTAGATTCATATTCCTTACAAAATTAACAAAAGCATAATTTATGATCACCAAGAATACATTACCTTTACAACATCTTTTATTCCTTAAGGTTGCATAAACTAGCCATGTATCCATTACTTATATGCACACATAAAAATTGGTTAGACAATGAGTAGAAGTTAGAAAAACAATAACAACATGACAAAATATGCTTTCACAACATCATAAACCAACATGTTATTATTAAAGAATAAAAGACTAACTATATTTAGAGACCTAATTATATCCCAAGGATAATAAAATAAGGAATGAGTAAGTAAAAATATTTACTATAAATCCAACCCCTGCTAAGAGGGGTAACCTTTTTGGATAATCCAGCATCATACATTCAATTCGAGTTTAAGATTTCAATGAAGTATTGCCTATTCAGAGCAATTAAAATATGAAAAATCACATTAAATTAAGCTTTGAAAAATGGAAGAAATATCATTATTGCAATCAAAACTCTAACAATTAAAATCAATATTTTCAATATGACTAGTTATTGAAGGAGACAAATGAAACTGAAAAGAAAATAAAAAATTACTTTAAGAGTGAGCAGGAAGGAATACCAAAAGTTTAATGCAATAACCGGGTTAAACAGTAGGAATCAAAGACCAAACCAAGGTTTTTTTTTTAGATATCATTTTATGAGTTAAATGTAACCACCACAACTATCCCAATCACCATTACATCTAAATAACCTTTCCTATTGATATCTTTCAACCTCTGAAATCTAATCCTTGACACACTCCATAACAAAAATCCACATCAAAATCTCCTCATAGAATCAATTCTTGAACCTAAAAAAAGGACTACATTATTATCAAATCAAGTGGGCAAATAGGATAAAAACCAATATTATTGCTTTTCAAACTTTCTTAGTAAAAAGCTAACAACAACTTGAGAGCAAAAAATAGAACCTCTAAACAAACAAAATCCCTAACATTATCAATTTGATTTTTCAAATTTAAATACCAAAATAGAGTAAACAATTAAGAGTAAAAAATAAAACCTTTAAAAGAGTATAAAGATCATAAGTAGTAGAGGCTTGATCAGAGTTTACGAATAGAATTTCCACCATTACATCTATTAATTTCAAAACACAACCAAATCATTTCCATATATAATATGCAAAAACATCAAATGAAAAAACTATTTTTTTAAAAAAAAATCAAGAGTTGGTACATAGCAGTACCATCCATTGCTTCAATAATTAGAAAATTCAAGAATTGCAAAGAGAGAGCACACAAATAGAGAGAGAGTAAAGGATTTGAGAGGAGTTAAAAGTGCAGTAGTAGTAGTGTTTGTTCCATGAGAATTGCCAAAGAAAATAAACATGTAATGTTTGTTTCATGAGAAAGAAAATGGATTTTCATTATTTTTTTGATTGACTAATGATCTTTTGAGAAAAATAAACTATTTATGAAAAATTAATAAATATAGAAATTGAATAATCACAAAATCTTAATTACTAAAGATATTGATAACTAGAAGAAAATATGTGATTTTAATTTTAATATTACGAAGTAAGAAATTATAAGACATTGAATGAGAAAAGAGCAAAAGACTATAAAACAATAACTTTAAAGCCAATTCTCATTGTTATAAAATTGAGAATTGAGAAAATATAACAAAAAAAAGAGCTAAAAAGACTAGAAGCAAAGAATGCAATAAATGGTTGGTTTTAAGAGATAGGAAAGATGAAGGGTGACAACTCTTTGATTGGTTTTAAGAGATAGGAAAGACGAAGCATTGCAACTTTTCATTTTTTTTTTAATTATCAATGGAGCAGGAAAAATATTAGAGAGTGGTACATGGCTATTAACAAAAGTGTGAGAGTGAGGAATGCTGAAAGGAGAGAGTGACACATGTCAAAATCTGGTGAAAACCTTCTCTCTACTACAACTTTATTTTCATTTTTCATAATTGGAATTGAAATTAAGAAAAAAAATGAAAAGAGAAATTTTTTTTAAGAAGAGTGTCTTTAATATTATAAATAATAATAATAATAATGTCTAACAATGAGGGTTTCTTTAGGTTTTCAAGGTAACCAAAAAGATGAAGATTATAGAAAAAATAAAAATAAAAACAAAAATGCTACTGAATGAGAGATTATGCATAAATTAGTAACTTGAGACTTAGTATATTAAAGCTTGAAGCAAAGAGAGCTATTTATCAACACATGGTTAATAGCTTCTCTCTACTTCAGCTTTAATATATATATATATATATATATATATATATTATATATGTCATCATCCACTATGGATCTAATAATTTAATTAGTGAACAAACGTTGATGACTCCTACTACAAGTGCATAGGTCGACAAGTAATATAGAGAGAGTAAAGTATCATTCTCATTAGGATTAAGGACTAAACACATGTTAGCTTTAATTGAATATGTTTATAGCCTCTCTAGAATGTCCCTTCACCTCCTTTAGATTTTCTTCTTTTTAAAATGTCCACCTTAGCATGTTCTATGCTAGAAATAAACTTGCGGCGATTACGGGTCAAGTTACGATCATGAAAGAGGGGCATCTGGAGAGGTTATGATCGCGGAAATGTTGCACTTGCCATAAAAATTTTGGCTATCAAGAACTTGTGATTGTGAATTATGTTGTGATTGCAAAAGGGCCTTGACCTAGGAATGCTTGAAGCTTCGATCAGTCTATGATCATGAAAGTAAGTTCACTCTATTCCTTTGCTATGATTCTTTTTGTTTTTTCCTCCAACCATCATCAAGCACTTCCAAATCTCTTTCCCCTATTAAAAACCAAGTAAGACATAAAATTATTAAATCCTGTATATTAACTTATGCTAAATGCTTATTAAAATTAATGAATGAATGATAAAATGAACTTAATCCTACATGCAATTTGGCACCAATGACAAATGGATAAGTTATACAACCCCAGAAAAACTTGCGCTAGTAGTTTCAAACTTTTAGTTCATATGTGAAACTTAATTAAAGGAATAAAATAATGGTCCATGGATGCTTTGCAATGGTTATAAGCATTCTTTTAACTCCTCATTTGCAGCTCTACAATGGTTATGTGAAATTACAATGAATATATTTTTAGGGTTATGATCATGAGTAGTTTCTTTATGATCATGAACATACTAAATCCTATAAAAATTTAAAGAAGTATTTAATGAAGAGAATGATAAGTAGAGTATGAATCTTAAGTCTCCAACTGTTAGTTTGCAACCTTTACACTATAAATACTTATTAATTCAACATTTATAAGGTTAATGGACATAAATATGAGTTGTTGAGAATTTATTATAAGGAATTAAGTTTTGTAACTTTAAATTTTCTTTATATATACATTTCTTGAGTGTTAGGTATATGATTAATGATGATACGATTCTTCTTTTACTCCTTTTTTTGGTATAAGTTAAGGGCATTACAAATCTAGTTCAGTAGAAGTTGAAGTGTTAGTTTACTATAACACATAGTTAAGAGGTTTAAAAGTTAGTCTTGAATACAACTCTTGTTCATTATTGTAAGGATTTAGGTGTTACCTTTAGAAAAACAGTTGGTTATGAATGTGAGTGAGTTTTGAAAACTTAAGTTATAAAGATTATGAGTGAGTCTTGAAAACTTAAATTGTAAATGCTTGGGGTTAAGCCTTCAAAAAACACTTATAACAATCCTGGTGAATAAGAGTGAGTTTAAAAATTTTAACTTGAGGAAAAAATAAATGAGAGACATAAAATTAATTGAAAATCCAAACTCTCTAAAATCGTTATATTATTGTGTTATAATCTTCAATTATTTTTTTCTTTAAATTAATCCTTAATTTTATCAATTAATCTAAAAATTAATTCAATTTCCCTTGTTCACCTCTATAGGACACTTTCATATAGCTTGTGAAATAACAATGTTATTATATTAAGATACCATATACAAGTGGTCCATATATTGTCGTTGTGTACTATTTCAATGAATATTATAATTGTTCATAAGCATAAAGGCGATGTAGAAAATTCTATGGCTGATCATATCAATTAAAAGACTTTTAACTTGGACTCTTTAGCTATTGGTATGGCTTTTAAAAAGTACAATCAACCTACCTAATTAATATTTTTTATTAAAAACTCATATGGCCTAAACATATTAATTTACTAAACAATAAAAACATTCATCATGACAATGAGAAATTTAACCAATATATCTTTTGAAGTTACTACTCATTCATGTTTGAAAATTTAAATAATTTCTATCGGTGCCAAATTACACATAGAATTAGGGTTCGTTTTAACATTCATTCATTCATTTTAGTTAGCATTTACTATAACTTAACATATTCATAGAAATAGAAACTTTTATATTTTGTTTTTTTATAGGGGAAAGAAATATAGAGGTGTTTGGTGGTGATTTTAAGCTAAAAGAAGAAGACCCATAGTGAAGAAAGTAGAGCAACCTGACTGTCATGGTCACGGCTGAAACGCGAGCCTAGGTTGATCAATCCAAGAAGTAATTCAAAGTCGAGGTTTTGTTGTGATCATGAAATTTTAGTGATCACAGGTTTTTAGCAACCAAACATTCTATTTAGATTATGGTAGTTGTGCGATCACATCCCCTTAGCTCAAAGCCTTTCTATTACGATCGTAGGTTGATACGCGATCATGACCTATTCATTTCTAGCACGAAATATATTGATGTGTATTTTATAAAGGAGAATATCTAGGGAAGTTGAAGGGATGTTGAGAGCAAGCTATAAAAGGACTAGGACCATGCCTTTTCAAGGGGATTCTTTGACTTACATAGACTTATAACAACCAAGAGAGAGAGAGGAGCAAAAGGTGAAAAGGAAGTTGAAGAAGAAGAGCCTTCATTGAAGACCCACAAGCTTCTAGATAAACTCTCTTTCTCCTTTGTTATTCTCTAATTATTTTGTTAATCTCTTGGATTGTTATTAAACATTGAATATTAGATGATGGATAGTTTAGCCATGTTTGGTTAGTTTTATTTATATTGTTGGGATTTCGAAAACCTATTTGAATCAAGTTCATTTTATTAGATCTTGTTCTTATTATTGCATATTGTGTTTATTGAACATTGTTGTGTGTTGTGTTCTGGCCAAATACAACCTTAGTTTAGATTTATGCATTGACAAATGGTAAATCTAATAGAACCATAAATGTATGTTGAATAATCAATGACCAAAGACTATTCAATCCTCCATAATGTTATGGCCACAAAACATTGGCCGCCCTTAAGGCATGTGTTATGTGTACAAGGGCAAAAATTTAGCCAAAGGCAAGCCAAGATGGGCTACTTGCTACCAAAACCAACTAAAGTGCCTAGAAAAATATAGGAAGCCTTTAGAATATGCTAGAACCTTAAAGAAGTTACTAGACTCTAGAGGAATTTGCCTAGTCCAAGGAAGGAGCCTAAGAGCTCATGGGAAGGCACTAAAACGTACTAGAGACTTATGAGAAAATGGCCAAGGCTGCATGCTACAAGCCATGCCAAGGAGACATATAGAAACTTCCTCCAAGGAGCAAGGGTGCTTAGCCTTCTGAAAAGTTCTCATGTTGCCTACTCAAGGAAATTTAACATGCCTCTAAAAAGTTCCCTTACTTTTGTATAATATCAAATAGTTTATTGAGAAAGCTTTATACATAGATATTTATAAAGAAATATCTAGATGAATTAATTATAACCACACATTAAGGAGGTGGAAAACCTATATAAAGGCCACCCCTCTTATTTGTAAAGGATAATGAGAAATTAATGAGAAAGCTTACCATTTTACTCATTCAAGTGCTACCTACTTGACTTTAATCTCATCCCAAACCTCTTACTACTTACATTGCTCTCTTATTTTCTGTTGCATTCTAACTCTAAGGCTTATTTAGTTCTACTTAACATACGACATAGACTAAATGTCATACGTCTTAGCTAACCTCTAAGGCTAAGCATATGATAGGTGGTATTAGAGCAACAGTTTTAATCCTAGGTACTGCTGATTGAGCAACTCAAGCATGGCAAGTGAGGAAGGTAACATTGCTACTAACATTAAGGAGCAATAAATTGGATAGACTCATAGGCACGAGGAGCAATGCTTACAACCCAAGTGGGGAAAATTTAAGACTTCAACTAAAGAGCCAATCGAATCTCGTATGGCTAGCTTAGAGATGAGCTTGGCTAATATCACCACATCCATCAAAGTGCTCAATGAATAAGTGGACAACTTAATCCACAAGAATGTGGAAATCATAAAGGCTACCAAGTTAATGATCGAAGAACTTAAAAGGACCATTAAAGAGAACTACACTCCCTAACTTAAGAGTTTGTCGACCTACATAAGACTCTTCAAAAAGATGTGCAAGAGTTTCGTATGGAAATTGATGTCATTCATCGAGGCAATCCATCGTCATCAAGTACTACTATAATAAGCACTTTAACTTTACATGGGTTCAAAGTGGCAAAACAAGTCATGTACAATGGTGCACAAAATGTGACAGCTATAAAGAATTTCCTATTTAGCCTTAAGTAATACTTTCAGGCCATAAGTGTTGCTGATGCCTTAACCAAGATTAGCAATGCTGCAATCTTCTTTAGGGATGAGGCCTAGCTATGGTGGAGGCAAAAACACACCGAAAAGGAGAAGGGGCTTTGTGTGATTAATACTTAGGAGCAATTTAATGCTGAAGTTCACAAGGAATTCATTCCCCATAATTCTAATGATGAGGTGCTAAGCAAGCTATAACAATTGAGGTAAATCGATAGCATCTCAAACTATGTTAAGGAGTTCACTACTTTATTGCTTAAAGCTACTAACTTGTCCAATCACCAATATCCTCTTTAAATTCAAAGATGGGCTAAAGGATTAGACAAAGATGGAGCTGGATTATAGGGGTTCCAAGACACTCGATGAAGTTATTACCATTGTGGAGTCCATTTGTGACTATTCTGCCCAAGCTAAGGGTAAACAACCCAACATTAGCCAAAATGTGGGGGAGACAAGAAGACCTCTTCAAACTATGACGAAGGGCATTCTTAACATGAATATAAGGACTTTAAGCACAAGAAGAATAACCACCAAATGTTTTATGGTGGTAGCCCCAAGTAAGGCAAGAGTCCTTCAAGTAAGAATGGTGCTACCAAGCCTTTAATGTCATACTTCTTATGCAATGGTTGACATTAAATGTGAGATTGCCCAAATAAGAAAACCATTATTGCCATTGTGGTAGAATTTAATAAGGCAAAGTTCCATAAGGAACCTCAAGTCACCCTAGGTTCCATGCAATTATTAGATGCTTAACAGCAAGACAGTGGCAACCTTGCTGTGATGAACTTCCTCCCTAACACGCTACTTATAGGAGCAAAGCATTAAAGAGGCAAATATCCATCAAGGTCACTATCAATGGTACAACATTGATGGCCATACTAGATATGGGTGTCGATGGTGGCTATATGGTGAAGGATTTGGCCAACGAATTTGGCTTGCCATACACCAAGACTTCTGCCTATACCAAAAGTGTAAGATCCAAGTTTTCCATTGTGAGTAAAGCTTACAAAGTGAATATTTGCATCGACCACTGGGAAAGCAAAACTGACATCTTCATTGCTTCAATTGGCAAGAATAAAATGTATTTAGGAATTAACTTTCTACATGTTGTGAAAGCCATTATGGTTCCTTATGCCAATGCCTTATTCTTTGCATGAAAAGATGGACTGATTCAGGTGCCCATTGAAGTGGACCCAAGCAAAAGACTAAGGCTCTTAAACATTCAATTCTTAGATGCATAAGGCAGGAAGGTGAAAAAGGTTATGCCAATGAGGAAATTTGCTCATAAAGGCATACGAGAAACCTCCCAAGCACACTAACAACACGAAGGCCCTAAAGTGCCAAGTTCAAAGCATAATGAGGACATTTTGAGTTCAAATGGGGAAGGGTGTTATGGTCCATAAAACATTGGCAGCCCCCAATGCAGGTACTATGTGCATAAAGGTAGAAATTTGGCCAAAGGCAAGCCAAGATGGGTTACTTGCTGCCAAGCTAACCAAGGTGCCTAGAAAAATATAAAAAGCCTTTAGAACATGCTAGAATACTGACAAAGTTGCTGGACTCTAGAGGAATTTACCTAGGCTAAGGAAGAGGCCGAAGAGCTCATGGGAAGGCTTTAGAACATGCTAGAGACTTGGAAAAAAAATGACCAAGGTTGTATGCTGCATGCCATGCCAATAAGACATTCAGAAACTTCCTCTAAGGAGAAAGGGTGCCTAGCCTTTCAAAAAGTTCCCATGTTGCATAGTCAAGGAAATTCATCATGCCTCTAGAAAGTTCCTTTATTCTTGTATAATATCAAATAGCTTATCAAGCAAGCTTTATACATTGATATTCAAATAGAAATATCTAAATGAATTAATTATAACCACACATTGAGGAGGTGGAAAACCTATATAAAGGCCAACCCTCTCATTTGTAAAGGATGATGAGAAATTAATAAGAAAGCTCACTATTTTACTCATTTAAATGCTGCCTACTTAACTTTAATCTCATCCTAAACTTCTTATTACCTACATTGCTCACTCATTTTCCACTGCATTTGAACTCTAATATTTACTTAGTTCTATTTAACACGTGATGCAAACTAAGTGTCATCCGTCTTAGCTAACCTTTAAGGCTAAGCACGTGACAATAAGCTCACTTAATACCTAGTATGTTTGTTGTTAACTTACTTTCATATTGATGATGAGAATTAAGCTATGATTCTAAGATTTAATTGATGCATATTAATAGAGTTTAACATTACTTACAAGAGAGTGTTAAATGTTGCATTTTAAACTCGTAAGCACACGATTATGGTTATAGTAGATAAATATCGTTCCCTCTAGGAATGTATATTGATTACTAACAATTTTTACCTATGATCTCAAGTAGTAAATTGAGAAATTTAGCAATGTTTAAAATTTAAATAATAGAAACTTAATTAAAAGTAAAATCAAACATTTGTAAACACAGAGCCTAGGTTTAGTTTCACTATTCCAATCCAATTATGAACACATTATTAAGCAGAAATCTTGAATTCAATTAAAGGTAATTGCTCTAAAACACTTAAAGACTCTCTTAAGTTCAATTAAGTATGAAAGGATTAAAATCTAACCTACTCTCTTGATTAATAATTTAATCCACGCTCAATTTTTAGTAATTAATTTATCACCATAATCTATTGTCGTGACCCTAAAGAGCTCGCCTACTCTCATGGTCAAGTGATCTAAGTGTCTTAAGCTAATGAATTTCCCTAACTCTTGTTGGTGAATTCATCCATAAACATGAAATTAAACAGGCTTGGAATGATAACAAGATAAATATTACCACATAAAGAATTAACTGAAATTCAAATTAAATATTAAAACTTATGTTCAAATCATGTCATGGAATAGCTAGTCCTGACCAATACTCTGAAAGAAAACTTAGCCACACATAGCTATGGTGAAATCCATAAACATAACTAAGAAGACAAGAAAATGAAATAAAAAATAAAATAAGCTCTTAGTCTTGTCTTCTGGTCTTCATTGATTTCTATTTGACCGTCCCCCTTTTCTCTGTGTTTCGCCATCTTTCTGTCAAAAGGGTATTTTATTCCTTAGATAATGCTAGGGTATAAGAAGAATCCTCTTTGATTTATAATTCCTTCTTATTTTCAAAACAAGAAATTTTTCCCTTAATGACATGATTTTTAAGCACAGTTGTGCACTAATTCAAAGCAATCTATGAATATATTGGGCATATTGCATGACTTCCAATATAGGCAAGTTTATTAGATGTGCATCATTCTAGGTCAAAAATATTCACTCACACGACATGGTGATGTCGTGACATTGCTATGTTGATATTGGCTTCTTCATGGCTTAGGCATGGCTTGGACATGGCTTTTACTTATTTATTTCTTCATTACATAGCATATGCATGCCATGCTATATCAAAAACATACCAACTCCTTTTTATTCCTAGGGCCCACACTAGACATATAATACAAAATCAATTAAAACTCAAATAAAACTTCATAAATATACAATAAATGATAAGAATCCTAATTAAATACTAACTTATAAAAATCTCCTAATTAAACCCAAAAACTACTTAAATTAAACTATTCCTTATTTAAAATTTATTAAAATTCAACTCTAACACACGTAACTAATAAACATATTAAATTCCCCCACACTAAAGCTTTGTTTGTCCTCAAGTAAAAACCAAAATTTTAAAATATTAAATTGAAATCACAACTAGAGACATATAGCTTCTAAGACATGAAATCTTAATAACACTGATTGTAGACACCCAATTTCAGGATGATGAGTTATGAATGCAATAGAGGACTCTAATGATGAAAATATCATGAATAGGTCCTCAATACTTAAGCTTTAAAATTCCAAGGGTCTAAATGCATCTTTTAAAGAAAGGATTTAGTGTTTTCAAGGACTAAATTGCAATGTTTTTTTAGGTCCTAATTACAAGCTTAAATTCTTTCAAGGGCTTTTTTGTAAAAAAAACTATCAAAATTCCATAATTTTGATCTGAATTATGTAATTCTTACTGGAATTGCACAATCCCGATTGGGATTAAACTCTTCTATCTCTGTTTTTTATTTTTTTAGGCTTTTAACTCACTCCTAATTGGTCTAAAATTCCTAAATGTGATTTTAAGTATTAATCCTATATTTTTAGGAATTAGAATTACGTTAGAATGGAATTTTGGAGCTAGGGTTTTAGGTTTTCTTTTTGCTATATAAAGAGGACAGTAAGGAAGAGATGGAAAGGGAGAGGAGAAGAAAATGAGAGGAGGCAACAACATATTTTTAAGCTTTTGGGCTTTTGTGCATTTATGAAAACAATTTTTATCCATTATTAATTCTTAAAAAGAGCTTTCTTAATTCTTTTTTGGAGTTTTTTTTCTACCAAAATTCCTTTTGGTTTATCAATTAATTCAAGATCCTTGGAGAATTTTTGAAGAAGAAGATTCAAAAACTTGTCAAGAATGGTGAATTACAAATCTGAGGAGTACCCCAAATCACTCATAAGCATCATCATCTTCTTCTTATTCTATTTTTTTATATATTTCTTTTTTATATTATTGATTATTTTTATTCTTTCGAGTTGTTATTATAATTTATTCATTAATCATAATTTTTTTTGTGGTGATTATGAAGGAAAATGTATGGTGATCATGTTGGAGGGATGAATTCATGAGAAGTCCATGGAAAACCATGGATAAAGCCTCGTAGAGACTTAGTTTCTAGGGTTTTTATTTTATTTTATTTATTGCTTTATTTTTTATTTTATTAACTATTTTATAAATTAATGTAATAGCCTCAATGGTGGGAGTAGAGAAATTATGTATGAGGTTGCATGTATATTTTGATTAAACTAGTTAGTAAAAATAGGTTTCAATTAGGTATTTATTTAACATCAATGGAGGAAGTAGATTAATTGAGGTTGCTCGATAATAAAATTAGGGTTTTACTAAGGATTAATTTAATTATTTTTTTGATCTTATTTAGTTGTTTTTTTATGTTTTTATTTGTTTTTGGGCTTATTTATTATATTTATGTGTTTTTGGGGACTTAAGCCCATTTTAGGTCTTGATTTATTTATTTAAGTTTAGGTTATTCTCTTTTAGCTCATTTCACTTAATAATTAATTAGGTTTAATTAACTAAAATATACCTTTAGGCCTATAATAAATTAGATTTTAGATTAGAAATATCCTTAAGTCCATTTAGTTAATTAGGCATAGGCCCACGTAACTCAATTTAGTTAATTAGACATAGGCCCACTAATTTAAATATTCCATAATTTGTAGAATTAGGCCCATTTTTTATTAAAATAAGTAGACTTAAGTTCATTTAATTAAAATCAAATGGAATTAGGTCTTTAGGTTCACATATAAATTAAAACATGTAGATTTAAATCATTTATTAAAAATCCATGTAGATTAGACTAACTTAGGGATTATGTGATTTATTGAATGCATTATTTACTTGTATATTTCATAACTAGTTTTAGGGTTTATATGAAATTGCATCTAAATTGAGAATAAGATAATAATTCATAAAGTAATTCTAAATGAACACAAAACTGAAAGAAGTTGGTATTCCGTATCCAGAATCTCCTAATTATGGTGTTAGCTTTCTTTTAAGGAATCGAGGACCATTTTTTTTATTTGTCCCAATTATTATCCTGGGTGGTGACTCCTCATCTCCACGCCATGTCTTTGTGACAGTGGTTAGTGTGTTCTCTAGAGCCCTGAGCTCAAATAGTATCGTGGTTGCTAAAATCTTAGACGCATGCTAAACCCCGCCATCTATAGTGGTGACTCCACTGGGGATAATAGATACTGATTCTACTTGTGTTCTTTAGAATTATTTTATTAATTATTGTTTTATTCTTACATTCATTTTGCATGTCCCTATTAACTGATGGCGTTGGTTTATGATTCCATGATTCCACTAGCTTTATGGGGTTGTAGATTGGCTAACCATCACTCTTAGCCTTAACTTGGTCTAAGAGAGATTGCCAGGCTCATCTGATCAGAGCCTATAACCCAAGTCTTTAAGGGGGGTAGTCTTCTCTTAAGTTTGTAAAGGATGTTGGGCCCCTCTGACCTTGGCATGTAACTCAAGTCCTAAAAGAGGGCATCTTGCTAAGGGAACCTTGACCTTTTTATCGGACCCTAACCATATATAATGGCTTAGTTATTTCCCCTAGGATTTACCCAAATTGCTTGTGAATTTTTCCATGAGGTATTTTTATCTGTAAAGGCCTAAGCCCATACTTTAGAAGCTCGTTTAGGTTAATAAAGATTGGGTTAATCTTTTATACCTAGAAATGTTATTTCTATGCTTTTACTACTTTAAGATATTTGGCATGCACGTCGGTCCTTGATATCCCCTAGTGATTTTAAGACCAAGACAAAAAAATCCTAGGAAAAGAGACTCACCATTGAATATGTGTGCAAGAGGAATAAGGTTGGAAGGATGTATGTATACCTAACTTGTTACTTGCTACTTGTTGTATAGCACGTGCATCATGCATACATGCATCTCATGCATTATACTAACTTTTGTCTTTCAACCATCATAGATTCATCTGGGTCTTCCTATGTTTGGAGTTAAAAGGGTGGCAGACTAGTGAGAACTGATTCAAGTCCATAATCGATTACGAAAGAGATCCTCAGCAGATTGGAAAGGAGTCCCATCAACCCACTCTACTTAGAAGTTGCACAACTGAAGAAAGTCAAAGAAATGGAACAACATGAAGGAGGAAACTGGACCCTAGAGGATGTAAAAGGAGCACTAATAGATGACATGAGAGCTATGATACAAGATGAGGAAGACAGGCTACCTAACAAATTCAAGATGCCACAACTGTAAAAGTTTAATGGTACTAGGGACCTAAGGATTCATCTTAATCAATACACAACTACTATGAGTACCACTAAGGCTTCTTTATCTATGGTTACTAAGTTGTTTGTACCATCCTTAGAGGGTATGGAGGTTAATTGGTATCATGGGTTAGAGAAGTCTATTCGAGCAAATTGGAGGGAGTTATACACTGCTTTTCTAAAGCAATATGACTATAATACTAGGCTTGAGGTCTCCATAAGAGATCTAGAACTAACCAATCAAAAGCCCAATGAATCATTTTCAGATTTTCTAACTAGGTTCATGAATAAGGAGAGAATGATGAAGAACAAATTGGTAGAGAAGGATCAAGTTAGGATAATAGTTTAAAATGTGTCATCTATCCTAGTGGAGAGGTTGTAAATGATGAACCCCAAGATGTTCGTGGACCTTTATGATGATGGGTTACAAGCTGAAGAGATTGAAAATGAGAAATTACCCAACTAGGGGCACGCAGCAAGGAAATAACATCCGAGTCATAGGAGTTTATACCATCTAACAACCTAGGAGATTCTTAAATTTCAACCAACCATTATCCAAAGACCTAGACTGTCTCATCCAAAAAGGCCTCCTTAGACCCTTAACCCCTTATAAACCACCAAACCCGAACCTCCCTAGTTTTGATCAAAATAGTTATTGCAAGTTTTATAAGGTTGCTGGCCATTTTACCAACTCTTGCATGCATCTTAAACATAAAATCCAAAACGTCATAGACTCTAGAAAGATCATAGACCCTGAAAAGTCAAGTCTGAACCCAAATACTTGAAACAATCCTTTCCCAAATTACCAAAACATGCCACCCCCAACCACCATAATGATCAACTCAGGAGTAAGCAAAGAAGAAGTGCTTAACTCTTTTGAGGATCTAAACCTTAAAACTAATGAGAAATCTCCTAACACTCCCAAAGGTGTCGAAGAGGCAGAAGACTTGCTAGGTCAGCCCTCAGGTAGTTTGATTATAAGGTGTTTTACTCTAAACCACCTTCTCTTGACATATCCATTGATACAATCAAGCCTATAGGATGGGGTGAGGAGTTCGATGATGAAAAGTTGCTAGTCAAAGAGGAAAAATGCAAGGTTGAGGTATGGAAAGAAGAGAAGAAAGATCAAACTATACAGGTGATTGATATTTGATATAGTTTTGATGAGGAAGGCACTAAAGGGTATAATGTATGGGTAGATAATCCCAAAGTGAGCCATGTTACCAGAAGCGGGAAGGGTTATAAGCCAGTAGAGAAAGCTATAGAGAGAGAGAAGAAGTTGTTGAAGGAGAAGTTCTACTAGGGTGAAAAGGAGCCTGTCCAAGTAGTTGTTATGGATGTCCTTGGATTTGAGATTTTTAAGAAACAGATAGTTGAAAAGCTGGTGCAAGACAACAAAGATGAGGTGATGAATACAATTGCTAAAAAGACGAAAATCAAAGACATTGAAGAATTGCTTTATCTACCACCTAACAAAGAATCACCACATGAATTAGCTATTATCATTAATAATAGTTTTATTGATGTTTTTTATGAAGAAATTGATGTAGTAACATTCGGTCTGTTTGAGGATGAAAATTTTATTTCCTTTATGGTCAATGATATAAATTCTGGTTTGGCTTACTTGTGTGATGTTGATTCTAATGGTCTTATGCATTTTAATAATGATCATTCATGCATGTTTAACATCAATTCTATTTAATTAGATTCATTAAACATGGGCACAAATGAACAACCAAAACACATTTCATATCACATGACTTAACTCCTGAAGAGAGGGAAAATTTTAAGATAATATTAACAAAAATAAAGGTAGTATTTGCTTGGTCCTATGAGGATATGCCAGGGTTAGATAGAGGAATTACGGAGCATCACATTCCAACATATCCTGAAGCTAAACATGTTATGGCCTGAGTGGACAAAAAAGATAAGGGAAGAAGTTGCGAAGAAAATCCAGGCTGATTTTCTAAAAGTTATGGAATACCCTCAATGGTTGGAAAATATATTACCAGTTCCCAAGAAATATGGTAAAGTTTGACTGTGTGTAAACTTCAGGGATCTGAATAAGGCATGTCCAAAGGATGATTTTCCTTTACCCCATATTGATGTGATTGTGGATAGTGTAGCATTTAGTGTGATGTACTCTTTTATGGATGGGTTCTCATGTTACAATCAAATAATGATGGCAATTATGGATAGGATCAAAACTTCTTTCATCACGGAATAGGGAATATACTGCTACAAGGTGATGCCCTTCAGATTAAAGAATGCAAGAGTAACTTATCAAAGAGCGATCACTACCTTATTTCATGATATGATGCATAAGGAAGTGGAAGTTTATGTTGATGACATGATGGTTAAGTATGAAATAAGAGAGGGACATTTTGAGGCTTTGGATAAGTTCCTAACAAGAATAGAAAAATATAACCTAAGGCTTAATCCGAAGAAATGCATCTTTGGGGTAACTTCAGGAAAGTTATTGGGGCACATAGTCAGTAATAGAGGAATATAAGTTGATCCAGACAAGATCAAAGCCATCTAGAAGATGCCAGCACCAAGAACAGAGAAGGAAGTATGAGGGTTTATAAAAAAACTACAGTACATCAGCAGGTTCATTGCGAGACCTACCATGGTTTGTGATCTGATCTTCAAGCTCTTGAGGAAGAATCAGCCCGTGGAATGGAATGAAGAATGCCATAAGACCTTTAATAAGATTAAGGAATACCTTAATAACCCATCTATATTAAGGCCACCAAGACAAGGTAAGCTTTTAATCTTATATTTGGCTTTAGAAGTAAAGACGATGGGGGCAATGCTAGCACAAGAAGGGCCTGAAGGGGTGGAGTATGCTATATATTACCTCAGTAATAAGTTCCTACCATATGAAGAGAAGTATGATCTTGTAGAAAAGACATGTTTGATAATAACCTGGGCTACAAAGAAGTTAAGGCATTATTTCCAATCTTACAAAGTACAAGTTGTTTCAAGGATAGATCCTTTAAAATACTTGTTCCAAGTACCAGCTTTGACTGGAAAGATATCTAGATGGTTGGTACTTTTAACTAAGTTCGATATAGAATATGTCACTATGAAGGTCATCAAAGGTAGAGCTATAGTAGAGTTTCTAACCCAGAATGCAGTCGAAGGAAACGAGCAGTGGAATCTAGAGTTTCCAGATGAGAACCTAACAATAATAGAACAACAAGAATGGAAACTTTATTTTGATGGAGCCATGAATAATAAAGGAGCAGGGCTAGGAGTAATTCTTGTCACACCATAAGGAGAAACCATCCTAATGGCCAAGAAATTAGACTTTAGGGTTACAAACAATATGGCTGAGTATGAGGCATGTATCTATGGCATGGAAGCAGCATTGGAAGTGGGAGTTAAAGACCTATTGGTTTATGGAGATTCCATGTTAGTCATCAGCCAGGCTAATGAAGATTGGAAAGTAAAAGAGGAGAGATTGAAACCTTACATCCATTATTTGAGAAAACTAATAAGGAATTTCACTGAATGTCTCTTTATGCATTTACCAAGAGATGAGAATCAAATGGTGGATGCTTTGGAAACACTTTCTTTAATGTGGGATAAATCGACAAGATTGATGATGAAACCTTTGGTGATAATAAAGACAAAAGCTCCATGTTATGGCAAAGAACATGTCATGAATATTCAGATAAGGCCAGAGGAAAAGCCATGGTTTTACGACATCCAGAGATTTATCGAGGAAAGAAGATATCCAGACAAAGCAATTCCAAAGATAGATATGTTCTTCATGTTCTTGCATGCCATTATATAAGTCATAATGGGATATTATACAGAAGGATTTCGAATGGAATACAACTAAGATGTCTCAAGAAGGATGAAGCAGAATAGGCAATAAGAGATATTCATGTAGGATTTTATGGATCACACATGAATGGGATAATTCTAGCAAAGAAAATTATTCAGTAAGGGTACTATTGGATGAGTATGGAAAAGGACTGTATCTAAATAGTGAGAGAATGCCATTAATGTCAAGTACATGGGAATCTCAATCACCTTCCCTTTACACTTCTAAATAGTTTAACATCTATATAGCCCTTTGCAACCTAGAGAATAGATATAATAGGGGAAGTAAAACCAACTACTTCAAATGGGCACAAATATATAGTAGTTGAAATTGACTACTTTTCAAGATGGATGGAAGCAGAATCCTTTGGCACCTTAAAAGCTAGACAGATGGCAAATTTCATTGAGAAGAACCTCATTTGCAAGTATGGGATCCCACACCATGTTATAACAGACAATGGAGTTCAATTTCAGGCAGAAACCACTAAGTTGTTACAAAGATACAAGATCGAGCATCATAAGTCCTCACCTTATCGACCTCAGGCTAATGGTGCAGTGGAAGCGGCTAATAATAATATAAAGAAGATTCTCTCTAAGATGGTGAAGACATATAAGGACTGGTCCGAATACCTCCCTTTTGCTTTTTGAGGATATAGAACTACAACACGTACTGCTATAGGACAAACTCCATTCTCGTTAGTATATGGTTATGAAACAGTTCTACCCATAGAGACAGAAATTAAATCCTTGAGAGTGGTTATGGAAGCAAAAATCCCTGAGAGTGAATGGATACAAAAGAGGTTTGATCACCTTGTATCTCTAGACGAGAAAAGGATGGATGCTTTATTTCACACTCAGATTTATCAGAGGAAAACAGCAAGAGCATTCAACAAAAAGGTTAAGCCAGGAAAGATAAAAGCTGGAGATATGGTATTGAAGCACGCAAGGGCGATGGTGTTTGACCCGAGAAGAAAATTCAAGTAGATTGAACCATGCAAGGGTGATGGATCGCACATGAATGGGATAATTCTAGCAAGGACAGATCTGAGTAATCTCAGTATCAGCAATGCCTTTCATATAATCAGTCTATTGATCTGTGGTGTGCTTATCCTTTATTTTCAAAGGATGAGATTATAGATGATGAGGTTGATAAATCAAAGCATTAGGAGGAGCATCAAGCAAACTCAATTTCTCCTATAACCAAATCTTAAAAAAAAGGGTTACATACCTGAAGGAGAAGCAGACTGCCTAAGAGTCAGTTTTGAACCTTGAAATTATCTAACCCAATGATAGTTTCAGCAAGTATGACAGGCATAGGATTAGCTCCAATTTCTACCTATTCTAAGATATTGATAATCCTTACATAAGCATCTCCATGAGAAAACACTAGTAGAAACTGAGCATATCGGCAAAAAGTGACAATTCTGATCCAAGCAGCATTGGTTTTGTCTCTAGTTCCACAAGAGGAAATCAGAAAAGGAAGACTGATGGTTTTAGCATTATGCACATGCATGTAGATAATAACTGGGGGCATATTAAAGAATGCTATTAATCTACTGGGAAACTCAATCTCAAGGTCTGGGAGAGCAATGGTAGTAGTGGAATTTAGTGAACATCCCAGAATAGTAGCAAATTCCTCGATCAAGGGACATAGCTCTTGTCCATTGAATCTAAATACATGATCCTTAGCATCCCAGAAGGTGGCAGCGGTATGTAAGAAATTATTGTCTATCTTCATATATTGAAAGGACTTTACGGGTTTGGCATGAAAGGGCAGAATTTTAATCCAATCATCTCCATTAAGGGTCTTGAGAAATTTCTTCATCAAAGTGAGCATAGCTTATGTCATGATGGAGGTGAAGGATGGAATTGATGCAGCATATTTGTCTTATGGCTCTTATATAGGTTGTAAATCATATACATAAAGGATTAGGATTGATTTTTGGACCAAATTCACGTCAAAGTGGGAGAATAAGCAGAACTGGAGCTGAAATTTTTGATCAAAAATTCAGAATTCTGATTGGAATTTTAGATTTTTGATTAGAAATCTAGGACACCAGTCGAACTTCCAATGTTTCTGACCAAAAAAAAGGGGGAAATTACAGTTTGGTCCAGAATAAAAGTCCAAGATGCATAAAAGGAAACAGTTCTAAAATATCTCAAAGTACAGTTATGCTAATACAATTCCTAAAGAAAATTAGTCATCCTAAGCTCTAATGTCTAGCCAAGATGTCCATCCTCTAGCTGGATTGTCACTCTGATCTGGGGGCATAGGAGTCTCAGCATCATGTCCATCAAAACTAAGGCTAGCAAGCTATTATCAAAGCCTCTCATTCTCATGCTCCAAATCCCCGACATAATTCTATTGCATTAGAAAATAGTTAGAATCATGCATATCATGCATAACACCCATACATCTACATATTTATTATGAATACTAACACTCCAAGTATCTATAATCTGTATAGTAAATAATCTCTGGGAAGAGGCAATTCCATATAAATACTCTGCTTGTGTCCTAGGGACCTGTAAAATAAATTTTACTAATTCAACAATGAGTGTAGGTTTGTTAAGGGTTGGCAAGAGAGCAAATTGAACTTACATGTGAAGCATCAAGAGAAGAGAAGCTAGGAATCTGAGTTGTATCAAAATACATATGTCGCTCAACAACAGTCTATACCATGGGAGCCCAATAATACATCAACCTATCAAATAAGGGAACATTACCTAGAATGGTACTTAAGGAAGTCTCACCATAAGCAGTCTCACTGTGATGAATAGGCTCGACCTCCTGCTTAGTCTCCTCAGTATCATCCTCAATCTCCTCCATAGCATCCTCCAGAAGAGTGCAGTAATGGATATCAAAAGGAACTGGGGTACCTCTGAATGCAATCCCAGTAATAGCATAAAAACTTATGGGGGAAATAGTCGGCATTGTATGGTCGAGTGCAATGTATTTTCAATCAATTATATGACCAAGTATAATTAGCATCATACGTTTGAGTGTGATGTTTCTCTTCAACTTAGACTATAAGACCGAGTATAGTCAACATTGTACGACCGAGTGCAATGTATTTTCAATTGATTATATGACCGAGTATAATCGGCATCATACAACTGAGTGTGATGTTTCTTTTAAATCATACTATAAGACCAAGTATAGTCAGCATTGTACTACCGAGTGCAAATATATCTTCAATCAATTATACGACTAAGTATAATCAGCATCATACGATCGAGAGTGATGTTTCTCTTCAAATCAGACTATACGACTGACTGTAGTCGACATTGTAGGACCTAGTGCAATGTATCTTCAAGATTATACGACCGAGTATAATCAGCATCATACAACTGAGTGTGATGTTTCTTTTCAAAATAGACTATACGTCTGAGTGTAGTCATCATTGTACAATCAAGTATAATGTGTTTCCAATTGATTATATGATCGAGTATAATCGGCATCATACGACCGAGTATGATATTTTCTTTTCCAATCGATTATACAACTGAGTATAATCGGCATCATACGACTGAGTATAATGTAATTTTTCAATTCAATGTTATATGTCGGAGTATAGTCAACATTGTACGATCGAGTACAATGTGTTTCTCTCACCTAAGGTTATAAAACCGAGTATAATCAATATTATACGACCGAGTATGATATGTCATTTTAAATGCTATATGTCAGAGTATAGCAAATTCATAAGCAAAAGCTTCAAGGAGTATAGTTAAGTATTCTAACTTTCAATTTAGGATTTGGGTGCTATTTTACTTTGCCACAATTTGTCAAGCAAATAGCGATAAAGAGGGGCAACTGTGGACACCTAATTTCAGGATGATGAGTTATGAATGCGATAGAGGACTCCAATGATGAAAATATCATGAATAGGTCCTCGATACTTAAGCTTTAAAATTCCAAGGGTCTAAATGCATCTTTTAAAAGAAGGATTTAGTGTTTTCAAAGACTAAATTGCAATATTTTTTTTAGGTCTTAATTGCAAACTTAAATTCTTCCAAGGGTCTTTTTGTAATTAAATGTAAAAAAACCTATCAGAATTCCATAATTTTGATCGAAATTACACAATCCCGATCGGGATTGGACTCTTATGTCTCTACTTTTTATTTTTTTTAGGCTTTTAACTAAATCCTATTGGTCTAAAATTCCTAAATGTGATTTTAAGTATTAATCCTATATTTTTAGGAATTAGAATCATGTTAGAATGGAATTTTGGAGCTACTGTTTTAGGTTTTCTTTTTGCTTTATAAAGAGGATAGTAAGGAAGAGATAGAAAAGGAGAGGAGAAGAAAATGAGAGGAGGCAGCAAAATATTTTTAAGCTTTTGGGTTTTTGTGCATTTATGAAAACAATTTTTATCCATTGTTGATTATTAAAAAGAGTTTTTTTAATTCTTTTTTTGGAGTTCTTTTTCTATAAAAATTCCTCTTGGTTTATCAATTAATTTAAGATCCTTGGAGAATTTATGAAGAAGCAGATTTGAAGACTTGTCAAGAACGGTGAATTATAAATCTGAGTACCCCAAATCACTCATAAGCATCATCATCTTCTTCTTATTCTATTTTTTATTTCTTTTTTATATTATTGATTATTTTTATTCTTTCGAGTTATTATTATAATTTAGTCATTAATCATAATTTTATTTTATTTTTTGTAGTGATTATAGAGGAAAACGCATGGTGATCATGTTGGAGGGATGAATTCATGAGAAGTCTATGGAAAACCATGGATAAAGCCTTGTAGAGACATAGTTTCTAGGGTTTTTATTTTATTTTATTTATTGCTTTACTTTTATTTGATTAACTATTTTATGAATTAATGTAATAGCCCCAATAATGGGAGTAGTGAAATTATGTATGTGGTTGCATGTTTATTTTGATTAAATTGGTAAGTAAAACTAGGTTTCAATTAGGTAATTATTTAAAATCAATGAAGGAAGTAGATTAATTTAGGTTGCTCGATAATAAAATTAGGGTTTTAGTAAGGATTAATTTAATTATTTTTTTGATCTTATTTAGTTGTTTTTTATGTTTTTATTTGTTTTTGGGCTTATTTATTATTTTTATATGCTTTTGGGGCCTTAAGCCCATTTTAGGTCTTGATTGATTGATTGATTTATTTATTTAAGTTTAGGTTATTTTCTTTTAGCTCATTTCACTTAATAATTAATTAGGTTTAATTAATTAAAAAATACCTTTAGGCCTATAATAAATTAGATTTTAGATTAAAAATATCCTTAGGCCCACATAACTCAATTTAGTTGATTAGACATAGGCCCACTAATTTAAATATTCCATAATTTGTATAGTTAGGCCCATTTTTTATTAAAACAAGTAGACTTAAGTTCATTTAATTAAAATCAAATGGAATTAGGTCTTTAGGTTCACATATAAATTAAAACAAGTAGATTTAACTCATTATTTAAAATCCGTGTAGATTAGACTAACTTAGGGATTATGTGATTTATTAAATGCATTATTTACTTGTATATTTCATGACTAGCTTGCCTTGGAGTTGATTGTTTTTAGGGTTTATATAAAATTTCATGTAAATAGAGAATAAGATAATAATTCATAAAGTAATTCTAAATGAACACAAGATGAAAGAAGTTAGTATTCTATATCTAGAATCTCTTAGTTTTGGTGCTAGCTTTCTTTTAGGGAATCAAGTACCACCTTTTCGATTTGTCCCAGTTATTACCTTGGGTGGTGACTCCTCATCTCCACGCCATGTCTTTGTGATAGTGGTTAGTGTGTTCTCTATAGCCTTGAGCTCAAACAGTGTCGTGGTTGCTAAAATCTTGGACGTGCGCTAAACCCCACTGTCTACATCGATATCGAAACATGTTTACTAAAGAAGATAGTTGACAAAAACATAATATACATGAATAATTTACTAGTTATAACCCAAGCACATAACCCTTTGAAATCAAGTGAGCATAAATTTAGATAAGAGAACATTAATTTCTACAGCTCTTTGTGATATGGTTGTAAATGCATTTTATGCTCCATTTCACAATTTTTATGTTTTTTTCCATTCAAATCTTTCCACTCTGAGTAATCCCCCACCATTCCTGTATTATTAAATGTGAATACCATTGAGTGGGTCCTATGGATACTCATACCCTAATCAGGGCATTAGAGTAGATTCAGAGAGTATAAGGATTTGAATTTAACTATTGCTCCTAATTAAAGAATGAGAGAATTTTTTTTAACTGAAATTCAAAATGCAATCCTTCCTAAAATCATGCATAATTTTAATCACCAAGATCATGCTTAGATCATAAGAACTAAATTTTCCACACATAAAGATCATGTATAACTATTTTAATTAATAAACCATTTGGTAATTCAATTAAGAGACAAGCTTATACACTAATATATTCCCAAGTATGATAGAGTATTGAAAGAAAATTTTAAAAAAAGTTCAGGGAAAACACATTATTAATATGGGGAAATAAGTTGAAAATTAATAAACCCTAAATAATCTTTGATTTTTCAACTAAAATTAAAAGATAAAAACTAACAAACAAATCAATCAAAGCACCCCTCGCCCCCCCCCCCTTAAAATATCCATGGCATTGTCCTTGAGAGACCATTAACAACCTAGTGCAGAAGCTCCATGTGATACTAAAAAGTAGCATCAAAATATGGAGGATAGGAAGATAATGAAGGTCTGGTAGTATAGGTGCGTGGGTGTGTGTCTGTTGTGGCTCATCAACACCCAACTTAATCTGATTAATTAAAAATGTAGGTCTTTCTTTAGTCCAATTCACTTATAAATAAAAATATGTAGAATTAGCTAACTTTAATAAAATTAACCTAGTTTAGACTTAGGGACATTGCCTTTTGTATACATTTTTTTAATGTAATTTTATGACCTGTTGCCTTTTGGGTTAGATGGGTGTTTAATTAGGGTTTAAATAAAATTACATGTAATTAAAGAATAAAATAGTAATTCATAAAATAAATCTAAATGAACACAAGACTGAAAGAAGTTAGTATCTAGTTCCCAGAATCTCCTGGTTTTAGTGCTAGCTTTCTTTTAGATAATCGAGTACCACTTTTCAATTTGTCCTAGTTATTATCCTAGGTGGTGACTCCTCATCTCCATGCCATGTCTTTGTGACAATGGTTAGTGTGTTCTCTAGGGCTCTAAGCCCAAATAGTGTTGCCGTTACTAAAATCTTAGACGTGTGCTAAACTCCATCGTCTATAATGGTGACTCCATTGAGGATTAGAGATACTAATTCTACTTGTGTTCTTTATAATTATTTTATTAATTACTATTTTATTCTTTACATCCATTCTGCATGTCCCTATTAAACTGATGGTGTTGGTTTATAATTCTATGATTCCACTAGCTTCATGGAGTTGTAAATTGGCTAACCATCACTCTTAGTCTTAACTCGGTTCAAGAGAAATTACTAGGCTTATCTGACCAGAGTCTGTAACCCAAGTCCTAAAGGGAGGTAGTCTTCTCTCAAGTTTGTAAAGGATGTCGGGCCCCTCTAACCTTGGCTTGTGACTCAAGTCTTAAAGGAGGACATCTTGCTAAAGGAACCTTGACTTTTTTTACCAGACCCTAACCATATATAATGACTTAGTTACTTCCCCTAGGATCTACCAAAAATTGCTTGTATTATTTTTTCCATGAGGTATTTCTATCTATAAAAACCCAGGCCCATCCTTTTGAAGCCCTTAGGGAAATGAAGATTGGGCTAGACCTTTATACTTAGAAATTTTGTTTTTATGCTTATTGCCATGAGGTATTTCTATCTATAAAAGCCCAAACCCATACTTTTAAAGCTCCTTTATACCTAGAAATGTTATTTCTATGCTTTACTACTTTAAGAGAGATTTGGCATGCACATCGGTCCCTAATATCCCCCATTGATATTAAGACCAAGAATAAAAAATCCTAGGACAAGAAACTCACCATTGCATAGTGTGTGGGAGGAATAAGGTTGGAAGGATGTATGTTATACACTTGATTGATACTTGTTACTTGTTGCATAGCACGTGCATCACGCATATATGCATCTCATTCATCATACTAACACCTTTTTTTATAGCCATCATAGATACATCAGGGTCTTCTTATATTTATGGACGATGAGGTGGCAGACTAAAAAGAACAAATCAGAGTCCTAAAACCTTAGCAAAGGAAATCCTAAACAGATTGGAAAGAAGCCCTATAAACTCACTTTACTTGGAAGCTGAACTAACTTCACTTGAATCTAAACAAAAGGAACAACAACAAGGGAACTAGACTTCAGAAGACATCAAGGGAGCTCTGATGGATGACATGAGGGCATTAATGCAAGATGAGCTAAGACAGGCACTATTTATACTGATGCAACCTGTTGTTGTCATACCACCACCTGCAATTGAACAACCACTTGCTACTACTGTCATACCACCACTTATAATTAAATAATTATCTGCTACTACTACTATGAATGCTCCACCTGCTACCAATAATGATGGGGGGCAACCTGTTGCTAGAAACCCACTTGTTATCGATGTGAAGTCGAAGGATGTCGAGAACTATATAGTAGAGAAGGCAAGGAAAGAATCCCTTAAACTGGTACATGACCACAAGTCCCAACATATGCGAGCACTAACCTAAAAGATATCCAAGATGGAAGAGCTTATCAAAGGAAAAGGCATGGGGTATTCATTTAACTTTAATGATATGTTGCTAACATAGGGTAATAAGCTACCTGAGAAGTTCAAAATGCCTTAGCTGTAAAAGTTTGATGGAACTGGAGATCCTAGGATTCATCTCAGTCAATACACAATAACTATAAGCACTACTAAAGCTCCATTAGAAGTGATCACTAGGTTATTTGTACTATCTCTAGAAGGAATGACTGTAAACTGGTATCATGGGTTGGAAAAATCTATGAGAGATAACTGGAAAGAAATATGTACTGCCTTTTTAAGACAATATAATTATAATACCCAGTTGGAAGTGTCCATCAGAGATCTAGAATTGAAAAAATAGAAACCCAATGAATCCTTCTCTAATTTCCTTACTAGATTCATGAATAAGGTAGGCTGATGAAGAATAAGCTGGCAAAGAAGAATCAAGTTAGGATGATAGTTTGGAATGTGTCACCTAATCTAGTTAAGAAGTTACAGATGATGAACTCCAAAACTTTCATAGACATGTATGATGATGATCTACAAGCAGAAGAGATTGAGAATGATAAGAAAAGAAGCTCTAGAGGCACAGGAACCCAAAACTACCTAACCGGGGGCACACAACAAGGAAGTACTAGCCAAGCTATGGAGGTGCAAGCTGTTCAGTAACCCTGGAGGTTCTCCAACTTTAACCAACCACTCTCCAAAGTCCTAGAACGATTGATCCAAAGAGGCTTACTCTAACCTTTAACCTTCTCTAAACCACCTAACTAGAATGTCCTAAGTTACAACCCCAATAACTACTGCAAATTTCACCAAGTAGTTGGCCACTCCACAGACACCTGTATTTGCCTCAAACACGAGATCCAAAATCTAACAGACTTTGAAAAAATCACAGACCCTAAAAAATCCAACTCCAACCCAAACACTAGAAACAATCCTTTCCTTGACTGCTGAAATATCCTACCACCGGCTACTATGATGATTAACTCAAGAGTGAGCAAAGAAGAAGTGCTAAACTCCTTTGAAAACCTAAACCCTACAACTAATGGAGAATCACTTGATATCTTTAGAGGAGTTGAAGATTTGCTGGGGTAGCCCTCAAGGAAATTTGACTATAAAGTGTTTTATTTCAAGCTACCATCTGTTGATATTCCCTTTAAATCAATTATGCCCTCGAGATGGGGTGATAAGTTTAATGATGAGAAAGAATCCAAAACCCCAAAACAACCAAGTGTTAAGGATTTATTAGGGTAGCCCTTAAGCAAATTTGATTATAAGGTGTTATATTCAAAACCTTATTCCAATAATATACCTCTTAAGGGGATTGTGCCCTCAAGATGGGGTGATGAATTTGGTAATGGGTCAGTGAAAAAAGAGAATAATAAGTCTCTCATTCCCGAATAGGGGATTGAGGAATTACTAAGAGCACATCTGGGAAAGCTTAGCATAGAGGGAAAGGAAACATGCACAATAGAATTATGGAAGGATGGAAAGAGGGACAAAATCATCAGAGTTATAAACATCTGGTATGACTCTGATGACGAGAGTCCCACTATTCTGGTTGTGTGGAGCAATGACCCTAAAGTGAATCATGTCACTAGAAGTAGGAGGAATTATAAGGCAACAGAAAAGAAGATTTAGAGAGTTGCAAAAAGAGAAAAGACAGATGATGCAGAAACAAAAGAAGGGGAAAAAAGACCTGATTCTAGAACAATTGAAGAAGGCTAAGGCAAATGTCAGTATCTGGGAACTAATTATGCACTCAAGCATCCATAAAAGAGCTCTGGTGAAAGCTCTATCAAATATGAACATTAAAATAATAGCCACACCCAAGGCTATGGTAGCAAAGGTTATAAAAAAGAAATATGGGCTGATAACCTTCTTAGATGATGACCTACCTTTAGAAGGAAGAAATCATAACAAGGCACTGTTTATCCCATCTGAAGTGAAAGGGAAAAGAACCGACTTTTTAATAGTTAATAATGGTTCTACCATTAATGTATGCCCATTGAAGATCTTGCCTAACTCAGGTTTGAAAGTTGAAGACTTGACATATTCAAACCTCATAATCAGAGCCTATGATGACAGCACTAGGAATGTGGAGGGGACATTCCAAGCTCTGGTTAAAACAGGACCAGTGGAATCTACCATTGAGTTCACCATGATAGATATACCAGTTACTTATGCCTTGTTGTTGGGAAGGCCATGGTCCCATGCACTGGGAGGGGTACCCTCGACTGTGCACCAAAAGATAAAATTCCCTCATGAAGGAGATGTAGTGACAATCAAAGCAGGAACCAATGCAATTGTGGCTGCCATACTAGAAAAATAGAAATAAGTGTGTGTTCGCCTCAATTTTCAAATTGTTGGGATATTTGATGAGACTGATATAAACCTAAGGGTTACAAAAATGATAAGGAGCATGAATTACCAACTTGGACGAGGGCTAGGCAAGGATGAGTAATGAAGTCCTAAGCTACCAAAATTCAATAGTCAAAATGACACTAGAGGATTAGGGTGTGCTGAGACAAGATCTACCAACAGAAGGGCAAGAAAGAAGGAGAAGGCCAAGAGAAATAAGCCCTTGGGAGGGAGTTGAGCCATTAAGTGAGAATTTATATCAAGAAAGGAGAGGGCAAGTACTATATGTGTGCTAAGGAGTTTGTTAATGTCACTGGGAAAAATGGTCCAGGGTTTGAGATTTTCAAGGATCAGATTATGGAAAAATTAGTCAAGAGCAATAAAGAAGAAGTGATGAAGCAAGTAGCTGGAAGAATGTGGAATGTTATTATTGAAGAGCTTCTATATCTGCCACCTAAAGAGGAGCCACCCTAAGATTTAGCTACTCTTATTAGTGATAGCTTTACTAATGTTTTTTATGAAGAAATTGATGTAATAATGTCTAATCTATATAAGGATAAAAATTTCATTTTTTCCATAGTCAATGATATGAACGCTAGTTTTGCTTATTTATGTGATGTGCATCATGATAGTTCTGTGCATTACAATTTTGATCGTTCATGCATGTTTAAAAGCAATTCAATTCAATTTAATTCATTTAACATGGACATAAATGATAATCCAAAGAACATTTCTATATCACATGATGTAACTCCTCAAGAGAGGAAAAATTTTAAGAGAATATTAATAAAAAGAAAGGTAGTATTTGCTTGGACCTACGAAGATATGCCAGGTTTAGATAGGGACATTACAGAGTATCATATTCTAACTCATCTGAAAATAAAACCAGTTAAATAGAAATTACGCAAGCTGAGACTAGAATGGACTGAAAATATAAGAGAAGAAATTGCTAAACAAATTGAGGCCAACTTTTTAGAGGTAGTAGATTATCTCCAATGGCTAGTAAACATAGTTCTGGTACCCAAAAAAGATGGTAAGGTGAGAATGTGTGTTGATTTTAGGGATTTAAATAAAGTATGTCCAAAGGATGACTTCCTTTTACCTCATATTAATGTGATAGTGGATAGTGCGGCATCATGTGCCATGTACTCCTTCATGGATGGGTTCTCTACGTATAATCAGATAATGATGGTAGTTACAGATAAGATCAAGACAACTTTCATCACAGAATAGGGAACATATTGCTACAAGGTTATGCCTTTCGGGTTGAAGAATGCAAGTGCAATATATCAAAGGGCAACCACCGCTCTTTTTCACGACATGATGCATAAGGAAGTGGAGGTATATATAGATGATATAATGGTCAAGTCATAAATAAGAGAGGGGCATTTTAAAGCATTGGAAAAATTCTTGGCACGCGAAGACTCAACCTGAAGAAATGCATTTTTGGAGTTACTTCAGGGAAGTTATCAGGGCATATAGTCAATAGCAGAGGAATCAAAGTGGATCCAGATAAAGTGAAAGCCATTCTGGAAATGCCAGCACCAAGGATAGAGAAATATGTGAGAGGGTTCATAAGCAGGTGTAAGCACCCAATTTCAGGATGCAATTGTGCACAATTACGATGTAAGCCCCTATGATGAAATTCATTCAAAAATTGAACTTGGTTGTCGATTTTCTAGACTTTAAGGACTAAATTGCAATGTTTTTTAGGATTTGATTGCAAATAAGTCAATTTTTCAGGGTTCTTTTGGTGATTAAAAGTTTAAAAAAATTAGGATCGACATTGCACAGTGTTACTGCATAATAAGTCATTTTTCAATTTTTTTGCGTTTTTTTTTTTTTGTCAATTTTTTCAGTGTTTTAATTGGTTGAAATTTTAATTTAATTATTATTATTATCTGATGAAAATTTTGACACATTCAAAGCATGTAAATAAGTTTTAAAAATCAAATCTTATCAGGACACTATCTAATCAGATAGGTATGTTCCTCCTTTGGAGGAAGTCAGTATGCGCAGAGTCTGCATGTGTGCGTGAGGAAAAAAAAATTTTACACAGATGGAGGAACTGAGAGAAACTCACACATCTATAGATCAAACTTTGATTTCTTCTGTTCTTTCAAAACCCTAATTTTTTCAGTTCATTTAACGAGGACGATCCAGTGTTTTTTTAGTCCTAGTCCAGAATCAAATCAATACTGAGTCAATTTCAATGGTGAAAATCCTAATCTGATGGGCCAAAAAGGGCATTTGCATAGCATCTAAATCATCAGTGTTATTTTTTATTTTATTTTTCATTCTTTCTATTTTTTTCTTTTTATGATTTTTCTTTTATTCTGTTATTCTTTTTTATTGTTTAATTTCACTACTAATATGATTACGTGTGTTTTTTTGTTTTGATATGTGCATGTGGATTGAGGAGGATACTGTCTATATTTAAATTAAGTAGAAGGTCCATGGAATGCCATGGAAGAACCTGTATTGTTTTCCAGTAGAATTTAGGGTTTTATTTTTATTTTTTCCATTTTTAGTGTTCTACATACTTATTTTAATTTCTAGGCGTATAATCATTTAAATTTAATTTTTGTACATAGTTTGTAATAGCCCCAGTAGTGGAAATAGTGAAAAATTTAATTTTCTGTACTTTAAAATTAATTAGTAATTAGGTTCAATTGAGTAAAAAAATCAATTAAAATCAATGGTGGCAGTAGCTTAAATTAGGGTTTGCATGTAATTAATTTAGGGTTTTTTAGAAAATCACCGTAATGCTTATTTGATCCATTTTTTTGTGTTTTATTTGTTTTGGGCTTGTTTTTAATATTTTTATATCCTTTTGGGTCCCAAGCCCACATTTAAGTCTAACCCACTTAATAAATAGGCTTAAAAATGATTTAGGTTTTTAAATAATTAAAATCATCTTAAGCCCATTTGGTTAATTAGATTTTAGGCCCGGTTAGTTAATTAAAATTGTTTAGACTTAGCTCACTTAATTTTATTTCTTTTAAAATAAATAGACCTAGGCCTACATTTCACTTAAAATAAAAACAAGTTAGACTTAGGCCCACTAATTTAACTTTCCTTTAAAATTGAATATACTTAAGCCCATTCCTTAGACAAACTAAAATAAATAGATCTAGGCTCACTAATTAATAAAAATGTAGGCTCACCATTAGTCCATTTCTCACTTGTAAATAAAATGTAAATCTAGCTAACTTTTTAATAAAATTAACATAGTTTAGACTTAGGGACAACACGATCTTGAGTGCATTTTTTACTTGTAATTTTATTGACTTATTTCCTTTTGGGTTAGATGGATGTTAATTAGGGTTTAATAAAATTGCATGTAATTAAAGGATGACATAATCATTTATAAAATTATTCTAAATGAACACGAGACTAAGAGAAGTTAGTATTCCGTATCCAGAATCTCCTAGTTGTGGTGCTAATTTTCTTTTAGAAAATCGAGTACCACCAATCAAATTGTCCTAGTTATTACCCTGGGTGGCGACTCCTCTTCTCCACACTATGATTTTATGACATAGTAGTGTGTTCCTTAAGGCCCTGAGACTAAACAGTGTCATGGTTGCTAAAATCATGGATGCGCGCTAAACCTCGCCGTCTACAGCAAGTTACAGAATATTAGTAGGTTCATTACAAGGCTTACTAATATTTGTGACCCAATCTTCAAGCTTTTGAGAAAAGATCAACCTGTAAAGTGGAATGATGACTGTCAAAGAGCCTTTAATAAGATAAAGGAGTATCTCATTCATCCACTTATACTTAAACCACCGAGGCTAGGTAAACCCTTGATCCTATATTTGGATCCAAAAGAAAAGGCAATAGGGTAATATTACCATAAGAAGGGTTAGATGGGATAGAGCATGCAATGTATTACCTCAGTAAAAAATTCCTACCGTATAAAGAAAAGTATGATTTAGTGGAGAAGACATGTTTAATAATGATATGGGCAATAAGGAAATTGAGGCATTACTTTCAGTCTTATAGGGTTCAGGCCATTTCAAAAATAAGCCCCTTAAGATACTTACTGTAGGCACCTACTCTGATCGAAAGGATGTCTCGATGGCTCGTTCTCCTTGTTGAATTTGATATAAAGTATATTACCATGAAGGTTATTAAGGGAAGGCTAGTAGAGAATGGAATCAGCAAATGTAGTGGTGAGGGGCTCTATACAATTGTGTATTGCATAATGAGATATAGTCATTTTTAAGTTGTTCTCTCTTACTTAGAAGTCCTTAGTGGAGTCACCACTGTGAGTAACCACTCTTCTTCTTCTCGCTTTTAGATAGCGGTATGTTTTTATGGGACATTATGCAGGTTTTTTTTTCTGAGTGACATGAAAACTTTACTGAATAGGGACAAATGATTGGTCTCAAAAGGACAAGATGCTTTTGATTTTATGGAGTTGCCATCCGATTTTTACAAAATCAAGAAAAGAATGGGACAACAATAAGTCACTCAATGAGTATCGTCCCCAGTAGAGATTTTCAGGTTCAGGGATCATGTCTACTTTTTTACTATTTTTCATTATACGATATTCGATGTATAACTACCACAACACCCTAATTTTAGTAATAACAGTTTGTATAGCATTCAATAGTACATCAAATAGTGGAAGATAATAAAGTTAAAAATTTAATTATTACATCACTTTCCTAATAAAATACATATGAAAAGGAAAATATTACGAAAAAGTAAATCTAATTTAGATATGATTGATTTGCAAGATTAACACAACCATTCACACTGCTTGTTTAATTTCATGAATAATAGGATGATCATGCATACTTACAGTGATTATTTATGCTATGATGATGTATGACGATAATATAAAGTGTGCATGAGGTCATCATTGCACTGAGAGTAGGACTCTATTCTAAGATATGAACCTTTCACATTATTTGTATTTACGATGTGATTTCATGATTTTGAAAATACATAATACATATGATGATATGAAATGAGCATAATAAAGCATATATTATTCACATAGCATAAAAGATTATCAGTCTCATCACACAAGCACAACAGTATTCCCAAATACTGGAGACAATAAAATCAAATGCAATACGATAAAACAAATGTGTTAAAATAATTGTGTGGTCCTCAGACTCAACTGAGTTTGTGTAGGTTTTAGAGCTTTAGATTCAAGAGATTGACAAGTTGTCCTCATCGAGAGGTTCAAAATGATTGTAGAATGATGCTAGATTATATACCTTTGAAGTGTGCTTTGACAAAGATGAGGCTTGGTTTAGTGGAAAATGGATCTAACAACCTAAGAGAAAGGCTTTAGGAGAGTAAAAAGTATCTAGAAAAGGGTTTCCAGCACCTTCAATCAGACTAATTTTTGAGTGTGTGTGTGTTTCTATTTGCTCCCCCTCCCCCCCCCCTCAAAATGGGGTGCGAAGGGGTATATTTATAAGGAAAATTGGGTAGAATAGGGTGTTGGGGGCATGGTCACATGCGCATATCGAGAATTATGTGTGTGGCCATGCCAGGTGCGTGTGGTTGCGAACAGTATGCATAGTCATGCATGCATATGTGTGTTCCATGCACACTTTAACTCTTCACGCACACTTCCCAGGTTTTTTGTATGTTATCTTAAGGTTGGTTCCTAGGGTTTTAGGGCCTTTTGGATGCATTTCTAGAGCCTGTTTTGCTAAATTCAACCTCAATTTTAGCATGTGACACCTAAGGGTGTTTATGCGCACTTTTAAGCGATATGCGCTGATCCTCAGATTGTGTTGGACCATTCCAAGACCACTTTCAAAGGATTTGGAGCCTTCTAAATGTGTTTTTGAAGTCCATTTTATCAAAATTTATTTCTATTTTTTCACAAAACTAAGTCTCGATCTAATGAAATTTGCACTGGCCTAATGAGCTGAGTATTCTGAGAGGAGTTTTCTCAAAATAAACCTCTCATTGTTTCAATAATTCATATTTCGTAAGGTCAAAGTGCAACATAGTGGCTCAGTGATTAGTTTTGCATACTGGTGGGGTCAGCTAGGTTTTTTAAAGTTGCACACTTTAGAGGTGTTACAAATAAGCAAACTCTAGTCATCTTGGGGATTCATTTCATCATTGCACCTTTTTAGGGACAGTTAAATTTGAGGTATGATAAAAGGAAAATGCTTAGGTTGCATCCCAATTAGCGCTATTTTAAGGTCTTTAGCTTGACCTTTCTATGATGAGGTCAAATTGGATTTATGAGTGTATAAGAGACACTCTTTAAGCTTGCTTCGGTCATATAGTACTGCTTGAGACATTGCCCATTGACTTTGAAGGTTACATTTACCCTATTTAATAGTTTAAGTACTCCATAAAAGAAGACTTACTTTATTCTGAAAGGTCCAGACCATCGAGACTTGAGTTTCCCTGAAAATAGCTTTAGTCTAAAGTTGAATATTAACACCAAATCTCCTTCTTGAAACTCTTTCTTATACAGATGTTTATCATGCCATCTTTTTTTTCATTCCTTATAAATTTTAGCATTCTCATAGGCATCCATGCAAAACTCTTCAAGTTCATTGAACTAAAGTAACCTTTTTGCACAGCCTTTGCTAAATCAAAATTTAGAAACCTTGTAGCCCAAAATGCTTTATATTCTAATTCAATTGGGAGGTGACATGATTTCCCAAAAACCAACCTAAATGGTGAAGTCCCAATTAGAGTTTTGAAAGTTGTTCGGTATGCCCATAGTGCATCATCCAAATGAATGGACTAATCCTTTCTCGAGGCATTAACTGTCTTTTCCAATATAGTCTTAAGTTCCCTGTTTGAGATTTCCACTTGTCCACTGGTCTAAGGGTGTATGGTGTAGCCACTTTATGCTTGACCCCATATTTTGCTAAAAGGGATTTAAATTGACGATTGCAGAAGTGAGAACCGCCATCACTAATTATAACTCTAAGGGTGCCAAAGCGAGTAAATATATTCCTTCAAAGGAACCTAGTAACTTCTTTAGCATCATTAGTTAGTGAAGTAATTGCTTCCACCCACTTGGACACACAATCAACCCTGATCAATATATATTTGTTTCCATCGTAGATTGGGAAAGGTCCATAAAATCAATACCCCACACATCAAATAATTAAATTTTGATAATATTTATGAGGGGCATTTCATTCTGTATGCTAATGTTGCATGTCCATTGGCAACGATCACACTTAAGTATAAATTGCCTTGCATCTTTAAAGAGAGAGGGTCAGTAGAATCCACTCTAAAGTACCTTTGTTATTGTTTTGGTAGAGCTTACATGCCCCCTACACTTAAGGGAATGGCAATGAGTGAGTACTTTAAAAATTTCTTCATCTAGAATACGCCTTCGTAACAATCCATTCCTATACCTCTTATCTAAATAGGGCTCATCCCAAAAGTATTACTGAGAGTCCCAAAAGAATTTCTTCTTTTAATAGGTAATCAATGTCTGGTTAAAGAATACCACATGTGAGGAAATTAATAAAATTTGCATACCATGGGATGCTTTGTTAGACTCTCATGAGTTGTTCTCCTAAAAGGACATATGAGATTAGAAAAGAGTCTGGATTAGCACTTCACTTAAGGTGGGAAAGGTGATCATCAATCGAATTCTCAATTCCTTTATGATCTCAAATCTCTTAGTCAAATTCTTGAAAGAGAAGGATCTAATGAAAGAGTTTTGGCTTAGCATCCTTCTTTGCTAAAAGGTACTTAAGGGTTGAATGGTCAGTGTAAACAATCACTTTACTTCCTAGTAAATATGAATGAAATTTTTCTATAGCATGTACCACTACTAGAAGTTCCTTCTTAGTTGTTGTATAATTTATTTAAGCTTTATCGAAGGTGTGGTTGATGTAGTAGATGGCATAGGCCTACTTGTCTCGTCGTTGCCCTAAGATACCTCCTACTATATAGTCGTTAGCGTAACATATGATTTTGAAGGGAAGGCTCCAGTCTAATGGTTATAGGACAACTGCTGAAATAAGTGATCCTTTCAACTTTGTTGATTTATGTTTATTCAATGCTAAACTTGCATTGAGGCAGTGTTCATACATTTCCACCTTTTCATCAGTGTCATCCTCTGTAACATCATGGATCAAGCATGCTTCTAGGGGGTCATAGGTGAGTTGCTTTTCAAAGGTCTTTTGCACATAGATTTTTATCACATATACTCTAAAATAGGATCCCATCATTGACGATTGTTTTTCCATTTTGAAAACATCAAACTCCACTTTATTATCTCTAATTTTTTTAAAAAAAAATCTTTTCTTTCTTGATGTCAATGGTTGCTCTTGCTATAGCTAGGAATGGTCATCCTAGTATGATTGGAATGTGGCAATCCTCCTCCATTTCCAAGATGATGAAATCTCTTAGTACATAATAGTCTCCAACTTTGACCGGGATGTCTTCCAGAATTCCATAAGGGTAGATGATAAATCTATCTGCAAGCTATAGCGACACTGTCATTGGTTATGGCTCACCAATGTTAAGTCATCTGTAAAAGGAAAGAGGAATTATACTCATACTTGCACCAAGATCACATAGAGATTTACTTATAAATTTGTTTCCAATAATACAAGGGATAGTGATACTCCCTGGATCTTTAAGCTTTTGGAGAGCTTATTTTGAATGACAAAACTGCATTCCTCATTGATAGGAATGGTCTCACGATCCTCCTATTTTCTCTTATGTGAGATGATGTCTTTTAAGGATTTAGAGTATGCAGGCATGGTATTAATCACATCTAAGAGAGGTATATTTAGTTTGAGCTACTGGAATGACTTCATAAACTTCTCAAACTACTTGTTTAATTTAGATTTCTATTGCCTTTGTGGAAATGGCAGTGGCGGTACCAAGGGTGGTAAGTCCTTTTTCTCCTCATTCTCATTTTGTAAATGCTCAATCTTCTCCTTTTAAGTGTCATAAACAGTTTCTGCAACATTATTCTTGGTCTTTATTTTAGGCAATTACTTTTAGCTTATAAGTGTGACCACTTTAGCATGTTCTTTATGATTTTAATGTTGACTATTAAACATTCCACTCTGCATTGAACTTGAAGCTTATGATGCAATTTGGTTTTCTAACATCTTGTTATGGGCAAAAAATTGTCCCACTTGAGATGTCATATTCTTTATTACTTCCTTTTGCTCCTCTTAGTCTTTTTGGTACCTCTCTTAATCTTTTAGGAATTTCTCCATCGTCACTTCAAGGTTAGACTTTGGTTCACTTTGTTGAGGGAAGGCATTCTTCTACTGAAATCTAGGAGGTGGTTGTTTGAACCCTTAATGGGTATTTTGTACCCCTCCTTGGTTAGACCATAAAAATTTTGGATATTTTCACCAACCTAGGTTATAGGTGTTATAGTAGGGATTCCCTTTATTCCATTGGAAATTGTTGAGTTCATTTAACTACTCAACAGAGGAATCATAAGAAAAACATCCCTGACACTCTAGGTTTGAATGTCCTCCTCTATAATTCTCATAGGAATAAACAGCCATGGGATTTGAGACTTTAGTGGATGCCTCTAATTTCTTGGTAAGCAAATCAATCTTCTCATTAAGAAGATTCTAACTATCCACTTCATGCATTCCTACAGCTTTCTTTGGTGCACTTCTCTCTCTATGTCATTAGTAGTTATTGGATGTCATAGTCTCAAGAAGATTGTAGGCATCATCAGGCATCTTACTCATGAATGAGCCTTAGGCAGTTGCATTAATAGTGATCCTCATTAGCTCTGTCAGGCCTTAATAAAAGGTTTGAATGATCAACTACTATGGAACTCCATGGTGAGGATACTATCTCTATAAATCCTTAAAATGTTCCCAAGCCTCATAAAGAGATTCACCACCATGTTGAGTAAAGCTTGTGATCTTTTGTCTAAACTTTGCTATTTTTCCTGGTGGGAAACACTTGCCCAAGAATGTCTTTGACAGCGTATCCTATGAAGTGATCAACTATGGTGCTAGAGAGTGCAGCCATAACTTAGCCTTATCCCTTAAAGAGAAAAGGAACAATCTAAGCTTTATTGCATCAAGACTAACCCCATGCATCTTGAATGTATCATAAATCTCCAAAAACTAAGTTATATGAGCATTAGGATCCTCGCTTGGGAGACTTCCAAACTAAAATTGTGAGATCATTTGGATTATCATTGGTTTGATCTTAAATATGTTAGCATCGATAGTTGGCCTGACAATACTGGCATAGGTATCTCCCAAATTAGGCATTGTGTACTCTTGAAGAGCACGATTCCTACCCAATGGTGGTGGTGTTTGATCTTCAATTGTCTTTTGCTTGTCTTTCTCATGCTTTTCCTTTCAATTTTCCTTGCATAATTTCTTGATTTTAGAGTTGATATTCTCTAAGTTCATCCCCTTGGATCGAGTATTCATAAACTAGTAAAAGTTACCTGAAAAATCAATTAGCAAATTAAGTTAAAACTAAAGAAAGAATATTAGTCTAAGAAAAGTAAAAATTAAATTAATATTGATATTGTCAGTCTCTAGCAATAGCGCCAAAAACTTATTTCATTTTAAACCCGCAAGCGCACGATTATGGTTGCAGTAGATGGATATCATTCACTCAATGACTGTATATTGATTACTAACAATTTTTACCTATGATCTCAACTAGTAAATTGAGTAATTTAGCAAGGTTTAAAATTTAAATAATAGAAACTTAATTAAAAGTAAAATCAAATATTTATAAACACAGAGCCTAAGTTTAGTTTCACTATTCCAATCCAATCATGAACATATTATTAAGCAAAAATATTGATTTTAGTTAAGGATAATTGCTCTAAAATACTTAAGGACTCTCTTAAGTTTAATTAAGCATGCAAGGATTAAAATCTAACCTACTATCGTGATTAATAATTTAATCCAAGCTCATTAAGATTTTTAATAATTAATTTGTCATCATAATCTACTGTCGTAACCCTCGAAGAGCTAACCTACTCTCGTGGTCAAGTGATCTAAGTTCTAAGTGTCTTAAGCTAATGAATTCCCCTAACTCTCGTTGGTGAATTCATCCATAAACACGCAATCAAACAAGCCTAGAATGATAACAGGATAAATATTACAACACAAAGAATTAACTGAAATTCAAATCAAATTTAAAAACTTATGTTCAAATCATGTTATGGAATAGCTACTCCTAACCAAGACTCTGAAAGAAAACTTAGTGTAGGCGGCGGGGTTTAGCGTGCACTTAAGTGTTTGGCAACCACGGCATTGTGTGGGCTCGAGGCCCACTAGGAAATATGATATAGGTCATGGGCCTATTCAGAAATAGAGTTGCCACCCGAATAAAAGCTGGGACACACTGTATAGCAACTGGATCCCACAAAGGTTCCCAAAAGCCGTTATCAAATATCATGTTCAGAAACTGGGTATGAGCGTTTGAATGTTCACCCAACCTTATAGTTGGCCTCCGTTTGTGTATTGCATTTTATTACCATTTAGTTATTTAATTATTTCCTCATTTACCACATGTAATGAAATTGCCTTTGAATAATTGGCAGATTTTATAATTAAGTCCGAGTTTGCATATTAGTCCAATTTCATGCCTTTAAGTCCCAACATTCAAAAAACGTAGTAAATAAAATAAATAATAATTTACAACCATACATTCAAAATTAAATGGGAAAGGGATTAAGGATTACAATTCTTTTTAGGCTAAATAAAAGAATAATATACAGAAAATAGACTAAACATATACCAAAAATAAACCGATAAAGTAACATAAATGCGGTAATATAAAATGGATAACTAACAAAGGTGATTAGTCAATGATGGAAATCATCAAGTAATTCCTGTAAATAACACACAGTTAGTCCTTCCTTTCAAAAAAAATGAAATCACATGTAACGATACTTATAAGGAGACTCCATATAAAAAAGGGGGTTTTCACATTATGGACTAAAGAAACCATCAAAAAATCAAGATAATCACCATTATGCAATCGTACAGACATATTTAAGGTCAAAAGGGGACATACTGAAGTGGACATCACAGCAAACGTTAATAAAAAATGAAGCAAGAAGCAGGTTCACACTGTCAATAAGGCGGTCATCTCATTGATGAGGTGATCACCTCATTAAGATAAGCAGCTCCTTCCAAGGATAATGGAAATTGCTTGACAATTTGAGTTTCTGGTAACTCAGTGGCCTTCATGTAAGTGACATACTGCTTCAGATGCAAGTAAGGGTTATCAGTACTAGAGTATTTCTTCATATTTGGGAATTTGTATTTCGGGGACAGTGGTTCCCTAGAACCCAAATCCAATTCAACATCAGCAAAGTTCGGACTGAGCCCGTGGTTCTTCAATGCGGTCTGTAGTTGATTCATCTATTTTGTCAGGTCTTTCATCCATTCGGTCTCGGTAGAATCCACTGGTGCTTTTTCTTTCAATTGTTTACCCAAAATAGTTCTAGTTTCAGAATTGTCTTCATTAGAGAGCATCTTTCCTTTAATCTCACCAACCATGTCCTTAACCATTTGTCGCATCTCATCCTTGATCTCTTTCAACAGTTCTTTCTTGAAAGCTTCAACATCAAAATTAGAGGGTCCTGCCATTTTTCCCTTTTGTTAAGTGGTCCCATCTGTCTAGTTGGATCCTTGATATTAGTGGGCCAAATTCCTTTGATCTACTTCTAAATAAGAAGAGTTTTATGGCTAAGAGAAATGCATTTTTGAAAGTTACAATGAATGTCATGTATGCATGAAATGAAGGATTTTTTTTTATTCTTTTTTTAAGAAAATTTAAGAAACAAATAATCACACAAAAAAGATACACAATACCAAAACATGAAGCTTGAACATGGAAACTTCCACCCTTATTTCTCCCACACATGTATTCAATGGCGAGTATCTTGTCCTAGGATTTTTGGCCTAGGTTTTAATTATCAGCAGGGGATAATAAAATCGACATATGCAAGAAAACTCTTAAAATGATTTAGACAAGTAATGGGTCCTTTAAATAAAACCTGAGTCCACTTTCTATGAGCCAAGATCCTTAGCACCATAAACTTACTTGTCAAGGCCCATTTGAAATGGGTTATGAGTAGGCATGAGAGGCCTTTATTGACTAGCTTATTTATAATGGGCTTTGGTCAGACACGAGGGCTTATTTTATTTTGGACTGTTTATTGATAGGCTCAAGATTTATTTTAAAGGTCCATTATATGGCATAATACATATGCATGTGGGAAAATTCCTAAGGATAGTAGCTAAGTCATTACATGGGCTTGAGTCTTGGGTAAAAAGGCTTCAGCTCCCACAACGATATACATCCATAAATGTCTCCCTACTCAAGGGTCAAACAATGTGGATTAGTACGTGTCGTGAGTGATAATAATCAAATATTCCACCACCAGGTTTGAGTGAAACGTAGGTAGCGAAGTACTGACTATTGTCGGGTTTATTCGGGACTGAAGTGCTCCTTGTGTGCAAAATGTGTAGTGAATGCATAAATGCAGGAAGAAATAAGAAAATAATTAAAGATGATAAAACAAAAAACACTGGAATCAGTTTCTCTGTCCTCAGTGGAGTCACCACTATAGGCAACGGAGTTTAGCGAGCGCCCAAGTGTTTGGCAATCACGACACTGTGTGGGCTCGAGGCCCACTAGAAAATACGATATAGGTCATTGGCCTATTTGGAAAGGGAGTCGCCACCCGGATAAAAGCCGGGACACACTGTACAGCAACTGGATCCCATGGAGGTTCCCAGAAGCCGTCATCAGAGATCGGGTTCGGAAACTGGGTATGAGCGTTTGAATGCTCACCCAACCTTGGGGTTGGCCTCCGTTTGTGTTTTTCATTTTATTTCCATTTAATTATTTCCTCATTTACCACACGTAATGAAATTGCCTTCGGATAATTGCCAGATTTTATAATTAAGTTTGAGTTTGCATATTAGTCCAATTTCATGCCTTTAAGTCCTAACATTCAAAAAATGCAGTAAATAAAATAAATAATAATTTACAACCATACATTCAAAATTAAATGGGAAAGGGATTAAGGGTTATAACGCTTTTTAGGCTAAATAAAAGAATAATATACAGAAAATAGACTAAACATATACCGAAAATAAACCTATAAAGTAACGTAAATACGGTAATATAAAATGGATAACTAACAAAGGTGACTAGTCAATGATGGAAATCATCAAGTAATTCCTACAAATAACACACAGTTAGTCCTTCCTTTCAAAAATAAAATAAAATCACATGTAACAATACTTACAAGGAGACTCTATATAAAAAAGGGGGTTTTCACATTGTAGACTAAAGAAACCATCAAATAATCAAGATAATCACCATCATGCAATCATACAGACATATTTAAGGTCAAAAGGAGACATACCGAAGTGAACATCACAACAAACGTTAATAAAAAATGAAGCAGGAAGCAAGTTAACCCTGTCAATGAGGTGGTCGCCTCATTGATGAGGCGACGCCTCATCAACAGGGGCTCTTACAATTTCGAGGCAAAAAAGGTAACACACACACAAAATATAGACTCCCTAAAGGCCTGTCAATGGGGCAATCGCCTCATAGACAATAGACGATGCCTCTATGAAGAGGCGTTGCCTGGTCAGAAGGCTGAAGCCGACTCTCACACGCTTAGACTTCTACTCTAAGTAACAAAACATGCATATACACACTCTATAATCATCAAACTACAACTACATGCAAAAGTGTTCAGAGATCATATCAATAAAGTGGGATATTAAGCAAGATAAACTAGAAATACCTAAAATATACTAATGATTTAGTTGCACACAAGCAAGAACATATAAAATGATGAACATATTGAGTTTGAGTGCAGGTTTTATACTAAAATGAGAGGCCCTCAGAGATGTTTTGATTGAGATCCTTGCTAGGATGTGATATCTCCCTTTGACACAAGTTTCTTCCTTCTTCTCTTATGGAGAAAGTGGACCTCTTTGCTTCAATCTCTCCCCCCCTTTCTTGAGGACATTTTTTTCTTTTCTCTCTATTTTTTCTTTTTCTTCAGAGCTCCTCCCTACTTTTCTCACCAACCCCCCTCTTTTTTTCTCTTTTTTTTTATTCCTTAGCTTTCCCATGCCCCTAAGCCTTATAGCCCATCATGAGGTCTCATCACCTTTTTTCCTTCCCCAAAAGTCTTTTCCTCACACAAGAAAGAGGTCTGGAGAGTGGGGCCCACACCACTTGGCCGTCATAATTGCAACTGCATTAAATGCAGCTGCAAGTGGGTTACCATAGGGGTGGCGACTCATCGATGAGGCGATCGCCTCATTAGCAGCTGCCAAAGAGGCGATCACCTCATTACACTGAGGTGATGCCTCTTTAGCCCGGGCCTGCGCTGGGCCAAGTGGGCTTGGGCCAAATTTGGATAGTTGGGCTCGGTTTTAGGTTTTTCAAGCTTTTGGGTTTTCAAGTCCACTTTCCATTTAGAGATTCAGGCTTCATTCCCATGTCCAAGTTCACACTCTCATCATTGGGCTTGACAACAAGCCGGTCAAATTGAGTAACCCTAATTCATCCCCTAACACAGGGCGACCAAATCGGGTGTCTACACTTAGCCATACATATCTATGGTGAAATCCATAAACATAACCAAGAAGACAAGAAGATTAAACAAAAAATAAAATAAGCTCTTAGTCTTATCTTCTAGTCTTCAATGATTTCTGTCTAGTCGTCACCCTTTTCTCTATGTCTCTCTATCTTTTTGTCAAAAGGGTGTTTTATCGCTTGTATAATGCTGGGGTATCACAAGAATCCTCTTTGATTTCTAATTCCTTTTTATTTTCAAAATAGGAAATTTTTCCCTTCATGACAAGGTTTTTAGGCACAGTCGTGCAGTAATTCAAAGTAATCTATGAATACACTCGACATGTTGCATAGCTTCCAACACAAGCAAGTCTATTAGTCATGCATCATTTTGGGTCAAAAATCTTCACTCACACAGCATGGTGAGATGCCATGACATTACTGTGTTGATATTGGCTTCTTCATGGCTTGGACATGACTTTTTCTCATTTGTTTCTTCATCACATGACATATGCATATCATACCATATCAAAAACATACCAACTCCTTTTTATTTCTAGGGCCCTCACTAGACATAAAATACAAAATCAATTAAACTCAAATAAAACTTTCTAAATATAAAATAAATAATAAGAATACTAAGTAAATACTAACTTATAAAAATCTCCTAATTAAACCCAAAAACTAACTAAATTAATTTATTCCTTATTTAAAATTTATTAAAATTCAACTTTAAAACACGTAAATAATAAACATATCATTAAATGAGTTTTGGAAGCTTGAGGTATGCAGGTAACATGAATGAATCTATGATTTGACTTGAGGATAATGTGGTGTACCATTTCCCAATAACATAATCTCAATATTGATTCCTTTCCCCATTAGTTAATTAGCATTAGTTTAATTTGCATTTCATTAATTGTTGATTGTTTAGTTTGTTCATTATTTCATTCATTCACTATTTGATAGCTCTAAACATACAAAACTAAAGCTAATAGGTGTTTAGCTCCCAATTCTCATGGGAATGATATTTTACTCATTTTTATATTACTTGTCAACTTGTGCACTTGCGGTAAGTACATTCAACAATTTCACAAGTCAATCCTTGGCAATATCAATAATTTAATTAATTTCCGTTATGGTGTATAAAAAAGAAAAACAATAATAATTTAATCAATTAAGTTGTTGTACATCATCATAATAAAAAATATAATTTTCAACATTTCCAATGGAATTACTTAAGTCATCTATTTTTACTGTAAAAAAAATTATCTATTTTTAACTTAAGCCTTCATCAACTATGGATATAATTATCCGATATAATGGAGTTAGTTTTAAAAAATATTGGGTTTGTAATTTCAAACTTTTTCTTCCTAACGTGAAACTTAAGTAAGGTATTAAATATCAACATTTATTAATTTAAATAGTAAAAAATTTTAATTTTTAATTTTTAATTTTGTATATGGAATAAATATATGCTAAAATAATTTTATTTTTATATTAAATATTTTTAATATTAATATTTATTGATTTAAATGGTGATAAATTTGATAATTAGAATAAGTATATATTGAATTAAATTATTCCCATTTGTAAGTATATTGTGCATTCTGGTTTAGCTCTTTAAGAAATAGAAGAGGTGGAATCCTTGCAATTTGATTTTGGCACTGTCAGAATGGCAACAGATAACTTCTCTGAAGCTAATAAGCTTGGACAGGGTGGATTCGGTACTGTATACCAGGTATCAACAAAATTGATAGGGCCAAAAATTCCAGAGTAAAATATAATAACTCGAATATAGAATTTTTAAAATTTTTATTCATAGTGATCTCAAAGCTAATAATATTTTGTTAGATGCTGATATGAATTCCAACATTTCTAATTTTATGACGTAGCGGAAGAGTGATAAACAAAAAATTAGTATTCGTAGAATTGCGCACAACTACCAAATACTAATCTTCTATAGCATAAAATTCGTAAGCTCAGGAAATAGACATCAAAATTCAAAAAATTTTAAGAAATTAAAAGGAATTCAAATTTTTATTAATTATCACAACAGCCAAAAGTCACAAAATAAAACTTAAATATGAAAAAAAATTCTAAAAAAACATTCCAAACAAAATAGGAAAAATTCTAAAATAACTAAAAACATAAAATTATCATTTTGAAGGTCTAAACGATTGAATTTACCTAAGAAGCAATGGAGCTCATGAGCAAAACTGTGACTTAGGATCATTGGGTCGATTTCAATCAAATTAGACTCCTGTCACACCAAAATTTAAATCTCTAAAGTTGTTGAAAATTATAAAAATATCACTAATGCAATTTTTCATAATTTTCTATAAACCGAATAAGTTCTTGGATACCCGCATCATTTTAGTATGACAAGACTATTTTCAGTAGATCAAACGCAGGATGATAGTAGTAGAATTGTCGGGACCTTGTAAGTACATAAAATTTTTCATTCTGACGAATTAAACATACCTGAAAATAAATTAATGTGACTGACTATATTCTATAGTCGATATATGGCTCCAGAATAAGTGATGCGTGGACACTTCTCTGTTAAATCGGATATATGTAGCTTTGGCGTCTTAATTTTGGAAATCGTAAGCGGCCAAAGGAACAGTGGCGTCGTTGGAGAGGAAGAAGAGGACCTTCTAACCTACATATGTAATAATAGTAACGATACATAGTATTAACGGCATTTCCTCGTTTCCCGAGTTCTGATTAATAATGGTCCACTTCATGGAATTTTTGCAGTCCTGGAGAAACTTGAACGAAGGAACAGCTTTAAACATCATAGATCCTGTCTTGACGGTTGGGTCAAGGAGTGAGATTATGAGATGCATTCATATTGGATTACCATGTGTTCAAGAAAATGAAGCTAATCGACCAACAATGGCTCACATTATGACCGTGCTCAGTAGCCACTCCATTACATTACCAGTTCCCCTGAAACCCGCGTTTTTATGCATAGTGAATTAAAGGTCCAGGAGCAACTTTCATCAGATAATAATTCAAGATCGACTGAATCAAATGGATCCAAAATAGAAGATGTCAATCAGTCCAGAAATGAAGCTTCAATCTCCGATCTTTACCCTCGATAGTGATTGAGGAATTTTAATTTATTATGTTCCTACTGCAACAGGTCAGTTTGCTTCAACTGAGAAAATGGAAGAAGGAAAGGTAGGCATGTCATGTGTAATTATATTGTCTGTCAGATTTCCAACTCTGTTAGATCTTTTCTTTAAATAAAATTTCCAATGTATCACCAACAAAAGAAAAAACCCAACGTAATAAAAAAAATTGTATTGCTTAATTAGACATCTGCTGAACAGAAAAATTAAGTTGCTTATTGGTGGCGATGTTTTCTCCTTGTCGCCAAAAGCTTTAGTGACAAATGCTAATCTCTTTGTCGCCAAAGGTATTAGTGACAAATGATGTTACCGCGAAAATGGCAATGCTTCATTGTTATGTTTAGTTTGAGTAATTGATCACAAGGATGACTGACATATTGCATCTATATGCCTTCAATATTTCAAATTACCATTGTGTTCTGAGGTGAAACTTTCTTATTTAGTTTTCGCATTAAACATTGACGCGGATCAGATAGCACTAACGTATTTAAAAAGTTTGGATTTTGGAAAAAATTCATGATACGCAGTTAGTTTTTAAATGGTTTTAACTTTTAAGTCTGATTGAACTGTAAAACTCATAATATATCAAATTGAAGTTAATTTAGAACTCCATAATAAATACTATAAGATTTTCTTATAGCACTCCAACTTCGAGCCTAAAATCTATAATTTAGGGCCTCAAATTTCAATTTGAATTTTTATGTTTTTTTTAGGGTTTTGTTGGGTTTTTTTTCCGCTTTTCTCTTAGGATTTTTTCCAAACAATATTTATATGTTCTTTTAAGTTGTTTTAGAGAGTTTTTGAATTTAATCAAAGTTTTAATTTTCTTCCAAATTTTGACATTTCTTGTAAATCAACGAATATTAATGTCTTTTATTCTGATATTCTTTTAAATCAACAAAGTAGAAGAAAGTTGTTTGACGGCTAATCGTGCGTGATTTAATGGTAAGCGACATTTATCCATCTATTCTAGGCTTCCACTGCATCAAACATTATCTACTTAATCCATCAAGTTATTTTTCTTAATACAAATGGTGCCAAGTAAGCTGTGAAAACTGAAAACTTGATGATTATGCAACGATCTTCATAATCAAATCTTTCCGAACATTGTAATTAATTTTGGAGCCTGTGTGTACCATCATCGAGGACCTTGATCGCTAAATGAAACTTCGTTTACTGATTCACCTGCCATGATTGCTTCAGGATTAGGGGATACTTCAGGCTCTATGTCTATGGAACTATGACTAAAATATGCTGGCCTTAGGGGTAATGGAAGAGAGACAGAGTGACTGCTAAGCGTGAGAACAACTGTAGCCATAGTGGGTCTCCTTGCCGCATCTTCTTGAACACATAGTAAAGCAATATGGATGCATCTTATCATTTCCTGTCTTGAACTTATACTCAGCAGAATTGCATCTACCAGATTTAAAGGTGTCCTTTCATTCCAACTTCTCCAGGCCTGAAAAAGTTCAAAGAGGAGTGCTAAATTTTCATATGACGCATGAGAACTTCAAATATTAGGCACATTCATATTTTCCACAGGTTAAAAATTTTCAAGCATAAGCACTTACATAGGTTAAAAGATTCTCCCCCACATCCCCGTTGCGGAAACGAGCAACCTTCTGACCGCTCATAATTTCCAAAACAAGAACACCAAAGCTAAATACGTCAGATTTTATTGAGAATCGCCCGTGCATTGCGTATTCTGGAGGCATATACCCACTGGCCACATATTGTTATAATTAGTATTCTTATTAGTAACAAAAAAGGATCATTATACCACAAGTTCCAGAATGATACTTACTATGTCCCCACAATTCTACGAGTAGCAATCTGAGACTGATCCACTGCAAACAACCTCGCAGTTCCAAAATCTGCAATTTTAGGATTCATTTGTGCATCAAGTAGAATGTTACTAGCTTTAAGGTCACGATGAATAATCCGAGTTCGAGAATCTTCATGAAGATAGAGAATTCCCCGAGCTATGCCCTCTATAATTTTAAATCTCATCTTCCAATCTAGTATCAATCTCCGGTTGGAGTCTACAAATTCACAAAAGCCCATTATAGAACTCAACAAGAAGACCTAAAAGTATATACCAGAAATTGATTGCAAGTTGATTATAAGTATTTACATACCAAATATGTAATAGTCAAGGCTTGAATTCGGAACAAACTCATAGACGAGAAGCCTTTCTCTTTCCTGAAAGCAGAAACCAATAAGCCTAACCAAATTCCTGTGTTGAAGCATGGCTACTATTAGGACTTCATTTTTAAATTCGGCTTCTCCTTGTTTGGAAGTTCTTGACCACCTCTTCACGGCTATTGCTGGTCCATCAGGAAGCCTACCCTGAGGTGTATAGGTGCAACGTATCAATGTTAAGCCAATATGCAGTGAGAGTTTTGAATTCTTTGTTCAACAATGTTCGAGTAATGGCTATAATCTTTCCGAATTACTAAATTCTGGGTACCTTGTAAACAGTGCCAAATCCGCCTTCTCCAAGCTTATTGTCTTCAGAAAAATTATTTGTTGCAACTCTAATAGTCTGAATGTCGAATTGCAATGAATCAGAACCACTAATATCCGCATTTTCTTCGCAAACTGTATCCTCATAGGAACATATGTTAAAATCTGAAAGAAAAAAAATTCTTCTAAAGAAAAAAAGAAACCTTGTGCAACTATGATTATACATAATTAAATGTCAAGTATTTAAATGCAAACACAATCCTTCAGTAATCAAATATAAAACATTCAAGTATATGATAATTATTTTTTGAAGAGTACATTTATTTTTCATTTGCATGACGGTCCAAAATTTAATTTAGTTCTGTTCAAATGAAGCAATAAATAGATCAATTTAACCTAACTGACTTCTGATATAAAAATTAAAAAATATTTATTTCATCTGTATATCTCCACATGTGCATCAATCAAAGCTACGAAATAAAGGTTAATGAAAGTAATTAAATGTTGACTTACTTTTTCGTGGCCTTGGTTTCCTCCTCTTGAAAAATATGTATATGAAAGTAAGAAGCACAAAGAAGCTGACTACAGGAACAACAGTAATCATCACCATAGTTGTGGATGCAATGCCCTTCTTATTATCTGGTCAGATCAGAAGTGCATGCTTTCGGTTAATGCACTCCACTTAAAAAGTCGGAATAGTGACCCAAAACAAAAATAAAGTCAGAATAGTGGCCTTGATTTAATCAACCATAATAACAACGTACCAATAAATTGTAAAATAGTTTTTTTCCAAGATTACTGACAGCCCAAAAATGTACTCAAGTTCACTTCATTTTAATTTTCAAATTGGCTGTCTACATCTGATTTTGTTTTTTTTTTTTTTAAATCACATTAACTCAAGTAAATAAAATTAAAAGTTATATCAAATAAAAAAATTCTTGTTTAACTTGTATACTCACTATTAAATGGGATAAATCATAATAATTGCATGATGAAATTCACACTATTGGTATAAGAATACAGAAAAATGGATTCTGAAATGAGTGATTATATGAATAGTGATAACAGAGAGATAGTATGAAAAGCAATTATATGAATAGCGAAAATTAATTAAGAATAATATTCTAAAAATCAATTAAATTTTTTATTAATGAAAAGATTATCTAACTTAAATATTAATAGATCATATAATATAAATGATTTATAAATTTTATAAATACATTACAATAAAATTTGAATTTTATATTTCAGAATAGTTGTTTAAACATCCCCTCCCTTGCAAAATTAATTATTATTATTATTATTATTTGTATTTAATGCTCTATGATAGTCACATCAGTTCAAATTGTTTTAAGATCTGAATCGAGTAAATCTCAAATAGGAAAAAAAAAACAAAGTTCTTCTTATACTTACTTTTTCATATGTAAAACTTGAACTCTAGACCGAAAAAAAGTGACTGAAAATAATTAAATTTCTTTAGAACAGAAAATAAAGGGACTGAAGTGATTATAATAAATTCAGTAAAACGATAAATGATCAATTACCTTTCCGTATAGATATGGATGGAGGTGTCAGAGAAGATGGCGGTGGAGCATCAGCAGTAATTTCATAGAAAGGGTATAGATCCCAGCGGAACCAGCAGCTAGGTTTGAGAGTATAACCTCCTGCCTTACCCCAGCAACAACTTCGGTAGTTACCCACAGCTTGTCGTAGGCAATAACTGCAGTTACTCTCCGGTATATCAGGAGTGCATTGCATTATCACATATATAGTTTGACCATTTGTTAAGCTGGCCTCTCCGGTTGCAAATTTTGTTTTAGATGATCCCATGGAAGCTTTCGTTCCAACTCGATTCATTAAACTGCTCCAAGTTTGATAAAACTGGTCAACAATATTCGATGGGAGGTCCTGGACATTGAAACCTGACGAAGAAGGATCTAGCTCCATGGCACCGAAGATAGAGCGATTCGCATAGCGAATTATGCATGGAGTAAAAGTACCCCTACCCCACGAAATTGCTTCTTTCTGGTTAGGACAATATGTTACGATATCTTGAATTCCATTATTGACACATTCTGAACAATCTCCTGCTGAAGCATCTGTTCTACATAGGACATGACCGTATACTTTATCGCTGCCTTGTCCTATTGAAGTGGTGTAGAATCCACCATTTGATGTCACATCGGAAGCAAGAGAAGACAGGAGAATGGCCCTATTATTGGCATAGGTGCTATTAGCTGTGAAGTTTCCACTGTCATAGCAAGCCTGCTCGCCCCTGACAACACTGAGGAATACAGTAAGAACATAAAATAAACGAGAAAACAGTTTTACAGAAGCGATTGAATTGTAGTGAATATGTAAATGCGGTATTTTAGCAGAGGAAAGAAACAAAGCCTGTCCTTTTTCCATCTTCATTGGGAATGAAGATATGCGGCAATTACTCCATGGTTATATATTATAAGTTTCCTCAGTTCCTACGTGGTAGTCAAACCTCGGCGGCTATTCCATTCGTTCTTTATTATTTATTCCGATACTTTTGTGTTAATTTTTTTTTTATACCATCTAATTTGGTATTTAATTAATTTATCAAATTTTATTTTCGGCGGCTATTCCATTCACTCTTGCACTCTCTCTAAGCAAGTGGTTGGGCAAGTTGGCAAGTCGGTGATAAAAGTTGACAAGTTGTATCTCCACTGCCAATCATAAAGCGTCTTCAATCCTCTAGCCACCGATTTATAACAATATAAATACAGCATATTAGTGTTCATTTTGTGTGTGCTATGACGTGAGTATAAATAAGACTGTTAGCCTCATTTTTTGCGAATGCCATGTGAGTACATGAGTGTGTGCATGAGAGTTGTGCGAGAAAATTGTAAGAGTGCAAGAGTGTCTTTTTATTAGTACTTACATATTTTTGAAATATGAATATCAAATTTATTTAAATTCACTAAATCTGAAATAAATTTACTTCTTTCAAAAACTTTCACCATTAAAGAATAATGGAAGATTGTCTTTGAATATGTGCATTCGTATTGTAATTGTAGCAACTGAATTTGTGGAGGCAACATGAATGCTTTGGGCTGGAATAATGCTGCGAAATTGGCATTAGTTATGAGAGTTGAGACAACTGACAGACAACTTCTTTGAAGCAAACGTGGCATATTTAATTAGTGTCGACAACTTATTGTTAAAATTTATAATATTATAATCAACATAAGCTGCTTGAGCTTGACATTGACTGTACGTAGCAACTTGAATTTCCTTTTGCATTGACCCCAAACCCAAATCAATCCGTCAAAGAATACGAAAAGTTGACCTCAATAATTCAAATCTTTTTTCAGTTTAAAAAAATAATAATTCAAATATTTCCTATAAGATTATTCGGCATCCAACCAAAAATAAACTTATTGTAAGATCATTTAATTTGTGGAATGGAAATATATTAGACAGCTATTGAACTTTGAATTTAATGTACCAAAAAATATATTTTTTTTTTATATGATATGTCTTTGTATCGGAAAGTTATAAAACTTCCACTATTTCAAAGTTTGAGGCAAATAGACTAACAAATGGAATAAAATTTTTTACCTCTTAAACTAACATTAAAACATTATATATTTAAAAGCCCTTAAACAATATATTGAATTATTGAGTGACAGCTATTTTTTTAATATCTCAAATCTAATAGCTTAAACTAACAAATAATAAATGCCCTAATCTAAACTTCTGGAAATTAAGAACCCCACAAAAATTTAGGAAAGAACTGTTTTTCTCTTAAAAAATATTGTAGGGCTTGGTCTTAATTTAGTTTGAAATATATCAATATTTATCTGCACTTTGTCATAAAGATGGTGTGCCCACAAGTCCCTTGCACACTTTAATTAATCAACAGTGCTTAGAAATTCATTTAATTGGCCAATTTAATCAACAAGTCACTCTTCTGAGTTTTGGGGTAGGGGGCAATAAAGTAGCTGAAGTGGTTGGATTTTGCGAGCTGTTTCAACCACTGCTGGATGTGATTCCAAGAGCCGAATGAGAATGAATCATGAATGGAATCCTACACTCGTGATACAATGCCAATTGAAGTAATGAGAGGCAGAAGGAAAGCAATTCCAGGGGTTTAGTAAGATGGTGGAGGCCGGTCCGGATGATTGTTGGGCAGGATATCCTCTGGGAAGGAAAAGGGCATTAGCCAATCCCAGAAACGGTCAAAGTTTTCAAAAAAGGATTAGGAAAAAAAAAAATAACTCCTGTTGAAGTCCTAGGAGCGCTTTGGTTTCATGCAACGCCCTCACAGCAGGAAGAGACATGATATATATATATATATATCATGTCTAATTTTTAACTTAGAAATAGAGTTTTAATTTTTCATCAAATTTAAACGTCAATGGAAAAAGAATAACGTCCACATGCTCACATGCACACTCACAAAGACAAAAATAATTTTCTTAAAACAGCAACCAGTTGCAAAAAAGATAAATCCCGTCAAACTAACCACTCAAAACTAAATTCTTCCACAAAAGGTCATAGAGACAAAATAAAATAATGCTCTAAAAAGCCGATAATAAAAAAGAAAAATATTTCAATCAGAATCTATAAATTCCACAAATATGCAAGAAAATTTTGACAAAAAATAACGACCACATAACGCATGCAGACCTGAAAAAATAAGGTCATAGAACAAACTTTGACAAATCTAATTAATGAAACAAAAGAACAAAGAAATATAGAAAACTTTTAAAAAAAAAAAAAGAAATAAATGAAGCTAAAGAAAAGTCATATATTTAAAAGGAAATAAAATCAGGGTTCTATGATAATTGATGGATGTTTCATTTCAAGACAAAGAATAAATGCAATCTATAAATCAGAAAAGAGCAAAACAATAATAAAAAAGAACGAACAAAAAACAACAAGCCAATTTAAAAAAAAAAATAGAGTTTCATACTAAGTAATAAAGGAACTTTAAAAAAAAAAAAAAAAAAATACCCATGACACATTTCAATTTTCATTCTAACTATTTAGAACTTATTTAACATCCGAGCTCAACATTTTAAGCATGGTGAACAATTATTTGGACAGCGTGAACAAGAGTGCGGTGAGCAAACGTAATAAAGGGCGCTAGTGTCTGTTACATGCTCAGGTGGTATATGGCAATAGTAAAAAAGCCACTAAGTTTAACTTTATCTTCTTCCTTTGTTTTTTTACAGAGATATGCAATTTTCATATCAAATTGGGTTTTTTTTTCTTCCTTCTGCTTTGCTTCATCTGTGCTCGTTCTCCAATCGAAGAGAGTTCTTACTCTATTTTTAGTCCTTATTTCATCTTTGATTTCGTTTTCCAAACAGGTGGTGAGCATAATTTAAAATAACATCAAAATTAACTTAGAAATCTTGAAAAAAACAAGGAAAATCTCGTTTTTGGCATTTCATCAAACATGTGGTGAGCGTAATTTAAAATCACTACTGTTCTAGCCACCACTTTCTCTTTTGCTTTCACCACTCCCGCAAATTCCACCATCCACCACCATATCATCATCATCATCATCATCCAATTAAATCCAAATAAATAATTAGTCATATATAAAAAAAAAAAAAAAAGGAGATTAAACATGTTTCTGGCCACCTTTTCTCTACATTTGCGATTTCTGACCATGTAATAAAGCAAATGCAAACTAACCTTAAGTGCAATTGGAAACACAGTGATATATTGCAGGAGAGCATTTCTAAGAATAGCATCTTTTGAACAATCAACAGTAGCAATAACCTGTCTAGCAAAGTCATTAATACCCGAAATAACCTTAGTCCAAGCTTTCGTACCCTCTTCGTATCTCGAATAAGAAGCTTCTGTCCTGAATACAAGCAACACGCCTATGCCGTAACTGTCAACTGATAAGGCAAAGAAGAAGGTTTGAAAACAGGGAATAACCCAAGCAAGAAATGCAACTCCACAGCAGAATTATAGCTATAGCTAATATGACTAAGACTAAACTAAGAACAAATATAGGAGGTATTAATGACAAAATGACACGCGACTGCAGACTTGAGAGTAAGTAGCGTATATGGCGAAGTGAATTTCTGTGCTCAACCCATTTATCGTGGGTGTACAAAATGCGTTACTACTGCATTCCTTGCTCTTTTACTTGGTCAGCCCAATCTGGGATTGCGTGGAGAAGGGAAATTAGGTCCAGGGCTGGGGGTTTTAGTGGCGTTTTTAGGGAGTGGGAGCAGTAGGTTTTGGAGAAAAGATTGGGTTTGGAGTGAAAGGTGGTTAGGTTAAGTTTGAGTGGAATTTGGGGGGTGAAGCTTGGAAAAGGTTGCCTGATTGGCGCGACAAGTTCTTGTTATACGAGGATTTGAAGAAGCTTGTTCGATTAATTTCATCTGCGCCAATGTTGTTGAGTGGATCAATAGAGTATGGAAAAGCAGAGGCAGGGTTAGTGTATTTGTTAAACAATGAGATCCACAGTTCAACATTTTTTTCATGGAACAAGAAGAGGATTTCATCATTAGAAACAAGGGATTGCAGCAAAGGATCCAGAGTGTGATTGATACCTGGGGACAAAATGGCACCCAACCTTCAGAAGCAAAATTTTTTGGGATCATCATCTTCTTCTTCCCTTTTCTGATTTGATCAACCATTAACGATCAATTGATCTTTTGTCTCTGGCTCACCGGTAAGGCTTTGGAATTTCTTGTGTCTGCATATGAATTTTGTATAAAGAAAAAATATAATGGGAATTTTTTAATGTTAGAAAGAAATGAGTTGGAATCCCAATCAACAACTTTCCATGTCACTTAAGCGTGTGAAACACACGCCAATTTTTGTCCACAATAAAACTTTAAATGTGCTATTGGTTACGGTAAAAGTTAAGATTTAGGTGTGAAATAGAGCATGAGGCAAAAAAAAAAGCTCAAATAAATCATTTGGCATCTACCTTTTCTTATGCTGCAAAAAAAAAAAAAAAAAAAAAAGGCAAATAAACCATAAAGCTCAAACCATAAGAAACAGATAGAGATGTTTACATAAATGTATTAAAAATTAAAAAAATTATTAATAGTAAAATTTTTTAAAAATAATTTTATAAATAAATGCTTTTCAAAAATAACTCAATCATAAAAACACGCTTTTTCTTTGTCTTGCTCTCTCTCTCTTTTTCTCTCTCAAGACTCTTTTGCTTCTTTCTTCTCTCTCTCTTACTTTTTCTCTCTCTGCCTAAATAGTTTTAGATTCCTGTAGTTTTACTTAAAAGCCAATGTTCCATAAGTTCAGCTCGAAAAATTGCAAAGCTAGCAGAAAGTTATCTATTAAAGAGCACAAGGAATCGACATAAGATGAGTCAAGTGGTAGAGTCTTTGAAGCAGATAATCCAGGATTCAGATGAAAGGTACGGCTCAAAGGAAAATCTTCAATCCTGTGAAACTGAATCAGTCGATTCTAGTAAAAATCCAAATCAACTGGAGGCAACTGAATCTTGGAAAAGAAGGATGGTCCAGGTTGCAAAACTCGATGAGCATGTGGAGGGTGCAGCAAGTAGAAGAAGATTTATGATAATGCAGAGAGCCAAAGTACCTTGAAAAATTTTCCACTTGTATACTGAAATGCAATCTGACGGTATGGTATAATGGATTAATGCTTTGCAATCGCACCTACTAAACTATGACCGCCAAATAGGGAAACTAATTCTTCTTGTTGAGGTCTCTCATGTGGCAAACTTATGTGACTACATTTAATTTTTGTTTTGTGTTTTTTTTATACATTTAAAACTTCTGATTACCACACAATAATTGAAGGTAGCCTTTTTATTATATATTGCAGTGCTTTGTTTGCAAATTTTGAGAGGATTCACTGATATTTTCTTTTCTGTAACCTTTTTTCTTGTTCAATTTGCCTTAGTACAAGTTTTATTTTTTTATTAAGATAGATTTGAAATTTTATCTATATGTAATATTGTGGTGTAATGTTGATTGTAATTGTTAATTGTTGTTTATTTTTGTTGATTGTTATTTATTTTTATTAATTGTCAATTGTTGATTATTGTTTATTTTTAAATTTTTTTTTCATTATTAATGAGAAAATTAAGATTATAAATAAAATTTTTATTTTTATTATTAATAATAAAATTAAGGTTGTAAATAAAATTTTTAACAACTTTTTAAAAAAATTATTTGATAATTATTGATCATTAATGTGTAACAAGTTTACAATTCTTATAATGTATTTATAACATTAACAAAAAAAACCAAAAAATAACAAAAATCAACAAACCGAACACAACTAAAAAAATTAAAAACAATAACTGAAATAATAAAATAATAAAAATCAACAAAATTCTATGTTATTGATTGTTGATGATTGATTATTGTTTATTTTTGTTTATTTATGTTGTTTTTTTTTTATTTTTTAAATTATTTTTTCATTATTAATGATAAAATTAAGTCTATTAATAAAATTTTTACTTTTATTATTAATAATAAAATTAAGGCCATAAATAAAATTTTTAATAACTTTTTTTTAAAATTATTTGATATTTATTGATCATCAATATGTAATAAATTTACTATTCTTATGATATATTTGTAACATCAATAAAAAAAAGGTTGAAAAATAAAAATATCAACAAAAATCAATAAATCGAAACCAAAAAAAATTAAAAACAACTAAAACAACAAAAATTAACAAAATTCTATATTGTTGATTGTTGTTGATTTTTTAAATTATTTTTCATTATTAATGATAAAATTAAGGCTATAAATAAAATTTTTACTTTTATTAGTATAATGATAAAAATAATATTTTTTTATATATCTCATAATTTTTATTATTTTTTTATTTTTAGCAAAAATCAATAAATATAGAATAACTCACAACCAAAATCAACAACTTACATACAATAACTCACACCAACATGTTATTTTTATTTTTTTGGTTGCAAAACGCAGCCAAAGGCTCAACTTACATAGGCAGAAGCCTAGAATAGCTCACACCTAACTGTTGGGGCGGTGATACAAGCTTGTGACATCCCAAATTAAATCCCATAGCATATTCAGCCATAAAATCTGCTGCAAAGTTTGCTTTTCTTACAATGTGTGACAATCTCAGCTCCCATTGCCTTTCCATGATATTTCTAATTGAATTGATAATATTGCTATTACCACTGATTCTGTTAGATTGGTTGGTTATCATCTAGTATGCAGTCATGCCTCAACAGCTCTGCTCAAAATGTCATTCTCCTTATTCCCCTTCGACGGTTCATTATTAAAGACGACTGTTAAATTTAGTATATGAGAACTTGCGACATCTTTGGCCAAATTTTTACAACAGTACCTAGATAAGTAATTCAAGTTTCATTACAAGTTAAAACCTCCTCTTCATAGAATTTTTTTTTGAGCTTGAAATCAATAGTACTCATAACCTTTACATTACCCATTATACCATAATTATGTTTCTAGTGATGCTTGCAACTCGAACGGCTTCCACCACAAGCATTTTCCAAGCAAAATACCCCATTGCATAAACCTTAGTCTTAATATCTACTTTGCCACTTCTAGCTAGCTCTGATGCAAGCAATGTAACCCAAGGTACCAAACGCCAACTACACGTGGAGAATCGTGTGCATGTCTGCTACATATAGCAAGTTCAAAGATGCAAAAATACCAACTAAATTGCGATTAGATCAACCAACTTTTACACAAAAATTCAAATAATCAAAATAAATTATTTATCTAGAAAAAAACAACAACAATAACAACAAATCTTGATCCTAATTTTAGGACCAGCAGCACTAGCTTTAGAGAGGAGCATTTGAGATGGAGGTAAAGCTTTTGATACTTCCAAAGCTGAAACAAGAACGTTAAAGAAACTCCATCAGTTCCCGGAGAGTTTTCGGTGGCCGGGAAAGGGCGAGATATGGCCGCCAGGGTTCAGATATGGCTGTCCATTTCGGATCTGAAAGAGGAGAAATAGAGTGTGCGGTGTGGTGTTGGGGTGTGAGCAAGTAGCAGTGGTGGTTTAGGGATATGAAATCAAAATTAAAAATCTTGCTTCAGGTTTCATTTTCTTTCAAAAGAAGAAGATGAAGACAAACAATACTGAATGAAATTACGTTAACAGACAAAAACTAAAAAGAAAAATAGAAAGACAACTAAAAATGAAAAGTAAAAAAATAAAATTGTAAAAAATTTATGTGCTGGGTCACTAATAAAATTAAAGTGGTTAAAGATTATATGGGATAAAATTTCTTCAACATACTTACTATCGGCCCATTTAAAATAATAATAATAAGTCGCCATTGCATCTGAATATGATGACAATTTCGTAAATAAAGCCGAAATCAAGGCCCTCAAATTGCTCTGTAGATGAAAAGTGCAATTTAAGTTTTAGCTAAAACGGTGCCGTTTTGGTGCAAAAGGCAAACAACTTCAAGTGGCAAGGAGGCAATTTTGCAAGTGGAAAAATTTTGGTGGCAAATAACGTAAATAAGAGTGAAATCAATGGCCACTTATTGGAATTCAGCCCGCACTCGGAAAAGGACAGGGAATTGAATGGAGATCTTGGGCCGAGAGATCTACGAATTAGGCACACAAGCCTTTGGAAATCTTGATAGGCCATATGATGAATGTCAGAAATTTGTGACATAAACAAATACAAAGATAATTCAATATATCCAAGGAAGATTCTTAGTTGTAATCGGTGTGCATGCCACCATAAATGAATTTATGATACATAGTTTATATTACAATTCAACCATAAATCAGAAGTAAATAAAATTTTCTTTTGTTAAATATTTATTTCTTTTATTTTTTTTAAATTACAGAAGATAAACGATAAGAATTCAATTTTTTTTAACAGTACATGTCTTGAAAGATATTTATTGGTAAGCTACTCAATTTTGGACAATTTTTTAAGATTTTATTGTATTAATTAATTAGATGGTAATGTCATGGATGATCTGCAGATATTGTTGACTGCATCTTAAGAACTCGACATTTGTTAACGTGACAATGGTGTCGTATGCCATTTGAAAAAGCTGAAAGCGTCAATACTGACTGCAGCTATCAATAAAACTTGTTTGAAGAAAACTCCTTTCCTGCAATGATAATATACATGACAAGGTCAACATTGAAAATTCAGTGTCGTCAATTAAAACTCTCTATATATATATATGTATATAACTCCAATACAAATTAAGTTGTATGTAAAAGAAAATGAAGGTTTTCGCAGCGTCAGTGTTCTCTTTATCACAGATGAAGCTGATTTCCTGTCTTTGTTATGTTCTTCTACTAGCGTCCTTAGGCACCGCTCAGCCTCCAGATTTCATCTTGCGTTCATGTGACAATACCAGAGGAAACTACACGGCTAACACCCCCTACAAAACAAACCTCGACAACCTCTTGTCATCTCTAGCTTCCAACACCGAAATTGATTATGGATTTTACAATGTTTCAGTTGGCGAATCGCCTGACCAAGTTAATGCTATTGCACTTTGTAGAGGAGATGTAGAGCTAGATGATTGCCGAAGCTGTGTTGCTAACTCTACTCGTAAGATCACAGAGGTCTGTCCCAACCAAGTGAATGCTTTTGGAGTATACGATGACTGTACATTGCGATACTCTAATAGATCGATATTTGGTGTAGTAGAATTATCGCCCACTCTCCCGATCCTTGTGAATAGTCGTAATGCCTCGGATGTAAACGAGTACATTCAAGCACTGCACACCTTGTTGAATAGACTTCGGCTTGAGACTACATCAGGAGACTCAAAACGGAAGTTTGCGACAGGAGATCAAAGCGCAGGAATTGAAAGGATTTATGCACTTATGCAATGCACTCCTGACTTAGATAGCCGCGAGTGCGATAGTTGCCTGGCTAATGCTGTTTCGGAGATTGGAACATGCTGTGAAGGGAGGATAGGAGCTCAAGTGTTTAAACCTAGCTGCGATATTAGGTTTGACAATCACCTTTTTTATCGAACTTCACCTGAGCCAACTCCTCCTGCTGCACCTACAGAAGGTAGGCTTCAACTGTGATGAACGAAGATCGATAATTTCTTGTTTATTGTCTGTTTAAACAGATTAAAATTCAGTACTCAAGATCTTTAATTTAATTCATTTCCACAGGGGATAGCAACAAGGCGAGGACGATCATTTCCGTCGTAGTTCCAACTGTTTGTGTTCTCATATTTATCATCTGCTTGTGCATTTTCTTGAAGAAGCGGAAGCCAAAGCTAAGGGAAAAAAATGAAAGTAAGTAATAAGTGGTCCTTTATTGTTATATATATTAATTACATTCAAGTACAATGTGTGCTAACTCATAATAATTCCTTCTTTTGTTAAGACATAGATGAAATAGAAACTCCAGAATCTTTACAGTTGGATTTCGAAATCATTAAAGTTGCAACAAATAACTTCTCTGATGACAATAAACTTGGACAAGGTGGATTTGGTGCTGTTTATAAGGTAATAAAATAAATGTTATATACAAATTGTATACCATTTCTGTATTGTTAGAAAGCCAAAGATCTGAATATGTTAATTATAGGGTACACTGAACAATGGACAAGAAATAGCGGTCAAAAGGCTTTCAAAAGATTCAGGACAAGGAGATTTAGAGTTTAAAAACGAAGTGCTACTGGTGGCCAAGCTTCAGCACAGGAATTTAGTTAGGCTTCTTGGTTTCTGCCTGGAAGGAAATGAAAGGCTTCTCGTCTATGAGTTCCTGCCTAACACCAGTCTTGATCATATATTATTTGGTAAGCCTCCAGAGTTTTACTTGATTAATTGTCGCAGGCCGATCATCAACATAAAGTCTTTTATGCAATTCTTTGAAGTCTTATTTTATCCATGAATATGATTAATTTCATGAACACACAGATCCAAGAAAACGTGAAATTTTAGATTGGGAAAAACGTTACAAGATTATTTGTGGCATAGCTCGAGGGCTTCTTTATCTTCATGAGGATTCTCGTTTTCGAATCATTCATCGTGACCTTAAGGCCAGCAATATTTTGTTAGATGAAGATATGAATCCTAAAATAGCAGATTTTGGCATGGCAAGATTGTTTTTAATCGATCAAACTCAAGATAATACGAATAGAATTGTGGGCACCTTGTGAGTATTAACCAAATTTATTACCATATATATATATATATATATATATATATTTCTTTTTGTGATTCTTTTATATATTATATCATTCTAATAAAATTAAATGTTGGTATGTACGTATATATATAGTGGCTATATGCCTCCAGAGTATGCACTGCACGGACAATATTCAGTTAAATCAGATGTGTTTAGTTTTGGTGTGCTAATTCTGGAGATTTTAAGTGGTAAAAAAAATACCTCTTTCAGCAACGGAGAGAGCATAGAGAATCTATTGAGCTATGTAAGTAAAGAACAAAATTTTTGTTCCTTCAACTGATAATATTTTTGGAAGGATGTTTCTTTGATGCAGTTATGGAAAAAATTTTGCAGGCATGGAGAAATTGCAGAGAAGGGACACCAATGAATGTTATAGACTCCAGCTTGAAGTCCGGATCAAGTAATGAAATGATGAGATGCATCCATATTGCATTACTATGTGTTCAAGAAAACGTAGCTGACAGGCCTACCATGGCTACCGTTGTGCTCATGTTAAATAGTTACTCTCTTACGCTAGCGGTGCCCTCATGGCCAGCATATTTTATGCACAACGACATTGAATCAGATATGTCATCTTCCTGGGCATATGATTCAAGGGTGACCAAGTCCTCAAAATCTCAGGATGAATCACTTCCGTTGTCAAAAAGTGAGGCTTCAATTGACCATCAATCAAAGATTTAAGATTAATTATTACATGTTTTGTTGTCAATCGCCCATTTATGACTGACTTTTCACCAAGTTTTGTACGATTTCTTTCACCTTTTTTTTTTGTATAATACATTGAAAATAGTTAATTTTTTGTTTAATTAAAGTTTTAAACGTTGAAAAAGTGATAATTATGAGAAGGAAAAAGAAAGGAGAAAGGAGAAAGGAAAAGGAGAAAGATGAAAAGTACTAATTTTATCTTTAAATTATCAGTATTTAAATTCTATTAAATTTTAAATAATTCAGGTTGATTTAAAAGAATTATAAAGATGAAAGAGATCTCAACTTTAATATAAGAGGTTAATTAATTAAATAAAAATAACTTTTATCAATTGATCCAATGATTGGTAATATTAATTTTTTAAAATCTTAAATACTAATAAACCTATATTTATTTTCTACTAATTTAATAAAATCTAAATTAACTAGTACAATTCAAACAAAAACTGTAAAATTGAAAGATTGAATAAATAAATTTGAAAAATGTACCACATAAAGTATTTCAACATTTTTCATTACTTTAATTCGATTCCTAACATCAATTATATATATATATATATATACACGCGAAGACTCAAGAAAATTAAACAGATACCTGAACTAGTTTCAAAAGTATTAGTTAGGTCAAATTAACTTACAAAATGTTAAGAGCTAAACCGATTATTGAAGCATAGTTCAAGGCTAAAAATTAAACTTTATCCCTGAGAATGAGTAAATAAAGAGAATTTCTGCCTGGTAGCCTAAAGTGAGTCTCCCTTGACCACTTCCGTGCCATTTTATGACCCCAAAAAAATTACCAACTCATGGTAATATTAAAAAAATTTAAATTTGTGGTAAAAAAATTGAAAAATATTAAAAATGAATTATGCCAATTTACCAGAGGACAAAAGTCCTCTCATGTATTCCGCCACAGGCAAATAGACAGAATGACATTGGAGGAAATAGTTACAACAGGATGAATCCTCTTTGATTTGCTTAGGCTTATGCCTCTCTCTTGTAACCAAAAAAAAAAAAATTAACATGACCATTCCGCCACTTTATCCTTGATGTCTGAACGCAATTATGGACACGCATGGAGAAATTGAAAAAAGAAACACCAAAGACCCTGTTCGACCTGTGGTTCAAGTAGTGAAATGATGCGATGCATCCAGATCGGACTACTATGTAATGTGTTCAAGAAAATGTGGCTGATAGACCTACCCTGGCTACTGCTGTATTCATGCTAAATAGTCACTCTATTAATCTGTTGTTCCCCTCACGACTAGCATTTTTTATGACATCTTCGTTGGGATATAATTCAAGAAAGTCTTTGTCATGATCTAAAACAGGAGCTATAACTGGCGTTAGGAAATGAAAATTCTTTTGAATTTAAAAACCATATTAAGCCTTAAAAATAAAATAAAAGCATGCAATAATAATAATAAAATAAATAAAATATCTTGCAGCGAAAATTAAAATCTCATAAATAATAATGCAACTCATCAGTTGATTTAATAATACAAACTCATCTCATATATATATATAATCTTTTAATACAAATTCTTGTTTCAAATCTTTAAAATATAAATCTCATACATATATAATACATACATCTCACAACTTAAATACTGCAGTATCTAGATTACAAATTAAAATCAAGTAAGCAGTTTACATAATAAAGTCAGGGCAAACGAAATTCGGCGTAAAGGTCTGCTACTGAGGTCTGAGGACGAAGACTCTCCTGAAAAATAATCAACGGAGGGAAGTCAGACCTCACTGAGTGAATTGTTATAGTATATATACATGCATAGCTAAATGACAAATGCACACATTCAATAATATATATAATAAATATATATACAAGTAAATACACACGAATGCAGCAAAAAAATCATTTTATATAATAACGAAAATAATAATTGTTTATGAAGGATCAAATAGAACCCTAGATGATCGCAACCTCAAATAGTGTTAGACAACGCTCTAGCTATACAAGTTCACTTATTCCAAATAAATTCACTTGTTCCATTTGGACAGTAGACTGGCCCTGAAACACTAAGTCAACCGAGCTCCAGTAGTCTGACTGTCAGTGTGATTGGCCCCGAGACACTTGGTCAACCGAGCTCCAGCAATCACACTCTCAAATCACATCACACATCAAATAAATTAATTCAATCAATATCCACAAATAGGTTAGTAATATAACCTAATTCTATCGTCGTACCGGTACGTACTCGGTCCTAGTGCTGCCCACTAGGTAGCACGTTCTATTGATATCCTTCATTTAAAAATAAATTCATATATTCATAAAATAAATGATGTATGACATTAAAATATCAATATAAACCATATATATACTAGAAAGATACCAAAGATAAACTAAGTATATTTCGAGTATATATATTTCGAATAGATTCAATTTAAATATAAAATAAACTATAAATATACTTAAAAACATTTTAAGAATAATTCATTTATAAAACATGCATATAATTTAAAATATACCAAAAATATACCAAAAAATAAACCTAAGCAATTATTAAACTAAATATGCATATTTTATACAAATAAAACATACATTTCTAAAAACATGCATCCTAGAATACGTATATATAAGATAACAACTCATTGTTATTGCGCTCCTCGAGACAGGTCTAACGGGCCTGGTCCACTAGGCCTTGGTCTCGGCGCAACTAAACAAACAAACGATAATACAAAATTAGAATAAATCTATCGAAATTCTAGAGACTCGATCTAGAAATACAGAACATAGAATAAGAATAGGAATTCGACCGGATATTACGTTTTATGAGAATTCTACCAAAAATTCAGCAGAACCTCCCCTATAAAACGGACATGTCTCTACTCAGAATGTAGAGTCGGTCCTGCAAGAAAACACACTTCGAGAATATACAATCACACAACCCCTCGATCTGACTCCCGAACTATAATTCCACCAACTGAGGTTCACAATTCACGAGATAAACACAGAACACATTTAAATTTCAAAAATACCAAAAATACCCTTTAATACTCAAAATATAGCAATTTAGATATTTAAACGCTAAAAATAATTATTTTACCGATAAATACATAAAAATCCTAATTTTGATAAAATATTATTAAAAATCCATAATTCTCGATAAATTCATAAATATTGACCAAAATACATTTTATAATTCCAAATTACATAATTAACCCTAAAACATATTAAAAATCGATAAAAACTCATTTATTTACAAAAATAGTATATTATATATAATTTGAAAATAATTTACGAAAAATAGTTTTAATTAGTTAAAAATACTAAATAATTTGTAGAAATCATTTTTATACCTCAAATAACTATTAAAACCAATTTAATTATATTTTTAGCCAATTTAGTGCCAAATTATCAAAATACCCCTAGTTATATAAATTCACCATAATTATACAAAAATTCACCAAAAATAATATAATTATTCAAAAATTAATTTATCAACATATAATTCAATAAAATCCATAATTATACTCAATTAACCAATTAATTTCAACAAAATACATAATTAACCTAATTTTCTAAAAATCACATAAACTAATTAAATTCACAATAATTATATAAAGATCATAAAAATTACAAATAAATTTATAAAATGAATTTTAACACCTAAAAACACCATAAATTACAATTTCATAATTTAATTAATTAATTTACAAAAATTAGAAAATATTAATAAAATAATTAAAAATTCACAAAAATCAAAATAATTCACAAAAATTCTAAAAAAATTATAGCATGTATATTGAGATAAGAGGATCAATCTTTGTGAAGGAATTTTTCTTGAATCATTGAAATTGAAGCTCAAAAAATTCAAGAACACAAGTTGGCCGAAATTGAAAATTGAAAACCTAGGGAAATCTAGACCAAATCAAGTGAAACCAAGCTTAGAAATGCATTTACCGGAGCTCAAGGAAGAGATAGAGACTGGTGGCACTTCAAACGATGGCCGAAAACATGCTGATCGAAGTTAGGATCGATTTTCGGTTTCTTTGAAGAAAACTGGCCAAACAACACAGGAAAAGGGAGCTAAGGGCTGCGGGATGGGCTAGAGATGGAGGAGGATGGCTGAGAGGCACACCGATAGTAAGAAATGAAGGTCACAGTTACCGAAAATGGAAGGGGATCGTCGGGCATGGAGAGGAAGGAGTCAATGTAATATCCCGAGTTTTTAAATATTTTTATACTGCATCGGGATATGCAGTGTTAATAATTTTTTTGTATATATTTATGATATTTCATGAGTTTTTATTTAATTAAAATTGATTTTAATTATTTTATGTTATTTTAAGTATTTTATGTAAAATTTTTCCGGGACTTGCATTTCCGGAGAAATTGACAGGTAAATTATTTATTATTATTTATTTTAAACAATTTTACAGACTTGCATGAACTCATATATATTTTTAAAAGTACTAAATAACGTATATATGTGTATTTATTTATTTAATTAGGGTTTAATTAATTACCTTAATATTTTATTATTTATTAATTAGTTTTATTGTTATTTAATTATTTTTATTTAGTATATAAATTATTAAAAATATTAAATTATATGTGTGTGGTGTATAATTAATGTGTGTGAGTTTATATTATTTTAATGTATAGTGTAAAGTATATATATATATATATACATATACATATACATTTAATATTTAAACAAAAAATAAAGTTTGATTTAATTACGAAATTGCCATCCATCCTCCTCCCTCACTCCCGATCGCTTCCATCACCGTTCTGCCGCCTGCCATCCCGTTTTATCACTTTCGGTGTGCCTCCCGGCATGCCACCTCCTTCCTCCAGCCGTTCCACCACCTGCAGAGCCCCTTTCCGGCATCGAAGGAGCTTGATATCGCCAGAGAAGCCGAATTCATTCTCACCGTCGTTCACGGCATTTTCGGCCACCATTTTCGACACCGCCAATTTCTTTCTTCTCCTTGAGATCTGGTGAGTGTGATTCCAATCTTTGTTGCACTTAAAATGGTTTAGATTTGCTTAGGTTTCGATTTTGGTAATTCGGCCATTTTAGGGTTCTTGATTTTTTTGAACTTCAATTTGATTGATTCATAAAAAATTCCCTCACAAATGTTTTTCCCCTTAGCTTAATCTACATTTTTGAATTTTTTTGGAATTTTTGGGAATTATTTTGATTTTTGGGTATTTTTGAATATTTTATTATTATTTTCTAATTTTCGAAAATTAATTAATTAAATTATGAAATTGTGTTTTATGATAAATATAGGTGTTAAAAAGAATTATAGAAATTTATTTGGAATTTTTATGAATTTCTATGTATTTATTTTGAATTTATTTAGGTTTATGTAATTTTTGAAAATTAGGTTAATTGTGTTTTTAATTCAAATTAATTAGTTAATTGAGTTTAATTATTGATATTATTGATAAATATGTGGAGAAAATTAATTTTGGATAATTATACTATTTTTAGTGAATTTTGGAGTAATTTTAGAATATTTATATATATAAGGGCATTTTGGTAATTTTACACTAAGTTAGCTAAAAATGTAATTAAATTGGTTTTAATAGTTATTTAAGGTATAAAAATGATTTCTACAAATTATTTAGTATTTTTAATTAATTAAAACTAATTTTCGTGAATTATTTTCAATTATATATATAATATACGATTTTTCTAATAAAATGAGTTTTTATCGGTTTTTACTGTGTTTTAAGGTTAATTATGTAATTTCTACTTATAAAATGTATTTCTATGATATAAGGGTATTTTTGATATTTTTATAATTGTTCTGTGAATTATGAACCCCGATCGGTAGACTGTAGTTTGGAGTCCGACCGAGGGGTTATGGATGTGTTTCTGTGTTTGTTTTTCAAAGTGTGTTTCTTTGCAGGGCCGGCTCTACTCTTTGAGTAGAGAGATGTCCGTTTTACTGGGGAGGTTCTGTCGAATTTTCGATAGAATTCTCGTAAAACGTGATGTCCGGTCAAACCCTAATTCTGATTCTGTGTATAATATTCTAGATCAAGTTTTTAGGATTTTCTGTTAGATTTATTCTGATGTCTGTTATTATTGTTTGTTTAGTTGTGCTGAGACCGAGGCCTAGCGGACCAGGCCCGTCGGACCCATCTCGAGGAGCGCACTAAGTGTGAATTACTATTTTATATATATATGCTTTAGGGTGCATGATTTAGAAATGTATGTTTTATTTTGATTAAATATGCATAAATAATTTAATCAGTACTTAAGTTTATTTTTAGTTTATTTTTGGTTTATCTTTGGTTTAGTTTTGGTATATTTTAAATTATATGCATGCTTTATTAAACATTTATATTTAAAATGTTTTTAAATATATATTTAATTTATTTTAAAATTATATTGGATTTATTTGACATATATATACTCGAAATATACCTGGTTTACTTTTGGTATATTTCTAGTATATATATATATATATATATATATATATATATATATATATATATATATATATATATATATATATATATATATATATATATAGTTTATGTTGTTATTTTATTCAATTCATGCATCATTTATTTTTATGAATATATGCTTTATATTTTAATGAAGGATATCAATAGAACATGCTACCTAGTGGGCAGCACTATGATCGAGTACGTACCGGTATGCTTATAGCATTTAGGCTATATTACTAACCTGTTTGAGGATATTGATTGGATTTGATTATCTGATGTGTGATGTGATTTGGGAGTGTGATTGTTGGAGCTCGGTTGACCTAGTGTCTCGAGGCCAATCATACTGAGAGTCAGACTGCTGGAGCTCGATTGACTTAGTGTCTCAGGGCCAATCTACTGTCCAAATGGATTGAGTGAACATATTTGGATATAAGTGAGCATGTATGGCTAGAGTGTTGTCTAACACTGTTTTGAGGTTACGATTTTCTAGGGTTCTATTTGATCCTTCATAAACGATGATTTTCAATGAAATATATAAAATGATTTTCCAGCATCTGTGTGTATTTGCCTGTATATATACATATTAGATATATACTGTTGATTGTATGCATTGTCATTTAGTATGCATGTATATATATTATAGTAATTCACTCAGTGAGGTATGACTCCCCTCCGTTGACTATTTTTTAGGAGAGTCATCGTCTTCAGACCTCAGTAGCAGGCCTATACGTCGGATTTCTTCCGCCCCGGCTTCTTTATGTAAACTGTTCACTTGAGTTTTATTTTTATAATCTAGACATTGCAGTAGTTGTAAATAAATTGTGGGTTTTATGTATTATATTTGTGTGAGTTATGTATTTTAAGAATTTGAACTGAAACTTGTATTAAAGGATTTATTTATATATGAGATATAGATTTGATTTAAATCCCATGGTGGATTATTATCTTGATATTTATGATTTTATTTCTGTTGCATTAAATACTGTTATTATTACTATTGCATGATTTATTTTATTTTTAGGCTTGCTATAGGTTTCGGATTCGAAAAAAATTCTCGTTTCCTAGCGTCGGTCATGACTCCTGTTTTGGGTCGTGACAGTCAATGACATTTTCGTAAATATTGTGAACTTTTTGTTTTGTAAAGTATATATGTATATATTTGTATATATATAACTATAGTTTATATTATTATAATATATAAATATTATATTGAAATTAATATACACCGCACACCCAAATAATAATATATATATACATATACATATATAATACACATATTAATTATTAAAATTATATAATATAAATTTAATTAAAATAAACCCTATTTTATTTAAATGTGCATATATGCATGTATATGTATATATTTTAATACGACACTTAAAAATTGTGTATAGACTCATGTAAATTCACAAAACCGTCCGAAATAATTAATATTTATTTAAGTTTTAAATTTTCCAAAAATAAGACTCTCGGAAAAATTTTACGTAAAAGACTTAAAATAATTTAAAATGACTTTAATAACTAATAAACTAATTAAATAATTAAAAACATATATGAAAATTATTAGATATTACAGTTTTCAACATCTCAACTTGAAAATCTTTAGTTGTCAACAAAGGAAGCTTCAATTACGAAATTGTATCCTCGGTAAACATTAATTAATTAAGGTTGTATTATTAATTATTGTTTTTACATTTTCTTATGTGTTTATTTTTTCCAATCAATTTTCTTTTTATAGTCCCATTGATACTTCCTTATCTATACTTAGCATATTATAATCTACGATTTCATTTATGACACATTATTCTAGTATTCTACACTTAACCACTAAAAAATGAAATATGGATATTTAAATTATAAATTCAATTATTAATTGAAGGCCAATTGGTAAAAAAAAAAAAAAAAAGTCAAACCTTTACAGAAATGTCCCAATTTTATATTTTTCTTTGCAATTTTAACATAATTTGCAATTGGGTCAAAATTGCACCTAAACATGCTGATGTGGACTGCCTCATGTCAGTATACTTACTAAAATTGTGGCCCCATCGACATTTCAGCTAACCATGGTTTGGTGAGGCGAAAAAAAACGTTGTCGTTTTAATGTCACACAAAATTGAAAACAAATTAACCCACATTCTTCTACCCTATATTTAGACCACCATCGAAGAATGCACCACCTCCATCGCCTCCAAGACTATCGATCATTTCCAGCAAGTATGATAAAATAAAAGGTAAAGATTTGCTAACTTTGCTAAGAAGAAAGAAGAAGAGGCAGAGAATCAAGAAAGATCATTCTATAGATCCACCATCCCCGTCGCCACCTCCACCATCTTCTCGCACGCATGCATTGAGGATCAATGCTCAATAAGCTATGATCACATCCTACAAACCACCAAAGGCAATAAAGATAGGTCATTTTAGTAATGTATAAGAGAATGTAGAAAGTGGCAGTGTATCATCATTGATTCCTTTACCACCTCCACTTTTCAAAATGCAATCATGGAAGTTTATTTGGGATGGTGACTACGTTAAAGTTACAAGTTTTAATAGTTCAAGAAGTGGGTCGATACCTTGAATTATCTTTCATACTGGTCGAATTTCTGGTGGCAACCATAAGTAGTGCAATTTAAAGAAGTTAGGTCAATATGAGTTACTAAAGGAGAAGGCATGAATTATTTACAACCATCTAGAGCATGACCACCTAAGGTAGTTGTGTGGTCCTTAAGGCATTCTTTGTAGGTTATGGTGATGATGGTGACCATTTACAGGATTATGTCACTTAAGGATATTGTTTGTGAAAGATAGAAGCTTCGATGGTTGAATCCGAGTACGAGTTTCAATTTCTTAGTAAGGTGATTTTGTAATTGGAGTATTTGTGTTGTTGTTGCTGTTGTTGGTGGTGGTGGAAGTTGTTGTTAGGGGTATGTCCATGGCTGAAACATTTAATTTTTAAGGTTTTTGTTAATAAGGAAGAACCGATCTAAGTAAAGTTTTTATCACCATGGTTTGATGATTTGGTTGTAAGGCCATAAGTAGAGTGAGTGTACTGACTTACTTTTGTCCACGTCAGCTATCAGGCTTCAATTTTGATCAAAAAGTAAATTGTGCTAAAATTGCAAAAAAAAAAAAAAAAAAAAAAAAAAAAAAAAAAAAATTAAATTGAGACATTTTTACAAAAGTTTATATGTTTGGATTAGATTGCATTAAGTCGAAAAGGTTTAGCTTTTTTTCATCAATTGGCCTTAAATGAAATACAACAAATGTAGTCTTTAGGTAGGAATTTCACTCAAAATTTATGGACAAATGTTGGAAAAATAAGAATAGAAACAATCCCACATTGAAAAATAATAAGAAAATAAATATGCTTATAATTGAGGAACCATAGAGTTCAAAGAGGGAGTGGCCAAAGGTTTAGGATTGGTTCATGTTGGTGAGACTAAAGTAAATCACAGAGCTCAAATATTCATGGTTGAAATATTTTTATTCAATAATCACTTATTTTTTTTTATCAAATTTTATTTTTATTAAATTTTAATTAATTATTTAAAATTTAATGACAAATATCATATTCACTTACCCATGAGAGAATGTAGATCCATTGAGCTTCATTGAATGATAATTTAAGTATATTCTTACATAGGCTGAGCGTATTAGATTTGAATAATAATTTAAATATTTTATTTTTATTAGATAACTATTTACATTTAATTATACGATATAAAATACCAAATTTAGGGAAGAATCTCCCTTATCAATAAGAGTAAATTAATAAGATTTCCACGTTTGGTGCACTTGTTCTTGACCAGTAACCACTTCCGTCCCAATCGATTGATTTTGCTTTTATGTTTGAAAGAATATAAATTATTGATATTGCCAAGAAAAACACACATATCCACAGTTAGAATATTGTTGTATATTATTCCATCCAGTTGTTTTTAATTGTCATTTAAAATTATACATGTATATTAAAAAATATAATTAATATATGAGATAATTATTGTGTGTTCAATATATTTTAATCTATTATATTATTTTATTCATAATATTTTAAAAAATGCTTACTTATTCTCAATATTTGTAAAATTATGTACTATTTTATCCCTAAAAAAGGACCATTACAATTATTAAGGATAAATAAATATTTTTTCAAATGTTAGAAATGAAATAATATAATAGGCTAAAATACAGAGAATATACAATAATTATCCCTTAATATAAATATAAAATACTATACTATTCTTATAATAATTCTCTCATTTAATTATTAATGTTATATATTTTCAGAAATAGTATATATATAAATAAAGATATGATAGAAAAAAAGTAATTAAAATACTTTAATAATTAAAAATATCAAATAAATTAGAATAAAAAAATTTAATTTAAAATGACAGTTAAAAAGGAAATGAAGGAGTATAAGATATATGATAAAATAATGACTATGTTCTTTGTCGCAAGGAATAAAGATAATTTACATAACTACACAATGTTGACTAATTTTGTTTTATTTTGTGTTTTTTTTTTAAAAATTAAAAGGTGTTTGATTTATCAACTTATTATTTTGATAATTTGGTAATTCAATATCCATTCACCTTAAATTTTCTAATTAAATAAAAAAACTACTTAAAATAATTAAGTAATTTTTTTTAATGTAAAACTTTTTTATTTAATGTATTTAGCTATTAAATTTTTATTTGAAATAGTAAGCTACTATGCGTTAACTAGTAATAATAGTTTAGTAATTATAATTATCAAATAATTTGTATTCAATAATTTTTATATCTTACGTTTAAAAGTTAGCCTTCAATTTCTTAACACTTGATCTTTAATTCTGCCAAAATTGTTGTCAAAATGTTGTGGAGTTGAAGTGTATGAAATCAATAATAAATTATTGTTGCCACATGAAAATAAGATAATAAAATAAAGAACAAAAAAATTTTCAATAATATAAATAAAGTCACTATTACAATATAAAAATTATTTTTAACTACTAATAAAACCACCCAAAACTCACCAAACATTTTCACTGACACATATATTTTAATTACTCTTACATGCGCCACACACCTTACTTACGAAGTCGAGAAGCATTGTAGCAAAGTTGGCCACTTGCTTCTGACATTTGCAGAGCCAATTTTCTTGCTTTCAAGTGCAATATCTTCTCAAGATTTAATAAAAAAGGGTAGCAGCCTTAGCTATCATTTAACAATTGTTTAAAGTACAAAATATTAAGGCTTAGTAATGAGTTTTATTAGTAATGACTTTAACAAATGTAAATAAAATTTGGAAGTAAAATTGTTGACATCCAGTTATTATTGATATATTTCAATTTATATATATAAGTCAAGTTTTGAAGCAAATAAAAGTCAAGTTCTGAAAAAAAATTAATTATAATAAAGTGAAGGAGGTGTCAGCATGAGATTCTCGTTGCATGGTAATTTTTGAAGTAAATAAAAGTCGGATTGTACATGTCCCCGTCCACTCTGTATATGACATTTTTCAAAGACAAAATTATTAGGAAAGCCAAGGGTCGACGTCGAAAATTTATTTTTTAGGTATGTACTATATCCACGCAACTTTTTTTTTTTTTTTTTTTTCCATTTGATACTTTCCCAATAAAAAAGAATCAATTCCCGTAGAAATCTGATTTCACAGCCTTAATGGGTTCTTTAACACTGCTGATTTTCTGTTCTCATGTTCTTCTACAATTATCTTCTTTAAACACTGCTCAGCCAGAGTTCATGCATCAGACCTGTTACTATGAAAGAGGAAACTATACCCTGAACTCCCCTTACCAAAGAAACCTCGGTAGCCTCCTCTCGTTCTTAGAATCCAACAATGAAACTGACTATGGCTTTTACAATCTGTCCGTTGGCCAACCCCCTAATCAGGTAAATTCTATTGCATTTTGTAGGGGAGATGTTGGGCGAGATGACTGCAAAAGTTGTATCCGTGACGCTAGTCGTAAAATCTTACAGATCTGTCCTAACCAGACAGATGCGATCGGAGTTTATGATTTCTGCCGGCTGCGATACTCCAACAGTACCATATATGGTGTAATTGACGTATCCCGCACTTTCTTTATATGGAATAAGAACAACGCCTCAAACGTCAATCAGTATATTCAGGCACAACAGACTTTGTTTGATAGGCTCCGAACCACGACTGCATCAGGGGACTCGATACGCAAGTTTGCTACAGGAAATGAAAGTGCTGGATTTGAAAGACTGTTTGCGCTTATGCAATGCAGTCCTGACTTATCCAACCAGAGGTGTGATGAGTGTCTTGGTCAGGCTATTTTGGATATTGTGAACTGTTGTGCTGGGAAGATTGCAGCCAGCGTAATAAAACCCAGCTGTGATGTCAGGTATGATAACATGCTTTTTTATGTCCCAACTGCACCTGTCGCACCACCACCGCCCCTGGGACCGCAGGCTCCTGAATCTTCTTCTCCTCCTCCTCCTGCTGCACCAACTGAAGGTAGGCACAGAATAGTCAAACTTAATCACAATTTAGCATATGACCTGAAGTCTCTAACTAAACAGGATGTGACTTAGCTACTTTCTGCAGGACAGAAGAGTAACACAGGAAGGACTATCATTAGACTCCTAGTTCCAACTGTTAGTGCTGTGATAATATTTATCATCTGCTTTTGCGTATTCTTGAGGAGGAAGAAGCCAAGTGAAAAAGCTCAAAGTAAGTAACATTTTATCTGTTTTTTAGTTTACAATTTTGTTTCATTAGCTTGCCCGTGTGCTGACTTTCTCCTCCCTTTATGAAGCCACAGATGATAAAGAAAGTCCAGAATCTTTGCAGATGGAGTTTGCTACTGTTCAAATAGCAACGAATAACTTCTCTCCGGAGAATAAACTAGGACAAGGTGGATTTGGTGCTGTTTTCAAGGTGTTAATTAATAATTGCTATCTTTGTTGAATTGTACTATTAGAATCCAAAATTTTGAATCTGTTTGAGAAGCGCTATTACAGGGTACGCTGCCTAGTGGACAAGAAATAGCGGTCAAAAGGCTTTCTAAGAATTCAGGACAAGGAGATTTGGAATTCAAAAATGAAGTCCTACTGGTGGCCAAGCTTCAGCACAGGAATTTGGTTCGGCTTCTCGGTTTCTGCTTGGAAAGAAATGAAAGACTTCTCATCTACGAGTTCCTCATCAACACCAGCCTCGATAAATTCTTATTTGGTAAATCTATTTACATCATGTTTATTTCGATTAGTGATTGACAAAGCAACACAAGTCACATATATATATTTATGGAATTTTGAATAAGTAGATCCAATCAAGCGTGAAATCTTGAACTGGGAAAGGCGTTGCAATATTATCTATGGAATAGCTCGATGACTTCTTTATCTTCATGAGGACTCTCGGTTTCGGATCATTCACCGTGACCTCAAAGCTAGCAATATCTTATTAGATGGAGATTTGAATCCAAAAATTATAGATTTTGGCACGGCTAGATTGATCATGATGGATCAAAGTCAAGGCAATACTAGTAAAATTGCAGGGACGTAGTAAGTATTGAACAAGAAATATAGGTCGATATTGTTATTAAATATTTTTTAATACGTACCATCCTACTGAAATTAAATGTTGTTATTATACATGTATAGTGGCTATATGGCTCCAGAGTATGCAATTAACGGACAATTTTCAGTTAAATCGGACGTTTTTAGTTTTGGTGTGCTACTCCTTGAGATTTTAAGTGGTAAAAAGAATACCTCTTATTGCACTGAAGAGAATGTAGAGAGTTTATTGAGCTATGTAAGTAAGAGTAAAAATTTGTTCTTTCAATAAAATTAATCAACTTTTTTCCTTTTTTGAAAGGATGTTTCTTTTGATCCACCTATGGAACAATGTTGCAGGCATGGAGGAGTTGGAGAGAAGGGACACCAATGAATGTTAAAGACTCCAGCTTGAAGTCCGGATCAAGTAGTGAAATGATAAGATGCATCCATATTGCATTACTGTGTGTTCAAGAAAATGTGGCCGACAGGCCAACTATGGCTACTGTTGTGCTCATGCTAAATAGTCACTCTTTTACTTTATCCGTGCCCTCACGACCAGCATTTTTTATGGGCACCAGCAGCAATGAATCAGATATATCTTCATTTGAATATAATTCGAGGGTGACTGAGTGCTCAAGAGCTCAAGCTGAAAATCATCTGCTATCTAGAAATGGGGCTTCAATTACTGAATTATATCCTCGATAAAGATTAAGGATGCATGATTAGCAATTATTGTTTTCACATTTTAACCTTGTACAATTTTTTTTTTCACTTGTTTGTTTGCAAAATTTTTTGGTAAATTAATTGGCTTTATATTATTATTATTATTATTATTATATATTTAATAACTGAAAAGTTAAGAGATGGAGAAAAAATCAAATCCACAAACTCAATCTTATAATGTACATTATTTGATTTACTAGGCAAGAAGGGAGAAGGCATTGACTCTATGTGATTGAGATGCCCATGTAAAAGTGGTCCATATATTGCCGTTGCTTACGGTTTCAATGAATATTAGAATTGTTCAAAGAGAAAGTAGATAAACAAAAGTCTGTAGCTGATCATGCTTGATTTAAAGATTTCAGACTTGGGGTATTTGGCTATTAGTATGTCTTTTGAGAAGTAAATTCAACCTACCTAATTAGTATTTTATATATATATATATATAAAGTCTTCATAGCTTTAACATATTAATAAATTACACAAATTTATCTAGCATATATATATACATTTTTAAAAAGAAAAATAATTCTATTGATTGAACTTAACAATATATCAATGAAAACACAGATACGAATTCACTAAAAATTACAAAGAATAAAATAATATCCAAATTAATAGAACAATATATCGGCTTAAAGTCTAAAAGTTTGATAATATTGTAGTGATTAGAATACCTATAACTTTAGTTCTGCAATATACTGATGACTATAATTTAAATTTGTTATCTCTGTCTGATCGAATATACTTTATACGTTTGAATTGCTCACATAAAAAAAACCGCAATAAGACGGAAAATAAAACATCACAATAAAATGATGAAAATTAAATGCTGCAACAAAATGACGAAAAAAGAAAAAGTCGCAATAAGATAAAAAAAAACATCATAATATAATGACGAAAATCAAATGCTGTAATAAGATGACGAAATTACGAAAAATAAAATAAAATTTAAATTTATATGAAATAATCATTTATTTTAAAAAATAAATTGATAAAAAAAAGATGTAAATGGATCTAATAATCTCATTAGTGAACAAATGGAGTTAGTCTTACAACCCAAAAAAAATTGTGCTAGTAGTTTCAAACTTCTAGTTCCTATGTGAAACTTAATTAAAGGAATCAAATAACGGTCTATGCTTTAGTTGGTCCATTCAAACATATTTATTTTTTCTCTTTATTTTATTTGTGCCCACCAAAACAATGGACAAATAGAAAATCCGCGTTAACTACTGAAATTGTACAAGGCGGCCTATCCTTGTCCACTTCCATCCTTATCAATAATTTTCTTCTACTATATAAAATAATAAATCTAATGTTTTCTTTTATATAGTTTATTGTTCATTTGTAAGGAAGATTTTTTTTTTTTTTGAAAAGTTGTAAGGAAGATTAATGGGTAAATTGTGCCAAGTAATCAAATTTTACTTATAATTTCAATTTGGTTATAAAATTTTAATTTATGACTTTTGTTGATTAAATTTTAGTTTTTGTTTCAAACTTAGTCACTTTTAAAAATTTTAATCCTTAAAGTTATATAATATTACTATTTTATTCCAAAAAATTATTTCCTTACAAATAAGTCCATAGATTTTAAAGATAAAAAAAATAAAGCAAAAAAATATATTTTTATTTTCTCTATTATTTGTGTTTATTTGACTAGTTTAAAACTAACAGTTTGTGAGTTTTAAAATAAGAATTATTCGTTATAGGATAGTAAGTAATTAATATTTACTAAAAATATCATAATTAATAAACTGTGACTTTGTTAGAGAATGAGAAATCGAATAGAGAGTTCCGATTCTAATAATCTATCTGGATTACAACAATTGAGCACTTTTTGAAAAAAATTTAATACGAACAGTATAATAAATTAAAATTTAATAAGTTTTTTTTTTGTGAAACATAATATTTTTAGAAAATTTTTTGAACACACAGAAAAAATGTAAGAATTAAATGGACTATTGTCACTAGAATATTTAGCATTTATCACCGTATTTTATAAAAAAATTAAATATTTATAATTTGTCATAAGTTTAGTTTATAATTTGAATTTTAAATGTCTGTTTAAAAAAATTATTGTGCAATTAGAATTAATTTTTTTTTAAAAAATGTTCAATTATTGTAATTTTGATGAATTATTGAAATCTGAACTCTCTGTTTGATTTTCCATTATCTTACAAAGTCACAGTATATTAATTATTATATTTTTGGTAAATATTAACCGCTTTCTATTCTACGACAAATAATTATTATCTTAAAATTCTCAAACTTTTAGTATCAAATAAACACAAATAATGAACAAAACTATTTACAATGAAAGACATAGAAAAAACAAAAAAAAAAAAAATATTTTTACATTATTTTTTATCTTTAAAACCTATAAATTTATTTGTAAGGAAATAATTTTTTGGATGAAAATGATAATATTATATAACTTTAAAGATTACAATTTTTAAAAATGATTGCATTTGAAATAAAAATAAAAATTTAGTTACCAAAAAATTATAAATTAAAATTTTATAACCAATTTAAAATTATAAATAAAGTTTAGTGACTATTCAAATAATTTACCCGAAGATTAATATCATGTGAAGTTTAGTATTTTACCCTATATTCTCGACCTTTTATACTTTCTCTTTCGTTCTACAACCCAGCATTTATTAAATTTCATGGATCTTTTTCGGTACTCGAAATTAAGCTAAAAAGAGTTAACTAGTGCAATTCAAATAAAAATACTAAAATTAGAAAGATTGAACAAATAAATTTTTAAAAGTACAGAAAATTTCTATTATGCATCCAAAATTTCTATTAGTATTAGAAGAATTTAATTAATAATTGTTAAATTAAATTAATTGTTAGAAATTTTAAGATACTATCTAAACTTTTTTTGAATCATGTTATTTTGGATTAATTAGAGTATAATAATAAATTTTATTAGATCATGATTTAAAAAAAAATTACATTGCTCTTCAATGTAACTCCACCATTATATGCGAAGATTCATGGGAATGTAAATACATAAAGCGTTATCTATAAGGAAATAAATTAATAAAATTTCCGCGTTTGCTGCACCTGTCTGTTCTTGACCATTGATTTGCTTTTATGTTTGAAAGATGTAATTTATGTATAAATTATTCATAATGCCGAGAAACTCACACATCTCTACCATTAGAATATTGTTATACGTATAATATAAGTTATATGATGGAATAATGATATTAATGTTCTTTTTTTACATGTGATGTATCCGGTATATGGTATTTTATAGGATCTAACTAATTCGAATTTAATCCTGGAATGACTCTAAAAGGTAGTAAAAATTTATTTTAAAAATTTTAAAATAACTGTGTATTCAGAGATCGAATCTGAAATATCTGATTAAGTCATATCACAGAATAATCATAAAAAATATTAAAAAATGTTTGATAATTCAATTTATTCATAAAAAAAATTCAAACACAATTAATTAGGAAAGCGAAGTGCCAATTTTCAATAATTTTTTACTAAAAAATTTCACACATTTTTCTATTTATGAGTGGAACATCTTTGAATGTGAAATTTCCTCTTTACCATATAATCAAAATCAGGTTCACAGTTCCATTTCATGAACTTTTAAAATCAGTAGTCCATAAATAAATGAAAAGAGAATCAACCAATCCCATTACGAAACTGATTTCACAGCCTCAATGGGTTCTCTTACAGTACTGCTCGTTTTCTCTTCTCATGTTCATCTACAATTAGCTTCTTTAAACACTCCTCAGCCAGACTTCATGCACCAGACTTGTTACAGTGAAAGAGGATACTATACCCTAAACTCCCCTTACCAAAGAAACCTCGACAGCTTCCTCTCTATTATGGAATTCATATTAATTTCCATCAATAATAATAAATTTATCTTGAGAACTATTGTATATATAACTAGAATATAAACAATTGTACTAAAAATAATCTCAAGGTAGATTCTCAGTAAAGAGTGATGAGTCATAATGATCCTATTTAAAAACCACACTCCTTACATAAAATTTTACCAAAACAAGTAATTTTAATAGCATAATAATTAATAACAACTATACCCGATAATATCTATTAAATAGACATAAAAGATAACATCAACATTTAATGAAGTTCGACCAATTATGCTTATGTTCTTGGATACTACTAAAATAATATTTCACTAATTTGAGAAAATATTATAAAAAAGAGAGAAAGAATACAATTGCCTAAATATAGGAGAGAAGGTAATTTTGGGATGGATCTAACTAAAGGGGGAGGAGTCCTTTTATAGCCTAAGGACTCCATTTTTTTCTTCCCAATGTGGGATTGCATATTTTGCCAAAAAAAAAAACAAATCTCCACCTTGGCAAAATTTCATACAATTCTCTCTTAAATCCAACATTCAGTAGTGTTTGTAAATTTCATCTTTCAATTTGTAACAATATTGATAAAGTCTAAACAATGTTTAAACTTAACTGCAGTTATTACTTTTGTCATCATATCAGTAGAATTCTCAATAGCTCGAATCTTCTAGATTTTGACTCACCTTCTTCTACAATCTCCTATACAAAGTGATATTGAACATCGATATGCATTGTCCTTTCATGATAAACGGATAACACTCTGATTGTCACAATGCACTTTGATGTGCTTCTACTCCATTCCTAGTTTTCCAAGCAACCCTTGAAGCTAAATTGACTCCTTTATAGCCTCTATAATTAGCATATACTATGCCTCTGTAGTAGACAAAACAACTGTTGACTGTAAGGTGGACTTTTAACTGACTGGTGCCTTTGCAAAAGTAAACACATAAGCAGTAATTGATCGACGCTTTTCCAAATCACCAGCATAGTCAGAATCATAATATCCAACTACACACTACCCATCTTGCCTATCCTGTTGAAATACCAAAAAAAAATCTACGGTGTTCAGAATATACTATAGAATCCATTTCACAGCTTTCCAATGCTTATTTCCAAGATCATGCATGTACCTGCTCACAACCCCAACTGCCTATGAAATATCGGGTCTTGTACATACCATTGCATACATCAAGCTACTAGTAACACTTGTAAACGGTACTTTTAACATGTGTTCCCGTTCTGCATCATTCTTTGGTGACATGGAAGCACTAAGCTTGAAATGAGGAGCAAATGGTGTATTGACTGGTTTTGACTTTTTATTTATGCCAAAACGTTTTAGTACATTCCTTAGATATTCTTTCTAAGATAAATAAAGCCTCATTAATTTCCTATCTCTGGATATTTCCATTATGAGAATCTCATTTGTTTCATTGAGATCTTTCATCTTAAACTCCTTATTCAATTGAGTCTTTAATTTCTTAATTTTTGTCTGACTCCTGGAAGCTATCAGTATATCATCAATATAAAAAAAAGATATATATAGGATCCATCTTGTAGCTTGCATAAATACACACAATGATCATATTTGCTTCTCGTGTATTTTTGCCTATCATAAACTTGTCAAATCACTTGTACCACTGCCTTGGAGATTGCTTCAATCCATACGACGATTTTTCCAATTTACAAACCATATTTTCTTTACTAGTAACTTTGAATCCATTTGGCTGAGTCATATAGATTTCCTCATCCAAGTCTTTATGTAAAATTGCAGTTTTTAAATCCATATAAACTAGTTCTAGATTTAACTGTGCTACTAAAGCCAATAAAATTCTGATGGAGGAATATTTTACAATAAGAGAAAATACTTTATTTTAATCAATTCCCTCTATCTGTGCATAGCCTTAGCCACCAATCTTCCTTGGTAGCGAACATTATCCTTGTCAGAAAATCCATCTTTCTTTGTATATATCCATTTGCACCAAATTTCCTTCTTTCCCTTCGGAAGACTAGTTAGTTTTCATGTCTGATTCTTTTGAAGGGACTGCATTTCTTCATTCATGGCAATCCTCCACTTTTCATGTTCTGAACTTTGGACTGCTTCATTATAAGTAGTAGGAACATTATCAATTACAGTTGGTGATGCAGAAGAGACCATATTAGTATAGCGAGCAGTTTGTCTAATGGTCCTCTTTCCTTTCCTTAGTGCAATTGATTCATGTTGCTGTGAAGGTTCTTGGGTCTGAATCTCTTCTTCATTTGACTATTCTTCTACCATAGGAGAGTCATCATTAGTTTTTTCATTGGTTGGGATAATTCTTTTGCCATCAAACTCCACTTGTTTGGGAGTACCATCTTTCTACTCTTTTTTTTTTGAAGTCATATTTTTCAACATGGTAGATTCATCAAAGGTAACATTCTTGATGAAAATTACTTTTTTTTTTTATTTCTAGACATTAAAAATGATAGCCTTTCATACCAAAAGTGATCCTTATAAAGATTATCTTCTTTACTCTTGGATCTAACTTTGACTCCTTAATATGGTAATATGTAGTGAAACCAAACATATGTATGGAATCATAATCTGTAGCAAGTTTTCCAAACCATTTCCAAAATGACGTTTTACCACCAACAGTAGTTGATAGTAAATAGTTGACAATGTGACAAGAATATACTACAACCTCAACCCAAAATTCTTTGCCCAACCCAGCATTGGACAACATACACCAAACCTTCTCTAGCAATGTCTGATTTATTCGCTATGCCACCTTATTTTATTGTGGTGTATATCTGATGGTGAAGTGTCTGACAATACCTTCATGTTCACAAACTTTTAAAAATGGATCATTTTTAAATTCTCCACTATTGTCTATGTGGAGATGTTCCATTTAAGGAAAATTCCTTGCACCTCATCCTTCGTCTTTATTGTATACGCCCATACTCTTCGAGAAAAATCATTAACAAAGGAAACATGATACTGTTTTCCTCCTAATTAAGCATTCTTGGAAGGCCCCCCACACATTTGAATGAATATAATCCAGAATACCCTCAATATTATGGATGACTATTCCAAATTTCACCCTTGTCTTCTTTCCTTTGATGCAATGCTCATAAAAATCTAATTTACAAGCCTGAGCTCCTTTTAATAATCCTTGATCTATGAAAAATTTCAAGGATTTTGCTTCAGTATACCCCAAGTGCATATGCCATAACCTAGTGGCTTCTGACTCCTGACCATCAGTAGAAGTTACTGTTGCTGCTATCCCAACAATTGTATTACCCAGAAAATACTGCACATTATTTCTTTCTTGAATCCCCTTCATTATCACAAATGCACCAGAGATGATTCTTATTATCCCATCTTTTGCCCTTACTTTAAAACCTCTTGACTCTAAGGTTCCTATAGAAATAAGATTCCTTATCAAATCTGGCACATAATGAACACCTTTTATGGTTCTAGTTGATTCATCCTAATTGCTTAAGCGAATTGAACCAATCCCATGTGTGTTAAGAGGGGCATTATTTACTGTGTAGACAACTCCACATTTTAGTTCTTTAAAGTCAAAGAACCATTCTTGATTGGGAGTCATATGGTGACTACAAGTTGAATTTAGTAACTATGAACTCGAACAACTGGTTTATAGTGTTGCAGCAATTAAAAGATTTAAATTTGCATTATCACACTTAGCTACATTTGAATCTGAGACAGTCTTTCCCTTTCTAGGTTTGCCTTTGTCCTTTAGCTTGGGACAATCTTTCTTCTAGTACCCTTTTTCTCGACAAAAGACATATTAATCTTTTCTCAGTTTGGATTTTGACTTTGATCTTCCTCTCCTTCCTTTATTCTAGCTTTGCGAATGACCTCTAACAAAAAAAGCTTTTGCTTCAACACCTATATTTTCTTACTTTTCTTTCTTTTGTAATTCTAAACTATACAAGGCTGCAATTACTTCACTTAGAGACACAACAACCTTCCTATAAAGTAAAGTAGTTTCAAGATACTTAAATTCATCAGGAAGAAATCCCACCAACATCAAAGCCAGATCTTCATCATTAAAAGTCACTTCCATATTCATCAAATCAATTACTAGCTGATTAAAAATAGTAATGTGATAATTCATTGTGGTACCTGAAACATAGTTAAGCGGAACAATCTCTTTTTCATGTAGAGTTTATTTTGACTGTTTTTTTTTTAAATTTCTCCTCCAGTGCCTTCTATAATTTACTTGCAGAGCTTTCTTTAGAAAATGCATACTTATACTCTCTAGAAAGACATGATCGAATTGTACCTTATGCCAATCTATTGATTACCTTTCATTCTTTCTCCTCAACATCATCTAGTTTCTTTCCTTCAATAGCAATGTCTAAACCCTTCTGAAAGAGGACATCTAAAACCTTACTTTGCCACATGCCGAAATGACTAGTGCCATAAAAAATCTCCACCACAAATCTAGCATTTGTCCTAACATTTCTTGCTAAAATTAAAGATGAAGAAGTTATTGATGCTGATATGGGTACTTTTGTGCTGTGTGCCATTTTTGCTAAAAATTCTATGTAATAGTTGTCAATGCAAAATGCTAATTAGTTTAAGGATATTTTTTTTTTGATGTGGAAGATTAGCCTAGACCGTAACCACAAAAAAATACTAAAATAAACCAAGAGCTTTGATATCAATTGTTATGGAATTTGGGTTAATTTCCACAAATAATAACAAATTCACCTTGAGAATTATTGCACAGAAGACTAGAATATAAACAATTGTACTAAAAATCACCACAAAGTAGATTTCTAGGAAAAAGTGGTGGGAGTAGAATAGTCCTACTTAAAAACCACACTCCTTAGATAGAATTTTACTAAGATAAATAATTTTAATAGTACAATAATTAACAACAACTATACTTGACAATAGCTATTAAATAGAAATAAAAGAGAACACTAAAATTTAATGAGGTTCAGTTAATTATGCATATGTTTTCGGACACTATCAAAATAATATTTCACTAATTTGAAAAAATATTATAAAAGAGAGAAATAATACAATTACCTAAATATAGGAGATGACAATATTTTGGAGTGGATCTAACTAAAGGGGGAGAAGTCTTTTATAGCCCAATGACTGCTCCATTTTTTTTTCTTCCCTTTCCGTTGTGGGATTGCATATTTTGCCAAAAAACAACACTCTCCTCCCTAGAATCCAACAATGAGACTGACTTTGGCTTTTACTATCTGTCCGTTGGTCAACTCCCTAACCAGGTGAATTCTATTGCATTTTGTAGGGAAGATGTTGGAGTAGATGACTGCCAATGTTGCATACGTAACGCTAGCCATAAGATCTTAGAGATCTGTCCTAACCAGATGGATGCAATCGGAGAATATGATTTCTGCTGGCTAAGATACTCTTACAGTACCATATATGGTGTGGTGGACGCATCGCGCACTTTCTATATATGGAATACCAACAATGCCTCGAATGTGAATCAGTACATTCAGGCACAATACAGACTTTGTTTGATAGGCTCCGACCCATGACTGCCTCAGGGAACTCGATACGAAAGTTTGCGACGGGAAATGAAAGTGCAGCTTTAGAAAGACTGTTTGCGCTTATGCAATGCGGTCCTGAGTCCTGACTTATCCTACCAGAGATTTGATGAGTGTCTTGCCCAGGCTATTTCGGATATTGGGAACTGTTGTGCGGGGAAGATTGCACGCAGCGTAATACACCCCAGCTGCGATGTCAGGTATGATAATAAGCTTTTTTTATGTCCCAGCTGCACCTGTCGCACCACCATCCCCGCCCCTTGGTTCGCAGGTTCCTCAATATTCTCCTCCTCCTGCTGCACCAACAGAAGGTAGGCACAGAATAGTCAAGCTGATCAAAATTTACCATTCGACCTAAAATCTCTAATTTAATAGAATGTGAATTAATTTATGCAGGACAGAAGATTAACACAGCAAGGACTGCCATTATACCCCTAGTTCCAACTGCTATTGCTGTGATAATATCTATCATCTGTGTTTGCATATTCTTGATGAGGAGGAAGAAGCCGAGGGAAAAAGCTGATAGTAAGTAACAATTGATCTGCTTTTATTTTACTATTATGTTTCATTTGCTTGCATATGTGTGTGCTGACTTGTTCCTTCTTTTATGAAGCTGCAAATGAAAAAGAAAGTCCAGAATCTTCAGAATCTTTGCAGCTGGATTGTGAAACTGTTCGAATCGCAACAAATAACTTCTCTGCAGAAAATAAGCTAGGACAAGGTGGATTTGGTGCTGTGTACAAGGTATTAATTAATTGTTTCTATCTTTGTTGAATTGTACTATTAAAATCCAAAATTTTGAATCCGTTGAAAATAATTGAGAAACATTATTACAGGTTATGCCTCGTAGTGGACAAGGAATAGCAGTCTAAAGGCTTTCTAAGATTTCAGGTCATGGAGATTTGAAATTTAAAAATGAAATCCTACTGGTGGCCAAGCTTGAGCACAGGAATTTGGTTCCGCTTATTGGTTTCTGCTTGGAAAGAAATGAAAGAATTCTCATCTTCAATTAATAATATATATTTTTAAATAATGTTCCTTTGGTGCAATAATGGGAAAATTTTGCAGGCATGGAGGGATTGGAGAGAATGGACATCAATGAATGTTATAGACTCCAGTTTGAAGTCTGGATCAAGTAATGAAATGATCAGTTGCATCCCAATTGCATTACTCTGTGTTCATGATGATGTGGCTGCCAGGCCTACCATGGCTACATAGTCACTCTGTTACTTCATCTGTGCCCTCACGACCAGCATTTTTTATGCACAGCAGTAATGAATGAGATATGTCATCTTCATTGGAGTATAATTCGATGGTGACTGAGTCCTCAAGCGCTCAAATTGAAAATCACCCGATATCAAGAAATGAGGCTTCAATCACTGAATTATATCCTCGATAAAGAATATTAAGGATGTATGATTAGCTATTATTGTTTTCACTTTTTAACTTTGTACAATTTTTTCACTTTTTTGTTTATAAAATTTTTAATGGTAAATTAATTTCAGTTGGAATTTAAATTTAAGGCTCTATTGCTTGTGAATGGACTATGCAATTGAGATACCATATACGAGTGGTCCATGTTTTGCTGTTGCGTGCTTGCGGTTTTGATTGAAAGACTTGTTCAACAGGAAAAAGATTAGTAGAATCAGGGCTGATAATGTGATTAAAAATTTAAAGTATCTTAGATCGTTCAGAGTAGAGGCTCAAGAATTTTCGGGAGGCATTTGGGTGCTTTGGAATCATTCGATTGATTAACAAGTACAAGGCAACTGCTGCACATGAAAATCTCAGACTTGAACAATTTATCTTTTTACTTAACGGTAGTCTATGCCAGCCCAAATCCTACTATTGGGAATCAGCTCTGGAGACATCTAGAGATGATTTCGGATGGAATTTCATCTCCATGGATTGTTGGTGGAGACTTTAATGCTATCCTCTCGCTAGATGAGAAGAGTGGTGGCTCAAATCGAACACTGGGCAATTGCAACAAATTCCGGACTTGGGTTGAGGATTGTAACATGATAGATAAGGGATTTGTTGGTCGTCGCTTCACATGGTCTAGAGAGATGGTTCGTGAAAGATTGGATAGATTCCTTTGTAATGATTCTTGGTATGACGCCCAGCCAACCTCTCTTGTGTGTCATCTTCCAAAAATTCACTCAGACCACAGACCCATTATGCTAAAGATGAATGGTACTAACAGAATCTAGGGGACAAAACCTTTTCGCTTTCCTGCGTCCTGGATGTTACATCTAGGATGGAATCATTTTTTGGAAGGTCAATGGAATTGTGACGTCCCTTTTTGACATAGCGGAAGTCGGAAGTCCAGGATAAAAGAAATAAATATTGTAAGTTGTTGAATCATGCATGATTAGCCGTCTAACAACCTGTTATAATCTATTGATTTGCGCATAAATGTCAAGAAATAGACATTTAAGAATTCGTTAATTCACAAAAAATACCGAATTTAGGGAAGAAATAATAATCTCAATTAATCAATTCAACAAAACTGTCTCAAAAAAACATAAAAAGATGAATAAATAATGTTCAATGAAAAACCATAGCTAAAACAATGCAAAAAGACAAAAAAAACCCCAACAATAACAAAAAAAGTTCAAACTAAAATATGAAGCCTTAAATGATAGAATTTGAGCCTAAAGATGGGATGTTACAAGTGAAGCATGTAACATTTGTTGTAGAGTTTTGAACTAGCTTCGTTTTGATATATTATGAGTCTCACAGTTTTTCTAGACTTAGAAGTTAGAGCCATTAGAAGCTCATGTGAGCACTCTCTTTTTGTCAAGACCATCCATGAATGTCAATGCAATTTGGTCCACATCATTCCCTCTAGGTGACAGAAAATTTGGCCTCTAATTTGACATAACATCATCATCAGAAGAATCACTAGTGAAAGGAATAAGATGTTTCACATTAAACACATTTATAGTGCAAACATGGCTAGGCAGCTTCAGACGATAAGCATTGGGATTGATCTTCTCCACCACCTCCACTGGTCTAATCTTTTTTGCAAACAACTTGTTATACTCCTTATGTAAAGTGATCCTTAGTTAAGACTACCGATACAAAATCATCCAATGCTTGTGTTTTTTATCTACTGCTTTCCTATGGACTCTCGTCTTGCTAGGTAGGGACATCAAGTCAAGAGAACCTCTAGACTGAACTGAATAAACAACCTAAAAGGGACTGAAACTTGTGCTTAGATTAATAGCATGGTTGTGAGCAAATTCTACCTGACATAGTTTCTGATACCAACCCTTCACATGATCCCTAATTAGGCAACATAGCAAGTTTCCCAATGATTTGTTCACCACCTCAATCTGCCCATCTGTCAAAGGGTGTTAAGCATTATTGAAATTCAGTTGAGTATTGACTATCTTCCATTGGTTGCACCAAAAGTGACAAAGGATGCGAGTATCTTTATCAAAGACAATAGAGGTAGGCAACCCATAAAATGATACACATCTTGAAAGAACAGTTGTGCCACATTTATAGCATCTGTAGTCTTCTTGCAAGGAATAAAGTGAACCATTTTAGAAAATCTATCAACAACCAAAAATATGGAATCATTACCTCATTGTGTTCATAGCAACCCCAACATAAAATCCATGCTAATATTAGTCCAAGGTTGAGTAGGGACTGGTAAAGGCATGTAAAGCCCTGCATTTATGGGTGACCCTTTAGAAACTTAATAGATTTTACACCTCTACACATATTTTTCAACCTCTTTACGAATTGAAGGCCAAAAGTAGGAGGCTTGAATCAATTGCAAAGTCTTATCTCTTTAATTATCTATAAGCGAAGGTTGCAATATGGAATACACAGTTAGTTACCCTTACATAAAAACCCATCATGCAATAAAAATTATATTTTCCTCCCAGCCTGCACATTTGATGCGTATATATTTACAGGTTTTTGAGTTGAATTCTAATGAATTATTGAATGAAAATTAAAATAAATAGGGTAGAAAATAAGTTTAAATAGGAAATATATCACTATTATAATTTAATTAGGATTTTATTACTTAAAGTATATTTTTAAGGAGTTTTTGTTTGATATTAATTAATTTTCATTTTTGTTGTAGTTAAGTCTAAAGTGTATGCGTCATGGCATACATCATGGCTTGCCCAAGCCATGTCCAGTGAGGAATTGAGCAAAGTGGAAGTGTCACGGCATGCATCATGGCTTGCCTAAGCCATAATCCAAACCGTGTGCATGTCCCATGCATCACAACAAAAAATACTTCAAGGCTTGACTAAGCCATGACAAAAGCCCTAACGAAAGCCTTGACAAAAATTAAAATAAGAAAAATAAGGTTGCAAACTTTACTAAAGTTGTGAGTTAAGCCATGATACAACCATTACAAAATCATAAAGTAGTGGGCATACCAACTGGATGCATAAGACATAAAGTGGTGAGCGTATATGGTGGACTTACAGGTGCATGAGCTGTTGTGACAACTTTACATTATTAAAGAAATAAGCTGTTGATGTCAAAGAAGTAAGCTGTTGTAACACCTTTGTTAATAAATTTGATATGAAAAGTGATGATTCACCAATGACTAATAAAAGTGATAACGTAATATGCGCAAATGATAGTGGCCATATAATGGGTGCATGTGCTTGACATAATTGAGCTATCTATGAATGAGGTATATTCTAAAATAAAAGAGAAAGGAATTGAAGGCAAAGAGGACTCTCATCAACCCTGCCTTATAAAAAGACAGACAGAGTTAACAGAGAAAAAAAAAAGAAGAGTAGAGAGACAAGGACAAACAAAGGTGTGGATAGAGTCGAGAGATAGAGGCAACAAGTAAGAGCTTTAAAAGAGTTTTATCTTTATTTTAATTTCTTTATGTTTGTGTGTTTCGCCACGATCATGCATGGCTAAATCTCATTTAGAGTTCTGGGTTAGGAGTAACTATTTCATTATTTGATTGAACACGAGTTTCTATTGTTATATTTGATTTTCAGTTAATTCTTTAAGTTGAACTTATTTTATGCTTTCATTCTTAGCCAAATTGTTTGTATATTTATAAGTAAATTCACCAACAAGAGTTAGGGGAATTTATCAGCTTAAAAATCATAAGACGTAGACCACTCGACCACGATAGTAGGTGAGCTCTACAGGGAATCATGACAGTAGGCAGAAGTTATAATGGTAAATTAATTGTTAAGAAACTTAATGAGTTTAGATTAACTTCTTAACCATGAGAGTAGGTTAAACTTTAATCTTTACATGCTTAATTGAACTCAAGAGAGTCTTTAGGTATTTTAGAACAATTACCCTTAATTGAAATCATTGTTTTTATTTGTAAACGTGTTCATATTGGAATAGTGAAACTAAACCTAAGCTCTAAGCTTTTTATTATTTGATTACAATTTAATTAAATTGCTTTGATTATTTTTATTACAAAATTCACTTTTATTTAATTTATTAACTGAGAACATAAGTAAAGATATTAGTACTCAGTACACGGTTCTTATGGGAACAATATTCTTGTGTTAAAATTCAAGATCCATGCACTTTTAGGTTTTAAAATCACAATAAGTTTTTGGCGCCATTGTCGGAGATTGGCAATATTGATATCAATTTAATTTTTACTTCTCTTAGACTACTATTCTTTCATTTAATCTTACATGTTTTGCTTATTGATTTTTAGGTGATTTTTGCTAGTTTATGAACACTTGATCTAAGGAGACAAACTTAGAAAAGATCAACTTTGAAATCGAGAGATTATGCAAGAAAAATTGAAAGGAAAAGTGCAAGAAAGGCAAGCAAAAGATGGATGAAAATCAAGCAACACGAGCAACAAGGAATCATCCTCTTCAAGAGTACATGATGCCTAACCTAGGAGCTACCTATAACAGTATTGTGGAACCTACTATAGATGCCAACACTTTTGAGATCAAACCATCAATTATTCATATGGTTTCATAATTCCAATTTGGAGGTCTTTCAAGTAAAGATCCTAATGCCCATTTAGCTCAGTTTTTGGAGATTTGTGACACATTTAAAATGAATGGGGTTAGTCAGGAAGCAATAAAGTTGAGATTATTCCCTTTCTCTTTTAGGGATAAAGCCAAACTATGGTTACACTCTCTAGCTTCACAATCGATTACCATATGGGACACATTGTCTAAGGCATTATTGGGCAAGTATTTCCCATTAGGCAAGACAATAAAATTCAGGCAAGAGATCACAGGCTTCATTCAGCACCATGGTGAATCCTTGTATGAAGCATGGGAGTAGTTTAAGGATTTACAATGCCAATGTCCTTACCATGGAATTTCATAATGATTGCTCATTAAAACCTTTTATTAAGGACTCACAGAGACAATGAGAATCACCATTGATGCTACTACTCAAGGCTTATTCATAAGTAAGACACCCGATGATGCATTCAACTTACTTGAGACTATGGCATCTAACAACTACTAATGGCATGGAGAAAGAAGTGCACCAAAGAAAGTTACAAGGATGTATGAAGTGGATAATTGGAACCTTTTTAATGCAAATATTGATATGCTCACAAAAAAATTAGAAGCCTCAACCAAAGTACAAAATCCAATGTCTATTTACTTTTATGAGTATTGTGAAGGAGGGCACTCAACTCCAGAGTGTTAAAGGAGTTTCTCTTCTTAGAACCCTTCCATTGAGCAACTCAATTCTCTCAATAATTTTCAAAGGAATCAAGGGAACCCCTACTCCAACAAATATAATTCGAGATGGCACAACCACCTTAACTTCTCATAGTCTAACCAAGAGGGAGTCCAAAATGCCAACTAAGGATTCAAGCCACCTCCATCAAGTTTCTAATAAAAGAGTTCTTTCTATCAATATTAAGAAAGCAAACCTAACCTAGAGAGCATGATGAAAAATGCTTGAAGGATAAAGAAGAATAAAAAGAGACCATAAAAAATCTAACCTCTCAAATTAGCCAACTTTTTGCTCATAACAAGATATTAGAAAATCAAATTGCATCTCAAGCCTCTAGCTCAACACAAAGCGATATGTTGCCTAGTCAACCCGAGCATCCTAGGGAACAAGCAAAGGCAATAACACTTCGAAGTGGAAAATAACTATTTAAAGTTGAGACCAAAAAGCAAGTTGATGGTGTCATACAAAACTCTTTAGAGAAGGAGCAAAAGAACAAAGAGGTTCAAGAGAAAAATGAGGAGAAGAAGGAAACATTGAGTTATACTCTACCACTACCCTTTCCTTAAATACAATAAAAATCCAAGTTGGATAAACAATTTGAGAAGTTTATGAAGTCATTCCAATAACTCAAACTCAATATACCACTCTTGGATGTGATAAATACAATGCCTGCCTACACTAAGTTTATTAAGGACATTATCTCTCACAAAAGGAAATGGGAAGATAATGAAACCATTCCTATCAATGAGGAGTGTAGTGCTATTATCCAAAATAAGCTTCCATAAAAGATTAAAGATCTAGGGTGTATCACTATCCTTTACACTATTGGGAATGGATTTATTGGTAAGTCTCTTTGTGATTTGGGTGCAAGTGTGAGCATAATACCTCTCTCTTTTTTACAGGTATTTGAATATAGGAGAACCACAACCAACAATGGTGTTACTACAACTCACAGATAGATCCATCATCTATCCTTATGGAATTCTTGAGGATGTGCCCATTAAGGTTGGAGACTATTATATGCCCGATGATTTTATCATCTTATTGATAGAAGAGGATCAACAAATTCCAATAATTTTAGGATGTCCTTTCTAATTACAGTTGGTGCAATAATAGATGTTAAGAGAGGAAAAATTTTGCTTGAAATTGGGGACAACAAAGTAGAATTTGACATGTTCAAAATGACAAAGCAAATCTCAACAATGGGGTCATGCTTTAGAGTTGATATAATAGAAAGTTGTGTGTAAGAAATTTTTGAACAACAACTCACCCACGATCCACTTGGAGTATGCTTGATCCATGATAAAAAGCAAGATGATAAAAATCAAGAGGTAGTAATGTACAATTAGTATCTTAATGCTAGCCCTGCACTAAACATAAGGTAATAAACCAGGTATGAGCCTTTACATTCCAATCTATATTGCATAAATACCTTAAAAGAAGAAAATGCACCTAAGGTAGAGTTAAAAGTTCTTCCTTTATCTTTAAGGTACGCTTTCATTAGTCCAAATTCTACTTATCCTATTATTATGAATGTTAAGTTGAATGATAAACAAGTAGAAAAATTACTTAGGAGAGTTATACCTCATAGAAAAATTATAGGGTACACCATCGATGATCTTAAGGGAATTAACCCTTCTATTTGCATGCATAGGATTTATATAGAGGAAGGTTCTAAACCTTACAATGAGAACCAAAGAAGATTAAATTCTAACATTAAGGAGGTAGTCAAGAAGGAAAGAATGAAATTACTTGATGTTGGGATTATCTATCCTATTTCGGATAGTGATTGGGTTAGTCCAATCCATGTAGTCCCTAAGAAAGAGGAATGATAGTGGTAAAGAATGAGAATAATTAATTGTTCCCCACTAGGATTGTCACGGGTTGGTGCATGTGCATTGATTATAGGAAATTGAATAAGGCCACTAGGAAGGATCACTTTCCTTTACCCTTCATTGATAAACTCTTAAAAAGACTTACAAATCATTCTTTCTTTTGTTATTTAGATGGATATTTAGGTTTTTTCCAAATTCCTATTCATCCTGATGATCAAGAAAAAACCACATTCATATGTCCTTATAGAATATATGCATATAGAAGAATGCCTTTCGGGTTGTGTAATGCACCCACCATTTATAAAGATGCATGATGTCTATATTTTTTTTATTTTGTTCAGGGCATTATGGAGGTTTTTATAAATGATTTTTTTGTGTATGGCTCTTCATTTGATGTAAGTTTGGATAATCTTTCTAAAGTGTTACAACATTGTGAGGAAACTAACCTAGTGCTTAGTTGGGAGAAGTGTCACTTTATGGTGACCAAAGGTGTGGTGCTTGGGCATATTATGTTTGAAAATGGAATTGAAGTAGAAAAATCTAAGATTAAAGTGATCGAAAGACTTCCACCACCCACTTCCATCAAAGGGATAAGGAGTTTTCTTGGTCATGTCGAGTTTTATCATTGCTTTATTAAAGATTTTTCCAAAATTGCTAAACCCTTGACTAATATTCTAGCTAAAGATGTTCCTTTTTCATTTAATGATGCCTATCTTAATGTTTTTTATAGGTTGAAGCAAGCTTTAATCACAGCACCTGTTTTGTAACCACCGGATTGGAGCCTCCCATTTGAGATCATGTATGACGTAAGTGACTATACTATTGGGGTTGTGTTGGGGAAATATAAGGATAAGAAATTTTATGCCATTTAATACATTAGTTACACCCTTGATGAAGCTCAACTCAACTATGCAACAACTGAAAAAGAGCTATTGGCAGTGGTGCATGTAATGGATAAATTTTGTTCTTATTTAGTTAGAAGTAAAGTGATTGTCTACACTGATCATTCAACCCTCAAATGCCTCCTAACAAAGATGGATACGAAGCCAAGACTCATTTGTTGGATCCTTCTTTTATAAGAATTTAATTTAAAGATATGAGATAATAAAGGAACAGAAAACTTGGTGGCGGATCATCTCTCCCATTTTGAATAACTTCCAAATTCTAGCTCTCTCCCTATCTTTGATGATCTTCTAGGAGGGAAACTCATGAAAATTCAGGGAAGTATTCCATGGTATGTTAATTTAGTCAATTTCCTAATATGCAGAGTTCTTTCCCTTGACCTAGATTACCATCAAAAGAAGAAATTCTTTTAGGATGTGAAGCAATATCTCTGGGATGAACTTTATTTTTATAAAAGATGTGGAGATGGGTTGATAAGAAGATGTGTCCCAAGTGATGAAATTTTAGATATTCTCATATATTGTCATTCGCTTTAGTATGGGATACATGCAAGTTTAACAAAGATAGCTGCCAAGGTGCTCTAAAGTGGTTTCTTTTGGCCTTTAATCTTTAAGGATGAGTGGAAATTTGTATTTAAGTGTGATCATTGTCAAAGGATAGGGAACATAAGCGAACACAATGAGATGCCACTTATAAAAATCATGGAAATTGAGCTCTTTAATGTATAGGGAATTGATTTTATGGGTTCATTTCTAAGCTCTTATGCAAATAAATACATCTTGGTTAGGGTTGATTATGTATCTAAATGGGTTAAAGCAATTACATCACTAAAAAATGATGTTAAGGTAGTCACTAATTTCCTTTGACGGAACATATTTACTTATTTTGGAACCCCAAAAGCCATAATTAGTGATGGTGGTTCTCACTTTTGCAATCACTAGTTCGAGAGCCTTTTTGCAAAATATGGGGTAATGTATAAAATGGCTACACCATTCCATCCTCAATTAAGTGGACAAGTGAAGGTTTCAAATAGAGAACTAAAGAGCATATTGGAGAAGACAGTCAATGCTTCATATAAGGATTGGTCTACACATTTGGATGATGCTCTTTAGGCATATAGAATAGCCTTCGAAACTCCAATTGGGACTTCACCATTTTGCTTAGTTTTCGAGAAGTCCTATCACCTTCTAGTTGAGCTGGAACATAAAGAATTTTGGGCTACAAGATTTCTTAATTTTGATTGAGCAAAAGTAAGTGTTAAGAGACTTCTCCAATTGAATGAGCTTGAAGAATTCAGGATGGATGCTTATGAAAATGCCAAAATCTATAAGGAAAGAACAAAAAGGTGGCATGAGAAACATTTGTAGAAAAAGGAATTTAAAAAAGGGGATTTAATGCTTCTTTTTAACTCGAGATTAAAGCTTTTTCCTAGAAAGCTCAAATCAAGATGGTTAGGTCCTTTCAATATTAAGAAACTCTTTCCTTATGGAGTAGTTAAACTAGTGAATCAGGCAAATGAAACCTTCAAAGTTAATGGACAGCGTCTTAAGCCTTATCACATTAATGAAGAGAGTTTCAAGAGTGTCATATTTACACTCATTGACCATAGTTGAAGGCACCATGAATCAGTCAAGCTAAAGACTTTAAACTAGCACCAATTAGGAGGCAACCCAATAATTTTTCCATTTTCATTTATTTTCATGCCTATTTTTTATTATATTTCCATGCTTAATTTTACTTTTATTTCTTTTATTTTTCATTCCTTTATTTAGGTTCACAATGCATAGCAAAAAGAAGCACATGAAGTTAGTGAATTGAATTTTTTCAGCACCTCACGGGATTGAGCATAGCATGACTGTAGACGGCAAGGTTTAGCGCGTGTCCAAGATTTTAGCAATTGCAACACTGTTTGAGCTTAGGGCTCTAGAGAACACACTAACCATTGTCATAAAGACATGGCGTGGAGATGAGGAGTCGCCACCTAGGGTAATAACTGAGACAAATAGAAAAGGTGGTACTCCATTCACTAAAAGAAAGCTTGCACCACAACCAGGAGATTTTGGATACAGAATACCAACTTCTTCCAGTCTCGTATTCATTTAGAATTATTTTATGAATTACTATATTATCCTCTTTTACATGTAATTTCATATAAACCCTTATTTTAACAATTAACTCCAAGGCAAACTAGTCATGAAAATACAAGTACATAATGCATTCAATAGAACATATAATCCCTAAGTTAGTATAATATACATGGATTTTAATTAAAAGAGCTAAATCTATATGTTTTAATTTTACAAGTGAGTTAAAGACTAAATCCTTTTAATTTTTATTAAATGAACCTAAGTGTATTTATTTTAATTCTAAAAATGGGCCTAAATCTACATTTTATGGAGGTATTTAAATTAGTGGGTCTAATTCTACATCTTTTAATTCTAAGGTGGGTGATCTTAAATCTACAAGTTATGAAAAAGGCTTAAATTAAATGATTTAAGTCTAATTAATTAAATTAAATTAGGTGGACTTATGTCTAATTTACTAGATGAGCCTAAGTTATCTTTAACTTAAAATCCAATTAATTATAAACCTAAAGTGCATTTTAATTAATTAAACATAAAAATCTAAATTTATTTAAATGGATTAAAATCTAATATGAGCTTAAGGCCTAAAACACATAAGAATAAACAAACACAAAACACATAAAAATAAATAAACAAGCCCAAAAACAAATAAAACATATTAAAAAAATTAAATTAAAGATCAAACAACTAATTAAATTATTTCCTTCTAAACCCTAATTTTCGTTAACATGCAATCTAAATTAATCTACTTTCTCCATTAATTTTAATTAATTACCCAATTAAAACCCTAATTTTACTAACTAATTAATCAAAATAAACCAGCAATCACATATATAATTCTACTATTCCCATTATTGGGGCTATTGTAATAATCTATTGAAAATAATAATAAAAATAATTAATACAACCCCAAAAATAAATAAATAAAATAAAGCAATAAAATAAAATAATAAAAAAACCCTAGAAACTATATCTTTACAATGTGTTATCCATGACATCCCATGGACCTCCTATGGATTTTATTCTTCAAGTATGATCAACATGTGTTTTCCTCCATAATCACCATAAAAAAGAATAAAAATTATGATTAGCGAATAAATTATAACAATAATAAAAAAAATAAAAAAAAATAAAAAAAGAAATAAAATAAAATAAAATAAGAAGAAGATGCTTATGGATGATCTTAATGAAGTGCTTCTCAAATTTGTAGAATCACCGTTCTTGATAGGACTTCGAATATTATTCTTCAAAGATCTTTCTTTAAGCAAAAGAATTTTGTAGAGAATAAGATTTTTTCTTTTTTTTTCTCCTCTTTTTCCTTTTTCTATTTTTCCTTTTGTTCTCCATTTCTTTTTTTTTTTTGCTTCGTTCCTTTTTTTCTTTTCCCTTTCCTTCATTTATTTTTTATTTTTTATTTCCTCTGTTCTCCTCTTCTTTTTTTACCTTCCCTATTTTCAGAGCCAAAACACTCCTTATATAGGGATACATCTTTAAACCCTAGTTATAAATTGATTTCTAAAAGACTTCTATTTCCTTAAAAATATTACCAAAATAATTTTAAGAGAATTTCAGACCAAGTAGGACTCAGGAAAAGTCTAGAAAATTCAAGAACTAGGGTGAAAGAGGTATAATTCCTATTGGAATTACATAATTCCGATTTGAATTAGTGCAATTCTGATCGGAATTAATGTAATTCCGATCATTTTTTTAACTTTTAATTATAAAAAGGTCCCAGAAAGAATTTAAGTTTTATAATTAGATCCTTAAAAAGCATTGCAATTTAGTCCATAAAAACATTAAATTCTTTCTTTGAAAAAATGCAATCATACCCCTGAAGTTTCAAAGTTCAAATATTGAAGACCTATTGATGATATTTTCATCGTTTGAGTCTTTTATCACATCCATAACTCATTATCACAAAATTGGGTGTCTACAATGACTAAGCCATAACCAGGTACGTCCCTACATCACGGCTTGTATCATGACTTGTCATCTCATGACATGTCCACTTTATTTCATCATGGCATCTATCACGACATCCTTATGTCATGAGCGATTGGACTCAATTTTGCATTTTCCTGCAGTATGTCCTGCGGGTTATCTCATGGTTTCCTCGAAGCTGTGACACTAACGAGTAAAATTTTGGATACCTACCCATGCTGTGACTTAATATTTTAAAGTTTTCATGCATTAAGTTGATGGGCTTGTTGGCTTATAAAAAAAAATTCCAAGTATGTCCCACGACATCTCCATGCTTTGTCCTTTCCCATTTCACTTTTTCAATTTTCCTTTTTATATTTAAAAAAAAACATAATTTTCAAACTTTCCACGACATGTCCTATGACATCCACATTCTTGTCCCATCCAAACTACTTTTGTCTTTTCCCATTTTACCTTTTCATTTTTAGCTTTTAATAATAATAATAATAATAATAATAATAATAATAATAATAATACTAATAAATAATAATATCATGACATTTCACACAATTTGCTCTTTTATTTAACTTTTTGGTTTGTATTTTGAATACTGATTCTTAGCTCTTTTGTTTTCTACCTTTCACGCTATCAAGAGGACTTCAAATTTTAAGATAGTATTCTCCTTTCCTATTTCCTTTTTATTCTTAATTTCTCTCTTTTTTTTTACTTTTGTTTTGCATTTTTTTCTTTCTTTTATTTTCTTGTCATTACGGACAATGACTTGGATAGTGTGGGGGTATTTATTCTCACTAAAAAAAAAACTCAAAAAAAAAAAAAAGATTCATATAATATATTAGGAATTATTCATCATTCATTAATTTTCAACTTGGTTTCCCTATATCTTTGCTTAGCTTGTCGATAAAAACTTTTTGTAGTCTTGTTTTATGCAAAATTGAAGCTCGATCCCAATTAGAGAAAAATAGTGTATAAGTGTGCATTTTTAGTTCAATTATAGAACTATTTTAATCATTTATTCTTTAAGATAATTATACATGGTCATTATGTATGAGCAGTTTAGTTTTTATAACCTAAACATGACTTTGAAGATTGAATTTGTGCATGATTCTAAGAGAGGATGTGTACGGGGTTGTAGCTCTATATAAAAAAACTCTCTTTTTCCTCAATTAAGAGCAACACTTAATTTAAATGATCTTTCTACTTTGAATATACTCTAATGCTCTAATTAGAATATGAGTATCCAAAGGACCCATTTGGTGGTATCCACGCTTAGTAATACGGGAATGGCGAGGGATGACTAAAAGTGGGAAGATTTGATTAAAGAGAATAAAAAATAGTAAGATGAAATGTAAAACACACTCACTCGAAAAAAATGATGTTGTGAAATGGAGTATAAAACACATTCACAACCATGATGTTGAATAAAAAGAGCTATAAACCTTAATGTTTCTTTTTTTTAGAGTTGTGTTCATTGGATTTCAAAGAGTTATATGCTCAGATTGTGATTAGTAAATTGTTCATATATATATGTTGTATTTTTGTCCGATTATCCTTTTTAGTAAACAAGTTTTAGTCTCGGTATTATTGGTTTGCATATCTTAGAAGCTATAAATCTTTGATTGTGGTTGAGTTTGTTCTTTATAATTTTAAAATATGATTTTTGCTTAAGGATAAGCAAAGCTTTAGTGTGGAGGAATTTGATGTGTATAATATTTACATGTTTTGAGTTGAATTCTAATGAATTATTGAATAAAAATTAAAATAAAATGGGTAGAAAATAAGTTTAAATGGGAAATATATTACTATTATAATTTAATTAGGATTTTATTACTTAAAGTATATTTTTAAGAATTTTTTATCTGATATTAATTAATTTTCCTTTTTTTGTTATAGTTAAGTCTAAAGTGTATGCATCATGGCATATGTCATGGCTTGCCAAGCCATGTCCAACGAGGAATTGAGTAAAGTAGAAGTGTCACGGCATGCATCATGGCTTGCCCAAGCCATGATTGAAACTGTATGTGTGTCCCATGCATTATGACATAACATGTATTAGGGCTTGACTAAGCCCTGATAAAATTCAAAATAAGAAAAATAACGTTGTATACCTTATTGAAGCTATGAGTTAAGCCATGATACAAACCATTACAAAATTATAAAGTAGTGGGCATACCAGTTGGGTACACATGACAGAGTCAACAGAGAAAAAAAAGAGAAGAGTAGAGAGACAGGGACGAACAAAGGTATGGACAGAGTCAAGAGATAGAGGCAACAAGCATGAGCTTTAAATGAGTTTTATCTTTGTTTTAATTTCTTTAATTATGTTCATGTGTTTCACCATGATCATGCATGGATAAATCTCATTTAGAGTTCTAGGTTAGGAGTAACTATTTCATTATGTGATTAAATACAAGTTTCTATTATTATATTTGATTTTAGTTAATTCTTTGATTTGAAATTATTTTATGTTGTCATTCTTGGCCAGATTGTTTGCATATTTATGAGTAAATTCTTCAACAAGAGTTAGGAGAATTTATTAGCTTAACATTCATAGGACTTAAACCACTCTACTATGAGAGTAGGTGAGCTCTACGGGGAATCATGACAATAGGCAGAAGTCTACGGTGGTAAATTAATTGTTAAGAAACTTAATGAGTTTAGATTAGCTTCGTAACCACGATAGTAGGTTAAAATTTAATCTTTACATGCTTAATTGAACTTAAGAGAGTCTTTAGGTATTTTAAAACAATTACCCTTAATTGGAATTCACTTTTATTTACTTTACTAGCTAAGCACATAAGTACAAATATTAGTACTCAATATACAATGCTCGTGGGAATGATATTATTGTGCTATAATTCACGATATATGCACTTGTGGGTTTTGAAATCATAACAGTATCTTGCATCACCATAGAAAAATAAGGGTCAGAAGTAAGCATATCACGAAAAGAATTAAACCTAGGCACCTCGACCCTCAAAGTAATTAGTAAACAACTTCTACGGCTTAAAGCATCAGCCACCTAATTAGTAACTCCAAACTTATGTTTCACCACATAAGTAAACCTCTCAAAATAAGCCACCTATCTTGTATGGTGAGGGGACATCTTATCCTATTGATGCAAATGCCTCAAGGAATCATAATCTGTATACAAAATAAATTATTTATAAAACAGATAATGATGCCAATGCCTTACTGCCTGGACTATTGTATAAAACTCAATATCATAAGTGTTGTAATTAAGTTTTGAACCTAATAATTTCTCACTAAAAAGGTTACAGATTTGCTATTTTGACTCAGTACTGCTTTAATTCCCACTTTGGAAGCATCTGTATGTAACTTAAAGGGTTGAGAAAAATTTGGAAGCACTAAGATTGGCATAGTTGTTAGGTGTTCTTTAATTAATTTGAAGGCTACCTCTACTTCATTTGTCCACTCCAACTTGTTGCCTTTCATGCAATATGTGATTGGAGCCATAATAGTGCTTAAATTAGCAATGAAATGCCTATAGAATGATGCCAGGCCATGGAAACTCCTCACTTCTCTTAAGGTTGTTAGCCTAGGCCACTCTTTCATGGCTATTGTCTTTGCTTCATCAACCTCTAAACCAGCTTAGGAAACTACAAACCCTAAAAACATCACCTTGGGGGCCATAAGTACACATTTCTTTATGGCAACATAGAACTTTTCCATGCGCAACACATTAAAAACCTTCCTAACATGCTATATGTGCTCATCATGGTTAGCACTGTATATCATAATATCATCAAAATACACTACAATGAATATGTCAATAAAAGGCCTTAATAATTGATTCTGACACACATAAAAGTACTAGGAGCATTAGACAAGCCAAATGGCATTCCAAGCCATTCATACAACCCCTTTCTAGTCTTAAATGCTATTTTCCACTCATTGCATGGCCTAACATAAATATAATAATACCCACTCTTTAAATCAAGCTTAGTGAAAATAGTAGAACCACTAATCTGATAAAGTAAATCATCTAAACAAGGAATGGAAAATCTATACCTCACGATAATTTTGTTGATGACTTTGCTGTCCACGTACATATGCTAAGAACAGTCCTTTTTAGGTGTCAAAAGGGTATGTACAATATAAAGACTCATGCTTTTTCTAATATGACCTTTAACTAGTACCTCTTCCACTTACCTATGCAATTCCTCATTCTCACTGGGGCTTATCCTGTAATATGGTCTGTTGGGCAAAGATACTCTAGGCACTAAATCATTATGGTGCTAAATGTCATGTAATGGAGGCAACCCCTCCGGTAGCTCTTTAGGTTAGGTCATCAAATTCTGCAATAAGTGGGGCCATAATCTCTGCAACATGAACTGAATCTGTCACTTCCTTTCCTACCAACATATAACCTATGTTTGATTCTTGTAACTCCTCATCAAATTGGGCTAAAGATAGTAGGGTGTTAACCTTACCTGCATGCATAGGCTTCTTTAACACCTATCTACTATGTAGCATTACAATTTTAACTTCATCAAACATAAAACTATATTTGTTAGTTTTCCCATTATAAGTGACATCCCTATCATACTGCCAAGGCCTACCTAAAGCAAGTGAAATGCATCCATAGCAACTACATCACACCAAATAGTATCTTTGTATTTTAGGCCAATTAAAAAAGGAACTAAGGCACGTTTAGACATTAATACTTCATCACCCTTTTTAAGCCATGCTAGGTTATAGGGCTTGGGATGTTTTTCAGTCTGAATTTTCAATTTCTGGATAGCCTCATCAGACACAATGTTTTCACAACTGCTACTATTAATCACAAAATGGCATACCTCATCTTGGATGGTACATATGGATTGAAAAATGTTACTCCATAGCTAGTCATCATGATCTGTAGCTTTTAGAGTCAAGCAGGCACATCTAACCACTTACATAGTCCGAACATCTCCCTCCAATTACACCTCTTTAGCTGCTTCCTCATCATATACAATTTCACCTTCAATCTCCACTTCATTTTCATCATAGTCATATGTTTCAATAAACAAAGCTTTCTTTACAGTAACCTTTTTATATTCAACTTGCCTATGGCCAAGTTCCCCACAACTGAAGCATCTCGTATCACTACTGCCGGCTGTTCTATTAAATTGTCCAGTACCTTTAATAGGGCTAGAACCACTACTGCTGATTATCATTTTTTTCACACTACCAGCGCTAGCATTTACACTTACAGTATTAGCAACACGTCGTGACTACTTCTCCACTTTTAGTGCCCTCTGATGAGTAGCATAATCAAAGATAGGATCAAACATGTTCACAGTATCCTGAATATGCAACTTCAAACACCCAATGTATTGTGACACCAACTGGTCCTCCGTCTATTGGATTTCGTTCCTAGCAATCAGTTGGTAGAATTCAATAGTATAATCATCCATTGATTTCAGGCCCTGTTTTAGATTTTGTAATCACTGATACATCAACCTTTAAAATTATATGGTAGGAATATGGCTTGCATGTGTTTCTTCATTTTCTCCCAGGTATTGATTTTCTCTTACCTAGCATGGTGTGAGTCAATTTCAATAGTTACCACCAAGTCGTAGCCCTTTCATATAATCTGATTGCCACTAAAGGCATATATTTATCTTATGGCACTCCTTTGAATTCCAAGATCTCCTTAATAGTAGCTAGCCAGTCAAGAAACTCTTCAGGTTGAAGGCTGCCATGGAATTATGGAATTTCAGTTTACAATCCAATCTCCCAACACCTCTGATCCTCTTTTGTAGCAACCCTCCAATGTCTGTGAGGTATTTCTTCCTCGTCCCCTTCCTCGTCCTCATAAGAACTCTTATAAGTAAATGCCCTGTCATGATTTTAGTTATTATTGATTTTGTTTTAGTTGGCCATTAGGGTAACCATTCATTCATTCATCTGCTAAATCATTTGCCCTATCTATCCCATCGTCTGCTTAACTCGCTCAAATCACTGCTCGATCCGCTGATCCATCTCATGCTTATACACTTCTTCAACAAGCTACTGTCTCCTGCATGCCATCTTTCTCCTTTATATATATATATATATATATATATATATATATATATATATATATATATATAACCCTAGGAGAGAATGCCACTTTAATACCAACAGACGTAGCATAAGCCTAAGATAAAAGAGATAAATGTTGCAAGCCATTGAATTGCACATGATTGGCCATCTAACAATTTTATAACCTGTTAATTTGCGCACAAATACCATGAAATAGGCATCCAAAAATTTGTTGATTCACAAAGAATACTGAATTTAGAGAGGAGATAATAATCTCAATTAATCAATTCAACAAAACTATCTCAAAACAACTCAAAAATATGAATAGAGAAAAACCCTAGCTGAAATGATGCAAAAAGATAAAAAAAAACCCTCAAAAAATAAATAAAAAAGTTCATACTAAAATATGAAGCCCTAAATAATGGAATTTGGGCCTAAAAATAGGATGTTACAAGCAAAACGTGTAACACTTTTGTAGAGGTCTGAACCAGCTTCGTTGTGATATATTATGGGCCTCGTAGTTTCTTCAGACCTAGAAGTTAGAGTCATTAGAAGCTCAGGTGTGCATTCTCTTTTTGTCAAACTCATCTATGAATGCCAATGCAACCTGGTCCACATCATTTCTCAAGAGAATGTGAATAATCTTACATCGGAACTGCTTCTTTGGAACAGGGAGGTATTTGCTAACATTTTTAATAATAAAAAGAAGATTCTTGCTCGCCTCAATGGAATCCAAAAAGCGAGAGAGAGATATAATTCCAACAAGTTAGAGGAATTGAGGATAACTTATTGGTGGAGTATGACAGAATCCTACTGCAAGAGGAATTGTATTGGAAACAGAACGCTTCCTGTGACTGGACCAACCTTGGCGATGGAAACACTGCTTTCTTCCATGCCAGAGCCAAGGTGAAAACCAAAAATACTAATACGAAGCTCTTAAAGCTCTCGACCGGGGAGTGGTTCAGCTATCAGGAAATCTTAAGGAATGATGCTGTTAAATTCTTTAAAAAGTTGTATGCTAATGAAGCTCAGTTGAGAGAACCATCTCCTATTAAGGGGTACTTTCCACCTTTAAGCTACTTTGAATACGAGAGCCTTGCTGCCTCGGTGTCTAATGAGGAGATTCACAAAGCTTTGTTCGATATGAGTACTTACAAAGCTCCAGGAGCTGATGGTTTTCAAGCTCACTTCTACCAAAAACACTGGAATACTGTGGGCTCTTCTCTTTGTTCGTTTGTGAGACGTGTTTGAAGATGGTTCAATGGTCACAATTGAACCGTACTAACATACTGTTAATTTCAAAAATTGAGAAGCCTGAGAACTGGAACCACTTCTGCCCTATTAGCCTGTGCAACGTTTCGTATAAACTTATTACTAAAATTGTTGCCAACAGACTCGAACCACTTATGCCCAAGCTCATAAGCCCTATGCAATCTAGCTTTGTCCATGGAAGGCACATCTCGGACAACGTGGTTATGGTGCAAGAGGCCATCCACTTTATGAATCACAAAGCTGGCAAAGATGGCTATCTAGCTATTAAAGTGGATCTTATGAAAGCCTATGACAGATGAAATTGGGAATTTATTCCTGAGACTCTCTTGGATATCGGAATTCCGGGTGGTTTAGTGAATGTGATCATGAAGTGTATCACTTCAGATTCCATGCAAATCCTATGGAATGGGGAGGCTTCTGAGGTGCTTTCTCCTTCTCGTGGGATTCGTCAAGGGGATCCTCTCTCCCTTTACATTTTTGTTCTTTGCATGGAGAATCTATCTCAGGCTATTAAGTTATCTGTGGAAAGTGGAGGTTGGAAGCCGCTGATTGTTTTAAGAGCTGGTCCCATCTTATCACACATGTTTTTTGCAGATGACTTAGAGTTGTTCGCCAAAATGGATCCCATCAGTGTCAAGTCGGTTAAGGAGACCCTTGATACTTTTTGTAATTGCTCTGGGCACATGATCAGCAACAAGAAAACTCTCACGTTTTTCTCGAAGAACACGTCCAATGAAAGGAAGAATTCTATTAGAGAGGAGTTAGGATTCCACATCACTAGCAGCTTAGGCACCTACCTGGGTGTCCCAATTATTCATGGAAGGGCTGGCATTAGTATGTACTCTCATGTTGTTGAAAAAATGAAACAAAGAGTTGAGGGTTGGGATACTAAGAAGCTGTCCCTGGCTGGAAGGACTACGTTGGTTCAAGCTAGCCTTTTATCAATGCCCTCATATTTGATGCAAACCTCTTTTATTCCCAAGGGCATTTGCAAAGCCTTGGAAAGATCAGCCGGAACTTCTTATGGGGAGCTTCGAATGGGACCAAGAAAATTCAGCTGGTTCCATGGAACCAAATTTGTCAACCATAAAGCTGAGGGGGTCTTGGATTGCGCAAAATTTAGCCTTTCAAGATGCCATGCTAATGAAATTATAGCCTGGGGGGTGGCGTCCTGTGGTTCTAATTTCTGGGCTCAAGTGATCTTGTGGAAATATACAAATCACATCAACAAGTTAAAAGATAACAGAACTTGCCAAGGTTCATCCATATGGAGAAGTATTGCCAAGGTTTGGAAGAAAGTGGAGGAAGGGACCGCTTGGAGTTTAGGTGACGGATCTGCAGTTAGTTTTTGGAGGGATGATTGGTGTGATCTTGACGGTCCTCTTATAGAGCTTGCTACTAATACTATTCCTACGGAGGATTAGGATCTTTTGGTTAAAGACTATGTCAGTGAACAGGGGAACTGGCAATGGTCTAAATTTCATCATCTCCTTCCAACTTCTGTCATCATGAGAATCGCTGCTATCAAGCCTCCTTCCAAGGAGGATGGTAATGATGAGCCATATTGGTGTTTCTCCTCCAGTGGCCAGTTCACAGTGAAAAGCGCTTACGAGCTTTTAACCTTTCATGATTGGAATTTGGAGAAAAATATTTGGCAGGGTGTTTGGAGATGGAAAGGCCCGGAGTGCATTCGTCAATTTCTGTGGTTATGCTGTCATGAATGACTCTTGACGAATAATGAAAGATATCGGAGGCATTTAACAAATGATAAAACTAGTTCGAGATGTAGAAGTGAACTGGAGAGCATCCTTCATGCCTTGAGAGTTTGCCCAGACGCTAAAATGGTTTGTTTTCATTTGGTTCCAAATACATCTAGAACTCAATTCTTACTAATGCCGTTTAATGTTTGGATGCAGGAAAATTTAATAAACTCTCTTCACATTCAAGGCGAGACTGACTGGCCCATCCTTTTCGCTACTGCATGTTGGACCTTGTGGAGACTCCGTAACAGTATGCTGTTTGAGCAGGATTTTGAGTGGCCATATAACCTGGTGCATGGTATCAAAAGAAGAGCTCAAGGTATTGTTGCTGCTATTCAGAGCCTGGTGCCATCGCAGACAAGAGGCAAAGAAGAGAGGCTGATCAATTGGAAGCCTCCAGACGAGCAACGGGTCAAGCTTAATACAGATGGGGTAAGGAAAACAGTTTTGGGGAATGCTTATGCAGGGGGCCTCATCAGAGATCAAACAGGCAAGTGACTAGGAGGATTTACTGCCTCACTAGGTGACTGCATTGCTCTTGTTGTTGAAAGTTGGGGAGTATTGTATGGCTTGCGGCTAGCTTGGGAGTCAGGATTCAGGAAGTTGATGGTGGAAAGTCATAATGCAACTCTGATTGATATTCTGCAGAATAAAGTGGACTGCCCAGTTAGAAACTTATCCATCATCAGTGAGATAAAACGTATACTTAACTATGATTGGGTAGTATCCTGTCATCATGTGTTTAGAGAGAGTAATTGCTGTGCTAACTACCTCGCTAACCTTGGGATGCAGTTTTCTGTAGGATACCACTTCCTTGAATCCCTTCCGCAGGATCTTGTTAAGTTGCTCTTAGATGATGTTATTAGGGTGTCTAGAAGTAGAATGCGCCCGATGTAATGTGTTCTAGGCTTCTTGCATCTCTTCAATGAAAAAAACAAAAAAAAGTAAAGTCAACGTACTTAATTAGTATTCTTTTTATTAAAAAATCATATAGCTTCAACATATTAATAGATTACACAAACAGAAAAAATAATTCTCTCAATAAATTACATAACACAAAGATATCTTTTGAAGCCATAAAATTATTTATACTATTTTTTAAGAAAAAAAGTCATCAAAATAATTTTTTTGTTCATTTGACTTGGAATTTTTTCATGTTTTAATTAACATGGTAGCTCATATTTATATCAACTATAAAATTTAAAATTAATGGTTATATTTATACTATCTAACAAATAAGTACCAATTTTTTAATTTAAATTTATTTTTTGTAATAAATCTTTATTATTGAATTTAATTTTAAAGATTGAAGTTGTAAACAGCATTGGTCATATTTATATTTAATGTTCAATTTATCAAAAAATTTTAGATGACTTAGTTTATCACATTATCATTGCATATGTCAAAAGGCATAAGACATGTGTGATTTTATGTGATCACATGCTTACATGGGATAACAAACTAATTGTAAAGCTGGTACATAACTAGTGTTTAAAAAAAGAAAAAGAAAAACCTTAAACAACAGTTTCTTATATTCTTGAAACATTAACATATTTTTGGCGGTGTTCATTCAACTTTAAAATGTGAATATTTTAAAAATTTATACACGACAGTATCTGAAGGATTTGCTATTCTATATCAGATAAACAATATAAGCCAAATTGGTTGGACAACCTATCTAATTATTTCATAATCAGGCTAATTAAAGGGATTAACTGTATGATTATATTGTCACAAATTTATCTAGGATATATTTTTAAGTTACTACCCTCTTTACCTTTATACATGCTTGATGATTTAAGAAATTTTACAAGTTATCCATCCTTGTGAATATCAATAATTTAATTAATTTTCATCCTGATGTATGATAATAATTTAATCAATTAAGTTGTTATACATATCATCATAATAAAATTGTTGTATTATATAATTTTCCAACATGTTAAGTCATCTATTTTTAACTTAAGCCTTCATCCCAAAAATATTGTGTTAGTAGTTTCAGACTTCTATCTTCTACAAGAAAATTAAGGTATTAAATAACGGTCCATGTATTATTTAGTTAGTCCTTTCAAAAAATATTTATTTACTATGTAAGTATATATATATATATATATTCTTGAGCCTTTCTTCTTCTCTGACCAAAGGAGAGTGGAGAGGGGGTTTCAAAGTGGAAACCCAATAATGGGCCCTCCAAAGGCCAGACATGCGGGGTCTCATGAGCTTTCTTTATTAATTGAAATTAAGTTGAAAAAATGTTTTTTTTATTAAAATGTTGAGGCCAGATATCAGTGGATATATCTAATTATCTCAACTACATTGGCACAATTTTAAAATCCTCATCATCTAAAAGGACTAAAAAATATATAAATAAAAAGAAAAAGTATCCATACAAAGATATAGAAAATATAGCCAAAACTAACAAAAGCGAAAAACTCCACATAATTAAAATTTTAATAAATAAGACTAGTACAAGAATCTGGAGATGTGGTCCGCCAATGAGAATTAGTTTGTTGGGCACCATATTTAGCTAATTTGTCAACCATTAAATTCCCTTCGTGAAAAATATGAGATACTACAAGATTAATGTTTTTAAGATCATGTAAACAAGCAACCCATAAATGACAAACTGTCCAAGGAACCTCAACTAAAAGAGAACTGAATAAAAAAAATACCCATGAAGAATCACATTCCAACCATAAGTTGTTCCATCCAAATTCTTTGGCTTTCCTAACAGCAAATATAGCAGCATGTAGCTCAACAAGATAAGCAAAACAAATTCTTGTATTAAAAGTAAAAGTCCCTACCACAACCTCTCGGGTTTCTAAACATGCCACCGACACCTGAACATCCTGGAGCGCCAATTGAAGATCCATCAGTGTTCACTTTAATCCAAACCAAATTGGGTGGATACCATGTGGCATTAATAATCTTAGGAGCTTTAGGAGGAATAGCTGCAATACTGAGAAGAGAGAGAGTTTGTAGTTCACTTAGCGAATTGGACATTGTCCTTAGATGGAAAAAAAAAAAAACTTTCTTTTATCATCTTCAAAAGACAGTGAATATAAAAGGAAATATTTGGCCTTACATTTTCAAAAATAATAGAATTCGTAACATACTAAATAAGCCAAACAGCACTAATAATAGCACTAGTTCATAGAACCTTAATTTATGAATTGAAATGACATCTAAAAGCATATTTTAAGAAAGAAATAAAGGATCCTAAAGATGGCAGAGGCCTCTGAAAGGTGTCACCAATAGATTGCCAGATTGCCTTAGTAAACGGGCAATGAATGAAAATATAGTCCATTGATTCACAAAGACCACATCTAGAAGCTATATAGACGCTCTTTTTGATTAAATTATCCTCAATAGGAAGATATCCAAGATAAGCCTACCAACCTAAAATTGAGCATGAAGGAGGTAAGAGTCCCTTCCAAAAGAACTTCCACCATAAGTCCATAGGATGAGAATACAAAGCAAGTCTACTTTTAACAGAATAAATCCTATTAACTGAAGGAAGCTAGAGACAAACATTAGAGCTATCGATTAGAGGCTTAATTTTAAGAATATCATATTTAACATCCAAAGGGATATCATCTATAAGGTGTCACACATCATTGATAAGGAAATCTGAAATAGGTGTAGTCAAATTGGCTTTCTAAACAAAGGGAATATTATTAAGCCTATTAACCAGAGATGGTTGAATCCATTCATCAGTCCAGAAATTTAAAGAAGAGGAAGAACCTATCAACCATTTAATAGAAGCCTTCATATTCAAGAAAATAGACTTAACAGAGCTCCAAAACAAAATAGGAGATAGTAGTAACTTTTTGAACACTTGAAGCAATGAGTAGCCTACTTCTTAAAAGAGAGAGTGAACTTATTTTGAGTAAGCAAACTCTAAGATAATTTCCCAAGAAGAGCAACATTCAAGTAATCCAAGTCTTTAATGCCCAAACAACCATGTGTTTTGTTTAAGCAGCAAATGGACCAAGGGACGACAACCAGCAACTTCCTATTATCAATAGAGCCGGTCCAAGGGAAATTTCTAATACATATTTTCATATGATTCAACAAGCTTTTGGGCCGTTTGTAAACAACAAAAGAGTACAAAAAAGAACTCATAATAATATAGTTAATCAGCATGAGCTTACTAACCATGGATAAAAAAGAAGCCTTCAAATTGGCAAATTTACTGATAATCTTATTATTTATAGGTTGCAGATAAAATTTTCTAATAGACCCTTGAAAAAGGGAAACCTTAAGATAATTTAGAGGAGGAGATCCCCTATTGATCCTAATAAGCCCCTGAAGCAAATGAACTCTTAGAAAAAGGAATATTCGCCCTTGTTGAATGAGCCATAACATCATTACTTTTCTGGCCATGAGCAACATCCTCTTTTGGTTTCCCTTATTTTTGACGTTCTTCTATATTTCAATTTTTAGCTTCTTCTTTCCTGAAATTTTTGTTCAATCTGCAGTCAGCTGGGAGATGGCCTATGTTACAGTAAGAAGAATAAAAGTTAGGAATGTTTTCATAGACAACATTAATAAAGAAGCTCTTCCATATATGCTCAATCATAAGGGAAGTAGGAGGCTTAGATGATAGATCAACTTCCGCTAACAGTCTAGTATAATGACCAAAGGCATCGTTGATGGTATTATTATCAATTCTAAGAGGAGTTCTAATTCCCCTAGCACTATCCGCAAGGATGAGCTGATGCCAATATTCCCATGACAATTTGTAAAATCTAAGCCAAAGCTGAGTAGTTATAGATTTTTGTTCGTGAGGTTCAAAATTCGGCGACCAATGTTGTAGCCCTAAAAGACCTGGCTTGAGAGACATTGTTCCACGTCCCCAAATAAGGTTTTTCTCATTTTTAGCATTTAGCAAAATTTGGTAGAATCCCCTCCCTAATGAAATAAGTTTCCAAGCACTTGATAACCTCCAAACGGAAGCCAACTTTTCTTTCATTTCAGTTACCTTCCAAGGGGAATCACCTTTGAGTGAAGTCATTCTGCCTATCAAGGTATATTTGCAAAGAGACAGACACTGATGATAAACTTCTTGGTTGATTTTAATTGAAATGAAGCCTTCCTTATTCACCGCCTCAGAAGAGATCGAAGGAATAACAGAGACTGAGTTGGCAACTACTGCAGCAAATGATTGTTTTTGTTGAGTAAGAGCATCCTTGGCTAAATCTGAAGATATTTTAGTGGAAGCATAAAACAAATCTTGGTGACTAACAATATCCATATGCAGTTCAGAAAATAGGAGGTTAATAAGCTATAGAGGAAGACAAACTCAGATCAGGCGAGAGCATTTCTTCCTGAATTTATAGTATGTTTTAAAATATTAAAATTAACTAGTGCAATTCAAAGAAAAAAAACTGAAATGGTGATGTAACTCCAAAGATTCAAGGAAGCCACAATTTTTTAATGAGTTTTTAATCCATCTTTCTAGATAGAGTTGGCAAACTTACAATTAAGGGGCTGTTAGTTTGTATTTCGAAATCACAATCAAAACCAGAAGGAAAATAAATGGAAAAATAAGTGAAAATTTAAAAAGGTGTTTAATTTTCAAGAAAATGAAAATAGAAATGAGAATTAATATCATTTAACAACTAAATTTTTATTTATGAAAAAATATTTCTTTAATTAATTTTTATACATAAAAATTAACATTATAATTATTTTTATATATTAAATATATCTATTTATAAATGCTTATTTATAAAAATATTATTATAATTTAAAAATAATAAAAATTATTTGTTTTGATAAATATTTTTAATTCAAACATTCAATACATATTATTATTAATTTATAAATTTTAAAAACTAAATATTAATATTTAAATATTTAACTAATATATAATTGATTTGACTTGATTTTTAAGAAAATTAAATGTCATTCTTTTATAATAGAGAAGGGAACAGTGATTTCCATTGATGGAGAATCATATTTTCATTTTCATTTTCATTCTCAATTTTATCCAACCAAATAGTAGAAATGAGAATTATTTATATTTCCACCCTTATATTTTATCAAATAAATCAATCTAAAAGTCTCCAATTTTTACTATTGTTTTTTTTTTTTTAAAAAAAGCAAAATAAAAAAATTGGAAAATTTCAAGTGACTTTTGTCTTCTTTTGGCCTTTTTTTTCAAGTGATTTTTTTTTTGTCTTCTTTTGGCTTTGAACTTATCTACGATTTTTAGTTCTTAAAATTCCTCAAGAAAGGTCATTGAAATATAGAACTGAACTCCAATGGGTTCTTTAGCACTTCTATTTCGCCTTGCTTGCATTATTCTTGTATATCTAGCTATTCTTACCGTAGAAGAAACTAACAAACCCCGTCTGTTCTGTTCTGACAAAGGAAACTACGCAGCTAATAGCACTTACCAAAGAAACCTCCACACCCCGCTGTCCTCTCTTGCATCCAACACCCGAATCGACTGGGCTTTTATAATCTCTCTGTTGGCCAAGTTCCTGATCAGTTGTTTGCAATTGCACTCTGCAGAGGTGATATTCAAGTGAACATTTGTAGACAGTGTGTTCGTACATCTACACAAATCATCCTGAGCATTTGTCCTATAGAGAACGAGGCAATTGAAATATATGAGTACTGCATGCTTAGATTCTCTAAGAAATCAATATTCAGAATAGTGGAGGGAGACCCCACTTTCTATTTTAGAAATCGGAACGATGTAATCGATGTGAAGCTGTTCAATCAAGCACTGGATACTTTGTTTGCAGCACTCAGAACCAGAGCTGCATCAGGAAACTCTACTCTGAAATTTGCAACAGGAAATATAGATGCGGGTAATCAGACAGTACACGCACTTGTGCAATGCACTCCTGATTTGTCCAATTAGCATTTCAATGATTGCTTAATGGCTATTGGGGAGATTTCGAGCGCTAGTTGATATATGATATTTATGCATATGATTTCAGGGACACTTTAATTGGTTTTATGCTATTTTAGATTATAGTTTTATTCAATTATTATTAATTTTATTTGCATTTTGTAGAATTTTATTCACATCTTAGATTAACATTGCATATTTTAAGTTTTATTCTTTGTTAATTAAGCATATTTTAAGTTATTTGGTAGGATTGTATCTCAATCTACAGTGTTCTAAAAAGTTAGCAACACAATCTTCAGCATGGCCATGCTAACATGCCAATCCACATGGTCATGCCATCAACCGTGCATTGAAGGAAGACTTCACACCCATGAGCACAGGCATGCTCCGAGCCATGAGATTGACACACCTATTCAACACGGTCATGTTCGCTCTTGTGCTCACTTGTTGCAGTCCACATGGCTCCGGACACAGTCATGTTTCAGGCCATGCCAACATAGAAAATTTCCCTCTTTCATTATGGATTACAAAATTGGAAGATTATGGAATTAGAGGATTATAGAATTGGAAGTTATGAGGCAAGAGATGAATATAAAAGGAAGAGATGCTAAAGCCGGAAGGATCATCATCCATTCATTCATTCATTGAGAGATTTTTTAGCAAGAGAAAGGAAGGGAGATTCAAGGAAAATCATGTTCATTCAAGAATTATTTCCATGCTTCCATTATCTTTGATTTTGAATATTTCTATCATGTGTAACTAAATTATTCAGGGTTTGGATTCATGTAGCTAAACTACTGCTCATTTGGATTTTTATATTTCAATTCAATAAGTTAAATTCAATCAATTTTATAGGTTGTTTTTATATGTTCTTGTATTTGATTTTAGGCCTAATTGAATGCATGTATGGATAGATTAGAGACAACGAAAGTTGCATAATCTATTAGCTCATAAACCTGTGAAAGTTAGGAACCTCGATCACAAAAGTAGACGAATTTTTCAGGGAGTAATAAATTGCAAAAGAGCTTAATAAGTTTTAAGTAATTTACTTGACCATGAAAATAGGCAGTAATCAGTTTTGGCATGCTTAATTGATCTTAAAAAAGACTTTAGGTAATTTAAGTGATTTACCTTTGACTATGTTATCAAATTGAATTAAGATTAAATCTTGTAATTCAAATAGTGGCTACTGAAGCGAATCCGAACTCTAGTTTTCAATTATTGAATTCTTAAGGGAATATTTTAGATTTAAAATTTGTTTTTAGTCAATATATTTTTCTATTTCAATTAATTTCTTTTGTTAGCTTGTGGAAATAAAATTAAGCCTGGTACTTGGTATCAATCTCCTTGTAGGAACAATACTCGATATTTGAACTTTACTACTTATTGCAAACCATACACTTGTAAAAATTGCCTAACAAGTTTTTGGCGCCATTGTCGAGGAGATTAGCAATACCAATATTAGCGCACTTTTTATTTCTATTAGAATAACATCTTATTGTTGTTTTTATTTAATTTTTTTCTTTTTCTTTTTAGGTGCTTGATTTTTGTTTATTTAAACAAGATCAAAACGTCATGAGCTAGAAAAAGTAAATCCAGAGATCGAAAAATCTTGCGAAAAGAACCATAAGGAGAAGAGAAAGAGTTATAAGGTTAGCTGACCCAACGACACAAGGAGCTCAAGTAAGAGCTTTAGAAGAATATAGAGTACCAAGTCTCACAAGAAGCCAAAACTGTATTATGAAGCTAACCATTGAAGCTAACACATTTGAAATCAAGCTTATAAACATATAAATGGTTTCACAATAGTAGTTTGGAGGATTACCAATAGAAGACTAGCTTCTTTCCTTGACATATGTGATACATTCAAGATTAATAGAGTAAGTCTATATGCTATCCACCTTAGGCTATTTCCATTTTCATTAAGAGATAAAGCGAAGTTATGGCTGAGTTCATTGGCACTAAATTTTATCACTTCACAGATTATACTTTCCAAGGCCTTTTTAATCAAATACTATCCACTTGGAAAGACTATAAAGTATCACTAAGACATCACTGGATTCAGGCAATAGCTTGAAGAATCTCTTTATAAAGCTTGGGAGAGATTTAAGGACTTATAAGACATTGCCCTCACCATGGTATTCCTAATTGGCATCTAATGTAGACTTCCTACTAAGGATTGTTTGAATCCTTGTAGATTACCATTGATGCTACTACATAAGGCTCATTCATAAGCAAAATACCCGATGATGCCTATGCACTTTTAGAGAAGATGGCATCAAAAAATTATTAATGGCATGGAGAGAGAAATTAGTTAAGGAAAGCAGCAGGAGTTTATGAGGTTAACAACTTAAGCATGGTGAATGACAAATTCCATTCCCTCATAAAGCAGTTAGAAAAGCTCAATTTCATAGGATATCCATCATAAGTGCTCTTTTGTAAAATATGTGGAGGAGGACATTCTACTACGGAATGTCAACAAGGTGATTATTATTCCCAAGGCTGCCCAATTAAATAACTTAATGCTCTAAATAATTTCAATGGAAGACCTTAAGGGAGTCCATATTCTAACACCTATAACCCTAGATGGAGAAACCACCTAAATTTCTCGTGGTCAAGTCAAGGAGGAAACCAAAATTCAAGCTCCAATCAAGGCTATAAAGCTCTACCTTCACTAGGTTTTCAGCAAAAGAATTCTTATCCTCAACAAGAACCTAAGTCACACCCTGAGATGATGATGGAGAACTTTATCGAATTACAAAACAAGAAAATTCTATTAGTAATATGCCCTAGAACAATTATGTAATGGCCATATTTTAACATTGTCATTTTTCTATTTTAATAATAAAGAGGCTTTTTTATTATTACTAGCTAATTCTAGTATTATCCTTGATTAGTTAATTCTATTAAGATCATCATAGTACGTGACTTGATAGTAAAACTCTTAAGTGATACTTGAATTCTAATCCAAATATCCATAGTTGATTATTATTGTGGGAATAACAATGAATAAAGACTAGTATGAGGTTGATTGATAATTAATTTTTACTGATCATGTATATAAGATATTAAGTTAAACTCATAGGTACATATTTAAGGAAATGATGTAATGGATCAACCCACTATAATAATACCACATGGATTATTGTTATAGGTAATTATTTGAGTCTTTTGACCCAATATCACCATGGTTTCCTACATGATAAGTTCCGTATATTTACATATCCCTACACCATACTTTAATCGGATGGTAAACAAGTTATGAATGGATGTAGAATGAGTTATGTGATGAATGTGAGTGGTTAAGATGAAATTTGTCCCTCAGATATTTTAAGAAGATATCTATTAGGCCCCTCGATGAGTTAGACTAAAGAGAAATGCATGGCCATGCTAGAATGATAAAGAGTTATTAGTGTCAGTCTACTTAGGATCGAGAAACAATATGATTGAACAATATAAGGATGACATAATCCATGCCTTATGTTTAATCAGGATATCATGTGACAAAAGGACTATAGTACACACTGTGTATTAGGTTATGTTAGATTATCGATATTCATATAACATGGGTAGTCATAATGTCTTGCTAGAGATCAATTATGACTTGTGGGCTACAATGGGAATTTTAGGGGTACTACTAACGTTGTGTGAACCTATAGGGTCGCACACTTATAACAAGCCCAAAGTAGACTTAGGTTAATAAGCATAATAATTATCTTTATGTAAGATTAAATAAATAAATAAATAAATATATTTATTTATTTATTTATTTCCTAATTTATTTAAGGTAAGAGTTATCTAAAATAGATAGGAAAGGATTCTAATTTGGAATTAGAATCAAAATAGAAAGAGAAGTTACCAAACTATTTTAGTAAGTGGAGATGTATGAAACCGTAGAAAGGATGGCTATAAATACATCTCATTCTCTAGGGTTTACGTTTAAGGTTAAGCCTCATTTTCTCCTTCTTCTTCCTACACTTCTTTTGTGAAAAGAAAAGACATAGAGAGAAAATGTGTTGTAAGACAACAAATGTTCTATCAGGCTTACTTTGCTTTGGATCATCTTATTCGTGTGGATACTGTAAAGGATGTGATCTTTTAGTGACGTCTTATTCCAATATGAAGACACAAAAAGCTCGAGGTAAGGTGTCATCAGAGTAAATCCCCTATCTTCCTTCCAACTATCTCACCATTAGATCATCTTAGTGAGTGTTTGGAAACCCTCTCAATTAATCTAAGTCAAATTACATGGATCTGGATTATGGGTTTTGGTGGTTAAAAATTTTATTTTTTCACTGCGTTAGGTATCACAAAACCCAACAGTGGTATCAAAGACACTTATAATTTAATTATATTGACTTTTGATATATGTGATATATACATGAGAATTTAAAAATAAGTTTTGAAATATATGTGATATATTTCATTTTGAAAAGTGTTTTCAAAATTTCTTTTTATCATTTTTATGTGATGATTTAAACAATACATATCGAAAAAAATTATGTATATTAATTGGATTAATATCTATGGTTGTTTAATATGATTAAACACCATTTATAGTATGAATTTTTGCTAAATACATACTATTTTCGAAGGCAAAAACTCAATTGGACAAGGCACATGGCCGTGCGCCAATTTTTTGCGTAATACAAGGCACACGACCATGAACATTAAGGCACACAACCATGCTTGACTACAAATATGCAAAGTGCAAATGTAAAGACAGATGGCGTTCTTGTTCAAGCATTGAACAAAATTGACATGTTCTGAATAAACAAATTTAATGTAATATGATTACAATGGTTTAAGGTTTTGGCCATATAAATCATTCTCATCATAATAATTACTTTTAATGAAAATTAATCTATTATGCTCTATGCTTTTAGTGTAGACACAAAAGGATACCAAGGATGGAGATCCAAGGTATAAACTTAGTGTGGAAATCCAAGGTGAAAGGCTTAGAATGGAGGAAGTCTTATTACCAGGATTGACCATTGATCTTTATATTGGCTTATAAAGATCAATATAGATTTGGGCCATGCTATGTCACGTTTACTTTATTGATTTATTATTATGTTATGTATGAGATGTTATGCATGTGATGTATGTCTACAACATAATAATATCTAAACATGGTAAAACAAATGGGAGACCTCAATCAATATTAAGTCACTATGATGCCTCTCATATGATTAAACACTTGTCAAGCCTTAGATTATTATTTATGGGTTTGTGACATCAGGGTGTATTAAATCATTTGAGGAAGGCAAGTTGGAAAAGAGTGATTTCCAAACGTTTATTATGGTTTAACTTACCTAGGTCATCAAAATGGTTTTGGATCTAGGGCATCAAATATGATTTTTAGCCATGACATGTGATGTCAAATCCTATACCCTTTGAATAGTTGCATGAGATGTAATTATAAAACCAAGAAGCAGGGATTATAGGATGTATTCACTAAAGAGGGCACTCATTATCTATATATGGGGACTCTTGAACCTCTTTTGATGGCTAAGGAAGTAATTCTAGGATGTGAGATCTTTGCTGAATTTATGAATGGTGTGAAGAAAGCCGCTGTTGAGGTCATTCCTGTGGAGGAGCTAATACTGGCTAAAGAAGAGACTAAAGAAAATATTACTGCTCCAAACCTGAAGGACACTGTTCGATCAATAAAAAGAGCTAGATCTCAAGACCTATGTCCTAAATTCCATCATGGATGTTTTCTATGATGACTTTGATGTTGCTCTTACTACTTTATTTGAAACTTATGACTTGTTCTTTTCTAAAGTGGATGCAATAAAGTCTAATTTTGCTTATTTGTATGTTGTGTTACCTAATGGTGATTCTATTTGTAATGATCATTTCATGCATATGTTTGACATTAATTCAATGTAAATTGAATTATTTAATTTAGGCACGAATGATAACCCTAAAAATATACTGATTGCTTATAACTTAACTCCTAATAAGAGAGAAAAAAAGGAAGAAACTTTAAAAAGAAGACAAAAAATATTTGCTTAGTGCTATGATGATATACCTGGGATCAACAGGGAGATTGCAGAACATAGGATCCCTACGTATCCTCATATCATACTAATAACACAAAAGAAGAGAAGGTTAAGACTAGAATGGGCTCTTTTGATTAAAGAAGAAGTCAAAAAACAACTGAAAGTAAAGTTCTTAGAGGTAGCAGAGGACACCCAATGGTTAGTAAATATAATTCTGGTCCCTAAGAAAGATAGAAAGGTCAGGATGTGTATGGATTACAGAAATTTAAATAAGGCCTACCCAAAAGATGATTTTCCTTTACCATATATTAACACATTGGTTGATAACGTGGCTTCTAGTGCGATGTACTCTTCATAGATGGTTTCTCAGGATATAATCAATCATGATGGTTGTAATCAATAAACTGAAAACATCTTTCACCATCAAATGGGGCATTTACTATTATTTGGTCATGTCGTTTAGGCTAAAGAATACAAGGGCTACACATTAAAGGATGGCTACTACCTTACTGCATAATATGAACTACAAGGAGATAAAGGTATATATGGATGATATGATGGTGAAGTCTCCAACTAGAGAATGACATTTTAAAGCTCTGGATAAGTTTTTGGCAAGGGCAGGAAAACATAATTTTAGATTAAACCCAAAGAAGTGCATTTTAGGGTGACATATGGAAAACTACTAGGACACATTGTCAGTTAGAAAGGAATAGAGGTGGATCCAGATAAAGCTAAAGTAATCAGAGAGAAGCCTGTACTGAAAAATGAAAAAGAAGTCAGAGGGTTCATTAGGTGATTGCAATATATTAGTAGATTTATAGCTAAGTTGACTACTGTTTGTGAACCAATCTTTAAGCTCCTGAGGAAGAATCAGCCAATAGTTTAGGATGATAAATGTCAACAAGCTTTTGAAGCTATTAAGAATTATTTGATAAATCCTCCAGTTTTACAATTACTAAAGCTAGGTAAACCATTTATCCTTTATTTGGTAATTAAGAAGGATGTAGTAGGTGCCATGTTAGCTCAAAAAGGTAAGGGTAAAGTTAAGCATGCAGTGTATTACTTAAGAAAGAAGCTTTTACAGTATGAGGCTAATTATAATATGTGGAAAAGACATGTTTGGTGGTAATTTTGGTAAACAATAAGCATCAACATTATTTTCAATCTTACAAAGTATAGGTAGTTTCCAAATATGACCCTTTAGGTACCTTTAACAAACTTTATCACTAAAAATTAGTGAAGTGAGTCAAATTGTATACCCTAGTCTCTAGGACTTAGTATAGAGCAAGTCGGGTATCGAACACTCAAGAATTTGAACTTTGTATCAACCGAATAGATACTCAAATGAATAGGAAAAGTAATATCAGGATAGTAATAGATAATGTAACAAATAAATAGAATCTAACTCACTTACAAATTACTAGAAATTCTTATAAGAAATTATAAAAAAATATATGCATGAGAGAGTTTACAATTAAAAATTAATAAGAACTTTGAACATAATTATTATACAATATGTTGATTGGAAATTAGCTTATAGTCTTCAAAAGCAATTCTCATTGTCAATTAAAGGAATTTCCTCTTAGTATCCACATTCATTCTTATGGAAATGTGGAGGTAAAAGAAAATCAATAAATATATTATACTAATTTTTTTATTCCCTTAAGATGAATTCCTTACCTCCAAGTGATATTCAATTCTCAAGTAATTTCAATTATATATCCATTAAATTACTCCAATTCTCATTGTAAATAGTTTGATTAACAAGTTACATATGATAATCAAGTAAACATAACATAATTTGCACTAATTGAAATCAAATTATAAATAGCAAAGGATAGAAATATAGTTCTTATTTAATTCTTCATTGTAATTCTCATACAAAGACTTAGCCAAAATACATGATAAAAAAACAACAAGAGAAAATTAAACACAACATAGAAAAATGAATAAAGAAGTAATTGAGTGAATAAAACCCTTTACTATGTCTTCTAGAATTGCTTGTTGTAGAATAATCCTCTCTTGCTTCTTGACTTTGTCTTCTTCAAATTAGTCTTTAAAACTAGAACTTCTTTTCAGTGATTTCTAAACTAAAACTTAGTATTAATACTTGTTCACTCTCTCTTTAAAATAAAGCCAAACACATATATTTATAGGTTTCTAAAGGCTACAATTTGCCTCCCTTTGAAAGGATGCAAGAATGAAGGGGTGTGTTGAAAAGGTGTATTAGTGTTGACTCATCACTAATTACTTCTATTACGAGTCGACACCAAGTGATGAGTCAGCAATCTTCAAGGCTTGGTATATCAAGCTTCTGTGATGAGTTGGCACCAAGTGACGACTCATCACCAATACTCTCTATCATGACTCATTCCCATGGTGGCAACTTGGCACTCTTTACTAAGTCTCTAACTTGACTTCACAAGCTTTATACTTCATTCTAAACAATCCCAAGTCCTTTTCATGTATAATTTGAGCCTAAAAACATGTATAAAACGCACAATCAACCATAAGAACAAAAGAAATAAAGATAACACTTGCATAACCAAATAAACACACAAATATAGCAAAAATAAAATGAAATTAAAACTAAACTGCCCTAAAGAACTATGCATATTTGCACTATATCAAACTCCCCCACACTTAGACTTTGCTTGCCCTCAAGCAAGAAAAGAACTTCATGGAAAAGTAAACAAAAATTTTCATCTTCTCCAAATAAATGTAGTCACCTTATCAAGTTATTTTAATCCTGAAAGAAGTTAAAAAAGGATGATTCAATAATTAAACTTTCAATGCTCAACAATGATAAAACAAACAAGTTTCATAGCATAAGCAATAAGTTTACCAATTTATCTCAATTTACTAAGAATAAAATCAAGGATGCAAAGTCAAAGTTCTAACCAAGCTACTTAACCAAAATAGTCATTCTTCAAACTTAGGATTCTAGAAGCAAAAGCAACCCTTAAGACAATGTTAAGCACACATAATAACTTACTTTTCTCATGGCATTTTTAGACATTTTTATTAATAGACATATAAATATATCTTTTGGATGTATTCTTTCTGAATGAATGCAACTAAGGAGCATACTCAATTGCACATAACTTACTCAAAATAGATCTACTTGTTATATTATACATCTCTTTCCAAATGAATGTAACTAAGGAGCATACTTAATTACACACAACTTACTCAAGATCCATCACATCACAAACATTATTTACTTTTTTTAGTCCTCATCCATTGTGAAAAGCAAGTTTCATATGTATTATGGCTATAGTTTCCCTAAGGCTACTCAAATCTCTTAGAAAACCTAAGCTTAAATCTTTACTGCTTTAGTCTTAAGCATAGTTAGTAAGTTGACTAAAGCATTCTTTAAATCTTAGAAATAATAAAAAGAGATAAAAAGATAAAATTATAACTTATACTAACTGAAACTTTAAACTTCTATTAATTGAGCATTGAAAACTAATCATCAACATAACATAAAACTTAACCTCAATCAAAATTAAAAAGACTAATAAGATAACTACTTATTAAATAAAAGAGAAGATTGAAATATATGATAATGCAAATTAGAAAAATATATCATAAATATAAACATAAAACACACACAATATCCCAAATATATACTAAAGATGTTCTAATAATATACTACTAATATCCCTTCCCCCACACTTAAAATGACACATTGTCCCTAATGTGATAAAATAAAAAGTAAGGAAAGGAAAGAAGTACTCCCTTAGTCATCTATAAGGGTAGGAGGTGAAGACTCGATCTAATATCTGGAGTAAGCAAAAAATTGATTCAATTTGTACTCCATCTTGCGTTGCTGATGAGCAAGTTGTTGGTTGTGAAACTCCATGTCATTAAGTTAATGCTATATAACAATCTGTGTATCCAGAATTTGATCCTAGATAGGAGGATGCACACTTGAAGATCCACCGGCTTCCCCTTACATGGGGTATGTTAGGAGAGGAACATCACTGAATGGTGTATATTGGGGTAATTCCTCCTCTGAATTACTCTCCTTCGCTGACTCTTGTTGAGGTTCCTCAACCAGTGGTGGTCTCTTAATACCTCTCCAATAAGAACGTGAACGAGTGGAAATCAAATGGAATGCAACATCCACCACTTCACCTCTTATAAAAGCTTGTTTTATAAGCTAATAACACTCAACAAATTGAGTATAGTTATCAAGGTTAAGATTCAAAGCCTTTGCAATAATAGTAATCACATGTCCATGAGTTAGAGGTGCATCTTTGTGTGAAGCACAATTCAATAATTGGTTAAACATCCAATAAGTCTAAGAGACTTGTTTCTTATTGTGAATGCACCATATTAAGAATAACTCTTATGCAAAAATGCAAATGAACTCAGTTTTATGAAAAATGACACATGCAAGGACTTTATGTAGCAACTAATATTTCAAATCCTTGATAAACATAGCCTTGCCTTTCCTAGAATTAAATGGTATTTGTAAACCAGTTAGAAATTTCTAAAACTCATTCAATCTAAAAGAAGATGGGGGATCATATAATCCATCCTTTTTAAAGCCAAAGACATATTGCATGAAAGTGTAATTAAGTTGATGTTTCTTCCCTTGCATATGAAATTCCAGAATTTGGGAGTTTTTAGCATCAACATCCAAAGTAGTAAAAAATTATATAGTTAATTCGACATTGGTATCTTCATGCATAGAAAAAAACTTGTTAAGGCCACATTGTGTCAATAATTGATTAAAAGATTCAAGCATATCCACTTCATTTAGAAGAGAGTTAGGGATATACTTATAACCCGTTACTTCCCTAAACTTGATTGTTGTGAACTTTGCACCTTCTTCATGGGAAAGGATTGGAAATTTGGCCTTGTATGTTTCTTCTTCTTCCTCTTGTTGTTCCTCCTCAATGTGTGGTCTTTTGGAAGATGAACCTCTTCTCTTACCCATTTTAAGAATCTTACTTGATTGAAGTTAGAAGTGTAGAGATGTGTAGAGAGTAAGAGATGAGAATGGAAAATAAGAATAAGGAAAATATGAAGAGAAAAAGGAAGTGATTTGGTTAGGGTTTATAATAAAAAGGAGATCCAAAATGCAAATGTGTAAAGAAGAGAATATAAAGAAGAAAGAAGAAGGAAGAGAAGATATATATATATATATATATATATATATATATATATATATATATATATATATATATATATATATATATATATATATATATATATATATATATATAATAGAGAGGGAAAAAATGTATGGGATATTAAATAAGACAATAAATATGAAAATGTGTATTCAAAAGGGTGTATATATAGGTGTAGTAGGGATGTAAGAAATTAGGTGTGTATAGGATAGTGAAAAGGCAAGTAAGAATGTGAAAGGACATTACTATTCTTGGAAAAGAAACAACTTTTCAATTTTAAAAATTGTATTTGGTTAAGGAATAAATAAAATAAAACAAGTGAAATAATAATGTAAGATGTGTAACAAAGAAACTAACTAAAGTATGCTTGTTATAAGTGTATATATATGTTAAGGAATTAGTGAGGAAGGAAAAATGAAGGCACAAGTTGGCACCATTGTGCCGACTAGGCACTGACACATATTGTGGTGAGTTGTCCATGTGTGATGACTTGTCACTTTACCTTTCTATTATGAGTCATCAACATGTGACGACTCATCACCTTACCTTTTTGTTACGAGTCATCAGCATGTGATGACTTGTCACCTTCCATTCAAAAATAATGTTAAGACACGTTATCTAAAAATTAAAAAAAAATGAGCGACATAATAAAAGAAATTAATCTAAATTCAAAAGTAATATGATTAATAAAGCTAGTAAATGTAAAAATGTAAAGTAACAACTCTAACTAAATAAAATGAACTAAAATGAAATAATCATGAAATAAAAGCATGCAAAATAGAGACATATAATATAATTAAAAAAATAAAAATGTGGTGATCTCACCATGCTAAATTGAAAGGTCTATAGCTTGACTGAACCTTGATTCAATTAGGGTGTAGATGGAGAGATAAAGCGACTTGGAGCAATTGCTTCACCGATCAAGTAAGGCTTGAGACAATGTCCATTTACCTCGAAGATTTCCCCCTTTGCACAATATCAACCACACCATAAGGATAAAATTTAATAATTGTAAAAGAACCTGACCATCGTGACTTCAACTTTCCTAGAAATAACTTAAGTCTTGAATTGTAAATGAGAACAAACTTGCCCTCGTGAAATTCCTTCTTAAATAAATGCTTATCATGCCACAACTTAGTACGATCTTTATATAACTTTGCATTCTCATAAGCATTCATTCTTAACTTATCCAATTCAATAAGCTAAAGTAACCTCTTCCTACCGGCCTTCTGAAAATCAAAATTCAAAGCCTTGTTGCCCAATATGCTTTATGCTCTAGTTCAACAGGTAAATGACATGACTTCCCATATATTAAATGATAAGGAAGAAGGCCAATTGGGGTTTTAAAGGCTATCCTATATGCCCATAAAGCACCATCAAGATTTAATGCCCAATCCTTTCGTGAAAAAGACACCATTTTTTCTAGAATCCATTTAATCTCTCTATTACTTACCTTAACCTGCCCACTTGTTTATGGGTAATATGGAGTAGCAACCTTGTGTGTCACTCCATATTTCTTTAAGACAGCCTCAATCTCATGATTACAAAAATGAGAACCTCTATCACTAATCAATACTCTAGGAGTGCCAAATCTTGGGAAAATAATTTTCTTAAGCATCTTCTTAACAACCTTAGCATCATTAGTCATGGTTGGTATTGCTTCAACCCACTTTAAAACATAATCTACCATGACAAAGATATACTTGTAGCATAAAGAACTAGGAAATGGACCCATGAAATCTATAACCCAATCATCAAAGAGCTCAACTTCAAGGATTCCTTTCAAAGGCATCTCATGTTTCTTAGTAATATTACCCATTCTTTGACATCTATCACATGTAAGAACAAACTCTCTAGCATCTTTAAATAAAGTTGGCCACCAAAAACCATATTGTAGTACCTTAAATGTCATTTTTGTTGCACCAAAGTGTCCTCCAACATCCAAGGAATGGAAATGTTTCAAAACATCTTGAGCTTTATCTTAAGGAATGCATCTCTAAATTAACCCATCTACACATCTCTTATAAAGCAAAGGTTCCTCCTAATAGTAGAATTTAATATCGTGCAAAAATTTCTTCCTTTGTCGATAATCTAACTCATAAGGAAGAACACCACTAATAAGATAGTTAGAAATATTCACAAACCATAGAAATTCCTTTAATGCCATACTTAATAGATGTTCATCATGAAATGTTTTATTAATTGGCACACCATCATCATTCCTCTTCAATCCATCTAGATAAAGCTTTAATAGGTGATCTACAACAACGTTCTCACTTCTCTTCTTGTCTCTCACTTCCCAATCAAACTCTTGAAGCATCAAAATCCACTATATGAGTCTAGGTTTTGCATCTTTCTTACTTAGAAGATACTTAAGAGCAACATGGTCTAAATACATAATCACCTTTTGCCCTACAAGATATGCTCTAAACTTGTCAAATGTATAAACAATAGCAAGCAACTCTTTTTCCATACTTATGTACCTGATCTGAGCATCATCAAGTAGTTTACTAGCATAGTAAATCACATAAGGTTTGCCTTCCTTTCTTTGACATGAAATAGCCCCCACCATGAAGTTACTTGCATCACACATTATTTCAAATGGTTGCAAGACAAGTGCAGAAATAAGAGCTCCTTTTAAAGTTTCAAATGCATAGAGACACACATCATCAAACTCAAAAACAACATCCTTAGCAAGTAACTTACACAATGGCTTTACTATCTTGGAAAAATCTTTTATAAATCTTCAATAGAAACCCGCATGTCCAATGAAGCTCCTTATATCCTTAACACACTTTGGAGGTGGCAAATTATCAATCACTTCTATCTTTGCCTTATCAACTTCGATGCCTCTCTTTGAAACTGAATGACCAAGAATAATTCCCTCTTATGCCATGAAATGACATTTTTTCCAATTCAAGACCAATCCATGCTCAATTCACCTGTCAAGAACTTTAGAGAGATTGTATATATAATTGGAAAAATTAGTACCATATACACTAAAGTCGTCCATAAAAACCTCTACACAATCATCAAGTAAATCACTAAATATTGAAAACATGCATCTTTGGAAAGTTACAGGTGCATTACATAAACTAAAAGGCATCCTCCTAAAAGCAAAAGTGTCGTATAGACATGTAAAGGTGGTTTTAGCTTGATCCTCAGGATGAATAGGAATTTGATAGAATCCACTAAGCCCATCCAAATAACAAAAGTAAGAAAAGTTAGCTAGTCTCTCAAGGACTTAGTCAATAAAAGGAAATGGGAAATTATCTTTCCTAGTTACTTTATTTAATTTTCTATAGTCAATACACATATGCCTTCCCGTGATAGTTCTAGTAGGTATTAAATCATTAGATTCATTCCTAACAACGGTTAAGCCTCCTTTCTTTGGAACAACTTGAATGGGGCTCACCCATTTACTATCACTAATGGAATATATGATTCCATTATCAAAAAACTTAGTTACCTCTTTTCTCACCACTTCCTTGAGAGTGGGGTTTAGCCGCCTTTGACCTTTAATGGAAGGCTTGGCGTTGTCCTCTAAAAGAATTGTATGCATGCACACATTAGGACCAATACCTTTCAAATCATTTATAGAATAACCAATGGCACTTTTATGGTTAAGCAACCCATCACATAAGGCATTAAAATTATCACTAAGCAAGGATGAATTCACAATAAAAGGAAATTTAAGGTTAGAGTCAAGAAATGCATATCTTAAATTTAATGGTAAGGGCTTCAGCTCCAACTTGACTTCTTCACTTGATGTGGTAGCTTTTGGTTCATCCTCTCTCCTTAAAGGTTCAAATCTTGATGTCCTATGAGAAGGTTGATATGGAGTCACCTCCAAGATTTTCTCATTAACTTCTTACATCATGTATGACTCCATAGGGTCTTGCTTCAAACATTTAAGAATTACTTCTTCAATTCATTCATCAATAACATCAATAGAATCAATTCTACTTGCTACTTCTATTAGTGTTGACTTCATAATCTTCAGTACATCAAACTCCATACATTCATTATCCACCTCTAATGTGATCTTTCCTCTCTTCCTATCAATAATTGCTCCTACTATCATAAAAAAATGGTCTCCTAAACAAAATTGGGATCTCAATATCTTCCTTCATCTACAACACAACAAAGTCAGCTGGTATTACAAACTTCCCTACTTTTATTGGCACATTGTCTAGAATTCCAAGTGGATATGTGATAGATTTGTCTGCAATGGAAAGACACAAATTGGTAGGTTTAAGTTCTTCTAAATTAAGCCTTTTGTAAATAAAGTAAGGCATAAGGCTAACACTAGCACCAATATCACATAAAGCTTTATCCAAATGTGTGCCTCTAATCACACAAGGAACTGTAAAGGAACTAGGATCCTTAAGCTTTGGTGGAGACTTGGAATACATAGCTTTTGATTCTTCAACAAGAGAAACTAAACCATAATCTTCAAGCTTGCTCTTATGGCTAATAATATCCTTTAAAAACTTACCCTAAACTAGCATATCTCTAATGGCATCCACAAATGGTATGGTGATAGTAATTTCCTTGAGATAATTAAGGAATTTTCCAAACTGCTTTTCTAGGTTATGCCTTATGAACCTTTAAGGGAAAGGAAGGGTTTTAACATCTACCTTTGGTTCATCATCCTTGTGTGGTATGGCATGTCCCTTTTTACCTTTCTTAGAACAATCATCATCATTTTTACTCCTAACATCCACTTTCTCAATCTTTACCTCATCATCATCATCAACAACTTTCTTAGTTTTATTAAGATCCTGTTTAAGCTCCTTATCACTGCACAAAGTAATTCTTGGAAAAACTCTTTTTGTACATACTCTAGTTGACTAGGAAGCTTTCCTAAAGGTTTAGTGTTGGAGGAAAAGGCTTGTTATGAAATTTGGGTTTCAAGGATGCGGTTATGAGTAACAAGTTGTTCAAGTTTAGAGTTTAGCTGCTTAAGTTGCTCCTCATTTTATTTGTTTATAGTCATTTATTGGTTGACAAATTACTCCATAAGAGTGTCAAGGGTAGGTTTAGGATGGGTAAGATTAAAGGCTTATTGTTTTATAGGAAATCTATGTGGGTATTGTGGTTTATTGTTTGGGCTATATAGAGGGTTTAATTGAGAGGATGGGTTTGACCATGAGAATCTGGGGTGTTTCCTCCATTGGGGGTTATAAGTATTGGAATTCAGCCCCATTCTTTGGTTAAAACCTCCTTGCACATAGTTCACATCCTCATTTGCACTTACATTACATTAAGAGTATGAATGAGATCCTCTACAAGACTCACAAATAGCATTAGTGCTCTCTAAGGAATTAATTTGAGTTATGCTTACCAAACTAGTGAGAACATCTACTTTTGTATTCAATATTTTAATTATGTCAAGCTCTAAAACTCTATTTGCTTTTGCTATAATTGTTTCATCACCCATGTACCCTTGAGATGCAAGTTCTTCAAGCAAAGTAATGGCTTCTCTAGCCGTTTAATCCATCCATTTTCCATCGGAAGCCACATTCATAATATTTCTATTCTCATCTATTAACCCATTATAAAAGATTTGAGGAATCATCCAATCCATAATGTGGGCATTGCCTTTAGAGTTCCTTAAACCTCTCCCAAGCTGAATAGATTATCTCACTTCCATTTTTCTTGAAAGTAGTGATCTCATTGTGAAACTTAGCCATCTTATATGGTGGGAAATATTTATGCAGAAATGTTTGCTTCAATTGGTCCTAGGTTATGATTGATTCATTTGGCAAACTAGTAAGCCAAAGTTATGCTTTATCCCTAACCGATAATGGAAATAGTTTGAGACTTATTGCATCATCTGTTACACCATTGATCTTGAAAGTTGCACACACGTTGAGGAAAGTTAATATGTGGGCATAAGTATCTTCTCCTTGTAAGCCTCCAAACTAATTATTTTACACCATTTAGATGATACTTGGCTTGATTTCAAAATTGTTATTAGCAATTACTGGAGCCACAATCCCACCAAAACTACCCGAGATGTTGAGCATTGTAAAATTTCTAAACGTTCTTCTTTTCGGTTCAGCCATGTTATTCAAATTCGATTAGTTCACTCTTCTTTGCCTTTGTTCCCTGCATAAAGTACATATAGTTAAATCAATCTCAAGATCAAAGTATAGATTATTATCACTAGTACTTCTTGTAAACATTTTAAAATGTAAATTCATAATCAAACAAATAAAAAAATAAAAATAAGGCCTAAAACAACCTTTCTCTACCCTAAGTTAATAAAAGTTATTTAAAAAAATTCCCTGAAAATGACACTAAAATTTGAAGCGAGTCAAATTGTATACCATAGTCTCTAGGACTTAGCATAAAGCAAGTCAAGTGTCGAACACTCGGGAATTTGAATTTTGTATTAACTAAATAGATACTCAAATGAATAGGCACTCAAATGAATAGGCAAAGTAATATCAGGATAGTAATAGATAATGTAACAACTAAAAAGAATCTAACTCACTTACTAATTACTAGAAATTCTTATAAGAAATTATAACAAAATATATGCATGAGAGAATTTACAATTCAGAATTAATAAGAACTTTGAACATAATTATTATACAACATGTTGATTGGAAATTAGTTTATAGTCTTCAAAAGCAATTCTTATTATCAATTAAAGGTATTTCCTCTTTGTATCCATATTCATTCTCATGGAAATGTGGAGGTAAAAGAAAATCAATAAATATATTTTTATTCCCTTAAGATGAATTCCTTGCCTCCAAGTGATATTCAATTCTTAAGTAATTTAATTAATATCTACCAAATTACTCCAATTCTCATTGTAAATAGTTTGATTAACAAGTTACATATGATGATCAAGCAAATATGACATAATTTTCACTATTTGAAATCAAATCATAAATAGCAAAGGATAGAAATATAGTTCTTATTTAATTCTTCATTGTAATTCTCATACAAAGACTTAGCCAAAATGCATGATAAAAAAACAATAAGAGAAAATTAAACACAACATAGAAAGATGAATAAAGAAGTAATTTAGTGAATAAAACCCTTTACTATATCTTCTAGAATTGCTTGATGTAGAATAATCCTCTCTTGCTTCTTAACTTTGTCTTCTTCAAATTAGTCTTTAAAACTAGAACTTCTTTTCAATGATTTCTAAACTAAAACTTAGTATTAATACTTGTTCATTCTCTCTTTAAAATAGAGCCATACACACATATTTATAGGTTTCTAAAGGCTACAATTTGTGTCCCTTTGAAAGGATGTAAGAATGAAGCAGTCTGTTAAAAGGGTGTATTGGTGCTTACTCATCACCAATTTCTTTTGTTACGAGTCGGCACCAAGTGACGAGTTGGCAATCTTCAAGGCTCGGCATATCATGCTTCTATGATAAGTCGGCACTAAGTGATGACTCGTTACCAATACTCTCTGTCATGACTCGTTCCTATGGTGATGACTCGACACTCTTTACTAAGTCTCCAACTTGACTTCACAAGCTTTATACTTCATTCTAAAAAATCCCAAGTCCTTTCCATGCACAATTTGAGCCTAAAAACATGTATAAAATACATAATTAACCATAAAAACAAAAGAAATAAAGATAACATTTGCATAACCAAATAAACACACAAATATAGAAAAAATCAAATGAAATTAAAACTAAACTACCCTAAAGAACTATGCATATTTGCATTATATCAATTAGCTAGATGGCTGGTTATACTTACTGAATTTGACATAGACTATGTAGCAAAAAAGGTAGTGAAAAGGAGAGCAGTAGCAAACTTCTTAGCTTGAAACTCAGTAAATGATGAACAAGAGTAGGAGCTGGAGTTTCTAGATGAGCATTTAGGGGCAATAGAGGTCCAAGGTTGGAATATGTAATTTGATAGAGCAGTTAATAATAAAAGGGTTAGCATTCGTATAATTCTAATCACGCTAGAAGGAGAAATGATCTCGATGGCAAAAAGGTTAGAATTTGAAGTGACCAATAATCAAGCAAAATACGAAGCTTGTATCTTTAGGTTGTAAGCACTTTGAAATGTAGGAGCAGAGTGTTGGGTTTCATGATTCCATACACAACACAAAAATAAAATCTGAATCATAAACCTGAACCAGGATCCAAGTAATTCGATTAATTAATTAAATCTAGGGTTTTTGTTTTCTTACCACAAACGCAGAAGAGGCAAGAAATTTAGAAGGAAGAGAGGAGGTTCACTTTGGTGACACCCTACCTTGATCTTTTAATTTAGTAGTTCAGATTTAAGACATCTCCAAAAGAATCTGTCCTCCACAAGTGTCCACATGAACAACCCTTGATTTTGAAAACGAATATTTGTATGCTACCACCTTCTCTTGATTTCTCAAAAATTAAAAATTAAAAAGGACTCTATGTTTTGTTTTCTGAAAGAGAGAAATTGAATTTGGTGGCAAAATAATGAGAGTATCTAAAACCCTAGAGAATATAACATATTTATAGACATTTAAATTAGGGTTTCATTTGCCAAATAACCTTTTGGTAATCTCTCACTTATTCTTATTCTAATTTTATTTAAAATTAAATTAGAAATAATATTCTATTTATTTAAGATAACCTTTACCTTAAATGAATAAATATTTTATTTATTTATTTCCACATAACTTATTTAGGCTTGTTAAACCCATATTTATTTTGGGCTTATTCAAAGTGTGTGACCCTGTAGGTTCACATGACATTGGTAGTGGGTCTTAAATCTCTATTTAGGCCTATAAGTCATAAAGTGGCCTCTAGCAAGACATTATGACTACCCAAGTCATGTGAAGTCAATAATCCGACATAACCTAATATACAGTGAATATTCTAGTCCCTTTGTCACATGATATCTTGATTGAATGTAGGTTATAGATTATGTCATCCTTATAGAATTCAATAATATAATTTCTTAATTTCAAGTAGACTGAGAATGATAACTCTTTATCAATTTACTTTAACATGGCCATGCATTTTCCTTAACTATCTTTTTAAAGGGCCCATAGATATCTTACTCATATTAAATGAGGGATAAATTCCTTCTCAACCACTCACATAACTCATTTTATACCCAACAACAACCTATTTTATCATTCTATTAATGATAATGTAAAATTGTGTCAAAATATAAAATAGTTATGTAGAAATCCATGGTGATTTCAAGGTCAAAGGACTAAGCCAATATTATTGTCATAAGAATTACTTATGACAATTATCTATATAGTATTCTCATGATGGGTCAATCCAACACTTTATTTCTAAAATAAGTACCTATGAGCTGACTTAATATCTCATATTCATGATTAGTAAAACATAATCATCAATCAATACCATACTAGCCATAATACATTGTTATGACTAGGGACAATTTGAATAGAACTCATATTTAATCTAAGGGTTTTACTATCAAGTCACATACTTAATGACCTTAGTAAGAATTTACTATTCAAGTAATTATCATAACATAAAATGATAATTAAAAATGCCTCTTGATAAAGTCAAAACATGGTCATACATGATTGACTTAGTGCATATCACTAATAATCTCCCACTTGCACTAGGCCCAATCTACATTAAAACTAATACCCATGGACCTAGTATGACTCTCATGCTTAGGCTATGGAAGAGGCTTAGTTAGTGGATCGGCAACATTATCATTTGTAGGTACTCTGCATATCTTAATGTCTCCTCTCTCAATGATTTCTCAAATGAGATGATAACACCTGAGTATGTTTTTGGATCTCTGATGTGATCTGGGCTCCTTAGCTTGAGTTATAGCTCCATTATTGTCATAATATAAGTTCACTGGATCTGATATACTAGGAATAGCACCTAGTACAGTTATGAACTTCTTGATCCAAACAACCTCCTTAGCTACTTCTGAGGCAGTTATATACTCAGGTTTTGTTGTAGAATCAACAATGGTGTCTTGCTTGGAACTCCTTCAGCTTATTGCACCTCCATTCACATAAAACACATAACCTGACTGTGATAAAAAATCATCTTTATCAGTTTGGAAGCTAGCATCTGTGTAACTATTTACAACTAGCTCATCTTCCTTACCACCATACAGTAACAATGCATCCTTAGTTCTTCTCAAGGACTTAAGTATAGTTTTAACTATTGTCCAATGACTTTCACCTGGGTCAAACTAGTATCTGCTCATTGTGCTTAAGGCATATAAAACATCAGATGGAGTACACAACATTGCATACAGGATAAATCCAATAGCAAAAGCATATTGAATCTTACTCATGCGATCTCGCTCATCTTGTGTCATAGGACACTAAGTCTTACTGAGACTAATGCCATGTGACATTAGCAAGAATCCTCTCTTAGAGTCTTGTATGTTAAACCTGTTCAATACCTTATTAATGTAAGTGCCCTGACTTAGGCCAATAAGTCTTTTAGATCTATCTGTATAGATTTTGATGCCTAATATATAAGTAGTTTCACCCAAGCCTTTCATTGAGAAACAATTCTCTAGCCATAATTTAACATTTTGTAAAATAGGGATATCATTTCCAATGAGTAGTATGTCATCAACATACAATACTAAAAACACAATTGCACTCCCACTAACCTTTTTGTAGATACAAGATTCATCTTCATTCTTAATAAAGCTAAAATATTTGATTGCTTCATCAAAATGAAGATTCCAACTCTAAGATGCTTGCTGCAGTCTATAAATGGACCTTTGAAGCTTGCATACCTTTCTAGAATTCTCAGGATTGACAAAACCCTCTGGCTGTGTCATGTACACATCCTCAAGTAGGTTTCCATTAAGAAATGATATTTTGACATCCATTTGTCATATCTCATAATCACAGTATGCAACTACGGCGAGGAGAATTCAAATAGATTTCAGCATAGCAACTAGTGAAAAGGTTTCATTATAGTCTATACCATGTGTTTGTTTGAAACCCTTTGCAACTAATCTTGACTTAAAGGTATGCACATTGCCATCCATGTTTGTTTTCTTTTTAAAAACCCATTTTCATCCAATAGTTTTTAAACCATCAGTTGGATTAATCAAGATCCAAACTTGATTATCATACATGGATTGCATTTTTTATTTCATGGCTTCTAGCCATTTCTCAAAGTCAAAACTATTCATGGCCTTTTAATAGGATGTGGGCTCACTTTAATCCACAATCAACACATCATGATCATTAATTATGAGAAATATATATCTTATAGGGATTTGACATATCCTACCAGACATCCTTAGGCCTTCTAATACTTATGCAGGTTCAACAGTTACTTATTGATCCAGATATGGCTCCATACTTAGTACAATGTTATTTTGTGGGTCTTGAATTTCTTCAAGTTAGACTGTGCTCCCACTACATTCTTTGGAAATAAATTATGTTTCCAAAAATACACCATTTCAAGCAACAAACACTTTGCTCTTAGAAGCATTATAGAAATAATATCCTTTAATTTCTTTAGGATATCCCACAAAAAGGCATTTATTAGATTTAGGTGCTAGTTTATTTGAGATTTGATGCTTCACATAAGCATCACATCCCCAAATCTTAAAGATAAACTAGGAGTTTTCCAGTCCACATCTCATATGGTGTCTTTTCAACTACCTTTGTTGGAACTCTATTCAAAATGAATACAATAATTTCTAAAGCATATCCCCAAAAAGAGATTAGAAGATTAGATTGACTCATCATTGATAGAACCATATCCAATAAAGTCTTATTTCTCTGTTCAAACACACCATTCCATTGTGGTGTACTTGGAGGAGTCAATTGTGAAATAATCCCATAATCTTTAAAATGATCTACAAATTCTTGGCTTAAATATTCACCACTTCGATCAAATCTTAGTGTTTTAATATTTTTACCAAGTTGGTTTTGTACTTCATTCTTGAAAACTTTGAAATTTTCAAAAGATTCATATTTATGTTTCATTAGATAGACATAAATCATTAGATTTAAACTTCTTTGTATTAATGTTATAGATTGACTTTTCATCAATGTCTTCAATATTTAGAACATAAAGACCACTAGTGCGTGGAGCAAATCCATAGAAAATGTTATCATGATAAATATTGCATTTATTATTCCTAATAATAAATTCAAACCCTTTCTTGTCTAAACAAGAAACAAAATAATGTTCCTACATATAGTAGGCATATAATAATAATTATCCAAATTTAAAAAAAGTCCACTAGGCAAAGTTAACTCATAAGTCCCTACAGCTAAAGCAGTAACTCTTTTTCCATTGCCAGCTCGTAGGTCCACTTTGCCTCTAGCCAATAATCTACTCCTTTTTAGACCCTGCACATTAGTACAAATGTGAGATCCTGATCCAGTACCTAATACCCAAGAATTAGAAGTAGACAAATTAATTTATATAATATGAATACCTTAAGAGGTAGTCACACTACTCTTATTCTTATTCAGATCATTCAAATATAGCTTGCAATTTCTTTTCCAATGACCTGGCTCATTGCAGAAAAAGCATATTCACTCCTTTGGTGGCTTTGCTTGGGGTTTAACTTTGAACTTGGGCTTGGGCTTTGGTTTTGGCTTCTAAATGGCTTTGGGAGCCTTGCCCTTGCCCTTTCTAACCTTTTTCATACCCTTTCCCTTATTGACCATTAGAATATCCTTAATGGAATTATTAATGTTCTTTTCAACAGTTTTAAGCATCCCATGTGTCACGACCCAAAACAAGGGCCATGACTGGCGCTAGGGAACGGGAATTCTTTCGAATCCGGAACCCGTAGCAAGCCTAAAAATAAAATAAACATGCAATAATAATAATAATATTAAATTTGCAGCGGAAATAAAAATCATAAATATTACAATATCATTTCACCAACTCGATTTAAATCAAATCTCATCTCATATATATAAATCTTTTAATACAAATCCAGTTTCAAATATAATACAATATCTCACACAAATAAGATACATAAAATCCCACAAAATTAATTTATAACTACTGTAGTGTCTAGAATATAAAAATAAGACTCAAGTAAGCAGTTTACACAAAGAAGCCGGGGCGAAAGAAATCTGACGTATCGGCCTGCTATTGAGGTATGAAGATGTTGACTCTCCTGAAAAATTGTCAACGGAGGGGAGTCAGACCTCACTGAGTGAATTACTATAATATATATACATACACACTAAATGATAATGCATACAGTCAATAGTATATATCTAATATATATATACAGACAATTACACACAGATGCAATAAAATCATTTTATATATTTTATCTGAAAATCATCTTTTATGAAGGATCAAATAGAACCCTATGATATCGCAACCTCAGAAATAGTGTTAGACAACACTCTAGCCACACAGGCTCACTTAATCCAAAGATATCCACTTAATCCATTTAGACAGTAGACTGGCCCCGAGACACTAAGTCAACCGAGCTCCAGCAGTCTGACTGCCAGTGTGATTGGCCCCAAGACACTTGGTCAACTGAGCTCCAGCAATCACACCCAAACCACATCACACATTTCAATAATCATAATCAATCAATATCCACAAATGGTTAGTAATATAGCCTAAATACTATAGGCGTACCGGTACGTACTCGGTCCTAGTGCTGCCCACTAGGTAGCACGTTCTATCGATATCCTTCATTAATAAATATAAAACATTCATTCAAAAAAATAAATGATGCATGAAGTTCAATAAAATATCAACATAAACCATATATATACTAGAAATATACCAAAAATAAACCAGGTATATTTCGAGTATATATACGTCAAATGAATCCAATTAAATCATAAATTAAGCTAGAATATATTTAAAACATTTTAAATATAATTTATTAACAAAACATGCATATAATTTAATATATACCAAAAATAAATCAAAAATATACTTAAATACAAATCACATTATTTATGCATTTTAATCAAAATAAAACATATATTTCTAAATCATGCATCCTAAAGCATATATATATAGTATAGTAACTCACAAATTAGTGCACTCCACGAGAAGGATCCGACGGGCCTGGTCCACTAGCCCTCGGTCTCGGCGCAACTAAACAAACAATAAATAACCGACATTAGAATAAACCTAACATAAATCTTAGAATTCGATCTAGAATATTAAACACAGAATCGAGATTAGGGTTCGATCGGATATCACGGTTTACGAGAATTCTACCGAAAATCCTGCAGAACCTCCCCTGTAAAATGGACATCTCTCTACTCAAAAGAGTAGAGCCGACCCTGCAAAGAAATACACTTCAAAAAACAAGCTCAACACTCAACCACAACCCCTCGGTCGGACTCCAGACTACAGTCTACCGACCGGGGTCCACAAACACAGAACAATTCCAGAAATACCAAAAATATCCTTATAACATAGAAATACATTTTATAGGTAGAAATTACATAATTAACCTTTAAACACTATAAAAACCAATAAAAACCCATTTTATTAGAAAAACCGTATATTATATATATAATTGAAAATAATTCACGAAAAATAGTTTTAATTAGTTAAAAATACTAAATAATTTGTAGAAATCATTTTTATACCGTAAATAACTATTAAAACCAATTAAATTACATTTTTAGCCAATTTAGGGTAAAATTACCAAAATACCCCTATATATATAAATATACTAAAATTACTTCAAAAATTCACCAAAAATTATACAACTATCCAAAATTAATTTTCTCAACATATTTATCAATAATATCAATAATTAAACTCAATTAACCAATTAATTTCAATTTAAAACACAATTAACCCTAATTTCCCAAATAACATAAACTTCAATAATTCAAAATAAATACTTAGAAATTCATAAAAATTCCAAATAAATTCCTATAATTCATTTCAACACCTAATTTAATCATAAAAAAAAATTTCATAATTTATATAATTAATTTCCGAAAAGTAGAAAATAATATTAAAATATTCAAAAATACCCAAAAATCCAAAAATTCCACAAAAATTCATACATGTAGATTAAGCTACTAGGATCAACATTTGTGAAGGGCATTTTCATGAATCAATCAATTTGAAGCTCAAAAAAATTGAAAACCCTAATGTGATCGAATTGGAAAATTCGAAACCTAAGCAATTCTAGATCATTTAAACTCAAACCAAAGCTAGAATCACACTTACCGGAGCTCAAGGAGAAGAAAGAGACCGGCAGTGTCAAAAATGGTGGCCGAAATCGTCGTCGACGGCGAGGAGAAGGATTTCGGCCAAAATGGAAGAAAAGAGGCTGCCAGCACCGGGGAAGGAGGCTGCTGGCGGCGGGGGGATGGCTGGGAACGGCGGTGGCAAGCCGGGAGGCACACCAACGGTAGGTGGTCGGGATTTGCAACGGTGAGGGGAAGGGTGGTCGGGCGCGGGAGGGAGAGGAAGAAGAAAAAGAAAAAGAAAAAAGAAAAGAAAAGAAAAAGAAAAGAAAAGAAAAAAGAAAAAGAAAAAGCAAAAAAAGAAAAAAGAAAAAAAAATAAAAATAAAAATTTTAATAAAATATTTGAAAAATTTCACATCCACACATATAATTTAATATTTTAATAATTTAATAATAAATAAAATAATTAAATAATAATAAATTAATAAATAAATAATAAAATATTAGGGTAATATATATTAATTAAATAAATATTGCACACATACACGGTGTTTAGTAACTTAAAAATACGTATGAGTTCATGTAAGTCCAAAAATGTATTTAAAATAATTAATAATAAATTATTTACGTGAAAATTTCCCCGAAAATGCAAGTCCCGGGAAAATTTTACGTAAAGCACTATAAATAGAACATAATAATTAAAAATAAGTTTTAAATACATATCAACTCGTAAAAATATCGTAAGATATATACAAAAATTATTAACACTGCATATCCCGATACAGTGTAAAAATGTTTAAAAATACGGGATATTACACCATGCAACTCTAAAACAATTTTGTCCATACTATGCATATTGAAATTCATGATGAAACCATTATAAGCTTCACGCAAAGATTGGAGAATGATATCAACAACCAATTCTTGTTCAATCTTAAGACCAAGCTTGTTTAAGTATTCAAGATGACCTTTCATCTTGAGAACATGAGGACTTACAGAGCCGCTAGCAATCAACTTGTAGGAGAGCAATGCCCTAATGGTATTGAACCTTTCGATTCTAGCTTTCTATTAAAACATTTCCTTAAGATGGCCTATTATAGTATAAGTGTCACAACCCAAAACAGGGGCCATGACCGACGCTAGGGAACGGGAATTATTTCGAATCCAAAACCCGTAGCAAACCTAAAAATAAAATAAAACATGCAATAATAATAATAACAATATCAAATGCAGTGGAAATGAAAATCATAAATATCCAAAATAATATCCATCTCCCATATATAACTCTTTTAATACAAATCCAGCTCAAGTATAATACAATATCTCACATAAATAAAATACATAAAATCCCACAATTTAATTTACCACTAATGCAGTGTCTAGATTATAAAATTAAGACTCAAGTAAGCAGTTTACATAAAGAAGCCGAGGCGGAAGAAATCCGACGTATAGGCCTACTACTGAGGTCTGAAGATGTTGACTCTCCTGAAAAATTATCAACGGAGGGGAGTCAGACCTCACTGAGTGAATTACTATAATATATATATACATGTATACTAAATGTCAATGCACACAATCAAAAGTATATATATAATATGTATGTATACAAGCAAATACACACAGATGCAGTAAAATCATTTTATATATATTTTACTAAAAATCATCGTTTATGAAGGGTCAAATAGAACCCTATGATATCGCAACCTCAAAATAGTGTTAGACAACACTCCAGCCATACAGGCTCACTTATTCCAAATATGTCCACTTAATCCATTTAGACAGTAGACTGGCCCCGAGACACTAAGTCAACCGAGCTCCAGCAGTCTGACTGCCAGTGTGATTGGCCCCGAGACACTTGGTCAATCGAGCTCCAGCAATCACACCTCCAAACCATATCTCACACATCAAATAATCATATTTAATCAATATCCACAAATGGTTAGTAATATAGCCTAATGTTATAAGCGCACCGGTACGTACTCGGTCCTAGTGTTGTCCACTAGGTAGCACGTTCTATTGATATCCTTCATTAATAAATGTAAAACATCCATTCACAAATAAATGATGCATGAAGTTAAATAAAATAACAATATAAACCATATATATACTGAAAATATACCAAAAGCAAACCAGGTATATTTCGAGTATATATACGCCAAATAAATCCAATTAAATTATAAATTAAGCTAGAAATATATTTAAAAACATTTTAAATATAATTTATTCATAAAACATGCATATAATTTAATATATACCAAAAATAAAATAAATATAAACTTAAGTAATAATCAAATTATTTATGCATATTTAATCAAAATAAAACATGCATTTCTAAATCATGCATCCTAAGCATATATATATATATATATATATATATATATATATATATATATATATATATATATATATATATATATATATAAATAGCAACTCACAATTTAGTGCGCTCCACGAGATGGGTCCGACGGGCCTGGTCCACTAGGCCTCGGTCTCGGTGCAACTAAACAAACAATAAATAATAGACATCAGAATAACTCTAACAGAAATCCTAGAATTCGATCTAGAATATTAAACACAGAAATAGGATTAGGGTTCGACTGGACATCAAGTTTTACGAGAATTCTACCAAAAATTCGGCAGAACCTCCCCTGTAAAACGGACATCTCTCTACTCAAAGAGTAGAGCCGACCCTGCAAAAAAACACACTTCGAAAAACAAGCTCAACACTCAACCACAACCCCTCGGTCGGACTCCAAACTACAGTCTACCGATCGGGGTCCACAAACACAGAACAATTTAGGAAATACCAAAAATACCCTTATAACATAGAAATACATTTTATAGGTAGAAATTACATAATTAACCTTTAAACACAGTAAAAACCGATAAAAACTCATTTTATTAGTAAAACCGTATATTATTTATATAATTGAAAATAATTCACAAAAAAATTAGTTTTAATTAGTTAAAAACACTAAATAATTTATAGAAATCATTTTTATAGCTTAAATAACTATTAAAATCAATTAAATTACATTTTTAGCCAATTTTGTGTTAAATTACCAAAATACCCCTATATATATAAATATACTAAAATTACTTCAAAAATTCACCAAAAATCGTATAATTATCCAAAATTAATTTTCTCAACATATTTATCAATAATATTAATAATTAAACTCAATTAACCAATTAAATTCAATTAAAAACACAATTAACCCTATTTTCCAAAAATTACATAAACTTAAATAATTCAAAATAAATACTTAGAAATTCATAAAAATTCCAAATAAATTACTATAATTCATTTCAACACCTAATTTAACCATAAAACACAATTTCATAATTTAAATAATTAATTTCCGAAAATTAGAAAATAATATTAAAATATTCAAAAATACCCAAAAATCCAAATAATCTCCAAAAATTCTACAAAAATTCATACATGTAGATTAAGCTACAAAGATCAACATTTGCGAAGGGAGTTTTCATGAATCAAACAATTCGAGCTCAAAAAAATCAAAAATCCTAATATGGCCGAAATTGAAAATTCGAAACTTAAGCAAATCAAGACCATTTAAGCTCAAACCAAAGCTAGAATCACACTCACCGGAGCTCAAGGAGAATAAAGAGACCAGCGGTGTTGAAAATGGTGGTCGAAAAGTTGGTGAACGGCAAGGAGAGGAAGTTTCGGCCAAATGGGGAAAATGGGGGCTAGCCGACGCCGGGGAAGAAGCTTGGGGCGGTGGAGCAGCTGGCTAGGGAAGGTGGAGCTGCTGGCGGCACACTGACGATAGGGGAACGGCAGTTGCAGCGATGGTGGGTGATCTGGCACGGGAAGGAAAAAGAGAAGGGAAGAAGAAAAGAAAAGAAAAAGAAAAAGAAAAGAAAAAGAAAAAGAAAATAATAAAATAATAAAAATAATTTTAATAAAATATTTGAAAAAAAATCACATCCACACACTTAATATTTAATATTTTAAAATTTAATATTAATTAAAAATAATTAAATAACAATAAAATAATTAATTAATTAGTAAAATATTAGGGTAATATATTAAACCCTAATTAAATAAATATTTACACGCATAGGCTTTGTTTAGTATTTTAAAAATACGTATGAGTTCATGCAAGTCCAAAAATATATTTAATATAATTAATAATAAATTATTTACGTGAAAATTTCCCCGAAAATAAAAGTCTCGGGAAAATTTTACGTAAAGCACTGTAAATAATACACAATAATTAAAACATATTTTAAATACTTATCAACCTCGTAAAAATATCGTAATATATATACAAAAATTATTAACACTATATATCCCGGTACAGTATTAAAATATTTAAAAACACGGGATATTACAGTCTTCCCCCCTTACAAGAATTCGTCCCCGAATTCCAGAAAATAGGATCAAGAAGGAAAGAGATACGGGTAAGAAGCTCGCATCTCAGCTTCAGTCTCCCACGTATGCTCCTTAACTCTGTCACTACGCCATAGAACCTTGACCATCGGAATCTGTTTCGAACGCAACTGTCAGACTTGATAATCTACGATCGCCATAGGTTCTTCCACAAACGTCAAATCTTCACTCACTTCTACACTGTCAGGCTGCAACACGTGTGAAGGATCTGAGATATACTTCCTCAACATCGAGATATGAAATACTGGATGCACTTGTGACATACTCGGAGGCAAATCCAACCGATATGCAACAGTGCCAACTCTCTCCAGAATCTCAAATGGTCCAACATACCTCAGTGCTAACTTACCCTTCCTACCAAATCTTATCACACCCTTCATCGGAGATACCTTCAGAAAAATGAAATCTCCAACCTGAAACTCCACATCTCTGCGCCTAGGATCCGTATAACTCTTTTATCTGCTAACTGCGGTCTCTAATCTGTGCTTAATCACGACGACTTTCTCTGCAGCATCCTGAACCATCTCAGGTCCAGTCAAAGCTCTCTCACTAGTCTCATCCCAACTCAGAGGGGATCTACATTTCCTTCCATACAACGCCTCGTATGGTGCCATGCCAATACTGCTATGGTAGCTGTTATTATATGCAAACTCAACTAGTGGCAAATGATCATCCCAGCTACCTCCCAAATCCAAGACACACATCCTCAACATATCTTCCAATGTCTAGATCATCCTCTCAGATTGACCATCTGTCTGAGGATGGAAAGCAGTACTGAAATCCAACCTAGTGCCCATCGCTTCTTGCAACTTCTGCCAAAAAAGAGAATTAAACACTGAACCTCTATCTAACATAATGGACACAGGTACTCCATGAAGGCACACAATATGCTTCACATACAACTTCGCCAATCTAGCTATAGAATATGTGGCTTTCACAGGCAAGAAATGTGCAGACTTCGTCAACCTGTCTACAATCACCCAGATGGAGTCGTATCCATCCTTCGAACGAGGTAAACCAACCACAAAATCCATAGCTATCCTTTCCCACTTCCACTCAGGAATAGGAAGAGGCTGAAGCTTCCCAGAAGGCTTCTGATGTTCGGCTTTCACTTGCTGACACGTCAGACACTTAGCAACATAATCAGCGACATCCTTCTTCAATCCGTCCCACCAGTATAAATCTTTGATACTGTGGTACATCTTAGTAACACCTGGATGAATGCTGTAAGCTGTAGAATGTGCTTCCTTTAGGATCTCTTCTCTCAAATCATCCACATCAGGAACACACAATCTGTCACTGATCCACAACACATCATCATCATCGAGTGTGAAATCAGTGAACTTCCCTGCTCTGACATTCTCTGCAAGCTCTTCTAGAATAGGATCTCGGCTCTGAGCTGCTTTAATCCTATCCCTTAGTACAGATCGCACTTTAAACTGAGCTAGCAGTCCACCTGACCTACTGATCTTCATCATCAGACCTTGATCCACCAACAGATGCAACTCCTGGATCAATGGTCTCCTCTCAACACCGATGTGAGCAAGACTGCCTGAGGACTTTCTACTCAAGGCATCTGCTACCACATTAGCTTTACCCGGATGATATAGAATCTCACAGTCGTAATCCTTCAATAATTCCAACCATCTCCTCTGCCTCAGATTTATATCTCGCTGCTGGAAAATGTACTTAAGGCTCTTGTGATCAGTAAATATGTCACAATTCACCCCGTACAAATAATGTCTCCAAATCTTCAAAGCAAAGATCACTGCAGCCATTTCAAGGTCATGTGTAGGATAGTTCTGCTCATGCTTCTTCAACTGCCTCGAAGCATAGGCTATCACCCTACCATTCTGCATCAACACATAACCAAGGCCAATTCTAGAGGCATCACAGTAAACTGTGAACTTATCCACACTATTAGGCAAAGCTAATACTGACGCTGTGGTCAACTTCTCCTTCAACAACTGAAAACTGTTCTCACAAGCTTCTGACCACTCAAATCTAACATTCTTCTGAGTCAAGCGAGTCATAAGGGCTCCTATTCTGGAAAAATCCTGCATAAACTGCCTATAATACCCGGCTAAACCCAGAAAACTCTGAATCTCTGTAACAGAAGTCGGTCTAGGCCACTCAGACACTGCCTCAATCTTCTGTGGATCAACCTGGATACCTTCTTTAGACACTACGTGTCCAAAAAAAGAAACACTCTCCATCCAGAAATCACACTTCGAGAATTTAGCATAAAGCTGATGATCTCTCAGTGTCTGCAGTACAATCCTCAAGTGATATACATGCTCCTCCATACTCCTCGAATAAACCAGTATATCATCAATGAAGACTACCACAAACTGATCTACATATGGTCTGAATACCCTGTTCATCAGGTCCATAAAAGCTGCTGGTGCATTAGTCAAACCAAAAGACATCACCAGAAACTCATAATGGCCATATCGCGTGCGGAATGCCGTCTTAGGAATATCGGCTTCACTGATCCACAACTGATGATAACCCGACCTCAAGTCAATCTTAGAAAAGAACTGTGCACCCTGTAGCTGATCAAATCAGTCATCTATCCTCGGGAGAGGATACTTGTTCTTTACTGTCACCTTATTTATTTCTCTATAGTCAATGCACAGTCTCAGGGTACCATCCTTCTTCTTCACAAACAGGACTGGTGCACCCCAAAGAGAAACACTAGGTCTGATGAAACCCTTATCCAACAACTCTTGCAACTGTTCCTTCAACTCTTTCAACTCTGCAGGAGCCATTCTATGAGGTGGCATAGATATAGGAGTAGTACCTGGAACCACATCTATACAAAATTCAATCTCTCTGTGAGGTGGTAAACCTGGCAACTCCTCGGGAAAAATATCAAGAAACTCACAAGCAACAGGAACATCTGTGAGTGATAACTTCTCCACTGAAGTATCCTTGACCAATGTCAAATATCCCTGACATCCTTTCCTCAACAACTTCCTAGCCGTAATAGTAGAAATAAGATTCTGAGGTGCTGAACTCCTATCACCCACAAACTTAAACTCTCCTTCATCAGGAATTCTGAAAGTCACCTCTTTATTCCTGCAATCTACCACGGCATAGTGCTGAGATAACCAATCCATTCCCAAAATAACATCAAACTCCATCACATCCAACAGAATCAAATCAGTGGGTAATTCTCTATCTCCCACGAGAACTAGACAACCAGAAAGAACAATATCGGTGTCCAAGGAATCGCTCAGAGGAGTGGTAACAGATAAAGGAATAGCCATCCTCGAAGCTTGCCAATAAGATTTAGAAGTAAAAACAGGAGAAACAAACGAATGCGTGGCACCCAAATCAAACAAAACCCAAGCATCCAGGTAACAAACAAAAACAATACCTGCCACGACTGCATTAGATGCCTGAGCATCCTGCTGAGTGAGATGAAAGACTCTGGCCTGACCTCGACCTCCCTGCTGACTGGTAGAAGCCTGGCCAACACCTCTGGCACCTCTTCCAGTACCTCTACCACGACTCTGCTATGGAACAAACTGAGTGGAACTCTGATGCTGGGCTGGAGGTAACTGAAATGGCACGGGTATAGCACTAGCAATCGACTACTGTGTGAATCGCGGAATCTACGGCTGCTGATACCCGGAATAAGGACACGATCTGGCAAAATGTCCTGTCTGCCCGCATCTGAAGCATGTCAATGGTGTCAGATAACACGGTCCCTGATGGACTCTATCGCAAGTCTGACAAACACTGGCAGCTGATCCAGAACTATGACCACTGCTACTGCTCGAAGCACCTGACCCAAATCTGAATGATCTATGCTGACCTCCACGGCCATGTCTACTGCTCCGATGCACTCGCTGCTGCTGTCTCTGACTCTGCTGAGTCGGACCTCACTGCTGACTACTCGATCCAACATGAAAACTTGAATACGGAGTAGTCTGCAATCCACTCGACTGAACTCCCAGCTGGTAATAATCAGGCATCGCTCCCTGCCTAACTAGCCTCAGCTCAATCTCTTTGGCTAACTTAATCATAGACTCCAGAGTAAGGCCTGCTGTAGGCATACCAGCAAATACTGAATCCAAACCAATAACGTAGGTAGTGACAGCAAAATATTGATCTCGCATCAGATCCTCTGCATATCTACCCAGCCAAAGAAACTCTCGAGTATACTCCTCTACAGATCGATCTCCATGAGAAATACTAGTCATCCGGAGACGATAGCTCAAACAAAGAGGCTCTGGACAAAATCTCCTCATAAATCGCTCTCGAAACTGAGCCCAGGTCATCGTCATCATATAAGGCTGGATCATCTGAATAAACCAATCTAAGGCTGGTCCCTCAACAGACAACTCGACGATCATGATCCGCTGGTACTCGGTATGAGCAGCCCGAGTCCAAGTCTCAATCGTATGCAAAAAATCTAATGGATCGGAAGTACCATCAAAAGCAATCCTGCCAACTCGAGCATAGAACAAAGTTGCCTCAAGGTCAGACATACCCTGCTGATAGGCAGGATGAACAGGCTAAACAACTGGAGGCACAGGAACATCAAATTCAGGCTCTACAGGCTCCTCGTCCTATAACTCCCTCTGCCTACGGTGACCTGCCGCTACTCGAGGTCTACCTCTGCCACGACCTCTACGTCTAACTAGCTGCTCAGGAGGTAAAACCTCATCCTGAAAAGACTCATCATCCTCGGCCTCAACGATCGATGGAGCGACACGCGCTCGCCTCCTCATTCTGAAAAGACAAACGGAAAGATTCAGACAAAATAGACTACGGAGGAATAACGCAGAAAACTAAATCAAGGAATACTTATCAAGACATACTCGAACCTAATTCACTACAGTAGTTCAACAGAAAACACAACTCACACAACTAAGCCCTGACACAGAACTCCGCTCTGATACCAACTTTGTCACGACCTAAAACAAGGGCCATGACCGGCGCTAGGGAACGGGAATTCTTTCGAATCCGAAACCCGTAGCAAGCCTAAAAATAAAATAAAACATGCAATAATAATAATAACAATATCAAATGCAGTGGAAATGAAAATCATAAATATCCAAAATAATATCCATCTCCCATATATAACTCTTTTAATACAAATCCAGCTCAAGTATAATACAATATCTCACATAAATAAAATACATAAAATCCCACAATTTAATTTACCACTACTGCAGTGTCTAGATTATAAAAATAAGACTCAAGTAAGCAGTTTACACAAAGAAGCCGAGGCGGAAGAAGTCCAGCGTATAGGCCTACTACTGAGGTCTGAAGATGTTGACTCTCCTGAAAAATTGTCAACGGAGGGGAGTCAGACCTCACTGAGTGAATTACTATAATATATATATACATGCATACTAAATGTCAATGCACACAATCAAAAGTATATATATAATATGTATGCATACAAGCAAATACACACAGATGCAGTAAAATCATTTTATATATATTTTACTGAAAATCATCGTTTATGAAGGATAAAATAGAACCCTATGATATCGCAACCTCAAAACAGTGTTAGACAACACTCCAGCCATACAGGCTCACTTATTCCAAATATGTCCACTTAATCCATTTAGACAGTAGACTGGCCCCGAGACACTAAGTCAACTGAGCTCCAGCAGTCTAACTGCCAGTGTGATTGGCCCCGAGACACTTGGTCAATCGAGCTCCAGCAATCACACCTCCAAACCATATCTCACACATCAAATAATCATATTTAATTAATATCCACAAATGGTTAGTAATATAGCCTAATTCTATAAGCGCACCGGTATGTACTCGGTCCTAGTGCTGCCCACTAGGTAGCACGTTCTATTGATATCCTTCATTAATAAATGTAAAACATCCATTCACAAATAAATGACTCATGAAGTTAAATAAAATAACAATATAAACCATATATATACTGAAAATATACCAAAAGCAAACCAGGTATATTTCGAGTATATATACGCCAAATAAATCCAATTAAATTATAAATTAAGCTAGAAATATATTTAAAAACATTTTAAATATAATTTATTCATAAAACATGCATATAATTTAATATATACCAAAAATAAAATAAATATAAACTTAAGTAATAATCAAATTATTTATGCATATTTAATCAAAATAAAACATGCATTTCTAAATCATGCATCCTAAGCATATATATATATATATAAAATAGCAACTCACAATTTAGTGCGCTCCACGAGATGGGTCTGACGGGCCTGGTCCACTAGGCCTCGGTCTCGATGCAACTAAACAAACAATAAATAATAGACATCAGAATAACCCTAACAGAAATCCTAGAATTTGATCTAGAATATTAAACACAAAAACAAGATTAGGGTTCGACTGGACATCACGTTTTACGAGAATTCTACCAAAAATTCGGCAGAACCTCCCCTGTAAAATGGACATCTCTCTACTCAAAGAGTAGAGCCAACCCTGCAAAGAAACACACTTCGAAAAATAAGCTCAACACTCAACCACAACCCCTCGGTCGGACTCCAAACTACAGTCTACCGACCGGGGTCCACAAACACAGAACAATTTAGGAAATACCAAAAATACCCTTATAACATAGAAATACATTTTATAGGTAGAAATTACATAATTAACCTTTAAACACAGTAAAAACCAATAAAAACTCATTTTATTAGTAAAACCGTATATTATATATATAATTGAAAATAATTCACAAAAAAATTAGTTTTAATTAGTTAAAAATACTAAATAATTTATAGAAATCATTTTTATAGCTTAAATAACTATTAAAATCAATTAAATTACATTTTTAGCCAATTTTGTGTTAAATTACCAAAATACCCCTATATATATAAATATACTAAAATTACTTCAAAAATTCACCAAAAATAGTATAATTATCCAAAATTAATTTTCTCAACATATTTATCAATAATGTTAATAATTAAACTCAATTAACCAATTAAATTCAATTAAAAACACAATTAACCCTATTTTCCAAAAATTACATAAACTTAAATAATTCAAAATAAATACTTAGAAATTCATAAAAATTCCAAATAAATTACTATAATTCATTTCAACACCTAATTTAATCATAAAACACAATTTCATAATTTAAATAATTAATTTCCGAAAATTAGAAAATAATATTAAAATATTCAAAAATACCCAAAAATCCAAATAATCTCCAAAAATTCATACATGTAGATTAAGCTACAAAGATCAACATTTGCGAAGGGAGTTTTTATGAATCAATCAATTCAAATCTCAAAAAAATCAAAAACCCTAATATGGCCGAAATTGAAAATTCGAAACCTAAGCAAATCAAGACCATTTAAGCTCAAACCGAAGCTGGAATCACACTCATCGGAGCTCAAGGAGAAGAAAGAGACCAGCGGTGTTGAAAATGGTGGCCGGAAAGTTGGTGAACAGCGAGGAGAGGAAGTTTCGGCCAAATGGGGAAAATGGGGGCTAGCCGGCGCCGGGGAAGAAGCTTGGGGCGGCGGAGCAGCTGGCTGGGGAAGGCGGAGCTGCTGGCGGCACACCGACGGTAGGGGAACGGCTATTGCAGCGGTGGTGGGTGATCGGGCACGGGAAGGAAGAAGAGAAGGGAAGAAGAAAAGAAAAGAAAAAGAAAAACAAAAGAAAAAGAAAAAAATAAAATAAAATAATAAAAATAATTTTAATAAAATATTTGAAAAAAATCACATCCACACACTTAATATTTAATATTTTAAAATTTAATATTAATTAAAAATAATTAAATAACAATAAAATAATTAATTAATTAGTAAAATATTAGGGTAATATATTAAACCCTAATTAAATAAATATTTACACGCATAGGCTTTGTTTAGTATTTTAAAAATACGTATGAGTTCATGCAAGTCCAAAAATATATTTAATATAATTAATAATAAATTATTTACGTGAAAATTTCCCCGAAAATAAAAGACTCGGGAAAATTTTACGTAAAGCACTGTAAATAATACAAAATAATTAAAACAGATTTTAAATACTTATCAACCTCATAAAAATATCGTAATATATATACAAAAATTGTTAACACTGTATATCCCGGTACAGTATTAAAATATTTAAAAACATGGGATATTACAATAAGCCTCCATTTCCATCAATTAGTTTTGAAGCTCAAACTCCATGCATCCAATCATGAGATAAGTGACATCAACTGAATCATTGAGATGCTTACTATAAGCATCCTTTTTTGCTCTAAGAGCATTAGCAGTTGGTTCCTCTAGGATGGGTTGATCAAGGATATATTCCTTTCTTTCTTACCTAGGAACAATTCTTAGGTTTTTGTACCAATCAAGAAAGTTAGTCCCATTTAGCTTATCCCTCTCAAGGATCGATCACAGTGACATGGTAGGTGCAGTGTTTGATGTCATTATCTACAACAAATATATATAAAGTACATTCAGTTTTATTATGAAAGAGGCATGAGAAAACTCCCACTAAATTTTCATAAATTATAAAACCCTCAAAATAATTTCAACAATTGAAATTTCTTTATGGGCCAAGATCCATATTTCACCCTACTTCAAGTAAGCTTTGGCATATCACTTAAAGTGTGGTTATTTAGGTAGGTAACACTTTACCAATTACATCTCATGTAATTCTTGGATAAGTATAGGTTATTGACATCACATATATCGGCATATCTTATCAAATGCCCTAGGTCCAAAACTGTTTTGATAATCTAGTTAAGTCTAACCAACTCAAACATATGGATATCACTATTATCCATCTTATCTTATTTAGATGGCTTTATACATAATGTTTTGGCATAACCTATATATAGCAATCCAAATCTTGATAAGTGTTGATTAATGGGAGGCATTTTAATGACTTAATATTAAACGAGGGTTTAGTTAATATTTATCTTATTTCGTTATTGTTATATTCATCACATACATGGCATCACATGTACAACATAGTAACATAATAAGATAAATATGACATAGCATGGCCCATAACTAAGTTGATCTTCATAAGCCAATATGAAGATCAAAGGTCAAACCTAGGTGATATTACAAATACAAATTGAGCCTTCAATATGGATCTCCATCTTCTGCCATGGACCTCCTATTTGGGCTCCCACCTTTGATCTCCATCATGGGCCTCCAACTTGAATTTGCATATTGGGTGTTGATTTACATTACATATTGTAATTAAAGCTATTCTATTACTATCTAATAAAATAAAAAAAATAATTACAACAAATAAAATGACTCGCAGGCTGTATTTTTAAAAAAATACAATAATAAAATAAAATCCAATCATATTGGTTCAAGGACCATGCTATGCACTGTGCATTTAACAATAAACATATTCCAAAATAATTCAATTTATAAATTAATTAAATTATTATGTTCAAAAATAAAATGCATAACGAATCCATTTAGGGTCAAGGGGCAATACCTTTGTGGGGTCCTAGTTTACTCGTTTTTACGTTTAACATTTGAACAACCTCCACCATTAACCCTAATTTACTCGTAAATCATATTAAAGAATAATTAATATATTCCAAATATATTTATTCTATATAATTTGTTTAAAACCTAAACATACTGCCCTTGATAGAAATCTATATAATCAAAATATTCATGTTTTATAATTAAATAAAAATCGAATTTGCTGTCCAAATAGAATACTTATTTTGATTTCTTAAAACAATATACATAATATAGAAAATCATAATTCTATTCACTATTTAATCACATTAAATGATTATAAACATTAATCAAATTAATGTTTAATACTATTTTCATACACATTGTAATTAATCGTCACAAAATCAAAACTATTTGGATAAAATTTTTGAAAACTCCTTTTCAAAAATGAATCACTCAAACATAGATATACCACATATACATAGAATCAAATTAATAAAATTACAAGTGGCTCTAATACTACTATTGGGTTTCGTGATTCCATACACAATGAAAAAATAAAATTTGAATCACAAACCCGAACCAGGATCCAAGTAATTTGATTAATTGATTAAATCTAGGGTTTTCATTTTCTTACCACAAACGCAGAAAAGGCAAGAAATCTGGAAGGAAGAGAGGAGGTTCACTTCGGTGACACCCTACCTCGAGCTTTTAATTTAGTAATTCGAATTTGAGACGTCTCCAAAAGAACTTTTCCTTCACAAGTGTCCACACGAATAGCCCTTAATTTTGAAAATGAATATTAGTGTGCTAGCACCTTCTCTTGATTTCTCACAAATCAAGAATTAAAAAGAACTCTGTGTTTTATTTTTTAAATGAGAGAAACTGAATTTGGTGGCAGAATAATGAGAGTATTTAAAACCCTAGAGAATATAACATATTTATAGACATTTAAATTAGGGTTTCACTTACCAAACAACCTTTTGAAATTTCTCACTTATTTTTATTCTGATTTTATTTAAAATTAAGTCAGAAATAATATTCTATTTATTTAAGATAACCTTTACCTTAAATAAATAAATATTTTATTTATTTATTTGCACAGAGCTTATTTGGGCTTGTTAAACCCATATTCGTTTTGTGCTTGCTCAAAGTGTGTGACCCTGTAAGTCCATATGACATTGTTAATGGGCCTTAAATCTCTATTTAGGCCTATAAGTCATAAATAGCCTCTAGCAAGACATTATGACTACCCAAGTCATGTGAAGTCAATAATCTGACATAACCTAATATACAGTGAATATTCTAGTCCCTTTGTCACATGATATCTTGATTGAATATAAGGCATAGATTATGTCATGCTTATAGAATTCAATTATATAATTTCTTGATTCCAAGTAGACTGAGAATGATAACTCTTTATCAATTTACTTTAGCATAACCATGCATTTTCCTTAGTTTATCTTATCAAGGGGCCTATAGATATCTTACTCATATTAAATCAAGGATAAATTCCTTCTCAGTCACTCACATTCCTCACATAACTCATTTTATACCCAACAACAACCTATTTTATCATCTGGTTAATCATAATGTAAGATTGTGTCAAAATATAAAATCATTATGTAGAAATCCATGGTGATTTTAAGGTCAAAGGACTAAGCCAATATTACTGTAATGAAAATTATTTATGACAATTATCTATGTAGTATTCTCATGAAGGGTCAATCTAGCACTTAATTTGTTAAATAAGTACCTATGAGTTGACTTAATATCTCATATTCATGATTAGTAAAACATAAACATCAATTGACACCATACTAGCCATAATACATTGTTATGACTAAGGAGAATTTGAATAGAACTCATATTTAATCTAAGGGTTTTACTATCAAGTCACATACTTGATGACCTTAGTAATGATTGACTATTCAAGTAATTATCATAATATAAAATGATAATGAAAAATGCCTCTTTATTAAATGAAATGATAAAGTTAAAACATGGTCATACATGATTGACCTGGTGCATATCACAAACACAAAGGAGGTCATGCTATATGGAGATTCTATGCTGGTAATCAAATAGATTTCCCATAAATAGGAAGTCAGAGAAGATACGCTAAGGTTGTACTATGATTATTCGACTATTATTTTCTTAGTTTTCATTTAATACAAATTTGTACACTTGCCAAAAGAAAAGAACCAGATGGCAGATGCTTTAGCCACTTTTGCTTCAATATAGGTGGCAGGAATGCAAACAAAAGTCAAGCCTCTAATTCTTGTGAAGTCTTAAAACCCTTATTATAAAGAGGTAAGGGTATTGCTGATTGATACTGCAGAGAAGCCTTTGTCTCATAATCTGCAATGGGATTTCAAAATGGGACAATTCCTGGAATATGCTAATAAGAAAGAAAGAATGTCTTTAAGGATGTTATCACAACAGTTCATTAGCCATAACGGGATGATGTACAAAAAGGATGCCAACTGGGGTTCACTTATGATGTGTGGATAAAAATGAAGCTTAGAAACTTATGGAAGCAGTTCATAAAGGAGTATACGAGCTACACATGAAGGCGACAGCCTTGGCAAAGAAAGTAGCTCATCAGGGTTACTTTTGGTTGACCATGGAAACAAATTATGTTAAGTTTGTAAAGAAATGCCATAATTTTTAGGCCTATGGGGATGTCAACCATTTGTCATCCATAAAACTTCAAGGAATGACTTCTCTTTTTCCATTTATAGTTTAGGGAATTGATATTATGGGGGAGATAAGGCCAGACCATCAAATGATCATCGATACATTATGGTAGTGATTGATTATTTTTCCAAATGGGTTAAAGTTGAGTCATACGCTATCGTTGGCTTGAAGCAAATGGCAGGATTCATTGAGAAGAACATAATGGGTTGCCTCATCATGTTGTCACTAATAATAATATTCAGTTTCAAGCAAAGGCGATGAAATTGTTAAAGGAATATAAAATTGAACATCACAACTCATCTCCGTATAGACCACAAGTGAATGGGGCGGTGGAAGCTGTAAATAAAAATGTAAAAAGGATCATAGCTAAGATGATGGGGAATTATTGAGATTGGGTAGATTATTGGCAGTTTTCACTATAGGAATATAGGGTGATTGCTAGAACATCGACCGGGGTCACTCTATATTCCTTAGTGCATGGGTGTGAAGCTATGTTGCCATTAGAGGTGGAGATTCAATCATTAAAGGTCCTCTTAGAATCCAAAATCCCTAAGTATCAGTGGGTAGAGAGCCAATTAGTGTAGCTGACATTATTGAATAAAGAAAGGATGAAAGTTGTGTATCACTCTCAATTATATCATAAGAGAATAGCCCAGGCTTATAAAAAGAAGATTAAACCAGGAAAGGATAAGGAGGGTGATTTAGTGCTAAAGTTCACAAAGCTAATTATATTTAACCCGTGAGGAAAGTTCAAGTTAAATTGGGATGGTCCTTGTGTGATGAAGAACCTGGAACTGCAATTTTGTCTCACATAGAAGGGAATGAGTTTAAAGAGTCTATTAACCTAGACAAGCTTAAGAAATACTTTCTATAAAGTCTCACTAGGGAGAAAACCTCAAAAAAAGGCTATCTAGGTAAAAGTTAGAGACAAAAATGAAAAAATAAAAGTCTTACTAGATTGAAAACCTTAAAAGAGATAGTATAGGTAAAAATAAAGGACATGTAAAAGGAGAGAGAGAGAAAGAAAAATAGTTAGTTGAAAAACTTGCAAAAGCAAGCCATATAACGACATGAGTAGTATCAAAAGCAAAATGTATAATCATCTTGTATTTAATTTAAATGAAATGGATTGCATAAATTACTATTGAACACTGCGTTTAATGTCTATTACAAACTTTTTTAACCACAAAAGGAAATTCTATTTAACATAAAAAAAGGAAATGATGACTAAATTCTATAAACTAATTGTTTTCACTTCTTTTATTGAACACCTTCAGCACTAGATATTTGCAACTCTCTTGTCATTTTATTTCTCACAAGCTAATCCTTTTTTATTAATTACAATTGAATCCATGACTTACACTAATCATCAGTGGACTGATCTCCATCATAGTCAATGTGCCTCTAAATGAATCTACGAGGCTAGGTAGCAACCAAATTGTCCAAGAAGTTTTGAGAGAAGGGTCCTGATTCAAACTCATGCACTAATCCCTCTATTAGCTATTTTTGTCCATATTGTCAGCAAAGGCGTGCAGGATTATAAAAGGTGGCAAAGTGAAGGCTAGCTATAGGAACACAGTGGGTGTAAGATCGAATGGTCACATGCTATAGTTTCCACCATGGGCACATCCATCGGATCATAATATCGGGAAAAGTGGATAATCAGCCCTAAACATCCCTTTGTATGAGATAAAGCTTTTTAGTACAACAATGTTTTACTTTGTAGTGTGCAATATCCCTCGGGGGCTCAAGTAACCTCAGCTTTTCATGAAACCATGCCTAAAAAATGATGATAAATTAGAAAATGAAATAAGAATAGAAAATGAAAAAAGAGAGGAGAAGGTTGGCCTCCAACTATAATAGACTCCTAGAGAATTGCCTAGTTTTTGGAAAGTTATCTAGCCCGATGATGGTTTCTGCTAGAATAAGGGGGAAAGGATTGAGCCCAACTTCCACTTGGTCTAGGATATGGAGGACTTTTTAATCACACTCACCAGAAGTATAAACCAGCAGGAACTAAGCATACAACCAAAGGGCAATCATCCGTGGCCAGTAAACTTCCTTCTTATTTATAATTATAATAAGCTCAAGAAACGATCCCACCAAAACTTTATTACCGAAGATGTAGCAGAGAGAAGACTAAAGGGAGAGATTGAACAGTCTAGCCATCTGATATTGGATAGAGTATAAGTCCAACATTCCAATCTAAGGGATTACAATTTGATAGGTAAACTCCAGGTGACATCCCAGAATAGCCTCGAATTCCTCTGGCAAAGGGCAAATTTCTAAAGAATTGAATAAAAAAGCATATTACTTGAATCCCAGAATTGAGCCATGGCATGGTTAATTCTCCTTACATGAAGAGATAAATAAAATAATAGATGGAAGGGCTCCAGGTTTGCCCATGATTCACCATCTAAGCCTTTTAAGATTGTTTGTAGTTATTTAAAACTTTTCTCAATCATGTTTAGGGATTTTTTGGAGCTATTGGGAGAGAGAAGATGGAGAGTTGAGGTGTAGGTGTGATAAGAATAAGTGGATTTTATGAAGAAAAATAGGGTTTAAAAAGAGGATCTGTAGCAGAGGTGGTGAGGCGTTTGCCTTTTTTATCAAGCAGCGCTTCATCACGAAGAGACATTTGGAAATCGCCTCTTCGTAAAGAGGCGATCACCTCTATGACAATCGGAGACACATTTTGGTTGTATTATTCAATTTGACTTTTCATATTTCAAGTCATTAATAAAAGATTTACGTGATTGAACAATGTATTTATGTAGCATAATATTGAAATGATAAAAAATTTCTTAATGAAATAAGTCAAAACATTTTAAACATTCTATCAAATATGACCACAAATATTCAAAATAAAGTTAAAAGAATTTTACAATATCAAAGGTCAAAAACCAAAGAAAAGTTTGGATCCTAATCTAAGAATTCTCTATCTCGATGGCCTATACGTCATCTCTATCACCACCCCCATCAATACCATTGCCATCATCATCACCAACCTTCTTTTTCATCTTCCTCTTCCATAATTTGGAGAGCAATTACTTGGCATTGAAGGGATGTAATCCTGGCTTAACTGACTGTATCATGATCCTATTTGTACATAATTTAAGGTAAGCACTCATATAAGCATGCATATATATAAAAATAAGGAAAATCATACCTTCCATTGTTGAGTGACAATCTTTAAGTTGTCTCGCTAAGCCTCGATCAGGCGATACATGTATACTCCTTGATCTAGCAAGATCTGTATGATTAATGATAAGTTATTACTAATATTTTATTGAGATCGATTCTAAAAGCAAAAGAAAAAGGAAGTTTACGTGGGTAGCAGTAGGAGTGTACACCGATGTCAGGCTATCATCCAATGTTAGGAACTCATGAGAAAGGTTCCCTAGGGGCACCCAACAGTGAGCCAGCAAGTTAGGAATGTGAATCAAGTGATCGGTGACCATCTATGAGTCAAAACTGGAAGGAGCTCTACAAGCTAATGCTCCAGCTGAGGTACCCTCTCCATTGTCAATGCAAGGGTGCTAAAAGGGTCTTTCATATGCAGAAGGTCTAGCTTTATGAGTGGGACCTATGGCTACCATCTATAAATAGAATAGGTTAAGTTAACATGTAATTCGAAAGAGAAAAATAAGAGAGGCAAAGTTAAGTGTGTACCTGAGCAGTGGTAATAGCTAAAAAAGGCACCCATTATAATAAATTGGCTCTGACAAAGTCCAAGTAGTAGCTCTTGCTCCTCATAGTGTGCGTCTCAATAGGGTCTCCTACGACTACTCTAGCTAGCTTGTCACCCTCCAGTAAGTGTGTCCAAAAGATACCAATAGGAGGTGATGCAGGGATGCACCTAGCACAAGCACCACAATCCTAGTTGAGGATCTTCTCACTAAGGTACCATACTCGACAGTTGATTCCATGAAGGAGCACCCTCCGCAAGGACAATGGCCTCAAATGGGTCATATTTGGAAGCCACATATCCTGAGGACCCTACAAATCCTAGCATAGCTATAAGAAAGAACAGGTAAGTGACATGGATTATAAAGTTATACAATACTAATAATAGTTTTTGTCTTTTCTTAAATACCTCATCATAGGTTAAGGAGTTCAGTTTCCATTAATAAATGTGTACACGAGCCATATGTCTCTTCCACAAGCGATTAACACCCCATCAGACCAATGCTGAGAAGCATATGTCACTTACACAAGTTATCCCATGGACCAACTCAAACCCGAAAGCCTAGAACTATAAAAGAGAATGGTTAGCATATAGTCAAGATAGCCAACAAACAGAGTTTAGAAATAAGAAGGGAATACTCACCAAAACGACATGCCATAAGTCACAGAATCATCTAGCCCCATAGACTACCTCATCCATACTCCTGTATAGGTAGGCCAATGTATAAAGACCCCAATAGTAAGAGGACACATTATCCAAGTCTCACAGAGGCATCAGGAACATTAGATCGATGGAGCTGGCAATGTCAACAAAAATGGTAGAACCCAACAGATAGTCTAAGAATGCCCTCGCCACCTAGTCAATCTCTTGGGCAATGGTAGTAGCCTCTACCCTAACTCGGGTGTAATGACTCAAGATCGAGTCAATCTTGATGGTATGGATCCCCTTCACGTTTGGGACTATACTGAGGAGTCATTCAATGTAAGCTACTTAATCTGGTGCTATCTGATGGATGCTTGCATCAAATGGGACAACATCACCAGCACAAGAAATCTCGATGATAGCAACAAATGAGACAAAGTATAATGTTAGCTCACCAAAATGAAAATGGAATGTACGGGTAGTCTCAAACCATCTCTTCATAAGTGCGTGGAGCGGTTGTAATCAATGCATCCCTAAGCATCAAGGAGTGATAGGATGAAGTCCTCAAAACTTATATCCTAAATACGATCCTTGATATTGTCTATGAGCTCATTGTACAAAACCCAAGCCCCACTGAAGTTCTCGATGCCCTTAAATGTGTGGGCATTATGCTGGAAGTAAATAGGGAAGTCAAAATTTACGTAATTTATTTAAAAATTGAAAATGAAAGTGATGAAAGCTGTTAGGGAGGTAGCGCCTCAACACCTCTATAAATTGCAAAAAAATGGCAGCGATGCCTCTTCAAGATGGAGAACACGAGAAAGTTTTTTAGTTTTGCAATTTTTTTATTTAATCAAGTCCATTCCTATTTCTAATGATGAATGCATGTCTATTAATCGTAACTCATTGATTATTTATAGAAGAAAATGATTAGTTTGAATATTAACCTCTCTAGAAGCCCAGGCACATATGTGAGTGCCCAAACTCACCGTGAGCAGAATTTCATCCCCAATCGAGAACCTGAGAGTACGTAGAGGATCTATGAGGGGCACCATGGGATCCCACTATGGCATATTAGGCTTTCAGGTGGCATCCATTAAAAAGAAAGAGAAGCCGTGAAAAGGAAGAAAGAAGGAAAAATAAGAAAAAGAAAGAGAAGAGTTTATATTAGAAGCCGAAGGAAACCAGTTAATGATAAAAGTTAAAGAGACAAAGATTCAACCTCTTGATTTTGAACACCGAGGTTGATGATGTGAATTTTTAGGGGACTGCCTCTTAGGTTTGTATACCCAAGGTTGACAGCATAAGCTTCCCAATCATTAAAGAAAATTTTGACCTTTAGATTTTGAACACTAAGGCTAACAACATGAATTTTTATGGGATTGCCTCTCAGGTTTGTATACTCAAGGTTAACAGCGTGAGTTTCCCAATCATTGAAGAAAAGTTTAACCTCTTAGTTTTGAACATTGAGGCTAACATTATTGATTTTTAAGGCACTGCCTCTAGAGTTTGTATACCCAAGGTTAATGGCATGAGCTTTCCAATCATTTAAGAAAAGTTTGACCTCTTGGTTTTGAACACCGAGGCTGATAGTGCGAATTTTTAAGGGACTGCCTCTAGAGTTTGTATACTCGATGTTGACAACATGAGTTTCCTGACTATGTTTGCAAGAATTTAACCTCTCAGGTTTGTGAACTCGAGGCCAACGACACGAATTTTAAAGAATTTAATCCCTAAGTAAGACCCAAAAATCAAGTATCCTAAATATCAGAGAGCGATTGTAATCAGTGCATCCCTAAGCATCAGGGAGTGATAGGATGAAGTCCTTAAAACTCGTATCCTATATACGATCCTTGATATCGTCTATGAGCTCATTGTACAAAACTCGAGCCCCACTGAAGTTCTCAGCGCCCTTGAATGTGTGGGCATCATGCTAGAAGTAAATAGGGAAGTCAAAATTTATGTAATTTATTTAAAAATTGAAAAGGAAAGTGATGAAATCTATTAGGGAGGCAACGCCTTGACACCTTTATAAATTATAAAAAAAATGGCGGCGATGCCTCTTCACAATGGAGAATATGAGACATTTTTATTTTTGCAATTTTTTTATTTAATCAAGTCCATTCCTCTATCTAATGATGAATGCATGTCTACTAATCATAACTCACTGATTATTTATAGAAGAAAATGATTGGTTTGAATATTAACCTCTCTAGAAGCCTAAGCACATATGTGAGTGCCTAAACTCACCATGAGCAGAATGTTATCCCCAATTGAGAACTTGAGAGTACGTAGAGGATCTATGAGGGGCACCATGGGATCCCACTTTGGCAAATTAGGCTTTCGGGTAGCATCCATTGATAAGAAAGAGAAGACGTGAAAATGAAGAAAGAAGGAAAAATATGAAAAAGAAAGAGAAGAGTTTATATCATAATCCAAAGGAAACCAGTTAATGATAAAAGTTGAAGAGATAAAGATTTAACCTCTCAATTTTGAACACCGAGGCTAATGACGTGAATTTTTAAAGGACTGCCTCTTAGGTTTGTATACCCGAGGTTGACGGCGTAAGCTTCCCAATCGTTGAAGAAAAATTTGACCTCTCAATTTTAAACACCGAGGTTGACAACATGAATTTTAAGGGGATTGCCTCTCGAGTTTGTATACTCGAGATTGACGGCGTGAGTTTCCCAATCATTAAAGAAAAGTTTGACCTCTTAGTTTTGAACACTGAGGATAATATCATTGATTTTTAGGGGACTGCCTCTCGAGTTTTTATACCCAAGGTTAATGGCGTGAGCTTCCAATCATTAAAGAAAAGTTTAACCTCTTGGTTTTGAACACCGAGGCTGATGGTGCAGATTTTTAAGGGACTACCTCTAAAGTTTGTATACCCGTTGTTGACAACGTAAGTTTCCTGATTATGTTTACAATAATTTAACCTCTCAGGTTTGTGAACTCGAGGCTAACGGCATGAATTTCAAAGAATTCAATCCCTAAGTAAGACCCAAAAACCAAGTATATCCTCTTATTATTATTATTTTTGTCATGCATATTAATTTTTTTAAAAAAATTCATTGCATGCATTTGGTTTTTCCAAAAATCAAGGAGGCAAACTATAGACACTCGGTTTAATCAACCCGTAATATGAGGCAAACTGTGGATGCTTGGTTTAATCATCCAGCAACGAAGCCCAGTGATGAAAACATACTAAGCTTAAATGCAAGAAAGCCCAAAATCTTCTTGAGAATGGACCTAAGAATCTAAACCCATTTTAAGCCCAAATCCATGCAAACATAATGTTAAAACCCTCAAACCTAAGCTTAAGCCCAAGCCCACCTTTGGGCCTTCAACCCAACTCTACATCAAGGCCAAAGAGGTGACGCCTCATCAAAGAAGCACCACCTCTATGGCAACCACTTCGATGAGGTGATGCCTCATCGAAGAGGTGCCACCTCTTTGTTAACCATTTGCACTAGTATTAAAAGTAGAGGTGACAATAGTGGTCAAGTTAGTAGGCCACTTCTTACTAAACTGAATCTATGGCGTGAAAAGGAGATATGGGAGTGGAAAAAAGGGGTGTAATAATGAGGTTAAGAAAGTGGAGGTCTTATTAAAGAAAAATGGCTTAAAAAGAGGTATGAAGAGAGAAAAAAAAGGAAGTTTTAGCAAATTTTCATTAAAAGAGAAAAGAGAAGAGCTTTGAAAGAGAAGAGGAGGGACATTTTGCGAAGAAGGAGAAGAAATGAGCTTGAAAAACCCATTTTCTTAAAGGAAGAAGAAGGAAATCTTGCAATCAAGTGGAGATAGAGATCAAAATAAATCTCTAAAGGCCAATCACTTTAAAAAGAGCTCATGAAGCAGTAACAATGTTCATATCTTTTCAATATTAAAGTTGTAGATTTGCATAAGTTTTATTTACTTACTTATTTCTTAGATCAATTGTTCACATTATGCCATGTTTATAACCTAATCTTTTAAGATATTGAGTATAGTTATAAGCCTTTAGTTATTTACATCAGAGATTACTTACTTAAGACCTAAGCATACTTGCTAAGTGTACCTGTAACTGGCAATCAGACGACGCCGCCTCTTCATGTTAAGGCGATCTCACATCGCCTCTATTCACAGAGGCAATGCCTCATTAATGAGGCATTCACCACATTAGCAAAGTCCTATGCTATTATATTTTAATATCCCTCTTACATCTCGTATGATTCACACTTTTCTATATTTTCAAGTTTTCGTGTTTCAGTTTCCTTTACGTGATTATTTTACTATCTTGTTTAATTAATATTATGTATTTACTCTCATCATTTGTGTTGATTTGGTCTATGAATTAACTTTGTGATTTCTTTTGTAGGATTTTATTTATCTATGGGGGCTAATATTTTGTCTATTACAGAAATTTAGGATGATTGTAATCATCTAATTATATTTCATGTTCCTTTTAGTTTATTTTTCCTTTATATTATTCAGTTTAATTTTTGTTTACCTTCGGTCTAGTTTATTTTTTGTTTACTTCACTTTTCCTTGCATGTAAAAGGATTGTAATCTTTTCTTCTCCCTCCTTTATTTGCAGGTGTACTTATTTATTTATCTTTATATTTATGAATTTTTTGTATATTTGTAATAAATGTAGTGAACCACCCTTAAATTGCATGAAATCAAATTAATGTACAAACTTGGAATGAAGTTTATTGAGAATAATTGTAATTTGCATGTATAAAAAAATAATTGAATAATTAAATGTAATAAAATATAAAACATAAAGGGAGGTCAACCGTAAGGTTGGGTGGACATTCCAAAAGCTCATACTCGATTTCTCAACAAGTTTTTTGAAGACAACTTCTAGTAACTTCCATAGAATTCAATTATCGTATAATGTGTTTTCGGTTTCATCTGGGTGGCGATTCTTTCTTTAATTTGTGCTCTAAGTCTATTTTATATTTTTTAATAGATCTCAATCTCATACAGTACTGTGATCGTTAAATATTTAGGTACACACTAAATCTCACCATCTACAAAATGTTATAATCCATAAAATGACTCTGTTATATGGTGGCTGGTTGTTGCTTACTGTATAAATGAGCACAAAATTGTAAAAAAAGATAAAAAAGAAAAAGTGAAAAACATTTAAGTGGATAAATTTTTTGAAAGATTCTTATAGTAATTTTTTAAAATTATATTTAGATCCTTAATTATTAGAAAATTAAATATAGTTGAAACAATTTCAAAAATCAATATCATAATTTGGTCGATATTAAAAATAAATTGAACTAATAATTGTAATAAAATTAAATAAGTGGAAAAAATTAATAAAATTTCCCCGTTTGCTGCAGTTGCCTGTCCTTGACGTGACCACTCATAAGTTAACACATTTTTCAAAAAAAAAACTAAGTGGACCGTTATACAAAAAAAAAAAAAAACAAACAAACAAACATGGACCGTCTTTAAGAGTTTTGAATGTAAATTATTCTCTTTTACCAAAAAAAATAAAGGAATTAATATATAAATATACTTTTCAATTTGTTACATAATATGAAAGAGATTTGAATTAAACTTTTTCAATAAACAGGACTTAATATTTTTATTTTTATTATTAAATAAATCTAATTTTAATATAATAATAATAAGTGTAATAATTAAACTTTCAATAAAAATTAATTTTTTAATTCTAATTTATTTAATATTTAAAAAATAGTATTTATAATAGTTCGATTTTTCAAAACTCTTTATTTAATGTGAAAAGAAAGTGACAAAAGAGATGAGTAGAAAATCAAAAATTTGGTTAATTAATGTGGATTTTTTAAATATTTTAAATTTAATTTAGTTTAAAAATATTAATAAAATATTTATTATAAATTTTCACTCTATTTTTATAGAATTTGAATAAGACATCCAGAATTTGAGTAAAAATTGAGCTTATTTAGTAGTAAAAATAGAATTATTAGGTCATATTTATTAAAAAAATTCAAATTGAAGAGCCAATTTATATATTAATACAAAAAATCAGGTTCAAATTTCCATCATGAACTTATAGAATGAGGAAGAAGTCAATAAACAAATAAATAAAAAGAGAACCAACCAATCCCCATTCGGATCTGATTTCACAGCCTCAATGGGTTTTCTTACACTACTGCTGATTTTCTCTCCTCATGTTCTTCTACAATTAGCTTCTTTAAACACTGCTCAGCCAGACTTCATGCACCAGACCTGTTACAGTGAAAGAGGAAACTATACCCTGAACTCCCCTTACCAAAGAAACCTCGGCAGCCTCCTCTCGTCCCTAGAATCCAACAATGAAACTGACTATGGCTTTTACAATCTGTCCGTCGGTCAACCCCCTAACCAGGTGAATTCTATTGCATTTTGTAGGGGAGATGTTGGAGTAGATGACTGCCAAGGTTGTATACGTAACGCTAGCCGTAAGATCGTAGAGATCTGTCCTAACCAGACAGATGCAATCGGAGTATATGATTTCTGCCGGCTACGATACTCGAACAGTACCATATATGGTGTGGTGGACGATTCGCGCACTTTCTTTATATGGAATCCCAACAATGCCTCGAATGTGAATCAGTACATTCAGGCACAACAAACTTTGTTTGATAGGCTCCGAACCACGACTGCATCAGGGGACTCGATACGCAAGTTTGCTACAGGAAATGAAAGTGCTGGATTTGAAAGACTGTTTGCGCTTATGCAATGCAGTCCTGACTTATCCAACCAGAGGTGTGATGAGTGTCTTGCTCGGGCTATTTCGGATATTGGGAACTGTTGTGCGGGGAAGATTGCAGCCAGCGTAATAAAACCCAGCTGCGATGTCAGGTATGATACCAAAATATATATCATTAGAATAAAATCATAATTTTTATTATTTAGTAAATAATTTATTTTATTATTTTTTAATGCATAATTTTAATTTATCAATTTATATAGTTTTAAAAAATTTTAGACCACTATGCATGGCAACACAAGAGGAAGGGGAAGGGGAAGGGAAAGGAGGAGAAGGGAAGAGAAGGAAAATTTTAGATCTAATTGTATTTGAATGATAAAAATTAAATGAAAATATAAAATAAGAAAAATTATTAGAATTGTGTTTGAATAAGTAGAAGGATGACGGAATAATAATTGTAAAAAGATTATTAAATCAATATATTACATTTATATAATACATCTTCCCTCATTTATATTATATTTTTAAATTTTTAATTGTACACTTATTTTGTTGATTTACCCATGTACTCCTATAAAATATGTTATTGTTTACATAGGCATACAAATTTATCAATATAAATTTTTTTTTCAAGTATCAATTTATTAATAAACTAGTAATCTAAAAAAATTATTCATAAAAATATAGGAAAAAAACATAACAAATGGGAGAAGTAAGAACAACAAATAGGAAAAGAAAGAAAACCTAAAAATTAAAAAGAAACAACGTACATATATGATACATTAAAAAAAAAAGCAAGAAATAAAAACCTAAAAATATAAAATGGTTATTTTAGGATTATCAATAAAATAGTAGGAAAAAAATGTTTATATAAATAAATTGATTTTCCCTCCCTGTAGGGGAAATTTTTTACATCCCAATTTGTGGTGTAACTATTTTCCCCTTTTATAAAGGGAATGAGGGAAAATAATTCATCTTCAATCCTCTTTTTTTTTCAAATATTTATAATTGCCAAATAACATAAAAATCTATTCTCTTCCAATTACCTTCCCTTGTCATTTTAAATTTGTAAATAACTTACAAACATCAAGATATAACAAATTCAATTTAACAAAATTTAACTCGATTATAAATGAATTAAGTCTGAACTAACTCAAATTCAGTTTAACTCAATTCATTTATACTCCTAATTCTATAGCATGTGAAGGGAATCTTCGTTATTTATATTTCTATATAAAGGTGATCAATATATTGTCATTGCGTACTGTTCCTTTTGAACAAGTAGTTTTATTGCTAAATCTCATAATGTGGTATGGGAAAGTTAGGAGTCCTATTTTTATACCAAATACCTTAATATGCAATAAAATATTTTATTATTCTTTTGAGGCAAATTATTGCAGTGATATTAGAATTGTTCAATGGAAAAAGGAGATAAAAAAAATTATGTGGTTGATCACACTTACTTTAAAGACTTTAGACTTGGGAGTTTTTGGCTATTAGTATATTTGGTGCTATTTACCATTTTATGGTAATATATATATATATATATATATATATATATATATATTATTTCTTAACTTATACTGATTTTGAAAGTATCAATTTTCTTATTAAATTTTGAAAGTATCAATTTTCTGATTAAACATAAAAGATTTTCTTAATTTATAGTGTTTTTAGCTGAGGTAACACTGCAAATGAGAAAGAACATCCATACTACTGTCGGTAGTAGTAGAATGGACATTTCGCTACTGTCAATGGCAGTATTGATTTTTTTTTTTAATTGTTATCTCATTCCGCTACTGGTGTAGTAGAATGAGACCCAGCATGTAGACTACTTTGTTTTTTGAGTTGATACTGATTTGACTATTGTATATATAGTTTTTTAATAATTATGTTAACATTTTAATATTATAATTAGTAATTAATTATTGAATTATGATTATGTTGATTTTAATAATATTTAGTCACTCATCATTGTGTAATAATTGTTAATATAGTAAGTAATAATTACAAATTTGGTGTTTGAACTTTTCTGATTTTTCCATTTGAATGTCTAATTTTTTTTTTGACATCAAGTGTTTAAATTTTAGAAAAGCATACCAATATAGTGTCTATGGTCGATTTGATGTTAACTGAGTTCTAAGTCAGATCAAACTTGATTCACTTTTATCTTAATTATTAGTTATGTCATGTATCACGTGTATTGTATTATTTAAAGGATAAAAATACTCTTATTACTTTATTAAATATTATGAATTGACAAAAATAACTTCAATATTAATTTCTACCGTAGAAATAAAGGATGATTGAATAAAGGTAATTTTGTCCATTAAATAATACAACATATGTGACAAATAATATGGTTAATAATTGAAATACAAGTGGGTCTCATTTGATCTAATTAAACACTCAGTCAACATTAAATCGACCAAAAACATTACATTGGTATTTTTTTTAAAGTTCAAATACTTGATTGTAAAAAATAAAAAATAAAAAAATTAGACACACAAATAAAAAAAAACTGAAAAGTTCAGACACAAAATTTATAATTTTTCCTATTAATTTTAATATTAATAACAACATTAATAGTAAATAGTTGTGGTTATTTTATTGAAATGTTTTAAATAATTGAGATAATTTAAAATAATAATAATAATAATTACATGCATATTTTATCTACTCTTATTATTATTCATACAAATGCATAATAACTTTTATATAATTCTAGTATTTAAATCTATATAATAATTATTATTATTTTAAATTACCTCAATTATATAAAATATTTCAATAAAGTAATCACAACTATTTACTACTATTGTTGCTATTACTATTCACTTAGATATGTCATCTTCATCGGAATATAATTTGAGGGTGACTGAAAATCATCTAATATCAATAAATGAGGCTTCAATTACTGAATTATATCCTCAATAAAGATTAAGAATGTATGATCGGCAATTACTGTTTTCACATTCTAACTATGTAAATTTCTCACTATTTTGTTTGCAACATTTTTTTGGTGAATTTTATTGAGATACCCATATAAAAATGGTCCATATGTTATCAGAATAGTTCAAAACGAAAAAGTTGATAAACAAAATTCAGACTTGACATCTTGGCTACTAATATGTCTTTCAAAATATTTTTTATTAAAACATCATATAGCTTTAATATATCAATAAATTTATTCTCAATAAGTTATATAACACAAAGATTTCTTTTGAAGGGATAAACTTACTCATATATATATATATATATTAAAGAAGTCATCAAAATAATTTTTTAGTTTGGTTGGATATAAATCCTTTCATGTTTTAATTAACATTATAGCTCATATTTATATCAGCCATTTAATTTAAAATTAATGGTTGAAATTATATTTTTTAATAAATTATTACCTATTTTTAATTTAAATTTAATTATAAAATAAATTTCAAAATTTTAATGTGAGAAAATCTGAATTCTTTTTGTTGAATGTAGCAAATTTTTTTCAGTGACTTAGTCTATTACATGATTTTTGAAAGTTGAGTAATCTAATAATATAATTACCTTTAAAACATGTAAAGGTTATGAGTTGGATCTTTACCTCTCCAATTCAGTAAAAAAAAAAAAAAAAAAAAGTCTAATATTATTATTGCATATTTCAAAAAGCATATGTGATTTTATGCGATCACATGCATAACATGGGATGACAAACTAATTATACAGCTTGCTGAATGACCACCAGTAGTTGAAAAAAAAAAAAACCTTAAACAACAGTTTCTTATATCCTTGAAATATTAATATATATTTTTGGTTGAGTTCATTCAAATTTTAAAATTAAAATATTTGCAAAATTAATAATATAATTAAGCCAAATTGGTTGGACAACCTATCTGATTATTCTGTAATTAGGCTAATTTGAGAGATCAACTTCATTATTATATTCTGACAAATATATTGGAGATATCTTTTAAAGTTACTACCATTTCCCCTTTATGCATGCTTGATGATTTCATATATATATATATATAATGAGCCAAACGGCTAAAGCAACTATATTGAATACTTGTAGAAGGCTGATTAAACTTATGACACCCAACCTCTAATTGCTTTGCATATTATGCCATTGCATCCGCAGCATGGTTAGCTTCTCGGTGCACATGATTAATCCGAACTCCCCATGCATGCTTGATGATTTAATAATTTTTTCAAGCCAATCTCCTCTGTCAATATCAACAACCTAGTCAATTACCATAATAAAAATGTTGTATTATATAATTTTTCAACATGTTAAGTCATCTATTTGTCACTTAAGCCTTCATCATCAACCCAACTATAGATCTTATAATCTAAATAGTGAGATGGGGTTAGTTTTACAACCCAAAAAAATTATGCTAGCCCAGTAGTTCCAAACTTCTACTTCCTATGTGAAACTTAATTAAGGTGTTGAATAATGATCAATGTATGATTTAATTAGTCCTTTCAAAAATATTTATTTTATTTGCGAGTATGCGGGGAATAACAAACTTATGGCGGATAGCATGTGCGAAATGCCCACCAAAACAGTCATCCGCGTTAACCGCTGAAATAGTCCAAGGCGGCCTGTCCTTGCCTACTTGCATCCCCATAAACTTATTGTTTTTCATATAGTTTATTTTTTTTATCAAATTTTTACATAGACTTTATTGTTCATTGATAAGGAAGATTACTATCATGTGAAGTTTAGTACTTCACTCCTTTGATCCGTATCTTTTTTACTTTCTTTTTCCTTCTACAACCTGTCGTTTATTGTATTTCATGGATCTTTTCTATTAGTTGAAATTAAGCTAAAAAAAGAGTTAGCTAGTGCAATTCAAACAAAAATACTAAAATTACAAAGACTGGATCAATAAATTTTAAAAACTACAGAAAATTTCTATCATGCATCCAAAATATAAAATGTTAGAAGAATTGAGTTACTAATTGTTGCCATTGGCTATAGCTATTATTGCTTAAACAATATTTCAAATTTCAATTATAGTAGACATATATATAGTTGTATTAAAATAATTATTTAAAAAATTTTATCCCTCCTTAAAATCAAATTGAATTAATTCAATTAATTTTAAATACTGCTAGTTTTTTTAAAAACAATTACATTACTCTTGAATGTAACTCCAACATTACAAATGAAGAATTATTGGAAGACATCCAATTTTTGAATAAATTTTTAATCCATCTTTCTAGATAGTGTTGGCAAGATTATGATTAAAATATTTTTTTAATTGAAGATTTTTACCATTCTAACCGTTGTATTCAAATTAAATTGAATTAATTCAATCAACTTTAGATATATGTAATTTAAAAAAAAAATTACATCACTCTTAAATCTGACTCCAACATTACATACGAAGATTCATTGGAAGACATTTATTTTTTTTTAAATAAATTTTAATCTATCTCGCTAGATAGTGTTGGCAAGATTACAATTAAAATATTCTCCAATTGTTACTATTCTTTGTTTAAAATAAAATAAAATTATTGAAGTTTTTCCTTTCATGGCATAAAGTATCCAGGTGTAAAAAAAAAAGTTTGTCAATAGTCAAAAGCATAGTCAGAATCCTGGAAATTTCTCATGCTTTTCTCTTTCTTTGGCTTGGAACATATAAGAACAACCATGTGTGGCTTATTCACCATTTTAAGTTCTTAAAATTCCTCAGAAAACTTGTAGAAATATAAAATAAATTGAACTCCAATGAGTTCTTTAACATTTCTATTTTCCGCTGCTTACGTCATTCTTGCACATCTAGCTGTTCTTACCCTGCAGCAAAACTTCAGGCTCCGTTGGTCCTGTTCTAACACAGGGAACTACACAGCTAATAGCACTTACCAAAGAAACCTCAATACCCTGCTGTGCTCTATTGCATCCAACACCCAAATTTATTACGGTATTTATAATTGTAGGTGGTGGATTTTAACACACGTCCAAATATTTGATAATTACAATATTGTTGAATTATAAATTTATTTTCTACAATTCCTTTTAGTTTGACAGTACCACAAATAAATTAATGATAATAATGAGCTGGAATGTCTAAAATTAGATGCATACAAGAAACAATGAACGTGGTGTGAGTTGTAGTTGATAATTGGTGTTAGGAGTTAGATATTATGTATGCGTGTTTTTAAATATTTTGTATTAATTTAATTAAGTGGCTTGTATTAATTTGATGTTAGTATAAATACCCCTTTTCCCTGCCTTATAATCATTAAGCAAGTAATTCAGAAATAAAAGTTTGAGTTATAAAAGTTGTAGAAATATTTTTTATATTCTTGAGTGTTTGAGAAAGTTGAATTAAAATTATTTGAGTGTTTAGTGTTTAACAAAGTGATATCATAGCCAAATATTGGCATATAGTATACCAAATTGAAGCTTTTGGAAAGACGAATCTAATGTCATTGGAATCAGCCCAATTGGAGGTCGAATGCATCGCTGAAAGCTTGTTGTCAAAAAGCTAGTCAACTCATTGAGTTGAAGCCGAGTCTGTAGTTGAGTTTGAAGCCATTTGACCAAGTCATTGACTGAGCTATCAAGCCGTTTGACCAAGCCATTTTCAAGCCATGACCATTGACTTTCAACTGTTGACCGTTGACTATTAACTTTCAACAGTTGAATTTGAGCATTGATTAAAGTTGACTTTTTAACTAAAGTCCATCTTAAGATTTTTCAGCATTCCGAATCCATTCGTGAAGTTAGATTTTGCAAATTCTTATCAGATTAAGTAATATAGCAAATTGTGTGGCATCTTTCTAAGTTCCAACACTCAACAACAATAATTACAACAATTGGAGTATCAAAATCAAAGTTTCAACACGCGCCTAAGTGTTTGACAATCACGAAATTGTGTGGACTTAGGGTCCACTAAAAAAATATAAAATGAGCTTAAAGTCCAAATTAGAGATGAGAATCGTCATCCAGATAAAAGTCGGGATACACTTTTACAGCAACTGTATACCACGGAGGCCCCCAACAGCCTTCATCTGATATTAGGCTCAGAAATTGGGTATGGACTTTGAATGTCCACCCAACCTTACGGTTGGTCTCCATTTATATTTTGTATTTTATTACCTTTAATTATTTAATGATTTCTTTGTTAACATGCAAATTGCAGTTGCCTCCAATCAATTGTTTGATTTTACATTTAGGCTCAAGTTTGCACATTGATCCATTTTCATGCCTTTCAATGTGATTCATAACATTCATTGTATAAAATAGACATTTATCCAAAATAAAGTAAAAAAAATAAGGTAAATACACATGCAAAGAAGTGGATGGAGGTGAAAGGAGTACAACCTCAATCATGCAAATAATAAAAAATGAATTAAATAAAATAAACATGCAAATAAACAAGGAAGGATTAAACCATTCTAATTCCTCAATCTTCTTATCTTTTCAATTTAATTAAGAAATTATAAAAAATTTGAAAGTTTACTTCTCTTAGGTTATGATAACACTCAAGATAAGTCTACTCTTACTAGGTAAAATCAAAATAAGTTTTAATAATAAAGTTCAATATCCTTCTATGAATTGGGTGTTAAAAATTGATGACTAAGCATGGATAATGTGATGAACATTCTTGAAATATTATCTTACCGGCTATCACGTCATCATCCCGCCATCAATTCACTGACGAATAATACTTAAATTAAAGTTAGATATTTAAAAAGAAACCGATTAAATATTAATATTTAAAATACAATAAATATAAAGTTAGGTGAATATCCATATATTGAACCTGAGAGAACACTATATAACGCGTGAAGGAATTGAAATTCCACATATGGCTCCAAACTAAATTATTTTGGTCCAAGGCGGTTCGTCTGTTACCACTTATGTCTTAGTCAATGGTCTAATTATTGTTTCATAATTCTTTAACAACTCATCTACATGCGTGATTGATGCCAATTTATGAAAAAAATTAGTGAATAATTAAGTAAAATTAATTTGCTGTTTTACCTTACTTTTTGTCTATAAATAAAGTTCCAAACTATAGAATGAACGGGTAATCTTTTTTTTTTTTTTTTTTTTTTGGTAAAATAATAGAAATGCTAAAAGATGAAATTAATTTGAGCTTTATGCTTGATAAATTTTACTGGTCGTCTGTGCTATATGTGAAGTGGAAGAAGATTCTAAATATAGGCATATGGTGGCAGAAGAATTATTGCTTGTGAGGTCTTTGCAGTCAAAGACGCTTATCGAGCACTTCAATAAGACTCAAGTAAAAGACGCTTGGCAAAGACTTAAAAATTCATTCCCTTGTTCCAAGCAATTGTCTTCGTTGAGACAGGGAAGCATCATTTTCCTCCATTCATTTTCTACTAATTCTTTGCATGTCCATTCATTTTCCTTCATCATTCATCCATCATTCATCCACCTTGTAAATTCATCCGACTTGAACTCTAAAAGAGTTAAAATTTTTATAATTACTAAATATTAAAAGTATCATATAAAAAAATTGCATATATCTATCTGAAAAAATTGTAACATTTACCATTTATAAGAGCAAATTACTTTTACTCTTGAGATATATCATAATTCACATTTTCCTCATTTTTATTTGAAAATTAAATATTTACCCCCCTCAATTCTCATTATGTTAATATTTTGTCCCTTCCAACTAAATTTCTGGTAACTTTTTTATATCAAAAAAAATTTAACTCCCTCTATTTTATAAAAATAAACACTTTAAACCCTATATTTTAATAAAATTAAACATTTTAATTTTTTATATTTTTAAATTTATTTTTAATTATACTTCGATATTTCTTTCATTTTCTCTTAAAATATTCATTGATTCCAGAATGAGTATTTTATTTTTACAAATTAATTCTAATAATATTCTGTAATAAATTCAGCAGTTATGATTTTTTAAATTTTAAAAAGGCTGCAATTAACATCACACTTGCAAATTAACTGTAATAAACACAGTAGTTAGTCATTTATAAGTCCAACAACTTGACAATATTAATAAATAATAAAACTAATTTATATTTGAGTAATGTGGGATACTTTTGAAATAATCATAACAATATTCACTATTTAATGTGTTTTATTTAAACTTATAATTTTAATAAATAAAATATTTGATTAAAGAGTGCATTAAAATTATGTTTTTATTATATTAATACTATATTAAGAGGTTTAAAGTGTTTATTTTTAAAATACAGGGTTTAATGTGTTCATTTTTATAAATTAGAGTGGTTAAATATTTTTTTGATATAACAGAGTTGTCAGAAATTTGGTCGGAATGGGTAAAATATTGATGGAATGAAAACTAAGAGGATAAGTGTACGATTTTCAAATAAAAAGGGAAAAAGTGTAAATTATGGTATATCTTAGAAGGGCAAAAATAATTTACTCTTTTTATAATTACATTATTAAAAAATTAAAAAAATAGAAAAATTATTTACAAGGTATAGATGTTTAAATCTTTGTACAATTATAACATGTTAATCCGTATGCAATTTAAGCTTTTTAAATTCAAAAAAATTAAAATTTCAAAAAATAAATTAATTAAAAAATAAATATTAATTAATAATGGAAGAATATTAAAAATATCACAATGTTATTTTCACAGGCGGTACATGTCAGTGTACTTCCCAGAATTCCAATTTTTTAATTTCTTCGTACAAAAACTGGACAAAATATTCTAACGCTAATAATTTGTAGAGCTTAAGAGAATATAGATGAGTTGGTGAAAATTCTTCCAATTTAATCAAAATCTTAGATTTGAATTTTAGATATGCACTTACTTTCAAACTTTTAAGATAGACATTTATTATTTTTCAATGTCCTTTTTGGATTAAATACAAATTAATCAAGTTCTACAAAATACTTACATGCATTAGATGCAAAAAAATTCGTAGAGCTTGTTCTTCTGCAATAAACCCATATCAGTTAAAAATTGAATTCTCTTCAAATTCACAGCAACTCCTTCACTTTATAATACCCTAAAACTAGAATATATATATATATATATATTATCAGCTGATGCCAATCCAATGCGTTCTTTAAGATTGCTGTTTTCATTCTCTTACTTTCTTTTACAGTTCGCTGCTCTAACTAGGGCTCAATTTTGTATGAACGATAAAGGAAACTACACAACCAACAGTACCTACCAAAGAAACCTTCAAAGCCTCTTCCCCTCCCTTATCACCAACACCCAGATCAACTACGGCTTTTACAATGTTTCTGTTGGCCAAACCCCTGATCAAGTCAACGCAATTGCACTCTGTAAAGGCGATGTTTCGATTGATGAATGTCGAGGCTGCATCAGAAACTCTACTCAACAAATCATTCAGCATTGTCCTAACCAGAAGGAGGTTCTTGGGTTCTATGATTCCTGCATGTTACGCTTCTCAAACAGATCAATTTTCGGCCTCATGGAAACACAACCTACGGTTCACATGTCGAATGAAGAAAATGTAACGGATGTCAACCAGTTCAATCAGGCACTGCAAACGTTGTTGAACAGGCTTCGAAGTAAAGCTGCAGCAGGAAACTCCACTAGAAAGTTTGCTACTGGAAACGCAAGTGCAGGATTTGAGACAATATTTGGACTAGTGCAATGTACTCCTGATATAACTGAGCAGGATTGCAATGACTGTGTTGTTGCAGCTGTCCGAGATATTCCGATTTGTTGTAATGCAAAATTGGGAGGGAGAGTAATGAAACCTAGCTGCAACTTCAGGTACGAGAACTATCGTTTTTACCAACCCACAGCTGATTCTGAACAGAGTCCATCGCCACCTGTATCTCCAATAGTGCCTCCTTCTACCCCCACCGAAGGTATGCCAAATTCAGGATGATCTAAATTATATGTTTTATTCATAATCTTTATCTCTTCGTGATTAGATGATGCAATTTAACTTGTTAATTATTCACTGAAACCCATAACTAAAAATTCTAAGCAACCCAATTAACTATTCTGCTCCAAAAGTGTATTCTGTTAAGTAATCACGAAGACAATGATTTCCTTTTTTTTTTTATCTTTATTTTGACATTAAAGAATAAATTGCACTTATTCTTCAATCGTTGTCTTTCATCTTATTAGGCTAGTGCACTCGTTGATTTGCTAGTTTTCTTCTATTGTTATTTTCAGTGATGCGATATTAAGATCAACTTTGGCTAAATGGCTTTTTGTTCTTTTCGGCATGTGGTTAATATAAATATTAAAATGGGAAAAAAAATATTTTTTTTCCTAATAATTTTTATTTAAATAACGTTTTAAATTTAAATTATAATATATATACTTATATTAAATTAAATGTTAGGAGTTTTTTCACGTTATTTTAATTTTATTCAAATTATTTTAAATTAATTAGAGTTAAATAAATTTTAAATATTAGTAATATAAATTAAAAAATAAAAAAAATTCCATTGCTTAGTAATGAAAATCTTTAAAATTTTTATGAACTTATTTAACGTAAATGTGGACTTGAAGAGAGAGGAAAAATGAAAATATATATATATATGCTTTAACTTTTTAATTAAGATATTTAAATGACTATAAAATATAAGAATAAAAGAATGGATGAAAAAAAGATTAGTTCTTTAAATATTTTTTAGTAAGATAAAAAATTTAAAATTATAATTATAACTTTTATAATTTTTTTTATGTTCTTTTATTCTACAAAAATAAAAAGTTATATTTCTTCAAATATAATATGATTATTCCAGAATTTTTATATTCACAATAAATATAAAATATCTCAAATAATAAAAATTAATTTAATTTAATTTCTTTTTGTTTTCCTCTTCTAATAAACACACTATAAGACAAATAACCGGATGGTCCAGCGGGTTACGGAAAACCCATATGACCCCATATGGGTTGTGACATCCGATTTCCGCGCCGCTCCATCCATGAAAAGAAGAAATGAATGGGCCACGAAACCGCCGGCCGCCGGAACAATACGCCAGCTCCAATAATCCAATCTTTCTTCTACTTCTACGACACAATTACCTCCACAACCAACACTCACCTCCACAATCACAGAACCGCAGAGCTGTACAACCTGATACATTTCCAATTGGCGTTACCTAATCACACTCTGAGAGGACAAAAAAGACTATTGAATTGCTTTTGTGCAGGAAACAGCCGGCGAACGATCATTATCATTGTGGTTCTAACAGTAAGCGTTGTTTCACTTGTCATCTGCATCGGAATTTTATTGAAGGTGCGAATGGCAAGAAAAAGAATTGAAAGTAAGTTAAAAAAAAAATAGGATCTCAGTATTTCAGATATTTCTTGTTACATTATCAAATTCTTAACATATTTCTTGATTTTCTCTGTAGCTGTGGAAGAAATAATCAGTGTAGAATCCTTGCAATTCAACTTTGAGACTGTCAGAATTTCAACTGATAATTTTTGTGAGGAAAATAAGCTTGGAGAAGGTGGATTTGGTTCTGTTTACAAGGTATACACTAATTTTTTTAAGGTAATTTTTTTTTCAATTTTAATCCATTTAATTATGCACACTATTTACGATGTTTTTTTAAGGGTACACTTCCAAATGGACAAGACATAGCAGTCAAAAGACTTTCTAGAGGTTCTAAACAAGGAGATCTTGAGTTTAAAACTGAAGTCTTGTTAGCGGCTAAGCTTCAGCACAGGAATTTAGTTAGGCTTCTTGGTTTCTGCTTGGAAGGAATTGAAAGGCTTCTTATTTATGAGTTTGTGCCTAATGCCAGCCTTGATCAATTTATATTTGGTAATGTCGATTGTATATTGTATCTACTTTGGTTTTGCATCTGGCCCATGTTAGGTTCTTGCAAATTGAGATTCTTAGTTTCACTGTCGTGCAGATCCAGCAAGGTGCGTGCAGTTGGACTGGGAAAAGCGTTACAAGATCATTGGAGGCATTGCTAGAGGACTTCTGTACCTTCATGAGGATTCTCGACTTCAAATTATTCATCGGGATCTCAAAGCTAGTAATATTTTATTAGATGCAGACATGAATCCTAAAATTTCAGATTTTGGCATGGCAAGGTTGTTTATAGCGGATCAAACTCACAGCGATACAAGCAGAATTGCGGGCACCTTGTAAGTTTATGAAAGCCCTTTGAATATAACTATGTTTTAATGTTAATGCCATTGGATTAAAATTTCAGGTTTTTTATACATAGTGATGCCATCCTACTGAAATTAAATGTTGGTATTATACATGTATAGTGGTTATATGGCTCCAGAGTATGCAAATAACGGACAGTTCTCAGCTAAATCGGACATTTTTAGTTTTGGTGTGCTACTTCTTGAGATTCTAAGTCGTCTAAAGAATACCTCTTTCTGCAACGGAGAGAATCTGGGGAATCTATTGAGCTATGTAAGGAAAAATTAATTAATTTTTTTGGTAGGATGTTTCTTTTGATCCAATTATGGAAAAATATTGCAGACATGGACGAATTGGAGAGCAGGGACACCAATGAGTGTTATAGACTCCAGCTTGAAGTCCGGATCAAGTAGTGAAATGATAAGATGCATCCAGATTGCATTACTGTGTGTTCAAGAAAATGTGGCTGATAGGCCTACTATGGCTACTGTTGTGCTGATGCTAAATAGTCACTCTGTTACTTTATCGGTGCCATCACGACCGGCATTTTTTATGCACAGCAGCAATGAATTACATATGTCATCTTCATCGGAATATAATTTGAGGGTGACTGAGTCCTCAAGAGTTCAAGCTGAAAATCATCCAATATCAAGAAATGAGGCTTCAGTTACTGAATTATATCCTCGATAAATATTAAGAATGTAGGATTCACAATTACTGTTTTCACATTCTAACTCTGTAAATTTTTTTCACTTTTTTGTTTGCAAAATTGTTTTTGGTAAGTTCATTGGCTTTATGTTTTTGAGATACCCATATAAAAATGGTCCATAAGCTATCAGAATAGATCTAAAAGAAAAAGTTGATAAAGAAAAAAGATTTATACACAAATAGACATTTTTTTATTTTATTAATTAAAATACTTCAAATTTTCATTTTTTATTTATTTTATTCTTTTTATTTACATCAGTGTCCATTTTATTTACAAATATGTATAATTCTTCCTTTTATTTTATTTTTTCTTTCTTTTTTATATTTATTCTCTTTATTTTTTTCTTTTTTATTCATTTTTCTTTTTTTAAAAAATTTTATTTTTTCCTTTTTCCTTATTTTTTTCATATTTATTCTTTCCTTCATCCTTCTTTTATTTTTATTTTTTCTTTATTATTTATTATTTCTCTTTTTTTCTTATTATTTTTTTATTTTTATTCTTTCCTCTTTTCTTTCTTTTTTGTTTTTAATGCCTCTTTATTATTTTTAATTTTTTTTCATTTTCATCATGTTTCAAAATTTTTATTTTCTCATTTCTTTCATCTTTTTATATTAGTGGAGCATTAGCCAATATATATTTTTTTGGGATCTTATTTCATAAATTTTTTGACATTTTATACTAAAATAAAATCTTTTTTATTTTTATTTTTTCCCTCTTTTTTATATTTATTTTCTCTTTATTTTTTAATAAATTTACCATTATTTTCTAAATGTTAATTTTTTTAATTTCAATAAACAAAAATAAATACAAAATTATATATTTCTATACATAAAATAGTTAAAAATCTAGTAGTATCATTAAATTAATTTTTCAAAACAAAATTACATCAACTGCATCCTACTTAAAATCTGCATTTTACATGGCCAAATTACATGCTTCATAAGCATTAACATCCGGTTCACCTTCACCATTCCTACTGCTACGACTTCACTATCTAAAACCCTAAACACCTCAGCATCCATAACACAAACAACACCATACAAATTTCCCTCAAGGTCATCCACATTCTTGATGTTTGGTTCTTCAAGCTTTTTTCTTTTTCCTTCTCCTCCTCTAATCAATTAATCTTTCTCAATAACCCTGTAATAACAACCTTTGCCCTTGCAGAAATAGGTGGATCAACCCACTCAAAGAATTAGCATCAACTACCCTGTGAGAGGAGTGGATTTTTCATGGCAATTTTAATAATTTTTTTTTCAAAGTTACAATAAACTCAAAATTCTCAACACATTTAAACTTACCTCTATGTTAGGGCAACACAAAATTCTCCTGCCTAGATTTTTATTTGTCCATGATGTTCTCATTATGGCTTCAACTGAGGAGTAACAAGTTGGTGTCTAGCTCTCCATATTAATCTTCGATTTGATCTTTTTATCAAATGTCTGTGTTTCAGTTTTAGTTAGGGTTAATAACAACAATAACATAAAGGAGATGTCAAACCTAGGTTAAAGAGCTTGATATGAGAGAGAATTAAAGAGAGTGAGAGTGAAAAATTAAAGAGCTTGATGCATCTTCATCTTTGAGAGTGAATAATTTTTTTTTTATTACTGCAATGGCCATGGGAGCTGCCTTGGGAAGCTTTAGGAGGAAAGGTAGTTGGGTAAGTGGACTGTGCCACATCATCTGTCAAGTTGATGATGTGGTGATGATTTTTCCAAAAAAGTTGCCACATCATCCTCCACGTGGACACCGGCGAATGAATTGTAGGATTAGGCACTTTTATGCGACCGAGGTGAAAATTTGGGCGGTTTTAAGTGACAAAATAAAAATTGGGTATTTTAATGGGAATTGACAATAAATTTGGATACCTTGAATGTAATTAACCCTGAACTTATAGAATGATGAAGTAATCAATAAACAAATAAATAAAAAGAGAACCAACCAATCCCCAAACAAATCTAATTTCACAGCCTCAATGGGTCTTCTTACACTACTGTTGATTTTCTCTTCTCATGTTCTTCTACAATTAGCTTCTTTAAACATTGCTCAGCCAGACTTTATGCACCAGACCTATTACATTGAAAGATGAAACTATAGCCTGGACTCCCCTTACCAAAGAAACCTCAACAGCCTCCTCTCGTCCCTAGAATCCAATAATAAAACTAACTATGGCTTTTATAATCTATTTGTCAGTCAACCCCCTAATTAAGTGAATTATATTGCATTTTGTATGGGAGATGTTGAAGTAGATGTCTGCTAAGGTTGTATACGTAATATAGCCGTAAGATCTTAGAGATCTATCCTAACCAGACAGATGCCATTAGAGTATATGATTTCTGCCGACTATGATACTCGAACAGCACCATATATGGTGTGGTGGACAATTTGCATGCACTTTCTTTATATTTGTTATTTTTTGGCAAAATCCCACATCAGGATTTTGCAAGAATATAGAGGAGTCCTTTGCTTATAAAAGGACTCCTCCCCCTTTAGTTACATTTATTCCAAAATTGCCTCTCCTATATATTTAGGCAATTGTATTTTTTCTCTCTCTTTTGTAATATTTCCTCATTTAGTGAAATATTATTTTGGTAGTGTCCGAGGACATAGACATAATTAGTCGAACCTCATTAAATTTTGGTGTTCTCATTTATGTCTATTTAATAGCTATTATCGAGTGAGGTTGTTATTAATTGTTATGCTACTAAAATTACTTATCTTGATAAAATTCTATCTAAGGAAAGTAGTTTTTAAGTGGGACCATTGTGACCCCTCCACTCTTTCATGGGAATATACATTGGGGTGATTTTTAGTACAATCGTTTACACTACAATCACTTATATAATAGTTCTCAAGGTGATTGTTGTTATTATTAGTGAAAATTAACCTAAATTCCATAATAATTGGTATCAAAGTTCTTAGTTTATTTCAGTATGCTCTGTGGTTACGGCTTAAGCTGATCTTCCACATCAAAAAAAAATTCCTTGGGCTAATTAGCATTCCGCATCAACAACTATTAAATAGAATTTGTAGCAGAAATGGCAGACGGCACAAAAGTATCCACATCAGCATCAATAACTTTTTCATCTTCAATTTTAGCAAGAATTACTATGACAAATGCTAGATTTACGGTGGAGATTTTTTATGGCATTGGTCATTTTGGCATGTGGCAAAGTGAAGTTCTAGATATCCTCTTTCAGCAAGGTCTAAACATTGCTATTGAAGGAGATAAACCAGATGATGTTGAGAAGAAAAAATGGAAGGTGATCAATAGATTGGCATGTGGTACAATTCAATCATGTCTTTCTAAAGAGCAGAAGTGTGCATTTTCTAAAGAAACTTCTGTATGTAAATTATGAAAGGCACTAAAAAAGAAATTCTTGAAGAAAAGTAATAAAAAAAAACTCTACATGAAAAAGAGATTATTTTACTTCAATTATGTCCCAGGTACCATGATGAATGATCACATTACTATCTTGAATCAGCTAGTAACTTATTTGATAAATATGGACGTGACTTTTAATGATGAAAATCTAGCTCTGATGTTGGTAGGATCACTTTTTGATGAGTTTGAGTATGGGAAGGTTATTGTGTCTAAGTGAAGTAACTACAGCCTTGAATAGTTATGAATTATGAATGAAAGAAAAGCAAGAAAGTACAAGTGTTGAATCAGAAACTCTTTTTGTCAGAGGCCGTTCGTAGAGCCAGAATAAAGAAAGGAGAGGGAGATCAAAGTTAAAGTCCAAATTGAGCAAAGATTAATGTGCCTTTTATCGAGAAAAATGGCGCTGGAAGCAAAGTTGTCCCAAGCTAAAGGACAAAGGAAAACCTGGAAAGGTAAATGCTGTCTTAAATTCAAATGTAGTTGAGTGTGATGATGCAGATTCAGATCTTTCAATTGTTGCTACACCATTAACCAGTTGTTTAAGTTCATGGTTGCTAGATTCAGCTTGTAGTTACCATATGACTCCCAATAGAGAATGGTTCTTTGACTTTAAAGAATTAAAAGGTGGAGTTATCTACACAGCGAATAACGCCCCTCTTAACACATATGGAATTGGTTTAGTTCACTTAAGTAATAAGGATGGATCAATCAAAACCTTAATAGATGTTCATTATGTGCCGAAATTTTATGAGGAATCTCATTTCTATAAGAACCTTAGAGTCAAAAGGTTTCAAAGTAAGGGCAAAAGATGTGATAATGAGAATCATCTCTGGTGCACTTGTGATAATGAAGGGGATTAGGAAAAGAAATAATGTGTATTACTTTTTAGGTAGTACAATTATTAGAACAGCAGTAACGGTAGCTTCTATTAATGATCAAAAGTCAAAAAAAATCAAGTTATAGCATTTGTACTTAAGGCATGCTGGAGAAAAATCCTTGAAATAGTTGATAGATCAAGGATTATTAAAAGGAGCTCAGACTTGCAAAATTGGATTTTTGTGAGCCTTACATCAAAAAGAAGAAGACAAGGGTGAAATTTGGAACAACTATCCATGATATTAAAGAAATTCTAGATTATGTTCATTTAGATGTATAGGGGCCTTCCAAGAATGCTTCATTGGGAGGAAAAAACTATTACATTTCCTTTGTTAATAATTTTTCCTTAAGAGTATAGGTGTATACAATGAAGACGAAGGATGAGGTGCTAGGAATTTTTCTTAAATGGAAAAAGATGGTAGAGACTCAAACAGGTAGGAAAGTTATACATCTCCGTACAAACAATGATGGAGAGTTAAAAAATGATCCATTTTTGAAAGTCTGTGAAGATGAAGGTATTGTCAAACACTTCACCATCAGATATACACCACAACAAAATGGGATGGCAAAGTGAATGAACCAAAAATTACTGGAGAAGGTTCAGTGTATATTGTCCAATGTTGGGTTGGTCAAAGAATTTTAGGTTGAGGCTGTAGTATATGCTTGTCACCTTGTTAACCACCTACCATCGACTATTATTGGTGGTAAAACACCGTTGGAGAAATGGTTTGGAAAACCTGCTATAGATTATGATTTCTTACATGTGTTTAGTTCCATTGCATATTACCATATTAAAGAGTCAAAGCTAGATCCAAGAGCAAAGAAGGCAATCTTTATAGGGATAACTTCTTGTGTGAAAGGCTATCGTCTTTGGTGTCCAAAAACAAAGAAAGTAATCTTCATCAAGGATGTTACCTTTGATGAATTTACCATATTAAGAAAGGTGACTTCAGAAAAAATGGAGCAGGCAAATGGTACTCCTAAACAAGTGGAGTTTGATAGCAACAGAATTGTCCCAGTCAATGTAGAAAGTAATGATAACTCTCCTATGGTAGAAGTGTTAGAAATCAATTGTGGTATTTAGACATAAATACATGTGTAGTAAACACAAGTCTAAATAGAGTAAATTTCAAAAATTTACTCATCATAACCCTTCATAAAACGAAGAATTTCATATGCCTAGGATTCAAATTGCATTGACATATACAACTAAATAAATTAAGAAATATACAAATAAATAATTAATTAATTATAAGTTTGTAAACTTACTTGTTATAGAACTTAGCCTTCCTTTTGTTCAATTCCTTGAATCAAATGTTTAGCCCTCCAAATGTAAGGCCTTTAGTTTGAAATACCAAAGCCTTACTTATGTTAATTAAACTTAGTAACTTTTCCTAATTTAATTAAGAGCACAAGTGTAGAGTATATGTTTAGTATATGTTGTGCTTATTTTTGGTTTATAATCTCATCATAACCAAAATCACTTAGTGATTTTTCTTAACTCTTTAAGCAAAAACTCATTTAAGCATTATTTTTTCTCTTCCTTCTCTTACCAAGTCACTTGACTTCCCTTAGATATATGAAATGATATATGTATAGTAATTTTCCACTAAGGAAAAGTATGCATTAATTAATTAAGTGATTATTAAGTATGCCACCTTAGGTATACACCTAACCATCCAAATGATTAAAAATGACACCTTAGGCATGCTTTAGAAATATCCACTTAATTAATATACCACCTTGCTTAATTCAATAATTAAGCTTGCCACCTACACATATTAATGTATAAATTTGCATGTAAAGTATACATCAAATTTATTATTTTACATATTAAATTATACATAAACATATATATGGACTTTAATTAGTCTTTGGTCCAAAATAAATTTTGACCTATGTCCAAACCAATTTGGACCATTAATATAAGTCCATAAATAAATAACAACACACACACACACACACACACACACACACACACATATATATATATATTAATTTAATATATATTAATTAATATCCAATATTAATTAATAAATAATACTCTTATTTGAATTAGATTTCATGAAATACTAGAATCATTGTTCAAAACATAAATTTAATTCTATTAATCTTGATTAATTAATTAAACTATTTTAATCAATAATTAGATTAATACTATAGTGAATAAATAAAACTCTATTAGGTGTGACTTACTAGGTTCATGTATAAATGGCAATGAGAAAATATAATATTAACATTTAGTATTATTTGAAACTCTTTCAATTCTAAATGTGAAAATCCCAATTATTCACATTTAGTTCTCATATGCTGTGAGTGACCCCTAGTATTGATATCATAGCTACCCAATTAGAAATGAATGCATATTATGATTCACACAAACCTAATCATAATTACCGTGCATTAAATTCCTTTCATTAAAGATCTCAATATAGCCTAGAGTCAAGGTATTATCAAACTCTAATAACTTTATTATATGACCTCATATTAAGTTTTAATTCTTGATAAAATACAACAAATACTATAACTCTTTTTAGTACTGAAACTCTTTTTCAGACTATGTTGTATTTATCCTGGCCAGGAATTTATTTATCAAGAATAAACTTAGATAGCATAAGATCTATCTCATTTCATACCAGGTAATGAATCCCATCTTGGTTAAACATTCATCCCTACATTTAACTAATTAGAGTCACCACATGCCATATACCTATGTGATGATTAACACAAGTATGTAAGCGATAACAAACTCTAACCACCTAAATGTGGATGACTATGTCACCTCAAGTCTAAGGACTATATGCACCATTATAATCTAGATTGTGATTGTTAATTATATGTGAATATCCTTGCAATCAGAATACTAATGTCACTGTTCGATTAACCCATCCAATGAGTATCCACATGTCTATTCTGATCACTCATATCAAGTAGCATAAGATTCACTACCTCCCACTATTAGTTTCTCACACTAATCAAGGAAAATAGACAAAGGTGATAGTCTAATTAATATTATCCAAATATTAATTAATCGACTACGAACAATTTATAGTAAATGTACTAAATAAATTTGTAACTCATATTATCAACTCTTTAATAATAAATTTATTCAACATAATACTAAAGGAACAATACTAAAAAAAATAACATATTTATTTAAAAGAATATTTTATTGCCACAAGGATTATATACAATGTCTAAATAATTACAAGAATGCCACTCGGGCATACTTTATACTAACAATCTCCCACTTGCACTAGTGCCATTTACTATAATATTTAAGACTCATCTTTTCAAGTTGACAGTCTAACTGTAGTTATGTGAGCGCTTTAGTCAGTGGACCAACAACATTGTCAGTTGAAGCTACCTTTTGGATGACCACATCGCCCTTGCCAATAAGTTCTCGAATAATATGAAAACACCTTTCTATGTGTTTGGATTTCTAGTAAGACCTTGGTTCCTTTGCCAATGTTATGGCTCCATTGTTGTCACAATAGAGAGAAATTGGAAACTCAATGGAAGGAGCAACTTATAGTTGTATTACGAACTTCCTAATCCAAACAACTTTTTTAGCAACATCTAATGCAGCTATATACTTAACTTCTATAGTGGAATCAGCAGTGATACATTGTTTGGAACTTTTCCAGATCACTACACCTCAATTACAAATAAAAATGAACTTGGATATAGACTTTCTATCATCCATGTTTGATTAAAAATCAAAATCTATAAAGCCATTAATCTGTAAATCACCTTCTCCATAAGTTAAGATCAAATCTTTAGTTCTTCTTAAGTACTTCAAGATTGATTTAACTGCTATCCAGTGTTTAAACCTAGATTGGATTGAAACCTGCTAGTCACACTAACAGCATAGGCAATGTCAGGCCTAGTACATAATATAACATACATTAAGCTTCCTATTGCTAAAGCATAAGGAACTTTAGCCATTTATTCCATTTCCTCGGGTGTCTTAGGAGATACCCTTAGAGAAATGAACACTATGCCTAAATGGTAATAATCCTCTCTTGGATTCAAGCATATTGAACCTCTTTAATATCTTTTCCAAGTAAAGACTTTGGGATAAACCTATCATTCTCTTTGATCTATCTCTATAGAGTCGAATCCCGAGAATATAAGTTGCCTCCCTTAAGTCCTTCATAGAGAAATTTTTAGATAACCAGACTTTTATAGGAGTCATCATTCCTACATCATTTCCAATTAATAAAATATCATCCACATATAAGACTAGGAAAGTGATTTGACTCCCACTAACCTTCTTGTAAACACAGGGCTCATCTTTATTCTTTATAAAATCATAAGAACAAATAGCCTTATCAAAATGATGATTCCAACTCCTGGAGGCCTGTTTTAAGTCATAGATTGATATGTTAAGCTTACACACTTTAGAGCTTTCCTTGGATTCAAAACCCTTAGGTTGCTCTATGAAAATTTCTTCCTCAAGATAACCATTAAGGAATGCAATCTTGACATCCATTTGCCAAACCTCATAATCATAGTGTGCGGCTATAGCTAAAAGAAATCGAATGGATTTTAAGCATGGCTATTGGGGAAAAGGTCTCTTCATAATCGATCCCTTCCCTTTGGTGAAACCCTTTCGTTACAAGCCTAACTTTAAAGGGGTTAACCTTGCCATATGCACCAGTCTTTCTCTTAAAGATCCATTTACATCCAATAGGTATAATACCTTTTGGAGGATCAACAAGTGTCCAGACTTCATTTGTATACATGGAATCCATTTCGGTTCTTATAGCATCAATCCATTTAGAAGAATCTTTATCAAATAAAGCTCCTTCATATGTGGTAGGATCATCTATATGAAGACTGTTTTCATGAGCATGTAACTTTTGCATATCATGTAAAAGGCCATATCTCTCTGAAGGATGAGATGCCCTACTAGATTTTCTAGGAGTTGGTATAATGATATTTTTAATTGGAATAGGCTCCTCGGGTTGATCAATATTCATTTAATCAGTTTGTTGTGTTTCTTTAGATGACTCATCATCTAATATTATCTTCTTTCCTATGTCACCTTCCTTTAGAAATTCTTTCTCAAGAAAAATTCATCTCTACTTACAACAACTATTTGTTCAATAGGAAGATAAAGGTAATATCCTAAACTATCTTTAGGATATCCAATAAACCTTCCTTTTATCGATTTCACATCTAACTTGTTCAACTTTAATTTTTTGATAAAAGCTAGACATCCCCAAATCTTAACATGTTTAAGACTTGGTGTTCTACCATGCCATATCTGATATGGTGTAGTAGAAATGGATTTGGATGGAATATGATTAAGGATATAATGGGCAGTTTGGAGTGCATGACCCCAAAGAAAAATAGGAAGATCCATATAACTCATCATCGATCGTACCATATCTAATAAAGTATAATTTTGCCTATCAGACACTCCATTTAACTGAGGTGTTCCAAGTGGTGTGAGTTGAGATACAATTCCATGTTCCTTTAGGAACTCAATAAACTCGGTACTCAAGTATTCATCTCCTTGACCTAATCTCAGAGTTTTAATATGTTTTCCAGTTTGGTTTTCTACTTAGGCATTGAATTCTTTAAACTTTTCAAAAGATTCAAATTTATTCTTTATAAGAAATAAATACCTAAATCTTGATAGATCATCTATAAAGGCTATAAAGTAGTAAAAACCACCTCTAGCCATTTCAGAAAATGGCCCACATACATCACTATGTATGATTTCTAATATATCAGTGGCTCTTGCCATTTGTCCTACAAATGGTGATCTAGTCATCTTACGCTGAAGACAAGATTCACAAGTTGGATTAGGTGCGGATTCAAGATTGCTTAAGATTCCCATCTTTTCTAACTTAGTAATCTTATCTTCAGTAATATGACATAATCTTAAGTGCCATAGATGTTTAGAATTAGAAATATTTTCAATTAGCATTGCATATTTATCACTCATAAATTGAAGCTCATTATTATTGGAATTATTATCAATATAATATAAACCACGTATTAAATAACCCAAGCCAATAATATTATTTCCAAAGTAAATATTACATACGTCTCTTTTGAATAAAAATTCATAACCTTTTCTAATTAAACTAGAAATAGAGACTATGTTTATATAAGCATTAGGTACATATAATACATCATCCAATAATAAAATATGATTACAAAGATCTATTGAAGTTGACCCTATAGCTTTAGCTGCAACATTTACACTATTTCCAAGCTTTAAGGTTACTTTATTAGGCTTTAACTTTCTCTTATTTGCTAGATCCTGTAAAGATAAACAAATGTGAGAACTAGCACCGGTATCCAATACCCATGCATTTGATGAACTATTAGAACATTTAGAAAAATTAGAGAAAAACATACCTTCTCCAAAACTATCCTTTCCTTTAGTCTATAGAGACTTAAGAAGCTTAGGACAATTTCTTTTCCAATGTCCTTTACTTCATAATAGTAATAATTAACCTTGTTTGGGTCTTCTCTCACCTATCCTTTGCCTTTAGATTTGGCTATCCTACCTATAGGCTTGACAACATTTGTCTTGCATTTCTTTTTCTTATAACTCTTCTTTTTAGTCTTCCTAAAAGAAGCAATAAGAGCAATCTCCTTCCTTTTGCTACCTTGTATTGCCTTTTAGGCTATTACAAGCATGTTCAATAAATTAGCAAGTGTACACTCTACTTTATTTATATGAAAATTTGCAATGGTTTGTCTAAATGATTCAGGCAATGATTGCAGGATCAAATTCATTTGGAGATGGAAATCCATTAAAAATTCTAGACTTTCTAGTTCCTTAATTGATCTTATCATTGAGTTCACATGGACTGCCACATCCTCATTTTCTTTCATTTTAGCACGAAATAACCACTTTGATATCTCATATTTAGCGGTCCTACTCTATTCACTAAACAACTCTTTCAGGTGAAGTAGGATTTCATTTGCACTATTGTACTTCTCATGTTGTTGATGGATATCGGTACTCATAGAAGCCCACATAATGCAACGTGCTTGCAAATCATGCTTTTTCCAATTTTTAAAAGTGTCTTGCTCTTCTTGAGAAGCATTCGCGGGAAGTGAACCAGGTAGTGGTTGTTCTAATACATATAGTATTTCTTTGAAAGCTAAAACTACTTCTAGATTCCTTAGCCAATCTACAAAGTTTGGGCCTGTGAGCCTATGTTGGTCTAGTATGACGAAGAGTGGGTTTGATGATTTCATATTATCAAATTATCTGTAAAGGTAACAAAATTAGTTAGTTTAAATAACATTGTATAAAAAATCATTAGATTTGGTCTTTAATCGTAAAGATTTTCCACTAATTTGGCGAATCCTATTCTTCCAAGTAGGAAACCAAAATCCCTTATTGGATGGATTTCTAGTGGGTGATGAAGTTCTTGATAAATTATAATATTCCTCAAGTACCCTTTCCCATTCTTGAAATATTAAAATTTATAAGTGACATTTTCCCATCATCACATCTTATGTGATATTTCATCAATCAAGCTCTTAATGTTACGGACCTTAGGTACCCATTGCCATTCTTGGTCCTTAGCATTAATTAAGTCCATACCATTGGCACTGTGAAATGTATAAATTTGAATACTATATGTTTCAGGTACTCCTATTTGCCATTCTTGGCATGTTTATACACTCAGAACATCACTATGCTTAACAATAACATTGTATAAATCTCTTAGATTTATATATACCCTTATGTGTCCATAGCCGATATACATAATCCAAAATTATACAATTTATTGCTCCAATGGAGAGCTTAGACTTAAATTTATTTGGAAGATTTTTAGGTCTCACTTTGCACATTAACCAATTTATATGTATCAAATAAATAAATTGTACGACATCCAATTATACATACAGATATGTATAAAAGCATAAAAAATATACATATCTCATATGTGTATAAAACATGCAAATATGGATGCATAAATAAGAAGTGATCATAGACTAATTTTTATACCTATTTTAAAACTAAAATCAATTACAAAAATTATTCTTGTCCATGAATACTTTAAGTATGAATATCCTTATCACCATCTCCATGGATTTTCTCCTTAAACTCCTTCAAGTCTCCTTATTACAACTTTTGCACCAAACAAATAATCCTTAACATGCCAAGGTTATTAATACATCCTAATACTATGTAATTAACATTTAATTACATAAACAATAATAAAATTAATTATTACAATACTAGAATGTAAAACCTTGTCCATGATCACTACTTGTAAGTATGACATGCAAAAATTAAATAAATGCAACTTTTGTATGTTATAATAATTTTGCAAATATTAAAAAAACGTATGATATAGTACCACTATTCACAGTAGTACTATAACATACAAAATACATTTTTTAGCATATTTTAGCCATAAAACTTGCAACCAACATATTTTAATCACAACATTTGTAATTAAACAATTTACTTAGTATGTATAAAATGCAAAAAGGGGCTCTGATACCACTATTAGAAATCAATTATGGTATTTAGTGTAATAAGCACAAGTCTAAATAGAGTAAATTTCAAAAATTTACTCATCATAACCCTTCATAAAATGAAGAATTTCATATGCCCAGGATTCAAATTGCTTTGAAATACACAACTAAATAAATTAAGCAATATACAAACAAATAATGAATTAATTATGAGTTTGTAAACTTACTTGTTGTAGAACTTAGCCTTCCTTTTATTCAATTCCTTGAATCAAATGCTTAGCCCTCCAAATGTAAGGCCTCTAGTTTGAAACACCAAAGTCTTATCTATCACTTACTTATCTTAATTAAACTTAGTAACTTGTACTAATTTAATTAAAAGCATAAGTGTAGAGTATATGTTTAGTATATGTTGTGTTTATTTTTGGTTTATGATCTCATCATAACCAAAATCACTTAGTGATTTTTCTTAACTCTTTAAGCAAAAACTCACTTAAGCATTATTTTTTCTCTTCCTTCTCTTACCAAGTCACTTGACTTCCCTTAGATATATGAAATGATATATGTGTAGTAATTTTCCACTAAGGAAAAGTATGCATTAATTAATTAAGTGATTATTAAGTATGCCACCTTAGTTATACACCTAACCATCCAAATGATTAAAAATGACACCTTAGGCATACTTTAGAAATATCCACTTAATTAATATACCACCTTGCTTAATTCAATAATTGAGTTTGCCGCCTACACATATTAATGTATAAATTTGCATGTAAAGTATACATTAAATGTATTATTTTACATATTAAATTATACATATACATAGATATGGACTTTAATTAGTCTTTGGTCCAAAATAAATTTTGGCCTATGTCCAAACCAATTTGGACCATTAATATAAGTCCATAAATAAATAACAACACACACACACACACACACACACACACACACACACACACACACACACACATATATATATATATATATATATATATATATATTAATTTAATATATATTAATTAATATCCAATATTAATTAATAAATAATACTCTTATTTGAATTAGATTTCATGATATACTAGAATCATTGTTCAAAATATAAATCTAATTCTATTAATCTTGATTAATTGATTAAACTATTTTAATCAATAATTAGATTAATACTATAGTGAATAAATAAAACTCTATTAGGTGTGACTTATTAGGTTCATGTCTAAATGGCAATAAGAAAATATAATATTAACATTTAATATTATTTGAAACTCTTTCAATTCTAAATGTGAAAATCCTAATTATTCACATTTAGTTCTCATAAGCTATGAGTGACCCCTAGTATCGATATCACAGCTACCCAATTAGAAATGAATGCATATTATGATTCACATAAACCTGATCATAATTACCGTGCATTAAATTCCTTTCATTAAAGATCCCAATATAGCCTAGAGTCAAGGTATTATCAAACTCTAATAGCTTTATTATATGACCTCATATTAAGGTTTAATTCTTGATAAAATACAACAAATACTATAATTCTTTCTATTACTAAAACTCTTTTTTATAATGTGTTGTATTTATCCTGGCTAGGAATTTATTCATCAAGAATAAACTTAGATAGCATAGAATCTATCCCGTTTCACACTAGGTAATGAATCCCATCTTGGTTAAACATTCATCCCTACATTTAACTAAGAGCCACCATACCCCATATACCTATGTGATGATTAACATAAGTATGTAAGTGGTAACAAACTCTAACCACCTAAATGTGGATGACTATGTCACCTCAAGTCTAAGGACTATATGCACCATTATAGTATAGATTATGATTGTTGATTATATGTGAATATCCTTGCAATCATAATACTAATGTCACTATTTTATTAACCCATTCAATGAGTATCTACATGTCTATTCTAATCACTCATATCAAGTAGCACGAGATTCACTACCTCCCACTATTAGTTTCTCACACTAATTAAGGAAAATAGACAGAGGTGATAGTCTAATTAATATTATCCAAATATTAATTAATTAACTATAAAAAATTTATAGTAAATGTACTAAATAAATTTTTAACTCATATTATCAACTCTTTGATAATAAATTTATTCAACATAATACTAAAGGAACAATACTAAAAAAAATAACATATTTATTTAAAAGAATATTTTATTGTCATAGGGATTATATACAATGTCTAAATAATTACAAAAATGACACTAGGGCATACCTTATACTAACAAGAAGAAGATTCAAATGAAGAAGAGGTTGAAACCCAAGAACCTCTACAGCAACATGAATTAATTGCACTAAGGAAGGCAAAGAGGACCATTAGAGAACCTGCTCGTTATACTAATATAGTCTCTTTTGCATTACCAATTGCAATGGATGACATTCCTACCACTTATAATGAAGCAGTCCAAAGTTCAAAATATGAAAAGTGGAGGATTGACATGAATGAAGAAATGCAGTCCCTTCAAAAGAATTAGACATGGAAACAAGTTAGTCTTCCGAAGGGAAAGAAGGCAATTGGGTGCAAATAGGTATATGCAAGAAAGATGGATTTCCTAACAAGGATTATTATTCACTACAAAGCAAGATTGGTGGCTAAAGGCTATGCGCAGAGGGAGGGAATTGATTATAATGAAGTATTTTCTCTAGTTGTAAAACATTCCTTCATCAGAATTTTATTGGCTTTGGTAGTATAGTTGGATTTAGAACTAGTTCATATGGATGTAAAAACTACATTTTTACATGGAATCTTGGATGAGGAAATCTATATGACTCAGCCAGATGGATTCAAAGTTGATAGTAGAGAAAGATGGTTTGTAAATTGGAAAAATCATTGTATGGATTGAAGCAATCTCTAAGACAGTGGTACAAGCGATTTGACAAGTTTATGATAGGGCAAAAGTACACGAGAAGCAAATATGATTATTATCTGTATTTATGTAAGCTACAAGATGGATTCTATATATATCTTCTTCTTTATGTTGATGATATACTGATAGCTTCCAAGAGTCAGATAGAGATTGAGAAATTGAAGACTCAATTGAACAAGGTGTTTGAGATGAAGGATCTTGGTGAAGCAAAGAAGATTCTCGGCATGGAAATATCTAGAGATAGGAAATTGGGTAGGCTTTGTTTGTCTCAAAAAGAATATCTGAGGAAGGTACTAAAACGTTTTGGCATGAATGAAAAGTCAAAACTAGTAAGTACACCATTTGCTCCTCATTTCAAGCTTAGTGCATCCATGTCACCTAAGAATGATGCAGAATGGGAATACATGTCAAAAATACCATATGCAAGTGTTGTTGGTAGCTTGATGTATACAATGGTGTGTACGAGGCTAGATATTTCACAAGCAATTAGGGTTGTGAGCAGGTACATGCATGATCCTGAAAAGGAGCATTGGCAAGCTGTGAAATGGATTCTATGATATATTCTGAACACTATAGACATTGGTTTGGTATTTCAAGAGGATAGACAAGATGGTCAGTGTATAGTTGGATATTGTGATTCTGATTATGCTAGTGATTTGGACAAGTGTCGATCAACTACTGGTTATGTGTTTACTTTTGCAAAGACACCAATTAGTTGGAAGTCCACCTTATAGTCAATAGTTGCTTTGTCTACTATAGAGGTAGAGTATATGGCAATTACAGAGGTTGTAAAGGAGGCAATTTGGCTTACAGGATTGCTTGGTGAACTGGGAATGGAGCAGAAGCACATCAAAGTGCATTATGATAGTCAAAGTGCTATTAATTTAGCAAAGAACTAGATTTATCATGCAAGGATGAAGCATATCGATGTTCGATATCACTTTATATGGGAGATTCTAGAAGAAGGTGGAGTCACAATCCAGAAGATTCAGACTACTGAGAATTCTACTGATATGATGATAAAAGTGGTAACTGCAGTCAAGTTTAAACATTGTTTAGGTTTGATCAATATTGTTACAAACTGAAAGATGAAATTTGTAAACACTACTAAAGGTTGGATTTTTAAGAGAATTATATTGGATTTTGCCAAGGTGGAGATTTGTTGTTTTTTGGAAAAATTCCATATCGGGATTTTGCAAGAATATGGAGGAGTCCTTTGCCTATAAAAGGACTCCTCCCCCTTTAGTAACATTCATTCCAAAATTGCCTCTCCTATATATTTAGGCAATTGTATTCTTTCTCTCTTTTTTGTAATATTTCCTCATTTAGTGAAATATTATTTTAGTAGTGCCCGAGGACATAGGCATAATTAGCTGAACCTCATTAAATTTTGTGTTCTCTTTTATGTCTATTTAATAGCTATTGTCGGGTATAGTTGTTGTTAATTATTGAGCTATTAAAATTACTTGTCTTGGTAAAATTCTATCTAAGGAGAGTGATTTTTAAGTGTACCATTATGACCCCTCTACTCTTTCATGGGAATATACCTTGGGGTAATTTTTAGTACAATTGTTTACACTCTAGTCACCTGTAACAATAGTTCTCAAGGTGATTATTATTATTATTAGTGAAAATTAACATGAATTCCATAACAATATGGAATCTCAACTATGCCTCAAATGTGAATCAGTACATTCAGGCACAATATACTTTATTTGATAGGCTCTGAACCACGACTACATCAGGGGACTAGATACACAAGTTTGCTATAGGAAATGAAAGTGTTGGATTTGAAAGACTATTTATGCTTATGTAATGTAGTCCTGACTTATCCAACCAGAGGTGTGATGAGTGTCTTGCTCGGGCTATTTCAGATATTGGGGACTATTGTACGGGGAAGATTGCAGCCAATGTAATAAATCCTAGCTGCGATGTCAGGTATGATATCAACCTTTTTTATGACCTAGCTACACCTATCGCACTACCACCCTACCCCTAGGATCACAGGCTTCAGATCTTCTTCTCCCCTTTTACTGCACCAAAAGAAGGTAGGCACATAATAGTCAAACTGATCAAAATTTAGCATATAACCTAAAGTTTTTAATTTAATAGGATGTGAATTAATTTCTATAGGACAGAAGAGTAACACAACAAGGACTATCATTATAGTCTTAGTTCCAACTGTTAGTGTTGTGATAATATTTATCATTTGCTTTTGCATATTCTTGAGGAGGAAGAAGCCCAGTGAAAAAGCTCAAAGTAAGTAATTATTGATCTGTTTTAAGTTTAAAATTATGTTTCATTTGCTTGTATGTGTGCTGACTTGCTCCTCCTTTATGAAGCCACAGATGAAAAAGAAATTCCAGAAATCAGTCTGGAATCTTTGCAGATGGAGTTTTCTATTGTTCAAATAGCAACAAACAACTTCTCTACAGAAAATAAGCTAGGAGAAGGTGGATTTGGTGTTGTTTACAAGGTATTAATTCATTATTTCTATCTTTATTGAATTATACTATTAGAATCCAAAATTTTGAATTTATTGAATATAATTGAGAAGCGCTACTACAGGGTACACTGCCTAGTGGACAAGAAATTGCGGTCAAAAGGCTTTCTAAGAATTTTGGACAAGGAGATTTAAAATTTAAAAATGAGGTATTACTGGTGGCTAAGCTTTAGAATAGGAATTTGGTTCGGCTTCTTGGTTTTTGCTTGGAAAGAAATGAAAGACTTCTCATTTACAAGTTCTTACCCAACACCAGCCTTGATAAATTCTTATTTAGTAAATATATTTATTGAGGAAGTAAACTTTTTTTTTTGCATCTGAGCATTTGGTATCTAGTATCCTGTAGGACTTAACTAATTCGGATTTGATCTAGGAAGGACCTAGAAGGGCGACAAAGGTCTACCTTAAGAGTTTTAAAGAAGCTGAATACTTAAGGTTCGAACCTGAGACTTCTAGTTAAGTTAGAAGAGTTCCAAGCCAACTCATCTACAACCTCTTAGATAAGGAAGTAAATATTTTTTAGGAAGTAAATATTTGTATACAATTAGGAATAAAAGTCTTTATTCTATTTATGATGTTATTCTATTCCTAATTAGGTTGTGATTAGAATTCTTATATGTATATATAGGTTGTAACCTTTATTTGAATATTATGAAAAAATATTTTCCCTTAAATTTTCTTTTTTTTCTCTAAATTTTATTTTTCATGGTATCAGAGCATATCCATTGAAATTATTATTTTTTAATTCTTGAAATCATATTTTTCCTTCAAATCATATTTTTCTTTCATCCTTTAAATCTTCAAAACCATAACCACTGAAAACACATCCATTGAATCCCATGGAACACCCAATTTTATTCAAATCCTTCAAGATAATTATTCCTTTCCCACAGGAATTATTCTTGATGATACAAATTATACTCTATGGTCATAACTCATAGAGATATAAATTAGAGCCAAAAATAAATATGGCTTTCTTAATGGCACTATGCCAAAACCACCAGCAGGAGATAAAGCTTTAGAGACTTGGCTCCTTGATAACAATTGAGTCAAAAGTTGGCTGATTGATTCCATGAGTCTAACATTAATGCAGAGATTCATCCATCTTCCAACAACAAAGGAGATATGGGATGCTGTCTCAAAAACTTTCTATGATGGATCTGATGAAACTTAATTATTTGAATTAAACTGAAAATCATTCACAACGCGTCGGAATGGTAAGCCATTGCCTGCATATTATAATGAACTGGTTGGAATATTTCAGGAAATTGATGCTCGGATGTGTACACAAGGGGAGGATGTTAATGGAGTAGTATCACTCCATAAACACATTACTTTACTTCAAACACATATTTTCCTAGTCGAGCTTGATTTAGAATTAATAATGCTCAAAATGAAATACTTTAGAAGGATCCACCTCTTGATCTTGAGTCTAGTTATGCATATATGCGGAGGGATCACAACCAGCGCCATACAATGGAAGAGCCAAAGATACTATCGGACCATACGGTACTCGTAGTAGCTCAGACTCGTCCCCAATTCAAAGGAAAATTTCTAGTAAGTCCATCATATACACTTATACTCATTATGGTGAAGTTGGACACTCTAAGGAACGGTGCTATGAAATTATCAGATATTCAGAATGGCGAGATTTCAATAGAAAGCCTGGTAAGAAGCTCGAAAAGGCTACAATTGCTACCTCTAATGGTACTAAACCAAGTGGTGACCTTGATGCAACATTAGATATGATAAATCTTACTTGAAATAATACATGGATTATTGATACAGGTGCTACTGATTATATGATAAACTCCACTCACCATCTTACATCCATCCGACCATTAACCCAACAAAATATTCTAACAACTAATAGAGGCATAGCACCAGTCACTCATGAAAGATCAGTATCTAACTCTAGCTCTCTTAATCTAGAAATTATTCTTGTTGTTCCGTTTCTTTCTTGTAATCTACTATCTATTGGCCAAATAACTGAAACCTTGAATTGCACTATCAAATTTTAGCCTAATTATTATGCATTTAAGGATATTGCAATATACTGGATTATTGGCTCTGGTGTTAAACATGAAAAGTTGTACTATCTTACTTTGCAAGATGATTCAAGTCAGAAGTCAAGTTAAGTTAATAGGGTTGGTAGAAGTTTCTTGACCAAAGACCAAATAATCTTGTGGCATCGTTGTCTTGGTTATCTCTCTTTTGATTATCTTAGACAAATAAAATTAAAATTATTTTTAAATACCACAGACTCAAAATTCAAGTGTGATATTTGTGAATTAGCAAAAATCTACCAAATCTCTTATGTACCGAGTTATAATAAAAATTCAATTCCATTCATTCTGATGTATGAGGACCTGTTCGGATTCCTACTCTATCTGGTGCTCAATATTTTATAACGTTTATTGATGAATGTACCCGGATGAGCTAGGTATTACTACTTTCAAATAAGGGAGATGTGTGCTCTGCGTTCTAGGCCCTATACAAAATGGTGGCCACTTAATACCATAGTAAAATCGAAGTCTTATAGTCTGACAATAGTGGAGAGTATCTTAACTCGGTTCTAAATGATTTCTACTGCGAGCAAGGCATTCGCCAATAAACATCATATGTCAACACTCCCTAATATAATGGTATAACCAAACAAAAGAACCGGCAATTATTGGAAGTTGTTCGAGCATCATTATTTGACAAGAATGGTCCTCAAGAATATTGGGGAGAAGCTATTCAATCAACTGCATATCTCATAAATCAGACACACTCAAAAGTACTCGATTTCAAAATGCCTCTTCAAAAACTTCAAAAACTTGTCATATCTCCACCTCTCAATAATCTAAAGCCCCGAGTCTTTGGATGTTCAGCATATGTTCATCAAACACTAGGCAAATTAGATCCTCGAGCTATCTGGTGTATCTTTATTAACTATGCAAATCTATAAAAGGGATATCAATGTTATAATCCAAATGCAAAGAAGATGTATATAAGTTAGGATGTTCGATTCCATGAAAATGCTTTTTTCTTCTCTCACTCCGAGTGCTCTTTTTAAGGGGAGAAAAATCTGAACCTCTTTAAATTTGAAGATAGCATTATGAGTTTTTCAAATTTGAGTATTTTAAATATCTTGAGTCTCCTGAATGTTTTGAGCATCTCACAGCTGAGTCTCCAAAATGTTTCGAGCATCTCATAGACATATGATCCGATTCTGAGCATCTCACCTGGATAGATAATTGAAGATAATCTGAATAATCAAGATAATACATCTTCCCAACCCACACTAGAAGTTGAAGAAACTCCAGATGCAGATGTGCACAATAAGATAAACTCATCTCCCTTAGTAACTCCAAATACCGAGCCTCGTTATCCTTATAGAATCAATAGAGGGGTTTCAAAAATATAATATGATATGAACCTTCCTACCAAAGCTAAATATCCTATCAATAACTTCATATCAACCAACCGTTTGTCTAGCTCACATGCATTTACTATAAATCAATTATCCATTGTATTTATTCTGAGTAATGTGCAAGAGGCTTTAGGTGATCTAGATTGGAAGAAAGACATAAATGATGAAATGGAGGCATTACAGAAGAACCACATATAGGATCTTGTTCCACTTCCTAAAGGAAAGAAAATGGTAGGGTGCAGGTGGATATTTACTGTCAAGCTAAATTCAGATGGAAGCATGAATCGGTATAAAGCTCATATTGGTAGCAAAAGGGTATACTCAGAAGTATGGAATTGACTATGAAGATACATTTGCCCCAGTAGTAAAAATGAATACCATCAGAGTTCTTATTTCCTTAGCCACCAACTTGGATTGGCCGCTACGACATTTGATATGAAAAATACTTTTTTAAATGGAACCATAAATGAAGAAGTGTATATAGATCCACCACCGAAAACTAGATGTACTGATCGAGTGTGCAAACTAAAAAGGGTATTGTATAGACTCAAGTTGTCACCTTGAGCATGGTTTGTACAACTTTTAACTTTTATGAGAAAACTTGGATATAAGCAAAGTGATGTTGATCATACACTATTCATCAAACATAAGTTAGGTAAAGTCACCGCTCTGATTATATATGTTGATGATATGGTGGTCACTAGGAATGATATGAGTAAGACAACAATCTTACAAAGACAATTAGCATCCGAGTTTAAACTTAAGGATTTGGATAACTTGAAGTATTTTTAGGAATTGAAGTTGCAAGATCAGCTCAAGAAATTTGCCCCTGCCAATGAAATTATATAATGGACCTACTAATAGAGACGGGCATGCTTGATTGTAAGCTAGATGAGACTCCAATTGAAGTCAACCATGGACTTTCAATCCTAGAAGATCAAGTCCCAACTAATAAAAATTAGTACCAAAGGTTGGTGGGAAGGTTGATTTATTTATCTCATACTCAGCCAGATATTGCTTATGCAGTAAGTGTTATAAGTCAGTTCATGCTTTCTCTAAGTAAAGAATATATGGATGAAGTATACCAAATTTTAAAATATCGAAAGTCTTCTCTGAGAAAAGGTTTATTCTTTAGAAGGAATAAGGATTATGAAATTACTAGTTATACTGATACTGATTAGGCTGGAAATCAAATTGATCAAAAGTCAACATCCGGGTACTTTACATTTGTTGGAAAGAATTTAGTCACTTGGAAAAGCAAGAAACAAAAAGTCATAGCAAGGTCAAGTATTGAAGTTGAGTATAGAGGAATGGTTCATGGAGTATATGAGCTGCTTTGGTTAAAGTGGATTATTCAAGATCTGGGACTAAAACATCTGAAGCCTATGTTGTTACATTATGATAACAAGGCAGCCATAGCAATTACAAACAATCCAATTAAACATGATCGAACTAAGCACGTAGAGGTTGACAGACATTTCATGAAAGATCATTTGAACCAAGGAATGATTGATCTTTCATTTCTTTCTTCTCAAACTCAACTAGCTGACATCCTCATAAAGACTGTATCTAGAAAATTATTCTAAAACTCACTTGGCAAGTTGGGAATGATTGACATACATTCACCAACTTGAGGGGGAGTGTTGAGAAAGTAAATATTTGTATACAATTAGGGATAAAAGTCTTTATTCTACTTAGGATGTTATTTTATTCCTAATTAGGTTATGATTAGAATTCTTATGTGTATATATAGGTTGTAACCTTTCTTTGAATATTATGGACAAATATTTTCCCTTGAATTTTCTCTTTTTTTCTCTAAATTTTATTCTTCAATATTTACATTATTTTCATTGGTATTAGTGATTGACAGAGCAAACACAAGTCACATATATATGTAACTATGATTGATTGAATGAACAAGTAGATCCAATCTAGCATGAAATTTTGAATTGGGAAAGGCATTATAAGATTACCTGCGGAGTAGCTCGAGGACTTCTTTATCTTCATAAGGACTCTCAACTACGGATAATTCTTCGAGACCTCGAAGCTAGCAATATTTTATTAGATGCAGATTATAATCCAAAAATCACAGATTTTGGCATAGCTAAATTGATCCTGTTGGATCAAAGTCAAGGCAATACCAATAAAATTGCAAGAACATTGTAAGTATATATTGAATAAGAGATATACCTCAAGATTGTTATTAAAATATTTTTATACATAATGATACCATCCTACTGAAATTGAATGTTGGTATTATACTTGTATAATGGCTATATGGCTCCAGAGTATGTAATTAACGGACAATTTTCAGTTAAATTAGACGTTTTTAGTTTTGGTGTGCTACTCCTTGAGATTTTAAGTAGTCAAAAGAATACCTCTTTTTTCAATGAATAGAATGGAGAGGGTTTGTTGAGCTATGTAAGTAAAGAGTAAATGTTTGTTCCTTTAATAAAATTAATTAATTTTTTTTTGAAGGATGTATATTTTGATCCAACAATGGAAAAATCTTGCAGGCATAGAGGAATTGGAGAGAAGGGGCAGCAATGAATGTTATAGACTCGAGCTTGAAGTCCATATCAAGTAGTGAAATGGTAAGATGCATCCAAATTGCATTACTCTGTGTTCAAGAAAATGTGGCTAACAAGCCTACTATGGGTACCATTGTACTCATGCTAAATAGTCACTCTGTCACTTTATCAGTGCTGTCACTACTAGCATTTTTTATGCGCAGCAACAATGAATTAAATATGTCATTTTCATTTGAAGATAATTTGAGGGTGACTGAGCCCTCCAAAGCTCGAGCTGAAAATCATCCGATATCAAGAAATGAAGCTTCAATTACTGAATTATATCCTCGATAAATATTAAGGATGTATGATTACTTATTATTGTTACACTTTTTTGTTTGCAAATTTTTTGGTAATATAATTGTAAGTTGAAGTTAAATTTGAAATTTTGTATAAAGTCATAAATGAGTTGAACTACTCACAAATTACTCGAAACTCTTCTCATGAAACTCATAAACAATCTCTAATAAAAACTTCCAAGTTCACTTGTGATTTTAATATTTTAATAATTTAATTTTAGATATATAATATATAATTTTTTCATTCTGAAATATATATCATTAGAATAAAATCATAATTTTTATTAAATATATTGTAAATAATTTATTTTATCATTTTTTATGTATAATTTTAATTTATAAATCTATATATTTTTAAAAAAATCTAGACCACTATGCATGGCAACACGAGGGGAAGGGGAAGGGGAAGGGAGAGGAAAAGGGAAAGGGAAAGGGAAAGGGAAAGAAGATAAAGGAAGAGAAGGAAAATTTTAGATCTAATTGTATTTGGATGATACAAAATAACTGGAAATGTAAAGTAAGGAGAATTATTAGAATTGTGTTTGGATAAGTAGAAAGAGGATGGAATAATAATTGTAAAAAGACGATTAAACCAATATATTACATTTATATAATACATTTTTCCATATATTTATATTATATTTTAAATTTTATATATATATTGTTGATTTACCTGTAGACTCCTATAAAATATGTCATTATTTACATAGGCATACTAATTTATCAATATAAAATTTGTTTCAAGTATCAGTTTATTAATAAACTAGTAATCTAAAAAATTATTCATAAAAATATATGGAAAAAACACAACAAATGGGAGAAGCAAGAACAATAAATAGGAAAAAAAAAACCTAAAAATTAAAAAGAAAGAGCGTACATATATGATAAATTTGAAAAAAATAAAAAATAAAAACTTAAAAATATAAAATGATTATTTTAGGATTATCAATAAAATAGTACGGATAAAAATGTTTACTTAAATAAATATTTACACCCCAATTTATGGTGTAATCTCTTCTATAAAGAGAATGAGGGGAGATAATTCCCCTTTAATTCTCTCTCTTTCAAATATTTATACTTGTCAAATAACATAAAAGTTTATTTTTCTCCAATTACCTTACCTTGTTGTTTTAAATTTGTGAATAACTTGCTAACATCAAGTGATATAACAAATTCAATTTAACAAAATTTAACTCAATTATAATAAATGAATTAAGTCCAAACTAGTTAAAATTCAATTTAACTCAATTCATTTATACCCTAATTATATAGCATGTGAAGTGACTCTTTGTTATTGATATTTCTATATAAAGGTGATCCATATATTGCCATTGCGGACGTTCGTTTTGAACAAGTAGTTTTATGGCTAAATCTCATAATGTGATATGGGAAAGTTAGGAGTCCTATTTTATACCAAATACCTTAATATGCAATAAAATATTTTATTATTCTTTTTAGACGAATTATTGCAGTGATATTAGAATTGTTCAAAGGAAAAAGGAGATTAAAAAAATTATGCGGTTGATCACACTTAATTTAAAGACTTTAGACTTGTAGTCTTTGGCTATTAGTATACCTAGGGCTATTTACCATTTTATGGAGAAAAAAAATTATTCCTAATTTATGGTGATTTTAAAAGTAATTCTCATTTTTTTGGTGAAATGTGAAATTTTTTTCCAATTTATAGTGTTTTTGTTGAGGTGGCACTATGATGCAAGCAGAGAAGAGCAAGCCCTTCGATATATGGAAAAATTTGACAATTTATGGTAGTGACATTTCTGTAATTTTTTGCAAGTTCCAGGTATCGGATTTGGGTAATTCAAAAGCTTATTTCATATGGAAATAGGTCAACGATTTAAAGTCATGAGCTTTACTCATGAAATTTATCATTTTTTGGGCAAATTCCTTCGTTTAGGCTGTCAAACAAGCAATTTTGTATTTTTCCTATTTTAGGATCTGCTTTTCCTATTTTGTTTAGGTTTGTTTTAGGGTTTTGCTATTTAAACCCCTTTGTTTTTCATTGTTGGACGACAGTTTATTGATAATTGAATTTTTTTCTGATTTCTAAAATTTTATGAAAATTTTGATGCCTATAGCTTAGTTTAGTCATAGAAGATTAATAATTGATAGTCGTGCACAATTCAACAATTGTCAATTATTACTATTCCACCATTCCACTAAGTCACACTGTAAAGGAGAGAGAACACTCATATTGTTGTTGGCAGTATGAATGTTTTTTTATTAATTGTTGTCCCATTCTGCTATTGATAGTAACAGAATGGGACCCAACATGCAGATTGTTTTTTCTCTTTTTTGAGGTGACACTGATTTGACTATTATATATATAATTGTTTAAAGATTATGTTAACTTTTTAATATTATAATTAGTAACTAATTATTGAGTTATGATTATATTGATATTAATAACATTTAGTCACTATCATTGTGTAATGATTGTTAATAAAAATAATTACAAATTTGGTATATGAACTTTTCAATTTTTTCTATTTGAGTGTTTAATTTTTTTTTTTTTTGCAATCGAGTATTTAAACTTTATAAAAGCATACCACTATAGTGTCTTTGGTTGATTTAATGTTAATTAGGTTCTGAGTCAAATCAAACTAATTTACTTTTATCCCAGTTATTAATCATGTCATGTGTCACATGTATTACATCATTTAAAAAACAAAAATACTCTTATTACCTTATTAAATATTATGAATTGATAAAAATAACTTTAACATTCACTTTTGCCGTGGACATAAATAGTGACTGAATAAAGGTAATTTTGTCTTTTAAATAATGCAATACATGTGGTAAATAATATGATTAATAATTGAGATAAAATGGAACCTGTTTGATCTTACTGAGCACCCAATCCGTGTCAAATCGGCCGGAAACATTACATTGGTATACTTTTCTAAAGTTCAGATACTTGATTATTAAAAAAAAAAAAAATTAGACACTCAAATAGAAAAAATAGAAAAATTCAGACACCAAATTTGAAATTTTTCCTAATATTAATAACAACAATAGTAGTAAATAGTTGTGGTTATTTATTGAAACATTTTATATAATTAAGGTAACTTAAAGTAATAATAATAATAATAATAATAATAATAATTACATACACATTTTATCTATTCTCATTATTATTCATACAAATTTATAATAATTTTTATATAATTTTAATATTTAAATCTATATAATTATAATTATTATTTTTAATTATCTTAATTATATAAAACATTTCAATAAAATAACCACAACTATTTACTACTATTGTTGTTATTAGTATTCACTTAGATATGTCATCTTCATTGGAATATAATTTGAGGGTGACTGAAAATCATCTAATATCAAGAAATGAGGCTTCAATTACTAAATTATATCCTCGATAAAAATTAAGGATGTATGATCGGCAATTACTGTTTTCACATTCTAGCTCTATAAATTTCTCACTATTTTGTTTTCAAATTTTTTTTGGTGAATTCATTGAGATACCCATATAAAAATGGTCCATATGTTATCATAATAGTTCAAAACGAAAAAGTTGACAAACAAAATTCAGATTTGAAGTCTTGGCTACTAATATGTCTTTCAAAATATTTTTTATTCAAACATCATATAGCTTTAAAATATCAATAAATTACACAAATTAAAAAAATAATTTTCTCAACAAATTATATAACACAAAGATATCTTTTGAAGGGATAAACTTACTCATATATATATATATATATATATATATATATATATATATATATATATATATATATATATATATATATTTTTTTTTTTTCTTTTGAGAAAGTCATCAAAATAATTTTTTAGTTTCTTTGGATTTAAATCCTGTCATGTTTTAGTTAACATGATAGATTATATTTATATCAGCCATTTAATTTAAAATTAAAGGTTGAAATTATATTATTTCATAAATTATTACCTATTTTTAATTTAAAATTATTTATAAAATAAATTTAAAATGTTAAAATTGTGAACAGCATATATATATATATATATATATATATATATATATATATATATATATATATATATATATATATATATATATATATATTTTTTTTTTTTTTCTTTTGAGAAAGTCATCAAAATAATTTTTTAGTTTCTTTGGATTTAAATCCTTTCATGTTTTAGTTAACATGATAGATTATATTTATATCAGCCATTTAATTTAAAATTAAAGGTTGAAATTATATTATTTCATAAATTATTACCTATTTTTAATTTAAAATTATTTATAAAATAAATTTAAAATGTTAAAATTGTGAACAGCATATATATATAGGTTATATTTATGTTTAATGTGAGAAAATCTGATTTCTTTTTGTTGAATGTAGCAAATTTTTTTCGGTGACTTAATCTATCACATAATTTTTGAAGCTTAAGTGGTCTAATGATATAATTACCTTCAAAACATAAGCTTGCTGCATGACCACCAGTATTTGAAAGAAAAAAAAAAACCTTAAACAACAGTTTCTTATATCCTTGAAATATTAATATATATTTTTGGTTGATTATTCTGTAATTAGGCTAATTTGAGAGATCAACTTTATTATTATATTCTGACAAATATATTGGAGATATCTTTTAAAGTTACTGCCTTTTTTTTTTTTTACATAACGAGCCAAACGCCTAAACCAACTATATTGAAATTAATCTTCTATAGGCAACCCCAATAGCATCATGTTTCAGTCGTTGTTGAATACTTGTAGGAGGCTGATTAAACCTATGACACCCAATCTCTAATTGCTTTGCATATTATGCCATTGCATCCGCAGCATGGTTGGCTTCTCGTTGTACATGATTAATCCTAACTTCCCATGCATGCTTGATGATTAAATAAATTTTACAAGCCAATCCTTTGTCAATATCAACAACCTAATCAATTAAGTTGTTATACATTACCATAATAAAATGGTTGTATTATATAAATTTTTCAACATGTTAAGTCATCTATTTGCAACTTATGCCTTCTTCATCAACGTAACTATGGATCTTATAATCTAAATTGTGAGACGGGGTTAGTTTTACAACCCAAAAATATTACGCCAGCCTCGTTGTTTCAACCTTCTACTTCCTATGTGAAACTTAATTAAGATCTTGAACAATGGTCAATGTATGCTTTAGTTAGTCCTTTCAAAAATATTTATTTTAAGTGCAAGTATGCCGAGAATAACAAACTTATGGCGGCTAGCATGTGTCAAATGCCCACCAAAACAATGGACCAAAACAACATCCGCGTCAACCGCTGAAATAGTCCAAGGCGGCCTGTCCTTGCCTACTCGCATCCCCATCAATAACTTTCTTCTACTACATAAAATAATAAACTCACTGTTTTTTATGTAGTTTATTGTTCATTGGTAAGGAAGATTACTATCATGTGAAGTTTAGTACTTTACTCCATTGATCTGAACATTTTTTACTTTCTTTTTCCTTCTACAACCCGTCGTTTATTGAAACTCATGGATCTTTTTTATTAGTTTAAATTAAGGTAAAGAAGAGTTAGCTAGTGCAATTCAAACAAAAATACTAAAATTAGAAAGATTGGATCAATAAATTTTAAAAAATACAGAAAATTTCTGTCATGCATCCAAAATATAAAATGTTTGAAGGATTTAGTTAATAATTGTTGCCATTGGCTCTAGCTATTATTACTTAAACAATGTTCAAATTTCAATTATGCTACATATAATTGTATTAAATGAATTATTAAATATTTTTTCATACCTATGGTGTTTTCTAAAATCAAATTGAATTAATTCAATTAATTTTAAATATCTCTAGTTTTTTTTTTAAAAAAAAATTACATTACTCTGGAATGTAACTCCAACATTACAAATGAAGATTTATTGGAAGCCATCCAATTTTTTAATCATTTTTAAGCCGTCTTTCTAGATAGTGTTGGCAAGATTAAGATTAAGATTAAGATTTTTCCCATTCTAATAGTCTTACCTAAATTAAATGCAATTAATTCAATGAACTTTTAATATATGTAGTTTTAAAAAAAATTACATTTCTCTTAAATGTAACTCCAACATTACATAGGAAGATTCATTGGAAGAGATCCAATTTTTTTAAATAAATTTTTAATCCATCTTTCTAGATAGTGTTGGCAAGATTACCATTAAAATATTATCCAATTGTTACTGTTTTTTGTTTAAAATTAAATTAAATTATTGAAGTGCTTTCCTTTCATGGCATAAAGTATCCAGGCACTACTCTTCTCCGTGTGAGAGAAAAGTCTGTCAATATTCAAAAGCATAATCAGAATCCTGGCAATTTCTCATGCTTTTCTTTCTTTGGCTTGGAACTTATAAGAACAACCATATATGGCTTATTCACCATTTTAAGTTCTTAAAAATCCTCAGAAAGCTTGTAGAACTATAAAATAAATTGAACTCCAATGAGTTTAACATTTCTATTGTCCGCTGCTTACATCATTCTTGTACATCTAGCTGTTCTTACCGTGCAGCAAAATTTCAGGCTCCGTTGGTCCTGTTCTAACATAGGGAACTACACAGCTAACAGCACTTACCAAAGAAACCTCAATACCCTGCTGTCCTCTCTTGCATCCGACACCCAAATTGACTACGGATTTTATAATCTGTCTGTTGGGCAAGTTCCTGATCAGGTGTATGCAATTGCACTCTGTAGAGGCGATGTTCCACTGGGCATTTGCAGACAGTGCGTTAGTAACTCTACACGAGACATCCTGCAGACTTGTCCTATACAGAAGGAGGCAATTGAAATCTATGATTACTGTATGCTTAGATTCTCTAACAAATCAATATTCGGAGTGGTGGAAGGAAGTCCAACATTTTATATGCGGAATCGGAACAATGTAATCGATGTGAATCCATTCAATCAAGCATTGGATAAGTTATTTGCGACGCTCAGAAGCGAAGCTACATCAGGAAACTCTACCCTCAAATTTGCAACAGGAAATGTAGCTGCGGATATTCGGACCATACACGCACTTGTGCAATGCACTCCTGATTTATCCAATCAACAGTGCAATGATTGCTTAGCGGCAGCTATTGGCGAGATTCCAAACGCTAGTGCTGGTAGGGAAGGAGGGAGAGTATTAAAACCAAGCTGCAATGTCAGATATGAGACCTATCGTTTTGTTAATGCTGCAATTGATGCACCATTGCCTTCGCCACAGCCCCCATCAACAGTATCTGCTCCCCCATTGACTCCGGTATCTCTGTCCCAGCCAACAGGAGGTACAAATTAATGTATATGTTTGCCTATTTGGTTGATAATTCATGATTCGTACTATACGATGAGTTATTTATCCTTTTCATGTGGCGGCTTTGACAGAGAAGAAGAGCAACAGATCACGAACTATCATTATCATTATCGTTCCAATTGTTAGCATTGTAGTACTTGTCATCTGCATCTGCGCGTTGGTAAGAGTGAGGAAGCCAACGAAAGAAATTAGAAATGAAGTTGTCGATGAAATGAAAAGTGAGGAGTCTTTGCAATTCGACTTTAGCACTGTTAGAGCTGCGACAAATAACTTTTCTGAAGAAAATAAGCTTGGCCAAGGCGGATTTGGTTCTGTTTACAAGGTAAACATCTAAAACCAGTGAAGGCATCTAAAAAGCTAAGGAAAATTGCAGCTGGTTTATTGATTCTTTTTCTATTTTTGCAGGGTAGTCTTTATAACGGACAAGATATAGCAGTAAAAAGACTTTCTGTGGATTCAGGACAAGGTGATCTAGAATTCAAAAATGAAGTCTTGTTGGTGGCCAAGCTTCAACACCGGAATTTAGTCAGGCTGCTTGGTTTCTGCTTGGAAGGAAGTGAAAGGCTTCTTATCTACGAGTTTGTGCCTAATGCTAGCCTTGATCATTTTATATTCGGTAAGCCTACACATCTATTTTGATTTCGCTGCAAATTTCACCATTGTTATATATGTTGTGTGGATTTGAAGCACGCTTATATTGTTGATGTGTAGATCCAATCAAGAGAGCACATCTAAATTGGGACACGCGCTACAACATTATTGGGGGCATTGCTAGAGGACTTCTTTATCTCCACGAGGATTCTAGACTACGAATCATACATCGTGATCTAAAAGCTAGTAATATTTTGTTGGATGAAGAAATGAACCCAAAAATTTCAGATTTTGGCATGGCTAGACTAGTTGTGGTGGATCAAACTCAAGTAAATACAAACAGAATTGTAGGGACCTAGTAAGTATTGGAACGAACAAATCATTTACAAATCATCAATTCGAAGTAATTATATATACTGAAACTGAATCTGTTAAATTGAGATATCGCATAATAAAATGTGGCTGCAGTGGCTATATGGCTCCAGAATATGCAATGCATGGACAATTCTCGGTTAAATCAGATGTGTTTAGCTTTGGGGTGCTGCTTTTAGAGATTGTAAGTGGCAAGAAGAGCAGTTGCATCCAAAATGAGGAGAACGTGGAGTATCTTTTGAGCTACGTAAGTATAAGCCAATTGTACATAGATTGATTTATTATCTTTCATTTTTAATTTTTTACAACTACCTTGAAATAATTTGTCCTTTCATGTCTATTAATCCACAAGAATAAATGTTGCAGGCGTGGAGAAATTGGAGAGAAGGCACATATGAAAATGTCATAGACCCCACTTTGAGAAATGGTTCAAGAAATGAAATGATGAGATGCATCCACATCGGTTTGCTTTGTGTTCAAGAAAATGTGGCGGATAGGCCTACAGTCGCATCAATAGTTCTCATGCTAACTAGCTATTCTGTTACCCTCCCAGTACCATCACAACCAGCATTTTATGTGCATGGCAGCACTGGTTCATATATCTCATCTTCGTTGGGCTACAGTTCAAGAGTCACCGAGTCCTCACAATCCAACACTGTACCTCTCTCATTGTCAATAAACGAGGCTTCTATTACCGAGTTATATCCTCGATGACCGTTGAGGACATTCGTAATTTTGGATTCATGACAACGTACACCTGTTATGTTAATTCTTTCTGTAATTGGCCAAGTTAAGTATTTATATGAAATGAAATTAATACACCCAATTAATTAAAATAATTAATAATAAATTTAATTAAAACTAATTTTTAAGATATGTACTATAATTTTATTCACCACTTAGTTTCTTATTCATCCAAGTGTTTTACAATATTTACATGTGTAATAATACATATCTGGTTGGCATGATCAGTCCCATCGTCTTGACAATACTTCTAGCAATGGAACTATGGGCAGTCTTAGCAATAGAAACGCTTTCTTTTATGAAAAAAGAAATCTTAAAAGTACTTTTTTATCTTAATCCAACTAAATTAGTTAAAATTTAAATAGTAGTAATTTAAAAAAAAAAAAATTCTTCTCTCTCCACTATCACATGCATATGTCTATGAGAGAAGACTACACAACGCGTGAAGGAATTGAAATTCCACATATGGCTCCAAGGCGTTTCGTCGGTAACTACTTATGTCTCAGTCAATGCATTACTATAAGCCTACTAATAAGCCTTTCTCATTATTCTTTTATAATTCTTTAACAATTCATCTACATGCATGATTGATCTAATTTATAAAAAATTAGTGAATAATTAAGTTAAATTAATTTGCTGTTTTACCTTACTTGTTGTCTATTAATAAAGTTCCAAACTATAGAATGAACGGGTAATCCAATTTTTTTTTTTAGTAAAATAATAGAAATTAATTTGAGTTTTATTGCTTCATAAATTTTTCTAGTCGCCTGTGCTATATGTGAAGTGGAAGAAGATTCTATACAGACATATAGGGGCAGAAGAATTATTGCTTGTGAGGTCTTAATCTGCAGTCAAAGAAGGCTTATCGAGCACTTCAAGTTAGTCAAAAAAAAAGGCTTGACCAAATGAAAAGATATCGCAATTGTCTTCGTTGAGACAAGGAAAGCATCATTTTCCTCCATTAATTTTTTACCCCGCATTTTTTTTTATGATTTTTTTGTTTTGACTGAATTGCCCCTGCAGTCGGGGGGCTATTTGTTTTTTGAATTAGTTCTTTTTGTCAAATCACAAAAGGGCCCCAGGGTTTTTTAATTGCCCGCTCTTGGCAGCGGCCCGGGCCGACAATCAACTGTGTTTATCAAATTCTCTGCATGTCCCTGAAGGTAGGAAAATCTCTCGAACTCTAAAATAATATGAGTTTTTTAACCAATGAATAAAATAGTAGCACTTGTTTAGTTGTTTCCCACAAATCCAATTTTTTAATTTCTCCGTATGAAAGCTAGACTAAAATATTCAACACTAAAAATTCCTAGAGCTTGTTCGTCTACAACAAACCCATACCAATTAAAAATTGAATTCTCTTCATAATCACCACAACTTTTTCACTTTATAATACCCTAAAGCTAGGATATTATTTTTTTCATCAGCTGAGTGCCAATCCAATGCGTTCTTTAAGATTGCTGTTTTCATTGTCTTGCTTTCTTTTACAGTTCGCTGCTCTAACTAGGGCTCAATTTTGTATGAACGATAAAGGAAACTACACAACCAACAGTACCTACCAAAGAAACCTTCAAAGCCTCTTCCCCTCCCTTATCACCAACACCCAGATCAACTACGGCTTTTACAATCTTTCTGTTGGCCAAACCCCTGATCAAGTTAACGCAATTGCACTCTGTAAAGGCGATGTTTCGATTGATGAATGTCGAGGCTGCATCAGAAACTCTACTCAACAAATCATTCAGCATTGTCCTAACCAGAAGGAGGTTCTTGGGTTCTATGATTCCTGCATGTTACGCTACTCAAACAGATCAATTTTCGGCCTCATGGAAACACAACCTACGGTTCACATGTCGAATGAAGAAAATGTAACGGATGTCAACCAGTTCAATCAGGCACTGCAAACTTTATTGAACAGGCTTCGAAGTGAAGCTGCAGCAGGAAACTCCACTAGAAAGTTTGCTACTGGAAACGAAAGTGCAGGATTTGAGACAATATTTGGACTAGTGCAATGTACTCCTGATATAACTGAGCAGGATTGCAATGACTGTGTTGTTGCAGCTGTCCGAGATATTCCGATTTGTTGTAATGGAAAATTGGGAGGGAGAGTAATGAAGCCTAGCTGCAACTTCAGGTACGAGAACTATCGTTTTTACCAACCCTCAGCTGATTCTGAACAGAGTCCATCGCTACCTGTAGCTCCAATAGTGCCTCCTCCTCCCCCTACCGAAGGTATGCCAAATTCAGGATGATCTAAATTATATGTTTTATTTATAATCATTATATCTTCGTGATTAGATGATGCAATTTAACTTGTTAATTATACACTGAAACACAACTGAAAATTCTAAGTAACCCAATTAACTATTCTGCTCCAGAAGTGTAGTCTGTTAAGTATTAAGTAATCACGAAGACACAATGATTTCTTTCTTTTTTTTTTCTTTATTTCACATTAAAGAATAAATTGCATTTATTCTTAAATCGATGTCTTTCATCTTATTATTTCACTAGTGCACTCGTTGATTTGCTAGTTTTCTTCTATTGTTATATTCAGCGATGCGATATTAATATCAACTATGACTAAATGGAATATAAAAATAAATAAATTTTTTCCTAAAAAAAATTGTGTAAATTAATTAGTAAGAGTTATTTTTATTTAAATGACATTTTAAATTTAAATCATAATATTTACTTATAATTTTATTTGAATTAAGTATAATTAGTTAGAGTTAAATAAATTTTAAATATTGATAACTTAAATTAAAAAATAAAAAAATTTCCTTAGTAATGAAAATCTTTAAAGTTATTATGAACTTATTTAGCATAAATGTGGACTCGAAGAGAGAAGAAAAATGGAAAAGAAAAAGTATGATTTAAATTTTTAATTAAGATGTTTAAATGACTATAAAATATAAGAATAAAATAATGTAAGGAAAAAAAATATTTATTCTTTAAATATTTTTTAGTAAGGATAAAAAATTAAAATTATAACTTTTTATAATTTCTTATGTTCTTTTTTACAAAAATAAAAAGTTATATATCTTCAAATAAAATATGATTTTTCCATAATTTTTATATTCACAATAAGTATAAAATATCTCAAATAATGAAAATTAATTTTTTTGTTTTCCTCTTCTAATAAACACACTATAAGACAAATAACCGGATGGTCCAGCGGGTTATGGAAAACCCATATGATCCCAAATGGATTGCAATATCCGATTCCCGCTCCATCCATGAAAATAAGAAATGACCCGGAAGTTAGAATGGGCCGCAAAACCGCCAGCTGCCGGAACATTACGCCGGCTCCACCGCAAAAAGGCTCCAATAATCCAATCTTTCTTCTACTTCAACAACACAATCATCTCCATAACCAACATTCACCTCCACAATCACAGAACCGCAGAGCTCCAAAACCTGATACATTTCCAATTGCGTTACCTAATCATACTCTGAGATGACAATAAAGACTATTGAATTGGTTTTGTGCAGGAAACAGTCGGCGAACGATCGTTATCATTGTGGTTCTAACTGTAAGCGTTGTTTCACTTGTCATCTGCATCGGAATTTTATTAAAGGTTCAAATGGCTAGAAAAAGAACTGAAAGTAAGTTAAAATATATATATATATGATCTCAATGTTTCAGATATTTCTTGTTACATTATCAAATTTTTAACATGTCTCTTGATTTTCTCTGTAGCTCTGGAAGAAATAATCAGTGTAGAATCCTTGCAATTCGACTTCGAGACTATCAGAATTTCAACTGATAATTTTTGTGAGGAAAATAAGCTTGGAGAAGGTGGATTTGGTTCTGTTTACAAGGTATACACTAATTTTTTTAAGGTGATTTTTTTTTTTCAATTTTAATCCATCTAATTATACACATTCTTTACGATGTTTTTAGGGTACACTTCCAAATGGACAAGACATAGCAGTCAAAAGACTTTCTAGAGGCTCTAAACAAGGAGATATTGAATTTAAAAATGAAGTCTTGTTAGTGGCTAAGCTTCAGCACAGGAATTTAGTTAGGCTTCTTGGTTTTTGCTTGCAAGGAATTGAAAGGCTTCTTATTTATGAGTTTGTACCTAATGCCAGCCTTGATCAATTTATATTTGGTAATGTCGATTGTATATTTTATCTACTTTGGTTTTGCATCAGACCCATTTTAGGTTCTTGCAAATTGAGATTTTTAAGTTCACTGTTGTGCAGATCCAGTAAGGTGTGTGCAGTTGGACTGGGAAAAGCGTTACAAGATCATTGGAGGCATTGCTAGAGGACTTCTTTACCTTCATGAGGATTCTCGACTTCGAATTATTCATCGGGATCTCAAAGCTAGTAATATTTTGTTAGATGCAGACATGAATCCTAAAATTTCAGATTTTGGCATGGCAAGGTTGTTTATAGTGGATCAAACTCACAGCAATACAAGCAGAATTGTGGGCACCTTGTAAGTCTATGAAAGCCCTTTGAATATAACTATGTTTTAATGTTAATGCCATTGAATTGAAATTGTAGATGTTGATGTGATATCTAGCGGGTACATGGCTCCAGAGTATGCAATGCATGGACAGTTCTCTTTTAAGTCCGATGTGTTCAGTTTTGGTGTGCTAATTTTGGAGATTGTGAGTGGTATAAGAAATACTTGTTTCAGCAATGAGAGCAATGTGGAGGATCTTTTGAGCTATGTAAGGACGACTATCCATATATTCAAATCTTTTGATTACTAGTTAGTGATAATTTAATGTTAAGCTTGAAACAGTCTGTCTTCTATTGTCTGAAATATCGATTGATAAATTTTGCAGGCATGGAAAAAGTGGAGAGAAGGAACATCTTCAAATCTCATAGACACCAATATGAGGAACGGTTCGATAGCTGAAATGATGAGATGCATCCACATCGGGTTACTCTGTGTTCAAGAAAAAATCTTTGAGAGGCCATCCATGGCTTCAATTGTTCTCATGCTAAGCAGCCATTCCTACACACTTCCTATGCCATCACAACCAGCATTTTTTATGCGCAGCAGTACTGAAATAAGTAAGCTATCTTCATTAGGCAGTCCAGAGATGACAAAGTACGTACAGACTGGATAAGAAACTCTGCCATTGACGCCTTAGTAAGCATCGTGTGAAAGTCACTTGGATATCAAGGAGGGGTTATTGTATAGCTATAGATGTCCTGCATCCACTTGTTTGAAGGTGCAATCAAAGTCTTATCTCCAAATAAATATCTCCAACCATAAACATTAAAATACAACAATTTTTAATACAAAAGTAAATTTGAAACAACCAATTACTTCATTTTCAACTTTAAAATGAATATTTTACACATATTCTTATCTAATACTAATATTATATTATTTAAATATTTTACATATTACATCCATAATTTATTCAATATTTATAATATATATCCATATAGTTATTTATAATAAAATTTATAATTTGAATATATTTTTTAAAAATAAATAATATAAATACATTCACATATTTTTAAATTTAAATAATATAATATATGAAGAGAATTAAAAGATAGTAAAATAAATCAAATTATTTTGGTGAATATTTAAATGATGTTAGTGTATCTAACTCTGATTTATCAAATTATTAATTTATATGTAATGTAATGTATGCTTTCAGATATTACTAATTTTTATATTTTTGTTGAATGTTTTCTTAAATCACTTGTTAAATTAATGCAAATCTATGGTTGTTAAATTTTTTTATCCAAATTTTAATATTAATTTAGTAATTTAATATTAATATTATTTAAATAAAAAATTTATATTATTTTAAATGCCAATAATAAAATTATTTAAATAAAAATAATTAAATCAAATTTATATATATTTAAAAATAATATAATAAATATAATATAAATTTAAACTATTGAACAAATTTACTTGGATTATATTGAAACAAATTATCACAATTTTAATATTGACAGCTTGGTTGGCAATGCCCTTAGTAATGGTAAACAGCAGTTTTTTGAAGTTTTGACTTTTTCTCTATCTTCTCTTTTTTTTTTTTGGTTGCTGTGCAGATAGCTGATACAGATGAACAATAGCTACATCAATAATTAAATTAATATTGTTTGATGCGTAAATCCTCTATGAAGTATGTTAGCCTGCTTATTATTACACCACCGACCAATTATAAATTGTCAGCTTTAATATGTCAAGATGTGAATCCTCTTAAGCTGCTTTAGCATTCACCTTTCAATTAAAATTACCAGATTTAATAATCGTCTACATTTTTGGATTTGTAGTTACCATAAGTTGAGTTTTTCTCTAGAAAATGTCATTGGTCAATGGGTTGACCTGGCTCATGGCTACGCGTTTCCTCCATAATTCATGTTCGATGTACAAATATTAAATATCAAAGAGACTCCTCATTTTGCACGCCATACTGGCAGCTTGTCCACAACTACTTCTGTCATAATCCAAGAGATATGATTTTTTAATTCTTTCGGATCAATGTAGTGCTTAAGAACAGCTCATATGCAAGTTTTCATCTAATAAAGGCATTTGAGATCATGGTGTGAAACAAAACTACATTTTGAAGGAGATAGTTGGAAACTGATCATGCCCTTGCCAAGGTTGATTTTCTTCTTTGCCTCCATTATCATAGAAATTGTTGCTTTCACCATGGCGCAGCCTGAGTTTATTGTCCAATCATGTTCTAAAACTGGAAATTATACCAGCAACAGTGTATACAGATCAAACCTTAATAGCCTATTTTCCTCTCTCTCCTCTAACACCGATATAACTTATGGGTTTTACAATCTCTCTTTTGGTCAAGATCCTGACAGAGCTTATGCAATTGCACTTTGTAGAGGAGATGTTGTGCTTGATGACTGCCGCAGTTGTGTCAATGACTCTACTCGCAGAATCTTACAGGATTGTCCCAACCAGAAGGAGGCAGTTGGGTGGTATGACAACTGCATGATCCAGTATTCGAACAAATCAATGTTCGGTGTTATGCAAAATGGACCTATGTTTGCGCTACTTAACGTAAATAATGCCACAAGCATTGATCAATTCAACCAGGTACTCATGTCCTTGTTGGACAGCCTAAGAAGTCAAGCTGCATCAGGTGGTTCACTTCGCAAGTATGCGACTGGAAATGCAACAGGACCAGACTTCCAGAAAATATATGCACTTTCACAGTGTACTCCTGATTTGTCTGATCTGCAGTGTAGTGATTGCCTGGATCAGGCAGCTGCATTTATCCCAAGCTGTTGTAACGGAAAGATAGGTGGACAAGTTATGACTCCTAGCTGCAAATTAAGGTATGAGATTACCCGTTTCTACACCCCCACAGTTCCACTACCATCACCGCCTACTCCAACAATTTCCCCGCCTCCAACAATTTCACCACTTTCTCCTCCCCCAGAAGGTACTAAAAAACACGTGCTATTGATGTCATTGCTTACACTAGTCTGTTCTATCTTTTGGAATGGATGTGTCTCCTTGTATGAATCAAATTCCAACATCAACTATCATTTTCTTTGGCATGACCTGAACTTCTGATACTGCAGATAAGGAAAGCAACACAACTCGAACTGTTGTTATCATTGTTCTTCCAATTGTTGGTGCGGCAATACTTATCATCTGTTTATGCATCTTCATAAGACTGAAAAAGTCAAGAACAAAACCTGTGAGCCCACCTGTGGGTGAAATTAGAAATGCAGAATCCTTGCAATTCAACTTTACAACTGTTAGGGTAGCAACAGACAACTTTTCTGATGCAAATAAGCTTGGACAAGGTGGATTTGGAGCTGTCTACAGGGTAGTTATGAAACAGAATTACATGGAGTAGAATAATATTAGTTAGTGAAATCTGATGCTGACATCTGTTTCTTTACAGGGGAGGCTTTCTGATGGACAAGAGGTAGCTGTAAAAAGGCTATCCACGGGTTCAGGACAAGGAGATTTGGAATTTAAGAATGAAGTCCTTTTGGTGGCTAAGCTTCAACACCGGAACTTAGTTAGGCTCCGTGGTTTCTGCTTGGAAGGAGATGAAAGGCTTCTCATCTATGAGTTTGTGCCTAATGCAAGCCTTGATCATTTCCTCTTTGGTATGGTTTTGTCCTTACAATCAAGATCATACATATAATCATTTTGTGTTTGTGGTATACAGATATTAATTCTGACAAATAACATTTTCTCCAGAGTGCATCTCTTGTAGAAACCCTGCCTACTCTGCAAATCCACAGTTAATTTCTTCTGACTTCTTCGAGAATTAATATATACTTGATAATATGCAGATCCCAACAAGCGAAATCTTTTGGACTGGGATAGACGAGAAAAGATAATAGGAGGCATAGCTCGTGGACTTCTTTACCTTCATGAAGACTCCCGCCTACGAATTATTCACCGGGATCTCAAAGCCAGCAATGTTTTGTTAGATGCAGAGATGAACTCCAAAATAGCAGATTTTGGCATGGCAAGGCTGTTCGTAATGGACCAAACCCAAGGAAATACAAGTAGAATTGTAGGAACGTAGTAAGTATCCCAGAGATAAACTTAACTATCATGATTACACTTGCGCTATAACCTCTCTACCATTCAAAATGATATTGATTTTACTGCTGTTCATTGCAGTGGGTATATGGCCCCAGAATATGCAATGCGTGGGCAATTCTCAGTCAAATCGGATGTCTTTAGTTTTGGGGTGCTGCTTCTTGAGATTGTTAGTGGTCAAAGAAACAATTGTTTTCGCAATGGAGAGAACGTAGAGGACCTTCTGAGCTATGTAAGTGTACACTTTTGCAGTAGCAACTTTCAATGTTTGTCTTGAAACATGAAACCAGTGAAAGTTCTGACTGAACTTGTATCTCTATGTGCTAATGCGTGTAGGCTTGGAGAAATTGGAAGGAAGGGACATGTTTAAATATTGTAGACCCTACATTGAGAGATGGTCCAAGGAATGAAATTATGAGATGCATACACATCGGACTGTTATGTGTTCAAGAAAATGTGGCTGATAGACCAAACATGGCCGCAGTTGTTCTCATGCTTAGTAGCTATTCTCTTACTCTCTCAGTACCCTCGCAGCCACCCTTGTTTATGAGTAACAGTTGGGGATCAGAATATTTGTCTTCTCAGGGCTATCTTTCTGAAGCTACCCAATCCAGTCAATCGAAAAATGAAATCACCCCATTGTCTGCGAGTGATGCTTCAATTACTGAGCTATATCCTAGATAGTGATGCTAGATCGAATTCCCTCCTCTAGACTTCGTTGCTTGTGTTTGTTTGATGGATATTTATTTGTCAGATTGATTTTTGTAAAGATGCATTTGTGTTGGATCTCCATGGCCCTGAGGAGTGCTCGGCCATCACTCAACTTGAATCAAAATAGCCCAAGACATTTTGATTTGTGCCTTTTAAGCTTTATTATTATTATTTTCCCAGTATGAGATGCTTTTTCCACTCTTTTTATTCCAATGCTTTCTCATTCAACTCAAGTTGAATGCAAAACTTGACAGGTCTAACTTTTTTCGGTTGGGTATTTGAATTGCTTTAATGACTAATTGTTTGCGCAGCTTCATATTATGAAAAATTAGTTCTCCGTGTTCTTAATCCCAAAGAAAACTAACCTGTTCAAAACTTGCCACGCCAACCAATACCATAAGTCAAATTGCGACAGCGCCACTCTTCTACGAATATTATTTAATTATGATACGAAACATCCATTGGTCCATTGGTGGAATACTGCAACACAGTTTTTGTTTTCTTTAGTCCTGCGGGCATAAATCTTTCTGTAACCACTTCTCTATCAAACGTCTCCGGACAAGAAAACCATGCTTCTTCTTCACGAACCAACAGCCGTCCTTTTCTTGGTAATCATGATCTTTGCATCTACTAGTTCCATTGATTTCCAACCAACTTTCAACGGCCATAGTTGTCTAGGTGCACCCAATGACACTGCAGGCATTAATTTCATATCAAACCTTTCTGCCCTCTTTAGTTCTCTATCTTCCAAGTCAACCCTTAACAGCTTTTACAATGATTCTGCTTCTTATGAAGTTTACGGCCTCTACCTCTGCCGCGGTGATGTTTCAATTGCAACCTGTCAGTTCTGCGTTGAAACTGCTATTCAAGAAATCCAACAACTGTGTCCCTCAAATAAATCTGCAATCATCTGGTATGATCTGTGCATGTTACGTTACTCTGATACCAAATTCTTCGGGCTGGCGGAGATATATCCAATGGTGATAAGGGGGAATACGACAAACACTAGCTCACCTAATGAACCAAATAAAGGTGCCCAAGGGCTAGTATACACACTGACTGAGGAGGTTCCATATAAAGAGATGATGTATGGGACGGATGAATCAGATGGTTCTCAGCAGAAATATGCTATGGTGCAGTGTACTAGAGATCTTAATAGTAGTGCCTGTAGTTCATGTTTGAGCCAACTACGTGATGCTGCAGACGATTGTTGCCAATCGACGATAGGTTGGCATCTTTTAGCCCCAAGTTGCAATTTGAGGTATGAGCAAACATTATTCTGGGTAATACCATCGACACCACCAACACCAGTGACTGCAGCTCCACAGCCGGATAACGGTAAGTAAATAAATTGAGTGTTTGGTAAAATAAAATTAAAAATAGTAATTTCTTTCTTGAAATTTTTTAATCTTAAATGGATTAGATGTTCGAACTAACAGAGATAAGCTTTTTCTTTTTCAAGCTACTTCTTTGACTAATTACCTACCGCTAGATGTTTTCTAGATGAAACTCATAGAGGTATATATGTTTTATTAGTAATTAATGACGATATTGTAATGTGCCAAAAGAAGGAAACGGAGGAAGCAATACAACAACAATTGCGATTGCAGTTGCTGTATCATCAACTGTTGTTGTTGGAGCACTCTTGGGTTTGTTTTGGTACTATTCATGCTTCAACAAGAAGAAAAGAAGCCCTACAGGTTAATGCGCTTAAACCTGAACATTGTAGTGTTTGTATTCTTGGATGGTCACTCAGTTTTAAACTTAATTTGTTACTTAGAAGGAGAAGCAAGCCAAGTAATTCTACTAGGAAACTTGGAAAGCTCAAAGCCCAAGCACTTGATCGATAGGGAGCTGTATGTCAATGAAGACAGCGACGGGGAGATGCATTGCTTCAATTTGAAAACTATTGAAGCAGCTACCAACAATTTCTCTAATGCAAATAAGCTTGGAGAAGGAGGTTTTGGCCCAGTTTATAAGGTAAGAGAGATTTGGCTATGAGAAACAAGAAATGTTATTCAAGTTAGAATTATGACTTAAAGAATTCATTATGCAAGTGGCTATACCATAGTACTGACATAGAAGTGCTTAGTACTAAGTTTTTCCTTTAATTGACAAAGTTTAAGATGAATTCAGGGGAAGCTGCCTAATGGGCAAGATATTGCTGTTAAAAGGCTTTCCATGACATCAAAGCAAGGTCTTGATGAGTTCAGGAACGAAGTGATGGTAATAGTCAAGCTTCAGCACAAGAATCTCGTGAAGCTATTAGGATACTGCACAGAAGGAGATGAAAAGCTTCTAATTTATGAGTACTTGGCCAACACTAGCCTCGATGCCTTCTTGTTCGGTTAGCTTTATATCCTAATCTTTTGTCAACTCTTAAAAACTTCCCTCCGGAAGCTTTGTAGATATATAATGTTGAATTCGGCTCACGTTCTACCAATTTTGTGCAGGAAGATACAAAAAGAAGCAAAGAGCTTGACTGGGAAATGCGAGCAAACATCGTATCAGGAATTGCAAGGGGAATTCTATATCTGCATGAAGACTCTCGGCTCAAAATCATTCACCGAGATTTGAAAGCAAGCAACGTGTTGTTGGACAATGAGATGAACCCAAAGATATCGGATTTCGGCACTGCAAGAATTTTTGGTGGCAATCAAATTGAAGCCAATACTGACAGAGTCGTTGGCACATTGTAAGTCCTTTCCTACAAATAGTAAATACTCAATCTCTTATAGGATGTCCTTACATTTCACTCCATTGATGATGTAAAGAAAGTATTTTCCTTTCCTAAACAGTGGATACATGGCCCCGGAATATGCACTGGAGGGAGTAATTTCAATCAAATCAGATGTTTATAGCTTTGGAATTCTGATGATAGAAATTATAAGTGGTAAAAAGAACAGAGGCTTCTACAATCCAGAGCAAGCGCCCAGCCTTCTATTACATGTAGAAATAATCTAATCTTGCCTTTCTTATTGAAATCCATATCAGGAATCTTTCTTTACTTTTTGTACTCATTAGTTGCGACTCTGAACAGGCCTGGCAGCTATGGGATGAAGGCAGAGGAGCAGATTTGATTGACCCAAATATAATCGACTCCTGTCCAAGAAATGAGGTACTAAGATGGATCCAAGTTGCCTTGTTATGTGTTGAGGATGATCCTGCAGAAAGACCAACCATGTCATCAGTTGTTCTGATGCTTGGGAGCAAATCTGGAAATCTTCCTCAACCCTCAACAGCTCCATACACAATGGGTACATTAAGATTCACTGCAATGTCTGGTCAGTCAGCAGGAACTAGCTTTCTCACATCAGACAGATCCACGGCTAGTCTTTCTTGACAGTTGATTCGATAGACTGACATCATACTTGAAAAAAATTTTGGATAGAAAAGTTTCTTTCGTTACAGTTTGTACAGCAGATACGAAGGACTCGATGCATCTTTTGCTGACACATTCAGCAAATCATAATAATAAAATATCACAACTGATTTTATTGTGTTCGAAGGTTTCTAGTTTTTTTAAATTTCAGTTTGGATGCTGTCTTGTTGAGCTCATTTTCAGGAATTTCTTTTGATTTCTTTGGTGAATTTTCATGTATAAATAGCAGTTTGATCAATAAAGAAATTAGTTCAGCCCTCACAAATTTTATTTGAGTATTTTTCAGTCTCTAAAATCCAACATCATCACTGCAGCCATGAATTTTTTGAACTTAACAATATCGAAAATAAATCAGGACTAGTGTTAAATTTATGGCTTAAGTAACTGGTATGTTATGCAACATCACCAAACACCAAGTTGTACATGAACAAGTCTCATACAGATAAGCGAAATGAAACTTTTTCTTGCACTCAAGATGGAATTGACATTACTTAATACATATAAAAGAAACAGTAATGTACAGAATATGTTTAAAAATTTCATTATCAACAAGTGCCCAACAAATAACAAAGTTTACTTCAGCTATAACTACAGGCGCATCTTACAGTTGACAACTCCATTAAAAGAAAAAATGAAAGAAAACAGTAAAAAGATTAGCACTTGCAGCACCTTGACTTTGCAGTTATTAGCCTTATTTAGCTAGAGAACTAACAGGAACATTATCACAGGAATAATCATGTAAATTGCGAACGGTTCAGGTGACAAGCTTACATAACCTGTTTTGCCAACCACAAAAGCTGCAATTAGTTAAAGTCAGTGTTTTCATTTCAGATTTGAATGTTCAAGAGCTATTGAAAGAATGCAAGAATTGTTCACTAGATTATTGACAATTAGCTCACCTTCGTTTGAAGGCAATGTGTAGTTGAAATAGAACTGAAAATCATGATACCACATGCTACAACTATGTCCATAAACCTCCCAGCCTCTTTTGTTCCCAATTGTTGTTCTAAAAGTCAGCAATAGATAATTAAAGCACTTTCCACAGTCGCTACTGCTGATATCTCTGGTGCATTGAGCCATCCCGTATCTCTTTCCATATTTACCAACATCCAAGACCGCAGTTTGGAACATAGAGGGCTGCTCTGGAGCTGTAGAAACAAGATCATTCATAAAGTTAAGACCCTGTGAAACTACATTCGGATCATCGAAATCAGTTTCATTTGTTATAGCCACTGCAGATTGATCCCATAAACCAAAAAAGCTTATGTTTGAATAGCGAATAAAACACCATTGATACCATTTAGTAACATCCTTGCTAGTTGAGCAGCCACGATTCAAAGTAGAGTTCTTGATACAAGCTGCACAGTCTGTTACAGAAAGATCACCTCTGCATTGCGTAAGACCATACATCTTGTTCGAACCTTTACCAGCTGTGGTCTTATAGAATCCATTTTGAAGAGGCCCGTTTGTCGCTAGTGAATCCAGTAGATTAATGAAATTAATTTGGTATTCACTCTCCCTGGTAGCATTGTCAGGACCTGAACACTGCGATCCAAGATTCTGATTAGTATCAGCAGAAGAAGAAGGGCGAAGTAACGGCAACATTAAAGTTGACAAAAGAACAAGGAAAATCTCCATTCTATTCGAGTCTAAAGGGCAGAATTGTAGCCAAGTGCTTTACTTGGATTGATAAAGATGAGGTACTCATAGAGAGAAGTGACTATAATATCATATTGGCATTTCGGTTCTTGAAATGTAAAGTCAACTTTAAATGCTGGGATGGCAATTATTTGTAAAATGAATGAGTATATGCTGAGCACTATAAGCTTAAGTCAAACAAACTAATCTTGGCTGGTCTTAGTCATGCCTTCATATTATGTGCTTATTACTTCCTCCAAACCCTTAACTTTAAAATGCACCAACTCTTACTCTGAGCCAGAAAATTTATTTTAACACATTATTTTATTTTTAACTCTAAAAAGAATATTCTCTATATATTTTTATTTATAACTCATTTAATATTTCTCATTATTAATAGTATATCATTTATATATTTTCCATATTACACTCATATTTTATTCAATATTTACCTTATCCACCCATATATTTATAATAAAATTTAATATATTAGTATATTTAAAAAATAACTCACATATTTTGAACTACATTTATAAATACATCCACAATTATTTAAATTTAAAAATAATATAATACATGAAGAGAACTAAAAGAAATTAAAATAAATTTGCTAAATAGAATATAAAATTATATCTTAATATTAAAATAGTCTGTTACAATCGCTAATTAAATTTAAAAACAGATGAGCACATTATTACTAATTTAATCATTTGACTTAGATTATTAAATTATATTTAATCAAATGTATGATTTTGGGTATTATTAATTTTAATATTGTTGTTGACCTATTTCTTAAATCGATTGTTAAATTAATGTATACATGTGATTGTTTAATTTTTACTATCCAAATATTATTTTTAAGTGATAATATTAATATTATTCAAGTCAAAATTTTAAATCAAATTTATATACATTTAATAATAACATGATAAATATAATATAAATTGAACAAAATTATTTGTACTACATTTAAAGTTTATAAACAAAAAGTATTTGATACTATCTAGAATGTTCCCACCTAATTAGGGGTTCTCTACCCCTTAAATAAGAACACTTGGATAAAGGAAAAGACAGATCCGTCCAAGGAACTACCCTAAAGAGGAATTCTAACCGAAGAGGGAACACTCTCTTACAAAGATTATGATTCACTGATCCACAAGGAATTCAACTCCTCCCCAGTTTGAGTATTGCTATATATAGAACCCTATACCCCTCATAGGGGGACATCTCATTCTCACACATTCAAGTTATCTTACTTTCTTCCTGCTTTTATTCTCTAACTTAGGCATCAGAGTGTTTGTGGGGATTCCCCCCACCTCTCACCTTGCCCCCTGTTCGTACTTTGCATGACGCCTAGCCCAGGAGTTCCGGAGATCAGTTATCAAGTGGCGCCGTCTGTGGGAACTCCTTGGAAAAAACCATTGATTTACTTGCTAAGCTAAAGACACCTTCACTATGACTTCTAGCCCACCCCCAGCCCAAATTCCTGAAGCCAACACCAATTCTTTTGCACCTATCCTTTCGACTGACCTTTCAGACCCTTTCCCAGCAATAATACCACTACCCACCTTGCAGCATGTTAGAGCTTCATCTGGACATGTACCCTCACTTCTGGAGAACACCTCGAGATACCCGTCCTTGGGCACAGATCTCCCATACTACACTTCGCTACAGCACCATCGATCAATACCCTCAATACCTTTTCCAAGCCTACTAAAAACGCCAGCAATAACCACTCCGAACCTAAACATTGTAACCCAAACACTTGGCCTTGATCAAATGAGCAAAGAAGCCATGATAAAAAATATTCAGGCGCAAATAGCCTTGATGCAACAGCAGCTAAGCACTATAATATAGAGCGGGCATACTGAGCCGATAATAATGATAATACAACACCCCGACAAGCCCCAGGGATGAGCACAGGGAAGGGTAAAGCACCAGAAGGGGAGTGTAGTTCATCCATCCCAACTCTTGATGATTCAAAATTAGCGTAAAAGATTGAGGAAGCAATGTACAAAGCCCGGACTAAACCTAGAATGGAAGCAGAATGGGTAATGGATAGCAGAACTCTGTTTTTCAGCAGAATAATTCAAACGGAGATTCCTAGTAAGTTCAGAATCCAGTAACTTAATCATTACGATGGGACAGGAGACCCTATCAGTCATATATCAGCTTTTTGGATAAAGATGCTGCTCCAAAATGTGAACGATGGAATCATGTGCAGAGTCTTCCCAAGTACACTCACAAAGAGTGGCCAAAAATGGTTTCATCAGCTCTCGGAGAATTTAGTCACTTCTTTTGAGGACCTAGTAGAGCAGTTCCATATCAGATTCATCACCAATATCCCCCCTGCAAAAAACATCAATGACCTACGGATGTGCCGACAGGAGGCTGACGAATCTCTACAAAGTTAACCATTTCAATAAAACAGCCATGCAGATTGAGAACCTCATTGATGAAGTTGCCATAGAAGCTTTGAAAAATGACATCAGACTCGGAAAGCTAAAAGACAAAATAATGACTAAGGAACCAAATACCTTTGCAGAGGCAATGACGATAATGGTCTAGATAATAAAAATGGACAAAGATAGGAGGATGTGTCGGGAGACAGACCATCGATCAAGGATGAACGCCCAAAACAGAGACGAGCAAGCTTCCCAAAAATCAATTTCAGAACTCCGGCAGATAGATTTGACAGGGAAATGGATAAATATACACCCCTGAACACCTCTTGATCCAAGATCCCCATGTGGGTCAGGCAAAATGGAGTGGGGATTACACCGGCCAAGAGAATTAGCCCAAGCTGGAGATTTACTTGTGACAGAGGCCAGTACTACGAATACCATCTAGAGTACGACCATGACACAAAAGGCTGCAGAGAACTAAAGAGTGTCATAGAAAGACTGGTGCAACAGGAAAAGCTTGATAATTTCACTGACGCATCAAGGAGAAGCGGAAACCCGAAAAATTATGAATGTGACAGAACTAAGGCAAAGAAAGCCAGGAAAGAGCCGATTGGGACGATCAACATAATTGTAGGGGGAGAAAACACTTGGAAATGGTTAAAGTGCAACAGAGGAGAAAAATAGATACATGGGAGAAGTGACATCATTTTCAACCTGGAAGATGATTTGCATATACATCACCCTCACAGTGATGCCCTGGTGATAACTGCATGCATAAATAAGTATCGGGTTAAAAGGCTACTGGTCGATAATGGGAGTGCTATCAATGTTTTATCTTAGAATGTATACAAAGCTATAGACGGCTCTGTCACCAACTTAAAGGCCATCCAGAACTCCATCACTAGTTTTTGTGGGGGAACGATGCAACCAATGGGGATTGTCGATCTGGACATAGAATTTGGAAACCAAGATGATGAGGAAACAAAAGTTATCCGGACTCCATTCAACGTGGTAGACATACCACTAGCCTGTAATGAGATAATAGGACAACTGGCACTTTACAAAGCAGATGCAGTCACCAGCATCCGACGATTAACTATGAAAATTTCGATCAAGAAGGGGACCCTTACTATTACGGGAGATCAGCAAATGGCCAAACAATGCTATCAGATGGCCATGAAGTCTCTAGCGAAGGCTTTTCATTTAAAGGCATGGGAAATTAAAAAGTAAGGTGCTGACCCACAACCGGTGGAAGACACTGAGACATTGCGAATCAAGGGAGGAAAGTCCATCAAAATTGGCAATGCCCTTGATCAGAACATCAAAGGCACAATAAGGGAAGTCCTTACCAGACACTCAGAGGATTTTGCTTCTCAAGCCTCCAAAATCATCAATGTGGACCCACGAGTTACATGTCACTGCCTAAACATCAAACCAGGAGCCAAGCCAGTAGCACAGAAGAAAAGAACTTTTGCCTACGAAAGATAAAAGATCATTACTGAGGAAACGGCGAAGCTATTAGCAATCGGGTTCATTAAAGAGGTTACTCACCCGGACTGGGTAGCCAACGTGGTACTCATTAAAAAAGCAAACGGGAAGTATAGGATGTGTGTAGACTACACCGACCTCAACCGAGCATGCCCTAAGGACAGCTACTCGTTACCCATGATTGATCAGCTCATCGATTCCACCACTGGCCATAGCTTATACAGCTTCATAGATGCTGCCCAAGGTTATCACCAGATCCCGATAAAGAAAGAAGATCAAGAGAAAATGTCCTTCGTCACTCATGAAGGGTTGTACTGCTACAAGATGATGCCCTTGGGACTGAAAAATGTTGGAGCCACGTACCAAAGAATGATGAACCAAGTCCTCCAAAGCCAGATTGGAACCAACATAGAAGTATACATGGATGACATCATCGTCAAAAGTAAGCACTCAAAGCATCACCTAATGGACGTGGATCGGGTCCTCCAATTACTGAGCAAATCCAGGATCAAGTTGAATCCTGATAAATGCATCTTCGGACTCCAGGCAGGCAAGTTCCTGGGGTTCATGATTTCTCACCGGGGCATTGAAGCCAACCCATAAAAAATGGAAGTCATACTCAATATGGAGGCACCAAAGAACATCTGTGATATATAAAAGCTAAATGGTAAAATAACCGCACTGGGGCATTTTATTTCTTGCTCAGCTAGGCGATGTCTACCATTGTTCCTAGCTCTCAAAAATTTTGAAAAGTTTTAATGGTCCGCTGATTGCCTGGTAGCATTTAAAGAAATTAAAAAATTCTTATCTTCCTCACCTTTACTCAGCCGTCCGATACCGAATGATACCTTATATATATACCTCTCTATTGGCCAAGAATGCATCGCTTCAGTACTGGTAAGGGAAGAGGGAAGCTAGCAAAGCCCTGTTTATTATGTTAGTAAGATGCTCCGAGGACCTGAAGTTCGGTACCCCATGCTGGACAAGTTAGCCTTGGTTGTGGTTCACACTTCTCGAAAGCTTCGGCACTACTTCCAAGCTCACCATATTGTGGTCCGATCCCATTTCCCACTGCAAAAAATATTATAGAGACCAGAGACTTCAGGCAAGCTAGTGCAATGGTCGGTCTTACTCGGCGAGTTTGATATTGATTACGAGCCCTGGCAAAAGATGAAAGCCCAGGCATTAGCAGATTTTATGCAAGAAATGGCTCTGAAAGACATAGCCTTGACCAAAATACCAAAATGGAAGCTCTATGTTGACAAAGCATCCTCAACTCATGGCTCTGGTGCAGGAATAATCCTTAAGGGGTTGCATAAGGTTCATATCCAGTATATAGTCCGTATGGAGTATAATGCCACCAACAATGCAGCCGAGTACGAAGCGCTCATCACAGGTTTGAAGTTGGCCACTGAAGTCAGGGCCGAACACCCCATCATACACTCAGATTCCCAACTAGTAGTTAATCAAGTCAGTGGAGCATTTTAAGTCAAAGATACCTGCATTGCCAAGTACATAAACAAAGCCAAGCAAATTTTGTAACATATCGAGCTGGACAGAGGCCAATGGAAGATCGTTCAGATTCCTAGGGAAGACAACAGTGAGGCCAACTACCTTGCTAAATCTGTAGTTGAGGACAGTCAAGCATTTAGGGATATAAATTTCACCGAATCACTAACCAGTCCTAGCACAGAGGACACTGAAGTTTTTAAAACACAGGTAGTCTCAGAATGGATGCAACCTATAATCCAATATCTTGAGCACGACACACTCCCAGAAGATAAGCTGCAAGCTCAGAAGCTCAAGGCCAAAGCAGCCCACTATTCCGTCCATCGAGGGGAGCTCTATCGAAAATCCCTATCGCACCCCTGGTCGAAGTGTGTTTCCCCGGAGTAGGGAAATTACATACTCCGAGAAATCCACGAAGGAATATGTGGTGCACATAAGTCCCACTATTCGCTCACTAGAAAGGCACTACTCCAAGGGTATTACTGGCCCACCATGTCCAAGGATGCCCAATAGCTAACGCAATCATGTCCTTAGTGCCAGCACTATTCTCGACTTAGCCATAAATCTTTTTAGCCTTTACATCCTATCGGCAGCCCTTGGCCTTTCGCTATGTGGGGAATGGACATCCTGGGTCCTTTCCCTCCCTCTACTTCGCAAAAAAAGTTCTTAATCGTGGCCATTGACCATTTTACCAAATGGGTAAAAGTAGAATCAGTCTCAACCATTATAGAAGCCCGAATACAACACTTTTTTTAGAAGGTGATCATTTGCAGATTTGGCATCCCCCACACTTTAATTACAAACAATGGCAAATAATTCTACAACCACAAATTCAGAAGTTTTTGCTTGGACCTTAGAATAAAGCTGCGCTTCACCTCAGTAGCTCACCCGCAGATGAATGGAAAAATCGAGATCACAAACAGAATCCTCATGCAAGGATTGAAGAAAAGACTCGACGACAAAAAGGGGAATTGGGTCGAAGAGCTGAACAATGTAATTTGGGCCTACAGAACCACACCTCGATCATCTACTGGTGAAATGTCATTCAGACTGACTTATGGCATGGATGCAATAATCCTAGTAGAGGTTGGTCCTTAAGTTACCGGGTAAGCCAAGACCTCAACCACACTATCAATAACGCCAATGCATGGATATGCCTTGACGTACTAGAGGAACGAAGAGAACAGGTGGCAGTAACAGCTAAGGCACATCGACAAAGAATAACTTGGTACCACCATTTGCGTAAACTAACAGAGCAATTCAAGATGGGTGACTGGGTACTCAAAAGAGCAGATATTGGTAAAGGCACCTCAGGCACCAATAAGTTAAGTCCAAATTGAGAAGGCCAGTACAAAAATCTCAAAATGCACAACAAAGGGGACGTACAGACTAAGAGAAAGAGGAGGCAAAGAATTACCGAGGTTCTAGAACTCAAACTCTCTCAAGAAATATTATCATTAAACTTGTACTCAAATACCCGATCTGATTCAATAATAAAAAGTATCTTCATTTTTTAAGAATGTCTTTACATATGATTGGTTACAAAAAAAAAAAGAAGAGATATATATAAACCTATACATATCTACTATACTATTTGTTCACTTGGGCCCCTAGGCCCTGAAACTGAGGGGGAAGTAGCATCAGCAGCCTCTAGACACTCGGTGGACCTAGCTACAACAACGGCCTCTTCAGACTCCTTCACAGGAAAGGAACTAGCTCTTCGACGGGCATCCTCCTCCGTCGCTAGCCTAGCAAGGTCTGTTGGAGTTATCCAGTCTAAAGCCCCTAGGTCCAATCCTAAGTCTTGAGAGAGCAGGATCCTTTTGCACTCAGCCAGGTACGCCTTGAGAAACCCCCCTACCATGTTTTGATATGACTTCTTATCATTCACACGAGATTTCTTAAGCTCCGCTAGCCTACCCTGAAGCTCAGCAATTTAAAGATCCTGCTCCTCGATCCTCCTTGTCAGTTGGGCCTGGCTATGTTCAAGCTCATAAACCTTCTTTTGATTTACCTCAGCATTAGATTTGGCCTCAGCGTATCTTGTCTGGCAGTGCTCGAAAGCTACCTTAGTGCTATCCAGCTTCTTCTCAAAATCTATAGTTATCATCCCCACCTCAGTTTCCTTCAAGTTTTATTGGCTCTTCAAGTAGAAGTACTAATCCTTCGCCAGCAGCAAGGCCTGAGTCATCTGCCAAGAACAACCAGATAACTTAGACAAGAAGAAGTACAATAATTGTATCAAGTGGCAGAAACTCTCTTACCTCCAGCGACTGGCCAATCATGGAATCTAGCAACCTGTCCAGACCCTCCTCCGACCAACGCTGCATGTCACCTGGTAACCACAGTGACTCGACGTACTGGTCCCAAACTTGACTGTTGGAGATGCTCGAGGGCTTCATCCTCTTCAATATCTTGCCCCTCATATCTGAACAACTAAATAATCATGAGCGTTGGACATAAATCTCTTCATCCAGCCCCTCCACATCCAACCCTGGGTCGATCAGCCGCCTTTTTCTACAACTGACCCGCTCCAATCGCTCACCTTCTACCGGTGCCTTGCCCTTGGGGTAGGTGAAAACAACCTCCGAAGCTGTAGGAGCCTCAGGTTTCGGGGAAGGAGAAATTCGAACCTCCTCCACTGCGGCTGGCTCATCTACTAGGGAAATCCTGCCCGTAAAATCAAAAAATTTAGCCATCTACAGATGGAAAAATAAGACATAGTTAGAAAAAAAGAGCTCAAAGCAAAATAAACATACCAGGGGAATGGTCGCGACTCGGACAAACTCTCCACAAATACCTCCAGGACGCATCTTCCACGGATCGAGCTTCGGCGAGTCCATCTAAATGTAGCCGTAAAACTAATTCCGTATCAGGATCGAAAAGTTTCATTGGACGGGTCACTTTATGACACTCGTCCAACCATATCCTTTGGACATCCAAGAAGTTTGATTGATGCTCCACAATGAAAAAATGGTATCTCCACTTCTTGTGGAGATTTGGAAGTTTAACAAAAAGTGAATGGTTGGGTACGGTCGATAGGGAGAACATCAACTCTCCCTTCTTCCTAGTCAACCTGTACAAGTACCAAAGGACATCTAGATCGAGATTCCTACCCTCTTCATGCATCAGCTGGATAAACCCGGTCAGTATCCTATAACTATTCGGATGAAGCTGACCGGGCGCAATGTTATTCCTATTAAGAAAGTCTTTAACAAAGGGATCTAAGGGAAATTTCAGACCCCCCTCTAACTGATCAAAATACACTACTAATCTACTTAGCCCCGATAAAGGGGTATGCACCCTAAACCTCCTATCTACAGTGTGGAGGGCATAATTGGTAGGGATACAGAACCGTCGTCGATACCACCCTAGCAATTCACTATTTACGTTGGACACAAAGAGGTTAGAACTAATTTCTTCCTGGGGAGCCATAATAAAAAAAGGGAAAACATAATAGTAAAAAAAAGGCAAAAAGAGGAGGAAGAAAAGATGAAAAGAATCACCTGTTCACCTCAAGCGAGAATTATGGCTGTAAGAAATGAGAACAGTGGAGGCAGTAGAAACGCAGTAAAAACAGAAAATAAAAAAGTGAAGAAAGCAAAATATGCCAGTTAGCAAGCGTAGCAGTGTTTATAGAGACACAGAAGGACTTGAAAGCACACTATTAACTGCCCTCATTATTATTGTGCTCCTCCTTAGGTCACTAAAGGCTTGTTGGGAATAAAATAACCCATTAGGCAAGGAGTCATGATAACGGCGGTACAAGCATTTCATTTACTGACACACGAAATGACGCATCAACTACGTGATCTCAAGAGTTAAAGTAAAACCACCACGTTTTGGCCCACCCACATTTTCGAGTAGGCCGCTCCATCAAGCAACTCGGGAGACGTTTCAAGCATCACTCCCAGCCCATTCTGAGCATCTAAGTCTCGAGCACATAAGTCTAATGATTGAAGCTGGCGCCCTCAGGTCGCTTCCGTAGTATTGAGGTTCTGAGCATATAAGCCTCTTGCCCCTAAGCCGAGCATCTAAGTCTCGAGCACATAAGTCTAGTGACTGAAGCTAGCACCCTCAGGTCACTTCCGTAATACTGAGGTTCCAAGCATGTAAGCCTCGCACCCTTGAGCCGAGCATCTAAGTCTCGAGCACATAAGTCCAATGACTGAAACTGGCACCCTCAAGTTGCTTCCGTAGTACTAAGGTTCAGAGCATGTAAGCCTCGCGCCCTTGAGCCGAGCATCTAAGTCTCAAGTATCTAAGCCCAGTGACTGAAGTTGGCACCCTTAAGTTGCTTCCATAGTACTGAGGATCCGAGCTCAAAAAGACTCGTGTCCATGCACCAAGCATCCAAAAATCCAGTGACGACTGGTTCCGTCTTGTTCCCAAACGAAAGAGTTAATCTATTGCGATGCTCATACGCACTCATCAGGTACCCCAGCTCCACAGGTTACTATTCAATGACGACCAACCAAATACTCAGCACCAAGCTCTGCTTATTGTGACTGAGGCTGGCCACCTTAGCTCACTTGCATCTTATAACCCTTATGAAGGCATCTGCCTCCTACTCGGACGCGACGGACATAAATATCTGAATACTCCGGGGAAGGACTCTTGATACTATCTAAAATGTTCCCACTTAATTAGAGGTTCTCTACCCCTTAAATAGGAACACTTGGATAAGGGAAAAGACAGATTCGTCCAAGGAACTACCCTAAAGAGGAATCCTAACCGAAGAGGGAACACTCTCCTACAAAGATTATGATTCACTGATCCACAAGGAATTTAACTCCTCTCAGGTTTGAGTATTGCTATATATAGAACTCTATACCCCTCATAGGGGGACATTTCATTCTTACACATTCAAGCTATCTTATCTTCTTTCTGCTTTTATTTTCTAACTTAAACATCGGAGTGTTTGTAGGAATTCCCCCCACCTCTCACTTTTCCCCATGTTCGTACTTTATAGGACACCTAGTCCAGGAGTTCCGTATATCAATTTTGATATTGAAATTAAAAATAAAAAAGAACAAATGTCGTTCGTGAACTATGTGCAGCATATTTGGTCGCACGCTATTCAACCAAGGTAAATTGGAATGCTTTTTGGCACTACATTCAGAGTGAATTGGAAATAGTGTTAAGTAATATTAGATATATTTTTTATTTTTTAAAAAAATTAATTTTATAAATTTACAAAACTAATGCTTTTAGACAGGCAAGATCATTGGACTAATCTCTCATTTACATTAAATTTTTTCTTTAATGTTTAAATTTAATTGAAACCCCACTTGCCCAAGTTATGCCTATGATATGGGCTAACAATATAAAAATAAAATCCAGTTGCTTTTTAGTTAGTTGTCTTGTGGTTAATTATATGTTATGGATAAGTGCAAAAAGCAATGATTTATTGACTGATTATATATATATATATATATATTAATGAGATTATTTAACTGCAATACAATAATTGATTAAAGGAGCACTTTTCAGCACATCAAGTCGTCACCATCATCATCACCATCCTGGAATTTCAAGTTGAGATTCACCAGCTGCCTATGGTAATATAATAATTGTATTCTGACCATTTATTTTAAATTATTTTACTCACAGAAATTGATCAAGTCGCATCTTTGAACAAAACCAGGCACAAGAAACTGTAATATTTGCCCCCAGCGCCTATGAATATGGGCTTCTATCGAATGGCTACTAAAACATGGGCTGTACCCAAAGACAAGAAACTTCATGGCTCATAAGACCCGTAAATGGAAATCGTTTAATTTCTTGAATTTTTTTTTTTTCTAGTGTAATTTTAATGGTTTTCATTTTAGGAGAAGAAATCGTGGATAAAAAGGTGAATCCAAAAGGTAGGGAAAAATTTAATGATGATTCTCGATGTAGCTAAATCATACAAAAATAAGAATAAAAATCAAGATTGAAGTGAAATATAAAATGGATTGTGACAAGGATGCAACTCTTTCTTCTTTATCTGCAAGGCAACTCATATATCCAATTATTGATTATCTCTGTGTTCATATGAATATTTGATGGCCTTCCTATAAAATTATTACACCAAAATAAGCCCCGGTATGTATATAACATATGTCATCTGGCAGAATTTAAGTGGCAGAGCCCTTACTTTAAAAATAAATTTTTAAATTTTAATCTCATCTTCCACACTATCTAAAAATTTATTGTCCTATGATGGCCCGTAAAAATGAATTGTGAGAGTGCTAAAAAGAAAAACACACACCTCATATTTTATCTTGCATTTATAGTAACTTAGAATTTTTTTGCCTTTTTTTTTAAATTATTGGATTAACTACTATAACATTCTTAAGGTTTAATTTATTATACTACTATATCCCTATATTTTTAATAATTATTATAATATTATTCATATTTTACTTCATAAAATTATTACATCTCAACTGTTTTATTCACTGTTAAACTGACCAATTTGAAAAAAATTAAAAGTTTTGTTTGATCCCTAAACAAATAATATTGTTGGAAATTCATCCTATTCCTTTATTAAATGAATATAGATTTTTAAGTTATTATATTTTTATAACAATAGTAAAACTTTTATTTTAACATTAAAACAAATTTAAACCATATTGATTTAAAATTAACACTACTCCAATAGGGATATATAATAAATATTGTATTAATTAAGATTTATCATATTGATTTTCACTTAATTTCACTAATTAGTGTTGTGCTAATATAATTTATGTAACAATATTGCATTGATTATAATTTATTATGTTGGCATGTACTCAATTTTGTAATTGGCATCATGCTAATGTGATTTATGTAATTGATATCCATCAATTAAGTTTTATCATACTTATATGAACTCAATTTTTATGATTGGTATTGCACCCTAAATGATGTTTGTCATGCTGAAATACTTTTTTTAATGAAATTTAATAATTGTAATTTTTAAAGAATTTGTAAATAATATATATATATACTAAACAATTTTACTGAGATTTAATAATAAATCTATGTCAATATGATAAATCCTAATTAATATCATATTGATTACATAATTATATTAACGTAGTAACAATTTTAAATAAATATGTTTTAAATTTATTTTTATATTAACAAGAAATATTATTTAGATATTATAATTACTATAACAATAAATGAATTAAAAATCCATGATAATTTGATAAAAAAATTAAATGAATTGAAAATTATATTATAAATTCATATTCCAAATAAAATTTTTAGTTTTTCAAATTAGTTCATTTAAGAGTAAATTAAACGATAAAAATGTAATAATTTAACAGAATAAAATTTTAAGAATATGCAAAATAATTATTAAAAATATAAAAATTTATTGATATAATAGGTCAAACCTGAGGGATATCATAATAATTAACCCTAAATTATTTAATAGCAATCCATGTTGGAAGACCAAATTTCAATAAAATTTGAAGTACTACAAAAATTTATCTTCATTAATAAAATTGGATTAAGTTGACCTTTGAGGTGATGAAACTGATTAAGCACAAATTTTTATTAGTATAATAAACAAGCCTCCAAGAGTTCATTCTCCTATTGGCAAAGGATGAAACGCAATTTCACCGATTCTTATAAGCTTTGGAGGCCATCTACTTCCTCCTTGTCAATAAGTCAATAATTACCCCCCCAAAACAAAAATAGTGCATTTGCAACCATTACAATCAATAAACACAATTATCCTAATGTAAATTGTAGCAATGAAAGTGATCAATAACCTCATTAACAACAACTTGAATGCTTCACACTTTTAAGTCAATATCACAAATGAATTGAGCAATTATTTCAAAGATCAATTCAGATAACCTTGAAGCCTTTATTTATGTTTTTTTCGTGCTTCATACTATGCAACAATTCTATGTTAGACTTTTTTTACACTTGATGTTTCAGTGTTTCATAATTATATATAAACTCTGATTAGTCAAGCTGTATAAATTCTACAAGAAGATAAAAAAATTTCGATCTTTATTTTTCACACATATTTATTTAAATAAATACTATTAAAATAAAGTAGCGATATTATCAACTTTATTGACACAAATATAATAATTTTCTAAACACGAATTTAACTTATTACTCCCAGAATCTTCTAGCTTGGCCTGGAATAATACATTGGTCTTGCTATTAATGAATAGAGCACTTACTTGCTTCACTATCCTGCTGTCACTTATGTAAAAATAACATTTTCATTGCATAAGATAACTATGGTCTAGATTGTGACTTGCAATTAGTGCCCTCGTGCTTTTCCAGCCTATAAAATCGAATTTGGCCAAATTTATAACTTTGTTATATCATCTCTTAATTTTTATTTTATTTAATTTCATCTCTTAATTTTTATATTTCATCTATTTAATTTTTTTTATATATCAGATAAACATATTTATTTAACTCATATTAAGTTTAAATAGATAAAAAATAAAAATTAAAAGATGAAAAATAAAAATTATATAAATTAAATAGATAAAAAATAAAAATTAATAAATAAAATTAAACAAAATAAAAATTAATGTATCATATAAAATAATTGAATAAAATTCAGAGATAGAAATTTTATATTCCACTATCGAATTCCATGGCCAAAAGAAGGACCTTAAAGTTCCCGGTATATATTTCTTAGTACCGAAACCTTCACAGCCACATATCTTTCTTTAATTTTGTGGATTGGGTACCGAGACCTTCACAGCCAAAAACTCTAATTTCTTTTAAAAGAAAATTAGAAATCAAAAGAGAATGGATTAAAAATTAAGGAATGGAGACAGGTGTGGAGGTACTGGAAATCTCAACTCTAATTTCTTTTGAAAAAGTTGGCAACGGGTAGGGGTGAGGGTGGGATCGAACAGATCCCGCAGACACCCCAGCACCACCACCGTGCCACAAATTCTAAGTAATTCTTAGAACTATATGCATGTCAATGTCACAATTAATAAATAGAAATATTTTTTTTTATGTAAAATACATGAACATTATCTTCCCTTCTAGGGATGAGTTGATAAAACATCCACTCATTTATAGGAAAGACATGATAAAAGAGAAATTAAAATCTCCTTCACCTTCCCAATGTTAAAAAAATATAAATTCTATTGACGAAAATTTCAGAGAATTAAAATTGTTAATTAAGTACGGACAATAGATTTCGATATGGTTTTATATATTTAATTTTTATGGTGATTATTTAGAAAATAATTTTTATATGCACAAATATCAAAATTGCCTTGAATTTTTTAGATAAAAATATGTAAATCTAGGTAAAAACAAATAATTAAAAAATAATGTTGTTCAAAAGAAAAAGTGTAAAAAATAATCATAAAGAAAAAGTTTAGAAAACAATCATAAAGTTAAGTTTTTGTTATATATACATATAAATGAAAATAAAATCCTCAAATTAATTATTGTTTAATTATAGTTAAAATAATTTTTTTTAAAAGGAAAACTTTTTTATAGGTAAAAGGTGTATATTTTTCTATAGTTTATTTAAGTTGATAAATAAGTAGTGCATTATATATATATATAAACAACTATATATTTTACAAGTGAACAAAAAAAATTTTTGACTCTTAAAATATAGTAAATAAATAATTAAACATATTATTATTATTAAATAAAAATTTTAAAAAACAACAATATTATTTATTTATATAACAATTTAACATTAACTTAATATAGTTATAAAATCATTAGTTATTATTGATGGAAAACCGCAAGCACACGGCATCGTCAAATAATATAAAAAATATCAATCTCACTAGAACTCACTCTAATTACCTATCAACCTAATTCTTTATTGTTTAAGGCTTTCGAATATGGAATTTTGAAAAAAAAAATAAACATCAATTAAATAAATTTATAAATATAAATAAATTCTAAAAGTGAAAGAATAAACAATTAGTGAATGCAATGGTTATGAATTGAATCTTTTCACAATCCTTAGTTAATCTTAATTAATGAACCTACTAGTCTTGTAAATCTCGGGTAATTCTAATTTATTGATTAATCTCTCTCAAGTATCAACCAATTTTAATTCATAACCTTCAAACAAGAACATTAAATCTCAACTCTTATTGTGAACTCAATCCCCTAAATCAGATTATAAATTTATTCACCCACGCTCGATTGGAATTTAATTTACTTATGATATCTCTACCTATAAGCAATTTAAATCTATATTTATAGATCCACTAAGGTTTTGATCTCTCAACCTAAAACCCTAATTTTAATTATACTATTGGTGATCAAGCATCAACATATAATAAACACAATAAATATAGTTTGTAAGAACTAATAACTCATTAATTAAAAGAAAAAAAATTCATGTTAAATCATCAATCCCTAACCAACATGAATTTAGCCTAACATATTGGAGAAATATCCAATAAAATTCTCAAAATAACCCATGAAAATTACAAGAATAAAGAAGGAGAGAAGAAAATAAAAACTAGAATTGTGTTCTTCAATCTTGGCTCTTGATGTCTCTTGAGCTTCTCCCAATTTTTCTTACACTTTCTGGTGTTAATTTCTCCCAAAAATCATCTCCAATTGATAGGTGAGTGATTCCCTAAAATTTCCCAAGAGTCTTGCTTAAATAAGCAAAATTTAGGTGACAAAATTTTTCAAATAAGCCACTTACAACAGCAGCAATTGCTACTATCTCAGCCTCAAATCATCCCCGTTTTCTCTATGTTACTGCTGCTATCTTATCAACAAATCAACTCCCAGACATAAGCTTGTTGCAATGGCAACTTTCTCCCCTACGATGGCAGCCCAAAACATGCTCCAAATTCATGTTAAATGTTTTATAATCATTGTAAAAGAGTCCTAATTCACCTACAAAAATAAAGAAACAAAATAAATATAAAAACTAACATTATAAATTTAATTAAAACACAAAAACTACACAATAACCACACTAAAACAATTTAAATAAAAATGCAATTCTCATATAAACAAATATCCCCACACTTAAGCTTTTACTTGTCCTCAAGCAAACACTTAATAACACCTATCCTCCCAATGAATTTAACATATTGACAGACTTTGACTTATCCATCCCCCCCATAATCTTTGGTTAATACAAGACTTACAACTCAAAAATTAAATTGATAACTCAAGGTCAAAGACATAAGTTTTACCAAGTGAAGAGCAAACTTAACAGTTGAATTCTCAAAAAATTATAAGTTAAAAATCAAGAAAAATAAAAGTAACAAATATTACTCACTTAACCCTTAACAACTCTTAAATTCTAACATATAAAAGATAGCAATACCATTTTTTTTTCTTTCAAGCGAGTGCATTTTACGCTCCATCTCGCATATTTTTTTCTCTCACAAGTCTTCTCACTCTTACTAATCCCCCACCGTTCCCACACTACTAAGCGTGGATACCGTCAAGTGGGTCCTTTGGATATTCTTACTCTATTTAGAGCATTGAAGTAGATTGGAGCATAAAAGAAGATAGTAATTTAAATATAGCTCCTTATTAACAGAGGGATTTTTTTTTTCGGTGACACTACCATTTTTTATGCTAGACACAAGGATCATCTAAGAATAAAAAACTTAAGTATCACTTATAAGTACTTTTCTTAACTATCAACTCACAAAATTCAATCACTTAAAAGCAAGTAAGCATTAAGTTCATTAAATTCTCAAAGTCCTTAATCACAAATTATCGACCTAACTTAAAAGTCACAAATAAAGCATTAACAAAAAATTATGAAATATGTACAAGAAAATCACATTCAATGTACTCTACTCATCATAAGAATAGGTTGCAAAAATTTTAAATATGCATATGCTAACATGCAAACAAATATAACTCTAAAATTAAAATTAATAAAAAATAAATAGAAATAAAAATAAAATAAACGAAATGCAAAATACATGCAAATGTACCCCCCCCCCCCCCCCCCACACACACACACACACACATAATCTTCACATTGCCCTCAATGTAAAAACTAAGCAAGAAACACAAAATAACATGCACAAAATTGATATGAAAAATAAATAAAAGAACATAAGTAAGGTAAAAGGAAACTCCCCTCAATGTCAAAATGAGTCAATATATGTGGCTAATCCACATTATCCCTCGAACCTACAAATCGTGCATCATTGCCAGCAACCATATTGTCATCCATATTGGGTTTACTATCATCTTCATCATGTTAGTGAAAATATGTGATGGGTGTGTGAAATTGAAGGAGGAATATAAGAATTAAGAGGAGGGATCAGTTTGTGAGAATGGAGAAAAAGAAAAACTTGAGATTTGAAGATGAAATGAGAGGGGGAAAATAAAATAAAATAAAATAAAAACAAAATAGTAAAAGAAATATAGATTAGGAAGAAAGAAAAATAAAAATAAAAATAAAAATAAACTTCAAAAGGAAAAAGAAAAAACATTTTAAATTTGAAAAAAAAATTCTGGGCATTTTGGGGTTACTCTTTTTACTGATGTAGTAGTAGAGGTAACGCAGAAAATTGGAGCTAGAATGTTGTTGTCTCAGCTTAGGTACTACTGTCTCAATTTAGGTGTTGCTATCGCAGCTTTGCCCTGTAGATTTTGGACATGTCTCGGTTGCTGTAGCAGCTTTTTTTTTTTTTTACAAAAGGGGACAAGTAGCAACTAAAAAAATGAAAAATAAACACACAAATACATAAGGAAATATGAATAAGAAAATACTGAAAATAAATTTCTCAACGAACGCATTGGAAGTTAAAAAGAAAACTAAATAATAAAAGTTTTTTTAAAATTTGATAGCAATGCAAAATTGAAATAAATTCACAAAATAATAATAATAATAATAATAATAATAATAATAATAATAATAATAATAATAATAATAATAATAATAATAATAATAATAATAATAATAATAATAATAATAATAATTTGAACATGCTTCAAATGATGAATAAATAAATTAAGAACACACATGCAAGTAATCTAAAATAAATATATCTATGAAAACAAAACTAAAAGAAAAGACAGCACACAATAAAAATCAAAGGATGAAAGAAAAGAAAGAAAAAAAAAATATATATATATATATATGTATAAGAAAAATAAAAAAAATTAGTAGTTCTAATTTAAGGTTGTTAGTTTGACTCATGTGTACTTCACTATGGAAAGAATAATGCGAGAGACTCCTGCTCATTAGGCACAAACTGAATTGCGCTTACCTACTCACTGTCAAAAATAGGACAAATAATGCATGTATAAAAAAGTTTCATAATTTCTTTGTTCAATATCTCCTTCATAGTTGGGTTAAGTTGCCTTTGTCTCTTAACTGTAGGCATATTCCCCTCTTCCATATATTTGTTATTCATAACAATAGAGGAATTAATTCCCTTTATGTCAAAATTATGTGAACCTAAAGTTCAACCTCTACCCTTTACTACCTTACAAACTCTCTTTTCTTACTTAATGGTCAATTCATTAAAGGTGATAATAGGTAGTGTATTAGCTTCTTCCACAAATGCACATCTCAAACGGTTGGGTAGTGACTTAAGCTCTAAGTTTAGAGATTTTTCAATGGAAGGGGATTTGGGGTTATCACTTCTAAACAAAAATTTAGGTTTGTTGAATGTGTGCTTATGCTCTCCCACACTTTCTAGTTCCTTATATGATAGCCCAACTCCCTTACTCACATCTAAAGTAAAATTAACTTTTTCAACACATTCATTGTTGGCCACAATTTTCATGTACGATTTATCATCTAAAAGGTAATTCATTATTTTGGCAATATAAAATTGACCTTTTCATCTCCTACCCTTAATGTTAATTTTCTATCATGCACATCAATCAAGGCTTTACTAATGTTTAAGAATGGCCTACCTAAAATCAGTGGACAAGATCTATCTTCCTTAAAATCTAAAACAACAAAATTAATAGAAAAAATAAACTTGTCTACTTTTACGAAGACCTCCTCTATCACTCCATGAGGTTTCTTGATGGAATAATCCGCTAGTTCCAATAACATATTGGTAGTCATCATGTCTCTCAATTCCAATTTCCTAAAGATAGAAAGAGGCATTAAGTTAATACTTGCCCCTAAATCACATAAGCATCTATAGAATTCACTAGTACCAATAGTATAAGGAATTATGAAACTCCTTGGATCTTTTAATTTGGTTAGGATCTTTAGAGAAATAATTGAACTACAAGTCTCTGTTAGAGGTACTATTTCGTGAGTATCCTACCACCTCTTATTTATGATAAAATCCTTTAAGAACTTGGCATATTTGGGCATTTCCATAATTGCTTCTGAAAAAGGAAAATTAATCTTCATCTTATTGAAAATTTCTAGGAATTTTGAGAATTACTCTCCATCTTTCTACTTCTTCAATCTTTGAGGGAATGGTAGCTTTGGCATAAAAGAGGAAGGTGTAGATTTAGGAACTTCCTTCTTCTCTGTTTTACTCTCCTCTTTTGCCTCTTCCTCTACCATGACATATTACTCATTATCCTTTTTCTCATCCCCCTTGAAAATTTCAGCTTGTGTCTTCACTTCCTTGTCACTCTTTAAAGTTATAGCCTTTACTTCCTTTGGATTAGACTCTGTAGTACTTGGAAGGTTTCCTTGTGCTTTTGATACTATGGCATTAGTAAGTTATCCAAGTTGTACCTTAATATTGTGAATTGAATAGGAATGATTCCTTTCAATTTGATCGAACTTGGCCTCCATTCTCTTTTGATTCTCCTAATGACTTGATAGCTTAATAGTAATGGCATCCATAAATTTATCAAGTTTGTTCTCTACGGATGCCATTCTATCTTGTGGTGGGTACTGAAATCCCGATGGTGCTTATTGCCTTTGCAAGTTATTATTGTTGTGGAAATTTGGTGCAACCACATTGTTATTATTACTCTAAAAAAATTTAGGTGATTTCTCCACCCTAAATTATAAGTGTTGGAGTAGGGGTTATTAGCTTGCCTTCCTTGAAATTAATTGCCCACAAAATTCACTAGCTCTTGGTATCCATCTCCCACCATACTTGCATCACCAAAACCAAATTCATTATTAGAGTAACCTAAAAGATTGCAATTATCACCAATAAGGGCTAAATTATTTTTATGGGTGAGGTTGCCCAATTGCTTTGACAATGTATAAATCTGAGCCTGGAGGACTGTCACTGTGTCAACTTTGAGCCTTCCCATTTATTTTGGAAGTTGAACTCTCTCAAAAGACCATAGGCAATTGTCAATCTCCTTCCTTTCCAAAAGATCTGCAGCCTCATCCACTATTTTCCTTATAAAAAATCCATCAGCCTTAGTATAAATGGAATCTCTTGTAGAACTTGTGACTCCATTATAGAATATCCTTATGAGCACACCTTTTGGTAGTCCATAATGTGGTTAGCTCCTCTGTAACTCTATAAATCTCTCCTAAGCTTCACTTGAGGATTCATGCTCAAATTTTTAAAATGAAGTGAGTTGTTTCGCTGTCTTAGATGGTGGAAAATATTTAGCTAGGAACCACTTGGTCAAATCATTCTAATTAGTAAAATAACAGAGTGGTTGAGATTTTAACCATGCTTTAGCCTTGTCTGTCAAAGTGAATGGGAACAATCTCAACCTTAATGCATCACTAGACACACCATTATACTTAAGCATGTCACAAATCTCAAGGAAATTTGCAATATGGTCGTTCGGGTCCTCATTCAGCATCCTATAAAATTGAATGGTTGATTGGAATATCTGCAATAAAGTAAGCTTTATCTTGAACCTATTGGCTTCAACGTTTGACCTCGTTATGTTTTGCCTCTTGCCTCTAAAACCAGGCATAAATGTGTCAAACAACACCCTTGTATCATCAACTTGATTCTTTTTATTCGCCATTATTCTCGATTCCTCACGAAAACATCTAAGATTCTCTTCTCAAACCAAGCAATCTCTGGTATGTACGTGAGTTGTTTCTTCCCTGACTTCGAGTATTATGCATACACCGAAAGCTCTACAAAATTTAAAAACAAGAGAGTTAAAAATAAAAAGAATTAAAAATTGGTGCCTTAATCCAACAAAAATCAAATCAATTATAATGTTAAAATCGAGTTTGCGGCAACAGTGCCAAAAACTTATTAATGTAAAACCACAAGTGCACGGTATCGCCAAGTAGGATAAAAAATATCGATCCCACGAGAACTCATTTTAATCACCTATCAATCTAATTTTTTATTATCTAAGGCTTTCAAATATGGAATTTTGAAAGAAAATTAAACATCAATTAAATAAATTTATAAATATAAATAAATTCTAAAAGTGAAAGAATAAACAATTAGTGAATGCAATGGTTAGGAATTGAATCTTTTCACAATCCTTAGTCAAACTTAATTAATGAACCTACTAGTCTTGCAAATCTCGGGTAATTCTAATTTATTGATTAATCTCTCTCAAGTATCAACCAATTTTAATTCATAACCTTCAAACAAGAACATTAAATCCCAACTCTCATTGTGAACTCAATCCCTTGAATCAAATTATAAATTTATTTACCCACACCCGATTGGAATTTAATTTAGTTATGATACCTCTACCTATAAACAATTTGAATCTATATTTATAGATCCACTAAGGTTTTGATCTCTCAACCTAAAACCTTAATTTTAATTATGCTAATGGTGATCAAGCATTAACATATAACAAGCACAATATATATAGTTTGCAAGAACTAATAACTCATTAAAACTAATTCATGTTAAATCATCAATCCCTAACCAACATGAATTTAGCCTAACATGTTGGAGAAATATCTAATAAAATTCTTAAAAAAACCCATGGAAATTACAAGAATAAAGAAGGAGAGAAGAAAATAAAAACTAAAATTGTGTTATTTAATCTTAGCTCTTGATATCTCTTAAGTTTCTCCCAATTTTTCTTGCACTTTCTAGTGTTCATTTCTCCCAAAAATCGTCTCCAATTGATAGGTAAGTGATCCCTAAAATTTCTCAAGAGTCCTCCTTAAATAGGCAAAATTTAGGTGACAAAATTTTTCCAAATAGGCAACTTGCGACAGCAACGATTTTGCTGTTGTCTCAGCCTCAAATCAGCCATGTTTTCTCTGTGTTATTGCTACTGTCTCATCAACAGATCAACTCTCAGACATAAGCTTTCTGCGATGGCAACTTTCCTCCCTACGATGGCAGCTTAAAACATGCTACAAATTCATATCAAATACCTTATAATCATCCCAAAAGAGTCCTAATTCACCTACAAAAATAAAGAAACAAAATAAATATAAAAAATTAACATTATAAATTTAATTAGAACATAAAAACTACATAATAACCACATTTAAATAATTTAAATAAAAATGCAATTCTCATACAAACAGTTATTTGTTAAAAAAACTTAAAAATAATAAAAGTTATATTTTCTTTTTACAACAATTTAAATAATACAATCCCATTAAACTTATAATTTATTAAAATTTTGTAAATTTTTTATTTGAAATATGACACTCTATTTCTTTAATATTTCTAATATTAATACTTTTATTTACAAAAAAATGATTCAATGTAATTTTTTAAGTTCAACTAATAATTAAATAACAAATATTAATTAATTTAATTTTAACTCTTTTTTGTTAAATTTTATAAAAGCATGTAAAAAAGATAATTATACTACTTTTCTTACAAATATACTTTCAAACAAATTATATGCTTTATTTTTATTTATTAATTTTTAATTTATAAAAATATCTATAAAATTTAAAACAAATTATATACTTTTCCTATTTTCATAAAATTTATTAATTTTTATTTTGATTATTTACTTATTAAATTTAATTAATATAATAAGACTTATAAAATTATGTTATCTAATTTGATCTATATAAGATAAAATATAAGTAGACCTAATTAAAATAAAAAATATATATTTTTTTAACAAAATTATCACTAAAATTTTAATTAATTTAATTTTATTAAGGATAAAATATAAATTAACATAATTAAAATAGGAAACATACTTTCAATTAAATTAGAATTATATGTTAATTAATTTCATTTTTATTAGAGATAAAATAGAAATTAACCTAATTAGAATAGGAAATATACTATCAATTACATTAGAATCACATTTTAATTAAATTAAATTTTTTTAAAGATAAAATAAAAGTTAACCTAATTAAAATAGTAAGTATACTTTCAATTAATTAATTAGAATTATATTTTAGTTAATTTAATTGTTATTAGAGATAAAATGGAAGTTATTAGTAAAATTAGTAAAATTATATTAATTTTAACCTAGTTAAAATTTAATTTTACATTTATTAGTAAACGATGAAATTATTCAATTTTTATATAATAATGAGTGAAGGTTTTTTTGTCATTTTATTTATTCCACCTCCCCCGGTACATTTATATATATTATTAATATAGATATATAGACATTTTCTATTTGATGTATATGGATGGATTGAGAGATCAAGAAGACAAGTAGAGGGTGTAAAGGAGTCGAACTGCTCGCGAGTGACTTGATGTTTTACTCAATAAAAATTCATTTAAACTCGTATATTAAACCTTATTTAATAAACGAGCCGAACTCAAACTATATAAAATTCAGCTCGTGAAGTTCACGTATAAGTTCGAATAAAAGCTCGTGAATCAACTTATAATTTTAATATTTAGTAATTTAATTTTAAATATATAACATATAAATTTGTATTGTAAAATATATTTTAAAAAATATATTATTAGAATAAAATTATAATTTTTATTAAATAAATTTTAAAATATTTAATAAATAATTTATTTTAAATTTTTAATATATAATTTTATTTTATAGTTTATATTTTTTAAAATTTATTTAGTATCATTTAAACTTATAAACAACTTATCAACAAGAAGTAAAATAGCAAGTTGGGCTCGATAAATACTCATCTGACTTCACTTATTGTTGTCGTAAGTACTCATCTTCCCCGTCCTTTGCCCTATCGCTTTCCTTCTTCACTTTCTTATTTTTCTGTTAGAACCTGTTGAGAAACGAAACTTCCTAAACAATTTTCATGTTTCTTTTTGGTTCATATGCATTTCTGTGCATAGGTAGCGATAAAAGCTACAGGAGTTTAGAACACCATTTCTTCTTCTATATATATATTTTTAATAACATTCACTAATGCGACATATGCACCTTCATGTCACATGCATGTTATACGAGGTTGTAATATATTTCCAAAATCAACAAGAATTTCTTTGAACTATTCTTCTTGAATCGTTCTTCTTCCTTGATTTTGTTTTATAGTTCCAAGATCAACAAAGTTTTCTTGATTTTGGTTTCTTGTACATAAATGACAACAAAATGTAGCGAACATTTTCTTTTGGAGGGTAAGGGTTCAAAAATAGCTTATACTATTTAAATTGGAAAGATGACCCATCATTTTATCAGTAGGTAATAAAAATAATTGCATATAACAACAAAAGGGTATAGTGTAGTGGATAGAGGTCACTAAAATTCCAGCTTCCTCCTAATCTACAACCATACAGTAACACAATGGACATATAAAATAAATTAAATCTTGATTAGGCATTGGAGACAATGTGACCTAATATGAGACATACTACACCTTACAAAAGATGATAATAATAATAATAATAATAATTCAGATATGAATGCATCTGCCTGCAATGTCATTATTTAAGATATGATCACCCAATTCTGTCACTTTACCGGTTTTTTTAATTGTTATTAGATATGATATCTAACTTTTGCAATTTGTAACAACATAAATGAATTCGAATGCCCTCTTTTTTCATTATTTAATTATTAATGTTTTTGTCACTTGTCTTCAAATCAAGTCGGTACACTTTCTTGCATGATATTATTTAAGGGGAAAAAAATATCTTCAAATAGGGGTATATTCTAAAGCAATAAAAGTATATAGTAATTTTAATCTGAACAAACTTTTTATTTGTTTTTCAGACTTTATAGTTAAAAAAAATGGAACTGATTACAGATTCAAGAGCTTAATTGCAAATAAGCCAACATTGCAAAGTGCAACACTACGTTATAACAAGTGGCTTGGTGCCTAGTGGATTTGGTATTAGCACAAAAATTCATCTAAAACTAAAAAAGTTTTTCTCTATTCCACTAGTTAGTCTGGCCTCCTTGCCCATTGTATTGTCTTTTTCTTCACCAACTCCAGCAATGCAAGATACTCCCTTCCTCATATAAGACACCTATGCAGTTCATTGTTGACACACAACAACACCATTAACAAGCCCTTTCACCAAATGGCAACTCTCAAAATCCTGATATTTGCTCTTTTCCTCACCATTTTGATCTCTCTTTATCAATCGAATGCAGAACAAACACCATCATTTGCAAGTTTCCTTCAAACTGATCGATTTCTTAACAAGACTGGTCACTGGAATCGATATCTGTTCCAAACCCAAGAACAAACAATGAAATTAGCCTCACCTTTGGTGTTATCAGGAATTTTCTGCTTCATAGCTGCTTCTATTTCCAGTGCAGGTGGCATTGGTGGTGGAGGTTTGTTCATTCCTATATTGACAATAGTGGCAGGTCTAGACCTGAAAACAGCTTCAGCTTTTTCAGCTTTTATGGTTACTGGGGGCTCTGTCGCTAATGTTATGTGTAACTTGTTGAGTCCAAAATTTGGAGGCAAGGCATTAATTGATTATGATATTGCACTTTTATCAGAGCCTTGTATGTTATTAGGAGTCAGTGTTGGCGTGATTAGTAATTTGGTTGTTCCAGAATGGCTCATCACAGTCTTATTTGTTGTGTTTCTCGTCTGGTCTACTTTCAAGACTTGTAAGAATGGTGTTGCGCACTGGAATTTAGAATCAGAAGAGGTGAAGAGAAATGGTTTTGGAAATCTTGAAAATGGGTTGGTGAAGGATGATGGATCTGGCGCTGGAATTGAAGTGATCAAGAGCATCACAGAGCCTCTTTTGAACGCGGAAATGGGCAACAGACTGAGTTTTACATGGGAGAAATTGGGGATATTAGTTTTGATTTGGTTCTCTTTCTCTTTCCTATATCTACTTCGTGGCAATCGTTATGGAGAGGTAGGGATTAATTCTTGACTTTTTCTTTACTTATTTTTATGAATTTCTGTTCTGTTTTGTTAAATTAAACAAGTTAAAATCTTCTGATTAAAAAGGTTTCATGTTATCATGATCTTTTTGGCAATTACATATTGCCCAACTGCCTGCCAAAGGGTCTTTCATTGCTAAAGAGGTTCGGTTCAATGGTAATGAAGTCCAACTGAAGAAGTACCAAAATTCTTTCACTGCTGCAGCTTGTAAACTTAAGAGTTGGCTGTCACATTCTTGATAAAACAGAAAAAGCTAATTTTGACTGTAAAATACACTTAGTATTATTGGAAGGGCGTGCTGTGTAAGATGCAGACTCGCCTTTGTATTGGACCACAGGAAAAATCCTGAGGGGTTAGCAAAGTGGTACCGGAAATATTCCGCAGCCACTTTCAAAGAATTCTGGCTTTGAGGGAGTTAGGAGCCCTTTTCATTTGCCACTTGCCAGTCACATTCATTTAGCTCTAGATATTTGCTTATTTAAACATCAATTTCCTTTTTTCTTTTTTTCTTTTTTTTGGGTTCAAGGAACCAGGGACTAGGAATTCCAAAACCTTGATTCTGGGCTTTGGACCAGTCTTTGTTTCATGTCATTTCATGTTCACTTACATTCACATCTTAAAATGTCTCTTACCGTTCAAAATATGAGCAGGGCATTGCACCATTGAAGCCGTGTGGATTAGGATATTGGGTTCTCTCATCACTTCAAATTCCTCTTGCAATAATTTTCACAGCATGGATCCTACTGAAGAAACGGAACTATCAAACTCAAACTACTGCAAACCCACAGGTGGTCAATATCATCAAAAAGAAGATAGCTCATTTACTTGTTTAGAGTTGTATATTGATTTTTATGTGTAAAGTAATCAGCGCTTTTTTTTTTTTTACCTCAAATTTTGAAGGTGTCTACGAAGGACATGGATGACTCAACAGAAAGAAAATTACCGAACAAGCTCATTTTTCCAGTAATGGCATTTCTAGCAGGGATGTTAGGTGGAGTTTTTGGCATTGGAGGTGGAATGCTTATCAGTCCGCTTCTTCTTCAAGTAGGAGTACCACCTGAGGTAAACTCTCTGCTCATTTCTTGTTGCGTGTTAACTGCTTATCCGTCTTCATGATCTGAAGACGTAAAAATATGCTTTTATCTCATTTTCCAGGTAACTGCAGCAACTTGTTCTTTCATGGTTTTCTTCTCATCTACCATGTCAGCTTTTCAGTATTTATTATCCGGTATGGAGCACACAGACACTGCCCTTATCTTTGCGGTCATATGTTTTGCTGCTTCACTTGTTGGACTGTTGGTAGTACAGAGAACCATACAAGAATATGGCAGGGCTTCTATAATTGTGTTCTCCGTTAGCGTGGTGATGGCTTTGAGTACAGTTCTTATAACCAGCTTTGGAGCTATTGACATCTTGAGAGATTATGAATCTGGGAGTAACATGGGCTTCAAGCTCCCCTGCTGAGAAGAGACTAAGAGTAGCAAATGGTAATGTTCAAGTGTTAGTAGATTGCCCTAGTAGTTTATTAGAAGCATTTTAATGGCTAATTTTGCAACATGGACTCGAGCATCAGATCACGCTGGTGACTAACTAACAGGTTTTCTTGCTCGGAGTTAATGCCTTTGTCAGACCCACTAGACAAAAGAAGAGAGTTAAGAAAATGCATGCCTTAATATTTCTTGAAAGAGGCTATAGTTCATATGAATTGTACTTTCAAGCATTCCAATCATTACTAATCTTTTCAGTAGCAATTTTCGATCTTTTCCAACTCCACTGAACTTGAAAATCCTATTAGTAATTGAAAAAAAATAAAAAATAAATTAATAAATATTGTTTATGAAGATTACACGTTACTGCCATTCAGGCAACCTTAACAGCTTTTACATTGATTCTACCAAATGAAGTTTACGGCCTCTACCTCTGCCTGCTGATGTTTCAAGCAGAATCTATCAACTTATGTGTTGAAACTTGAAACTGCTATTCAAGAAAAATCCCACAAAAGTGGCCCTCTAGTAAATCTGCTATTCAATAAGTTTGGAGGAAGTTTAGGCTCAGTTTATAGAGGAAATAGGCCCGTATTTCTTCACTTGAATCACATCTTAAGCTCGGCCGAGCTAAGAGTATATTGAGAGAGGCTAAGCCCGTATTTCTTTCATTATGGCGTTTTGCTTGTTTATTAACCCTCTCACATGCTGTTGAACTCCTATGTAACAGTAACATACAAAGAAGAATAACATGTTCAATTAATAACACAAGCCTGGGAATGGTATGATCCAATCCTACCACAACTCAAACAGATAAGTCAGGTTAGACGTCTCAAATAAAATTCAGTCAAGTACAAGAAGAAGAAGAGAAGAGAAAAGAGAAATTGAAGAAGAAAAAGAAAACAAACGAAGAAGGGGAGAGAAAAAAAAAAGAAAAGAAGAAGAAAACTGAGAGCAAAGGAAGAAGAATGAATAGCAGGGTAAATCAAATGCGGTTATGTCGGTGCTCACTAACAGCTAATTAACTAACTCCTTTCCCGCCAAAACCCAATACAGTTACAAATCAATCTAACTGAAATAAACAGGATCTCTTCTTATTGGTTGCCAAGAGAGACCATCAGGCCCCACTCCAACTTCACAATTGGCATGCATCCGATGGTGATGATTATCCCACGTGGACACCTTAAGCTGAATATCTGACCAAATTATCTAAACGAAAAGATCACCGTTCATAAACTCCATCCAACGCTTGTTATTCACTGTTGATGTGGCCCCACTTCGCACACCATTCATTACAGTATTGCACTACTACTCTTTTGGTTCTTGATAAAACGGGTTCGACCATCATCGTCAGAATTGGCCTCAATGTTGTCTATGAATCTTGCCATAGAAAAGGCTGGCTTCTGACGCTGGGGAAGAGTTACTGTCTATGTCTAGCTGCTCAACATTAAAGCAACTGCTGACATGGTAGGCCTGTGGCAAGCATGCTCTTGAAGGCATAACGATCCGGGGGAAAGCAGTGGAAGCAGTATTTCGTGGCTTGTTCATGAGGTTTCAATTTAACTTATTGTTTGTTTGGCAGGTTTTGTGAAAAATTTTAATTATTTCATCATGGGAAATACATTAAGAATAAGATGCTTCGACGTTTGCTCCACAAAAAGCTCAAGAATCAAAAATAATATGAGAAGAAAAGAAACGTTGTCAATAGATAGCCTAGACAAATCACCTATGGTAAAATCTTTATCTGGTATGGAACCTTTTCTTCCTTTAGGTATCATTGTCGACATATTGATTCAATTACAGGATTAAATCACTGCTGCGAATGAAGTGTGTTTGCAAATACTGGCATGCTATAATTCTTGATCGCTTCTTCCTAGCTAGAAAGACATATGGGTGGACAATCTTTTTATCTATACCATGATGATGGTGGGGAAACGTCTGAAGTAGTTTCTTGCCGTGATGGCCTGGAGGTAAAGAAAAGTAAGCCTGCTAATAAGTGCTGGATCCGTAACCCCTTCACCAAGCAAAGTATGGTTATTCCTGATGCACATGATAATGTCAACCCAATTATAAATTTCGTCTTTGTTGCATCACTTAATCAGTATAAACCGGTAAACATATATTTCAACAGAGACGAGAATTTTGAAGGTTGCCAAGTGCTCACACATGGGGCTGATAAATCATGGAGACCTCGTGCATTTCCCGAATTTTTTCATCATGATTTTAACAAGGAGGTAGAGGAAATTGTAGCGGTTCCTACTGCTGGTGCTGTTCACTTCATAAAGGTAAATAACAGTGGATCCAATATATGCAAGCAAATAGTATCCCTTGATTTAGAGAGACTGAGACCTTTACAAGTGCGGCTTTCCCACCATCTTTATTTTCAAATTGGAGCAAAATTTGGATTCTGCCGTGGAATGGGGATTTGGGATTTGCTCATTTGGAGCAAGGCAATTTTCATTTCATGGTTCTAAAGGATTACAAGTTACTGAAATGGGCTAAGGAGATGATGCTACCACGGGCTTCACTCAAAATAAAACCGGAATCCTTAGGACGTTTTGATCCAATTTGTGCTCGGTATGGTGATTTGCTATTTGTTTTTGAGGACTACGGATTCTATAACTGTAACCTTGCAACTATGGAAATTGCAAAAGTCTTTTCATTACCATGTGACGCATCCTCAGCACAAAAGTTATATTTTTGCTCAGTTAGCTTAGTTACTTTGAGAGGAATGAAGCCAGATGCTATTGTAAACAACCATATTAGAAGGAATCTACGAAAATAATGACAAAAGGGCTGACTTACATTAAGTCATCAGTTTGGTGTTTACTCATCAGTTTGGTGTTTACCTCCTACTTTTGTTTGAGGAGATTGGCATAAATCCTTTCTATCTATTTTTGGTGCTCGGTATGATGATAATTCTGATGTTCATGATTGTAATGCTTGTTCTGTTCATCATATAAGAAATAGAATAGTTTGTATAGCTGTAGACACCCGATTCGGTCGGCTCATGTTAGGGAACGAATTAGGGATGCTCAGTTTGACCAGTCCGTTTTCAAGCCCAATGATGAGAATGTGAAACTTGTATATGAGAATGAAACATGAATCTCTAGTGGAAAGTGGACTTGAAACCCAAAGCCTAGAAAGCTCAAAACCTAGCCCATCTATCCAAAATTGACCCACGCCTGCCTAGCCCGGCGCAGGCCAAGGCCAAAGGGGTGTCGCCTCAGTGCAATGAAGCGATCGCCTTATCGAAGAGGCGCCGCCTCTATGGAAGCCCACTTGCAGCTGCATTTAATGCAGTTGCAACCATGGTGGCCAAGTGGTGTGGGCTCCACCCTCCAAACCTAATTTTTGTATGAGAAAGAGATTTTTTGGGAAGAGAAAAAGGCTATGGAAGCTCTTGATGAGCTAGAGGGCTTAGGGGCATGGGGAAGCTAGGGAATAAAAGGAAAAAGAGAGAGAAAAAAAAAGGGAGTTGGCCATTGTTTAAAAAAAAAAAAGAAAGGAGAGCTCTGAAGAGGAAGGAAAAAACAGAGAGAAAAGAAAAGAAGAAAAACGTCCTCAAGGAAGAGGGAGAGATTGAAGCAAAGGAGTCCACTTTTTCCTAAGAGATGAAGGTAGAAGCTTGTGTTAAAAGTAGAGATCACATCCTACCAAGGATCACAATCAAAAGCATCTCTTAGGGTCTCTCATTTTTATAGAAAACTTGCACTCAAACTTTACATGTTCTTTATTATGTGTGTTCTTGCTTGTGAGTGACTAAGTCATTAGTATATTTCAAACATACTTTTAGTTTATCTTCCTTTGAAATCCCATTTTACTGAAGCAATCCTTGAATACTTTTGCATGCAGTTGTAGTTTGATGATTGTTGAGTGTGTATATGCATGTATTGTTACTTAAAGTGAAAGCCTAAACATTTGTGAGTCAGAACTGGCCTGTTGATTAGGCGACACCTCTTCATAGAGGTGTTGCCTCTTGTCAATAAGGCAATAACCTCATCAATGAGGTGATGGCCCCATTGACAGGCCTCTAGGAAGTCTTCCTTTTGTATGTGTGTTTTATGCCTTTTTTCACTCAGAGATATAGGGATCCTTGTTGATGAGGCATTGCCTTATCAATAAGGCGATCGCCACATTGACAGGTTTAGTCAATTTTTTGTTCCTTTTTTTATTCACGTTTGTTATAATGTTTGCTTTGTTATGTCCCCTTTTTGACCTTAAACATGGTTGTATCATTGCATGATGATGTTCATCTTGTTTGTTTGATGCTTTCTTTAGTTCATAATGTAAGAACCCCTTTTTTAGATTCTCTTTGTAAATATTGTTGTATGTGATTTCATTTTTTTGAAAGGAAGGATTAACTATGTGTTATTTGTAGGAATTACTCGATGATTTCTATCATTGAGTAGTCACCTTTATTAGTTATCCCTTTTATATTACCGCATTTATGTTATTTCATCGGTTTACTTTCGGTTTATATTTAGTTTATTTTCTATATATTATTATTTTATTTGACATAAAAGCGTTGTAATCCTTAATTCCTTTCCCCCATTTGATTATGAATGTATGGTTGTAAATTATTATTTACCTTATTTTTGTTGAATGTTGGGACTCAAAAGCATGAAACTAGACTAATGTGCAAACTTGAACTTAATTATAAAATTTGGAAAGTAAATGAAGGCAAGTGCAATTTTGAATGTAAATGAGGAAATAATTAAATAATTGAATGGTGATAAAACACAAAACACAAATGGAGGCCAACCACAAGGTTGGATGAGTATTCAAACGCTTATACCCAGTTTTCGAACCTGATCTCTGATGACGGCTTCTGGGAACCTCCGTGGGATCTAGTTACTGTACAATGTGTCTCGGATTTTATTTGGGTGGAGACTCCATCTCCGAATAGGCCTAAGACCTATATCTTATTTCCTAGTGGGCCTCAAGCCCACACAGTGCCGTGGTCGCCAAACACTTGGGAGCGCGCTAAACCCCGCCGCCTACAGTGACGACTCCACTGGGGATAGAGAAGCTAATTCCAATGTTTTGCATTTTATCATCTTTAACTATTTTCTTATTTCTTTCTGCATTTATGCATTCACTACACATTTTACACACAATAAGCACTTCAGTCCTGAATAAACCCGACAATAGTAAGTACTTCGCTACCTACGTTTCACTCAAACCTGGTGGTGAAATAGTTGATTATTGTCACTCATAATACATAGTAATCCACGTTGTTTAACCCTTGAGTGGGGAGACGCATATGGATGTATATCGTTATGGGAGCCGAAGCCTTTTTACCTAAGATTCAAACCCATGTAATGACCTAGTAACTATCCTTAGGAATTTTCCCATATGCATGTGTATTATGCCATATTATAGACCCTTAAAATAAATCTCGAGCCCATCAATAAGCAGTCTAAAATAAAATGGGCCCTCATGTCCAACCAAAGCCCATTATAAATAAGGTAGTCAATAAAGGCCTCTCATGCCTACTTATAACCCATTTCAAATGGGCATTGAAAAGTAAGTTTATGGTGCTAAGGATCTTGGCTCATAGAAGGTAGACTCAGACTTTATTTAAAGGAACCATTACTTATCTGAATCATTTTAAGAGTTTGTTTGCATACATTGGTTTTATTATCCCATCCTAATAATTAAAACCCAGGCCAAAAATCCTAGGATAAGATGCTCACCATTGAATACGTGTATAGGAGAAATAAGGGCGGAAGTTTGCATATTTAAGTTTCATGTTTTGATCTTGTATATCTTTTTGTGTGTGACCTTTTATTTCTTAAATTTTTAAATAAAACAGACATGCACATCATGCATACACATCATGCATCATTCTAACCTATTGTCTTGCAGTATTATAGATCCTTCAAGCTCAGCAGGGTAGGTATGAGCTAGTTTAGGTTATTTGGTCAGAAATTTAGAAATAGGAATGGCAGGAGGGTTTGATCTAGAAGCATTTGGGGCATGGTTGAAAGAAGAAGTAATAACAGAAACCTGGGCTATGATGAGAGAAATGATAGGGGAAATTACTAAGCTCATTAGAGAAAGTCAGCTAGCACAACCATCTAATGCACCACCAATCTATCCGATGGATCTTGATAAGGAAATACCAATCACAGGGAGGGAAGAAGATGATGTGACAGTGTTAGCCAATCCAATGAATCAAAAAAATGTCATCCCAGCTGAGGATGTGGGTCAGACTAAGTGGGCTAAGAATATGACCAAAGTGATGAACCGGATGCAGGTGATGATGAAGGAGAAGGGTATGGTCGCTCCTCTAGATTATGATCTGAATCTGGAAAAGGGTGATGAACTGCTACCTTGTAAGTTTAAATTCCCAGACATGAAGAAGTATACTAGTGCTGAGGATCCCTATTTGCATTTGAAGCAGTATGTAATATACATTAAGGCTACTGAGCTAACTGAGAGCCAAATTATCAAGCAGTTCCCTATTTCATTAGAGGGAGTGCCAATCTGTTGGTATTACACCTTGGAACCACATGTTCAGTCAGATTGGAAAGAATTGTGTGCTATTTTTGTCAAGCAATACGGTCTTAATGTTCAATTAGAGGTGCCCTTGAGAGACCTACAGAATACCAAACAGATCTTTAACGAGCCTTTTGCTGACTACTTGACTCGTTAGAGCGGAAAGTTATTCTTGATAAGGCATAGGCTTGCTAAGTCTGACCAGTTACTCCTGACAATAAAAGGGTGTGTTCCAACATTATCTAGGAAATTAAGGGATCTGGGGATCAGGAACTTTGAAGAATTTTACAGATTTGAGGTCCAGAAAGAGTTAGATTTGGCTCAAAAGAAAAAATTCTTTGGAAGAGGATTTGGGGCTAAAGAGGGGGCTAGCTCAAGTAGTAACGTTCAGATTCATGCTATTCGACCACCAAGTAACAATGTACAAGTCAGTGTAGTTAGACAGCCTCAAATATTTTCAAATCTAGGACATCCTATGTCCAAGGTCCTTGATAAGCTCATTGAGAAGAACCTACTACGGTCTTTACCTTCGCAACAACCCTTGCCTGGTGTAGACGGCGGGATACCAACTTTATGAATTACTATTTTATCCTCTATTTACATGCAATTTCATATAAACCCAAAATAATAAACTCCAAGGCAAACTAGTCATGAAATATACAAGTAAATAATGCATTCAATAATCACATAATCCCTAATTTAGTCTAATATACATGGATTTTAAATAAATGAGCCAAAGTTTACATGTTTTAATTTATAAGTGAACCTAAAGACCTAATTTCTTTTTATTTTAATTAAATGAACCTAAGTCTACTAATTTTAATTCTAAAAATGGGCCTAATTCTACATGTTATGAAGGTATTTAAATTAATGAGCTTAATTCTACATGTTTTAATTAAATAATGATCTTAAATCTACAAATTATGGAAAAGGGCTTAAATTAAGTGAGCTAAGTCTAAATTAATTAAATTAAATTAAGTGGGCCTATGTCTAATTAACTAAATGGGTCTAAAGGTATTTCTAACCTAAAATCTAATTAATTATGGACCTAAAAATATATTTTAATTAATTAAACCTAATTAATTATTAAATGATATGGGTTAAAAATAAACAAATCAAAATCTAAAATGGACTTAAGGCCCAAAACACACAAAAATAATAAATAAGCTAAAAACAAATAAAAAAATAATTAAATAAGATCAAATAAATAATTAAATTAATCCTTACTAAAATCCTAATTTTTATTAACATGCAACCTAAATTAATCTACTTCCTCCATTGATTTTAAATTATTACGAAATTGAAACCTAATTTTATTCACTAATTTAATAAAAAAATCATGCAACCACACACATAATTTTATTAATATTCCCACTATTGGGGCTATTACATTAATTCATAAGATAATAAAAAATAAAAAATAAGGAATAAAATAAAAATAAAGACAATGAAAAAATAAAACCCTAGAACCTAAGTCTCTATGGGGCTTTATCCATAGTCTTCTGTGGATTTCCAATAAAATTCATCTTCCTCATATGATCCCCATGCGTTTTCCTCCACAATCACCATAAAAAAATAAAATAATAATTAATAAATAAATTATGATAAAATAAATAGAATAATAAATAAATAAATAAAAGAAGAATAATAATAATATGATATGCTTATGGATGATTAGGGTGCTCCTCAGATTTGTGATTCACTGTTCTTGATAAGTCTTCAAATATTTTCTTCAAAAAATCCTTCACGAGTTTTGAATTAATTGTTGAATCAAAAAGAATTTTTGATTAAAAGTAAATAAAAGAAAAATTAAAAAACACAATTTTTTTTCTCTCCTTTCCTCTTTTCTACGCCTTTCTCTCTATTTCTTTTCCTGTCCTCCCCTTTTTCTTTTCTCTCCCCCCTTTTATTGTGGAACTAGGAAGCCTAACCTTAATCCTCATATGATTCTCATTCCTAAAGTGTATTTAGGAATTTTGAACCAAATAGGATTAAATTAATTAGGAAGTTTAAACCAATTTAGGATTGAGTTAATTCGAAAATTTAAACCACCTAAAACTGGAATAATTAGAAATAGGAAAACAAAAGAGTTTAATTCTGATTGGGATTGTGCAATTCCAATTGGACTTGTACAATCCCGATCGGAATTACATAATTTCGGTCGGAATTATGAAATTCCAACATGCCAAAGAAAATTAACATTTAATTACAAAAAGGCCCCCGAAAAAATTTAAATTTTACAATTAAGTCCTAAAAAGAACTTTGCAATTTAGTCCTTGAAAACATTAAATTCTTCCTTTAAAAGCCTTTAGAATTTTTTAAAGATTAAGCATCGAAAACATTTTCATCATTGGAGTCCTTTGCTGTATCCATAACATGTCATCCCGAAATTAGGTGTCTACAGTTGCCCCCCTTTGTCACTATTTCCTTAATAAATTGTGGCAAAGTAGAATAGCACCCAATTTCTAAATTGAAAGTTAGGATACTTACCTGTACTCTGTGAGGCTTCTGCTGGTGAATTTGCTATACTTAGACGTATAGCATTTTAAATGGCATATCATACTCGGTCGTATGATATTGATTATACTCGGTCGTATAATTGATTGAGGATTCATTGCACTCGGTCATACAATGCCAACTACACTCGGTCATATAGTCTATTTTGATAAGAAACATCACATTGAGTCGTATGATGTTGATTATACTCGGTTGTATAATCAATTGGTGAATACATTGCACTCGGTCATACAATGCCGACTACACTCAGTCGTATAGTCTATTTTTTATAAGATACATCACACTCGATCGTATGATGCTGATTATACTCTGTCGTATAATCAATTAGTGAATACATTGCACTTGGTCATACAATGTCGACTACACTCAGTCGTATAGTCTATTTTTTATAAAACACATCACACTCGGTCGTATGATGTTGATTATACTCGGTCGTATAATCGATTGATGAATACATTGCACTTGGTCATACAATGCCGACTACACTCGGTCTTATAGTTTATTTTTAATAAGAAACATCACACTCAGTCGTATAATGCTGATTATACTCGGTCGTATAATTGATTAAAGAATACATTGCATTCGGTCATACAATGCCAACTACACTCGGTCGTATAGTCTGTTTTTTATAAGAAACATCACACTCGGTCGTATGATGCTGATTATACTCGGTCGTATAATCGATTGGTGAATACATTGCACTCGGTCGTACAATGCTGACTACACTCGGTCGTATAGTCTATTTTTGTCTTATATGATTATGCTGCAATCCATAATTGCTCACAAATTTAGTTTTTTGAGTTGAATGCTTTGAATTCTTTATGCTGACTAATTAGCACTTTTGTTGACTGATTTTAAATTTTGCTATGTTGATTGGCTTTACAAGTTAAGTATGCCCCCTTCTAGATTTGAAATTCCTATAAAATTGCTAAAGTTAGTTTTAACAAGATGAATGTATAAATGTATATTATTATTTTGAAAATTTATAAGAAAATTCATCACTTTCACAAGATAACATGTACTTAACCAATCTCCTTAATTTTGATCCTTATGACTATCATTTATTTACCATTCACAAAGGGCAGAGGCATTATTACCTATTTTATGCTGAGAGCATATTTTTTACCAAGTGAAGAGCTTACTTTCACACCTAAATTTAGGAAGAATCTATTAGACAAAACTTATGGTATTTGAGCATAAATGGATCATATTCTAAGTATCAAAACAGTCTTTGAATTATTTTTGTGCTTTCCTTCCTTATCCGAGTATTCCCCACCTATTACTCAGTGTGGATACCGTTGGAAAGGTCCTTTGGATACTCATACTTATATAAAGCATTGGAGTAATTAGAGCAATTTTTGGCATGGTCCTCTTTTAGTATTCCCTGCCTTTCTTGTATTATTTAGCATGGATACCGCCAGAGGTTTTATTTTAATACTCTTATTCATTTATGAGCATTGGAGTAAATTATGCTTGCTCTTTTTTCTATTCTCCTCTTAATATTCCCCTGCCTTTCTCGCATTACTCAGCGTGGATACCATCAAGGGATTTTGTACTCATACTCATTTCTGAGCATTAGAGAAGATTACATGCATATTTATCATTCACAAGACTGAAATGATACCCTAAAGTTCAATCAATTTATACCATAAGTGTAAAGATTTTGTCTTTGTATGTTCTTATGCTCGTTTGGGTGCAAAGCAAGAATTAGATTAATTAGAGTTTAGAAATTCTCAGCATAGAACTATCAACAAAACATCTAAATTCTGCGAGGCTAATAAAAGAAAGCCACTAAAATCAAAGGTCATGAGATAAATTTTCGCACATGATCTTGTGAAGTGGATGAATTTCCTTTCAATTTGTGAATTTTCTTATTGAGGATTTATTTTATTCTAGAATTAAAGGAGATAGAGTTGAACTACTTCCCTTTGGTATTTGTTAGGGATTTTGTCGCACAAAGTGAGGTTTTGACGACCGATTGACATTTGCTATCTTGCCCATTCTTATTGATGTATTAGTTTCTTTGCCCTTCTTTGTTCTCTTCTATTTTCCTGCATAAAATACCATAAGTTAGTATTGTCACGACCCAAAATAGGGGCCATGACCGGCGCTAGGGAACGGGAATTCTTTCGAATCCGGAACCCGTAGCAAGCCTAAAAATAAAATAAAATATGCGATAGTAATAATAACAATATCAAATGCAGCGGAAATGAAAATCATAAATATCATAATAACATTTCCATCAACTGGATTTAAATCAAATCTCATCTCATCACATATATATAAAATCTTTCAGTACAAATCCAGTTTCAATATAATACATCTCTTTAAATAAAATACATGAAATCCCACATTTTAATTCACAACTACTGCAGTGTCTAGATTATATAAAAATAAGACTCAAGTAAGCAGTTTACACAAAGAAGCCGGGGCGGAAGAAATCCGGCGTACAGGCCTGCTACTGAGGTCTGAAGATGTTGACTCTCCTGAAAAATTGTCATCGGAGGGGAGTCAGACCTCACTGAGTGAATTACTATAATATATATACATACACACTAAATGATAATGCATACAATCAATAGTATATATATATCTAATATATACACAGGCAAATTCACACAAATGCAGAAAAATCATTTTATATGTTTTAATGAAAATCATCGTTTATGAAGGATCACATAGAACCCTAGAATATCGCAACCTTGAAAACAGTGTTAGACAACACTCTAGCCATATAGGCTCACTTAATCCAAATATATCCACTTAATCCATTTAGACAGTAGACTGGCCCCGAGACACTAAGTCAACCGAGCTCCAGCAGTCTAACTGCCAGTGTGATTGGCCCCGAGACACTTGGTCAACCGAGCTCCAGCAATCACACCTCCAAACCATATCTCACACATATCAATAATCACATCCAATCAATATCCATAAATGGTTAGTAATATAGCCTAAATACTATAGGCGTACCGGTATGTACTCGGTCCTAGTGCTGCCCACTAGGTAGCACGTTCTATCGATATCCTTCATTAATAAATATAAAACATTCATTCACAAAAATAAATGATGCATGAAGTTCAATAAAATAACAACATAAACCATATATATACTAGAAATATACCAAAAGTAAACCAGGTATATTTTGAGTATATTTATGTCAAATAAATCCAATTAAATTACAAAATAAGCTAGGAATATATTTAAAAACATTTTAAACACAATTCATTAACAAAACATGCATATAATTTAATATATACCAAAATATACCAAATATAAACTAAAGATAAACTTAAATACCAAATGAATTATTTATGCATAATTAATCAAAATTACATTTCTAAATCATGCACCCTAAACATATATATATAAAATAGTAACTCACCTAGTGCGCTCCACGAGATGGATCCGACGGGCCTGGTCCACTAGCCCTCGGTCTCGGCACAACTAAACAAGCAAATAACGACAGACATTAGAATAAACCTAACAGAAATCCTAGAATTCGATCTAGAATATTAAACACAGAATTGAGATTAGGGTTCGACCGGACATCACGTTTTAGGAGAATTCTACCAAAAATCCGACAGACCCTCCCCTGTAAAATGGACATCTCTCTACTCAAAAGAGTAGAGCCGACCCTGCAAGGAAATACACTTCGAAAAACTACACAAAGCACAATCAAAATCCCACGGTCGGACTCCAAACTACAGTCCACCGACCGGGGTCCACAATCACAAAATAATTCAGGAAATACCAAAAATATCCTTATAACATAGAAATACATTTTATAAATGGAAATTACATAATTAACCTTAAAACACAGTAAAAACCTATAAAAACTCAGTTTATTAGAAAAACCGTATATTATATATATAATTGAAAATAATTCACGAAAAATAGTTTTAATTAGTTAAAAATACTAAATAATTTGTAAAAAATCATTTTTATACTTTAGATAACTATTAAAACCAATTAAATCACATTTTTAGCCAATTTAGGGTAAAATTACCAAAATACCCCTATATATATAAATATACTTAAATTACTTCAAAAATTCACCAAAAATTATACAATTATCCAAAATTAATTTTCTCAACATATTTATCAATAATATTAATAATTAAACTCAATTACCCAATTAATTTCAAATAAAAAACACATTTAACCTAATTTCCCAAATTTACATAAACTCAAATAATTCAAAATAAATACTTAGAAATTCATAAAAATTCCAAATAAATTCCTATAATTTATTTCAACACTTAATTTAACCATAAAACACAATTTCATAATTTAAATAATTAATTTCCGAAAATTAGAAAATAATATTAAATATTCAAAAATACCCAAAAATTCAAACAATCTCCAAAAATTCCACAAAAATTCATACATGTAGATTAAGCTCTAGGATCAACATTTGTGAAGGGATTTTTCATGAATCAATCAATTCGAAGCTCAAAAAAATCAAAAACCCTAATGTGACCGAAATTAAAAATTCGAAACCTAAGCAATTCTAGACCATTTAAGCTCAAACCAAAGCTAGAATCACACTCACCGGAGCTCAAGGAGAAGAAAGAGACCGATGGTGTCGAAAATGGTGGCCGGAATCGGCGTGATCGACGGTGGCCAAAGTTTCGGCTTCCCGAGCTAGTTCCGACCAAAACTCGACGGAATAGGGTGCTGCTGGCGGTGGAGAAGGCTGGGGAAGGAGGTGGCACACCGGACGGCACACCAATGGTGAGAAATCGGCACGGCAGCGACCGGACGACGGTGAGGATGAAGATCGAGGAAGAAGGAGTAGTCGGGGGCAAAAGTGTAATTTTTCAAAAGTTTTGATTTTTAATGTATTATATGTATATATATATACTTTATACTATATATTAAAATAATATTAAATTACACACATTAAATATACACCACACACATAAAATTTAATATTTTAATAATTTATACTAAATAAAAATAATTAAATAATAATAAAATAATTAATTAATTAATATAATATTAGGATAATACTAAACCCTAATTAAATAAATACTTACACACATAGGCTTTATTTAGTATTTTAAAAATATGTATGAGTTCATGCAAGTCCGAAAATATATTTAAAATAATTAATAGTAAATTATTTACGTGAAAATTTTCCTGAAAATACAAGTCCCGGGAAAATTTTACGTAAAGCACTGTAAATAAGACACAGTAATTAAAAATAGATTTTAAATACATATCAACTTATGAAAGCATCATAATATATACAAAAATTATTAACACTGCATATCCCGGTACAGTGTAAAAATATTTTAAAAACACGAGATATTACAGTCTTCCCCCCTTACAAGAATTCGTCCCCGAATTCTAAAAAAACAGGATCAAGAAGGAAAGAGATACGAGTAAGAAGCTCGCATCTCAGCTTCAGTCTCCCACGTATGCTCCTCAACTCTATCGCTACGCCATAGAACCTTGACCATCGGAACCTGCTTCGATCATAACTGTCGAACTTGAAAATCAACGATCGCCATAGGTTCTTCCACAAACGTCAAATCTTCACTCACTTCCACACTGTCAGGTTGCAACACGTGTGAAGGGTCTGAGATATATTTCCTCAACATCGAGATATGAAATACTGGATGCACTTGTGACATACTCGGAGGCAAATCCAACCGATATGCAACAGTGCCAACTCTCTCCAGAATCTCAAATGATCCAATATATCTCGGTGCTAACTTACCCTTCCTGCCAAATCTCATCACACCCTTCATCGGAGATACCTTCAGAAAAATGAAATCTCCAACCTGAAACTCCACATCTCTACGCCTAGGATCCGTATAACTCTTCTGTCTACTAACTGTGGTCTCTAATCTTCGCTTAATCACGGCAACTTTCTCTGCAGTATCCTGAACCATCTCAGGTCCAGTCAAAGCTCTCTCACCAATCTCATCCCAACTCAACGGGGATCTACACTTCCTTTCATACAACACCTCATACGGTGCCATACCAATACTGCTATGGTAGCTGTTATTATATGCAAACTCAACGAGTAGCAAATGATCATCCCAGCTACCTCCCAAATCCAAGACACACATCCTCAATATATCTTCCAGTGTCTGGATCATCCTCTCAGACTGACCATCTGTCTGAGGATGAAAAGCAGTACTGAAATCCAACCTAGTGCCCATCGCTTCCTGCAACTTCTGCCAAAAACGAGAAGTAAACACCGAACCTCTGTCTGACATAATGGACACAGGTACTCCATAAAGGCACACAATATGCTTCACATACAACTTCGCCAATCTAGCAACTGAATAGGTGGCTTTCACTGGCAAGAAATGTGCAGACTTCGTCAATCTGTCTACAATCACCCAGATGGAATCGTATCCATCCTTCGAACGAGGTAAACCGACCACAAAATCCATAGCTATCCTTTCCCACTTCCACTCGGGAATAGGAAGAGGCTGAAGCTTCCCAGAAGGCTTCTGATGTTCGGCTTTCACTTGCTGACACGTCAAGCATTTAACAACATAATCAGCGACATCCTTCTTCAATCCATCCCACCAGTATAAATCTCTGATACTGTGGTACATCTTAGAAATGCCCGGATGAACGCTGTAAGCTGTAGAGTGTGCTTCCTCTAAAATCTCCTCTCTCAAATCATCCACATTAGGAACACACAATCTACCACTGATCCATAACACACCATCATCATCAAGTGTGAAATCAGTGAACTTCCTTGCTCTGACATTCTCTGCAAGCTCTTCTAGAATAGGATCTCAGCTCTGAGCTGCTTTAATCCTATCCCTCAGTACAGATCGCACTTTAAATTGAGCTAGCAGTCCACCTGATCTACTAATCTTCATCATCAGACCTTGATCCACCATCAGATGCAACTCTTGGATCAATGGTCTCCTCTCAACACCGATGTGAGCAAGACTACCTGAGGACTTCCTACTCAAGGCATCTGCCACCACATTAGCTTTACCCAAATGATATAAGATCTCGCAATCATAATCCTTCAACAGTTCTAACCATCTTCTCTACCTCAGATTCAAATCTCGCTGCTGAAAAATGTACTTAAGGCTCTTGTGATCAGTAAATATCTCACAAGTCACCCTGTACAGATAATGTCTCCAGATCTTCAAAGCAAAGATCACTGCAACCATCTCAAGATCATGTGTAGGATAGTTCTGCTCATGCTTCTTCAACTGCCTCGAAGCATAGGCTATCACCCTACCATTCTGCATTAACACATAACCAAGACCAATTATAGAGGCATCATAGTAAACTGTGAACTTATCCACACTATTAGGCAAAGCTAATACTGGTGCTGTGGTCAACTTTTCCTTCAACAACTGAAAACTGTTCTCATAAGCTTCTGACCACTCGAATCTAACATTCTTCTAAGTCAAGCGAGTCATAGGGGCTGCAATTCTGGAAAAATCTTGCACAAACCGCCTATAATACCCGATTAAACCCAGAAAAGTTCGAATCTCTGTAACAGAAGTAGGTCTAGGCCATTCAGACACTGCCCCAATCTTCTGTGGATCAACCTGAATACCTTCTTTAGACACTACGTGTCCAAGAAAAGAAACACTCTTCATCCAGAAATCACACTTCGAGAATTTAGTATAAAGCTGATGATCTCTCAGTGTCTGCAGTACAATCCTCAAGTGATATACATGCTCCTCCATACTTCTTGAATATACCAGTATATCATCAATGAAGACTACCATAAACTGATCCACATATGGTCTGAATACCCTATTCATCAAATCCATAAAAGCTGCTGGTGCATTAGTCAAACCAAAAGACATCACCAGAAACTCATAATGACCATATCTAGTGCGGAACGTTGTCTTAGGAATATCAGTTTCACTGATCCGCAACTGATGATAACCCGACCTCAAGTCAACCTTAGAAAAGAACTGTGCACCATGTAGCTGATCAAACAAATCATCTATCCTCGGGAGAGGATACTTGTTCTTCATTGTCACCTTATTCAGCTCTCTGTAGTCAATGCACAGTCTCAGGGTACCATCCTTCTTCTTCACAAACAGGACTGGTGCACCCCAAGGAGAAACACTAGGTCTGATGAAACCTTTATCCAACAACTCTTGCAACTGCTCCTTCAACTCCCTCAACTCTGTAGGAGCCATACGATAGGGTGGCATAGATATAGGAGTAGTACCTGGTACCACATCTATACAGAACTCAATCTCTCTATGAGGTGGTAAACCTGGCAACTCCTCGGGAAAAACATCAGGAAACTCACAAGCAACAGGAACATCTGTGAGTAACAACTTCTCCACTGACGTATCCCTGACCAATGCCAAATATCCTTGACAACCGTTCTTCAATAACTTCCTAGCCGTAATAGCAGAAATAAGATTCTGAGGTGCTGAACTCCTATCACCAATAAACTTAAAATCTACTTCACTAGGAATTCTAAAAGTCACCTCTTTATTCCTACAATCTACTACAGCGAAGTGCTGAGATAACCAATCCATTCCTAGAATAACATCAAACTCCATCACATCCAACAAAATCAAATCAGCGGGTAATTCTCTATCTCCCACGAGAATTGAACAACCAGAAAGAATAATATCGGTGTCCAAAGAATCACTCAAAGGAGTGGCAACAGACAAAGGAAAAGCCATCCTCGAAGCTTGCCAACAAGATTTAGAAGCAAAAACGAGAGAAACAAATGAATGCGTGGCACCCGGATCAAACAAAACCCATGCATCCAGGTAACAAACAGAAACAATACCTGCCACGATTGCATTAGATGCCTGAGCATCTTGCTGAGTGAGATGGAAGACTCTGGCCTGACCTCGACCTCCCTACTGACTGGTAGAAGCCTGGCCAACACCTCTGGCACCTCCTCTAGTACCTCTACCACGACTCTGCTGTGGAACAAACTGAGTGGAACTCTGATGCTGAGCTGGTGGTAACTGAAATGGCACGGGTGCAGTACTAGCAATCAACTGCTGTGGGAATCACGGAATCTGCGACTGCTAATATCTGGAATAAGGCCACAATCTAGCAAAATGTCCTGTCTGCCCACATTTGAAACATGTCAGTGGTGTCAGATAATATGGTCCCTGATGGACTCTACCATAAGTCTGGCAAACACTGGCCGCTGATCCAAAACTACGACCACTACTGCTGCTTGAAGCACCTGATTCGAATCTGAATGGTCTACGCTGACCTCCACGGCCATGTCTACTGCTCCGATGCACTCATTGCTGCTGTCTCTGACTCTGCTGAGTCGGACCTCGCTGCTGACTACTCGAACCAACATGAAAATTTGAATACGGAGTAGCCTGCAATCCACTCGACTGAACTCCTAGCTGGTAATAATCAGGCATTGCTCCCTGCCTAACTAGTCTCAGCTCAATCTCCTTGGCCAACTCAATCACAGACTCGAGAGTAAGGCCTGCTGTAGGCATACCAGCAAAAGCTGAACCCAAACCAGTAACATAGGTAGTGACCGTGAAATACTGATCTCGCATCAGATCCTCAGCACATCTACCCAATCGAAGAAACTCTCGGGTGTACTCCTCTACAGATCGATCTCCACGAGAAATACTGGTCAAACGAAGACGATAGCTCAAACGAAGAGGCTCTGGACAGAATCTCCTCATAAATCGCTCTCGAAACTGAGCCCACGTCATCGTCATCATATAAGGCTGGATCATCTAAATGAACTAATCTAAGGCTGGTCCCTCGACAGACAACTCAACAATCATGATCCGCTGGTACTCGGTATGAGCAGTCCGAGTCCTAGTCTCAATCGCATGCAGAAAATCTAATGGATCGAAAGTACCATCAAATGCAATCCTGCCAACTCGGGCATAGAACAAAGCTGCCTCAGGGTCAGACATACCCTGCTGATAGGCAGGCTGAACAGGCTGAACAACTGGAGGAACAGGAACATCAAATTCAGGCTCTACAGGCTCCTCGTCCTGTAACTCTCTCTGCCTACGGCGACCTGCCGCTCCTCGAGGTCTACCTCTGCCACGACCTCTACGTCTAACTGGCTGCTCAGGAGGTAAAACCTCATCCTGAAAAGACTCATCATCCTCGGCCTCAACGATCAGTGGAGCAACACGCGCTCGCCTCCTCATACTGAAAAGACAAACGGAAAGATTCAAACAAAACAAACAACGGAGGAATAACGCAGAAAACTAAGCAAGGAATACTTATCAAGACATACTCAAACCTAATTCACTGCAGTAGTTCAACAGAAAACACAACTTTAAAACTAGGGCCACGACTCATACAACTAAGCCCTAACACAGAACTCCGCTCTGATACCAACTTTGTCACGACCCAAAATAGGGGCCATGATCGGCGCTAGGGAACGGGAATTCTTTCGAATCCGGAACCTGTAGCAAGCCTAAAAATAAAATAAAATATGCGATAATAATAATAACAATATCAAATGCAGCGAAAATAAAAATCATAAATATCATAATAACATTTCCATCAACTGGATTTAAATCAAATCTCATCTCATCACATATATATAAAATCTTTCAGTACAAATCCAGTTTCAATATAATACATCTCTTTAAATAAAATACATGAAATCCCACATTTTAATTCACAACTTCTGCAGTGTCTAGATTATATAAAAATAAGACTCAAGTAAGCAGTTTACACAAAGAAGCCGGGGCGGAAGAAATCCGATGTACAAGCCTGCTACTGAGGTCTGAAGATGTTGACTCTCCTGAAAAATTATCAACGGAGGGGAGTCAGACCTCACTGAGTGAATTACTATAATATATATACATACACACTAAATGATAATGCATACAATCAACAATATATATATATCTAATATATATACAGGCAAATTCACACAGATGCAGAAAAATCATTTTATATGTTTTAATGAAAATCATCGTTTATGAAGGATCATATAGAACCCTAAAATATCACAACCTCAAAAATAGTGTTAGACAACACTCTAGCCATACAGGCTCACTTAATCCAAATATATCCACTTAATCCATTTAGATAGTCGACTGGCCCCGAGACACTAAGTCAACTGAGCTCCAGCAGTCTAACTGCCAGTGTGATTGGCCCCGAGACACTTGGTCAATCGAGCTCCAGCAATCACACCTCCAAACCATATCTCACACATATCAATAATCACATCCAATCAATATCCACAAATGGTTAGTAATATAGCCTAAATACTATAGGCGTACCGATACGTACTCGGTCATAGTGCTGCCCACTAGGTAGCACGTTCTATCGATATCCTTCATTAATAAATATAAAACATTCATTCATAAAAATAAATGATGTATGAAGTTCAATAAAATAACAACATAAACCATATATATACTAGAAATATACCAAAAGTAAACCAGGTATATTTTGAGTATATTTACGTCAAATAAATCCAATTAAATTACAAAATAAGCTAGGAATATATTTAAAAATATTTTAAACACAATTCATTAATAAAACATGCATATAATTTAATATATACCAAAATATACCAAATATAAACTAAAGATAAACTTAAATACCAAATGAATTATTTATGCATAATTAATCAAAATAACATACATTTCTAAATCATGCACCCTAAACATGTATATATAAAATAGTAACTCACCTAGTGCGCTCCACGAAACGGGTCCGACGGGCCTGATCCACTAGCCCTCGATCTCGGCGCAACTAAACAAGCAAATAACGACAGACATTAGAATAAACCTAACAAAAATCCTAGAATTCGATCTAGAATATTAAACACAGAATTGAGATTAGGGTTCGATCGGACATTACGTTTTATGAGAATTCTACCAAAAATCCGGCAGAACCTCCCTTGTAAAATGGACATCTCTCTACTCAAAAGAGTAGAGCCGATCCTGCAAGGAAATACACTTCGAAAAACTAAACAAAGCACAATCAAAATCCCACGGTCGGACTCCAAACTGCAGTCCACCGATCGGGGTCCATAATCACAAAATAATTCAGGAAATACCAAAAATATCCTTATAACATAGAAATACATTTTATAAATAGAAATTACATAATTAACCTTAAAACACAGTAAAAATCGATAAAAACTCATTTTATTAGAAAAATCGTATATTATATATATAATTGAAAATAATTCACGAAAAATAGTTTTAATTAGTTAAAAATACTAAATAATTTGTAAAAAATCATTTTTATACTTTAGATAACTATTAAAACCAATTAAATCACATTTTTAGCCAATTTAGGGTAAAATTACCAAAATACCCCTATATATATAAATATACTTAAATTACTTCAAAAATTCACCAAAAATTATACAATTATCCAAAATTAATTTTCTCAACATATTTATCAATAATATTAATAATTAAACTCAATTACCCAATTAATTTCAAATAAAAAACACATTTAACCTAATTTCCCAAATTTACATAAACTTAAATAATTCAAAATAAATACTTAGAAATTCATAAAAATTCCAAATAAATTCCTATAATTCATTTAAACACCTAATTTAACCATAAAAAACAATTTCATATTTTAAATAATTAATTTCCGAAAATTAGAAAATAATATTAAATATTCAAAAATACCCAAAAATCCAAAAAATCTCCAAAAATTCCAAAAAAATTCATACATGTAGAATAAGCTACTAGGATCAACATTTGTGAAGGGAGTTTTCATGAATCAATCAATTTGAAGCTCAAAAAAATCAAAAACCCTAATGTGACGGAAATTGAAAATTCGAAACCTAAGCAATTCTAGACCATTTAAGCTCAAACCAAAGCTATAATCACACTCACCAGAGCTCAAGGAGAAGAGAGAGACTGGCGGTATAAAAAATGGTGGCCGGAATCGACGTGATTGACGGTGGCCAAAGTTTCGGCTTCCCGAGCTAGTTCCGGCCAAAACTCGACGGAATAGGGTGCTGCTGGCGGCGGAGAAGGCTGGGGAAGGAGGTGGCACACCAATGGCAAGAAATCGCCACAGCAGCGACCGGACGACGGTGAGGATGAAGATCGGGGAAGAAGGAGTAGTCGGGGGCAAAAGTGTAATTTTTCAAAAGTTTTGATTTTTAATGTATTATGTGTATATATATTTAATTTATACTATATATTAAAATAATATTAAATTACACACATTAAATATACACCACACACATAAAATTTAATATTTTAATAATTTATACTAAATAAAAATAATTAAATAACAATAAAACAAATAAATAATTAATATAATATTAGGGTAATACTAAACCCTAATTAAATAACTATTTCCACACATAGGCTTTATTTAGTATTTTAAAAATACGTATGAGTTCATGCAAGTCCGAAAATATATTTAAAATAATTAATAGTAAATTATTTATGTGAAAATTTTCCCGAAAATACAAGTCCCGGGAAAATTTTACGTAAAGCACTGTAAATAAGACACAGTAATTAAAAATAGGTTTTAAATACATATCAACTTATGAAAACATCATAATATATACAAAAATTATTAACACTGCATATCCCGGTACAGTGTAAAAATATTTTAAAAACACGGGATATTACAAGTATGGCCTATTTGCTAGTAAAGAAAATTATCAGAATGCAATGTTATTCTTTTGCATTCTTCCCTTTCATTGTGGTGATAATTTCTCCGAACACAGGGTCGTGATGCTCCACCATCGAAGTTGTGGCTTTATCCCATTGATGTTATGGTAAAGGGCTTCATTTCTCTTCCCAACATTTCCTACAAAAGAAAAGATTTAAGAGTTAGAGGTTTTTATTTCATAATCAATGAAGTTTTCAGAGTGCATTCATCTCAAATTTTAAGTGCATTATTCCCTTTCATATTGAATCTGAGGAGCTTGGGCATCCTATCTAGCCTCTTGAAGTTTCCAAGACAATGCTTCTTGGTAGTGTCACTCCTCTTATTTTCATTCTTTTAAATGTTTCACATGCGAATACTCTGACTACTTTCCTGTTCTTCCAACACTAATTTCAAATGTTAGTAGTAGAGTATTTGCACAATCTTGTCTAGGCTTAAAGACTTTTATTATACAAAACAAGTGTTTCATAAAATATGTATGCAAGTGTATGCATGCTATGTATGATGTGCATGATCCTAATGGGTCTCCTGTTTAGAACAGAGCCACTCATCAATAGCCTGTCAGTTTGAGCATTGAATGATTCGTTGTTGGTACTTCTGATGTTAAAGCTTCTGATATGATTCATCAAATTGATTACTAGGCTACCAAGTAGGGTCCATGGCTTTACAACAGAGCTTATGATTGATTGATGCACTGTTGAACTTTTCTTTTGTTACTATTAATGATTGAGGTATTAGCTCTTACACTTCACTATCCATCTTCGCTCTTTGAATGCCAATACCATTTGCCTCCTGAGTTGTATTTTGCCCCTAGTTATTATCTACATGCATGCACGTAATGTTGAAACCATCAGTCTTCCTTTTCTGATTTCCTTTTGTGAAACTAGAGACAAAACTAGTGTCACTTGGATTAGAACTGTCACCTTCTGCCTATATGCTCAGTTTCTACTAGTATCTTCTCATAGAGATGCTGATGTAAGAATTATCAGTATCTTAGAACAGGTAGAAACTGGAGCTAATCCCATACTTGTCGTACTTGCTGAAACTATCATTGGGTTAGATAATTTCAAAGTTCAAAATTGACTCTCAGGCAGTCTGCTTCTCCTTCAGGTATGTAATCTCCTTTTTTTTCTTTTAGCTTAGCCACCCTTTCAGGTTTTCAACTTAGCTTCTTCTTTTTTTATAGATTTGGTTACAGGAGAAATTGAGTCTGCTTGATGCCCCTCCCAATGCTCTAACTTATCAACCTCATCATCTACAATCCCATCCTTTAAAGATAAAGAATAAACATACTAGAGATCAATGGGTTGATTCGATGAAAGGCATTACTAATACTGAGATTACTTAGATCTATCCTCGGTGGAGATTAAAATTTGTGACCATCAACTTGTATGACAATTGTGTCCCTATTCTCGGATTATACTCTTCGACTTTTTTTTCTCCTTTACGCCTCTGCCGTCAGTATGGTCACCCTCAATTCATTGTTGCTTTTGTAATTGACTTTGAAGGTTTCCTCCTAAGGCAAGACTTCTTAGACAAGGTAAAGAACTTGTGGCCTCGTAGAGCTTTAGAACACAATTTATGCCTAGATGCTGACATGATTACTAATGACAACTACAAGACTTAGGTTACTATGCAATCTATAGAATCACCAAAACTTATTAAGTACAAAAGGACTCAAATATTATTATATGAGTCAAGAAAGAAACAAAAACAGAACTAGTGGTCTCATAAGTCTGGTTTCTTATGTTTTATTTTTCTTTAAGCCTTTATGTCTTATAATAAAGATAGAATACGCAATATTCTACAAAAATGTCTTTTCAATTTATTTCATTATCCAAGGCAAAAATTAGTACATTTATTACATCATATGACTCAATGCCTGTTATCAGCTAGTCCTTTCATATTTTTTAACTAAACATTTTTCCTCTCATTTTCATTTCCCTATCTTTTGCTTGATCAACCCTTTATGGGTTTTCTGAACAGCGGGAATGTCCTAACTTTTGCCTAACCAGCCTTTTCAGGTTTTCTTGTTAGCGGACTCCTTTTTTTTCAAAGGTAGTATTTCTTAAGGCGATCCAGGTTAACTGGCTCAGTGAACTCATTCCCTTTTAGATCTGATATCTTTGTGGCTCCTTTAGGCAAGATTGTCTTGAATAAATATGGCCCTTCCCAATTCGGTCTGAATTTTCCTCTTGGGTCAAACACCATTGCCCTTACGTGCTTTAATACCATATCCCCTGCTTTTATCTTTCCCGGCTTAACTTTTTTGTTGAATGCTCTTGCTATTCTCCTCTGATAAATTTGAGTGTGGAATAAAGCATTCATCCTTTTCTCATCTAGTGATACAAGGTAATCAAACCTCTTTTGCATCCATTCACTCTTAGGGATCTTTGCTTCCATAACCACGCTTAAGGATTTAATTTCTGCCTTTATGGGTAGAACTGCTTCACAACCATATACTAATGAGAACGGAGTTTGTCCTGTAGTCGTACGTGTTGTAGTTCTGTATCCCCACAAAGCAAAAGGAAGGTGTTCGGACCAGTCCTTATGTGTCTTCACCATATTAGAGAGAATCTTTTTTATATTTTTATCAGCCGCTTCTACTGCTCCATTAGCCTGAGGTCGATAAGGTGAGGACTTTTTAACATTTAATTACAAAAAGGCCCCCAAAAAAATTTAAATTTTGTAATTAAGTCCTAAAAAGAATTTTGCAATTTAGACCCTGAAAACATTAAATTCTTCCTTCAAAAGCCTTTAGAATTTCTTAAAGATTAACATCGAAGAAATTTTCATCATTGGAGTCATTTGCTGCAACCATAACATGTCATCCCGAAATTGTGTGTCTACACTTGAAACTAACCCAAAGGTTTTCTATAAATTTCATCAGACCATCGGGCATGACACAGACAATTATGCCCGGTTAAAGCATGAAATCCAAGACTTAATAGACTCAGGTAAAATTACCAACCTAGAAAATAGAAAACCAAACACACAAACCAACCCATTACCCAATTACCAAAATGTACCACCACCAAATGCACCCATTCTGATGGTCAACTTTGACCTAACAGAAGAGCAAGTCCTAAAATCCTTCATTGATGTCTCTCACAATTCCCTAAAAACCAAACTTGAAACTAAATAAACAACCCATGGAGTTACAGGTGCACACTTTGGACATATGGAGTTCCAATAATGAGAGCAAAGAACAAGTTGACCTGTGGGACAACGAGGGGTGTGAGCCAAGTCAGTCAGTAAGGAAGGTCAAAGAAAAGAAAAAAGAAACCGAGGTTGCCAAGGTTAGGCTCGATAAAGCAGAATGAGTAGAGAAGGAAAAGGAGATGGAACAAAGCAAAGGGACCATTGCCAGTGTCTGGGAATTCTCTTGCATTCTAGGGATCACAGGGAAGCCCTGGTCCTGGCATAAAATTAGAAAAAGATTTCCACTATTTCTACTCCAGAGCAGATGGTCCAGTCACTAATAGAAACTCCTCAAGGGATGATAATATTTTCTAACGATGATTTGCCTTTGGAAGGGAGGGATCACCACAAAGTTTTGTTTATCAAAGCCAAGGTAAAAGGCAAGATCACATGTTGTATAATGGTAGATAACTGTTCTGCCATCAATATGTGTCCATTGAAGATTCTGCCGAAGCTAGCGTTGATGGTGGCTAACTTAAAGGCTTGTGATGAGGTAGTTATCAAGGCTTATGATGACACCAAGAGATCTATGGAAGGAACTTTCAGGGCATTGGTTAAAACAGGACCTATAGAAGTCTAAGTTGACTTGCATGTGATTGATATCCCGATAATATTTACCATTTTATTAAGGAGGCCATGTGTTGACGGTGGGGTTTAGCGCGCGTCCAAGATTTTAGCAACCGCGACACTGTTTAAGCTCAGGGCCTTAGAGAACATACTAACCACTGTCACAAAGACATGTTGTGGAGATGAGGAGTCACCACCTAGGGTAATAACTGGGACAATTTGATTGGTGGTACTCAATTCCCTAAAAGAAAATTAGCACCACAACTAGGAGATTATAGATACGGAATACTAACTTCTCTTAGTCTCATGTTCATTTAGAATAATTTTATAAATGATTATTTCATCCTCTAATTACATGCAATTTTATTAAACCCTAATTAACATACATCAACCCAAAAAGGCAACAAGTCAATAAAATTACAAGAAAAAATGCACTCAAGATCACGTTGTCTCTAAGTCTAAACTATGTTAATTTTACTTAAATAAGTTAGCTAAATCTACATTTTATTTACAAGTGAAATAGAAAAAGTGGGCCTACATTTTATTAATTAATAAGCCTAAATCTATATATATATATATATATATATATTTAGTCTTTCTAAGATATGAGCTTAAGTCTATTCAATTTTAAAGAAGAAATTAAATTAGTGGGCCTAAGTCTTAATTTGGTTTTATTTTAAATGAAATGTGGGCCTAGGTCTATTTATTTTAAAAGAAATACAATTAAATGAGCTGAGCTAAGTCTAAAGAATTTTAATTAATTAAGCGGGCCTAAAATCTAATTAACCTAATGGGCCTAAGTTGATTTTAATTATTTAAAAAACCTAAATCATTTTTTAAGCCTATTTATGAAGTAGGTTAGATCTAAACGTGGGCTTTGGGCCCAAAACATAAAAACATAAAAAAAAAAAGTCCAAAATAAATAAAACACAAAAAATAGATCAAACAATATTACAGTGATTTTATAAAAAAATCCTAAATTAATTACATGAAAACCTTAATTTAACTAAAGCCACCATTAATTTTAATTATTTTTTACCTAATTGAACCTAATTATTAATCAATTTTAAAATACAGAAATTTAAATCGTTCACTATTCCCACTACTGGGGCTATTACAAACTACGTACATAATTAAAATTAAATAATTATACACCCAGAAATTAAAATAAATTACACATGATACAAAAATACAGAACAACAATTAAAATCCTAAGAACTATTATTAAAATAGTATAGGTTCATCCATGACATTCCATGGATCATTTGTTCAATTAAACACAGACGGTATCCTCCTCCTCAATCCACATACGGATATCAAAACAAAAAAAAACAATCAAATTAGTAGTGAAATTATTAAATAAATAAAACAATTAACGAAATGAATAAAAATCACATAAGGGAAGAAAGAAAAAAATGAATGATGTGCATATGCCCTTTTTCAGCCCCTCATATTAGGATTTTCACCGTTGAAATTAAATTAGTTGTTGATTCTAGACTCGGACTTAATTACGTTTAAAGACACTGGCAGTTAGGGTTTTTAAGGTTTCTGCATTTTTTTCTGTGTAAAGCTCTCCATAAAGAAAAATCCTTTGCCAAAAAAACTCCTCTCCCATGCATGCAGACTGTGCTTTTAAATGCAGAGTATGCGCATACTAAACTTCCTCCAAAGGAGGAATAGACCTATCTGATAGCGTTTGTTTTGATTTCAAAAAAAAAAATCTTTTGTGTTTCTTTTTTTAAAAAAAAAAACTTATCAGATAAAAATTTGAATTTTCAACCAATCAAAACACTAAAAAAATCAATAAAAATAAGGAAAAATATGCGAAAAAGTAAAAAAAGAATTATTGCGCATCGGCACTATGCAATGCCGACCGACGTTGTACAATGCCGACCGGCGTTGTACAATGCCGACCGGCGTTGTACAATGCCGACCGGCGTTGTACAATGCCGACCGGCGTTGTACAATGCCGATCGGCGTTGTACAATGCCGATCGGCATTGTTTAATGACTTATTTGCAATCAAATCCTAAAAAAAAGTTACAATTTAGTGCTTAAAGTCCAGAAAATCAACAACTAAGTTTAATTTTTGAATAAATTTCATCATAGGGGCTTACATCGTAATTGTACATAATTGCATCCCGAAATTGGGCTCTTACAGTTGCCCCCCTTTGTCGATGTTTGCTTGACAAATTGTGGCAAAGCAAAAGAAGCACACAATTTCTAAAAAAAGAAATTAGGACACTCAAATTGTATCCTAAGTGACGGATTGATGCACAAATTATTGAGCAAGGTGTAGTGTTTGATAAGTCACATTATATTTCCTGTGGAACGTCTAATGGACTTTATGCAAATGAGTTTCGCTATATTCCCTGTGGGACGTTTAGCGATGATAAGTTGAAAACTTGCTATAGTTCCTATGGAATGTCTAGCAATGATGAATTTCGTTATATTCCTTGTGGGACGTCTAACGATGCACACTATATTCCCTATGTGATGTCCAGTGTAGTTGAATTAAAAAAATTACATCATACTCGATCGTATGATGCCAATTATACTCGATCGTATAATCGATTAAGGATACATTGCACTTGGTTGTACAATACCGACTCCACTCGGTCGTATAGTCTATTTTGAAAAGGAACATCATACTCGGTCGTATGATGTTGATTATACTTGGTTGTATAATCGATTGAGGATACATTACACTCGGTCATACAATGTCGACTACACTCGGTTGTATAGTTTGTTTTGAAAAGGAACATCACACTCGGTCGTATGATGTTGATTATACTTGGTTGTATACTCGATTAAGGATACATTGCACTCGGTCTACAATGTCGACTACACTTGGTCGTATAGTCTAGAATTGAAATATCATTATATTCCTTGTGGGACGTCTAACGATGCACACAATATTCCCTATGGGACGTCTAGTGTAATTGAATTGAAAACTTGCTATAGTTCCTGTGGATTGTCTAGCAATGAGGAATTTGAAAATTTATGTCACAACTGCTATATAGTACATAACATAATGGAGATTATGACTACTGTGCAGCACATAACATAATGATTTGAAATTCATATCATAGCTACTGTGCAACATATGAAACCTTTGATTGAAATCATGAATGTAAAATGCAAAAAATGAGTTCTGTAATCTGGTTATGTATTCTGTATTTAACAAAAGATTCAGGATCACAGATTGATTATGCAGTCTTAATAATTCAATGAATTATTAATTTGATAAATGTCATGATTTAATTAGGAACATGTTCCTAATCAGAATGCAATTATGGGCTAAATTTCAAGAAAGAAAAGATAGATAAAAAGTAAATAAATTGAAAGGCTTAAAATGGATATTCTTCATTTTATATATTCTTTCCCTTTTGCCGATCACTTCACTTCTCTTCCCATTCTTTTCTTCTTCTTTTTTTTTTCACTTGATCTTGATTTTTCTTTTCTTAATTTCTTCACCATTTGTTGTCCGATTTGCAATCCATCTGATCCTAAGGCCTCATCATCATGCAAACAACATGAGGGAGCTGAATAATTTGGAACTTTGAGAAGACTCAGCTATCTTTCCCTTGACTCATTTATATACCCACAGGTGCAAAGATGTGGGTAATGAGGTAACTTTTCTCGCCTTTATTTATTTCTGCAAAAATATTACCTGTATAATCGGTAATTAGAGTTAGTTGCAAAGTAGAAATTGACATTGACATGTATATTAGTCAGAAATTAATATGAAAATGCATGATAAATTAAAATTAACTTTAAAAATATGAAATTTGACTCCCGGGTTGTCAAAATGGAGGATTGAATGTTTGGAATTCCGATCGGAATTCTAAATTTTTGATCCACTGGGTTAATGCAGATTGGCATGGTAGATTGTCGATCAGCAATCTGGAATGCCGATCGGCATTCTAGATTGTCGGTTGGCAATCTATACTGCCGATCAGATTATTATTATTATTATTTTAAGGCAATTAATTAATTAACTAATCAAATCCTTTAATTTAATTTCTTTGATTAATTAATTAATCTTTCAATTATTTTTTTTTTTTGAAATCGAAATAGCATCCGATGAAGTTCATGGGTTGTTTCAATCTAGCCTGCGAATTATTTCATGGACTGTCGGAATAGGTGACACATCTGATTTGGGCTTCCGGATTTAGGCATTTCATCGCTGCACTTTCGACTGTTCGAGGCCGATCTAACCGTTACTCTTTATTCGCTTTGATCAAGCGATGGATGGATACTACCCACACTTTTTATACTCGTGTGGGTGAGCTGACCATTTTGCCTATAAGCTTCTCTGCTATCATCGGGATTGCCTTTGGGGGATCCCTAGTTCTATTTGACATCAGCTATTACAGTCTTCCATAGCATGCATGGAGTCAATACGTGCATGACTTGATCGGGTTCACCCCAGCATAGAAGAATCGGAAGAACGTTCTTCTTTCATCATTGGTTGAGGGATTTAGATGCCTTCCTACTTTGACTCCTCATCAAATTATTCATAAGGTGAGGTGTTTCCTCTTGATATTATTAGGTACGACCCTCTTTTGTGAGACCGATCATGAGGTCAGTATTGCTCTGTTGGGTCTTCTTCGTGACTTAGATCAAGTTGCCACATTAGATTGGGGATCTGCTGCACTTGCTTATATTTATTACAGACTAGACACTGTTTGTAGAAGTGTTGTCATGATGTGTGGCTTTTGGCATATTTTGCATGTATGTTCTCCTTCATTTGATTTATATAGTTTTGCTCTTCTTTGCTTTTTCTGATGTGTTCTCTTTTTATCAGATCTGGAGCATAAAGATCGGGTTGATTCAAGGCTTTAACGCTATCAGTTCTGATAGGACCTTTCCTCTGATGATGAGATGGGGTTCTTCTCACCTTACTAGCAACAGGAACACTTTGCAGACGTACCGTGATCAGTTGAACACTGTCGAGTGGCACCAGGTAAGGAAAAATAAAATCATTAGTATACTAAAATTTAATAGAAATTTGATTTAATTTACACAAATTATAGATAAATTCTGATTGGTTGGAGGGTGCTGAAGACATTTAACGATATGATTTCATGGTGGCTGTAGCCCGTTTAGAGCCTATGAGGATCATGCTCTCTGGTTATGGCTGTCTGATGTGGTATCTAAGGGAGCGAGTGTATCACTAGTCTGCTGGCCCTTCTCAACATCGCATTCCATCTGATGTCCCCTCCTCTATGCTCCGCAGCTCGCATCTTATGGGTTCAGAGCTGAGAGATGCACTATAAAGATATGCTACCTCAGATTTCCTTGAGCATTCTCGACATTATCAGTAGTTTATTCATGAGAGCCTCCTGGAGTATGTTCCTATTGACGATGATGAGGTAATTTCACATTATTTTAGCTTTTATTTCTAGAACCTATGACTCACTCCTTCTCTTTACAATTTGAGGAGGTTCGCTCTCCTGTTAATATCGATGAGGAGACTGAGATTGCTCCAGAGATTGAGAGACCTGAGCACAGACCTAGTCCTGGTCATCCTGCTCAACACGTTGGATTTAATCACGATAGGGCCTTTATCGATGCTACGCTTAGCGATGTCTCCCTTCCAGACAAGTATATGTTCTACTAGGCTCCTGTTGTTCGAGCTCCAGTTAAGCAGCATATGTAGTTTGGTGATGCTCAACTTCCTAGCTTTTATCCACCAGATGCTTCTCATGTGAGTCTGTTTGCTTTATTTCTTGTATGGATCTGTACACTTGACATTGATATTAATAAAATTTTATAAAACAGATTCCCTAGACACAGGCAGAGTATTTATATGGACTTGCCTCGTCTCAGAGATTATTTACGATGCACATTACAAACAATTGGTAGGTAAGCGCCCTCATTAAGATAATGCAAATGTATGCATGTAATGCATATGACATGGTGTTTTCTGTGTATGCAGAGCTATTCCAACGGTCTAGAGCAGGAGAATGAGATGCTTCGTTAGCAACTTGCAGACTTATGCTTTGATCCGTATAGTGCTGGGATTTCATCTGCTAGATCCCCAGACACTCATCATCTTAATGACCCTACCAGAGGATGGAGCCCATGGCCTGATTCTAAAGCTCGAGATGAATGATTTAGAGTTTCTATATTCCTGACTTTCTGGGTGTTTGTATCTGACTGCTCTTTATTGCACTTTTGTTAACCAACTTTACAAGTTGGATGCACTTCTTTCTGGATTTACAATTCCTGCTGACTTTTTGAAGTTAGTTTCAACCATGATGAATGTATAAAAGTACATTATGATGTTGAAAATTTAGCATGCACTTAACAAATCTCACTATTTTTTATTTTCATGACTATCACTTATTTGCCATTCGCAAAGGTCAGAGGTATTGTTAACCATCTTATGCTAAGAGTATAGCATTTACCAAGTGAAGAGCTTGCTTCTACACCTAATTTTAGGGAGAATTTGCTAAACAAAACTTGTGGAAATTAAGCATAAAAATATTGAATTTAGAGAATCAAAATAGTCCTTGAATTATTTTTGTGCTTTTCTTCCTTATCCAAGTATTCCCCCACCTTTCTCATATTACTTAACATGGATATCATTGGAAAGATCCTTTGGATACTCATACTCTTATAGAGCATTAGAGTAAATAGAGCAAGTTTTTTTTATTATTATTTTATTTTATTTTTTATGTGGGTCCTCTTTTAGTATTCCCCCGCCTTTCTTGTATTACTCAGCATGGATACCGCCAGAGGTTCACGTTGATACTCTTGCTCATTTTTAGGCATGGGAGTACATTATGCTTGCTCTTATTCTGATTCTCCTCTTAGTGTTCCCCTGCCTTTCTCGTATCACTCAGCTTGGATACCGTTGAGGGATTTGTACTCGTACTCATTTATGGGCATTGGAGTATATTATATGAACATTTATTATTCAAAAGACTAAAATGATACTTTAAAATTCAACCAATTTATACTGCAAGTCCATAGATTTTGTATTTGCACATTCTTCCCCTCGTTTGGGTATAAAGTAAACATTAGATTGATTAGAGTTTTAGAAACTCTCAGTATAGAACTGTCAATAAGACATCTGAATTCTGTGAGACTAATAAAAGAAAGCCACTAAATCAAAGGTTATCAGATAAGTTTTCACATATGATATCATAAAGTGGATGAATTTACTCTCAATTTTATAAATTTTATTTTCAATTTGTACTTTACTACAGGATAAAAAAAGAGATAGAGTTATACTACTTCCCTTTGGTATTTATTAGGGTATTTGTCACGCAGATTGAGATTTTGATAGTGATTGGCATTTGCTATCCTGGTCATTCTTATTGATGTATCGGTTCCTTTCCCTTTCTTCATTCTTTTGTTATTTCCTTTCACAAAATACTACAAGTTAGTAAAGTCTTTTTGCAAGTGAAGAAATTTTTTCATAATGCAATGTCATTCTTTTGCATTCTTCCCTTTTTTATTGTGGTGATGATGTCTCTAGTTACAGGGTCACGATGTTCTACCATTGAAGTTATGGCTTTATTCTCTTGATGCTATGGTAGAGGGCCTTATTCCTTTTCCTAATGTTTCATTGCAAAAGAAAAGATTTGGAAGTTAGAGGTTTTTTATTTCATAATCAAAGAATTTTTGAGAGTGCATTTATCTCAAGTTTTTGAGTGCATTCTTCCCCTTTTAAGGCTAAGCGTGTATCACTGACATATTGGACTTTCTTATTACCATATTCCACACCCTTTGAGATCACCAAGATGATGCTTCTTGGTAATGTTGCTCCTCCTATTTTACCTTTCAGATGCTTTACATGTTAATACTCTGACTACTTTCTTGCACTTTTACAATACTAATCTTGAATGTTATTAGCAAAGTGTTTAAACAATCTTGACTAGGCTCAAAGACTTTATATGCAAAGAAAGTATGCAAGTGTATGGATGTTATGCATGATCCTAATAGCTCTTCTGTTTGGGGCAAAGCTATGTTTGCAGCTTGGAGTGTGAGAATGAGGTGCCTCATCAATAGCTTGTAATTTTAAGAAACTGATTCTTCATTGTTGGTACTTATGATGTTTGAGCCTCTGATATAGCCTATTAGACAAATAACCAGGCCAGTGAATGGGGTCCATGGCTTTACACTGGAGCTCATGATTAACCGATGCACTATTAAACTTTTCTTTTTGTTACCGCTTCTACTGTATAACAACTGGTATATCTGCATGCTTGTAGTATACTCCTTTCTGCCCTTAGATTATTTTCATTAACTTTGAAGTTCTATTATTGTATTTAACATTTTGCCCCTAACTTGTCTTGAGTTACATTTTACCCCCAACTTCATTTTGAATTCATCCTAGCAATCACTTTCTTCATGTGCATAAGAGACTCAGTTTGGTCATTTATTATTATTAGCCCTTTGTCTTACCAACCCTATTAGCTGCAATCTCATGTATTTTAGATGCATAGGAGTGGGTAAACTGATTGATTGATGCAACTCAAGAGAAGATTACCCCCCTTAGGGACTTGGGTTACAGACTCTAGTCAGATGAGCCCGATAGTCTCTCTTGAATCGAGTTAAGGCTAAGAGTGATGGTTAGCCAATCTACAACCCCATGAAGCTAGTGGAATCATGGAATCATAAACCAACGTCATCAGTTTAGTAGGGACATGCAGAATAAGTGCAAGAATGAAATAATAACCAATAAAACAATTCTAAAGAACACAAGTAGAATCAGTATCTCTTATCCCCAATGGAGTCACCACTGTAGATGGCAGGGTTTAGCGCACATCCAAGATTTTAGCAACCGCGACACTGTTTAGGCTCATGGCCTTAAAAAACACACTAACCACTATCACAAAGACATGGAGTGGATATAAGGAGTCGCCACCCAGGGTAATAATTGGGACAATTTGATTGGTGGTACTCGATTCTCTAAAAGAAAATTAGCACCACAACCAAGAGATTATAGATACGGAATACTAACTTCTTTTTGTCTCGTGTTCATTTAGAATAATTTTATAAATGATTATTTCATCCTCTAATTACATGCAATTTTATTAAACCCTAATTAACATCCATCTACCCAAAAAGGCAACAAGTCAATAAAATTACAAGAAAAAATACACTCAACATATAATATCCCGTGTTTTTAAATATTTTAATACTGCATCAGGATATGCAGTGTTAATAATTTTTGTATATATTTATGATATTTCATGAGTTGCCATTTAATTAAAATTGATTTTTAATTTTTTTATATTATTTTAAGCATTTTACGTAAAAAAATTTCAGGACTTGCATTTCCGGGGAAATTGACACGTAAATTATTTATTATTAATTATTTTAAACAATTTTACGGACTTGCATGAACTCATATATATTTTTAAAGTACTAAATAACGTATATATGTGCATTTATTTATTTAACTAGGATTTAATTAATTACCCTAATATTTTATTATTTATTAATTAGTTTTAATATTATTTAATTATTTTTAGTGTATAAATTATTAAAATTATTAAATTATATGTGTGTGGTGTATATTTAATGTGTCTGAGTTTATATTATATTAATATATAGTGTAAAAGTATATATATATATATATATATATATATATATATATATATATATATATATATATATATATATATATATATATATATATATATATATATATACATATACATTTAATATTAAACAAAAAAATAAAGTTTGAGTTATTTACGGTTGTGCCATCGCCTACTTCTCCTTCTTCCCCGATCGGTTTCCGCCCTCACCATCGCCTGCCATCCCGATTTCACACCGTCGGTGTGCCTCCCGGCATGCCATCTCCTTCCCCAGCCTTCCCCGCCGCCAGCAGCACCCTATTCCGTCGTGGTTTCGCCGGAATAAGCTCGGGAAGCCGAAACTTGAGCCACCGTCGATCACGACGCTTTCGGCCACCATTTTCGACACCGCCAGTCTCCTTCTTCTCCTTGAGTTCCGGTGAGTGTGATTCCAAGCTTTGTTTCACTTAAAATGGTCTTGATTGCTTAGGTTTCAATTTTGGTAATTCGACCATTTTAGGGTTCTTGATTTTTTTGAACTTTGAATTGATTGATTCATGAAAAATTCCTTCAAAAATTTTGTTCCCCTTAGTTTAATCTACATGTGTCAATTTTTTTAGAATTTTTGGAATTTATTTTGATTTTTGGGTATTTTTGAATATTTTAGTATTATTTTTCAATTTTTGAAAATTAATTAATTAAATTATGAAATTATGTTTTATGATAATTATAGGTGTTGAAATGAATTATAGAAATTTATTTGGAATTTTTATGAATTTCTATGTATTTATTTAGAATTTAATTAGTTTATGTAATTTTTGAAAATAGGGATAATTGTGTTTTTAATTGAAATTAATTGGTTAATTGAGTTTATTTATTGATATTATTGATAAATATGTTGAGGAAATTAATTTTTAGCAATTATATTATTTTTGATGAATTTTTGGAGTAATTTTAGTATATTTATATATATAGGGGCATTTTGGTAATTTTACCCTAAATTAATTAGAAATGTACTAAATTGGTTTTAATAGTTATTTAAGGTATAAAAATGATTTCTACAAATTATTTAGTATTTTTAATTAATTAAAACTATTTTTCGTGAATTATTTTCAATTATATATATAATATACGATTTTTCTAAATACATGAGTTTTTATTGGTTTTTAATGTGTTTTAGGGTTAATTATGTAATTTCTACTTATAAAATGTATTTCTATGATATAAGGGTATTTTCGATATTTCTGTATTATTTTGTGAATTGTGGACCCCGGTCGGTAAACTATAGTTTGGAGTCCGACCGAGGGGTTGTGGATGTGTTTCTGTGTCTATTTTTTGAAGTGTGTTTCTTTGCAGGGCTGGCTCTACTCTTTGAGTAGAGAGATGTTCATTTTACAAGGGAGGTTCTACCGGATTTTCAGTAAGATTCTCGTAAAATGTGATATCCGGTCAAACCCTAATTTTGATTCTATGTCTAATATTCTAGATTGAGTTTCTAGGATTTTCTGTTAGGTTTATTCTGATGTCTGTTATTTTTGTTTGTTTAGTTGCGCCGAGACCGAGGCCTAGTGGACCAGGCCCATCGAACCCATCTCGAGGAGCGCATTAAGTGTGAGTTACTATTTTATATATATATGCTTTAGGGTGTATGTTTTAGAAATATATGTGTTATTTTGATTAAATATGCATAAATGATCTAATTAGTACATAGGTTTATTTTTGATTTATTTTTGATATATTTTTGATATATTTTGAATTATATGCATGTATTATTTAACATTTATACTTAAAATATTTTTAAATATATTTCTAATTTATTTTGCAAATATATTGGATTTATGTGAAGTATATATACTCAAAATATACCTGGTTTACTTTTGGTATATTTCTAGTATATATATGGTTTATGTTGCTATTATATTTAAATTCATGCATCATTTATTTTTATGAATGTATGCTTTATATTTCAATGAAGGATATCAATAGAACGTGCTACCTAGTGGGCAGCACTAGGACCGAGTACGTACCGGTACGCTTATAGCATTTAGGCTATATTACTAACCATTTATGGATATTGATTGGATATGATTATTTGATGTGTGATATGATTTGGGAGTGTGATTGCTGGAGCTCGGTTGACCAAGTGTCTCGGGGCCAATCACACTGACAGTCAAACTGTTGGAGCTCGGTTGACTTAGTGTCTCGGGGCCAGTTTACTGTCCAAATGGAATAAGTGAATATATTTGGAATAAGTGAGCCTGTATAGCTAGAGTGTTGTCTAACACTGCTTTGAGGTTGCGATTTTCTAGGGTTCTATTTGATCCTTCATAAACTGTGATTTTCAATAAAAATATATAAAATGATTTTTATTGTATCTGCGTGTATTTGCTTGTATATATATACTTAGTAGATATATATACTTTTGATTATGTGCATTGTCATTTAGTATGCATGTATATATATTATAATAATTCACTCAGTGAGGTCTGACTCCCCTCCGTTGACTATTTTTCAGGAGAGTCATCGTCTTCAGACCTCAGTAGCAGGCCTGTACGCCGGATTTCTTTCGCCCCAGCTTCTTTATGAAAGCTGCTTATCTGAGTTTTATTTTATGATCTAGACACTGCAGTAGTCGTAAAATTGTTAAGAGATATTGTATATTTGTTGTACGAGTTATGTATTTTAAGAATTTGAGCTAGATTTGTATTAAAAGAGTTTATTTATATATGAGATGAGAATTTGATTTAAATCCCCTAATGGTGGATTATTATTTTGATAATTATGATTTTATTCTACTGCACAGTATTTTACTTAATTGTGTTATTATTACTATTGCATGTGTTATTTTATTTTAGGCTTGCTACGGGTTCCGGATTCGAAAAAATTTCCATTCCCTAGCGCCGGTCATGGCCCATGTTTTGGGTCGTGACACAAGATCACGTTGTCCCTAAGTCTAAACTATGTTAATTTTACTTAAATAAGTTAGCTAAATCTACATTTTATTTACAAGTGAAATAGAAAAAGTGGGCCTACATTTTATTAATTAATGAGCCTAAATCTATATATATATATATATTAGTCTTTCTAAGATATGAGCTTAAGTCTATTCAATTTTAAAGAAGAAATTAAATTAATGGGCCTAAGTCTTAATCTAGTTTCATTTTAAATAAAATGTGGGCCTAAATCTATTTATTTTAAAAGAAATGCAATTAAATGAGCTGAGCTAAGTCTAAAGAATTTTAATTAACTAAATGGGCCTAAAATCTAATTAACCTAATGGGCCTAAGTTGATTTTAATTATTTAAAAAACCTAAATCATTTTTAAGTCTATTTATTAAGTAAGTTAGACCTAAACGTGAGCTTGGGGCCCAAAACATAAAAACATAAAAAATAAGTCCAAAATGAATAAAACACATAAAATAAATCAAACAAACATTACAGTGATTTTATAAAAAAATTCTAAATTAATTACATGCAAACCCTAATTTAACTAAAGCCACTATTAATTTTAATTATTTTTTACCCATTCGAATCTAATTACTAATCAATTTTAAAATACAAAAATTTAAATCATTCACTATTCCCACTACTAGGACTATTACAAACTACATACATAATTAAAATTAAATAATTATACATCCAGAAATTAAAATAAATTACATAGGATACAAAAATACAAAACAATAATTAAAATCCTAAGAACTATTATTAAAATAGTACAGGTTCATCCATGACATTCTATGGATCTTCTGTTCAATTAAACACAGGCGGTATCCTCCTCCTCAATCCACGTACGGATATCAAAAAAAAAAACAAAAAAGCAATCAAATTAATAGTGAAATTAAATAAACAAAACAATTAACGAAATGAATAAAAATCACATAAGGGAAGAAAGAAAAAAATGAATGTTGTGCATTTGCTCTTTTCTGATCCCTCAGATTAGGATTTTCACCATTGAAATTAAATTGTTTGTTGATTCTAGACTCAAACTTGATTGCATTTAAAGACACTTGCAGTATCCAAAATTGGGGTTTTTAGGGTTTTTGCATTTTTTTTCTATGTAAAAGCTCTCCAAAAAGAAAAATCCCCTGCCAAAAAAATCTCCCCCTCTCTCACGTATGCAGAGTTTACTTTAAAATGCAAAGTCTGTGCGTACTGAACTTCCTCCAAAGGAGGAACAGACCTATTTGATAGCGTTTATTTTGATTTCAAAAAAAATATCTTATGCGTTTCTTTTTTTTTAAACTAATCAAAACACTGAAAAAATCGATAAAAATAAGGAAAAATACGCGAAAAAGTAAAAAAAAAAAAAGAATTATTGTGCATCGGCATTGTGTAATGACTTATTTGTAATCAAATCCTAAAAAAAACATTGCAATTTAGTCCTTAAAGTCCAGAAAATCAACAACCAAGTTTAATTTTTGAATAAATTTCATCATAGGGGCTTACGTCGTAATTGTGCATAATTGCATCCCGAAATTGGGTGCTTACACATGGTTTCACCCTCTAGGTGGTGTTCTATCCACTGTTCATTAAAAGATTAAATTTTCACATGAAGGAAGGGTTTGTCACCATCTCAACTGAAACTGAAATCGCTATAGCTACACTGAAGTTGATCCTTAAGGAGATTTCCCTTAGCCTTAGTTTTGAAGCTTGTGTAATCTATGAGGATGAGATGGATGAAAAGGTTTTAAGAATAATGCGCAATATGAAATTTTTGCCCGGTATAGGATTGGGGAAGAATCATAGTGGACATCAGAGTTTGTGGGAAACAAAGTACCTGTTTTGAAGCACGGGTTAGGATTCAAAGAGGCTGATGGAGCTAGGAAAGAGATAAGTGTGTAGGGGCAGTCTAAAGAAAAGGAAAAGGAGACTGTGGCTAGAAAGAAAACTCTATGGGAAATCTTTGTTAAGGAAGGCACTGGGCACCTATACAGCGGCACTCCAGAACCTCTGCTGATGGTTGGAGAAGTTGTCCCGGGATTCAAAATTTTCACTGAATTTATGAACAAAGCGAAGGAGACACTATTAAAAAAGCCCCTACTGAGGAGCTGGTATTGGCTGAAGAGGAGTTTAAGGAGGATAAAGCTACCTCAGAGTAGGAAGGCATTGATGACCAGAGCAAAGACCTTGACTTTGAAACCTACATCCTCGAATCCATCATAAATACCTCTTATAATGACTTTGATATTCTTTTACTTCTCTGTTTGAGACTGACGATCTTTTCTTTTCAAAAGTGAATGCAATGAAGTCTAAGTTTGCTTATTTATGTGATGTGTTTCCTAATGGTTATTCTGTTTGTGATTATCATTTCATGCATATGTTTGACATTAATTCCATGTAAACTGAGTCATTTAATTTAGGCACAGATGATAATCCTAAAAATATATTTCTTGCTTCTGGTTTAACTCATGATGAGAGAGAAAAAATGAAAGAAATCTTAAAGAAAAGACAGAAAGTATTTACTTGGGGTTATGAAAACATGTCCAAAATCGACAGAGAGATCTCCGAACACAGAATCCCCACATATCGTCACATAGCGCAAATAAAGCAAAAGCAAATAAGGTTAAGGCCAGAATGGGCTCTCTTGGTTAAGGAAGAGGTCGAAAAGCAGCTAAAGGCAAAGTTCTTAAAAGTGGTAGAGGACACTCAGTGGTTAGCAAATATAGTTGTTATTCCTAAGAAGGATGGAAGGGTCAGAGTGTGTGTAGACTACCGAGATTTGAATAAAGCCTGCCCCAAGGATGACTTTCCGCTACCACATATCAATACATTAATTGATAGTGTAGCTACCAATACGATGTACTCTTTCATGGATGGATTTTCATGGTATAATCAAAACATGATGGCAGTAATAGATAAATTAAAGACATCTTTCATCACCAAATGGGGAGTGTACTATTATCGAGTGATGCCTTTCAAGTTAAAAAATGCAGGGGCCACTTATCAGAGGATGGCAACTACCTTGCTACACGACATGATCCATAAAGAGGTAGAAGTGTATGTGGATGATATGATGGTGAAGTTTGCAACTAGGGAAGGGCAGTTCGAAGTGCTAGACAAGTTTCTGACTAGAACAAAAAAGTATAATCTCATAGTGAACCCGAAGAAGTGTGTTTTTGGGGTCACATCTGGGAAACTGCTGGGACACATTGTCAGCCAGAAAGGAATAGAAGTGAATCCATATAAGATCAGAGCAATCAGGGATATGCCTGCACTAAAGAATGAAAAAGAGGTCTGAGGGTTTATGGGGCATTTACAGTATTTCAGTAAATTTATAGCCAAATTAACAGCCATCTACAATCCCATCTTTAAGCTTCTAAAGAAAGACCAACCTGTTGTGGGGGATGGAAGATGTCAACAAGCCTTAGAAGCTATTAAGGATTATCTGATGAATCCTCCTATTTTACAACCGTCAAGACCGGGTAAACCATTAACTCTGTATCTAGCAATTGAGGAGGATGCAATAGGGGCGATGTTGGCACAGGAAGGTTAAAAGAAGATAAAGCATGTTGTATATTACTTGAGTAAGAAGCTTGCCCTACGAAACTACTTATAGTTTGGTGGAGAAAACGTGCCTAGAAATAATTTAGGCGATGAAAAAACTCTGACACTATTTTCAGTCTTATAAAGTGCATGCGGTTTCTAAACACGATCCCCTTAGGTACCTCCAATAGACCCCGTCTCTTACAGGAAAATTGGCTAGGTGGCTCATTTTACTCATAGAATTTGACATAAAGTATATAGCCAAAAAGACAATGAAAGGAAGAGCAGTAGCAGACTTCTTGGCATAAAACCCAGTGGAAGACGACCAAGAATGGAAGTTAGAGTTTCCCAATAAGCATCTAGGGGTGACAAAGATACAAGGTTGGGAAATGTACTTTGATAGGACTGTCAATAACAAAGGGGTCAGAATAGGGGTAATTTTGGCTACACTAGAAGGAGAAATGATCTCGATGGCAAAAAGACTGCAAGCAGAATACAAAGCCTGCATTTTTTGTTTAGAAGCATTACATAGTGCAGGGGCAGAAAATGTCACTGTCATTGGGATTCCATGCTAATTATAAAATAAGCCACCAAAGAATAAGAGATAAAAGAAGACAGATTACGACTATACTGGGAATACTTGGCCACCATCCTATGCTCCTTCACTAAGTGTAAATTTGTCCATTTGCTAAGGGAAGGAAACCATGTAGTTAATGCCCTAGCCACAATGGCCTCCATGTAGGAAAGTAGAAAATAACTAGAAGCCAGGCTCTTAATTCTCACGAAGTCTCGAGTCCCCTGTTACGAAGAGGTGAGAGTAATGCCAACTGAGGCCATTGAGAAACCTTGGTTCTATGATTTACAAAGGTATTTGGAAACTGGGCAGTTTTTGAATGACCCTGATAAGAAAGAATGGGATGTTATACAAAAGAATGAAATGCAAACGTTATCTCAACAGTTCATAAGCCACAATGGGATGTTATACAAAAGAATACTAGCCAGAGTACACCTCAGGTGTATTGATAAGAATGAAACCTAGAATCTTATGGAAGCAATTCATGAAGGGGTGTGTGGGCCACACATGAATGGAACTGTCTTGGCAAAGAAAATAGCCCGCCAGGGGTACTTTTAGCTCACCATGGAAGCATATTGTGTTAGATTTGTGAAGAATTGTCATAATTACCAAACTTATGGTGATGTTAGCCACCTACCATCTATGGAGCTTTAAGGAATGACTTCTTTTTGGCCATTTGCTATCTGGGGGATTGACATCATAGGAGAGGTAAGGCCAAAAGCAATTAATGGACATGGCTATCGACTACCTCTCCAAATAGGTTGAGGCTGAATCCTATGCTACCTTAGGGTCGAAGCAGATGTCGAAGTTCATCGAAAATAACATAATCCGTAGATATGGATTGCCGCACCATATAGTTACAGACAATAGCAATCAATTTCGGGCAGAAACAACCACATTATTGAAAGACTATAAGATTGATCACCACAGGTCATCTCCATATATGTCACAGACAAATGGGGCGGAGGAAGCAATAAATAAGAATGTAAAAAAAATCTTGGCCAAGATGCTCAAAAATTACCAAGATTGGGCTGAATACTTATAATTCGCATTGTGGGGGTACCGAACCACTGCTAGAACTTTGACAGGAGCCACTCCGTACTCTTTAGTTTATGGGTGTGAGGCTGTTTTATTGATAGAGGTTGAGATAAGGCCATTGAGAGTCCTTCTGGAATCTAAACTCCCTGAGTATCAGTGGGTCGAAAGTCAGTTGGCTCAGTTGACATTGCTGGATGAAAAGAGGATGAAGGCTATGTTTCATTCTCAGTTGTATCATACAAGAATAGCTCGTGCCTACAATAAAAAGATCAAGCTAGGCAAGATTTGAGAAGGGGATTTAGTGTTGAAACTTACAAGATAAGTCATGACCGACCCTCAAGGAAAGTTTAAGCCCAACTAGGAGGGACCGTATCTGGTAAAGAAGTTATTTTTGAAAGTCGCTGCCATTTTGTCTGACATTAAAGGAAACGAGTTCAAAGAACCCATCAACATAGACAAGCTCAAGAAATACATTCTATAAAAAGTCTCGCTAGGGAGAAAACATCGAAAAGAGGTTGTCTAGGCAAAAGTTAGAGACTAAAAAGAAAAAAAAATAAAAAGGTTGTCACGACCCAAAACAGGGGCCATGACCGGCGCTAGGGAACGGGAATTCTTTCAAATCCGGAACCCGTAGCAAGCCTAAAAATAAAATAAAACATGCAATAATAATAACAATGTATAATGCAGCGAAAATAAAAATCATAAATATAATATTAACATATGCACCAACTGGATTTAAGTCAAATCTCATCTCATATATATATAAATCTTTAAATATAAATCCAGTTTAAGTATAATACAATATCTCACATAAATAAAATACATAAAATCCCACAATTTAATTTACCACTACTGCAGTGTCTAGATTATAAAAATAAGACTCAAGTAAGCAGTTTACACAAAGAAGCCGAGGCGGAAGAAATTCGGCGTACAGGCCTGCTACTGAGGTCTGAAGATGTTGACTCTCCTGAAAAATTATCAACGGAGGGGAGTCAGACCTCACTGAGTGAATTACTATAATATATATACATACACACTAAATGACAATGCATACAGTCAACAGTATATATATATAATATGTATATATACAGGCAAATACACACAGATGCAATAAAATCATTTTGTATATTTCATTGAAAATCATCTTTTATGAAGGATCAAATAGAACCCTATGATATCGAAACCTCAATCAGTGTTAAACAACACTCTAGCCATACAGGCTCACTTAATCCAAATATATCCACTTAATCCATTTAGACAGTAGACTGGCCCCGAGACACTAAGTCGACCGAGCTCCAGCAGTCTGACTGCCAGTGTGATTGGCCCCGAGACACTTGGTCAACCGAGCTCCAGCAATCACACCTCCAAACCATATCTCACACATCAAATAATCATATTCAATCAATATCCACAAATGGTTAGTAATATAGCCTAAATACTATAGGCGTACCGGTACGTACTCGGCCCTAGTGCTGCCCATAGGTAGCACGTTCTATCGATATCCTTCATTAATAATTATAAAACATCCATTCACAAATAAATGATGCATGAATTTAAATAAAATAACAATATAAACCATATATATACTGGAAATATACCAAAAGTAAACAAGGTATATTTCGAGTATATATATGTCAAATGAATTCAATCAATTTACAAATTAAGCTAAAAATATATTTAAAAACATTTTAAATATGATTTATTAATAAAACATGCATATAATTTAATATATACCAAAAATATACTTAAATACAAATCACATTATTTATGCATTTTAATCAAAATAAAACATATATTTCTAAATCATGCATCCTAAGCATATATATATAAAATAGTAACTCACTCTAGTGCGCTCCACGAGATGGGTCCGACGGGCCTGCTCCATTAGCCCTCGGTCTCGGTGCAACTAAACAAACAATAACGACAGAAATCAGAATAACCCTAACAGAAATCCTAGAATTCGATCTAGAATATTAAACACATAATCAAAATTAGGGTTCGATCAGATATCACATTTTACGAGAATTTTATCAAAAATTCGACAGAACCTCCCCTGTAAAACGGACATCTCTCTACTCAAACAGTAGAGCCGACCCTGCAAACAAAACACACTTCGAAAAACAAGCTCAACACTCAACCACAACCCCTCGGTCGGACTCCAGACTACAATCTACCGACCGGAGTCCACAAACACAGAACAATTCAGGAAATACCAAAAATACCCTTATAACATAGAAATACATTTTATAGGTAGAAATTACATAATTAACCTTAAAACACTATAAAAACCGATAAAAACCCATTTTATTAGTAAAACCGTATATTATATATATAATTGAAAATAATTCACGAAAAATAGTTTTAATTAGTTAAAAATACTAAATAATTTGTAGAAATAATTTTTATACCTTAAATAACTATTAAAAACAATTAAATTATATTTTTAGCCAATTTTATGTAAAATTACCAAAATACCCCTATATATATAAATATACTAAAATTACTTCAAAAATTCACCAAAAATAGTATAATTATTCAAAATTAATTTTATCAACATATTTACCAATAATATCAATAATTAAACTCAATTTACCAATTAATTTCAAATAAAAACACATTTAACCTAATTTTCCCAAAATTACATAAACTCAAATAATTCAAAATAAATACTTAGAAATTCATAAAAATTCCAAATAAATTCCTATAATTCATTTCAACATCTATAATTACCATAAAACGCAATTTCATAATTTAAATAATTAATTTCCGAAAATTAGAAAATAATATTAAAATATTCAAAAATACCCAAAAATCCAAAAATTCTCCAAAAATTCTACAAAAATTCATACATGTAGATTAAGCTACAAGGATTAACATTTGTGAAGAGATTTTTCATGAATCAATCAATTCAAAGCTCAAAAAAATCAAAAACCCTAATATGGCCGAATTCAAAAATTCAAAACATAAGCAAATCAAGACCATTTAAGCTCAAACCAAAGCTAGAATCACACTCACCGGAGATCAAGGAGAATAAAGAGACCGGCGGTGTCAAAAATGGTGGCCGGAATCACGAGGTGAGAAGAAATGGAGCTTTCGGTCGGAAATGGAGAAAAAGGACAAGCCGACGCCGGGGAAGAAGGCTAGGGGTGGCGGAGCAGCTGGAGAAGACGGCGACACGCAGGGGACGCACTCTAACGGCCGGTGATCTGAGTAGCAGCGGTGAGGGGAAGGGGGTCGCGCACGGGAAGAAGAAGAAGAAGAAAAGAAAAGAAAAATAAAAAGAAAAGAAAAGAAAAAGAAAAATAATAAACAAATAATTTTAATAAAATATTTGAAAAAAAATCACACCCACATACTTAATATTTAATATTTTAAAATTTAATATTAGTTAAAAATAATTAAATAACACATAAACAAATAATTAACTAATAAAATATTAGGGTAATATACTAAACCCTAATTAAATAAATAGGTACACATATACACGGTGTTTAGTATTTTTAAAAATACGTATGAGTTCATGCAAGTCCGAAAATATATTTAAAATAATTAATAATAAATTATTTACATGAAAATTTCCTCGAAAATGCAAGTCCCGGGAAAATTTTACGTAAAGTACTGTAAATAATACACAATAATTAAAATAGGTTTTAAATACATATCAACTCGTAAAAATATCGTAACATATACAAAAATAATTAACACTGCATATGCCGGTACAGTGTAAAAAAATATTTAAAAACACGGGATATTACAAAGGTCCTGCTGGATGGAAAACCTCAAAAGAGGCAATCCAGGCAAAAGTTTAGGACATGTAAAAGGAAAGAGAGAGGCATAAAATGATTAGTTGGAAAACTTGCAAGGGTAAGCCAACTAATAACATGAGATGTACCAGAAGTGAAATGTATATTCTTTTTTGTGCTTAAATGAAATGCAATAGATTACTTTAATGTCATGACCCAAACTAGAAGTCATGATCGGCGCTAAGGAATGGGAATTCTTTCGAATCTAGAACCCGTAGCAAGCCTTAGAAAATAAATCATACAATAAATAAATAAAAAGTACGACATAATTAAAAAAAATTCAAATCAATATATAAAATAAATACTCTAAATCCTATCATAAATAAATATATTCATACAATGTTTAAATACAACTCTCTGAGTATTTAATATCAAAATAAAAATAATACTCTTCTGATACAATAACACCACTACTGCAGTCTATAAAATATAATTCAGAGTTCAAATTATACATTTACATAAAATAGCCGGGATGGAAGAACACCGGTGAAGAACTTTACTACTAAGGCTTGACGTTGTAGGATCTCTTAAAAATAATAATTGAGAGGCATCAGACCTCACTGAGTGAATTATTATACTATATATATATGCAATTTAACTATATCCAGTCAAGCATTCTTATATATATATATTCATATATACACATATCACACAAATGCCAGCTTTGCTTTAATGAATATAATATTGCAGAAAACATTTATTTTAATACATGAAGGATCAAATAGAACCCTATTAGCTGCATTCTTAATCAACCATATCATCACTCTAATCATACAGGCTCACCTAAATCCAAATAGATTACTTATTCCATTTTGGACAGTAGACTGGCCCCGAGACACTAAGTCAACCGAGCTTCAATAATCTGACTATCAGTGTGATAGGCCCCAAGATACTAGGTCAACTGAGCTCCAGCAATCACACCATCAATCATATCACATCTCAAACAATCAAATCATCAATCATATCACATCTCAAATAATCAAATCATCAATCATATCATCATTACCACAAGTAATTCCTCACTCAAACCTAAATCTATCGCACCGATAGGTACACGGTTCTAGTGTTGCCCACTAGGTAGCACATTCTATCGATATCCTTTATTTAAAAATAAAACATTCATATGGACAAACAAATAATGCAGAATATTAATCATAATGATAAAATAAACTATAGATATATTAGAAATATACCTAAAATAAACTAAATATATTTCGAGTATATATATGTTAAATAAAGTCAAATCAAATATGAAATATACCAAAGATAAACCAATGATATACTTAAAAACAATTAAGTATGAATTGATAATATAACATGCATTTATTTGGAAATATATCAAAAAAAACTCAAAATATACTTAAAAACAATTTAAGTATAAATCAATAATATGACATGCAATTATTTAGGAATATACCTAAAGTATACTAATCATTTAATAAAATAATTATGAATAAATATACATTTAAAACATGTATATATATATACTAAAATATACTAAAAAATAAACCTAATTACCTAGCATGCATATATCAAAAATAAATCCTAAATATACCAAAGATATTGTAAATATATATATATATAATATACAAATATATACATCAAAATATACTGAAAATAAACTAAAATTACACTAAATCTAATTATAATTTAAATCACTTTGAAAAGCATATAATGAAAATGAAAAATCCTAAGTCATGCATCTTATATGCAATGCATATATATACAGTATAATAACTCACATGTGTGCACTCCTCGAGACAAACTCTAGGGGCCTGGTCCATTAGCCCTCAGTCTCAGTGCAGCTAGAAAAATAAAATAACATCAACAATTAGAATAAACTTCTAATTCTACGCTTCTAGGATTACTATAAAAAGACTCAATTAAAAATTCAAAACTAGACCCGGACCGGTTGTCACATTTTATGAGAAATCTACTGAAATTTCGACAGAGTCTCCACTGTAAAATGGACTTCTCCCTACAAAAGTAGGGTTGATCCTACATAGAAAACACACTTCTAAAATTTTAAAGCACAACACCTCGAGTTGGAGTCCCCAAACTCCACAAATCTCCAACCAAGGTTCACAATACAAAAATAAACAATATTAAATAGTAAAATAATAAAATCATCAAAAACCTATAAAAATATTTATAAGTCTTTATTTTTCAACTAAAACATAAAAGTCTAATTTAAATAATATTTGAGAATAAAAATTCATAAATGGAATAAAATTCTCATTTTACAATTAAATTAACATAGATTGTAAATAATATTTAAAATCACAATTTAGCATCATAAAAATAATAAAATACACATTTAACCTCAAAATAATAAATATACTAATTATTTACATAATACTCTAAAATTATCACAACTTAACTAATAAAATCTTAAATACTATATAATATTAATAAAAATTCAATTTTACAATTATTCAACATAACATAATAAAATTCACATTTAATTGCTTAAATAGTTTAATTATATAATAAAATTAGTTTAAAACCCATTTTATTTCCAAAATAATATATATAATATATTATTTGAAAACAATTTTTGAAAAATAGTATTAATTAGTTAAAAATAATAATTAATTTGTAAAAATCATTTTATTACCTTAAATAATTATAAAATCAAATAAAATATAATATTTAACTATAATTAATGTAAAATTACACTTGTACCCGTATAATATCAAATATCCAATATACTTCAATATACTAATTAATATCCTCAAAAATTATAGAAAATCATTAAAATTATTTAATCAACATATAATATACTAATATCAACCAAAACACATATTTAACCAATAATTTCTATAAAAATATATATTTAACCTAATAATTCAAAATACACATAATTTACATAAAATTCCATAAAAATTATATAAATTCATAAAAATTATTTTACCATCAAATAAAATTTTAATATCAACTAAAACACACAATTAAAATTTAAATTCAACCAAAATACACATTTAATTCAATATTCCAAAATGTACATAAACTATAAATATTTCTAAAAATTATATAATAATCCCAAAAATTAATTTCTCAACATTGTAATTACTAACAATATATAACAACAATAATTCAATCAAATTCATAATTTAATTAATTAATTAGCAAAAATTCATTTAATTATTAAAATATTCAATAATTAACCAAAAATCAAATAAAATCAGAAAAATAATTTAAAAATATCTATGAGTAGATTAAGATGCTTATATCATCATCTTTAAAAGAAATTATCAATAATTCATTAAACTCAAGCTTAAAAAAAATAAAAACAATTTGACATAAACTAAAAAAAAAAAGCAAAAACTCGCCCTAAAATAAGTTTAAGCTCAAATCATGGCTAACATTGTCTTCTCCAAGGCTTAAGGAGTTGAACTAGCCAAGAGATATCAGCTCTCACCATCGGCAAGTCGACGACGATCTCTGCCCTTGCTGCTGTCGTTGCTGCTTCTACATGCTGTCCACCGATGACTTCTGCAGCTCTTCAATGGCAGTGATGATGAGAAGGAGAAGATGATGGCGCTAGTAATGGCTAAGCAAATCGTGAGGAAGAAGGAGACGCACAGTGACAAGAAAGGGGTCGGGATTTCACGGGAGGGGAAGAGAGAAAGATGGCTTCTACATTTGTTTTGTGTGTGTGTGTGTGTGTGTGTGTGTGTGTGTATATATATATATATATATATATATATATATATATATATTATACTATAACTTTGTAATATATTATAATAAACTTTAGTTTAGTTAAATCTCTACCACAAATAATTATATATAAATATACACAGACACACAATATAATCACGCACACACAAAAAGAACCACATAAAATATCATTTAAAAAAAACATTAATAATAACCATAATTATTAAATAATTAATAATACAAATAATGTATATATAATAAAATAAAAATAATAATAATAACTCATATAAATAACAATGAAAATAATAACATTAATAATGGTAGTGGAATACTTTCAAAAATATTAATAATACATAAATTACATCAAGTAATAGAATAATATTAATGCTTAAAGAAATAATATTAAAAATAATATTAAAATATTCATGCACAAAATTAGCATTATTAAAATAATAGTATTCAAAAATAATAAATATACACAATGAAATTTAAACGTCCAAAATAATAAATTCCAAATTAATATATTTACATAGAAAATTCAATTAAACATACAATAATGATAATAATTCACAAAATAGTAAAATAATTAAATATAATTTTTAAATTTTATTTATATTGTATATCTCATTATTTAATAAAATAATTTAAAAATCAGGGTTATTACATTTAATTATTATTAAAAATTGCATAATGTGTCCATTACAAGCCGTTAAACTAGTACAAAAGGAAGATCACATATAACAAAAGGGGAAATAACGACTTCATTTCATAAGCTAATTTTGTTTTCTCTTCTTTTGTTGCCTACCCTGTGAACTTAACATTTGTAATTCTCTTATCCTTTTATATTTAATAAATTTGTCTCTTTCTGTCTGTTTCAAATAAACCCACGTTTTGTAATGATCATCGGTAGTCTGATCTCCGTCATAGCTTAAATTTATTTTGATGACTCTTCGAGACTAAGTTGCCACCAGGTGGTCTAGAAAACTTTAAGAAAGGCGCCCTAGCTCGAACTCATGAACAGGCTCCACAATCAATTGTTTATGACCATATTGGTGGCAGAGGCAGGTTGGATTGTAGAAAGTGGCAAAATAGAGACCAATGACCGAGACACAATATATATAAGACCGAATGGTCATATGTTGCAACCCCTACCAAGGGCACATCTAGCGTATTAAGGTATCACGGAATGTTGATAGCCAGCCGTGAATGTCTGCAGGGATGGGATGTAGTTTCCTTGTTCGGAAATGCTTTGCCTTATAGCATCTAATGTCTTGAGGAGGTTCGATCAGGCCCAGCTTTTCATAAAACCACATCTGCAGAATTGCAAATGATTAGATGCAGACAGTATGACAATTGGAAGTTAAGGAAGGGACAATGGGAAACTTACCTCCAACAAGAATAGACTTTCTGAGATTCGTCGCGTCTTCGTGAAGTCATCCAATCCGATAATAGTTTCTGCTAAGATGAGAGGGAAGGGATTGAACCCTGACTCCACTTGATCAAGGATGGAAAGGATCTTTATATCATAGTGCCCTGAGGAAGAAACCAGCAAAAATTGAGCATACAAACAGAGGGCTAACATGCAGGGCCAATGGGTTTCTTCTTTGTCCACATTCATGGTAACCTCGAGGAAGGACTCTAGTTTGATTTTTGAATCGGAAAGAAGACTGTGGTGGAAGGTTGAACATACACGCCATTTGTCACTAAATGGAGTGAGAATCCAAGTTTTTAAGAATAGGAATCGCAAATCGGCAAGTGGAGTCCATATGATGCCCGAGAATTACCTTGAATTCCTCTGGCAGGGGATATATTTCTATTGTGTTGAACCAAAAAATCTGTCTGTGGGGATCCCAAAATTGAACTATAGCATGGAGGAAAGGGAAATTAATTCTTTTAGTATGGAGTGATTTTGAAGACCGAAAGATGAAACAGTTCTAATCTAGTCCAAGATTTGTTATCTAGGTCTTTCAAGAGCTGTTGTAGCATCCGCAAACTCTATTCAGTCATGATGATAACTTTTAGAGGTGCTTGGAGAGAGAAATGGGAGGTCAGGGATGAAGGGAACTCAAGAAGTGGACTGAACACAAGAATGTAGGTTTTTAAAAGGGCAGGACTGCCTGCTGCTGAGGCGATCACCTCATCGATAAGTTGATCACCTCATCAATATGGTGTCGCCTTAACAGCAAGAGGCGATCGCCTCTTCACCAAAGATCAATGAGGCAATCGCCTTATCAGCAGTACGAGTCGTTACACTTCTTCGAATCACGTAGTCTAAACAGGTGCAAGTCAGAATATAGTGGGGTAGATACATATGTAATCATTGAAATTAGCTCACATGTGAAGAATAAAGAAATAAAATTAATTAAGGAGAATAATGAATTCTACAAACATTCTATCCATAAAATCAAAAACCAAAATCTTATGTTCATTATTCAAAGACTACACAAGTTTTAACCCCGGTATATCAAGCGTCTGATCCAGTACCCTCAGGGTCAGCCTCTCCTCTGGTGCCACTACCACTCATGTCTTCGTCCTCGTCGTCCTCATCAATTTGAAACACGTCAATCTGAGGCTCGAGAGTGGCGATCCTCACCTTGCTAGCCTCATCCCGATCCTATTCATACAAAATGCAGGTTAGTAAACCATGCAAGCAAGCATACATGTAGAAAATAAAGAGGTTTTTACCCTCTACTGCTGGGTGATCTCCAGTATGTAGTCTCTCTAGGCCTCTATCATGCGATACATATATAGGCCCTGCTCTAAGGGAATCTGCATTATTGAAATACATGTTAGAACTAATGTTTGGTTTGAGAATCATAATGAAAGCAGGTCAAGAAAAGAACTTACATGAGTAGCACCATCAGGGGTGCATGCAGGGGTCAGGTCCTCGTCCAAGGTCAAGAACTGACGCGATAACTCTCCAAGAGGAACCCAACATCGGGCTAAAGGGTTGAGAACGTGAATAAAGCTACCTAGGATGAACTCATAACCGAGGGTAGTAGTCGGCCCAGCTTGCTCGCCAACCGTAGAAGTCTCCTCCCTGCTCGGATCCAGTCGATGCCTCAAGGGCTCTCTCTCCCGTATTCAGGACTTAACTGAGGCCATAGGTCTAACAGGTGCAGCCTGAAGACAAATACAAGAGAAACATGTTGAGAATGTAATCAATTCGCAAGAAAAGGGAAGCCAACAGGGATATACCTGAGAGGTAGAACCGGCCTAGAAAGGGACTGTCAGCAGAAGGTGGGTGCAGATGAACTCCGTATACCAGCTCTTCACACGAACTGTGTGATCCACAATTGGTGAGCCCGCAACAGCCTAAGTGAGGTCATCACCCTCCAGCTCATGAGCCCAAAATATACTGTCAGGAGGAGACCTAGGGACTTACCTGGCTCTAACACCTGCCCTCCAGTTTAGGATCTGCTCCCCCAAATACCAAGGTCGATACCCAGGGCCATAGAGGAGTACCCTCTTCTGAGCTAAGGGCCTGGAGCATGTCATCTTAATGGTTCAAGTGTCACGAGCCAAAACAGGGGCCATGACCGGCGCTAGGGAATGGGAATTCTTTCGAATCCGGAACCCGTAGCAAGCCTAAAATAAAATAACACATGCAATAGTAATAATAACACAATTAAGTAAAATACTGTGTAGCGGAATAAAATCATAAATATAAAAATAATAATCCACCACGGGATTTAAATCAAATCCTCATCTCATATATATAAATAAACTTTTAATACAAATCCAGTTCAAATATTTAAAGTACATATCTCATGACTTTATACAACTACTGCAGTGTCTAGATTATAAAAATAAAACTCAAGTGAGCAATTTACATAAAGAAGCCGGGGCGGAAGAAATCCGACGTACAAGCCTGCTACTGAGGTTTGATGAAGATAACTCTCCTAAAAAATAGTCAACGAAGGGGAGTCAGACCTCACTGAGTGAATTACTATAATATATATACATGCATACTAAATGCCAATGCATACAGTCAATAGTATATATATAAATATATATACAAGCAAATACACACCAATGCAATAAAACCATTTTATATATTTATTGAAAATCACAGTTTATGAAGGATCGAATAGAACCCTAGAAAATCGCAACCTCATACAGTATTAGACAACACTCTAGCCATATAGGCTCACTTATTCCAAATATAATCACTTGATCCATTTGGACAGTAGACTGGCCCCGAGACACTAAGTCAACCGAGCTCCAGCAGTCTGACAGTCAGTGTGATTGGCCCCGAGACACTTGGTCAATCGAGCTCCAGCAATCACACTCCCAAATCATATCACACATCAGACAAATCAAATCCAATCAATATCCTCAAACTGGTTAGTAATATAGCCTAAATGCTATAAGCGTACCGGTACGTACTCGGTCCTAGTGCTGCCCACTAGGTAGCACGTTCTATTGATATCCTTCATTGAAATATAAAACATACATTCATAAAAATAAATGATGCATGAATTGAATAAAATAGCAACATAAACCATATATATACTAGAAATATATCAAAAATAAACCAGGTATATTTTGAGTATATATACGTCAAATAATTCCAATATAATTGCAAACTAAATTGGAAATATATTTAAAAATATTTTAAGTATAAATGTTTAATAAAATATGCATATAATTTAAAATATATCAAAAATAAACCAAAGATAAACCAAGAATAAACTAAAAATAAACTTAAATACTAATTGAGTTATTTATGCATATTTAATCAATATAAAACATACATTTCTAAATCATGCACCCTAAGCATATATATATATAATAGTAACTCACACTTAGTGCGCTCCTCGAGATGGGTCCAATGGGCCTGGTCCACTAGGTCTCAGTCTAGACGCAACTAAACAAACAATAAATAACAAACATCAGAATAAACCTAACAGAAAATCCTAGAAACTTAATCTAGAATATTAGACACAGAATCAAAATTAGGGCTCGACCAGACATCACGTTTTACAAGAATTCTATCGAAAATCCGACAGAACCTCCCCTGTAAAACAGACATCTCTCTACTCAAAGAGTAGAGCCAGCCCTGCAAAGAAACACACTTCGAAAATAAACACAAACACAATCAAAATCCCTCGGTCAGACTCCAAACTACAAATCACTGACCGAGGTCTACAATTCACTGAATATTCATAAAATACCTAAAATACCCTTGTATACTAAAAATACATTTAATAAGTAGAAATTACGTAATTAACCCTAAAGCACAACAAAAATCGATAAAAACTCATTTTATTAGAAAAATTGTATATTATATATATAATTGAAAATAATTTATGAAAAATAGTTTTAATTAGTTTAAAATACTAAATAATTTGTAGATATAATTTTTATACCTTAAATAACTATTAAAACCAATTTAATTACGTTTTTAGCCAATTTAGGGTAAAATTACCAAAATACCCCTATATATATAAATATACTAAAATTACTCCAAAAATTCACCAAAAATAATATAACTGCAAAAAATTAATTTTCTCAACATATTTATCAATAATATCAATAAATAAACTCAATTAACCAATTAATTTCAATTAAAAACACAATTAACCCTATTTTTCCAAAATTACATAAACTAATTAAATTCAAAATAAATACATAGAAATTCATAAAAATTCCAAATAAATTTCTATAATTCATTTCAACACCTATATTTATTACAAAACACAATTTCATAATTTAATTAATTAATTTTCAAAAATTAGAAAATAATAATAAAATATTCAAAAATACCCAAAAATCAAAATAATTTCCAAAAATTCTAAAAAAATTCACACATGAAGATTAAGCTAAGGGAAACAACATTTGTGAAGGAATTTCTCATGAATCAATCAATTCAAAGTTCAAAAAAAATCAAGAATCCTAAAATGGCCGAATTACCAAAATCGAAACTTAAACAAATCAAGATCATTTTAAGTGAAACAAAGGTTGGAATCACACTCACCGAAGCTCAAGGAGAAGAAAAAGACTGGCGGTGTCGAAAATGGTGGTCGAAAACGCAGTGAACGACTGTGAGAAGAGTTCTGGCTTCTCCGGCCAAAACGAGCTTCCTGACGCCGGAAATGGGCTCTGCTGGTGGCGGAACAGCTAGAGGAAGGAGGTGGCATGCCGGGAGGCACACCAATGGCAAGAGAACGGCGTGACAGTGGCCGACTTCGCGTGAGGGACGATCGGGAAAGAAGGAGAAGCTTCAATGGCAATTTCATAAATAACTCAAACTTTATTTTTTTGTTTAATATTAAATGTATATGTATATATATATACTTTTACACTATATATTAAAATAATATATACTCACACACATTAAATATACACCACACACATATAATTTAATATTTTTAATAATTTATACACTAAAAATAATTAAATAATATTAAAACTAATTAATAAATAATAAAATATTAGGGTAATTAATTAAACCCTAGTTAAATAAATAAATACACATATATACATTATTTAGTACTTTAAAAAATATATATGAGTTCATGCAAGTCCGTAAAATTGTTTAAAATAATTAATAATAAATAATTTACGTGTCAATTTTCCTAAAAATGCAAGTCCCGGGAAAATTTTACGTAAAGTGCTTAAAATAATATAAAACAATTAAAAATCAATTTTAATTAAATGGAAACTCATGAAATATCATAAATATATACAAAAATTATTAATACTGCATATCCTGATGCAGTATTAAAATATTTAAAAACACGGGATATTACACCAAGTGTCCTCAAGCACCCACAAGTCATTCCAGATCTACAAAAAAGGGAGATGTTAATATGTAAGTGAATTGAATATGCATAATTTACTAATAAGAAAGTTTGTACTTTGCAAGTACCGCATCCTGTGTCAGAGAGTTTAGGTATTGTCTGTGGATGTGAACTCACGCAAGGTACCTCTTCACGACGCGGCTGGCGCCCCACCTATCGAGGGTCAGGAAGTGATCTCCCACTCGTGTAATGCCTACAAGCAGCTCCAGTTCCAGAGCCCAGACCTAAAAAAATAAAATATGAGAAGTTGAGAAAACTGATGTAAGTAATGGGGGTCAGAATAAGATAAAGGAAAAAAAAGGATCATGACGTACTAGAATAGCATGCCAAAAGCTGTAGAATCTCCTAGCCCCTTGTACCACCTCATCCATACTCCAATACGAGTATATCAGAGCGCAACTACCCCAATCGAATGTAGGAATCTGGTCAAGATCCTGAAAAGTCAGTAAGAACATCAGGTCGATGGAGCAGGCAGTGTCAACAAAGATGGTGGTACCGAGCAGATAAAGTAAGAAGGCCCTCACCACTTGGTCAATCTCACTGGGAGTAATCATCGCTGCAGCCCACTCCCAAGTGTAGAAACTCCTAATAGAGTCCAACTTAAGGGTATAAGTCCCCTTCATGTCAGGAGTCATCCCTATGTAGCCTTATCCGGAGACAGCTGGTGTAGACTCACATAAAAAAGAATGGGATCCCCAGCATAGGCAATCCCCATGAAGGCAACAAACAACACTGGGTCTAGAGTAAGCTCACCGAATGGGAGGTGGAAAGTATGAGTCATATCAAACCACCTCTCCATCAGGGCATGCGATGGCTGATAGTCCGTGCGCCCCTACTCAGTTGGAAGCAAGAGTACGAAGTCCTCGAACCCTGTCTCCTGAATCTGATCCCTCTACTCATCGATCAATTCACTGTAAAAGACCTAAGCTCCATGGAAATTCTCGATACCCTTGAATGTCTGAGCATCATGCTGCAAACAAAGAAATAGGGAAGTGAAATTTATGCATTTTACAGTTTCAGGGAGAAACTCAGAATGAATGTACATGTAAATAGCACAATTCACTCTGTTGCTGAAGGATCGCCTCATCACAGAGGTGATCACCTCATTGAAGAGGCAATCGGCTCTATAAAGGGGCAACAGGCAATCGCCTCTTCACAGAAGCTGATCGTCTCATCGATGAGGTGATCGCTTCATCAATAACACTATCGCCTCATTAAACAGGCGATCGCCTCTGTGAGGCGTAGACGAGGACAATTTTCAATATTTTAGTAATTAAAACATAAATTTCATATTTATTTGATTAAATAATTTCATAGAATGATAATTATACAAGATTAATCACTAACCCAATATGATTTTGTAGGAAATTTTAGGGTACTAACCTCTCCGGAAGCAAACGAGCTGGTGTAGGATCCTAAGTTTGCCAAAAGAGGAATCGAGTCTCTATGGATCAATCCTAGACTCCTAGAAGCACTAATAAAAGGCGGGATATGATCCCATTAAGCCACAGGGAGTATTCTCTCGTTCTCCATTGACTATAAAAGGAGGAAAGATGTAGGGAGAACAGGAAGCATAGGAGGAGGAAAGAGGAGAAAAAGAAAGGTGACAAAAAGTAAAAGAGAGGATGGATAAGGGAAAAAGTTATTTTTATAGCAAGCAAGGGTGTAGGGTTTCCCAAGAAAAAGTAAAAAATATTGAATGAATGAAAAATGATGAATGGAAAATAGTGTCGCATACTAGGAAAGCGAAATTCAGAGGTAGAGATTTTCGAGATAAAGTTTCAGAAAGAGTGGGCTAGGAAAACCCACGCCTTTAACAAGACAGGGTTATTCAGGTTTGAATCCCTGAAGCTCAAAGGACAGGGCTATTCAAGTTTGAATCCCTGAAGCTCAAAGGACAGGGTTGTTCGGGTTTGAATCCTCGAAGCTCAAGGACAGGGTTGTTCGGGTCTGAATCCCCGAAGCTTAAAAGACATAGTTATTCGGGTTTGAATCCCCGAAGCTCATAAGGTTGAGATGGCTATTCAGGCAGTATCCCCGAAGTCAAAAGTGAATGATAGCTGGGCCAGGAAAATCCAGAAGTCTATGTCCTCAAAGGAGTGATAATCAGACCAGGAAAATTTAAAAATCACACCCCCAGTGAGGATCAGGCCGAGAAAACCCGAGAATTGAGTTTCAGTGTTGAAAGGATCAAACCAAAAAAACCCAAGAATTGAGTCTCAGTGTTGTGTGGATTGGGCCAGAAAAACCTAAGAATCATATTTCAGGTGACGGATGGTTGGGCCAAGAAAACCCATAAGTCTATGTCCTCAGCAAGACGATAATCAGGCCAAAAAACCCGAGGTTGACAGTTTCCAAATTTCTTTATCAAATATTAATGAGTGGCTGATCAGGCCAGGAAAACCCGAGGATCACGATCACATTTCAGAATTGAAGGATTCATCTCTCGTATGAAACCCGAGAGTCAAGTATGTTACTTATCTTATTATTTGTTTGTTGTTGTGCATGTGATTTTTTGAAAAATGGTCATTGCATGCATTTGATTTTTCAAAAAATTAGGGGGCAAACAGTAGACACCTGATTCAATCAACCCATGTTAGGTGGACGAATTAGGGATGCTCAGTTTGCCCGGCCCATTGTTAAGCCCAATGATAAGAATGTGAAACTTTGACGTAAAAATGAAGCCTGAATCTCTAGTGGAAAGTGAACTTGAAAACCCGAAGCCTAGAAAGCCCAAAACCTAGCCCATCTATCTAGAATTGGCCCAAGCCCGCCTGGCCTAACGTAAGCCTGAGCCAAAAGGGCATCGCCTCAATGCAATGAGGTGATCGCCTCTTTGGCAGCTGCCAAAGAGGTAATCACCTCATCACAAAGGCGATCACCTCATCAAAGAGGTGCCGCCTCTATGGCAACCCACTTGCAGTTGCATTGAATGTAATTACAACCATAGTGGTCAAGTGGTGTGGACCCCACTCTTCAAACCTAATTTTTACGTGAGAAAGAGATTTTTTGGGAAGAGAAAAAGGCTATGGAGGCTCATGATAAGCTAGAGGGCTTAGGGGCATGGGAAAGCTCGAGAATAAAAGGAAAAAGAGAGAAAAAAAAAGGGGTTGGCCATTGTTTAAAAAAAAAGAGAAAGGAGAGCTCTGAAAAGGAAGGAAAAAACAGAGAGAAAAGAAAAGAAGAAAAACGTCCTTAAGGAAGAGGGAGAGATTGAAGCAAAGGAGTCCACTTTTTTCTAAGAGAAGAAGGAAGAAGCTTATGTCAAAAGTAGAGATCACATCCTAGCAAGGATCACAATCAAAAGCATCTCTGAAGGTCTCTCATTTTAGTAGAAAACTTACAATCAAACTTAACATGTTCTTTATTATATGTGTTCTTGTTTGTGAGTGACTAAGTCATTAGCATATTTCAAGCATACTTCTAGTTTATCTTGCTTTGAAATCCCATTTTACTGAAGCAATCCTTGAATACTTTTACATGCAGTTGTAGTTTGATGATTGTAGAGTGTGTATATGCATGTATTGTTATTTAGAGTGGAAATCTAAACATTTGTGAGTCAGAACCGGCCTGTTGATTAAGCGACCATTCTTCATAGATGCGTCGCCTCTTATCAATGAGGCAATCTCCTCATCAATGTGGCGATCGCCCCATTGATAGGCCTTTAGGAAGTCTTCCTTTTGTACGTGTGTTTTATGCTTTTTTTGACTCGGAGATATAAGGATCCCTGTTGATGAGGCGTCGCCTCATCAATGAGGCGACCACCACATTAACAGGTTTAGTTTATTTTCTGTACCATTTTTTATTAACATTTGTCGCAATGTCTGCTTTAGTATGTCCCCTTTACTCGATGATTTCCATCATTGAGTAGTCACCTTTGTTAGTTATCCCTTTTATATTACCGCATTTATGTTATTTCATCATTTTACTTTCGGTTTATATTTAGTTTATTTTCTGTATATTATTCTTTTATTTGACATAAAAGCATTGTAATCTTTAATCTCTTTCCCCCATTTGATTATGAATGTATGGTTATAAATTATTATTTATCTTATTTTTGTTGAATGTTGGGATAAAATTTAGAAAGTAAATGAAGACAAGTGCAATTTTGAATGTAAATGAGGAAATAATTAAATAATTAAATGGTAATAAAACGCAAAACACAAACGGAGGCCAACCGCAAGGTTGGGTGAACATTCAAACGCTCATACCCAGTTTCTGAACCTAATGTCTGATGACGACTTCTGGGAACCTCCGTGGGATCCAGTTGTTGTACAGTATATCCCAACTTTTATTCGAGTGGCGACTCCATCTTCGAATAAGCACAAGACCTATATCGTATTTCTTAGTGGACCTCAAGCCCATACAATGTCGTGATCACTAAACACTTAGGCGCGCGCTAAACCTCACGACCTACAATAGCATAGCTAATTAAGTCATGTTTCGTAATAGCTAATTATCTAACTCCTGCCTTCCCACCAAAACTAATTAACTACCATGGTTTTTAATTAACTAATTAACTGCTATGTGTGTAAACAAGTATAGCCTCTTGCAAGCAACTCAATATTTAGTTCGATAAAAGCTTATATACTGAAACTCGTTTAATAAATAAATTGAGTTCAAACTATATAAATATTGACTTCTAAAGCTCGCAAACAAACTTGAATAAAAATTCACAAATCAATTTGTAATTTTAGTATTTAATAATTAAATTTTAGATATATAATATATAGACTCGTATTATAAAAAATATTTTAAAAAATATATTATTAGAATAAATTATAATTTTTATTAAATATATTGTAATTTATTTAATAAATAAATAATTTTTAATTTTTTAATGTATGATTTTAATTTATAATTTATATTTTTAAAATTTTTTTAAGCTCCTAAACAACTCGTAAATACCATATAAGATAACAAACTCAACTCGAGGTCAGCTTGTTTATAAATAAACCAAACCCGAGCAGGCAAAACTCGTCTTGATTACACCCCTAGTTATTCCACTTCAATAAGCTTTCCTAGTGCAAAAGCAAACAAACAACAATAACTGAAGACAATGTACAAGAAACCCTGTAGTTACATCATTTGATGCTGACAATATCACTTGCAACCTGCAACCCACAAAACATCTGAGTCAAGCGTTGTTCCACCATAACCACACACATTTTACATTTTCATGAATTTATAAAGAAGATCCCAAACTCATTCACAAAGACTACTATGCAACATATACACGAACGGCTTGCACAAAACCATCAATCCTTTTCCTTATCTCCTCCGGGTTGGCTCCCACTACCTTGTCAACTTGAGCACCATCCTTCATCAGAACAAATGTAGGCATTGCCTTTACCTCCGTTTTACTAGCTACCTCCTACAAGAATATCACCATACACATAAACCAAATCTTCTATAGAGAAATGTCAAACACAATTATACGAAACTTGAACACCTCCCTAATTCAATAAGTGATCATCCAATTATAATCAACTTCGGAAAATATTGGAGAAAATTGGAAGGATCACCAAATGAAGTCCTATCATACTCTTGTGGGCTAGATGATTATGGGAAGAAAATAGAAATCATGCTTTCCATAATCAGCATCTGTGCTCAACTGACAAGCAGACTGTCAAATACCAGCACCCTTTTCCCCAGTGGACCTGAAGTCAAGACTTAATGCCTAATACAAGAAAACTAATAAAAGAATTACCTAGCATTCCTAGTGGTGCTATAAATCATGATGCGGCGATGAGTTATTATATGGCTATACTTGACCTGACAACAGGTAATCTAACTGTGACATATCTAAGAACAATTCAACTAATACCATATTGCTTAAAGATCATATCCATAGCAAGTTGAACACATGAAATATTACAGGAATCAATCACACTACAATATATATTCAAGATTAAGGTGAATTATCCTAATAATGTTGTTTCTGTAGTAGTACCAATTGTATCAGTAAGTACATATTCGGCAGTTCATGTGAGGTGCTGAAACAATAATTACAAGTTTAGAGACACATATTACCATTCCTTTACTGTTAATTACCTTGACATCATCAACATCAACAGTAAGAAACAGGGCATCTGGATAAGCTGAAGCTAGTTCCTCGAAAAAAGGGTTCATGGCCACCGAGGGAATACACCATGAAGCAGTGAAGTGTACAATAATCTACCAATATGTCAAACAAAAAACAACAAAACATTTTACACAAATGAGATTCCCTGCAAAAGTATCATCAGAAGAAAATTAACAACGGTGAAGGTCTGGACCAAGAAACGATTTCGAATTGAACCCTTCAATCAATAATCAAAGTCAACCAAAGCCATGTTGTCACAGATTGATATGATTATCAACCCAATACCTTAAAAATTCATGCCTAATTACAATTCCTTTTTCTAGAAACATAGGCAAATATCGACAGAAAATTCCCAATAATAAAGGGAACTTACAGGGCAGCCTTGATTGGTGGCTTGAGTAACATAAAAGTTCCAAGACTCCACTGACTCAACCTTTACAACTCTGGACTTAGGTTGCTGTTCCTGGGTCTCCATCCCTTTGCTTTTTCTTCTTCTTCTTCCCTTTCTTTTTTTTTTTTTTTCCTTTTACCTACTCTTCGTATTCGAGTTTTGAGTGTTTTGACTTGGTCTATAAGTACTGTTTTCTAGTTTCATTATAGACGCCAGAAGAAACAAGATTTGGAAGCTACGAATGGCTAACGCCTGGACCCACTTGTACTCCCATGTCGTTTTCTACTTTTTATCTTATCTGCTCCTCCAGTCCATTCCCTTGAACCACCTTGTTGGTTTGTCCTGTACTTAATATAGATGGACAAAACCATGGGTAGGCTCCCGTTGATTTTGAAACAGGTGAACAACCATCACAATCTAATATTACTGTTACTGTTAGAATATTATTTGGACAATTAATAGTTTACGCAATGGAAATTAATAATTAATTTACAAACCGAGTCTCATAATTAATTTGAAATATTATTATTAAAAATAAAATTTGACAGCACCAGAATAATCCTGATAAAATACTTGTGAAAAAATTCTTATGGTGAACGAACACAAACACAGCTATAGAACAGTGATCAAATTTTCTCTTTTCAATGAGAAAATACACCACCATCGATTTATGAAGTCAAGCTAATAGAAAAATTCACCTTTTTTCCAGTCACTTGTGTTCACCAATTGGTGAACATGTTTAGCAATCAGGGTAACAAGATCCTACTCTAAGCATATGATTTCAAGAATACAAATTAGTAGCTCAGAAAGCACATTCTACAAACAACCTCATGTCACTGCACTTCATTATCATTATACAAATTCAGAGGCAGACGAACAGTGGCCCTCCTTATAGATAGATAATACTTGCTCCGAAACAAATTAAACTGTGGCAAGTTACACAAACAAATCAAAATTAGCCATAGCTCAAGCGTGAATCCACAGGTCGTACAGTAGTTGTCTGTCGCCGAGGAATTCCGATTTCACAAGCATTTACTCTAGCAGCAAACCGAAGAGAGCAAAGTGATTCGCCAACTGAAGTGGGATCTGGTGAAATATTGACGAACATCAAGGTTTTTGAATCCCCACCTAGACAGGGCTGTCCACAGCATGAATCAAAATTAGAACACCCAACAGTCTAAAACCATATTCCTCCATAATTCTTGTATAAAGAATAGTGTCGAAGAGGTTGAAAAGGTTATAGAACCATTTTTTACCTGGAGAAGATATGTCAATTTAGAGTTCCTAAAGGGAACGTGATCTTCCTTCTTTGCCAGGGCAAAGATTACATCGCTCAAACATGACAAACTTTTATTGATGGCCTGTTTAAATAGAAAAGTCAGGACAGCCGCAACAAGAAATACTGCGTTAGAAACTTTCTAGTACAGAGCTTCAAAAGCAAGTACCTGAGTTTCCTTTAACCTATCCCCAGTTGCTCCGCTCCTTGAGAGTCGCTCACTTCCAGCAAGATCAATGAGATTTAACACTCCTTGTACTTGTTGTTCAGTGTTCTAGCAAATATAATTAAGAAAACAAATAAGTCAAGAGAACACGAAAACAAGCTCAAGGAAATAAGCACAACAGTATAACGCCACAAACCTCATTCACCCCAGAGATTCGTAATGTGAACACGAAATGGCTTCTGGATGACTGCTCGTTCATTTGTGTCTTACCTACAGACCTGAAGAAAACATAACAGCAAATTAAACATAGCTGAACGCTTCATTCAGTTATGGCGACAGTTAAATATACCACAACTTTCTGCAGTGAACAGGAATTACATTACATTACTTTATAAATGCAAATTAGCTAACACGTTAGATTAGATGTTACCATATAAAGAAATATAAGCAGTATAAGATAATTCTAATGGAAATCCAAATGCAGTAAGATATTGGATGCAACACACAATATGCATTTTGATATTACCTGCTTTGCGCAGCTTGCCGTAGAAGAGAGGAAATCTCTTGGATGCTACAGACGTCCACAATTGTCAAGTCAGCCACGTATGTATTGCCATTAGCGTCGTGTTTTATAGTATACTGCTTCCCAGCATTTTCCGTACCACTTGATTTATTTGTTGATAATAGATCACGAATGTTCTCATTGTATATCTCCAACATTGAAGCCTATCATTGTTCGAAAAGAACAGTTCTTAGAGTAGGTGATCAGCGTAACAACTGAAAACACAATTTTCTTTGGATTACCTGCATCTTATACTTCCAACCCTGTGCTAGAAGAGACTGGCTAGTTTGAAATATCTGTTCGAGAGAACGCGGTATTAGTCCTTTCTGTTCTGAAGCCTCTGTCTTACCCATCATTGTGTAAGTTTTTCCTGAACCAGTTTGACCATAAGCAAAAATGCAGACCTGCAAAAGGCAGCACAGTAGTACCAGTCATGCACAACTCTACTAAGCAATACAACACAAAAGAAACTTCAATCAATCACATGCACTTTTGATAAAAGGCCAGGAATCCACTGCATACACAAACAAACAACTAAAATAGAATATTTGGCATACAAGTTTGATAATATGGAAACATGTTATGTTGCATGTTTCTGATTCTAATTCCATGTCAGTGTATTTCCCGATAGAAACAATTTTATTAAATTTTAGAACACAAGATCAATATACAAGGCACATATTGCACGCATCTAACAAATTAAGTAGAAACAAAAGCAAAACTGACCTTGTAACCATCAAGAGCACTCTGTACCAATTGAGATATTTCTACAAATACATCTTGCTGACAAGCATCATGAGTAAACACCTTGTCAAACGTGAAAGGATATTTCTGCCCTGTTCAGAATAAAATAGCATTAGATAAGCAAATAACAAACTCTTGTTCATGCACGTAACAAAAATAAATTCTACTACGCAATTAATTAAAAAACTGGTTATAAGGAAACAATTTTTTACCATTTTGCATCAAGTCAATTCCCCGACCAAGAGTTTCTACCGATGCAGGATAGGAAACTACTGGTGCTTCAGTTACAACACCATCATCTGGTAACAAGGGTCGCACTCGACAGAATACACGAATATTCCCCTTTAATTCCTGCAATACAATACAAGACATTCAGTTGAAGTATTAGATTGACTACCTATTGGAACATTATGTGAATTTTGCAGGTTATAACTAATAGGAGAAATGAGCATTACCAAAATAGTGTTATGCAACTTCTTTCGTAATTTCTCCCCTTCAATTAATTGATATTCTGCATCAGCAAGGCGCTCTTGTAGCTCTCGTACAGTTCTTTTTTGTTCTTCAAATTCTGTCCTTATTTCTGATGCTGATAAATCGACCATCTAAAACAAACAGATAATCAGTAATGGTTCATATGCAAGACTCAGAAACTTCACTTCACTGCTCAGAAACATGCATTGTTACCTCTGATATGAGATGAAGATCAATTTTTTAACTTGATCAACTAGATTAAGAAATTACCTTTAACTTCTCATTAGCACCAGTTAGCTGATGCTCTAATAAATGTATCCTCTCTCTTTGAGCAGAACATGTCTCCTGCAATGGAAAATCCAATGTTAGAAAATTGGTCAGCTTATATGTGCGTAAATATGTGTGACTCAGGAATTGGTTCGAACAAACCTCCAAGGATTTTGATTTTGCCATCAGATTATCTATCTCAGCAAATGATTTGCCTGTACTTTCTTTGTACTTCATTACTTCAGCATTTAAAGCTTGCACCTGCACTATTTGGCGATCACGATCATCTCTCACCTGCTGCAATTCTACTCGAAGGCATTTAACTTCATTAACTAATGATTCTTTCTGATTCATAGCTTCATCTTGGGAAGCCTGGAAAGCACAAACGAGGAGGATTACGGTTGAGAGGCAGCAATAAAATGCACTAAGTAGCAAACAAGTATCACCCCATGCTGTTATCTGAATACCACATTAAAGGAACTTACTCTGGATGAAGTTAATTGATCTTGCAATGAATTATAGTGGCCCCTTAATGTACTAAGGTTCTCCACTATAGTTGCCTTCTCTTTTTCTACTCGTTTGAGGGACTCACGAGCAGTTTCAAGTTCACCATGCAGCTTGCCATTATACTGTTGTAAGCTGAGGTTGTACTCTTGCAATCGTTTGTACATATCATCAAGCGAGGCAGCCTGCAGATTTTGACAAATCAATGGCTTATGAAGTAGGAAAACTCGAAGACAGAATAACAAAAATTTATGGAGGCAAAACATGCTTTTCAAGTAATGGGCTTGAAATCTACCAAAGGTGGGGTGACATTCACCCATCAAATAATAGATACAACATAAAGTTAAAATGCACAATCCCTGTAAAACAAATATTATTTACCCTCTGATTGGCTGCTAATATATCTTGCTGGGCTTTTTCAAGCTCCTTTGAGAGAGAAGCCTGCAAAGTTTCTACAGCAATCCGAGCTTCCTTTTCTCTTCTATGACAGTCAATTGCATCCTAAATGTCAATCAACAAAATTAAAATGAAAGGAAGACAAAAAAAAAAAAAAAAGAGGGATCACATGGAATAATATCACAATCCAACTAATGCAGTATTACCAATTTTTCTGATTCCTCCTTTGTAAGTCTCTCCTGCAAAGAACTATTCTCACCCCTCAATTCGGAGACAATTCCATTATATTTCTCCTCCTTGTCTTTCATCTCCGCAGCTAGAATCACACGAATGAAACTAAATTATGATGATATTCATTTATTTTTCAACATCTTATATCTCATATAAACAATCGACTTTCAAAATAAGGCAATCGACTTTCAAAATAAGGCAAGCCATAACAACGAAAAAGGCAAAGTCGGAACCAAAAAAAATCATTTCTTTAAGCAGTGCATATACAAGAAAAGAGAGAAATTTGTCAATTTATATAATCATAATCATCTCAACTTATGAATTTATCTATCTCGTGTCTAGTTGATATCATCAAACGAAAATTACCCATATCAGCACATTTTTTCTCAAAAGATTCCAGAGCAACGCGAAGCTTCCCTTGTTCATCAATCTGAGCTTCATCCCTTTTTTGAAACCACTTGATACAAACTTTAAGCCTATTGCTAAGTTCACTCACTAATTCCAAGTTTCCCTGCCAAAATACAAAAGTGCCAAAATTCAAATAATAGTAGTAATTAAACATATTACAATATAACAAATTGCAGAAATTAAAAACCTTGTGATCAAACTTCTTCATTTTGAGCCTCTCATTAACCAATGCTTCAATTTCTTCTTTTGTGAAATCGATTGGTTCACTCTCAGAACCCTCAGTACTACCCATATCACCACCAGCACCAGGCGCCCCTGTAACATCCTGCCGTTTGTTAACAGAACCAAACGGTTTCCTTTCAGTGGCACCAATTCTTCCTACACCAATCCTTCTACGCTTATCTAACGGTACTCCACCAAAACCGCCGGCACCACCACCACCGTCCTTCTACAAAACCAATGACTAATCAGTAAAGAGAAACTAACGAGCAATTCACTTTCAGATCCAAAACAAAACAGTAGGACTTACAGTGGAAGGACTTCGGGGAGGTCTGTTCTGGTTTCGAGACGACATCATTATCTGAATTCACTCGGTGAGCCAAGAACTCAAGAAACAGGTGGTGATTGCTCTAGGTTTAATTGGAGCCGTTGATTTACCAGATGAACGGTTGTGATGAGCAGATATTCAAAATCGACGGGCAGAAACAAAGAGAGGGATGAGAGGAGGTGCGTGCTTTCGAGCGGTGAGTGAAATTTGAATTGATTTGAATTGGGGAACATCCGGCGCTACTATTTTTCTAACGAATTGGGCCCCTCATCAAATATGTTAACGTTACATTTACATAACCTTGGGCCCAAATGGCCCGGGTTTCAGTTTCAAATTTTTGAACCGATTCGGCCCAATTCTAGCCTAATATGTAATTTGTATCTAGCTCCCACTAGTAATAGTGATTGACTGATCAAGCGTTAAAATAAAATCTTCAATGAATCCACGTGTCAAGATTCTACATGCTTATAGAAGACAGCATGTTACGTAAGAGAACACATGTAGGGCACCAATTGGTGAGGATCACATCCGGCTTATCCAAGGAGAACAGATAAGGTGATAGCATAGCCCAGAACCAATCTACATCACAAAACAATAACCAAACAACGTCAAAATAACAATCCCATCCAATCCATAAAATATAATTCCACAAAACCCTCTCTTATTCCATCACTCGAAACAAAAACTTTTGTTGGAGGGGAAGAAATATGGCACAAGCAATGGCTTCAATGGCTGGTCTACGTGGCAACTCTCAGGCTGTTCTTGAAGGCAGTCTCCCAATCAGTGGATCAACCCGCTTGAACGTGGCTACCAACACAAGGGTTGCTATGGGTAGGCCTGGTTTCACTGCCAGAGCCCAGCAACAAGTGTCTTCTGATGCTGAAACTAGCCGCAGGGCTGCTCTTGGTCTTGTTGCTGCTGGTTTAGCTTCTGGGTCTTTTGTTCCAGCTGTTCTTGCTGATGCTATCCCGATCAAAGTTGGACCACCTCCCCCTCCCTCCGGCGGACTGCGTAAGTTCATCATTCTTTTCAGTTTCCAGTGATTTATAATGATTAAAATTATCATAAACAAACAGACTGGTACCACTTCAGTTTGTAATAATTTTCCAAATCTAATGTCTAAAATGGTTGTGCATTGGCAGCTGGAACTTTGAATTCTGATGAACCAAGAGACTTAGACAAGCCACTGAAGGAAAGGTTTTACCTGCAACCACAAGCCCCAGCAGCAGCGATAGTAAGGGCCAAGGACGCGGCCAAGGAAATTCTGGGTGTTAAGGAGTATATTGACAAGAAGGCTTGGCCTTATGTCCAAAATTATCTTCGCCTCAAATCAAATTATCTTCGCTATGATCTCAAAACTATCATTGACTCTAAACCAAAGGATGTCAAGAAACCCCTCAAGGAACTGAGTGGAAAGCTCTTTGATAACCTCAGTGAGGTAAGAAACAGCACCTTTTTTTTTTCTTATGTTAAAATGCTACTCTGAGCATGTAGAGATTATGTTCTTAATTAATGGAAACTGGTGGTTTTCCCTTTGCAGCTTGATCATGCAGCCAAGATTAAGAGTACTCCACAGGCAGAGAAGTACTATGCCCAAACTGTATCTGCTTTGAATGATCTTTTTGCCAAGATTGGTTAATAGTTTTCTCTTGTATTTTTTATGTAAGATTTGTTAATCAGTTTGTGCAAAAAAAAAAAAAAGAAAAAAACCCTTCTTTTGGATGTATTTGGAAGGAGTTGTAGCCGAGGGAAACAAAAATAATTGCCTTCTTGCTTTTAATGTTTATATGAAGCAGCTGTGTCCATGCTCTATATATATTACACTTGCACTAATTTAACACCTAATATAAACTAATCAACAACTGTATTAAATAATCACAATTTGGTCACAGCTTACAGCAATTACAGAAAGTTGAATATTTTAATCTATCCCAATTTGGCTTCTGTAACCCATTAGTACCAAGAAATTGCCCCATTTGAAAACAGAACTTGCGGTAAAGCAGCGCATTGTAGAGTGGCTGTAAACAAAATCATGTATCCCATTAAATAACAACAGAAGATAACAGAATCGCTTGCAAGGATGAAACAAATGCCATATTTCATTTATGAAATTGTTCAATTACATTAAGAGCATTATCAAAGAAAAAACAATTCCTATATCAGAACACTCAATTGCTAATTGCATCAGACACTTCTTTTTCCTTTTGTTCTTTTGGGAGCATGAGTGAAAATTATCTTTTTTCACTAATTATCATCATCAGCAGATCCTTTGATTCCAGGACCACCAGGTCTCTTAGGAAGTAACATGCCGTGAATATTGGGCAAAACACCACCATTAGCAATTGTAACAGAGCCAAGAAGCTTGCCAAGTTCCTCATCGTTCCTGATAGCTAACTGAATATGCCTTGGCACAACTCTGTTCTTCTTGTTATCCCTTGCTGCATTCCCAGCCAACTCCAAAACCTGCACAGACCCACCCAAAAAAAAACACTTAATCAACAAGATTCTAGAACAACATAAAAAAACAAAATGCAAAGATTAAAGAAATTAATATACCTCAGCAGCGAGATATTCAAGAACAGCAGCGAGATAAACAGGGGCTCCAGCACCAACACGCTCGGCGTATTTTCCAGCTTTCAAGAAGCGAGCAATACGACCAACTGGAAACTGAAGACCAGCCTTGCTACTTCTCGAGGTAGCCATCTTTGCTGCCGAAGAACCCAAGGACTTCCCTCTTCCTGCCATTTTTCTTTTTCTACCGCGTAACTATACCAAAGAGAGAAGATAACTGATAACAATGCCGATGGAACAGATGATTCCTTCAGACTAATTGAGAAGAGTGAAGACGTCGATTGATGATGGTTTGTTATATAGGGTGAGGTGAGCGATTGTTGTAAACCAATAAGTGAGAGTCACGCGGATCCTCAACTGTGGCCGTTGGATTATGTCTCAGCGGACGGCTAGATTTTATTTATTGTTTTAATTAGACTTTTTGGGCTCGGTGTTTTCCACTTTTCACTGCCAGAGGCGGGAAAAGCTGGGATTTTTTGCAGCAAGAGAAATGACGAAACTGGTCAGGGTATGAGTATGTTGTATTATAATTTACAAATGTATGGAAACTTTCCGATAAGAGCCCAGCCCGTAGAACACCTGATATCTATTTCTGTAACGCTTCTTAATGTTACGGTAAATTCGCAGCTTCCTTCGGCTTTTGGGAGCTGCTACTGCAAGCTCATTCTTTGATCATCTGGGTCTTTCCAATACTTCAATACGTCACAACGGCTGACGTCAAATCACAACAATGGAAAGCAGATGTCAAATAACAAGTAGGTAGAATTGTTGAACACTTGCTGAGCCAGAATCCGACCTCAACAGCTCAACTATGTCAAGGAAGCATTGATTATAACAAAGAAGCTCAAGTTCTCAAGTTGTCCCGCATGTAACCGCGAACTCGGAAGATCTTTACAAAAGACTTTATAAAGCATTCTTCTCAATTTATACTGAATGATAAGCGGAAAGCAGAGAGAGCCACCGTTGTGGAGATAGGCCACTTAACATAATTTCATTACTTCAGTTTCACCTTTCCATTCTAATTAATGTTCTTAGAACAAGCGTCTTAACGTAAATATGAAGAGCTTACCCGAATTTCATTACTCCAATTTCACCTTTCGAGTCTAATTTTCTTAGGACAAGTACAACATACATATGCAGGTTCAGTTCAAAAGCATAGTTTCTATAAGCAAATAAATTATATCCTCGTCCTTCCAAACATTAATCCCTGCGCTTCTCTAGGGAAAAGGAAGCTAAAGGAAGAGCATACATCAATTGCTCCACTGAGTTTGTTTCTAAAAAATCATTTCATAAGAATTATACTAAAACTGAAGAACATCACTATCTAGTAAACAAACCATACGAAAGTATAAGAGCTAAGAAAATCAATGCTAAAAGCTTCATAAATACCAAATTCTAAACACAAAAACAATTGATAACTTGAACAACACAAAAAGACACAATTTATACCTTCCTAAGAGCCTAATTCTACTCATCCTTGTACGAGGCCAACATCAGCTTTGCCTGCTCTCGTATTAGCTCATTTCGCTTAAGAAATAGCTCTAATTCAGCCACATGCAACTTCCTCCACTTCTCTTCCATCTCAGCCTTTTTAGCTCCCACCACCACATCCAATCCTCTTTTGATCACATAATCCTCCATTCCTGCAAAACCTGCACTCTTATCAATCTGTTTTAGACCAGATGAATGGCTGTCAATCTCAACATCCATCTTGTCCACTTTCTTGTTCCCCTTATCCACATCCATGCCCAATTCAGCCTTCAAAGCAACCAAACTCTTATTGCTATTACTGCTGTTATTTGCAATCTTCTTGGCCTTTCCATTAGACTTAAGACTTGAATCCAAACCCCCAATAGTTCCTTCAGCACCCCAAATCTTTTTTGACAGATCGAAAGTCGTTTGATCATGAACTTTACTAAATGTCTTCTCCTCACCTTTTTTTCCCTTCACATGATTCTCAAATTTCTTCCTCAATCTGAGAACCTTATCCTTCAACTGAGTTAAAGAGGCGTCAATGTGCAATGATTTCTTGATATAATCAAAAAACGAAGTCATATCCTTAGTGGGATCAACTCCTTTCTTTTCCATAAAATCAATAATACCTTTTAACAGAATTAATTCATCATCCTCACTCCATAGCCTTTGAAAAAGCTGTTTCTTTGTATCCTCAGTCTTCTCAGCGGCAACACCATCCATTTCCGAATCCATCTTTTTAGCCCGTTTCGAGTCTTTCGGAACCTGTTCAACCTCCCTGCCTCTTTTCGTTGTTGTGGTCGCTGTTGCTGTGGTTGACTTCGCTGGAGGTTTGGATGTGGGTTTGGTGGTTTTGGTTGGAGTTTCTTCCATGGGTTTAGAAGCAATAGGTTTGACAGTAGCATCGGGAGGGTTTTGGGGTTTATCGTCGTCGTCGTCGTCATCGTCGGTTTCAGATTCGGATCCGGATTCAGAATCAGATTCTGCCTCAGATTTTTTTGGGGCTTGTTTGGCAGTTGGGGTTTGTGTTTGTGTTAGTGGTTTCTGCGATCCTTGTTCCTCCCCTTCCTCTTCTTCGGAAGATCCGTCTTCTTCTTCCTCCTCTTCCTCTTCTTCGCCGCTAGAGGTTTCTTCTTCCTCTTCGCCGGAGGAAGAAGCAGCCGGTGGATCTTCTAAAGGAGTTGAGCGTTTCGGTGCCATTGATTTTCAATATCGACGGGGATTGAGAAAATTAGGGTTTTGTTTCAAGAATTTCTACGGTTCGGGATCAGAAGACGAGAAGACCGAATTGATGAAAGATAACAAAAGAGGACGGAGGTTTTATATTTTATATATTAAAAAAATCTGGAGTGTTTTTTTACCGTTGGATGTGTCAGAATTGCACGCCGTCATTGATCGTCCGATTCGAATACTTCAAGTTGTAAATCTCTAGGTTTTGGATTTGGGTAGGTTAGTTCAGAAGCCCAAATAACGTTCTCGCTCCTATACTTCTATTTCATTTTTGCAAACTCAGCTCCTTTAATTACAAAACACATAAGATTGCTGCGTAATTCAATAATTTTTTTTAACCACAGAGTTTACTTAATGTTGCGGTTTGATTCGAATAAACCATTAAAAAAGATAAATATTTTTAAATTTATTTAATATAATTGTATATATCACATTTTAAATATAAAATATATCTACTGATTTTAATTATTGTTGGTTTAATAATTTTTTATTTTATTTGAATTAAGTATAATTCAATAGCTTAGATAATGGAACATGATACAAACAAAAAAATCTATTTAATAAGTGAATTGTAGCTGATTTTTTTTAAAATTTAAACGTGAATTTTTATAATTTTGAACTTATTTTAACTAATCTGAAACTTAAGTAAATTTTTTTAAATAAAACAAGATATGCATAATGGTTCGCCATAAGACCAAAAATGATGATAGCTCAAATGATACTTCCTCATATTTAAGGGAGCAGTTCTATCTTTTAAAAAAAAATTCGTCATTTTACTATTCGTTATACATTATTCAGTTATCGGACAATTACGTTAATTGGTACTCTTTAAAAATATATATTAATTTTTTTTAACAATTAATTTAAATGGCTAAATCTCTTAATTTAAAATGGAAGAGTTAGGGGATTGAAAAATTAAACTCTACTTTTATCCAAATGTCTTATTTTTTAATGCAATATGCCAAACGTATTAAACTACTTCAGAAATTGCACAAAGTAAAGTTGATTTGAAGAAATTTTTTAATAAATAACAGTTATATTATGATATAGAATCACACATGCACCAAAATTTTTTGATCTTAGTGATAAGTACCCACTAAAATGATGCAATTGGTATAGATTCAAATCTCATCAAACTCACTTTTCCCTCTACCATACTAACGTATGGTTGTTAAAAAAAATCACACATCTGTTTGTATCAGAAAAATAAGTCAAAAAAAAAAAAAGTGAAATGAGGATTGATCAAGCAGGGCGGGCAGGTCTTTGAGCTAACCTGTCCTCTTTTTCTGCAGCTTTGGCAGACACATAATAGGCAACTATAAAAAGTCCATGAATGAAACATAGAATACCTCCTATAGAAAGCATTCTGTGGTGGGATAATCCACAAGATTTTCTTGATCTTGAGTTTGACCATGTTCCTATCATCAACATTGAGAACCCAATTGCCAATATAACCCTGATCAAGTTGCCAATTTTAAAGAATCAAATTCATCAGAATGTAGAATTCTATCATACATATGCATTTTAATATTGGAAGCACATAATTGATTCTGCTATGCATGCAGCGAATGCAGGAGAGGAAAAACATACCATGAGAAGATTAGAGAGGCAACAGCTAATTGCTTGTTAGCAGAAGCATTTGAAAAATCTTCTCTCGACCACATGCAAACGCACCCACCAATCAAATTAGCAAGAATATGGGCAAGAGCTAAAAGAACTGCTGCTGCCAACCCAAGCTTGAAAGCTTCAAAACTTGGGTCTCTACATTCAAAAATCCACATCCTTAAATGTTTAACCTGTTCCATCAAACACCAAAAACAATTCATCAATGCAAATCCGCAGCAGTACGTACACGTAATCACTACTATTTCAATTTCAATCAGTGCTTTTTTACTCTGTTCTCGGCAATTTCAGCTTCAATCCCAAGTACGCCAGCTACAATATCCAGGGCCATGATCAACAAGCAAACCAAAACACTCATATTTTTTGCCATGTTTTTGTTTCTTCAATGTTGAATACAGGTAAACAGCTTCAAGAGAAGATTGCAGAGCACAAGATCGATAGCAAAGGCAAAATTTTATATGGGAACCTCACCTTTTAAACTATTGAAGCTTGCTTTACAAATTGCACTAACAGGAGAACAGGAATAAAGTGTAGTGGAATAAGCGAGGCAAGATTAGTGAAGTGCATTGGGAAGATCAGCTGTGATTATGAGTAAAACGCTTCCCTTTTTTTTTTTTTTTGTTAGTTTTCTTGTTTCCTTCACATCAGCAATTTCCTTTATTCTTCTCCTTTCAAAATTCTTATTCCTTTCATGGGATACAAGGAAAGTAGAGTATCATTAGCATCATGATATCACAGTGATATGTGCATGGACACAGACCATAATTGAATTTCAATATTCAAATACAAGCTATACCAAGTTTATATATAGTACTAAAAGCCAGGCTTGTTTCTACTTTATCAGCTATGTTGGTTTAAATTCGTCCATTTCTACGAGGAAAATTTTATATTTAATCCAATATTTCTGTATTTTTATATCATTTAATTTGACATTATTTATTTTACGAACACTTATGTTTAAAAATGTATTATTTAGTTACAGAGATGATAATTTATCTTTGCAAAAATTTTGTTTCTAAATACATTAACTCAATGGAATGTAAGAAAATGTGCATTTAAAATCACTAAAAAAATAAGGTAAATACAAAAATGGTATGAAAATATACTCTTACAACTTTTTTTCACCATACATAAAAATTGAATTCCATATCTTATCTAAAAGAATCCAAACTCTTTTCCATTTAAATTAGTCTGTATTTTTTTCTAAAAAAACAATAATTAATGTGTATCTTTTAAATGAGATTTTTCTCTTTATTCCTTCTCTTTCATCAAAATTTCTCTCCAATTCCTTAGTATTTTCAAGGCAGAAACACTTTCTTTTTGCTTATTTTTCACTTAAATTAGTAGCCTTATTTTCTTTTTGCTTATTTTCTCTTTTATTTTTACCATTACTGTTGTTTCCTTTTGTTGTATTTTGTGAATCTTTATAGTTATATGTTCTCAACTAGATCTTCTTTTTTTTTAATTTTCAATATATTTTTTTATCCGATATTTGTGGTGGAATAGAAATTTCAACTGTTATATAGACACTTTTTATAAAGAGCCATGTTCTGTGTCAACCATATTTTCAACACTGACATGTCTTAAAAACTTATTCGATATGTTTTGGGGCATTTCTAAAGATAAAATAAGTATTAGGGCCTTTTAAAAAAAAAAGAAAAGAAAAAGTGTTTACCTTATCAATAATCAATCTTAATTTTGATTTTAACAAACTTAATTTTGAGCATTTAATTTGTTTGTTTAAATATGTATAAGTTAGGACTCCATTGAAAGTTAAAATGAAATATGATTATCATGGGCTGATTCGACCTCTGAGATTCAATAAGGCTTTTGAAATCCTTAGAGCTTTATAATGAGAAAGTTATTTCCTTCACATTTGAAATAGACATCTTGAGCTTTCTGAATTGGGCTTGCTTGTCAAAATCTGAGTTCATTTAGGTATGCAAATAGTAAGTCAAAATTAAAGTATGAAGCTACCATTTCAGATTGTATAGCTCTTAGTATTTTAAACATATCTTAAGCTATAGAAGCCCAATTGAGGTGATTCAAAATGATATGGAAAGCTAAGTCAAATATCTAAAGAGAAAGTTTGAGCAAATTCAAATGTCTTCAATATAAAATTACAGGTTCAACTCGTGTATAGTTGTTTAGCAGTAGTCTACATTTTATATTACATAACTCTTAGTATTTTGGATATATATTGAGCTATAGAAGTCCAATTGAGGTTATTCAAAATGATATGGAAAGCTAAGTCAAATATCTACAACTTTCACGAAGAAAGTATGGGCAAAATCAAATGTCTTTAGTAGCCAATTATAGTTTCAATCTATGTATAGTTGTTTGACAGCATCACCTTCAATAATTCAAAATATAGACATTAGGCACATTATTTGCATCTCCAATAGCTATATTTTTAAGTTTTTGTCTATATAAACACCTTAAGAGCTGGTTGAAAGCTAAGAAACTTGTTATCATGTATTCTTTCTTAAGCTTTCAATTAAGCTCTCAAATTCTCTTAAATAATTATTTATTTATATAACTCTTATGAGAGTTGGTTGTGTGTTAGAAATAGAATTTCTCTTCATCTTAAATCTTATGATAGATTAGAAGGAAAGTAAGATTTATCTTTAAAGGAATTAGTTTAAGTGTTGTCCATTAAAATACTTGGGATTTAGTTTTTTAAGTGAGCCTTGAAAACTTAAGTTATAAGGTTGTAAGAATGAGCTATAAAACTCTTGTGTAATCTCAATCTTATGAATAAGATTGTAAGTGATTGAAAATCCTAACTTGGGGATAAGTTAGGTGAAGACGTAGGATTGTTGTTAAATCTGAACTCCTTAAATTTTTGTGTTTTTCATTCTTTCTTCTCAACTTTCATTCAATTCTTGCAAAGAATTTTTTTAATTTCTCATTTTTTATCTGATAGTCCTATTCATCCCCCCTCTAGGACTCTTTTCAATTGGTATCAAAACTTGAATTCTAGGTACTTCATTGCTAGAATACAAGATCATGGGGAGTAAATCACAAAACATCTCTTCTCTTAGACCATTATTTGATGGTAGTGACTATCCATATTGAAAATTCAAAATAAAATTATATCTTGATTGTGATTCCATCAAACTTTGGGACATTATCCACAAAGGGTGGGAACCACCTACAACTATTATTGATGGTATGATAACTACTCTTGCAAGAAGCTAATGAAGTATTAATCAAAAAGAAGAAAATCATAAAAATAAAAAAGTTATGATTATTCTAGTCTCTTCAATGACAAAAGAAGAAAGAGACAAGCTTCAACATTGTATGTTAGCTAAAGAAATATGAGAGACCTTAGAAAACCACTATGAAAGCAACATTCAAGTAAGAAGTAAGAAGGTTCAACTTCATATGTATGAATATGAACTCTTCAAAATGAAGCCTCATGAATCAATCATGAAGATGACAAACCATCTCAATGCTCTCCTCACAACCCTCAAGAAACTTGAAAAATATTTCTCTAAGGAAGAGGTAAACAACAAGATTCTAAGAATCCTACTTTAAAAGGATTAGAAATCTCATGTTACTTCAATTGATAAAGCTCAAGACCTCTCCACTTTATCAACTGATGTGCTCATTAGTACGCTCTTAACATATGAGCTCACTATCAAGCAAAGAGGCGAAGAACAAAAAGAGAAAGAAGGAAAAAAAAGCATTACTCTAAAAGTTATTCAAGAAGATAGTGAAGAGGAAAGCATCAAAGATTCTAGTAATAAAGATGGTGACATTTCCATACTCAGTAGGAATTTTAAGAAGTTTTTGAGAAAGAAAGACTTTTCAAGAACAAGGGACTTCAATAAGAAGTTCGAAAAAATGGGAAGAAAAAAACTAAGGAGGTTACTTGTTATGAATGCTAGAAACCAGGACATATTAGAAGTGACTATCCCAAACTTAAATTCAAGAACAAGGGAGCAAAAGATAAGAAAAAAGCATTCAAAGCTACTTAAGATTATTCCTCTGAATCCAAAGAGGAAGAGAAACAATAAAAAGTGGTCAATCTTTACTTCATAGCCCTTGAAAATGAAAATAAGGTACCATCTACTTCTTATTCTTCCTTTGATGATTATGATAATTATTATGATGATGATGATGTTGATGATGAGAGCTCTATTGTGAGCAAATTACTTATTAAATGAAAAATTTTATTATCTAAGAAGAAATATTATAAGTATGAGTTAGGTAACTTAAATAATGAATTAGAAAATTTAAAAATTAATTTTACTAAACTTGTTGAATCAAATGAAAAACTTGTTAGTGATGCAAAATCTTCTAATTCTTTGTAAAATCAACTTAAGAAGGCAAATGATGAAAATCATAAACTTTCTAAGGAGGTCTTAGAATTAAAAAATTTCGTTGCTAAATTTAAGAAAGGAAAAGAAACTTTAGATAGTCTTCTTGACTCTCAAAAATTTCATGGAGATACCCATGAAATTGGATATAAAAATGGAATGTCTTCATCATCTTTATCACATATTAATTTTGTAAAAGTTTCATATGATTCCACTCCTTCAACCTCCAAATCAAATGAGACTCAAGATTTTAAAGCTAAACGATCTCATGTGTTAAATAGAAAGGGAAATTCTCATAAGAGTCATCCTTCATTAATACAAAGAGGTAAGGCTCAAACTAGAGCACCTAATCCCAAGCATGCTTATATGTATATTAGACATAATTATAATAAGCTTACTACACAATATAATGCACATAAACATGTTGCACAAAATTATCAAAATACACATCACCATTGCCAATACATGTCTCACTTAATGACATAAAACAATTAGAGATACATATAATACTAAAGGCATATTGCACACACTAGGAAAGTATTTCATCCTAGGAGGAATAAATTCAAAAATATTGTATGTTCTTATTGCATGATCAAAGGACATACTAATAATGTGTGCTTCTATAAAAGACTACATATGAATTTACTTCCTATGGATTATCTTAAAACTAACCAACCTAGACCAAGAAAGGTTTGAGTCTAAAAGAACACTTAAATTATTTTGTGTAGATGTGCTTAAAATCCACAATAACAAAAAGCAAATGATATCTCAATAGTGGATGTTCAAGGCACATGATAGGAAACAAAGAGCAATTCAACAAATTTGATGCTAATGGTGGAGGACACATTACTTTCAGAGATAATGCAAAAGGAATAATTATTAGCATTGGAGAAATAGGTAATCCTCAATCCTTATCTATTCATCATGTGTTGTTTGTTAATAGTCTTAAACATAATTTAGTTAGTATAAATCAATTATGTGATATGGGAAATAAATTAACTTTCTATCCTAAAAATTGCTTTGTTAGTAGTTTTGATGAAAAAAAATTATTTTTAGTGGTGAAACAGTAGACAATGTTTATGACATTGATTTGAATAAAATTAATAACAAACATATAAAATGCTCAGTGTCTATCTCCTATAACACATGGACATGGCATAAAAAGTTAGGACATACAAATTTTGAGCTTTTAAATGATCTTTGTAAACATGAACTTGTGATTGGTTTTCCTAAGCTTGAAATCATTAAGGATAAACCTTGTGATGTTTACCGAAAGGGAAAACAATCCAAGTCCTCATTTAAGTTAAAAAATGTAGTGTCCACCTTTAAGCCACTTGAATTTATACATGTGGATTTATTTAAACCAACTATAGTTACTAGTCTTGGTGAAATGCACTACGTATATGTATTGGTTAATGATTACTCTAGATTTACATGGGTATATTTCCTTGCTTATAAGAATGATGCATTTAAAGTTTTTGAAAAGTTTGCAAAAAGAGTTTAAAAAGAAAAAAGCTTTTATATTTCTTCTATTAAAAGTGATCATATAACTGAATTTGAAAATAAATTTTTCAAAAACTATTGTAATGAAAATGGTATTTCTCATACATTTTCATCTCCTATAACTCCTCAACAAAATGGGGTAGTTCAAAGGAAAAATAGAACTCCTGTAGAAATGGCTAGAATAATGTTTTATGAGTATAATTTGCCTCTATGCTTTTAGGCGGAAGCCGTTAACTCATCTTGTTATATTTTAAACTGAGTTTTCAAAAGACCAATTTTAAATAAAACATCTTATAAGTTATAAAACAATAGCAAAATCTAAAATCTCATAACTAATAGTATTTAGATGTAAGTGTTTTATATTGAACACCAAGGACAATCTTAAGAAATTTGATTCTAAAGTCGATAAAGGAATTTTTCTAGGCTATTCTATTTTTAATAAAGTATATAAGGTCTTTAATAAGAGAACTCTAGTAATTGAAGAGTCAATGCATGTGGTATTTGATGAATTAAACTTACTTAATCCTAGAAAGGATGTTTGTAGTGATGATTTTATAAGTGACAATCAGATTATGGAAACATAAGAAGAAAATGCTAGTAAGCCTTTGGAACTTAAAGATCCAAGTAAGGAGGAAAATGAGGAGACATATCAATCTACCTTGAAGGATGAACTTCCAAATGATTAGCAATTCAAGAAGCTCACCCTCAAGACCTCATTATAGGTGACACTACAAAAGGGGTAACTATTAGATCTCAATTAAAGTCTATTATTAATTTAGCCTTAATTTCTCAAATTAAACCCAAAAATATTGATGATGCTTTATGTAATGAATTTTGGATCCTTGCTATACAAGAATAATTAAATCAATTTAAGAGAAATAAGGTTTGGACCTTAGTTCCTAGACCTAAACATCATCTTATTATAGGCACCAAATAGGTGTTTAAAAATAATATGAATGAACAAAGTGTCATAACTAGAAACAAAACTAGATTAGAAGCTAAAGGTTATAATCAAGAGGAAGACATTGATTATGATAAAACCTTTGCCCTCATTGCAAGGTTAGAAGCTATTAGGATGCTACTTGCATTTGCATCATTCATAGATTTCAAATTTTATCAAATAGATGTTAAAAGTACATTTTTAAATGGTTTTATTGAAGAAAAGGTGCATGTTGAACAACCTATAGGTTTTGAAAGCTTTGATTTTCCAAATCATGTATTCAAAATTTCCAAAGCATTATATGGATTGAAACAAGCTTTTAGAGCTTGGTATGAAAGATTGAGCAACTTCTTATTAGAGAAAAGTTTCTCTAAAGGAAAAGTTAATACAACTCTTTTCATAAAGAAATCCAAGCATGATTTATTAATTGTTCAAATGTATATTGATGACATTATATTCAATGCTACTAACCATTACTTGTGTGAGGAATTCTCTAATTTAATGTAAGGAGAATTTGAGATGAGTATAATGTTAATGATATGCACTAGGTTAATCATGTATGATCATGTTTTAACTTTATCATTTTATTTAATAAAGAGGCATTTTTCATTATCATTTTATGTTATGATAATTACTTGAATGGTCAATTCTTACTAAGGTCATCAAGTATGTGATTTGATAGTAAAACCCTTAGATTAAATATGAGCTTTATTCAAATTATCCCTAGTCATAACAATGTATTATGGCTAGTATGATGTTGATTAATGATTATGTTTTACTAATCATAAATATGAGATATTAAGTCAACTCATAGGTACTTATTTGAGAAATAAAGTGTTGGATTGACCCATCATGAGAATACTACATAAATAATTATCATAAGTAATTCTCATCAGAGTATTATTGGCTTAGTCCTTTGACCTTGAAATCACTATGGATTTCTACATAACTATTTTATATTTTGACATAATCTTACATTATTTTTAATCAGATATATAATAGGTTGTTGTTGGGTATAAAATGATTTATGTAAGGAATGTGAGTGATTGAGAAGAAATTTGTCCCCCATTTAATGTATATAAGATATCTATGGGCCCTTTGATAAGACAGACTGAGAAAAATGTATGGTCATGCTAAAATAAATTGATAAAGAGTTATCATTCTCAGTCTACTTAGAATTAGGAAATTATATGATTGAATTTTATAAGGATGACATAATCTATGTCTTATATTCAATGAAGATATCATGTGACAAAGGGACTAGAATATTCAATGTATATTAGGTTATATTGAATTATTGACTTCATATGACTTGGGTAGTCATAATATCTTACTAGAGGTCACTTATGACTTGTAGGCCTAAATAAAGATTTAAGGCCCACTGTCAACGTCATATGAACCTACAGGGTCACACATTTTGAATAAGCCCAAAATGAATATGGGTTTAACAAGCCCACATAAGCTCTGTGAAAATAAATAAATAAAATATTAATTTATTTATTTAAGGTAAAGGTTATCTTAAATAAATAGAATATTATTTCTGATTAATTTTTAATTAAAATCAAAATAAGAATAAGTGAGAAATTACCAAAAGGTTATTTGGCAAGTGAAACCCTAATTTAAATGTCTATAAATATGTTATATTCTCTAGAGTTTTATATACTCTCATTATTCTGCCACTAAATTTTTTTTCTCATTTTAGAAAACAAAACACAGAGTTCTTTTTAATTCTTGATTTGTGAGAAATCAAGAGAAGGTGCTAGCACACAAATATTCATTTTCAAAATCAAGGGTTGTTCGTGTGGACACTTGTGGAGGATGGATTCTTTTAGAGACATCTTAAATCCAAACTGCTAAATTAAAAGCTCGAGGAAGGTTCACCGAAGTGAACCTCCTTTCTTCCTTCTAGATTTCTTACCTTTTCTGCATTTATGGTAAGAAAATAAAAACTCTAGATTTAATCAACTAATCGAATTATTTGGATCCGGGTTCGGGTTTGCGATTCAAATTTTTTTTCGCCTTTGTATGGAATCACAAATCCCAATAAATGATGGGTGAACTCAAAGTCTTTCTTGGACTACAAATCAAGCAATGCAAAAATAAGATTTTCATCAATCAAACCAAGTATGCAAGAGACATTCTCCAAAAATTTGGCATGAATGGATCTAAAATAAGTAAAACTCCAATCAGCACCACAACTAAACTTAACAAAAAATAAGAATGAAAAACTAATTTATGAAAAGCGATTTTAAGGTATGATCAGATCCCTTCTTTATTTAACTGCCAGTAGATCTGATATTTTGTTTGCTACTTGCTTGTGTATTAGATTTTAATCTAGTCTTAGAGAGTCTCATTTGAATGCTATCAAAAGAATTTTCAACTATCTTTGTGGTACAATGTATTTATGACTTTGGTATCCTAGGAGTTCATCCTTTGACTTGATTAGTTATTCTGATGCAGACTTTGCCAGTAGTTTACTAGATAGAAAAATTACTTCTGGAACTTGTCAATTTTTAGGACAATGTTTAGTTTCTTGGTTTAGCAAGAAACAAGTTTTAGTTTTCTCGTCCACTGTTGAAGTTAAATATATTACAACAAGTCTCAATTGTTCACAAGTTTTATGGCAAAAATAACAGTTGCTAGACTATGGTGTAAAACTTTATCACATTCCAATCAAATGTGACAATACAAGTGTTATCAACCTTAGCAAAAATCTCATTCAGCATTCTAGAACTAAACATATAGATATTAGACATCATTTCTTGCGTGATCATGTTCAAATTGGTGATATCTCACTTGAATTTATTGATACAAATAATCAACTTGCAAGTATCTTCACCAAACCTCTCAATGAAGAGAGATTAAATTTCATTACGCATGGACTTGGTATGATTGATGATTTCAGTTTATCTTGATTTTATGTTTAATTGATGGTTGAACTGTGTCCATGTAAAATCATGTTGTGCTTATTGATTACTTTGATTGATAAATATTTTGATTTTGATCTTAAAATTTTTTTTATAGTCATCAATTTATATTTGATTTATCTTTTTAAATATCCTTTTGTATTTCGTCAAAAGAGAAGAAATAATTTGAGTTTGCATGTATACCTTGTTAATTTTTTTTAACATGTATACTTAGTTTGTTTTTAATTTTAAAACTCCCTTAAAAATGTATTTATATTAGTGACATATTATATTTTTATTTGATATAGGGGGAGAAAATTTGTTTAAATTTTTACATGCATATTAACATTATATCTAATTTTATCGTACATCATATGTGACAAAAGGCCTTATTTTAGTTACTTTATTTATGTATGATATAGATTTTATAAAGATTTTATATATCTTTGTTTTCATTTTCCCTTTATATATATCTCTTTTCTTTTTACTTTTGACAAAGGGGGAGAAATATATTTGAGTTTGTTATTTGTCACTATACATGTGTATAATTTTTCTTTTTAGGAATTGTTTTTATTTTTGATATGGCATGAATATTTTTACAAAGATTTGATGTATCTTTGCATTGTTCCTATAGGAATTTTGGTGAATATGTGAGTTTGTTATTTGTTACTATACATGTGTATAATATTATCTTCTTAGAAATTGTTTTTATCTTTGATAAAGCATGAATATTTTTACAAAAATTTCGTGTATATTTGCTTTGTTCCTATAGGAATTTTGGTGAACATTGTTACTATATATGTGTATAATATTATTTTCTTAGGAATTGCTTTTATCTTTGATACGGCATGAATATTTTTACAAAGATTTGGTGTATCTTTGCTTTGTTCCTATAAGAATTTTGGTCCCTTTAGGTTCATTTCCCCTTATATCTCTTTTTTTTCCTTTTCCTTTTGTATAAAGAGAGGAAAATATGTTATAAATAATTTGTGTTTATTTTTTTATATACTAAGTGCTACATTATTGATTAGCTAGTCAAGCTCTATATGATCATATGATAATTAAGCACGTCTAACATCAACATTATTATTATATGTACAATTTTTATGATGCATTTTAGTGGCACTATATGCATATATGTTTGAAATTATTTTCTCACATTACTTAACATTTATTTAAATGATCATGTTATCATATTTTATGTGTTTAATACATTTGTCATAAGAATGTCATGTTTTTATCCCTTTTGCTATATTTTATGTTGTTTTTATTTTTTTTATTTTTGTCAAGGAGAATAATCTATAAATTTATATTTCTTATCATGTTCATATTCATAGCAGGAGAAATAAAAAAATATATTTTATTTCATTTGGTATCATTATTATCACATACTTTATTTTGTATTATTTTTTATCAAACTCAAAATAAGTTTGTCAAAATCAAAAAGGGGGAGATTGTTGACCTTGGCAATAATCAATCTTAATTTTGATTTGAACAAACTTAATTTTGAGCATTTAATTTATTTGCTTAAGTGTGTATAAGTTAGGACTCCAATGGAAGTTAAAATGAAGTATGATTATGTTGGGCTGATTTGACCTCTGAGATTTAAGAAGGCTTTTGACATCCTTAGAGCTTTATAATGAGAAAGTTATTTTCTTCATATTTGAAATAGACATCTTGAGCTTTTTGAATTAGGCGTGCTTGTGAAAATCTGAATTCATTTGGTTATATAAATATTAAATCAAAATCAACATATGTAGCTGCCATTTTAGATTGCACAGCTCTTAGTATTTTAGACATATCTTAATCTACATGAGCTTAACTGAGGTGATTCAAAATGATATGAAAATATAAGTTAAATATCTATAACTTTTATGAAAAAATTTTAGGTAAATTAAAATGTCTTCAAAACAAAATCACGGGTTCAACTTATGTATAGTTGTTTGATAGTAGTCTACATTTTAGATTATATAGCTCTTAGTATTTTAGATATATATTGAGCTACAAAAGTCCAATCGAGGTGATTCAAAATGATATGGAAATTTAAGTCAAATATCTACAACTTTTATGAGAAAATTTTAAGCAAAATCAAATGACTTTAGTATCCAATTATGGTTTCAATCTATGCATAGTTGTCTGACAGCATCACCTTTAATAATTTAAAATTATAAACATTGAAGTCAAAATATAGACATTGGACACATTATTTGCACGTCCAACAGCTATATTTTTAAGTGTTTGTCTATATAAAAACCTTAAGAACTGAATGAAAGTTAATAAACTTGTTATCATTCATTCTTTCTTAAGCTTTCAATTAACCTCTTAAACTCTCTTAAAAAATTATTTATTTGTATAACTCTTGCGAGAGTTGGTTATGTATTAGAAATATAATATCTCTTCATCTTAAATATTGGGATAAATTAGAAAGAAAGTGAGATTTATCTCTAAAGGAATTGGTTTAATTATTGTCCATTAAAATACTTGGGATTTAGTTTTTTAAGTGAGCCTTGAAAACTCAAGTTGTAAGGTTGTAAGAGTGAGCCATAAAATTCTTATGTAATCTCAATCTTATGAATAAGATAATGGGTGATTGAAAATCCTAACTTGGGGATAATTTAGGTGGAGATGTAGGATTGTTGTTGAATTCGAACTCCTTAAATTTTTGTGTTCTTCATTCTTCTTTCTCAACTTCCATTCAATTCTTGCAAAGAATTCTTTTAATTTTTTTATTTTTTATTTAATAGTCCTATTCACCCCCTCTATGACTCTTTTTAAAAAGGACACGCGTATTCCTTTTAAATATACATATCTTCTATTATTGGATGAATTGGAATTAGAGACGGTATTCTTCAATGAAGATGTTATTAAGAACATTAAGATTTGAAAGTGAAAATGTTAATTAAGCAAAAGATTATGTAAACTAAAATTGTTAATAAATATTATGAATTAAGTCTTGATATATTAATGTTGCTCATGTGTATTATGATTTTATTGTTAATTTTAAGTAAAATTAGATGGAAAATTGTTTATTTGTTATTGAAAAATTGCATATAATTAAGGTGTGTTAACCTTAGATTTATTCAATCTCTATAGTTTTGACTTTAACAAATGACTTAATTGAACTAATATGTTTGTTAAGTGTTTGATTTCATAAAGTCAAAGTGAAGTGTTTCAATCTCCTACACTATTCAAGATATTCTACATAAAGTGCTATAAAGCTCAAGATCACTTTAAGTCAATTAGAGCATCAAAATATGTCCAAAATCAAGTCACAGGGCCTCCCTCATGAGCTTAAGTCCCAATCGTGAGCATTAGTCATGACCTTTAGCCTCAAAGGGCTTTGATGGTGCAAAGGAGACAACACCCCCCACGATCATGAAGTAGTCGTGATATGGTCACGAGGACCAATCACAAGCAATTTTAGCTAGTGATCATTAGGTGTCTCAACAAGCAAAAAAGTCTGAGCCGATTATGATCTACCCTCATAACCGTGAGTAGCTCATGACTAGAGTCTCTTTCAAGGGTGACTAGCTCATGAGCCGCTCAACGGTCACTGCCACCCAATGGTTATATTTTTCAAAGGTCATAACCCGGACCATACCCTCACGATCGTAAGCAAATGAATTCCTGTAAAAAGCTATTTTTTGCATTTAATGAACTAAAGAAAGGTTGGAGATGAAGTTAATGCCCTAACAACCATAATTTGAGTTGTTGATCTATAAAGACAACTCGTGGTGCTTCATTAATAAGTTACACACTTTGAACATTGATTTTTCTCTCCTTAACATTGATTTAGCATTTACTCCTTCATCTACTTCCTTTGTGTTTGCTTAAACTCTTTACAACTTGGTTGTGTGAATAGAATGAGAACTCTTCTTCTTTTAATTTTCGGGGTTCAAGAAAAGGAAAGTGAGGTTTGATTCTTGGTGAAAAGGTTGAAGTGTTTGCTTATTGAAAACACTTAGGATTTGGGTTGAAGAGTTCCTAAACTCTTATTTTATAAGGTAAGAGTTGAGCATAAAACTCAAAGTTGTAAGAATCAATCTAACGGTGATTGAAAATCCTAACTCATAAGAGTTAGGTGGAGTCATAAGTTCGTTGATAAACTGAACTCCTTAAATTGTGTGTGTTTTTCTTTCTACCTTCTTAATTTTTATTTAAATTCTCTTAATACTTGCTTAAAATCTTAAAAGCCCTATTCACCCCCCTCCTCTAGGGCAATTACAAGGTATTATTATTTTCTTTATGTTATAAGATAACATGATTACATGTTTTTTTTATGTTTTAGAATTATTTTTAGTGTTGAAAAATATTATTAATGATCAAAAGTATATTTTTGAATTAAATATAATTTATAATTTATATAAAATGAACTTTAAAATTTTTCATATTTATAATTAACCTCTATATTTTTTATATTTATAAATTAACATTTATATTTTTAATATTTATAAATTGACCCCAGTGTGTCCATATCCTATATTTTTTTAAAAAAATTATTTCCCCATATTCGTATCCTCATTTTTCATGTCTTCATTCCCATGTTCGTGCTATCCAGAATTTCAAATCTACCAAGTTTGTTTCCAGGAGGGTGGATGATTTTCAAGAGTTTTTTGCTGTCAAGTTTTTTCCTTTTCACCTAATAACAAATTTTATATATGATTTGATGATGGCATAAATGAGTTCAATTGGGTTTACCTTGGATAGAGTTTCTTTACACCTCTTTGTCCTTTTAACTACCTTCTTTGATTTGGGTCATTATCATCTCATATTTGAATTTATCCATGATCAAATGTGAAGAATGGTTCAAGATAGACTCAAATATTTTATTAGGAAAATATTTTATTATGAGGAGCTTCGATCTTTGCCAGTTGCTTGTGGCTTTTCAACATTCATTTTGCAAACCAATATGTTTGTTAATATTCAGATTTTTAGGAGATTTTTTACATTTTTTCTACTTTGAACAAACTTTATATTTACCCTCCTCTCTTGTACTAGCTGGTCTTTTTTCTTTTTTACAACTTGAAACTTAAAATATGTTGTTATAAACATAGCAAGAGCTGGAATACATGAACCATGGGGAGAAACTTCCAAACACTATAAATGTCAATGATTTACTTCTACATATATTCAAGAGTAAAAAAAGTTAAAACCATGACAAGAACTACACTAAAAAATTAAGAAAAAAAAAGTTTTAGATTTAAATAAAACAAAAGTTAAAGATCTTAATATCTTGAGGCTAAAACTTAATAAATTTTGTGCTCCTTGATGTTGATATCTTTAAGCTTTTCAAAAGCTTGCATAGAAACGCTTGGATCCATTGTACAACAAAACCTCATAGCTTCATTAGAGATGGAAGCACTAACAACCCAAATAATGTAGATCTATAAAATAAAAATTATTTATGAACAAAATATAAGGAAAGGAAAATTAAATGAGGTAATTTTGGCCAAAAATGACAATAACCACCTCCAAAATCACTAGCTATAAGAGAGGTTTTATGAGAAAAGAAGGATAAAATATCTTTAGAGAAAGAAGAGTTAAAGATAGCTACTAGTTGATCTTTACACCTTTGTTTATTTAGGGGTGTGCAAAACTATCCAACTCAAAAACCCGACATTGAACCGACTGGTTTTGATTTTAATTTTTTAAAATTTATAAATTTCGGACAGAACTTGGCCCAACTGAAAAACCGAATTTTATTATATTATATATATTTTTACATTAAAATATAACAATATAATTAATTAGCAAAGTGGTAAAAGCAATGAATGTATACCTATAGGTCGGTGGTTCAATCTCAGAGATATGAATTTTAATTTTTTAACTTTTTTATTTGACAAAAAATGATAAAACCTTATTATTTAGGCTGCCAAGGGCCGAATTGGGGTCCGTAAGGTGAAAAAGGTGCGTGTTTAACCATTTGGTTACTACAGTTACTTTATTTTTTTGGTTTTGTTTATTCTTTTCATGTGACAACATGTGATAAATCCTTTTTATTAATGTTGCTAACGGTCGAAAAAGGGTCTCTAAGATGGAAGGGGTGTGCATTTAACGATTTGGCTACTGCAATTACTTTATTTTTTTGGTTTCGTTTATTATATTTAATATTTATTTGATTAAGCCGAAAACCGCTGAATATTTGATAAAACCTCATTATTTATGTTGCTAAGGGTGAGTCTATAAGTTAGACGTCCATTTAACCATTTAGCTACTGCAGTTATTTTATTTTTTTAATTTCATTTATTATATTTTATATTTATTTAGTTAACTAAAAAATCACTAGGTCATTTCAGTTTGATTTTAAATTTAAAAAAAAAAATTCAACCCGATCCCAATCCGTCGGATGCACACTCTACCTTTGTTTTAATGAAATTTACATTGGTTGGCAAAAAAAATATTACTAATAAGTTGACATTCTTAAAAGAATTTTTTGGGAAGAGAATTTTAGAAGAATTTAGACCTATATTGGTGAGAAAAAAAAAATCATAACTTCATGTAAAATGTTGAATCCTAACGAGCAATAGAAGATTTTAACTAAATTTGACCTAAAAAAATTGATAAATTATAAAAATCTTATACCATTTCTGAAAATAAATAAAAATCCAGCACGTCAGCGTAGGGAACAGACAAATTAAATTATGAAATAAATGTTAGAAGATAACGGTGAAGTTCTAGAAACAACTTCATGCTTCTGTTAACCATCATCTAAATCTAATTCTATTGTCCATAAAACCAAATAATTTTCAACTGCTCTCCATTTTCCTTCCTTTTTGTGGAGAGCGACACGAAACGATGTCGTTTTATTACGAATGGAAGACTTTCAACGATCACGACGATGATCGGCCGGAGAAGCCGCGGAGTTATGGAGTCACGGAGATGCGAGGTCCTCAGTATAATCTCTTGAGCCAGAACATGCTTCAAGTATGTCATTTTTATTGCATTTATGCTCTTTTGCTGTATATTCATGCAATAGAAAATTTCAAGTAAAGATTTTAATTAAACTGTACCAGACCAGTTCATAAGATTTGAATTGAATTTCGATTCTGTCAAATGTGCTTACCTGTGATCAACCGATCTTGATCCTCTCTACCGTACCTGCTTTCTTTCCAAATATATTTTGCAGGATATTTTTGAGTCCATGGGACAATTTGTTGATGGCTTAAAGTTCTCTGGAGGTTCTCACAGTCTATTGCCGAAGTCTTTCATTAAAGAGGTGATTAACATGGCTCACCAACATGACGTGTACGTTAGCACAGGGGATTGGGCCGAACACTTGCTTCGCAAAGGTCCATCTGCTTTCAAGGAGTATGTGGAGGTGAGAAATATGAATTGATTGCAGATATTGTGTACTGTATATAGTCTTTGTGTGTTGTTTTATGTTATGTAGGAGTGTTTATTTAGTTTTGGGTATGTTGATACTTGTTAGGAATGTAAAAATATGGGGTTTGACACTGTAGAGCTGAATGTGGGATCCCTTGGAGTTCCGGAGGATACACTTTTGAGATATGTGCGCTTAATTAAGAGTGGTGGTTTGAAAGCAAAGCCTCAATTTTCAGCAAAGTTTAACAAGTCTGACATTCCGGTTGGTGGTGATCGAGCATTTGGGGCTTATATGCCACCACCAACTCAAAGCTCTGGTAAGGAATCAGATCTATCGTGGAGGGTGGTTTAGTTATTTAGTTGTTTACAGAGTTATTTTTGCCGAGGTTTCTGCTGTGATGTTTTTTAAGTCGTTCTAATGCTTATAAAGATGGAAATATTAGCTGACCATAGTGGCTTGTGAATTCAGTGTGATGATGAATCCCTAGTCATGAAGTGGCTTAGTTATTTTCTTGCAGTTCTTACTACAAACCTTATGATTGTCAGTGGTTAGGAATTGGTTTGTGTGGCATGGCCATTTAAGTTACATGTTAGATTAAATGCTTAAATTGACAATCCTAAAGAAATCTAATTTGAACGTGTAATTGCATTGAAGTTGGCCGAATCCTTTTCCTGTTGTTTAAAAAGAAGTTTTTTCTGCTACAAAGGTTTTTCAAGCAACCTGGAGGTGCATGGTCACATAAAATTTCAACATTTTGGCCCCTTGGGAATGAACTCTGGTCTCCTTGTATCAAGTTATGATATACACATCAGATCATGTTATGTTGTCTGCATCCATTGTTAGCCTTGGCTGTAAATTCTATTGTTGCAAGTAATCTCTGAGAAATGCTGAGTATTTGCTCCTTGTAGAAGTTCTGTAATTTGCCCTTCTGAAAGATTCATATGTTGGAAATAGTGGTTTCTCCATTTGCAAAGAGAATTCTACTGTTTTGTCTGGGAAGAGCTCTGGTATTCCACATTGCAGATTTGCCAGTAAATAGTGACAACCTCATCTTTCAACAGCCTTTAAACCACACTTGAAGACTGCTGCCTGATAGTGGTATTTCTGCCTGACAAGGATTTTTCTCTGTTTTGCAGAACTTGTTGAAGATGTGGGTCTATTAGTTAGAAGGGCTGAGAGATGCTTGGAGGCTGGGGCAGATATGATAATGATTGATGCTGATGATATCAGCAAAGATGCTGACGCTCTGAGGGCAGACATAGTTGCAAAAGTCATTGGGCGACTAGGTCTTGAGAAAACCATGTTTGAGGCATCCAATGCTAGAACTGCTGAGTGGTTTATCAACTGCTATGGTCCCGAGGTATTTTAATCTTTCAGAACTGTGATTTTGTCTTTTGCATTTATATCATCATTGATAATTATCTGATTTGCCAGGTGAACCTCTTTGTGGATCATTCTCAAGTGATTGGTCTAGAATGCCTCCGTGGGCGCAACTTTGGTAAAAATAGTGCTTCTTTCGGTAGTTCATCATATTATCTGTCCTGAAGTGTTATGGAGGGAGTCACCTGGTTATGTAAGTACTGTTGTAAACTTGTGATTGTGTGGTAGTAATGCCGAATGAGCATCATATTCTGTGTTCTGCGATGCTAATTATATGTATTACTTGCTGTAACTGTTATGCCATTTATAATTTTGCGAATGCCGGGCGTGTTCCTTGTAATGTTTGCTGGGCGTAATCTAGATACATTTCAATTTGCTCCTGTTGTTTTGCACAAGATTCATTTTGCATCATAATTCTGCTGTCACTCATGCTTCTCATCATTTTAGTTTATACTTAATTGCTTATATATCAACTAAAGCACGGTATCAAGGCTATTTTTTTTTTATTTTTTGGGTCAGTACATCCCAGGGGAGATTGCAACTTTCATCCCAACTATCGGGGAGGTTACAACTATTACAAATACTATGATTATCAAAGATTATTACAAATTAATACATATTATATAGAATATATTTATATATATAAGTTCTAGCGGGGGAGTGAGAATGACATAAATACTTGATATAGCTCCCATCAAAGATTGAAACAATGAGACCTCTATTTTTACCATTTAAGTTAGACCTCATTAGCATTTCGAAGATTAATTCAGGGTTAGATGGCAACTCAAATATAACCAATAAAAGTAAAATAGGAGTCAAACGAGATAACTGTAGAGATGAGAGCAACATTCATGCCTTTTAACTAGTCCACTGAGTTATCACTGTCATCCAGAGGTGACAGGAGTTGGTTACATCTGGATGCTGGCCATTACATGTAAAATAGAAGGTATCTACTGAATACTCTACTGTGAATTAAAAAGGGTCTTTGTCGCAATTTTTTTTGTGGGTTTAATTTTATTTGAGGATGCAACTGAAAAGTGAAAGGTATAAAACATGAAGCAGAAACTGTATGGTATAAACTATAAAGTATAAAACATGGAGCAAACAATGCCACTTATATTCTTATTTTATTAACATAAACTACAAATTAACACATTCTTAGAATGATGAGCATGTGCCTCAACCAAATTGTAACGTGAGGAATTCATTGGACAATAATTAGCTAATGCTCTATGCAGGTGGGAATTGCATAATAAAAACATATTTAATAGAACGAAATGCCTTTGGACGTGACGTTACTTATATAATAAACTTGAAAGGACTGAGCCATGTCTTAATTGGTGCCGTTTGTCACGCTTCGGCATCAGGAAATCATCTAAATATGACTTGAAATTTTGTTTTTTTTGGGTCAATTACAAAATTAAGTATCATTAACTGCAAAAACCTGTTATGGTTTTTTCGTACTATCTACTTTGATGCCCGGTAGTAAGCTTTTAAAAAAACACAATTACGTTTAGAAAAAATTCACGTTACAGTGCATTCCTTAATCATATTATGGTTGAATTTAGCTAATTTGCAGTCAAAAAGGAGGGTAACAATATTATTGTTACATAGTGGATGGTCAACCTGTCATTTTCAGACAAAGGGCATATGACAAATTTTAATTTCAAGACTGTACATACAAGACAACTCAACCCTCAATAGTGTAAGATCTTCTAAAATGCTATTGGGATCCTTGCCTTAAAATGATTCCCTTCTCTGTGCTTAAAACCAGCAAATTTTAACATGACCATGAAACATTACAAGGTCAAATACAAATGAACCCAAATTCTTTAATTAAGTTACCAGTAATACTACGGTCGGTTCAAGAAAGGAAAAAAAGATGCATAAATGGTGAGATAGAGCACCAAAAGAGAAAAAACATGTCGAGAGTAACTGTCTTTCCTTGATAGTCTTGCAGTTTCAATGCTCCTCCAGAGAAAAGATAATTCTCAAGGTTATTGGAGTGTAAAGATCAGAAGAGCAAAAAGGAACAGAAAAAAGAAAGAAACCAGAAACAAACAATGCCTGCATTTTGGTTTTCTTCTCTCAAGAGATCATTGCAATGCAAATCACAGACATCTGATGTTCATAATCCAACTTCCAGAAACAATCTTAGCAACATTCAGACGAAAAAGCCATGTGGGTTCGGATGTTCAAGATCAGTGTCAAATCTAAGAGACGTTATTCATGGTAGCAAGAGGCACACAGAGAAGCCACCTGTAAGTTGCAGTCCGAGATCTTTAGGCAGCAGCGATTTCCTCAACCCAATTACGCATGAAGTAGTCCTTGGAGATTCAACGTGTGAACTAAAGATCACTGGGTTCGGTGGTGGCAATGGTGGTGGTTTTGATGGTGATAAAGGTCTTTCTTCCACCTTTGTTGGTACCCTTAAGCCAGGAACACCTGGTCCTGGAGGTCAAGAAATGGCACTTCATAATTACCAACCAAGAAGGTCACATAGCCTTTCAAGAAAAATACACGGTGGTTCTCCTGTTTTTGGTACCACTTCCAAGGCTAGAAACTCTCTTGAAATTTCAAAATCTTGTGATTCTTCAAATCTAGTTTGCAAGAATTGTTATGAGAAGTTTAAAACTCTGGATGCAGTTGAAGCACATCATCTCTCCAAGCATGCCGGTAAAAATTACTCAATTCAATTTCTCATCTTTCATTGTTTAAAACCAAGTTTATCTCTGTTTTCAGATTTCTTTCTGCTTGATTGCCATGAACAATGTTTCTTTCAATTAGGCCAGTTCAGAAATCCATGAGCAATTAACAAGTCATTATGGTAATATAAGCATCCAGTCTTTTTAATATTGAGTATTATTCTTGATTAAATCTTTGATCTAAAACAAATGGGGATTTTAAATCTTCTTTACGGCTATTTGAAGCCAAAATTTCAATACCAAGGAAAATTTTGTACATTAATGTGTTGTCTGATTCATGAGATGTCTGTCCTACGAATAGTCACTGCCATTGTTATGATTGTTGCAGTTGGTTGTCGTTTCCCATAATTTATTATGCATTATTATAGCCTTGTAATAATGATTTTTTTTCCTTTGCTAAATTAAGCAGCAGTAGTTAATGTCTATTTAAATTTAGATTGTAGTTTAGCTTCTATTGGTACAGAGGAAACTCACATGTCATTTTCTTTGATCAGTTACTGAACTAATAGAAGGCGACTCATCTAGGAGGATAGTTGAAATAATTTGCAGAGCAAGTTGGCTAAAATCTGAGGCCAACTTTGTCAATTTAGAAAGGGTTCTTAAAGTCCACAACATGCAATTGACCATTGCTCAGTTTGAAGAATACAGAGAGTTGGTCAAGATTAAAGCAAGTAAACTACCCACGAGGCATTCACGTTGCCTTGCTGATGGTAATGAGCTCTTAAGGTTCCACGGCACGACCATTTGTTGTTCTCTTGGGATGAATGGCTCTTCTAGTCTTTGTACAGTGGAGAAATGTGGTGTTTGTCGAATTTTGAGATATGGGTTCTCTAAGAAAGACACTAGTAGTAATGGAGGAGTTGGTGTTTTTACTGCTTCAACTAGTGGAAGAGCATTAGAGTCTATCGAATTTAGTGAAGACAATCACTGTTGTGCAAGAAAGGCTCTATTAGTGTGCAGAGTTATTGCAGGAAGAGTTCATAAACCATTGGGTAATTTTCAAGAAATTGCAGGCCAATCTGGGTTTGATTCATTGGCTGGGAAAGTTGGTCAACATTCTAATATTGAGGAACTTTATGTACTAAATCCTAAAGCTCTGCTGCCTTGTTTTGTAGTAGTAATTTACTAACGTTCTTGAACTTAATTAATTTTAGTATTGCTCTAATTAAACTTTCCTTGCTTCATTGTGCTTATTTTTACAGGAATTTTGTGCAACATATACACCCATTTCTTCCCTTATTATAGTTTTGTCAGTAGGTCAATTTTCACTTTTTGTCATATATTATTTACTAGACTGTATTTTTCTTTTTTGTTTTTTTGGGAAATAGCTGTATTTCTGTCTCATATCTTCTTTGCTATTAAATTCTGTATGCAACATTTGTCGACATTGCTTTGGGTTCTGTAATACTTTTTTTTTTTATTTTTTTTTCACATTTTAGCTTTGTGGTTGGTTAGCAGCCGAAGGAAGGTTTTAGACTATTGTCGATAAGCACGGAACATCACCCAACTGAGTTCCATACGACCTCTTATGGCAATAATCCAAAAAAGTTTTTAAGGATAACCATACATGTCAGCTACGTTACATTACAGTACGTAACTGGCTCGTGATAAATTATTAAAATGGTTCTTATATTTTTTTGATTTTTTTAAAATTTAATATTTTTAAATTTAAAATTTAAATTATATATGAGTGAATCTATTGTCATATAAAAATTTAAACAATCATAATTTATAAATTTTTTTAAAAAATTTAAAAGCTAATTGCACATGGATAAATGTATCATATAAAAATTAAAATATTCATAATTTATAAATTTTTTAATAATTTTAAAAAATTAAAACTATGAGTTATTTTAGTAATTATCACGGGCTAGTGACACTATGCCGGACATGTAACTTTATCCAATTTTGAATATTACCACAAATTTTAACAAGTCATGAGAGTTTCAACCTACACCATTTAATCTAGGCAGCTAATACCAGTTGATCTAAGTGTTAATCTATTTTAGCATGGGTAGATAATTGCATCTTTTTAGTACTAATGAGAATAAATTTCTTTATGAGGGTGTGATGTCTTGAATAAAAACCTACTACAAAAGATTTTTTAGAAGTCTAATATAGGGGGGAATTGATTAGTATTCTTGAGTTAAAGTAGGATTTGAAATTGGAATGAAAATGAATAGGAAGGAGGATGAAAATTTAAAGAAAGTATTTAATTTTTTTTTTTTATGAAATGTGAATAGAAATAAAAAAAAATTAATATCATTTATCAACTAAATTTTTTACACAAAAAATATTTTTGTAATCATTCTTTATAAAAAATTAACATTAGAATTATTTTTATATATTAACAATTAATATCATAATTATCTATTGTAAAATATTTTTAAATTTTTATTTATACAAATATTATGTAAAATTAAAAAAGTTATTATAAAAATATTTATTTTTGATACATATATTTGTTCAAACATTTAATACATTTTTTAATTAATTGTATGTTTTATTTATAAAATTTTAAAATATATGATAATATTTAAATGTTTAACTAATTTATAAGAAAATTAAAACTCATTTCTTAAAAATACAAAGAAAATGATTATTTCCATTGATGGAGAATTACAATCATGTCTTCATGTAAGTTTAGAATTATCCATTCTAATTTCAAATTTCACCTTTTTTTTTTTTACCAAACAATATTTACCACATTTTGTAAGGCTTATTAAAAATAAAAATAAAAAAATCAAGAATTTCTATATATTTTTTTATTATTTCATTGAAATCCTTTGACAACTTACATAATGAAGTGAAAATAGTTGATTATTGTAACTCTCAGCACAGATATTAGATTAACAAAAAAAACCACAAACAGGTCAGAATAGTTAAGGCTAAGCAAATTGCTCGCATATATATTACTAATGCTAGCTACTGCATCGTTTTTCCATAACCATCTACCTCTCTTGACTCGTGCTAATCTACTTCCATCTAAAACCGTATTAACCAGCTGCCTACTTCAAACAAGAAAGCCAAGTTTTAACCTATAAAAAGAGAAAAGTTTAAAAAGAATAAATTGAAATAATTCATATTTTACTCCCTACACTTTTAGTTTTTTCTCAATTTACTTCATTCACTTTTATTTATATAGATTTAGTCCTTATATTTTTATTTTTTTCACATTAAATCCTTATACTTTTATTAACCCCTTCAATAAATATAATTCTTAAAATTTTTATCAACTATATTATAATTTAATTATTTATATTTTATTTTAAATATAAAGATTATAAAAATACTTTTAAATGCCAAATACACTTATGAAAATTAAATATAAATTATGCAATTGTAATTTATTAGTTAACAAAAATTTTATTTAATACTATAAAAAATAAAAATTTAAGTACTAAATTTATTTAGTATCTAACAAAAATTATATCTAACAAAAATTCTATTAAATTATTTATTTAGAATAAACTAAAATAAAATTTAGTAGAATATTGCTTAAATTTTTATTTTTATAATATTAGATAAAAATTTTATTAACCATATTTCTATAATCTTTATATTAAAAATAAATTATAAATAATTAAATTATAATATAGTTGAAGAAAATTTTAGAATTATATTTATTAAAGGGGTTAATCTTGCTAAAATAAAATAAAAGAATTTAATATTCACACAAATAAAAGTATAAGGGGTTAATGTGAATAAAAATAAAAGAAGAGGGAGTAAATCAAGAAAAAATAAAAGTATAAGAACTTAATTTATACAAATAAAAGTGTAATAAGTAAATTAAGAAAAAGATTAAAATATAGGATAAAATATGGTTATTCCTAATAAATTGAGCATTGAAGATAAATAATTATTCAACCAATAAAGAAACCGAAGAATGAATGGTCTAAGTCTTTGGTAGTGTTCAAACTTCACGTGCTTATCTTCTTCCGAGCGTGAAGGGTAGATGAATCATGAATGTAGAAGCGAAATGTGCATATAACGCACCATCTCAATTCAATTCAAGAAACCATAATTCCTATATAATTGCCTTTATGAATCTGTTTCGAGTATTGGGAGGAAGGAACTAAAATAAAATAAAAACCATCTTTCACAGGCCAATTTTTTTTGAAGAATGGCAACCCAAACGACCCAACAAAGAAGAGCTTGTGTGATCGGCGGAAGTGGGTTTGTGGCTTCCCTGCTGGTGAAGTTGTTGCTTGGAAAGGGTTATGCAGTAAACACAACAGTCAGGGACCAAGGTTTCATTTCCTATTTTCTTCTTGTTCCTTTTGTTATTTTTGTTCCTCTACTGTCCAACTTGTTAGTAAAATAAAATCAGGTCATATTACATGGAATATAATGCCATATTACAAATTGTAACTAAATGACTTTTCCTTTATAATAAGTTTGATAAGTTATTGAATTAATAGGTGTGGTTCATAAATATATGTCTTTCTCCCCGTCAATAATTAACAACAGTCGTAATTTTATATGATCCTAATAAATAACATCGATAAAAAAGAAAATTCGTAATCCTATAAGATTCTAACAAGTAGCATCGATAAGGAAGAAAATGTATCTCATATTATACAAGGTCAAATTTCAAGTAGCATTTTGTTCTCTTCTAAATTTTTTTTTTAAATGGGCATTATAATACTTTTATTTATTTTGCTTTTGATCAACATTATTAGAGGTACCATTTCAAGCTATGTGTTTATATTATCTGCAGACAATCAGAAGAAAATTTCTCACTTGCAAGCACTACAAAATTTAGGGGATCTAAAAATATTTGGAGCAGATTTGACCAATGAAGAGAGCTTCACTGCTCCTATAGCAGGATGTGACCTTGTCTTCCATGTTGCGACCCCAGTTAATTTTGCTTCTCAGGATCCAGAGGTACAAGATTTTCTGAACTGAGGTACTAAAATTTGCAATTAAAATTGTTGGTTGAATTAATTTTTTTGAATTGATTATATAGAACGACATGATCAAGCCAGCAATACAAGGCGTGCATAATGTATTGAAAACCTGTGTGGAAGCAAAAACAGTGAAAAGGATCATCTTGACTTCCTCAGCTGCAGCTGTGTCAATCAATAAGCTTAATGGTACAGATTTGGTCGTGGATGAGAAAAACTGGACTGATGTTGAGTTCTTGACTTCTGAAAAGCCACCCACATGGGTAATTAACATCATAATCTTATAAAATCTATATCTTTAACTCAAGATTTCAGGCGTATTATCAAACAATATTTTTAATCAAATATGTGTATATGCAGGGGTACCCTCTTTCCAAGACTCTCGCTGAGAAGGCAGCTTGGAAATTTGCACAAGAGAATAACATTGATCTCATTACTGTCATCCCTACTCTCATGGCTGGTCCTTCTCTTACACCTGATGTTCCGAGCAGTGTAAACTTGGCAACATCATTGATTACAGGTGTCGTCAAGCAGGACTTTAAACAGAAGTGCACTCTTTTCTTTTTGAATTAAGTTATATAATGAAATTAAAGTCCTGATTCTAGAATAAACTCAGGAAAATTGAATAACCTTGGCATTTTTTTTTATCCGTGCCAACAATTCGCAGGAAATGAGTTCCTGATAAATGGTCTAAAAGGCATGCAAATGCTGTCAGGATCAATCTCAATAACGCATGTAGAGGATGTTTGTCGTGCCCATATATTTTTAGCTGAAAAACAATCAGCTTCTGGTCGATATATATGCTGTTGTGCTAACACAAGTGTTCCTGAGCTAGCCAAGTTCCTGAAGGAAAGATATCATGACTATGAAGTCCCAACTGAGTAAGTCACTACACTGAAAAATTATTAATCAGACGAATTAACTGATACAATTCTTAATATCTGTTCCATATTAATTACAGTTTTGGAGATTTTCCATCGAAGGCCAAGTTGATGATCTCTTCAGAGAAGCTCATTAAAGAAGGATTCAGTTTCAAGTATGGGATTGAAGAGATTTATGACCAAACTGTGGAGTTCATAAAGGCAAGAGGGCTGTTGAAATGAATCGTCTTATGTTTTATGCATATATGTATCTAAGATTGTAAGTGGCAGCAATGCCAAGATGTAGTTGGGATCTAAGTTGCCACATAGAGATCCTCTGCCTTGGCTATTGTATTTGGTGTGTGATGTAACAACAACTTTCAAGCCTAATGCAATGTAGCATTGGCAATTTGGCATCATAAAGTAGCATTAGCATGCATCTCTCCTTCAAGAATGGGTAAAATTTGGGTTTTTTAAAAAAAATAAAAAATACAACCAGAATTGAAAACATTTGGAGCTTTAGGGACAAGAGTAATAATTTTATCTGCTACAAATACAGTAGATCAAAAGATGAATTTTGAGTTTGACCAGTTGGGTGCTCCCCCTTCTGCTGCTGGATAAAAGGTAAACAATAAACAGGGCGTCGTTTATGGAGATTTGAATATAAACGACAGCTTGATAGAAAACTCTAAGGACACTGGGCTTAAATGTCAATGGGCTCGGAAACCCACTTTATTAGTTAAGATCAAATACTAACAATGTCATTGTGTTAGTTCAAGATGAGTTTTTTTTTTTTAACAAGTAAAATATATAGTCCCTTCGAGACATCCGATAAAACAAGAGTAATAATTTTATCTGCTACAGATACAGTAGATCGAAAGATGAATTTTGAGTTTGACCAGTTGGGTGCTCCCCTTTCTGCTGCTGGATAAAAGGTAAACAATAAACAGGGCGTCGTTAATGAAGATTTGAATATAAACGACAGCTTGATAGAAAACTCCAAGGACACTGGGCTTAAATGACAATGGGCTCGGAAACCCACTTTGTTAGTTAAGATCAAATACTAACAATGTCATTGTGTTAGTTCAAGATGAGTTTTTTTTTTTTTTAACAAGTAAAATATATAGTCCCTTCGGGACATCCGATAAAACAAGAGTAATAATTTTATCTGCTACAGATACAGTAGATCGAAAGATGAATTTTGAGTTTGACCAGTTGGGTGCTCCCCCTTCTGCTGCTGGATAAAAGGTAAACAATAAACAGGGCGTCGTTAATGAAGATTTGAATATAAACGACAGCTTGATAGAAAACTCCAAGGACACTGGGCTTAAATGTCAATGGGCTCAGAAACCCACTTTGTTAGTTAAGATCAAATACTAACAATGTCATTGTGTTAGTTCAAGATGAGTTTTTTTTTTTTTTTTTTAACAAGTAAAATATATAGTCCCTTCGGGACATCCGATAAAACAAGAGTAATAATTTTATCTGCTATAGATACAGTAGATCGAAAGATGAATTTTGAGTTTGACCAGTTGGGTGCTCCCCCTTCTGCTGCTGGATAAAAGGTAAACAATAAATAGGGCGTCGTTAATAGAGATTTGAATATAAACGACAACTTGATAGAAAACTTCAAGGACACTGGGCTTAAATGCCAATGGGCTCGGAAACCCACTTTGTTAGTTAAGATCAAATACTAACAATGTCACTATGTTAGTTCAAGATGAGTTTTTTTTTTTTAACAAGTAAAATATATAGTCCCTTCGGAACATCTGATAAAACAAGAGTAATAATTTTATCTGTTACAGATATAGTAGATCGAAAGATGAATTTTGAGTTTGACCAGTTGGGTACTCCCCCTTCTGCTGCTGGATAAAAGGTAAACAATAAACAGGGCGTCGTTAATGGAGATTTGAATATAAACGACAGCTTGATAGAAAACTCCAAGGACACTGGGCTTAAATGCCAATGGGCTCGGAAACCCACTTTGTTAGTTAATATCAAATACTAACAATGTCACTGTGTTAGTTCAAGATGAGTTTTTTTTTTTTTTTAACAAGTAAAATATATAGTTCTTTCGGGACATCCGATAAAATTGGAACGAAGCTCAAGTTGAGTTTATCATGTTACTTAATGTTTGTTACGGTTTATAAATTTAATATGTTAAATTATCAATACATTGAAATTACGGGTTAGTTTATAATTTTTTTTATTTGAATTATTTATGAATTTTATAAACTGAATTTTGTATAATTAAAATGCAATTCACTTGTTAAAATTATAATACATTTATGATTCTCTATACCTATCATTTTTTATCAATTAGACAGTTCATCTTATAATTTTATCATTTTAGCAAATAAACATATGTTTAAAATTGGAAGGAAGCTCAAGTTGAGTTTATTATGTTACTTAATGTTTGTTACAGTTTATAAATTTAATATGTAGAATTATTGATACATTGAAATTATAAGTTAGTTTATAAATTTTTTTTATTTGAATTATTTATGAATTTTATAAATCGAATTTTGTATAGTTAAAATTTTATTTATTTGTTAAAATTATAATACATTTATGAGTCTCTATACTATTATTTTTTATCAGTTAGATACTTCAACTTATAATTTTATCATTTTAACAAATAAACATATGTCAAATCTGAAGTGTTGATTGACAAAAAAAATACAAATAAAAATATTAAATTGATAAAAAATAATAAATATAAAAGAAATTATCAAATTAGTATATTTTTGATAAATTTAAATATTAAAATAATAAAAATTTAATAAATTATAATAAATATAAAGGGCTGCACGTGAATTATGCCATTATTAAATGAGCCATTTGTTTACTGTCTGAGAACAAATTTATTTAAAAAAAATAAAAATTACAAAGCTGTGAGAGAGCTTTTCGGCTTTTTGGGCAGATATAATCTGAATGCAAAATTGCAACACCACAGTACTAAATAAATGAAACACAGTACAAATGTTTTCAATTTAAGCCCCTACCGACACATGCGGAAAAAATACTAAATTCGTGCAACTCGTTCTCAAATGTAATCGTTGTTCTTTAGATTATGTATTTCAATTGGCTACTCCATCCAAGTGACATTTATTAGGGAGCTGATAGCTACCGCTACCGCTACTCGCGAGTAGCTGTACGATAAAAATATTTTAGTTCATTTTTCATATGTTGTCAGGAATCTTAATTAATATTTATTTTTTAAATTTAAATTTTTTGAAATTCAAAATTTTTTTTAAATAATTTTTTTTAAAATTTTAAATTTTAAATGCATATGAGTAAACCTATTATATAAAAATATAAATACTTATAATATGTAAATACTTTTTTTTTAATTTTTTAATAAAGTAAATATAAAAGTTAAGGGCATAAGAGTAAAAGAGAGGACTTGTTATCACAACCCAAACTGAGAGTCATGACCGGTACTAGAGAATTGAAATTTTTTTGAATCCGGCGTAGCAATCCTTAAAAAAAAAAACATGTAATGAATAAATAAAATATACACTAATAAATAAAATTTTAAACCAATATAATAAAAATAACTTCTGATATATTATAAAATAAAATAAAATATATTAATACAACATTCAGAGAAAGACCTCTGAAATTACATTTAACATACAACAAATACCAAATATAACTCACCACCGCAGTTAAAATAAAATCGGGTAAGTAGTTTACATAAACAAGTCAGGACTAAAGAAATCCGATGGATGGGTCTACTGCTAAGATCTAAAGAAGAAAAATCTCTTGAAAAATCAATTGATGGGAGTCAGACTTCACTAAGTGAATTGTTGTATTATATATACATGCATCTCCTAATGTCAAATGCAATCAATCATTCATATATAATAAATATATATACAAGCATTTCACACAAATGTTGAAATCACTTTCTATATAAATGCTGAAAAACATAAGTTTTATTGAATTATTAAATAGAACTCTATTTAATCGCAACATCAATCAACAGTAACTCTTTAGCCATACAAGCTCATTTAATTCCAAATTAATTCACTTATTCCATTATGGACAATAGACTGACCCCGAGACACTAAGTAAACCGAGCTCTATCAACCACATTATTCAATCACATCACATCTCAATCAATCAATCACATCATATTTCACCACAAATGATTATCACTCAATCCTAAATCTATCGCATTGGTACGTACACAGTCCTAGTACTGCCTACTAGGTAACATGTTATGTCGATATCATTCGTTTAAGTAAAACATTCATATAGGAAAATAAAATGATGCAGAATAACATTCATAATGACAAAATAAACCATATATATACCAGAAATATACCTAAAACAAACTAAGTATTTTTCAAGTATATATATATATTAAATAAATTTAAATCAACCATGAAATATACCAAAATAAACCAATAATATACTAAAGACATTTTAAGTATAAATCCAAAAATATAACATGCATCTATTTTGAAATATATAAAAAATATACTAAAATATACCTAACATATACTAAACATTTTAATGAAACAATTATGAATAAATACAATAAAAACATGTATATTATAAAACATATATCCTAAATGCAATCTATACATAAAATAACAACTCACAAGTTTGCACTCGAAACTGGTTAGACGGGCCTGGTTCACTAGGTCCCGGTCTCAGCGCAACTAGACAATAAAATAATAACAATAATCAGAATAAATCTAACCGAATGTTCTAAGAATTTCTAAAAGACTCTAACGGAGGATTGGAAACTCATACATAAATCGAAAACTCAGGATTGATGCGACATCACATTTTACGAGAATTTTACTGAAAATTTAGTAGAATTTTCTCTGTAAAATAAACATTTCTCTACTAAAAAATAGAGTTAGTCCTACAAGAAAAATGCACTTCTAGAAACAGAATACACAAAACCTTCGGTTAAGACCCCAAACTATACAATTCCCAACCGAAGTCCACAATTCCACCAAAAAATCAAATAATATAATAAATGTATCAAAAATCAATAAATTCCACAATTATCCTCAAAATATCAAAATATAGCATATTTAAACATTAAAACACTAAATATAATTAATTTCACAATAATTAAATAAAAATCCCAAAAATAATAATATAATATTATTACAAATTAAGTTTTTCAATAATCTGATATTAAATAGTAAAAATTCACTTTATATATTCAAATAACATAAATAGCCTATATACATATTAAAAGTTATTAAAAATCCATTTAATCACCAATTTAGTAAATAATATATTATTTGAAAATAATTTTTAAAATTTAATATTAATTAGTTAAAAATTGTAAATAATTTATAAAAATCATTTTATTACCTTAAATAATTCTAAAACCAATTAAAACACAATATTTAACTATAATTTTAACAAAATTACACAATTACCCAATAATTTCAAAATACACATAATACTAAATAATTTCCTCAAAAATTATATAAAATCATATAAAATCATTAAAATTATTCTATCAACATCTAATATTCTAATGTCATCTAAAACATATATTTAACCAATAATTTCAACAAAAATACATATTTAACTTAATTTTCCAATATTCACATAAAATAAAAATATTACTAAAAAAAATCACATAATATTCTCAAAAAATATTTTCTCAACACTAAAATTAATAAAAATACATAATAACACTAATCAATCAATTTTATAATTAAATAAATTAATTTACGATAATTAAATAAATAATAATAAAATAATAGAAAATTCAAAAAAATCAAATAAATTCCAAAAATTCAAAAAAAAAATATATTCATGGAGATTAAGCAACAAGGATCAACATTTGTTAAGGGAGTTTTCAAAAATCAACCGAGAAAAAATCCAAAAAAAATAAAAACCCTAAAAGCTCAAAATTGAAAAAAATTAAAAAAACTCACAAACGATCGGGTTAAAGCTTGAACGGAGCTTGGATTCGAGATCATCGGAGCTCAAAAAGTCGAAAGAGACTGATGGAGCTTGAAATGGTGACCGAAAAATAATCGACGACGAGGGAGAAGCTCTTACTATCGCTACCATTTTTGTCTTTTCGGTGACTGGAAAAAAAGGAGAAGAAGGCGACAACAAGTCTGGAAAAAGGTGGTGGCCGGCTAGAGGTAAGGGAGGCACAATGGCAAGGGAAAAATCAGGTTGCGCGGGCAAGAAGAGGTGAGAAGCTATTGTATTTTTTGTTTTCTTCCTTTGCAAATATATATATATTATGTTATAATAATAATACTTTAATTTAAATCAACCTCCACCACACAAATATTCACATACATATATATATATATTCACACATATCCATAGACACATACATATATTAATATATACATAATATAAAATTAACAATAAATAATATATTAATAATATAAATTAATAAAAAAAAATAATGTACATGCATAATAATAACATGAATAATAATAAAAATAATGATAGTGATTGCAAAGTTTTTAAATAATAAAATTTAATTAAATTATTTTACGTAAGAAAATATACATATACAATAAAAATATGATTATTGATCACAAATAAATAATAATATAAAAATAAAAATAAAATTTATTAACATTACATATCTCAATATATATTAAAATAATTTAAAAATTAGGGTTATTACACTCGTGATGTCACTTTACATTGCGAGTTCCGACATCTATTTTTTTCCTATTTATTATGTGTTTTTGGCCAAATCCATAGTTTACCCGAAACTTTATTCAATTTAACTTGTAATACTCCTCAATTTTTATTATGTTATATTCAATATTTAAACTTTTATTTTAAATATATCTGAATCCTAGAATACGTAAAATTGAAATATTTTATGCATCATTATTAATATGGACACCAGAGAAATTTATATAAAATTTTTTATACATCAATATTTAATAAAAGAGAGAATATAATTCAAAATAATAATTTTTATTTCTATTTGTAATAAAGCTAATTTTAGCATTTTATTTATTGAAAATCATTTAAAATTAAATTTCTATCCGTTTTAATATTAAATAAGTTAAATTGAATAAAAAAGTACAATATAAAAGATGAAAAATATTCAAAATAAAAGTTTAAAAGTTGAGTATAAAACAACAAAAATTAACAACTGGTAGAGATTAATTATATAAAATTCAAGGGTGAAGCTATTCGTTTAGCCATTTTTTTAATAAGAAAATATGTTACTTAGATTTATTTTTATCTTTATAAAATTATAGCCAAATATATAATATTTTAGCAAAATTCATATTTTATTATTGTAAAGAAGTCTTTATTAATTGGAGAGGAAAGAGACAATCAATTTTTGACATTATTGTAAAAAAGTCTGTTCCAATTTTATATTGGATATACATTTTAATAATTTTTATCTTTCTCTTAACATATAGCTTAAATGGTTAAGTATTTTAATTTAAAATAAAAAAGTTAAAATGAAACTTTATTTTCAACTATTACAAAATATTTTACCATACATCATAAGCCTCGGACTTAATTATTTTTTATCTTGAAGATAATATATATATATATGTCAATAACTGGAAGTTTTCATTAAGTTCATGAGTCACATAATTTTATTTTTTTTTTCTTTATGAATTGGGGGATGGGAAGGGGAGATGAGACTGCAGGGCCAAGGGAACGCGGGCTGTTGGCCACATATGTTTCATGATGGTGACCCATATATCATATTTGTTAGAGAGAAATAGCAAGTACAAAACGTGTAAAAGCTTTTAATAGATTTACAAATAAACATTTCCCATCACCAGTATTGTTTTGTGGCCAATATTAGTTACTTGTATCATGAACAGATCCTAACATTATTTATTAAAATATATATATATATATATATATATATCCATTTTATTTTTTTAATATATTAAAATTTAACTTAAATAAATCAATAAACTATTAGATCTTTTATTTAAATATTATTTTTATTTTTATTTTAAATTCTTTATTAATTATTATTTTTGTTAATAAAAAGTAAACAATAGAATTATTGCAATAATCTTTTAAATTCATACTATTATAAACTATTTTATTAATTTATAATTTATAATCATATAAATAATTTTATATAAAAATATTATGACCATAATTAATTATAAGATAATAAGATATCATTAGTTTTTTTAATAAAATTTTTTTTAAAATAATAATAAATGACAATTATACTATAATTTTTTATATACCAGAAATACTATTTTCAAACAAATTACATACTATATTCTTTTAAAAATAATATTATGATGCAAGACAAATACAAAATTTTCATTAATTTAATTTCAATTTCTTAATAAAATTTAATTTAATAAGTCTTTAAAAATAACAAGAGTATTGTATTAAATTATATGACAATTCAATTTTTCAGTATTGATTACATTAACATATAGTAATTTATTATAATTTTAATAAATTGTTTGTTACTTTGTTTGAACAATTATATCACATTCTTCCAATATTTTTTTCTAAATAATAATATAAATTTAGTAGACTTATAATATAATAATTTATTACATTATTTTTAAATTTTCTATTTAAATAATTATACAACAATTTTTTAACATTTTTTCTGTTAATATTTTTTCATAATTGATTATTTTAGAAAATTTATTAGTTTTGATTTCAGTTATTTATTTATTAAATTTAATTTTGTCAGACTTATAAAATTATATTATCTAATTTGATTTATATTAGATAAAATATATAATTAAAATAAAAAATTATATATTTGTATTATAGTTACAACTAAAATTTTAATTAATTTAATTTTTGTTAAAGAAAAAGTAGAAGTTAACCTCATTAATTTTAAACTATTAAATGCTCAAATATTTTTTTTGACTTTTGAACAGATGATTAATGCAAATTAAAGGAATTAATTAACTAAGCTCAAACAATAGATATGGTTAAACTTTAATTAAATTTTAAAACAAAGTGGGGTGATTTTTTGCCACATTTGGCCTGAAATCACCTCTATACATTTTTTTTTTCAATTTCTTTATCAAATAAGTAATTATTCTATATAGATTTAGGTATTATTTTATTTTTTATAATTTTCGTTAACTTATTGCAGTGTTTGGCTTTTTGTCATCTTATTATGACGTTTTGTTTTCTGTCGTCTTGTTGCGATTTTTGTTTGTGTGTAGATGATTCAGATGGATAAAGTATATTTGATTATACAGAGATAACAAAACAAGTTTATGGTCGTTAGTATGTTGTAGAACTGAAATCATAGATATTCTAAGCACTATAATATTATTAAATTTATAGATTTTAAGCTGATTTATTATACTATTAACTTGAGTGTTATTTCATTATCTATAATTTTTAGTGAATTTATATATATATATATATATATATGTATTTATACCTATTACTAATGAAATTGTTTTTCTTTTAAAAAAAATGACCTAAGAATTGACAGTAAACTGTTTTCTTAAGGAAAGAAAACTAAAGTTGAAACTTGAAAGTATAAAGCTCAATTGGAAAATTGGAGTTGAAAGCTAAAATTAAACTAATGGAAAAGTTGTTGGCAGGTAATAATTTTTTTATAAAGATATTATAAAATGTATAGTTCGATTCTTGTTGTTATGGAAAGTTTATTCCTGTTATATAGTTCATCAATACTAAAAATCATATGACTTCCTAAATTAGAAAAAACTAATAGAAAAGTTTCATTCTCACGTAAATTCTCCCTTAATTTGATACTGCCGCTTTTTATTTCTATAGCGTAAGTAACTTTATCTTCCACTAAACAACTTTATCAACGATTGATATCATACTAAGCATCACAACTTTGTATACAACTAAATATAATATTAATTTTTGTATTTAATTTAAGAAATTTTTGAATAAATACTGTTTAGCATGTGGAATTATAAATCCTTCACTATATTTATAATTTGTGCCATTATTAATAAAAACTAATTAGTTTTATTTTTGACACTAAGCTCATAATTATGGAGTCTATTCATTTTCTTTTCTAATGTTTAACAATTAAAAAAAAAGTTTTTCTTGGAAACAAAATTGAAATTAAAAAAATTTCACCTTTTGACCCCTTTTTTTTTCTTTTCCTCGCCTACTATGGAGCTCAGTTTCTCTCTTTCCACTAAGTTCTCCATATTATTGTTGGTTTTTTTTTTTCCTTTTATTTGGGACAAGTTTCTATATTGAAGATTTGAAACTAATTTTTTTTGTGGTTGGAATCGGTGGGATTTGCAATTGAGATTGGTGTGAACAGTTATTCAAATAAATAAAGAAGGTGCGTTTTTAATTTGTTTTCTTTTGTGTATTGAAAGGAAAAACAATGGTGTTTTATTTTCATGTGTTGTAATCAGGAAAAAAAACAGAAGTGTAGTACTAGAAAACCAAAAGACTCCTTTTCTTATATGTAAACATTAAAAAATAAAAATAATAAATAATGGAGATTTCACATCTTCAATAGTAATTTTTATTCTAAAAAGCATGTCAAAAAATCTTGAACTATAAAAAAGTGAAGTAATTTGTACAACTCTAATAAACTCTTGATTTTTAATCTTCATTTTGCTTTATTCAATTAACAGTAATGCTTAATTCTTAGATATATTAAAAGCAAATGAAAGTTTGAAATCAAATAACTGTATTAGGAAGAAAAATAATTTTTTTTTAATAAAATCAAATGACTGTTATGTGATGAAAGAGAAAAACATTTTCAATAAACAGATAAATATTAATTAATATCTTGCATAAATAATTGAAATATTTTAGAGTGAATCGGAGAGTGAAATTTGACTCTCTATATACAAAGAGTCAAACCAAATTTTTACCCTGAAATGAAAATATAAAGAATGTATTGGAGATCATTTTTTGAGTTCACTTTTTAAAGTAAAGGATTTTGATTAAAGGAAGAGCCTATTGGAGATGTTCTTATGTGCTAATCGCGTGGCATCATATGATATAATTAACTATGGTTAGTGGTAAAATAAAAGTTAATTAATTTTAATTAATAATGCCACATATTATAGTAGCTTACAAAATTCACCCAAAATTTTTTAGCTTACTTCTTGATGGTGGTTTAGGCTTTTTATTATCCCTAATGTAGCAATAAATGGGTAATCTAATCACTATTATAGTTTCAATTTCTATCGCTATTATATTTTTCTCTCCTTTTCTTGTCTATAATTGTTAACATCATTGCAATAATACAAATACGAGGTTCGAGGTTCGCAATTGTCGATCTCTTGATTTTATTGGCAGTGAAAATGCTAAACACGAGTTTCAGTCACAAGCTGATGTAATGGCTGCTGAAGCTTCACTTATGAAATGTCTCTAGTCTCTATATGTCGCTATAGAAAGGGACCAAGAGCTTCCAGACAGAATGCACAAAACATAGTATCCAAAAAGAAATATATATCAATGACTTGGGAAAATATTTTTATATTTAAAGATTTGTATTTGTATTTTAATAGAATTATATAATTTTTCCTTGTATTAAATTATTTATTAATTCATATATACTGAGCTATCTACAATAAACTTAATAAAGCATATAAAAATATATTAGTTGGTATTTTATTTTTTAAAATAGAATTAAATTACATAATATAATTTATGATATTTTAAAAAAAATTATATATAAAATGATTTTATTGTTAAAAAATTAATAATATATTATGAGATAATAATAATATTAGTTGATAAAAAGATATTAAAATGAAATAAAAAAATTCAAAAATTTTAAAATAAAAAAGTATCTAACCAATATTTATTTTGTATTTATCTTTTAAATGCAACGTCCCTACAATTATATGTATATATATATATATATATATATATAAACGAAAGCCATAAATAAAACAAATCTTTTAATTATATATACACGTGCATAGTGCATACTGGTGTGAAAAGTTTATGGCCTTTAAAAGGGTGTTAAACGTGGTATAAGATATCACTTTGTTGTCCCTTTGCAGGCCTCATATCATTGTGTAGTTCCAATTCCTTGCGAAGCTAAAAGGTTGACTATTCAAAGATTATACAACCTTAGTTTCATTTTCGTTCATGAATTTATTAGTTCCTTTCCATCATTTCATTTTCTTAAACCAAATCGTCGCAAAATTTGAATTTTTAGCAGTTGAAGGCTTGAAGTCGAACCCCTTTAATTTCCAGTTTTGAACTTCCAAATACAGCAATACGTACATTAATTGTTCTCTATATCTGCCAAAAAGTAATTAAATATAATAGAGAAAAAGCAGAGAATACTAATTAATTAAAAATACTAAATCAATAAACCTAAAAAATTTGATAAGTTAAATAGTTTAGGTAAATCTAACCTTTATATGATGAGAAGTAAATAAAACAAGATAAAAATAAATTAGAACTTAAAAGTGGGAAATTTTTGTCTTTATTTTATTTTAATGTATTATATCTTACAATTATATTTTTTTAATTTGTAAAATATAAAATATTTAAAATATTATATTTAATATGTAATAAATTAATAAAAAAAATATTTTATGTCATGATACGTAACAAATTACAAAATAATCTTCCCTCATCATGGGACATTTAAAAATTTGAAAATAAAAGTGTAAATAGTTCCTCCTGTATTTTATCTTCTTGTTGTGGACTGTGATAAGTATGGGTCTCCATATTGATAATTGCAATTAACTTTCATTTACTATCACAATATTATTCGTGAACTTCTATTTTTTAAGAGATAGGCAACACATAAACTTCAAAATAAACCAAGATTAATTCTGAACTTCAACACGTAAACTTGAACATATCAAATCGATCCATAATATCCATACAAAGTTTGTTAAACTTGTTAATTAGTCAATTGTAAATTTAAAATCACGTACACTATGATTTTTAAGTTCATAATAGGGCGGTGCCACATTATGATTGGGTGGGTACATAGACCTTTCAGAAGTTACCTGAACAATTGTATCATCAAGACACCAAGGATATAAAGGAAAAACTTGATCTGGTTATTTTACCAAAATGAAAGATATATTTTTGTTTTTATAAAAAATACTGAAAAATATCTAAACCGTGAAAAAAAATACGATAGGTTATTATTATTTTACACGTATATAAATTATTAATCTAAAGTGAGAGAATATAATATAAATTAATGATAGATTATTTGTTAAAAAAAAGATAAATTATTAATATTATGGAATAATTATAGTGTACAGTAAGAATTACAGTTGCAAGTGTGTTGCACATGGTAGGTACGCACAAGTATCATTTTCATTGTCTAATATAAATTTTTGTGTCTTAATGATTGATAATTAATATTATAAACATTCAGTTCGATTGGCCCGTGATAGAGGACGAATTATAGATAATTGGTTTGGTCGGTTCGTAATAGAATCTAATGATGAGAAATGCGAAGCTTGAATGTAAGAGAGAAACTCAAAATTTTCTCAAAAATGAGTCCAAAAGCTTGAAACCCACAAATCCAAACCGAAAACCCCTATAAAACAATCTCATGTTACCTTGAACCAGAGAGGCAACACCTTTTTGAAAAGGCGATCGCCTCTATGGCAACAGGTGATGAGGCAAGTGTCTCATCATAGAGGTGCCGTCTCTGCACACAACCATTTGCCTTTACATTAAATGTATAGGTGACCATGGTGGTTAAGGGTGGGTCTATCTCAATTGGAACTCAGTCTCTGATAAGAAAAAAAATTTGGGAAGAGAAAAAGGCTAAAAAAATGCAATGATGAAAAGAAGGTGATAGGGGGATGTCCTAAGAATGGGTTTTAAAAGGGAGAGAAGGAGAGAGAAAAAGGGGAGGTCAGGGGATTTTACCAAAAAAAGAGAGAGTTTTCAAGAGAGAAAAAAAAACTTTGAAAGAAGGAGGAAAAAATGTTCTTGAAAAGAGAATAAGGTGAACCAAGTTCAAAAGTCAATTTCTTGAAGAAGAAGGATAGAAAAAATTGTATTTAAGGGAATTTCAACACCTATATCCATTTATGAGGGCTAACTATATTGGAAAAGCTCATCTTTCAGTAATTATCTTGATTTCTTCTTAATGATTAAACTATTGATTTGCATAAGCTCTTACTTGCTTGCATAACCTTTAGCTTACTTGTTTACTAGCTTGTTTATTCACTGTCTAGTGTTCATTGTTTGTGATATTCCATGTCTTTAGCATGATTTACTGAGTTTTAGGTGTAGTTGTGCATCTAGCTTGTTTACATTAGTTGATCCTTACTTGAAGTAGAAATTTGCTAGTTTAAGAGTCATTTAAGCTTGTTGATAAGGCACCCCACTGTCGTGAGGCGATCTCCACTTTGACAAGCCCTTATGAATTTTCCATTTTGATATTTCATATAAATCATGCATGGTTTGAATCTTCATGAATCCCCTTTCTTTTATATTTTTAGTTTGCTTTGCATGGTCATTTTCGCTATTTCATTTGGGGTTAATGTTTGAATATTCATAATCTCTATTTGTATAAATTCGATTTGCAAATTAACTTGTCGGTTCTTCTTGTCGGATTTTATATGTCTTGGAAGTTAATATCTGGTGTATTGCAAAGAATCAAAACAATTTTGACCATTCGATTTAGTATCTAACCCTTTTCCCCCTTTTATTTATATTTTTATATAATTTAATACTTGTTTATTTTCAGTTTATTTTCCATTTATTTTGCACAAGACGTTGTAATTTTTAATCCCTTTCTCCATTTGATTTGAATGTATGGTTGTAAATTATTAATTTTCGTTTTATTTATGGTGAATATTAGGACCAAATGCATAAAAGAAACTAATGTGCAAACTTGGGTTTAATTATAAAATGAGACAATTATTCGAAGGAAATTGCAATTCACATGGTAATAAAGAAATCATCGTATAATTAAGGGTAATAAATTACAAAATATAAACGGAGGTCAACCGTCGGGTTGGATGGACATTCAAAAGCTCATACCTAGTTTCTGAACCCGATCTTTAATGACGGTTTCTGGAAACCTCTATGGAATCCAGTTGCTGTATGATGTGTCCTGACTTTAATCTAGATGGCGACCCTATCTTTGATTAGCCTTTATGACTTATTTTATATTTTCTAGTGGGTCTTAATCTCACACACTGCCATGGTGGTTAGGTACTTGGGTGTGCGCTAAACCTCACCGCCTTCAAATATTATGGAATAATTATAGTGTACAGTAAGAATTAGGAAAAGTCATTAGTTTTATCTTGAACTTTGAGTCAATTATCAATTGAATCATACTTTGAAAGTTATTTTATTTTGCTCCTTCAACTTTATAAATTGTTCAAATTCTATCAAATTTTATGTAAAGGATCTAATTGTATTTAAAAAAAATTACTTTTAAGTCCCTATAAAATAAATTTAATATTTATTAAATTTTTTATCCTCTTTTTTCCTATAGAAAAATAAAATATAAGAAGATGTTTATGAATTCTAATTTTGTCAATCTTGTAATAATTTTAAAAATTAATTTTTAAATATTTTCATAAATTTTTAATTTTTCACTAAATTTTTAAATTTTTATTTTAAAATTTACTTCTCAACTTTCAACTATATTATTTAAAAAATTTTCTAATAGAGGTCAAACAAAAAAAGTATTAGATAAAAAAAAGAGAGAATTTTGAGAAATTAAAAATATTAGTCAATAATATAAAAATATTTAGTTTTTCTGAAAAATATGAAAAAAATTAAAATTTTGTTACTATTTATAGTGATAGTTAAAAGTGCTTACTTTATTTATTTTTATTTTTTTAAATATTAGTCTATGTAATAAATTGATTTACTAGTTATCACTTTTTTTCTTATTATTTTTAATTGATGCATAAAAAGTTAAAATTCTACACAAAAATGTAAAAATTTATTTGAAAAAAATATTAAAATTGAAAATAATTTTCAAATTTTTTTTTTTTTTAAAAAAAAATTTTAAAATTACAATTAGATTATAGGAATTTAAAAATAATTTTTATTTTATAAGAATTTTAAAATAATTTTAAAATTATAATTAGATCATTTAAATTTTTATTGGATAGAATTAATAAAGTTAAAAGAGTAAATTAAAATGAGTTTAAAAATAGGATTATTTAATTAATAATTTACTTGGGATAAAACATATCATTTTCCCTGAGAATTATTGTTGCAAGTGTGTTACACATGTAGGTACGCAGAAGTATCATTTTCATTGTCATTCAAAGGCCTCATAACTTGCCTATATAATGCCTTACGTACGAAGCAACAAAATCAATTAAAGCTGAGCACCTAAATCCTCTGTTTCATCTTTACATTTCGTTCATTCTCGTAACTATAAACCATAAACAATATGGAAGTGGGTGGCACTGGCATGATCCAAGAAAGGCGGTCTGGAAATTATAAGCCTAACATATGGAAATATGATTTCTTGCAGTCTCTTTCGAGCACATATGATGTGAGATTCTTTTTTTTAGTTATAAGCTTCTCTTCGGAGACATTGCACTTTAAGTTCATGCTTTTTTGTTCGATAATTTATAAATTTATGATGTTCTTGCAGGAAGAGAAATACCGAACACAAGCTGAGAGGCTAAAAGAAGATGCCAAGCATCTTTTTGCTGAAGCAATAGATTTGCAGGGTAAATTAGTGCTTATTGACTGCATCAAGAAGATAGGCTTGGCAAGCTACTTTGAGGATGAAATCAAGGAAACTTTAGATGAAATAGCGTCCTCTATCAAGATCAACAATCTTAATATTAATGCACAAGAGAATCTGTACGTCACTGCGTTATGCTTCAGGCTCCTCAGGCAGCATGCTTATGAAGTTTCACAAGGTTTGGTTCCAATACAATGTAGAACAGTTCAAGTTCTTTGTCATATCGAGATATTTGTGTGCTAAATAATATTGATCGCTGCATGCATGTTGTAAAACCCAGATGTTTTCAGTGAATTCAAGGACGAAAAAGGTACTTTTCTGGAAAGTAAATGCTTGGACATAACAGGAGTGCTAGAGCTTTTTGAGGCTTCATATCTAGCTCTAGAAGGTGAAAATATCCTGGATGATGCCAAGGCCTTTTCAACCAGAATTCTACAGGATATAAAGTCTACTGCTGCATCAGAAAGCAACCTTTACAAAAAAGCGGTTCATGCTTTGGAGCTTCCTTCTCATTGGAGAGTGCAATGGTTGGATGTCAAATGGCACATCGACATGTTAGAGAAAGACAAAAACATTAGCAAAATATTACTAGAATTGGCTAAACTTAACTTCAATATTGTCCAAGCCACACTCCAGAAAGACCTAAAGGAGATTTCCAGGTATAAACGCGTACACTATTAATTATATGAAGCCAAGGAACCTTAGTAACATAACATGTAAGTGTCGTGACTTGTTTGAATTGTTCTGACTTGCAGGTGGTGGAGGAATTTAGGTCTAATAGAGAATTTGAGCTTTTCAAGAGATCGATTGGTTGAGAGCTTCTTGTGTACTGTAGGACTTGTATTTGAGCCTCAGTACAGCTCTTTTAGAAAATGGCTTACCAAAGCTATTATCATGATATTAGTCATAGATGATGTTTATGACATTTACGGTTCATTGGAAGAACTACAACATTTCACTAATGCTGTTTCTAGGTACTTAGCATTGAATCATCATCAAGAGACCTATAATTAAGTTATACTTCCTTAAAAATAAAAATGAAACAAATGGAAAAATTCTAATCAAATTAAAAAAATTCAGGTGGGACACAAAGGAAATTCAACAGCTGCCAGAGTGCATTAAAATATGCTTCCAAGCTCTTGACAGTATCATTAATGAAACAGCACATGAGATGCAAAGGGAGAAAGGGTGGAACATATCACAAACACAAACTCACCTGAAGAAAGTGGTACTGATGATCTCTAATTCAAACACTGATTTTTTGTCCTTCCTTCATTAATATTACAGATTCTAATTAAGTTAATGGGGCCTATTACTAATTGTTTTCTTGAATAATTTTATTTTTTTGCCTCCTATTTCTTTAGTGGGCAGATTTCTGTCAAGCATTATTTGTGGAAGCAAAATGGTATAATAAAGGGTATACACCATCCCTGCAAGAATATTTGAATACAGCCTGTATTTCATCATCCGGCAGCCTCCTTTCTGTTCACTCATTTTTCTCAATAATGAATGAAGTAACCGAGGACATGTTGCATTTCTTTGAGACAATTCAAGATCTGTTGCATAACATATCTTTGATCATCCGGCTCTGCAACGATTTAGGAACCTCAGTGGTAATGGATTTTCTTTTCTTTTCTTTCTTTCAATTATTTGATCTTCAATTACAAACAGTTTTATTAATTAATTTGTAAAAATCTACATGTATAATAATGCATAAAACTGTTTTATCAACTTCAAATATAGTAGTGTCCCAAAAATAGTTTAAATGGTAAAAGTGTCGATATCTAGTTTAGAAAAGTATAATTCAAATCTCTTACTTTTTTTTTTTTTGAAAATTTAACTATTTCTACTAAAAAAACTTCAGATATAATAATATATCACAATTTATCAATAAATGATGGATAAAAATTAAAAAGGTCCGCATTACCAACTTTGGAAACTTCTATATTAAAAGCCTCATTCAGGTACAAGTTTTTTAAAAGGTACCAATATAAAATATGAGCAAATATTAATCTTTATACGTGTAAAATATAAACACAGTGTGAGACAAATAAATTTATTATTTTATTAAAGTCGCATTAAATTACTTATTCATTCCATTACAATTTTCTTTTAAAAAAATATAATTTATTTTGCTTCAATAACGTTTTTAAATTACTAATTAAAAAATAAAGAAGAAGAGAATTATATAATTATTGTATCTATAATTATATTTATTAAATAAAATTCTTAATCTTTATGACATACCTTAAACAACAATTGAAATAGAAGTAGTAAGTGTTAAGAGATTTTATTATTTTTATACTCATGTCAAAATTAAATTAAATTAATTAGATATAAATTTAGATTAATTTAAAAAGAAAACACTATATTTGAAAATTTTATTGCTTATCAATTAATGAAGGATAAAGGAGCCCATAGATAGGTCTAATGGCCAACAGGCCATAGGCATATTCGATCCCCTCGGATCGATCGATCCCACTCCCCCTTCCCATTTACTACTAGCAAAAAAAAAAAAGAAAAAATTGAAGAATAAAGGGGGCATGGTACTATTAATTGCTCATTAAAGTCCGATATTCTTAGTTTTATTTTCACTTTTATGGGTATTATCTGAACAAATATTATTGTGTTGACATAAACAGGCAGAACAAGAGAGAGGAGACGCTGCTTCATCAATACTATGTCATATGAGAGAAATTAATGTTTCAGAAGAAAAAGCAAGGACACACACTAAGGGAATAATAAACAATTCATGGAAGAAAATAAACAGAAAATGCTTTGTCCAATCACCTGAGATGCAATTATTTGTCAGTGTCAACGTCAATATGGCCCGTGTGGTGCATAATCTATATCGGAATGGAGATGGATTTGGTGTTCAAGACGGTGAAAATAAGAAGCAGATACTATCGCTCCTTGTTCACCCTTTGTAACTACACTCAGATGACAACCTAATTGCATTGAAAGTTTGGCCACTTTCTTTATTTTATTTTATTTTAGCTTTTATATTTTAAAATAAGTGGAAGTTACGATTCTTCTAATATCCGAGAAAATCGTAGCCACTTCGTCTTTTTTTTTTCCTTATTTTAGTGTACTATCAATATGTCCTTTAATTATATGAATGGTTGGAGAATTTTATGTACGAGTTCAAATAAGGACATTAAATTTAATTGCAAATTTTATAAAATTTATTAATAATTCTAAATTTTTAATTGTGTAGAATTGTTTATTATTAAATTAAATTTTAAGAACATTATTAAAATTTTTAAATAATTTTTTTAAAATTAATTTAAAAATAAAATAATTTTTTTAGTAAAATTTGAATTAAATAAAATTTTATAATTTATAAATGTTAAATTTATAAGTTGCACTTCAAGCATTAAGGTAAAATACAAATCAGTATAAAGGTTGAAAATTGTGGCCTTACTATAAGTGATGACTGATGAGAGCTTTTGTGGCATGGAATCAAACGGAGTTTGAAGCCAGAGCCCGTCTCCAGTGGGAGAATGTTAGGTTCAACTACAGGATCACATGTTTCAAATTCGTATTCTGGGAGGGTTAGTGAGGGTTCTCATGTGGAGGCGAGTTCACATAATATAGGGGGTAATAATGGTAATAGGATATGGGTGCTGTAGGTACTAGGGATGCAACATTAGCAAGGCATGTGGAAGGAGTTTGGCTATTGAGGATGGGGTCCTAGGTAGGAGGAGTGCCTTGATCATGGGCTTTTTATCAATTTATTACAAAAAGTTAAACATTTTACCAATTTGAGGTGGTTTTCAACAAAACTCTATTGTTAGGATGAAAAAAGTAAGAATAAAAAGAGATTAATAGCAACGTTAGTCCTAAAAGATAATACATTTTTATAATTAAGTCTTATAAGAAAAAAAAATTATAATTAAGTTCTAAAACTAATTAAAATGCATCGCCTTATTTCTACTTCATCAAACCTGATGAAAGTTGATGACGTGTCAGTCATTTTACACTTCCTCTTCAAAACTTCTTATGACTCAGCGCCATATCATTGCTACATATGGCCTTGTTGGAGAAATATGCCACGTCAACTATTCTTTCTCCAAAATGCCATACTGGGCCCCTTTTTGTCTCCTATGACTCAGTCACTCTCCAATGGCTTCCTCTTTGTTTCTGCCTTAAAGCTATAATACAAGTTTCCATTTTCAAAAACCCCATTCCACCATGGCTGAACACCACCACTAACAGCACTGCCCTCACCGGCTGTCCGTCCTTCTACACACCACTATCTTCTCCTCCGCAACATTAACAAGTAGTACAACTCCCACTACCAACACAAGACCCTATCCTATGCATTCATATCTATTGACATCACCAACACCAAACTAACTCCATCAAAACAACGCCTGAATACTTCTGCTTTATCGTCACTTACATTTGCTTTGAAATCAAAATCAAAATCGTCACTATCTTTTTTATTTCTTTTTCTCTTCTCCCTCCGTTCTCTTTACTCTCTGCTTTCTTTCCTTCGTTCCTCTCTTGCTCCTTTCTCTCTTTTCCCTTTCTTTTTTCTCATTTCTCTGCTCTTTTTTCTTTTGTCTCTTGCTTTTTCTCTCTTCTCTACTCAATCATTCTTAATAAACCCTTTTCATTTCAAGAGTAATTACACCCAACTCATTTTCTTTATCTCCTCAATTTCACCATTTGAACACAAGCTTTTGCTCTCCAAATTCATCATCTTTGCTGGGGTTTTTCTGTTAAGATTATAAGTAATGTATCTGCCCACTTCGTTATTGAGGTTAAGAAGCATTAATTAAACCATAATGGTAATAGATTTTATGGGTTTTTAGACTTTTTAATGGGTTGTTCCTGTTATCAATTAGTTAGGATAGAATTGACTGTTTTCTTTTTTTAACATCTTTTATTGGTAAATATAGGTTTATGTGGTTCCTGGAGAGAAATGTGTTAGGATATGGTCTATGCTTTTGCCGTTTTCATCTGGATTTTTATGTTGTTATGAATGTGTTTATATAAATTAGGGTGCAATTAGGCAGTTGGGTAAAAAATAGGTTCATTTAGTTTCCTTGTTTTATACCACAATTTTGCTATTTATTCATGCTGTTGTGAGTTTTATTATGCATGAAAGTGGTAATAAAAAATTTTCCTTCAAGTAGTCACCAATTCGGATCTTTCAAATGTTATACGTTACTTCTCCCTCCTTCTAAAACAGTGTCAGGAACTACTTCTCTTGACTTTTCATGTCACCAGGTGGTTCATAGTTCCTTGACTAATGCTAGAATGCCTCTAAGGAAATTGGGGGCTCGGGCTAAGATGAACAACAAAATGGGGAAACCTCCAGAGCCTAAGCAAATGATTCACTTGAAAGGCAAGTCTAAAATGAAAAAATGGCTAGCAAAGCTTCATGGGATGAAATCCATAAAATGGAGCTGAAGGATGTTCTGCAAGATACAACAATCAATGATGATGGTAATGATATTGTTGATGAGATCCCTAGAGCATCTCAACAACAGTAATGTGGTTTGCATTTGGATATCTTGTATCAAGATAGTGTAAGAGTTTCAACTCCAAAATCTTGTGTTTTGTTTTTTTGGCATTAGCCTTCCCCTTTAATGAAAAAAATGGTGATAAAAAACACTCATTTTTTTTTTGTTAATGGAAAGTTGACGTGGCATATGTTTCCAACAAGGCTAGATGTGGTAGTGAGTTTGTTAAGACCCAAACCAGGAGTCATGATCGGCGCTAGGGAACGAGAATTCTTTCAAATCTGGAACCTGTAGCAAGCCTTAAAAAATAAAAGCATGTAATAATTAAATAAAAATATGATGAAATTAAAACTTTTCAATTCAATATATAAAAATAAATACTCAATATTCTTTTATAAATAAAAGATATTCATACAATATACTGGATATAAAGTATCAAGAATAAAACAATACTCTGATATAATAACACTACTACTACAGTTTTTAGAATATAATCTGAGTTTAAAATATACATTTACATAAAATAGTCGGGATGGAAGAACACCGGCGAAGAGCAATACTACTAAGATGTGACAATATAAGATCTCCTGAAAAAAATAATTGAGGGGGGTTAGACCTCACTAAGAGAATTATTATAATATATATACATGCAATCTAAACTATAAACAGGCAGACACCCGTATATATATATACATATACACGCATTTCATACAAATGCCAAACTCAGCTTTTATATATGTAATAAATGCATAAAATGTTTATTTTAATACATGAAGGATCAAATAGAACCTTATTTAATCGCAACCTCAATCAATAATACCAATCTAACCATACAGGCTCACTTAATTCCAAGGTAATTCACTTATTCCATTTTAGATAGTAGATTAGTCGAGACACTAAGTCAACTGAGCTCCAGCAGTCTGACTGTCAGTGTGATTGGCCTCGAGACACTAGGTCAACCGAGCTTCCGCAATCACACTACTCAATTACATCAATTTCAATAAATAATCAATCAAATGTCACCTCAAATAAGTTAGTAACCCTAAAATCTATCGTACTGGTACGTACTTGGTCCTATTGCTGTCCACTAGGCAACACGATATCTTTCAATTAAAAATTAAAATACATATGGAAAAATATATAATGCATATTTAAACATAATAACATTCGTAATAACAAAACAAACCATATATATACTAGAAATATACTTAAAATAACTAAGTATATTTCAAGTATATATATATATGTTAAATAAATTCGAAATCAATCATAAAAATATGCCAAATATAAACCAATAATATACTAAAAACATTTTAAGTATATATAAAAAATATAACATGCATTTATTTTGAAATATATAAAAAATATACTAAAAATATACCTAATTATATAATATGCATATCTCAAAATAAACCCTAAATATACCAAAGATATACTAAAAATAAACCGAAAATATACTAAATCATTTAATACATAAATCACATTTAGACATAAAATAAAATGTAAAATCCTTATTCATGCATCCTAAATGCAATGCATATATAGTATAATAACTCACTGATTCACGCTTCACGAGACAGACTCGGCGAGTCTGGTCCGATAGGTCTTGGTCTCGGCGTAGTTAGAAAATAAATAATATTATAATATCATAATAAATTTCTAACTTTACTCTTCTAGGATTACTATAGAAAGGCTCAATCAAAATTCTAAAACTAAACTCGGATCGATTGTCACGTTTTATAAGAAATCTATCAAAAATTTGACAGAGTCTCCTTTATAAAACGGACGTCTTCCTACAAAAGTAAGGCCGATCCTACACAGAAAATACACTTCTAAAATCACAAAATACAACACCTCGGTTGGGACCCTAAACTGCTCAAATCCCTAATCGAGGTTCACAAATTACAAACCAACAATATTAAATAATAAAATAATAAAAATCATCAAAAATCCATAAAAATATTATAAACCTTTATTTTCCAACTAAAACATAAAATTCTAGTTTTTAAATAATATTTTATAAGAAAAGTAATAAATGGAATAAAATTCCCATTTTACAATTAAATTAACATAAATTGCAAATAATTATTAAAATCACAATTTAACATCATAAAAATAATAAAATACCCATTTAAGCTCAAAATAATAAATAAATTTATTATTTATATAATATTTCAAAATTATCGCAAATTAACTAATAAAATCTTAAATATTGTACAATATTAATAAAAAACCAATTTTTCAAATAATTAACCTAAAATGGTTAAATTCACAATTAACTACGTAAACAGTTTAATTATATAATAAAATTAATTTAAAACCCATTTTTATCATCAAAATAGTAAATAATATATATTTGAATATAATTTTCAAAAATTAATATTAATTAGTTAAAAATAGTAATTAATTTGTAAAAATCATTTTAATACCAATTATTATTTCAAAATCATTTAAAACACATAATTTAACCATAATTTCAACAAAAACTCATAATTAACCTATATAATAAAAAATGGCATAATATTAACTAATTCCTCAAAAATTTATATAAAATCACAAAAATAATTTTATCAACATATATTATACCAAAATTATCTAAAACATATAATTAAACAATATTTTCAACAAAAATATAACTTTAACCCAAAATTCCAATATATACAATATACAAAAATATTATTAAAAATTATATAATATTCTCAAAAATTATTGAAAATTATATAATTTTCTCAACACTAAAATTAATAACAACATATATTAACACTAAAGTAACCAAATTTATAATTAAAATAATTAATTAACCTAATTAACAAAAATTCAATATTTTAATAATAAAATAATAAAAAATATCCATAAATAAAATAAATTCAGAAAAATCAACCAAAAAAAATTTAAAAGCTTAAGTTTCATAAATTATTATTTCAAAAAGAGATTAACACAAATCATACCCACTCAAGCTTAAAAAAAATAAAAATGAAAATGGACACAAATTAAAAATCAAACAAAACTCATAATCGGATGAGTTTGAACTTGAACCAAGTTTAGAATTATCTTCCTCGTAGCTTAATGAGTTAATCAAGCTGAAGAACTCGAGCTCTCATCATCAGGAACGTCATCAGTCTACTGTGTATGCTCTTGGTCCACCAGAAACAATGGCAGAAATGGATGAAGCTGGTGGTGGGAAGTGAAGAAGGAGAAGATGAAGCAGTGCTGGTGGTGGTCGTGGTGGCAGTTCGACAAGCTGGAAGGGAGATGCAGTGACGGTGATGGATGAGAGGAACAAGCAGGGGAGGGGGAGGAAGAAAATGACCTTTACTTGAGATTTTTTTTTTTTTTTGATTTTGTAACTGTCACGACCCAAAACAGGGGCCATGACCGGCGCTAGGGAACGGGAATTCTTTCGAATCCGGAACCCGTAGCAAGCCTAAAAATAAAATAAATCATGCAATAATAACAATAACAATATAATATACAGCAGAAATAAAAATCATGATATCATAATATTATTCACATCAACTGGATTTAAATCAAAATCTCGTCTCATAGATACATAATCTCTTTAATACAAATCCAGTTTCAATATAATACATCTCTTTAAAATAAAATACATGAAATCCAATACTTTAATTCACAACTACTGCAGTGTCTAGATAAAATAAATAAGACTCAAGTAGATAATTTACACAAAGAAGCCGGGGCGGAAGAAATCTGGCGTATCGACCTACTACTGAGGTCTGAAGAAGTTGACTCTCTTGAAAAATAGTCAACGGAGGGGAGTCAGACCTCACTGAGTGAATCACTATAATATATATACATACACACTAAGTGATAATGCATACAGTCAACGGTATATGTGTATCTAATATATAAACAGACAATTTCACACAGATGCAGAAAAATCATTTTTATATATTTTATTGAAAATCATCTTTTATGAAGGACCACATAGAACCCTAGAATAACGCAACCTCAGAAAATAGTGTTAAACAACACTCTAGCCATACAGGCTCACTTAATCCAATTATATCCACTTAATCCATTTAGATAGTAGACTGGCCCCGAGACACTAAGTCAACCGAGCTTCAGCAGTCTGACTGCCAGTGTGATTGGCCCCGAGACACTTGGTCAACCGAGCTCCAGCAATCACACCCACAAACCACATCTCACATATCGATAATCATAATCAAATCAATATCCACAAATAAGTTAGTATTATAGCCTAAATACTATAGGCGTACCGGTATGTACTCGGTCCTAGTGTTGCCCACTAGGTAGCACGTTCTATCGATATCCTTCATTAATAAATAATATAAAACATTCATTCACAATAAATGATGCATGAATTTAAATGAAATAGCAATATAAATCATATATATATATATACCGGAAATATACCAAAAGTAAACCAGGTATATTTCAAGTATATATATATCAAATGCATTCAATCAAATTATAAATTAAGCTGGAAATATATTCAAAAACATTTTAAGTATATTTTATTTACAAAACATGTATATAATTTATTATATACCAAAAATAAACCAAAAATATACTTAATATAAACTTAAGAAATAATCAAAGTATTTATACATATTTAATCAACATAAAACATGCATTTCTAAATCATGCATCCTAAGCATATATATATAATATAGTAACTCACCTAATGCGCTCCACGAGACAGGTCCGACGGGTCTGGTCCACTAGCCCTCGGTCTCGGCGCAACTAAACAAATAATGAATAATAGACATCAGAATAAACCTAACAGAAATCTTAGAATTCAATCTAGAGTATTAAACACAGAATCAGAAATTAGGGTTCGACTGGATATCACGTTTTACGAGAATTCTACCGAAAATCCGGCAGAACCTCCCCTGTAAAACAGACATCTCTCTACTCAAAAGAGTAGAGCCGACCCTGCAAAGAAATACACTTCGAAAAACTACACAAGGCACAATCAAAATCCCACGGTCGGACTCCAAACTACAGTCCACCGACCGGGGTCCACAAACACAGAACAATTCTAGATATACCAAAAATATCCTTAAAATCTAGAAATACATCTCATAGGTAGAAATTACATAATTAACCTTGAAACACTGTAAAAACCGATTAAAACTCATTTTATTAGAAAAACCGTATACTATATATATAATTGAAAATAATTCACGAAAAATAGTTTTAATTAGTTAAAAATACCAAATATTTTGTAGAAATCATTTTTATACCTTAAATAACTATTAAAACCAATTAAATTACATTTTTAGACAATTTAGGGTAAAATTACCAAAATACCCCTATATATATAAATATACTTAAATTACTTCAAAAATTCACCAAAAATTATACAATTATCCAAAAATTAATTTTCTCAACATATTTATCAATAATATCAATAATTAAACTCAATTAACCAATTAATTTCCATTTAAAACACAATTAACCCTAATTTCTCAAAATCACATAAACTTCAATAATTCAAAATAAATACTTAGAAATTCATAAAAATTACAAATAAATTCCTATAATTCATTTCATCACCTAATTCAACCATAAACTCCAATTTCATAATTTAAATAATTAATTTCCGAAAATTAGAAAATAATATTAAAATATTCAAAAATACCCAAAAATCCAAAAAATCTCCAAAAATTCTACAAAAATTCATACATATAGATTAAGCTACTAGGAACAACATTTGTGAAGGGAGTTTCCATGAATAATCAAATTAGAAGCTCAAAAAAATCAAAAACCCTAATAGGCCGAAATTGAAAAATCGAAACCTAAGCAATTCTAGACCATTTTAGCTCAAACCAAAGCTAGCATCACACTCACCGGAGCTCAAGGAGAAGAAAGAGACTGGCGGTGTCAAAAACGGTGGCCGGGATCGACGTGAACGACGATGGATAGATTTTCGGATTCTTCGGCCAAAATCAACTTCCAGGCGCCGGAAACGGCTACCTCAGGCGGCAGAAAAGGTTGGGGAAGGCGGTGGCACACCCACGGTGAAGAAACGGCACGGCAGCGACCGGAACGGCGAAGGGAATCGGTCGGGAGGAAGAAGAAGACTCGGGGGCAAAATGGTAATTTTCCAAACTTTTGATTTTTGACAAATTTTAATGTATATATGTATATATATATACTTTATACTATATATTAAAATAATATTAAATTACACACATCAAATATACACCACACACATAAAATCTAATATTTTAATAATTTATACTAAATAAAATTAATTAAATAACAATAAAACAAATAAATAATTAATAAAATATTAGGGTAATAATAAACCCTAATTAAATAAATATACACACAAGCTTTATTTAATAATTTAAAAATACGCATGAGTTCATGCAAGTCCGAAAATATATTTAAAATAATTAATAATACATTGTTTACGTGAAAATTTCCCCGAAAATACAAGTCCCGGGAAAATTTTACGTAAAATACTGAAAATAATATACAGTAATTAAAATAGGTTTTAAATACATATTAACTCGTAAAAATATCATATAATATACAGAAATTATTAACACTGCATATCCCGATACAGTGTAAAAATATTTTAAAAAACACGGGATATTACAGTAACGTTACTTCTTTCTTCTTTTATATATATATATATATATATATATATATATATATATATAGTCATACACACACGACACACACTAATAATTTAATAATAATAATAATAATAATAATAATAATATTAACAATTAAAAATAATAATATTAAAAATACTAGTAACAACAAATAAAATAATAATAATAACAATAATAGTATTACACATGCATAATAGTAACACTAGTAATAATAATAAAAATAATGATAATAATTTCAAAGTTTTAAAATAATAGAATTTAATTAAATTATTTTATTTAAAAGTATATCTATATAATAAAATAACGAATATTGATAACAAATAAATAATAATATAAAAATAATGTCTAAAATTTATTAACATTGCAAATCTCGAATATATTTTTTTAATTTAAAATTCAGAGTCATTACAGAGTTATAAGGAATTTTCGAGAGAAAGTATAAGATGATTAACATATCATCAATTTCCAATAGGTTTGACAGAATAGGACTAATGTAATGCATTTTAATTAATTTTAGGATTTTATTGTAAACATTTTTTTTATAGGATTTAATTGTAAAAACATATTAAGGTTGTTGTTAATTTGAATAAAAAGTATATAAAAAACAAAGTTAATCTATTAGTCAAATTGACAGACTAAGAAAAAGATAAAAAATGCATAGGAAGTAAGTGGTGGATCTCATTTGTATAGATTAAAAAATAAACTTGCAGCAAATAGTGAAAATGCATGGGACGTACGTCACTTCTTTTGTATTAATTAAAAAAAAAACTAGCAACAAAAAGTGGGTTGAATGATTTTATGGCCCTTTAAGTCTTTAATAGTGATATCTAGTTCCAACCATTTTTTTCAATCCTTTAATAGCGGTACCTAGTTCCAACCATTTTTTTTTTACTTTTTAGATTTTCTAACTTTTTATGTTTTATTAATTTAAAGATGAAGCAGAAGTAATAATAATAGTAATAGTAATAGTAATAATAATAATAATTTAATATTTTTTTACTATGTCAAAATGTTTTTCCTTTTTTTAATTAATAATAATAATAATAATAATAAAATTTAAAAATTATTATTATTATTATTATTACTCTATATTCAAACTACATTTAATTTTAAAATTTGAAACTCGATTCGAATTGAATTGAACTTCATTTTCAAAATTTGAAGTTGAATTAATTAAATAACTCTTATACTTAAGTTGGACTAGATTTGAATTGGTTAATTATTTTATATATCTATAGTCGAGCTCGACTATATTTGATAAGATTTTTTTATCATTATACTAAAATAAAAGGATAAAATGATAAATATTTACAAATTAGATTAGACTGATTAAACTTATGAGTGTATCAAACTAAATATTAAAGAGTTTGAACTTGGCTTAATATTCTACCCGACAAACTCAAACTTGAGTTCAACTCAATTATTATGGAGTTGACTTTAAATTTTTATAAATAAATAAATAATATTGTAATTAAAAATAAATATTATTTTAATATTATTAATCATAATACTCATAATAATAAAATTATAATATTATTTTAAATAATATTATAATTAAATTAAATATAATCATAATAATATTAAAATAAAAAAATCATAATATTTTCATTATTATAACTAAAACAACCATAATCATAAAAATATTAAAATAAAAAAACAAAATTTGAAGCGGCCTTTTAGTTTAATAAAAAAAAAAAAAACATACTCAAGCATTTTCACCAATTTTAAATTAAAAAAAAGCAACTCCGCGACTTTGACCGGCAGAGTTGTTTTTTTACTGATCAAAGTGGTGGAACTTTGTGTTTAATATCATGTCATCCAAAACTACCTATATTGATAATTATTTTAAAAACTACCTTAAAATTGATTTTTTTTTTTTTTTCAAAAACACCCTACATTGGTAAAATATTTAACTTTGTGCCATAAAATGAGAAAAAGCCCCGTGATCAGGAAAGACCAGGCCTTTAATATTCAGCATTAAAAGAGAGGAACCCACCGGTGCACAGTGACAGGGTTCAACCACAGCGTAATGATGTCAGATTCAGTGGGTCTGAATTGCAATCCCCTGTGCAATCTGAACCATCAGAATGGCCTGAGGTGAAGTTGCTTCCAAGAACAAAGCCGTTTGAAAATTTGGAAACACCTACTGTGGATCACATCACAGGCAGGTAGGGATGCTAGCACAGCTTAGTAACCAGAGAAGGGGAAAGGTAGGAATTTCATTTGGATTATTTTTTTCATAATATTGCCGATTTTGCAAGTCCTTATTAATTGTTTCACTTGCATTATGAAATATGAATTTAGTTTGAGGGTAGACACATGAATTTTTGGTTCACAATGAACATCATTTGGGAATCACATGCAAATAGTTTTCTGTGTTTTTGTTCGACTGGACTGGATAATAGGGCTTGTAATCTTGTTGTATACATAATATATTTGCTTTAATTAAGATGGAAATAAAAAACAAGAAGACAAAAATACATGCAGAAGAGAATGATCATGCTCTTCAAAGGTCCGTTCCATATAAAATGTCTAGTAAAACCAATTTTTGAACTAAGAAGACAATGTTAAGTAGACAATGTTAAGTGATAAACACCAGCTGTATTTTTTTTTTCTCTCTTTTAAATCTATTATATTGTTATAACCACTTCTTTATAATTTATCATCAGCTATCTCAACTATACTTGTACATATACACTAATGTATATCTCTTTTAAAATATACAAAATTAATTCTCTTTTCTCAATCTTTCTCTCACAACCTTGACAGGGTATTAAAGTTTTAGCTCTCAAACATCAATTTTTTTCAAACCACAACAAACAAAATCAACATTCAACTCACTACAATGGCCGATTAACAACTTGTTCCCATCTCTAACACATCAACACCAACTCTCTCATCCTCTCTCATCAACACCAACTTGTTCATTCCTCTCCTTCACTTCCAGGATTTACATGGATTCATTGATGGTACCTCTACCTCATCTCCAAAAACTATTCCCTCAACCACCAACCCTCTTGTTCAAATATCAAATCCGGATTATGCTCTTCGGTTAAAAAAAAATAAGCTCCTTCTCTCTTGGATTTTATCATCCCTCACTGAACCTATATTTGCCTACATAATTAATCTTTCCTCTTCCTTTGCACCTAGCTAGCTCTTTCTCAAGCCTGTGTTACAATTCTTTGCCATCCTCCTTATGATATTTTCAGTACACTTCAGATAATGATAGCTTTGCATCGCGTGGTTAACTGCTAGTATTTTTTTAATTTTTTTTCTTCTCCTTTTGTTTTGAAAATTTTCCCCTCCACTATATTAAAATTGTTTTAATAGAGATTCATTGGTTCCTCTTCCTCTGTTGTATGGGATGCCTTAGCTCGAGCCTTGGCTCTGTTTCACAAAATAGACAGCTCCAACTCCATATTGAGTTGCAAGAATTCAAGAAAAATGACCTCTCCATTTCTAAATATTTACAAAAGGCCAAGGCTTTATCTGATGAACTTAGCTCTCTTGGAAGACAACTCACTTCAGTTGAGTTTAATGCCATAGTATATTGCAACATTAGGAGTGATTTTCACAACATCATAATGGCATTAAATCTCATACAAGATCATGTCCTATTCTATGAACTTCATGGCCAACTTGTGGAGCATGAAATCTTGCTCAAAGCCTCTTAAGAACCTCTTATTGCTCATGTTGCTGTTAGAGGCTCCTTTGCCCCTCTGTTGCCCACCCTACCTTGTTCGCTATACAACTCTCCCCACATTAGATATCATCACTGCTATCCATATGCTCCTTGTTAAATTTATGGGTGGCGAAACCACACTGCAGACAAGTGCAGAAGGAGGTATTCTCGCCAACATCCATATGCTCCATCCTCTTTTCATCCCAAAGCACGACAACCATCACAATTATGTCGATCACCCATCATTAGTTTGGGTACCCGACACCGATGCCACTAATCATATTACACCGGACATCTCCAATTTACAAATAACAGATGCTTATCGAGGTAATGATCAACTCCATGTTGGAAATGGTCTTTGGCTTTTGATTGCTAACATAGGTATTACCTCTCTCCCCTCTCCAAGTGGTAAGCTTGTTCTTAAAAATATGTTACATGTTCCTAAAATAGTTAAAAATTTATTGTCTATTCATAAATTCACATATAACAATTATTGCTTCTTTGAATTTCATCCTACCCATTTTTTTTTGTTAAGGATCGATACACTAAGAAGGTGTTCCTCTAAGGACTTAATGAGAATGGCCTCTATCTTCTTCATCCATCCTTGAAATTTGCTTTTAATTCTGAAGTTCCATCCCTCCAGCAATGGCATGAAATGCTTGGACATCCAAATATGTGCATCACCGCTCATATTATCAAAAATTATTGTTTACCTTGTTCTAGCTACACTTTACAATCACGTTCATTATGTTATTTAGGAAAAATGTTTCAGTTACCTTTACAAAGTGTTGATCATAAAAGTGTTGCTCCATTTGATATAATTTTTTCTGATGTTTAGGGCCTTGCTCTAATTCTTTCATGTTTAGGACACCATTATGTTGTTTTGTTTATTGATGACTTTACCCGATTCATTTGGGTTTATTTTCTTAAAAATAAAATTGAAGTGTATTCTTGTTTTCTCAATTTTCAATGTCTTGTTAATCGTTAATTTAATGCTTAAATTAAGTTTTTTCATTCTGATAGGGGTGGCGAGTATCAAAAACTCAATAAATACTTTCACTTTGTAGGCATTGTTCATCATATAGCTTGTCCTTATAGATATGAACAAAATGGTACTTCAAAGCCAAAAATTCACCATTTGGTTGACAGTAGCCTCACTCTAATGCTCATGGACATGTGCTTTTAAAATATTGAAAATTTTGCTTTTACCATATGCATCATGTCAATTAACCAAACACCTAGTTCAATTTTATATAATAAATCACCATTCCAACTTTTATATGGCAACGATCTTAATTATTTAAATATGAAACCTTTTGGATGTGCCATTTTTTCGTTTCTTACACCATATAATAAAAATAAATTTGCTTTCCATTCCATTTCCCCTGTGTTTATCTTGGTTAAAGTCCCACTCACTGTGCCTACAATTGCTTGGACATTCAAACAGGATGCATATATTTAGCATGCGATGCTAAATTTATTAAGTCCTTGTTTCCATATTAATTATGTTCCTGTCCTTTTAGTTCGGTTCACACTTCTCTTTGGCTTCATGTCACAAGCAACCTATGTCATTGGGATTCTGGTGCATCTTTAGGTATATTTGATTCAACCTCTACCTCTTCTCCTATTTTATCTCCTTCACTTTTATCTATTTCTCCCTCATCTTAAACTAACTGAACCACTAACCAACCAAACACTAATCCCTCTATTCCATTAATCTCTCTCCTACCTAACCGATATCACCTTCTACTTCTTCTCCCAATCCATCCTTACCTCACCATCAATAATCACCAACTACTTCATCCTTATCCTCAATTACACCTTAACACATAAAATCTCTTTGTGAAATTTATTAATAACCAGAGCCACCCAATCCACCCTAACCTCAACGTACTCACTCCATGAATTTGCATCCCTCTACCACTTCTAAATGCCATGCCATCCTCAGTAACCAAACAACACCAAATTATTTAACTATTAAACCAAACACATACAATCAAGCTAAATACTATGCAAAATGGAGAGATGCATTGACTCTTGAACTTGATGCCCTTATAGCCATGAACGCTTGGACATTGGTACCTTGTCCTTTTTGATAAAAACATTATTGGCAATAAGTGTATTTTTCGCATCAAACATAAGGCAGATGGTAGTATAGAGAGATGTAAGGCTTGCCTTGTCGCCAAAGGATACACATAGGAGTCAGGTGTGGATTATTTAGAGACATTTAATCCAGTCATAAAATACACTACTATTTGGACTCTTCTCTCTTTGGTAACTTCAAATAGATGGTGTATTAAATAACTTGATATCTCAAATGCATTCCTTCATGGGAGTTTATAATATGAAATATACATGGACCATGTTTGTCATTTACATAGGTCTTTGTACGGGTTAAAATAAGCACCTTGTGCATGGTTTCATAGATTGTCTGAATTTCTCCTTCAGTTAGGTTTTCATTATTCCAAGGCTGATGCATCTCTCTTCATTCGACATGCTAACAATTCCAAGAAGTTTGTTATAATGTATGTCGATGACATACTGGTGGCTGGCACTTCTTCAACTTTTGTTGACTGGTTTATAATGCAAATTCGTTTCACTTTTCCAATTCGGGACTTGGGTGACTTACACTTTTTCTTGGCATGGAAATCCTTCACTTGCCAAATGGTATATTCTATCTTAAACCAATATATTAATGATCTTCTTTATAAATTTCAGATGGCAGATTACAAAACCTATCTCACAACTATGGCTACATCTCCCCCTCTCATTAAACACTCAGGTAAGTCATTTCAAGAAGGAGAACTATATTGCCAATTGATTGGAGGACTACAATATGTCACCATCACCCACCTAAACATTGCTTATAGTGTCAATAAGCTTTGTCAATATATGCATTCCCCCACAACTTCTCATTGGCAAGCCTTGAAATAAGTTCTCCGCTACCTTTAACATTCTAAGAAATATGGGTTATTTTTCTTTGAAAACTTTACTTATAATATATAGTGCTTCTCAAATAGTGATTAGGGGGGTGTTGTGGCGATAGGAGATCAACTAATGGCTATGCTCTTTATTTGGGAAAAAATCTTGTATCTTGGCTAATTAAGAAACAACCTACAATTGCCAAGTCCTCCACTGAAAGTGAATACAAATCCATGGCTAATGCTACTAATAAAATTATTTTGATGTAATCTTTGTTGAGTGAATTTGGTTGTTCCATGCCTAATCCGACCACTCTTTGGTGTGATAATGTGGGTGCCACTATCTTAGTGCTAATCCAATTTTCCATGCATGTACTAAGCATATTGAGTTAGATTATTACTTTCTTCGAGAGCAAATTCAATTAGGCAAATTTCAAGTTTCCAAATAGCCGACATACTCACCAAACCTCTCGGTCGAGTCCCATTTGAACAACATCAGAGCAAACTTTGGCTTCTTGATCATGCACCTTTCGTTTGGGGGGGGGGGTGGTGTTAAGTGATAAACACTAGCTGTATTTTCTGTTAAATTCCAACTGTATTTTTTTCTCTATTTTAATTCTGTTATATTGTTGTAACTAGTTCTTTATAATTTCTCATAAGCTATCTCAACTATACTTGTATATATATATTGATGTACATCTCTTTTAAAATATATGGAATTAATTCTCTTCTCTCAATCTTTCTCTCACAATCTTGACAGATAAAAGTATATGCAGAAGAGCATAAGATTAGTCTAAGTGAACTTTTGTTCTTAAAAAATGTCTATAAGGCAAAAACAAAATTCATATCTTTCAAAATTACTTGAATAATTGTACCATCAAGACACCAAGGATATGTATAAAGCACTAATTGGCTCCTTTAACTTTTGATTCTACGCCTCAAATAATTTGGAAGTGCTTGGCATGATACAAGAGAGGCGATTTGGAAATTATAGGCCTGACATTTGGAAATATAATTTTTTGTAGTCTCTTGGTAGCACATATGATGTAAGATTTTATTTTACTTTATTAGCTTCAATGCACTTCAAGATTCTCTTTAAGAATATTGCACGAAGAACTTGAAATGAAGGATATGTTCTTGCAGGAAGAGAATACGAAACACAAGCTGAGGAAACATTATATAGTGATCCTAGCATTTGATGAGTTGGGAGGTTAAAAAAAAAAATTGAACATTTAATTAAAGTGATAAAAGTTAAAATCTAATAGCACATAAATTAATCTTAGATGACTTGATATTATTGATTTGACTTTCCAACTTATCAAAAGTCGAGACTGAGAGGCTAAAAGAAGCCACCAAACATCTTTTTGCTGAAGCAGTAGACTTGAAGGCTAAATTAGTGCTTATTGCCTGCATCAAAAAGGTAGACCTGGCAAGCTACTTTGAGGATGAAATCAAGGAAACTCTAGATGAAATAGCGTCCTCTATCAAGATCAACAATCTCAATATTATATAATGCAGAAGAGAATTTGCATGTCATTGCATTATGCTTCAGGCTCCTGAGGCAGCATGGTTTTAAAGTTTCACAAGGTTTGATTCCAATCTAATGTAGCACCGTATAAGTGCTTTCCGTGTCCTGAAGCCATATCATACTAACTATTAAATAATGATATATATATATATATATATATATTCATTTTAAATTTTTAAATTTAACTTTAATACATTAATAAAATATTAAGCCCTTTATTTAATTATTATTTTTATTTAAGATTCTTTATTAAGTATTATTTGTGTTGATAAAAAGTAACCATATAAAATTATTTTAATAATTTTTAAGTTTATGCTATTATAAACAATTTGATTAATTTATAATAATATAAATAATTTTAGGAAATATGTATTATCTGTAATGCATGCAACGTGCAGATAGACGACTAGGTTTTTATAATTATTCTTTACAACTCTAAAATTAATTTAATATAAAAATATTATGGCCATAATTAATTGTAAGATAATAAGATATCATTAGTTATTTTCTTAGTAAAAATTTAAAAATAATAATTATACTATTTTTAATGTAAAAAATATAATTATGATGCAAGACAAATAAAAATTTTCATTAATTAATTTTAATTTCTTACTTAATAAAATTTAATTTAATAAGTTTGCAAAAATAATAAAAGTATTTTTTTTAACTTATATGACAATCCAATTTTTTAGTATTGATGAAGTCACATTAACATAGTAATTTATTATAATTTTAATAAATATTTTATTTGAACAATTATACAACACTCTTCAAATATTTTTATCTAAATAATAGTCTAATTTTATAAACTTGATAGACTTATAATATAATAATTCATTATATTCTTTTTAAAATTTCAATTCAAATAATTATACAACAATATTTTAACATTTTTCACGTTAATATTTTTCATAATTAATTAGTTTATAAAATTTGTTAATTTTGATGTCAATTGTTTACTTATTAAATTTAATTTCATAAAACTTATACAATTTTATTATCTAATTTGATTTATATTAGATAAAATACCTAATTGAATTAGAAAATTATATATTTCTAATAAAATTATAACAAAAATTTTAATTAATTTAATTTTTATTAGAAATAAAATAGAAGTTAACCTAATTAATTTAAATGTCTGATTAAATTTTCTGACTTTTAACGGATGATTAATGCAAATTAAAGAACTTAATTAATTAACTTAGCTGAAAAAATAGACATGGTTAAACTTTAATTAAAGTTGAAAAAAATTAATAAGAAAATTAAAGCAAATAAATCACGACAATTAACCTAGAGTTGACAGTAAATTGTTTAATTAAAGAATGAAAACTAAAATTGAAACTTGAAAGTATATATAGAGCTAAATTAGAAAATTGGAGTTGAAAGCTAAAATTAAACTAATGGAAAACTTGTTAATTTGTTAAAATTTTTGGCTGTATATTGTTGATGTTGGAAACCCTTTCCTTCTGACGTAAATTATATATATATATGGTGTTTTATTTTCTTTTGTTGTACTCAGACAAAAAAAAAAGTGTAGTTTTGGAAAACAAAAAGACTCCTTTTCTTATCTGTAAACATTAAAAAAATAATTAATAATGGAGATTTCGTACTTATGTGCTAATCATGTGGCATCATATGATATAATTAACTATGATTAATGTTAAAATTTAAGTTAATTACTTTTAATTAATAATACCACATATTATAAACATATTGAAAAAATCATAATCCTATATAGTAGCGTACAAAATTCACCCAAAAATTTATAGCTTTCTTGTTGACGGTGGCTTAGGCTATTTATTATCCCTAATGTAGCAGTAAATGGGTCCTTACTTTAAAAAAAAACAAAGAAACTATCTAATCACTTTTATAATTTCAATTTCTATCACTATTATATTTTTCCCCCTTTTTTTTTTTTTCTATAATTTTTAACATCATTGCAATAGTTAAAATACACGATCCCTTGATATTATTGGCACTGAAAAATGCTAAACACCAGGTTCAGTCGAGTAAGTTTCGTCACAAGCTGATGTTATAGCTGCTTATGTAATTTGTCTCTAAGGTGTGCATCGTACAGTTCGGATTGAGTTGGGTTTGATTTTCTTTCAAAACTCAAAATTGATCCGTACTGAAATTATTTGATTGGATATCTGTCGGTTTTCGGATTAACTGAATAATATTAAATACAATAAAGGAAAAAAAAAAAAAAAGGAACTGCGATAGCCAAATGGCTAAAGCGTGCACTCATTCCCCTTGGAGACCCCAGCTCGACCTTGAATAATGCATTTTAGTGGGGTTTTATTAGTTTTTTGTACGGTTAAATATAAATTTATCACCTTTATCACTTTATTAAACTAATTATATTATCATATTATAAGGTAAAAATATATATAATATAATAAAATTCAGTTTTTTAATCGGATCGGGCATCCAACTGAAATTTATAAAAATTCTAAAATCAAAATCAAACTGACTCAAGTCAGTTAAATTCAATTTTGGATCGGTCGGATTTTGCACACCACTACTTGTCTCTACATGTCACTATAGACAGGGAACAAGAGTTTCGACACATCATGCACAAAAAACAATACCCAAAAAGAAATGGACAATGACCAACTGTCTGTCTATTCGAAGCTCTCTCGATAGTTTGATATCTCTGGTGTATAACGAGGGAAGGATATCGACTTTAACCAATAACCTTTCCCTTGCTTTCTTTCTTCTGTGTTTTTGTTTGCTTTTTAATAATAAGATGTTAATTTCTCGTTATGTTGTTATATCTTTCGTCATGATAGCTTGTTTGTGCAGATAGATATGCAGATATATCGCCTTTTGTTGGATATTTTATCTCAGCTCTACCGGAATTGCAGAGGTGTACCGGTTGATTGTTGCATCAATAGGCATCAATGTCTCTTCTCGGTTAGCTCTTAGCTCGCCAAACATCAACGGGTTTATAACATACCAAGGCTTTGCAAGTTTACTATGAAGGATAGAGATCCTTGTCCCTAGAGGTCTACTGATTCAATTCGGTAGTTTATCTTCCCCTCTTGATCCTGCTTGCAGCGGTTTCTACAGTGTTTGGATGCTGTCAACTCTTTTAGTCCAGCACACCAACTGTTCCAACTTGGTCGGCATGAAATCAAGCAATATTGGACAATAATTGTTGCTGCCGCCGCCTCTTAACCGTCTGCAATATTTCTTGAGCAAAGGGTTACAACCCTAAATTTAGATCCTGGGCTCTATCATCAAAATAGCCCAATGTCTTGTAAAAGCCTCGTATGTATCCAAAATGTTATTGTATTGTTCTTTAACTTAATATATTTTCTTTTCTTTTGTTGGAAAAAAAAAAAGAAATGGATAGGAATACATATGGCAGCTAGCCCATTTTGCCCTTTTCATTTTTTTTGAATTTTATTTTATTTTTTAAATTTTTTTAATCTAAAATTTAAGTTGCACATTGATAAACCTATCGTATAAAGATTTAAATATCCGTAACTTATAATTTTTTTTTAATAATCTAATGAATTTTTTAAATTTTTTTGAATTTTATTATTTTTTTAAATTAAATTTTTTAATTTTTTTTGAAATTTAAAACTTAAGTTGTACACAAATGAATCCGTTGTGTAAGGATTTGAACACTCGTAGCTTTAAAAATATTATTTTTAATAATTCAGTGAAAAAAAAAATTTAATTTTTTTTAATTTTATAATTTTTTTTAAAGTTTAATTTATTTATTTTTTTAATTTAAAATCTAAATAGTGTACAGATAAAGATTTAAACATCTACAGTGTTTAAATTTTTTTTTTAATAATTCAATGAAACTTTTTTTTTAATTGATAGCCATTTTATTAAAAGTGTCGTGACCAACGATACACTGTAACGATGTTTGCCGCAACACTGATCTTTATCCAAAAGAAATATATATCAATCACTTAGTCAAATATTTTTACACTTAAAGATTTGTATTTATTTTTCTTTATTATTAAAACTGAATTCCTAAAGCTCGTACGCGTGCTTTGTTCAGTCCACGACTGTATCGCGCAACAGCTGCATCAAATGACGTTGGCTCCATTCAATAGGAAATAAGTATGGGGGAGTGTAAATAGATGTTTTTTCCTTTTTTTTTTTTAATTTGGTTGACTCTTATTCATTTTCTTCTTGTGGTCGGAAATGTAAAGCTATTCAACTTTTAGTTAGCTAATTCTAAAATTTTTAGAAGTATACAAGAAGAGATATTATGTTTTTTCAAATGGAAAACTCATGCTGAAAATTGACCATCTAAATTTTCAAAATTTTCTTTATCATATTACAAGTCAGATTAAAGATTTGAAAACTAAAACAGAACACTACAGCAAATAAGAAGCTATAATGCACAGAAACGGATACGTGAAAACGGTAAAATAATATTTTATAAAACTATAGAAAATGAAAATGTAGAGAAAATGCGTATATATATATATATATATATATATATATATATATATATATATATATATATATATATATATCAAATAAAATATTATTATTATTATTTAAGATTATTATTATTGATAATAATAACAAGTAAATTAATAATTAGTTAAAAAATTTTAAAAATAGCATTAATTAACAACAAAAATAAAATTACTGATTAATAATAATATAATTTCATTGTATTATTATATTATGTTTTATTATTTTATTATTAAAATAATAAATTATAATAATAATAACTAAAATAATAATGAATTAATAAATAAACAGAAAAACCCAAACACCAAAACCAAATAGAGCCCAAACCCAAATGTATTGAATGCACTGAAACATTGTCAAGTTGGCCGACAGTAATTAAAGAAGCAGAGACTTACAACAACAAGAACAGAAACAGAGGGATTTTTTCTCTGTCTTCAAGATGAACAGAGAGACTCTCTCCTCGTCACTACCTGAAGATGAACACTTTTCTTTTAGTGTCCATTCGTAGAGATAATGCTTTTTTCCTCGGTTCAATATTGAGAAGGTTTGTTTCAGTTTTCTGTTTTGATGTTTATGTACAGACTCTTTAGGAACATCAATAAGTTTTTCTAATTATTTTTAGATTTGGATTCTACTTGTGCTTAAATTATTTTGGATTACTTTTCCATTTCTTTTTTCTGGATTTGGAGTTAGAATTTGTTCCTAATTTCTCCGAATTGACTTGGGTTAATTTCTTGAATAATGGTTTCTTCATCTGGGTTTCTTGTTTTTTAGGCCTAAGAAACGTGTTTTGAAGAAGGAAACGCGTTTCCATTTTTTTTGTAATTACAGATACAGCCCGGGAACGTTCCGGGGACGTATTTTGGCATTTCCGTTTCCAATACGTATCGGAAACGTAGGAACATCATTCTGTTGACGTTTCTGTGCATTGGAGATAAGAAGAGTTATACTGGCACCAAAGATCTAGAATCAATTGGTTAAATGCGAGGGATAAAAACACTAAGTTCTTCCATGCTTCCACTATCAGTAGGAGAATTCAGAATAAAATAGTTACTATTAAAGATGAAGAGCTTAATCACAATGGAAGATAATGAAAGATTCTTGAGACCTGTTAGTGATGAAGAAATAAGAGAAGCAACTTTTCAATTAGGGGCCAACGAAGCTCCAGGTCCTGATGGATTTTTAGGAGTATTCTACCAGAAATATTGGGGCTTAGTTGGTCAAGATGTCTGTGCAGCTGTGAAACAATTTTTTTTGCTTTTGGTTTCCTTATGAAAGATTGGAATAGAACCTTTTTTGTGTTAAACCCTGAGCACTTATTTGTTTCAATTGACCGATAAATTTATTTTATTTAAAAATAATTAAATTTATCTATAAATAAATTTTTATTAATAAATTGTGTTGATTTAAATGAATAATTTGTAAAATTTATTTTAAATAAATTTTATATTTTGTTATATTGTGTTTAGTATAAATTTAAAATTTAAGTTAATTTTAATTTTGATAAAAAATATCTTTCTAAATGAATTATGTTTTTATCTTCATTTTTAATTTAACATTACATTATTAAAAGTATGATTATTTAATATTTAAATTAATATTTAACTTCTTTTTAAATATTTATTTTTAAGTATATTTTAAATTAATGTTTCAATTTATAAATGTTTAATTTTTAATTCAAAATTCATTAAAAAATAAAGTTATTCCAGTACAATCAGGAACAGTAGAGCTGGTGCCCTTTGGCTATCGAGATCGAAAACCTTGAAGCACATTGCAGATTTCTGTGGACCTAATCGTTCATCCTCACCCACAGTTACAAGAAAGTTGCGTTGTTGACTCATTGAAATCATAAAACATGTGAAATCAACAAATCATGTACAACAATATAATTCAATTCACGCCCAAAAAATCAAACATGTGAATTAGAATCAAATTCCAACATTTTAGATGAGAATCAATATTAATCATGTAAAAGAAAGGAGAGAGCTACTGATAAATGTGTTTTTTTTTTAAAAAAAATATAGCTTTAAAAATGTGAAATTTATTTGCGAATTTTACCAATTTCATTAGAATTTCATCTAATTATAATGAATTCCACATATTCAAAAACATGGAATTGGAAATAAATTTTATAAGTTATTCATTTTTATCAAACACACAATATCTAAAATTTTTTGTGAAATTCATTTGTACCAAACACATCCTAAAATAACCAATCCAATTAATATATCCCAACCCATACCTATAAGTCTTGTTTGTGCAAAACTGCAAATGCACGATATCGCCAAGTAGTATAAAAAATATCGTTCCCAATGAGATTCATTCTAATCACCTATTAATCTAATTCTTAATCGTCTAAAGTTTGCAAATAAGGAATTTTTAGAATGAAAGTTAAATAGCAAATAAATAGATCTATAAAATAAAAACAATTTTCAAATATAAAGAATAAACAATCAATAATCAAAACTTGATAGGAATTAAATCACCTCACAATCACTAATTAAACTACTCAAATTTACTGCTCAATTAGCTATGCATATCCCGAGTTTTTCTAAAGCATCAATCAATTTTTCTCAAGTATTAATTAAATTAAATTCATAATTATCAATCAAGGCAATAAAAACTCAATTCTCATTGCAATCCAAACACCTAGATATCAAAATAATTAATTATGAAGCACAACCTGATGAAAATTTAATCAACACAATTTATCTCTAATTTTGAGTTAAGTTGAAGTTGTGTTTATAGGTCTATTAGAATTGCCATCTCTCGATGCATAATCCTAATTAAAATCATATTATTAGTGGCTAAACAACAACAAGCATTAAGATTAATAAACACAATATGCAATAACTAATGAGTTTATTAAATTGGAAGCCTATATCATATTTGGATCATCAATTCCTAACAAATAAATATTTAGCCTAACATATTATCAATAATCTCCAAGAAATCATAAGAAAAAGCAGATAATAAAAGTATAAGAGAAAGAAGAAGAATGAAATAATTATGGTTAAGCTTCAATCTTCAATTTCTTGCTCCTTTAATCTTATAGGGTTTCTTATACTTTTTTTGAGTAAAAAGAAAACTTCTAAACATACCCAAAATAATATATATTGTAATATCCGAGTTTTTAAATAATTTTAAACTGCATCGGGGTATGCAGTGTTAATAATTTTTATATATATTTGATTATTTAATTAGCTTATTATTTATTAAAGTCATTTTTAATTATTTTAAGTCTTTTACGTAAAATTTTCTCGAGAGTTTTATTTTCGAAAAAATTAAAACCTAAATAAATAAATATTAATTATTTTGGACGATTTTCTGAATTTGCATGAGTCCATGCACGATTTTAAGTGTCGTATTAAAATATATACATATACATGCATATATGCACATTTAAATAAATTAGGGTTATTTTAATTAAATTTAGATTATATAATTTTAATAATTAATATGTGTATATATATGTATATGTATATAGATATTATTAATTATGTGTGTGGTGTATATTAATTTGAATATAATATTCATATATTATTATAATATAAATTATAGTTATATATATACATATATATATATATACACTTTACAAAAACATAAAGTATACAATATTTACCATACTGCCATCGACATCATCTTCAAGCTTCCCAATGTCCCCCTTCTGCTTTCAGCGATTGTGACCTCGATTTCTTGGCATCGGTGTGCCTCTCAACCGTCCTCCTCCATCTCCAGCCCATTTCGCCACCTGACGCTCCCTTTTTCGGCGTTGTTTGATCAGTTTTTCCTTTAGAAGCCGAAAATTTATCCTAACTCTGATCAACACGTTTTCGGCCACCGTTTGGAGTGCCACCGGTCTCTATCTCTTCCTTGAGCTCTAGTGAGTGGATTTCTAAGCTTGGTTTCACTTGATTTAGTCTAGATTTTCCTACGTTTCCAATTTTCAATTTCGGTCAACTTGAGTTCTTGATTTTTTTGAGCTTCAATTTTAATGATTCACACAAACTTCCTTTACAAAGATTGATCCTAGTAGCTCAATCTACATGCTTTAATTTTTTTAGAATTTTTGGAAATTATTTTGATTTTTGTGAATTTTTTATTATTTTATTAATATTTTCTAATTTTTGTAAATTAATTAAATAAATTATAAAATTGTGATTTATGGTTTTTATAGGTGTTAAAATGAATTTTATAAATTTATGTGTAATTTTTGTATAATTTTTGTGAATTTATTTAGTTTATGTGATTTTTAGAAAATTAGGATAATTATGTATTTTATTGAAATTAATTGGTTAATTGAGTATATTTTTTGATATTATTGAATTATATGTTGAGAAATTAATTTTTGAGTAATTATACTATTTTTGGTGAATTTTTTGAACTATTATAGTGAATTTATATATAGTAGGGGTATTTTGGTAATTTGGTACTAAATTGGCTAAAAATATAATTAAATTGGTTTTAATAGTTATTTGAGGTATAAAAATGATTTTTACAAATTATTTAGTATTTTTAACTAATTAAAACTATTTTTCATAAATTATTTTAAAATTATATATAATATACTATTTTTCTAAATAAATGAGTTTTTATCGATTTTTAATATGTTTTAAGGTTAATTATGTAATTTGGATTTATAGAATGCATTTTGGTCAATATTTATGAATTTATCGAGAATTATCAATTTTTAATAATATTTTATTAAAATTGGGATTTTATTTTAATTATTGATAAAATAATTATTTTTAGCGTTTAAATATCTAATTTGCTATATTTTGAGTATTAAAGGGTATTTCTGGTATTTAAATGTGTTATGTGCATATCTCGTGAATTATGAACTTCGATCAGTGAAATTGTAGTTTGGGAGTCCGACCGAGGGGTTGTGTGACTGTTTATTTTCGAAATGTGTTTTCGTACAGGATCGGCTCTACTCTTTGAGCAGAGAGATGTCCATTTTGCAGGGGAGATTCTGTCGGATTTTCAGTAGAATTCTCGTAAAACGTGATATTCGGTCGAATTCCTATTCTGATTCTGTGCAAAGAAACACACTTCGAAAAATAGACACAAAACACAACCATAATCCCTCGGTCGGACTCTAAACTACAAATCACCGACCGAGGTCCACAATTCACAGAGTATTTATAAAATACCAAAAATACCCTTATATAATAAAAATACATTTTATAAGTAGAAATTACGTAATTAACCCTAAAACACAGTAAAAACCGATAAAAACTCATTTTATTAGAAAAATCGTATATTATATATATAGTTAAAAATAATTTACGAAAAATAGTTTTAATTAGTTAAAAATACTAAATAATTAGTAGAAATCATTTTTATATCTTAAATAACTATTAAAACCAATTTAATTACATTTTTAGTCAATTTAGGATAAAATTATCAAAATGCCCCTATATATATAAATATACTAAAATTACTCCTAAAATTCACCAAAAATAATATAATTGCACAAAATTAATTTTCTCAACATATTTATCAATAATATCAATAAATAAACTCAATTAACTAATTAATTTCAATTAAAAACACAATTAACCCTATTTTCTCAAAATTACATAAACTAAATAAATTCAAAATAAATACATAAAAATTCATAAAAATTCCAAATAAATTTCTATAATTCATTTCAACACCTATATTTATCATAAAACACAATTTCATAATTTAATTAATTAATTTTCAAAAATTAGAAAATAATAATAAAATATTCAAAAATACCCAAAAATCAAAATAATTCTCAAAAATTCTACAAAAATTCACACATGTAGATTAAGCTAAGGGGAACAACATTTGTGAAGGAATTTTTCATGAATCAACAAAAAAAATTCAAAAATCAATTTTGGCCAAATTGGAAAAATTGAAAAACAGAAAAATTAAGAGAGCTTGAGCTCAAACCAAAGCTAGAATCAAGATCACCGCTGCTTGAGGAGTTCAAAGACATCAAAAATGGAGGAAATCGTGCTGATCGGCGCAGGAGAAGACAACAGAGACGGTGGGACTTGCTGGCAAGGTGGTGGTCGACGGTGGAAGGCTGGGAGATACTTTGAACGGCGGCGAACGGACGGCGAGGGTGAGGGGAGGGGTAGTGTCGGGGAAGGAAAGAAAAATATAAGAGAAAAAAAAAGAATTATATATATATATATATTATAATATTAATAATAGTTGAATAATTTATAATATAGTATATTAATATAATACTTGGAAAAATTACACACCACATATTTAGAATGCACAATATATATATACACATACATATGATAGTTAAATAATAACTATATATAATATATACATACACAATTGAAATTACTATTAAACCCTAAAATTATTATATATAAATATATATATTAATACCACAATTAAAATAATGCATGAACTCATGCAAATGCATAAATATATTTAAAATAATCAATATTAAATAATTTACGTATCAATTTCCCCGAAAATAGAATTCACGGGAAAATTTTACGTAAAGTACTTAAAATAATATAAAACAATTAAAATTAGCTTTAATTAAATAACAAACTCATAAAATATTAATATTATATACGAAAATTATTAACTCTGCATATCCCGATGCAGTATTAAAAATATTTAAAAAAAACACGGGATATTACAGGTTATATTACTAACCTATTGGTGGATATTGATCAGATTGATTTATTTGATGTGTGATGTGATTTGAGAGTGTGATTGTTGGAGCTCAGTTGACCAGGGGTCTCGGGGCCAATCATATTGACAGTTAGATTGCTGGAGCTCGGTTGACTTAGTGTCTCGGGGCCATTCTACTGTTCAAATGGAATAAGTGAATTTATTTGGAATAAGTGAGCCTGTATAGCTAGAGTGTTGTCTAACACTATTTTGAGGTTGCGATTATCTAGGGTTCTATTTGATCCTTCATAAACAGATATTTTCAGTATTTATATAAAATGATTTTGCTACATTTGTGTGTGTTTGCCTGTATATATATTTATTTTATATATACTATTGAATGTATGCATTTGTCATTTAGCTATGCATGTATATATATTATAACAATTCACTCAGTGAAGTCTGATTCCCCTCCGTTGACTATTTTTCAGGAGAGTCTTCGTCTTCAGACCTCAGTTGTAGACCTTTACGCCGGATTTCTTCCGCCCCGACTTTACTATGCAATCTGCTTACTTGATTTTATTTTATATTCTAAACATAGCAGTAGTTATAGTCATGTTGTGGGGTTTATGTATTATGTTTGTATGAGATTTGTATTTTAAAGATTTGAACTGAGATTTGTATTAAAAGATATTATATATTCAATATGGATTTGTGTTATTAAATTTGTCGGTGGATTATTATTTTATTATTTATGAGATTTATTTCTGCTGTAAAATATTTTATTTATGTTATTATTATTGCATGCTTTTATTTTATTTTTAAGGCTTGCTACAGGTTTTGGATTCGAAAGAATTCTTGTTCCCTAGAGCCGGTCATGGCCCCTGTTTTGGGTCATGACATATATAGATATATATATATATATATATAAAGGCCCTAAGTGTTGCCTTAAGAATCCAATCCGTTTCGGGCCCAAATACGTCAATTTTCTTCCAATTTCATCACAGCCTTAAAATTGCAATGACAGCCCCATTTTCTCTTTCTTGGTTATGATGGTAGCCCCATGGTTGCTGTCTCAGTCGAGACTCAATTCCCAAACATAAGCTTGTTGCCATGGTAGTTTTCCCCTTACGGTGGCAGTTAAATTTGCTCCTTTAAGACATGTAATTCTCATCCAAATTCTTCCCAAAGAGTCCTAAACACCCTACAAGACACACAAGAAAAATAAATCTTAAAAATAACAATCTTAAACTAAGTAAAACACAAAAACTACCTAACTTATCAAGATAATCAACCTAACTAATAATGCAATTTTCACATAAACAAGCCTTTGCAATTTTGTTTATAAGATTGTCTTTAAAATTATGGTGAATAGGCTCAAACCACTTTTAAATCAAATTGTCCATCAATGCCAAACTGCCTTTATGCCAAGACGGATCATTCATGATTATATATTCCATGCACTTTAGACTTCCTCTAATACGTCTAACCATCATTTTATGAAATTAATTTTTCAATGTGTAATAATTGTGTCTTACTCCATCATCATTAAATGGTCAACTGTAATAACCCATAATTTATTCATGTAAATTAATATATAATGCTGTTATTATTGGGTTATTGAGGGGTTGTTGTTTTATTGGTGGGCTGTTGATTTGTTGTTGTTGGCTTCTTATTTAGTTGTTGAGTTGTTGTCATTGATGCGAGATTGTTGTTTTATTGTTGGGTTATTGTTGAGCTATTTCAAACTTGTTGTGTGGTTGTGGAAATGACTAAATGGAAATTTTATAAAAATTACAAGGACCAAAGTGGAAATTTTCCACTTCCTTATCATTTATATACATGACAGTTGTGAAATTTGCTTTTAAGCCCTTAAACTCACCCATCTAATACTGTAGAACTTGAATCTTCTCAACATTCATTCACCTGCTAAAAGACCTCCTATTGACATGAAATTTTAACTATAAAAACTTGTTAACATCCTTGACATGTTGGTAGTTCAAAATTTGGGCAAGATTTGGTTAGCTTAAGCTATGAAGTTTTGGCCTAAACTTTTCGATGATGAATCAACATTTCTAGCAATGGTTAGCTACTACAATCACTACCACCATACTCATCTAGTTTCCAAGAGTCAGTGGATACCAATTTTGTGTTTGATCCGTGTTGTTTTGGTCTTAATTAGAATTTATTTGGTAATCTTTATTTTCCTCTCTGATCTATTAATTTGATAGTTTTTTTTGTTGAGTTTGAGACTATTTTTGGGTTCCATATATTACTATGATCATGTTATAAGTTCGGTTGGTGTAAAACATGTTTTTCGATGAGAAATTCGACGAATTCCAACTGGATTCCAGTGAGGAATAGTGATCAGCGTTGAAAATTATGATTTTCTTTTAATAAATAGTATAAATTATGAGGATTAATTTTTTTAACTGAAGCTAAGTTTGATTCCTTACATATTATGAGATAAAAATTCCGGAAGTATTTCAGTGGAGATTACTCTATTTCCATTTAAATAGTCTCAACTCATCAAAATGAATTTTTTCAGCCTTAAATGTCATTTTAGGTTGCTTTCGAGTCCATTTTATTAATTCCTTGATTTTTGTAATTTTTTCTAAAATTTCAAAAAATTATTGTGAATTTAATTGTTATATATTTTTAAATATATATTATTATTATAGAGAATACTAGAGTGGGAATCTCGGAGAGACGTCAGCTAGCTTGCTCCACTTGTAAGTTAATATTTTGAAGTGTATGTTAAACTTCTGTATTTAAAGAAATATTGGATATTGAGATTTAATATACTATGCATGGTTTTATTAATATTAATGTTATAGTGTCTATATGATTATTGATGATATTATTATTATGGAGAATAAATAAGAATATTGTTATTTTATTTTTATTTTTCAGTTATGGAATTCTTAAAACTTATTGCTTATTATTTGTATAAAAAGATTTTGGAAAATATTGGTAGAACGAGCTATCTGATGGGTATCATTAGGACTGTGTACATACTGGTATCGATCTTTAAGTTGGCACCTTGTTTGGATATGGTTAATGCATAGCTCTCAGGCGTATTATGATTGATTATTTACTGGAACTGATAGCTCAGTGGATGTTTAGCTCTCAGGAACCACCGGTAAATATTGAAATAAATGTTTAACTATAGTTGATAACTCGGTGGATGTTTAGCTCTTAGAAATCGGTATTCATATGGATTAAGAGAGTCAAGTGGCTACTCGATTTGTGGTTTAGAGTTTTACCATGACTTTTCCACATAAAAACATTTTAAATCAATGTTGTTTTATTCCAATTGTATTATGCTATTTTATAAAATCCTTTAGATTTATAAATCTGATTTTTTGGATAAAATAATGATTTTAAAAATAAGTTATACATATTATATTTCCATAGATCTTTTGATAAATGAGATTTTCAAATAACATGCATTTCCTTATATTAGCTTACTCAGTGAGGTTCGACTTTCCTCAACTATTTTTCTAGAATCTTGGGAGTCTACTGATAGTTTTTTTTCTCTGCGTCGGTCTTGTTCTTCACTGGTTGTTTTATGTAGGTTATTGTAAAGTTAATAATATTTATGGGATAATTCTAGTTAATCTAGACACCATAGTAGTATTAGAGGGATTGTTATTATTGTATTTGTATTAGTATTTGTATGATAACATAATATGTATTTTGATATATTTGAGTTGAGATGTTGGTGATTATGGTGATATTGGAGTAATTGTGGTTGATGTATATTATTGAGAGTGTTATTTGCCTTATACATGCTTTGGTTTTATTTCCAGTACAGAGGAAACTCTGCCAAATTTCATTATAATTATTAAGTTATTTTGTGATGAATTTCTTTAAAGCTTACTACAGGTTTTAGAAGCTTCACACTTTCCCATTCCCTAATGTCAGTCACGTGTCCTTGGGGTTCCGATCGTGACATCAACCTTCCAGGAGCTTTAAGCCTTCAAAAGAACTAAGGCAAGGTGATCCCTTGTCACCTTACTTGTTTATTTTAATCAATAATGCTCTATATTTTTATCTTGATAAAACCTTAAATGATAAACTTATTTCTAAACTCAAAATAAATAGAAGAAGCCCTACGATCATCATTTTTTATTTGTAGATGATACTTTATTATATAGAAAAGCTAATAAAATAGAAGCCCAAAATTTGTGGTCTATCATTAATAAATATTATAATGCCTTCGGTCAAAGAGTAAATAAATCAAAATCCTACATCTTTTTTAGCTCCAAAATCCCTTACCATGTTAGAGAGTAGATCTATAGCTTTCTAGAGATAAATGTAAACAATATTATTAAAAAATATTTAGGACTGCCAACAGTTTGTGGTAGATCAAGAACTAGAGCTTTAGCATACATTAAGGAAATAATTCTTTTAAAAGCTTAATTGTGGAGACATAAATTGTTGTCACTTGTAAGGTGGGAAGAAATGATAAAGGCAGTTCTAACAACAATGCCAATGTATGCAATTAATTGTTTCAAATTCCCTAAAGGATTTTTTTTTTGTAAGCAAGTTAATACTTTATTTTCTAAATTCTGGCGGGGAAATGATTTAACTAACAAAACTCTTAATCTTTCTAGATGGGAAGTATTAACAAGATCTAAGTTCAAAAGGGGGCTAGGCTTTAAAGATGTAAAGAAGTTTAATATAACTCTTCTAGCTAAACAAGTATAGAGTGTTTTACAAAATCTGGACAGTCTATAGGTTAAATTGTTAAAGACAGTGTATTTACCTCATACAGCTTTTTTGTAAGCTAGATTGGGTAGCACACCATTTTGGGCTGGTCCAGTTTAATTAAAGCTAGAGATGTAGTGAAGTAGGGCTTTAGATTCAATCTTTGTAATGCTAAGATCAATTTTTAATCTCATTAACCATTCAAATAGAAGATGGAAAGCAGAATTAATGAATGATATGTTTAATCATCTAAACATTGAAAGAATATTGAAGATTCCAATAGGTGATTAGTTATCTGAAGATAGAACTATGTGGCATTTTGATAAGAGAGGGGTAATTACAGTTAGATCAATAAACCATTTTCTTTGTGACTCTTCTTTTAATGATTCTAATTGTAAAGGCAATGTAGATATGAGAATATGGAAAATTCTTTAGAAAAGCAATGTTATTTAGAAAATTAAAATATTTTGGTGGAGGTCATTAATAAATAACCTAACTACAATAAATAATTAATTTAAAAGAAAGCTATGTTACTTTGATTTATGCATTGTTTGCAACTAGGCATTTGAAAACTTATAACATATTTTTCTTTAATGTAGTCATGCTAAAGCCACATGGTTTGGATCTTCTCTCTCATATCTTCCTTTTATAACTTAGAATTTTTCTCTAGCAAGATGTTGGTTAGATGTTCATCAGTTGTTAGCAAATGATGAGAACTCCTTTGCCTTAATGACAATTATAGGGTGGTTCATTTTAAAAAAAATAAATGAGTTTATTTTTTAATAGAACCAATTTAATCCTGTTAAAGCTATTAATTATACAATAACTCTTATATCTAAAATTTTAATGTTGAATCACAAAAAGAAGGTCTTGTTTAAAGAACTACTGTCTAAGACAGAAAAAAAGTTTGGAGTCCTCCTCAACACGACGTCATTACATTCATTCAACATTAATGCTGCTTTTAATCCTAACTCTCATATTATAGGTTTAGCAGTGGTAGGAGGAGACTAAAATGGCAAAATTATGCATGGAAAGACTAATCTTATCCTAATTGTAAACTCTTGAGTAGTTAAGGATGAAGTTTGAAGGATGGGGGTTGATTTTGAAAAATATGTTGGCTACAACAAATGTATTTTTGAAATAGACTCTTTAGAGCTATTTGATGCTATTTCTAAAACCTTTCACCTACCTTGGGCCATTGCAGCTATTACTGACTCTATTTTGAATAAAGCTGAAAGTTTTGTAAATATTTCCTTTAAATGGATCAATAGGACATGTAACGAGGTAGCTAATTAAGTTGCTAAACCTATTTGTCTAATAGGCTACCCTTTGACTGGTTATCTAATGTTCATATGGACGTTGTATCTCTTTGTTTATTGTAGTAGTATCATTATGTTTTATTTGGAAAAAAAAGAAAAAAAAATTATAACCTTAGTTTCATTTTTGTTCATGAATTTATTAGTTCCATTCCATCACTAATATCATTCCATATTATACCTAAGATCTTATGACTCCTAAATAAAAGACCCAAAACTATTGGACTCTTAATTTAGTCATAGGGAATTAGCTATTTTAATACTAAAAATGCAATTGAAACTAAAGTAGAGATTTCATTGAAATAAAAAGAAAAACTAATTACAAATAGAGTTTGCATAAACAAGTACAGAGAATTCAAATTGCAAAACATATAAAAAGTTGAGTTGATTATTGTTTATAGTTGTATGAGTTATGTTGGTTGTAGAGAAGATATTTTCCATTTGCTGTAGGAAACTCCTTTCATATTAGCTTGGTGACTATTTCTCCACGTTCCCACTTCTCAATAACTTCTTCTTCTTCTTATATAATTGTTCAATTAATTAATTAATTGTATTTAAGTCTTGGACTATAAAATTTATAGGCTTTAATATTTGGTACAAATTTTTACCCTCTTGCATATAAATAGCTTGTGAAAGCCTATAAATAACTTACATATATATGCAGCTACCTACCTTAGCATATGTTAGATGGATTTAGTTACTGTTGTACTATATTTCTCATTTCATTATTGCTCACGTTTGCTTCATGCATATATAGTAGTTGTACTACTAGATATCTTCAATTCCATTTATTAATTTATGGTTGCAATTTTAATTGCCTTTTACAGAATTGAATTGGTATTTTACATATCTCATTTATTAAGCTCTCAATTATTGCTTAAAAGTTTGTGAAGTCTCAACTTAATAGCCAAGCCTCCTATAGGTATTATAAGTGATTAAAGATCAAGTTCTCACTTCCCTTCTTTAAATGCCCTATGCACTATGCATAATGTTTTAAAAAAAATTATCACCCAAAAAAATTCACTTTTAAAAATATTAATATAAAATTAAGCAAAAATAGTCATTTTTTAAAAAATCAAATAAAAACTAATTTATAATGGAATTTTAGTCCTATCATAGGATGATAAAAAAGGATTTGCAAGGATTATGCATATTTGAACTAGCCCAAATGGCCCTGGCAATGATAGGCTTTGATCCTACTTTAACATGCCTGCTACTTTGACTTATATTGAGCTTCACCACACTTGGACTTAGTGGTGCTCAATGGGTTCTTACCTCAGCAAGCCTAGCCTAACTAGGACAATCCATGAGAGCTTGGGACTTGAATTTACATGATCTTTGCCAGGCTTGGCATTTTGCCTCTTGCTTTAGAGACCAGGCTCATTACTGAAAGCCCATACACCAATACGAAAAAGATTAGGGTAATAAAGTGGGCACAAACTGTTCTTGGAAGGTCTCCTACTTCCTTTTAGTATAGATTATTACCTTTTCATACTTTACATAGGTTTTTACTATGGTTTGTTTCTTTATTCTATTTTAGGTAAGTCTTTTATTTTTAATTGTTTTCTTAAGCTAGAATAGGTAAGTCTTCAAGTTTGGTTATTTCCTTATATGGTCGGGCTCAGAGCTTATAAAAGCTAAAGCCTCAGTCTTGTAAATGCTCTCCAACATTCTTTAACAAATCAATCTATTTTATTTTGTTCTCTTTTTAACAAACCCAGTTCTATCCTTTTGATCCCAATGATCAAACTTTTCAATAGAGCCAAACTCTTGTTTGATTCATTTCAAGCGAGTTAGAAGGGTCATGACCTAATTTTGCCTATATTGTTAACCTAAGTTAATAACAAAACTCATTTTCTTCTTCTCCAATCTTTGTGTGATTGTAGAAGGTTCACACAAACATATTCTTAAAACTATCAAAAGGTGATTGGCTCGATCTCATATTTTTGGACCAAACAATGCATTTGATCTCCCCTTATAAAGCATTTGATATGAAAGCTTTTTTTTTTTTTTCATGAAGTATTATAATTTTGTGTTTAACATTTACAAATACATTTTACTAAATTAGTTTTGAACCTTTCTAAGTAATGGCATTGGTGAAAATATAGAATTGACTCCTATTCTAAACATCAATATAAAAAATCTTTGCCTTGAACATGAGAAGCATGAAACATATGTTACAAACAATGTAAAATCACCTATATTACCGTAACATAGTCCCTATTAATATAATGTTAATTGGGGACTACATATGCTCCTTGTTCTTTTTCTTTTTGCTCTTTTTTGAACTTTATTTTTCACTTTTTAGGCTTAGTCATCTTCTTCAGATATGCCATTTAATGCCCATACATGGCCTCATCCATCAAGATAAAGAATTGAAAATAAAATGAAACTATGTCATAATCAAGAAATTGATATTTTCATGCTGATATGATGCAAAATCTACGTGGGTATATGTCTTAGATATGAAAAATATCAAGATCTACACATGCCCCACTACTCTCAATCTTTTGTAGCCAAGAATTGCAACACAGAGATATATTTTTTTGGTACAAAAGAGGATGCAAAAAAGCAGCAAACTAAATAGAAACTAGCGGATTTGTTCCAAAAAAATAGAAACTAGTGGACTATAGCTAACCATGTGTTAGCCACTGCTGCAGACCTGGATTAGGAGAATTTAGCCTGTGACAACCAATGGGAAGAACTGCTGCAAAAGAGGCCATATAATCTGCTGCACAATTTGCTTCCCTGTAGAAATTGGCAACACAAAGATATTTAGCACTAGCTAGTTTGGCATATAAAGATTCGTGTAAATATTTTTGGAAGCCAAGAAAACTTGCACTTTATATATATAGCTCGTGGACCTCCCAAATTCTCCAATTTATTACCTTTGTGTGTATTGAGAGCTAGCTAGCTGTTCAGGACTGATGTGGGTATTGTTTAGTTAATTTGGTCCACTGACAAATGTTAAAAAAAAGACCCCATTTGCAGAAATTGTACAGTATAGTACTCTTGGGCCATTTTCTTTGTAGAAAGACACCGCTATGCCCCGTAATTCTTAGGTCGATATATAGATAATATTGCTAAAATTGAGTATGATTTTATAGGAAATGGTGCATATATTTTATCTTATTTCGACTAACTTGAACTACGCAATTATTATAATATACCGTTCAATTATTATTATAATAGTATAATGTCATTGTATAATTATTATTTTAAAATATATACATTTTATTCTATATAAAACACTTTAATTATACGTCTAAAACACTGTTTTTTTATTAGAAATTATATCTCTTAATTTAATTAATCTTATTATCCACTTTTATTCAATTCAACATGCATTTTTATTTTTATTTAACATAAATAAAATTGTGTAACTTATCAATTATATTTTCTTTTTCTTTTTCTTTTGTTTATTCAATTATTACTGTTCCTATACATATTAAAAATATATATATGCTTTTTTAAAAAATTATTATAATAATTTTCTAAACTTTCACTTTTATATTTGATTAATTTGTATTTTTTAATTTATTAAAATTACTTAATAATTTTATCAAAATCCATATTATATCATTTAAAGTCGGCGTAAAATATAGATTGATGACTATTCGTGAATAAATATTTTATTAAAAATATTTTGAGTAATTTAAGGTAGATTAATACGTAATATACAAATAATTTTAAAATTTGAGTAGTATTGAAATATATATAATCATGTTTTTTTTAAAATAATGTATAATATAGTGTTTCAGTTAAAAAATAATACTAAATAACTATAGTAAATATTTTATTTTTAATAAAATAATTATATTACAATTATAATAATATCATTATAATTATAATATTATCTAATTGTATAAATATAATGTCATTATTTGAGAATTATATATGTGTGCCGAATAACATTTTATTTTTAATTTTTTTATTTAACATAAGTAAAAATGTGTAATTTAGCAATTATATTCTATTTTTTAGTTTATTTATTCAATTATTATTATTACTATTCATATTAAAGATAACATGTATACTTATTAAAAAATAATAAGTTCTAGCTTCTATATTTGATTAATTTGAAAATTTTATTTTATTATAATTATTTAATTATTTATTTTAAAATATATATTATTTATAGTTCGCATAATTAACTTTCATATACTATCTATAATGACCTTGTATTTTAAATAATATAAAATTATTATAAGATATGTTGTGTTAATAAAATTATAAATTTTATTTATATATTATTGTTATTATTTGTGAATATTATTTATTTATTTTATTCTAAGAGTTTTGTTTACGTAAAATAATTTATTTAGGAGTTCTATTATTTATATATATTAAAATTATTATTGTTACTATTATTTTAAATATTATTATTATTATTATTATTATTATCAAATGTGCATGTGATGTGCATAGTGTGTTGTATTATACGTGTTATATATATATATATAAAGGCATTAAAGACAAAAAAATTTGGGTCAAAGGTCAGTCCCCCCTTCTTCTTCTTTTTCTCTTTTCTTTTCTTCCTATTCCCTTTGCTTCCCGAAGCTGTCACTATGCAACCCAGCTCGTCGAACCACAAACCACAACCACCACTAGCCACCGTCGACTCCCCTCACCCCCTCCTTCCCTTCCACCACTTGAGGACCACTGGATCGCTGCATGGAAGCTCAGAAACAGCAGTAGTAACAGGGATAGCTTCACGCTGGCGACTCCATTTTTGGCTGTCCCAGCTCGCCGCTCTAGTCTCGTCTAAATCCTTCAGTTTCGGTGAGTGTGATTCTGAGTTTTATTTGAGCTCAATCCCTCTAGATTTTAACTTTTAACTAGATTTTAGTTTATGTCTATTTTAGTTTTTTTTTTTAGCTTGATATTGTTTGATTTATGAATTATTGCTTAAGAAATGTTGATCTTGGCAACTTTAGCTTCTCAAAAATTATTTTTGGTTATTTTTTTGAATTAATTTGAATTATGGGTAATTTTTTATTATTTTAATATTAAAATATTGAATTTTTGATAATTATGTTAATTAATTATTTTTAATGGAGATTTAGTTAAATTAGTGTTATTAATTTGAGCTAATAATTTTAGAATTTACAAAATAATTTTTAGTGAATTTATATAATTTTTATATTATGTGAATTTTGTATATATAGGTTAATTGTGTATTTTTGTGGAAATTATAGTTAAATAATAGGATTTAAATGATTTTAGAATTATATGAGGTATTAAAATAATTTTTTATAAATTAGTTACTATTTTTAACTAATTAATACTAATTTTTGAAAATTATATTCAAATAATATATTAGTTACTATTTTGGTGATTAAATGGATTTTTAATTACTTTTATTATATATTTAAGCTATTTGAGTATATAAAAGTGAATTTTATTATTATACGTGGATTATTGAAAATTTTGATTTTTTTTTAATATTATATTATTATTTGAGATTTGTATTTAATTATTGTGAAAATAATTATATTTAGTGATTTAATGTTTAAATATATTATATTTTGGTATTTTTATGGATATTTGTTGAATTTAATGATTTTTAATATATTTATTATTTTATATTAATTTTTTGTAAATTGTGAACCTCGGTTGAGAATTTATGCAGTTCGGGATCCCAACCCGAGGTGTTGAGTTTTGTGGAATTTAGAAGTGTATTTTCCTTACAGGATCGGCTCTACTATCAATAGAGAGATGTCCATTTTACAGAGAAGGTTCTGTCAAATTTTTGATATAATTCTCGTAAAATGTGACATCAGGTTGATCCTGAATTTATGTGTTTGTCTGAGTTTTGAATTCTTGAATCGAGTCTTTTTTTAGAATTCTTAAAAGTATAAGTTAGAAATTATTCTAATTATTATTATTATTTATTTTCTAGTTACGCCGACACTGAGACCTATCGAATCAGGCCTGTCGAGTCAGTCTCGTGGAGTGAAAACTTATAAGTTATTATTCTATATATACATTGCATATAAAATACATGCTTTTGAGAATCCATGATTTTATTATGTTTTGATATGAATTATTACATTAAATGAAGAAGTATATTTTTTGTATACTTTAGGTATATTTTGGGTATATGTGACATTTTACTTAGTTTGTTTTTAGTATATAATTTGTATATATATGACATATATATGTTAGCATGTTTTAGTATATATATTTAGTATATTTGTCATATATTTGGCATATGCATTTAGTATATTTTTTGTATATTTATGGTATACGTTTAGTATATAACTGGTATATCCTTTTTAAATGAATGTCACTTGTATTTTAATTATGCATTTTATTATTTTCCATAATTATAAGAATGATTTGAAAGACAACAATAGAACATGCGACCTAGTGGGATACACTAGGACTGTTGTGCGACAGTGCGATAGAATTAGGTTAAATATGGTATTGTTATTGAAATATTAGTTTTGGGAAAGGCTGACTATGGATCCTCGATTGACTGAGTGTACTCAGGGTCAGTCATGCGGGTAGTGAGATTGCGGAACCTTGGTTGACTTAATGAACTCGGGGCCTATCTACTACCTTAAGTTGGAAAAAAAAAATTAAAACTTGAAGTTTTTATTAAGCCGCCTTTTGGCTATTAATTATTATGATCGAGGTTACGAACTGTTAGGTTTCTGCTCTGATCTTTCAATTAAAATAATTTTATGCATCTATTATATATATAAAATGAATTTTAGCATTTGTGTGAAATGCCTGTATATATGTATATGTATATACTGATGCTTGACTGTATATGTTTTAGATTGCATGTATATATATTATAATAATTCACTCAGTGAGGTCTAACTCCCCTCAATATTTTTTTAGGAGATTCCTCATCGTCAGACCTCAATAGTAAACCCCTACGCCGGACTTCTTGAGCCCCGGTTAGATTATGTAAATTATTTATCTAAAGTTTGTTGTAATCTAGAAAACTGCAATAGTAATGCTTTGTATCTTTAAGATGTTATTTTTAGTATGAGACATTTCTGTAAATATTGTATGAAAATATTTTTATTTTATGAAATGACATTTAAGTATTTATCTATATATCAACTTAAGTTTTAATTTTGGTTTATTTTTATTTATTATTGCATGCGTATTTTATTTATAAGGCTTGTTACGAGTTCCGGATTTAAAAAAATTTCCGTTTTCTAGCGTTGGTCATGACTCTCAGTTTTGAGTCGTGACACTACCACAATATTATTAGTGAACTTCCATCTTTTAAAGAGATATGCAGATCAGATGGCTTTGTGTTTTCTGGATAAATTCGATGGAAGGGGCGTGTGCAATGATGCTTCGAAAGGCTCTAACTTTTAGCTCTGGATGAGCTATAGAGTCCATAATATATTAAATCGAAGCTAATTTAGCACTCCCATAACAAGCCAAGTTTTGGGTCCAAATTCGACTATATAAGGCCTAAAATTTTTCTTTAATGTTTATGTTTGTTTTTAGTGTGTTTTTTGGTCGATTTGCCCTTTTCTTTTAGGGTTCTGTTTTGCCACATTATTTATTAGTGTTTTTCAATGTTTGGAGACAATTTTGATGAATTTTAATAGATTTTTTTATTTTTTTAATTTTCTGTATTATATTGAGAATTAATAAATTTTAATATTTATTTTCTAGCATTCATTGTGAATCAACAGGAAATAAAAAATTATTTTTCGGTATCTGTATGCGAATGAACAAAATTCAATATTTACCCCTAATTAAATAAACTTCTGCTACGTCAGATAGGCAAACTTCAAAATAAACCAAGATTAATTCTCAACTTCAACACATAAACTTGAACATATCAAATCCATACTATCCATACAAAGTTTGTTAAACTTGTTCATTAGCCAATTATAAATTAGAAATCGTGACGCTATCATATATTAACAGTAAGTTCATAATAAGGCGGTGCCACATTGGGTGGGTGGATAGACTTTTCAGAAGTTACCTGAACAATTGTATCATCAAGACACCAAGGATATAAAGGGAAAAAAAGATCTGCTTAATTTATAAAAATGAAAGATATATTTTTGTTTTTTATAAAAAATTACCGAATAATATCTAAACCGTGAAAAAAAATTGGATAGACTATTATTATTTTACATGTATATAAACTATTAATCTGAAGTGAAAGAATATAATATAAATTTTTGTGTCTTAATGATAGATTGTTACTTTTTTCTAACTATACAATAAAAATAATTTTCTCCTTAAAATTAATGATGATAAAGATCGAACTTTATATTTTAAAGTATTTTTGAGAAAATTTATCACTTATCTATTCTATGGACTTAATGATATATTATTAATAGTATGAAATAATTATATTGTTAAGTAAGAAGTTAGTATCAATCCTATCTCTATAGAGAAACAGTAAAAAAAACTCCTGGCTAGTTGCAAGTGTGTTACACGTGGTAGGTACGGAAGTATCATTTTCATTGTCATTCCAAGTGCAACCCCTTTAGCCTCTTAAATTGCCTATATAATGCCTTACGAGGCAACGAAATCAATCAAAGCTGAGCACCTAAATCCTTTGTTTTATCTTTACATTTTCGTTCATTCTCTTAATTACGTATAACTATAAACCATAAACAATATGGAAGTGGGTGGCACTCGCAAAATCCAAGAAAGGCGGTCTGGAAATTATAAGCCTAACATATGGAAATATGATTTCTTGCAGTCTCTTTCGAGCACATATGATGTGAGATTCTTTTTTTATTTATCAGCTTCTCTTAGTAGACATTGCACTTGAAATTCATGTTTTTTTTGTTTGATAATTTATAAATTTATGATGTTCTTGCAGGAAGAGGAATACGGAACACAAGCTGAGAGGCTAAAAGAAGATGCCAAGCATCTTTTTGCTGAAGCAATAGATTTGCAGGCTAAATTAGAGCTCATTGACTGCATCAAGAAGGTAGGCTTGGCAAGCCACTTTGAAGATGAAAACAAGGAAACTCTAGATGAAATAGCGTCCTCTATCAAGATCAACAATCTTAATATTAATGCGCAAGAGAATCTGTACGTCACTGCATTATGCTTCAGGCTCCTGAGGCAGCATGGTTATGAAGTTTCACAAGGTTTGCTTCCAATACAATGTAGAACAGTGCAAGTTCTTTGCAATATCGAGATATATATGTGCTAACTAATATTGATCGCTGCATGCATGTTGTGAAACCCAGATGTTTTCAGTGAATTCATGGACGAAAAGGATACTTTTCTGGAAAATAAGCGCTTGGACATAACAGGATATCTAGCTCTAGAGGGTGAAAATATCCTGGATGATGCCAAGGCCTTCCAACGAGAATTCTATAGGATATAAAATCTGCTGCTGCATCAGAAAGCAACCTTTACAAAAAAGCGGTTCATGCTTTGGAGCTTCCTTCTCATTGGAGAGTGCAATGGTTGGATGTCAAATGGCACATCGACATGTTAGAGAAAGACAAAAACATAAACAAAATACTACTAGAATTGGCTAAAGTTAACTTCAATATTGTCCAAGCCACACTCCAGAAAGACCTAAAGGAGATTTCCAGGTATACACGCACACGTACACTGTTAATTATATGAAGCCAAGTAACCCTAGTGTCTTGTCCCCTGAAAAAAAAAAACATGCAAATGTTGTGACTTGTTTGAATTGTTGTGACTTGCAGGTGGCGAAGGAATTTAGATCTAATAGAGAATATGAGCTTTTCAAGAGATCGATTGGTTGAGAGCTTCTTGTGTACTGTAGGACTTTTATTTGAGCCTCAGTACAGCTCTTTAGAAAATGGCTTACCAAAGCTATTATCGTGATTGTAGTCATAGATGATGTTTATGACATTTACAGCTCATTGGAAGAACTACAACATTTCACTAATGCTGTTTATAGGTGCTTAGCATTGAATCATCATCAAGAGATCTATAATTAAGCTATACTTTCATAAAAAGAAAAATGAAAAAAATGGAAAAATTCTAATCAAATTGAAAAAATTGAGGTGGGATACAAAGGTAATTCAACAGCTTCCGGAGTTCATTAAAATATGCTTCCAAGCTCTTGACAGTATCATTAATGAAACAGCACATGAGATACAAAGGGAGAAAGGGTGGAACATATCACAAACACAAACTCACATGAAGAAAGTGGTACTGATGATCTCTAATTCAAACATTGATTTTTTGTCCTTCCTTCACTAATATTACAGATTCTAATTTAAGTTAATGGGGCCTTTTACTAATTGTTTTCTTGAATAATTTTATTTTTGCTTCCTATGTCTTTAGTGGGCAGATTTCTGTCAAGCATTAGTTGTGGAAGCAAAATGGTATAATAAAGGGTATACACCATCCCTGCAAGAATATTTGAATACAGCCTGTATTTCATCATCAGGCAGCCTCCTTTTTGTTCACTCATTTTTATCAATAATGAATGAAGTAACGGACGACATGTTGCATTTCTTCGAGACAAATCAAGACCTGTTGCATAATATATCTTTGATCATCCGGCTCTACAACGATTTAGGAACCTCAGTGGTAACGGCTTTTCTTTTTTTCTTTTTTTTTTTTTTCAATTATTTGATCTTCAATTAGAAACAATTCTATTAATTTGTAAAACTCTACACATATAATAATACATAAAAACCAACTTCAGATATAGTAATATATCATAACCTATCAATAAATGATGGATAAAAATTAAAAAATCCACATCACCAACGTTGGAAACTTTCATATTAAAAACCTCATTCAAGTGAATGATTTTTTCATAAAATAGGAGCAAAAAATAATCTTATACATATGAAATATAGTGTGAGTTGCATTTTAATTTTATTAAATAAATTCATTATTTTTATATAATTGTATTAAATTTGTTGCTAAGAGATTTTGTTGTTTTTATATTTCTTTCAGGATCAAATTGAATTAATTAGATATCGGCTTTGATTTAAAAAGTGAAAATTATATTTGAAAAATTTATTACTTATTAATTAATGAAGGATAAAGGAGCCCGTAGGCTGGCCTAACGGCCAATACACCACAACATATATGATCCCATCGGATCAATCCCATTCCCCTTCCCATGTTCCATGCTTCCTTTATCGATATATGAGAGTATAAATACTAATATGATTTTAGTTGGAAAAAGTAAATGAAATTGAGAAAATACATTTAGAGCAAACTTTAAGCATTAACTCTAGAATTTAATCTTCAACTACCTAAGTTCTTCGTATTTAATTCTTTGTAATCTCTTATATCTCAAAAGTGTTCTTGAGTTTGGGTTGACAAGTGTTTATTACAATCATTCAATAGCTCAATAGTGAAATTGAGTGAGTTGAGTTAGTGTTTTAAACACTTATAAGCTAAGAGGATTATTCTTAACATTTGAGTTTGAGTGTGAGCCATAGGAAAACACTTAGTTTTGAGTGTGAGCCATAGGAAAACACTTAAGTTTGAGTGTGAGCCTTATGAAAAACACTTGGGTAGCTTAGTTTAAGCTTGTAAGGGTTTAATTTACACATTGAAGTAGATTGATAGTGGATTGAAACATTTAACAAGTGGTTGAGGAGAGGATGTAGGTTTTGAGCGCCAAACTTCTATACTTTCTTGTGTGTTTTTTTTTTAACTTTTATCCTTCATCCTTTAGTGATCTAATTCTATTTTTAGCTTGCTCATTGTTAAAAATAAAAAAATTACCCTTCTAGTTTAAAAGCCAATTCACCCCCCTTTTAGCACTTAGGGAATTACATTTGGTATTAGAGGTTTGGTCTTTATTTCTAAAGATTTAACCATCTTAGAGAAAATATCATGGCTTCCATAAGTTAAGTTTTTACTGTCCTCGATGTTCATGGTCCTAGCTATATAAGACCTCAATTCTTTAATGGTATCGATTTTGCTTATTGGAGAAATAAAATGGAGATATTTTTGGATATAGAAGGATAAACTTATAGGAAATTATTGAAGAAGGTTAGAGTCCTCTAACAAAGAAATATAATGAAGGCAAAGAGGTGATCATTCTTAGAAAGGAATGGAGTGACGAATAATCCAAAGCCAACTTGAGAAATAGAAAAATAATCACTATTTGCTATTGTGGTTTAAGTAAGGAAGAATATAATGGAATAGAGTACTTCAGATCCACTAAAGAGATTTAGGAATGCCTTAAGACCAAGCATAAAAGAACTATTCAAGTCAAGAAAAAGAAATTACAAATGCTTTGAAGAGAGTATGAATTATTTGAGATGAAGCCTAGTGAGGAAATTAGTGATATGTATAGTAGGCTTACCACTCTCATCAATGCTATAAGGAAATTAGTGATATGTATAGTAGGCAAGAAATTTTCAAATAAGGATGTAAATAATAAAATTCTTGTTTGCTTGCCTCAAAAAGTTTGGGAAGCTAAGATAGCCTCAATTAAAGAAGCAAATGAGCTTTCCACTCTACATATGGACAAACTTCCACGATAGTTTCTCACTCATGAAATCAAAATGAATTAAGTGGTAAAGGAAGAGAAGGTCAAGAAAGACAAAATCATTGCTCTCAAGGAAAGTAGAGACACTAGTGATAATAACTCAAGTGAGGATGATGATAAGTATGCTATGATCTCAAAAAAGATAAAAAATATCATCATGAAAAAGAGAAAAGGATTTAAGAAGTAAAACTTAAGCAATAAAGATCAAGTAATTTGCTATGGATGTAACAAACTGGGTCATATTAAATCCAAATGCCTAAAGTTAAAGGAATCCTTCAAAAAAGATAGAAAGTTCAAGAAGGAAAAGAAGCAAGCACTTAAAGCAACTTGGGATGATTTTAATGAGTCTAGTATGATGACACTAATGGAAAAGTTGCAAATCTTTGCTTCATGGTCTTGGAGGAACCTTTAAATGATGAGATACCTCTAGATTTTGAATTTAATTATAAGATGTTACTTACTTGTGAAAAGTTGATGCATAAATGTGATAATATTTGTCTTCACTTAAAGAAATGGTAAAAATTCTAGAAGAAGAACTTGAGAAATCATGATCCTTTAATATCGAGTTAACCAATTCATTGAATAAAAGTAATTCTAAGAAAATTGAGATTACTAATGAAAATGCAAAACTTATTAAGCAAAATGTGTTTTTAGAAAATGAAAATGGCAATCTCAAGGAATCCATTTCTAGATTTAATAAAGGAAAGGAAATTATTGATGGCATGATTTCTATATCTTCCACTCCTTTGAAATCTAAAAGTAGCATTAGCTTTAAAAACACTCATGCTAGTTCATCAAAGGTTGTAAACCTAAGTACTTCAATTAATAAGGTTTATAAAAAATTTAGTCTTAAAACTAATGGACCTAAAACTTTTAGTGGTAATAATACTAATAAATCTAGAGCTAAGAGCTCAAGAGGACCTAAGCCTAGGAAATTCAATCATGCTTATTCTTATGATTTTCATAGTTTTAAAATGAAAAGGGGCATGATACTATTAATTGCTCATTGAATTCTGATATTCTTATTTTCATTTTCACTTTTATGGGTATTATTTGAACAATATATTATGTTGACATAAACAGGCAGAACAAGAGAGAGGAGACGTTGCTTCATCAATACTATGTTACATGTGAGAAATGAATTTTTCCATTGGTATTTGAAATTGAATAAAACACTCAAAAACTTTTATGAAGGGTTGATAACTTTTTTTATTGATAAACTACTATTTATACATAAGAATTCAATAAACAGATCAAAATAAGTTCCTGAAAATTAGCTAAACAAAAACATTATCCAAACTGAAATTTAAAAAACTTGAAACTTTCAAACATAACAAAAATTTGTTGTGATCTTTTATTATTACGATCTACTGAATTTGACAACAAAAAGATGCATCAAATCCATTACTCCTCCTTACTTCTTTTGCTGCAAACTCTAATCTTCTTCCTAAGTTCTTCAAATCTAGTCTTTAACAAAGCTTTAGTCATGATATTTGCAAGTTGCACATCAATTCCACAGTGTACTAAAGCAATTTCCTTATTTTTGTGAACATCTCTAATAAAATAAAATTTGATCTTAAAATGCTTAGTTTTTCCATAAAACACAGGATTGTTAAAGATAGCTATGGCAACTTGATTATTAACCAAAATCTTTATAGTTTCTTCTTACACATACTTCAAATTTAATAACAACTTCCTCAACCATAAAGCTTGATTCATAGCAGTTGTAGTAGCCACATATTCAACCTCTTCTATGGATTAAGCAATAATGTCATGCTTCTTAGAATTCCAAGAAAAATATCCAGAGCCAAAACTGAACATATAACCTAAAGTGCTTCTTATATTATCACACGATCTTACCCAATCGCTATCAGAATAACTATGAAAATTCAGCATTTTTGACTTCCCAAACATGATACCAAAATCAAAAGTGCCTTTGACATATCTAAGAACTCATTTTGCAGCTTTAAAATGCACCTCAATTACACAATGCATAAATCTGGACATCAAACTTATAGCGAACATAATATCAGGTTTTGTTGTTGTAAGATACATCAGACAACCAATGAGACTCATGTATAAGCCTTCATTAACTTTCTTAACTCCATCATCTTTTTTCAGCTTCTCATTCTACATTAGTGGCATGCTTGTGGACTTGCAATTCTCTATGTTGAATTTCCTAAGCACTTCTTTTGTATATTTTTCTTGGCTAATGAAAATCCCTTGTTATGATTGTTGAATTTCCATGTCAAGAAAATATGTCATCTCTCCTAATTTTGTCATCTCGAAGGCTTCATCATTTGAGCTTTAAAAAATTGAATTATCTCTTCATTATTTCCTGTCATAAGAAGATCATCAACATATAAAAAAATAATTAGATTTTCTCCAACACTCTTCAGATATAAAGTGGATTCACTTGGAATTTTTGTAAAACCATTTGTCAATAGGTGATCATCAATCCTGCTATACTAGGCTCTTGGAGCCTGTTTGAGACTGTACAAGGTTTTTTTCAGCTAATACACCTTGTCTTCATTTTCTTTCTTCATAAAACCTTTAGGCTGCTCAATAAAGATCCCCTCCTCTAGATGGCCATTCAGAAATGCCAACTTAACATTAAGTTAATAAACTTCTAATCTAACTGAGCTGCAAATGCCAAAAGCATTCTGATTATGTCAAGGCTCACAACCGGTGCAAACGGCTCTGAGAAATCCACTCTAAACTATTGGGGATACCTTTTGACTACCAGCCTTGCCTTGTACTTATTGATTGAACCGTCTGCATTTAGCTTTGTTCAAAAAACCTGCTTTACACCAATGGGTTTCTTATGGCTTGGTCTGTCTACTAATACCCAAGTCTGATTTTTTTCTATTATCATCTCCTCCTTCATTGCAGCAACCCATTTGGAATCTTTTATAACATCTGTATAACTTGTGGGCTCAAGTACAATAACATTACAATTCTAGCAAATGTCAAAAAGTAATCTAATACCTTTAATAGGAATATCATTAATACAATCATCAAATTCTTTAATATGACTTTCAATAGGAGCAATATCTTTGATTTCTTCTTGCTCTACCTCTGATTTGTCCCAATTCCACATAGCAAGATCATCAAACTTGAAGTCCCTTGTGATTATGATCTTTTTAGTTAAAGGTTGATAGACACAATAGCCCTTGGTGGTCCTGCTTTAGCTTATGAAGATCCCAATATCACCCTTTTGATAAATTTTATCTCTTTTTACATTTGGAACATGAGTGTAACATATGTAGCCAAATATCTTCAAATTTTGCACAGATGGCTGGTGTAATATCCCGAGTTTTTAGATAATTTTAAACTAGATCAGGATATGCAGTATTAATAATTTTTATATATATTTGATTATTTAATTAGTTTGTTATTTATTAAAGTTATTTTTAATTATTTTAAGTTTCTTATGTAAAATTTTTTCGAGAATTTTATTTTTGGGAAAATTAGAACTTAAATAAATACTTATTAATTATATTGGTCGGTTTTGTGAATTTGCATGAGTCCATGCACGATTTTAATTATCGTATTAATATACATACATATACATGCATATATATACACATTTAATAAATTAGGGTTTATTTTTTTAATTAAACCTATATTATATTGTTTTAATAAATTAATGTGTGTTATATATATGTATATGTATATAGATAATATTATTTTAACATGTAGTGTGTAATTATTTTTGAATATTATATTAATATATTATAATTATTAAATTCAAAGTTACTTATATATATATATATATATATATATATAAATAAAAGTTTGATTTATTTACGAATTCTGCCATCGTCTTCCTCCTAAAGCTCCCAACGCCATTCTCCTCTCCGGTCGTTGCAACTCCCATTTTCTTCTGGTCGGAGTGCCTCTCAATTAACCACCACCCTCCCAAGCTTCCTCTACCGCCTGTAGCTTCCTTTTCCGGCGAGTTTGGGCCGTGGAAGCTCGAGAAAGCCGAAACTCACACTCATCCCCGATCACCGTGATTCCGGCCACCAAATTGGACTCCACCAGTCTCTATCTCTTCCTTGAGCTCCGGTGAGTGCATTTCTAAGCTTGGTTTCACTTGATTTCGTCTAGATTTTTGTTGGTGAGCAATTTTCATTTTCGACCACTTTGAGTTCTTGATTTTTTTGAACTTCAATCTTGATTATCAAAGCTAAGTTCCTTTACAAAGATTGATCCTAGTAGCTCAATATACATCTTGTAATTTTTTTGGAATTTTTGAAAATTATTTTGATTTTTGTGAATTTTTTATTATTTTATTAATATTTTCTAATTTTCGTAAATTAATTAAATAAATTGTGAAATCATGATTTGTGGTGTTTATAGGGGTTAAAATGAATTTTATAAATTTATTTGGAATTTTTGTATAATTATTATGAATTTATTTAGTTTAGGTGATTTTTAGAAAATTAGGTTAAATGAGCATTTTGTTAAAATTAATGGGTTAATTGAGTATAATTATTGATTTTATTGAATTATATGTTGAGAAATTAATTTTTGAGTAATTATATTATTTTTAGTGAATTTTTGAATAATTATAGTATATTATTTGAATTTATATATAACTAGGGGTATTTTGGTAATTTGGTAATAAATTGGTTAAAAATTAAATTAAATTGGTTTTAATAATTATTTGAGGCATAAAAATGATTTTTATAAAATATTTAGTATTTTTAACTAATTAAAATTATTTTTCAAAAATTATTTTCAAATTATAAATAATATACTATTTTTGTAAATAAATGAGTTTTTAATGATTTTTAATGTGTTTTAGGGCTAATTATGTAATTTGAATTTATAAAATGAATTTTGGCTAATATTTATGAATTTATCGAAAATTGTTGATTTTTTAATAATATTTTATTAAATTAGGGTTTTTTGTAATTATTGATAAAATAATTATTTTCAGTGTTTTAAATATCTAATTTGCTATATTTTGATTTATAAGTGTATTTTCAGTATTATTGGATTTTTCATGTGTTCTGTGTTATCTCGTGAATTGTGAACCTCGGTCTGTAGAATTGTAGTTTGGGAGTCCGACCGAGAAGTTGTGTGGCTGTGTATTTTCGAATTGTATTTTCTTGCAGGACCGGCTCTACTTTCTGAGTAGAGAGATGCCCATTTTACAGAGGAGGTTCTGCCGAATTTTTGGTAGAATTCTAGTAAAATGTGACATCCGGTCAAATTCCTATTCCTATTATGTGTCCAGTATTCTAGATCGAGTCTCTAGAATTTCGTTAGACTTATTCTAATTTCGTATTGTCATTTGTTTGTTTAGTTACGCCGAGACCAAGGTCTAGTGGACCAGGCCCATCGGATCCATCTCGAGGAGCGCACAACTGTGAGTTGTTATTTTATATATACTTGTTTTAGGATGCATGTTTTAGAAGTATATGTTTAAATTTTATGAAATATGCATAAATGATTTAATAATTGCTTAGGTATATTTTGGTATATTTTTGGTATATTTTAAATTAAATGCATGTTTTATTATTTAATTATACCTAAAATGTTTTTAAGTATATTTATAGTTTATTGTATAATTAAATTGAATTTATTCGACGTATATATACTCGAAATATACTTGGTTTATTTTTTGTATATTTCTAATATATATATGGTTTATATTGCTATTTTATTTAAAGTCATGCATCATTTATTTCATGATGAATGGATTTATTTTTAAATGAAGGATATCAATAGAATGTGCTACCTAGTGGGCATGTCACGACCTAAAACAAGGGTCATGACCGGCGCTAGGGAACGGGAATTCTTTCGAATCCGGAACCCATAGCAAGCCTAAAAATAAAATAAAACATGTCAGTAATGATAACAGTATTTAATGCAGCGGAAATAAAATCACAATTATCAAAATGATAATCTCCCACGGGATTTAAATCAAATCCATATCTCATATATATAAATCTTTTCATACAGATCTAGTTCAAATTCTTAAAATACATAATTCATACAAATATAATACACAAAATCCACAATTTATTTACAACTACTGCAGTGTTTGGATTATAAAAATAAAACTCAAGACTCAGATAAGCAGTTTACATAAAGAAGCCGGGGTGGAAGAAATTCGGCATACAGGCCTGCTATTGAGGTCTGAGGAAGCCGACTCTCCTGAAAAATGGTCAACAGAGGGGAGTCAGACCTCACTGAGTGAATTACTATAATATATATACATGCATATTAAATGTCAATGCACACAGTTAACAGTATATATAATAAGCATATATACAAGCAAATACACACAAACACAATAAAATCATTTTATATATTTTTATTGAAAATCATCGTTTATGAAGGATCAAATAGAACCCTAGAATATCGCAATCTCAAAACAGTATTAGAAAACACTCTAGCCATATAGGCTCACTTATTCCAAGATATGATCACTTGATCCATTTGGACAGTAGACTGGCCCCGAGACACTAAGTCAACCGAGCTCCAGCAGTCTGACTGTCAGTGTGATTGGCCCCAAGACACTTGGTCAACTGAGCTCCGGCAATCACACTCCCAAATCACATCACACATCAGATAAATCAATTCCAATCAATATCCTCAAACTGGTTAGTAATATAGCCTAAATGCTATAAGCGTACCGGTACGTACTCGGTCCTAGTGTTGCCCACTAGGTAGCACGTTCTATCGATATCCTTCATTTTAAATATAAATCATACATTCCTAAAAATAAATGATGCATGAATTTAAATAAAACAACAACATAAACCATATATATACTAGAAATATACCAAAATAAACCAAGTATATTTTGAGTATATATACGTCAAATAAATCCAACATAATTACAAAATAAGCTAGAAATATATTCAAAAACATTTTGAAGCATAATTCATTAATAAGACATGCATATAGTTTAAAATATACAGAAAATAAACCAAAAATAAACTAAAAATAAATTTAAGTAATAATTAAACCATTTATGCATATGTAATCAAAATAAAGCATATATCTCTAAAATCATGCACCCTAGAGCACATATATATAAAATAGTAACTCACACTTAGTGCGTTCCTCGAGATGGATCCGACGGGCCTGGTCCACTAGGCCTCGATCTTGGCACAACTAAACAAACAATAAATAATAGACATCAGAAATAACCTAACAGAAAATCCTAGAAACTCGATCTAGAATATTAGACACAAAAACAGAATTAGGGTTCGATTGGATATCATGTTTTACGAGAATTCTACCGAAAATTCGGCAGAACCTCCTCTGTAAAACGAACATCTCTCTACTCAAAGAGTAGAGCCGGCCCTGCAAAGAAACACACTTTGAATAACAAACATAGAAACATATCCACAACCCCTCGGTCGGACTCCAAACTACAGTCTATCGATCGGGGTCTACAATCACAGAATAATATAAAAATACCAAAAATACCCTTATATCATAGAAATACATTTAATAAGTAGAAATTACGTAATTAACCTTAAAACACAGTAAAAACCGCTAAAAACTCATTTTATTAGTAAAATCGTATATTATATATATAATTGAAAATAATTCACGAAAAATAGTTTTAATTAACTAAAAATACTAAATAATTTGTAGAAATCATTTTTTTTACCTTAAATAACTATTAAAACCAATTTAATTACATTTTTAGTCAATTTAGGGTATAGTTACCAAAATACCCCTATATATATAAATATACTAAAATTACTCCAAAAATTCACCAAAAATAGTATAATTATCAAAAAATTAATTTTCTCAACATATTTATCAATAATATCAATAATTAAACTCAATTAACCAATTAAATTCAATTAAAAACATAATTAACCTAATTTTCCAAAATTACATAAACCTAAATAAATTCAAAATAAATACATAGAAATTCATAAAAATTCCAAATAAATTTCTATAATTCATTTCAACACCTATACTTATCATAAAATACAATTTCATAATTTATTTAATTAATTTTCGAAAATTAGAAAATAATATTAAAATATTCAAAAAAACCAAAAAATCAAAATAATCTCCAAAAATTCTACAAAAATTCGTAAATGTAGATTAAGCTAAGGGGAACAACATTTGTGAAGGAATTTTTCATGAATCAATCAATTCTAAGTTCAAAAAAATCAAGAACCCTAATACGCCGAAATTGAAAAATCGAAACCTAAGCAAATCAAGACCATTTTAAGTGAAACAAATCTTGGAATCTCACTCACCGAAGCTTAAGGAGAAGAAAGAGACTGGCGATGTCAAAAACGGTGGCCGAAAACGTCGTGATCGACGTAGCTCCCACTTTCGGCTTCCCGAGCTAATTCCGGCCAAAACATATCGGAATAGGGCGCTGCTGGCGGCGAGGAAGGCTGGGGAAGGAGGTCGCATGCCAGAAGGCACACCAGCGGCAAGAAAATGGCGGTAGCAACGGTGGAACGGCAATGGGAACAGTCAGGAGGAAGAAGAAGAACGAATGACACACTTGTAAATATTTCAAACTTTATAATTTGTTTAATATTAAATGTATATATGTATATATATATACTTTAAACTATATATTAAAATAATATAAAATCACACACATTAAATATACACCACACACATATAATTTAATACACCTAAAAATAATTAAATAATATTAAAAGTAATAAATAAATAATAAAATATTAGGGTAATTAATTAAACCCTAATTAAATAAATACACATATATACGCTATTTAGTATTTTGAAAATATATATGAGTTCATGCAAGTCCGTAAATCTAACTAAAATAATTAATGGTAAATTATTTACGTGAAAATTTCCCCGAAAATGCAAGTCCCGGAAAAATTTTACGTAAAACACTTAAAATAATATACAATAATTAAAATAATTTTTAAATACATATCAACTTGTAAAAATATCATAATATATATACAAAAATTATTAACACTGCATATCCCAAGGAAATATTAAAACATTTAAAAACATAGGATATTACAGGGCAGCACTAGGACCGAGTACATATCGGTACGACGATAAAATTTAGGTTAAATTACTAACCTATTTGTGGATGTTGATTAGATTGATTTGTTTGATGTGAGATGTGATTTGAGAGTGTGATTGCTGGAGCTCGGTTGACTAAGTGTCTCGGGGCCAATCACACTGACAGTCAGACTGTTGGAGCTCGGTTGACTTAGTGTCTTGGAGCCAGTCTACTATCCAAATGAAACAAGTGAATTTATTTGGAATAAGTGAGCCTATATGGCTAGAGTGTTGTCTAGCACTATTTGAGGCTACGATCATCTAGGGTTCTATTTGATCCTTCATAAACGAATATTTTTCAGAGTTATGCTTGTATGTATATTTATTATATATACTATTGAATGTGTGCATTTGTCATTTAGTTATGCATATATATATATTATAACAATTCACCCAATAAGGTCTAACTCCCCTCCGTTGATTATTTTTCAGGAGAGTCTTCATCCTTAGACTTCAGTAACAGACCTTTACGCCGAATTTCTTTTGCCCCGACTTTATTATGTAAATTGCTTACTTAATTTCATTTTGTATTCTAGACACTGTAGTAGTTAAGTTGTGGGATGTATATTTTATATATGTATGAGATTTATATTTTAAAGATTTGAACCGAGAATTGTATTTAAAAGATTATATATATATGAAATGAGTTTGTATTATTAAATCTATTGATGGATTATTATTTTATTTATGAGATTTATTTTCGCTGCAATATATTTTATTTATGTTATTATTATTGCATGCTTTTATATTTTATTTTAAGGCTTGCTATGGGTTCCGGATTCGAAAGAATTCCCGTTCCCTAGCGCCGGTCATGGCCCCTGTTTTGGATTGTAACAACTGGTAACCACTCAAGACTTTAAATGGTGTTTTATTTTTCAACTTCTTTGTCGGCAACCTACTAAGCAAGTAAATTGAAGTGTTAACTGCTTTAGCCCAGAACTTCTTGGGAAGTTTCTTCTCAAACAAAAGGCACCTGGCCATGTTCATCACTGTTCTATTCTTTCTTTAGCTCACTCGTGTAGGTTGCCATTAACTTATATTCAATACCTGCATCTTCATAAAACTTTTTGAATCTTTCAAAATTATATTCAATCCCATTATCTAATCTGATTACCTTAACTTTATGCCCACTTTGATTTTCAATCCAATTTTTAAAAGACTGAAAAAACATCAACTACTTCTAATTTTTGTTTCATAAAATAAAACCAACACATCCTACTGAAGTCATCAATAACTACTATGTAGTACTTACTACCATTCAAGGATTTTGTTCTCATTGAATTGCACACATCTGTGTGTATTAGTTATAACCTTTCTGTCGCCTTCTATGTCTTATTTAGTTGAAACGACAATCTGGATTGTTTCCCCAATTGCCAAATTTCATAAGCTCAAACTTTGTCTTCAATAATGGGCAAATTTTGAACAAGTTCATTACTATGCATATATTTAAGTGCAGAGTAATGAAAATGTCCTAACCTCTTGTGCTAAAGTTCAGACTGATCCAAGGAGCTAGGATATGTATATGCATATGCTTACAACAAATTCATTGAAAAACTCTTTGCCTTTATCTTAATTGAAAATAATTCACTCCCAATAGGATTATAAATCACACAAGTTTTATTTTTAAAAACCACAGAGTATTTCTTTTCAAGCAGCTATCCCACACTCCAGAGATTTTGGTCAATTTTAGGTATAAACAACACATATAATATTAGTTTAATACCTAAAGCACATTCAATAGCCACCGTTCCTTTACCTCTGACAACAATATAATCTCCATTTCCAATCCTTACCTTGGAAACATACTGAAAACTAATCTCCGAAACTCCTAGGCTAAACGTCCTGCAAAGCATGAAACAGGGGGCAAGGTGAGAGGTAGGGGGAATCCCCACAAACACTCTGATGCTAAAGTTAGAGAATGGAAGCAGGGAGGAGGTGAGACAGCTTGAATGTGTGTGAATGAGATGTCCCCTTATGAGGGGTATAGTGTTCTATATATAGCAATACTCAAACCTGGGAGGAATGGGATTCCTTATGGATCAGTGAATCATAATTTATGTCCGTTGCATCCGAGTAGGGTGCAGATGCCTTCATATGGGTTATAAGATGCAAGTGAGTTGAGGTGGCCAGCCTTAGTCACAATAAGCAGAGCTTGGTGTCGAGTATTTTGGTTAGTCATCATCGAATCGTAATCTGTGGAACTAGGTTACCTGACAAATGAGTATGATCATCACAATAGATTAACCCATCTATTTTGGAACAAGACGAAACCATGCATCATTGGATTTATAGATGCTCGACTCAGGGGCATGAGGCTTACATGCTCAGAACCTCAGTACTACGGAAGTGACTTGAGGGTGCCAGCTTCAGTCACTGGACTTATGTGAATGAGACTTAGATGCTCGGTTCAGGAGTGCGAGGCTTACATGCTCGGGACCTTAGTACTACGAAAGTGACATGAGGGTGCCAGCTTCAGTCACTGTGTGAACGAGACTTAGACGCTCGGCTCAGGGGCGTTAGGCTTACATGCTCGGAACCTCAGTACTACGGAAGCGACCTGAGGGTGCCAGCTTCAGTCATTGGTCTTATATGAATGAGACTTAGACACTCGGCTCAGGGGCGCGAGGCTTACATGCTCGGAACCTTAGTACTACAAAAGCGACCTGAGGGTGCCAGCTTCAGTCACTGGACTTATGTGAACGGAATGGGCTGGGAGTGATGCTTGAAACGTCTCCTGATTTGTTTGATGGAGCGGCCCACTTGAAGATGTGGGTGGGCCAACATGTGGTGGTTTTATTTCAACTCTTGAGATCACGTGATTGATGCGTCATTTCGTGTGTCAATGAACGAAACGCTCGTATAGCCGTTATCGCGACTCCTCACCTAATGGGTTATTTTATTCCCAACAAGCCCTTGGTGGCCTAGGGAGGAACGCAGTAATAATGAGGGCAGTTAATGGCATGCTTCCAGGTCCTTCCATGTCTCTATAAATACTGTTGCGCTTGCTAACTGGCACATTTTACTTTCTTCACTTTTTTATTCTATTTTTGCTGCATTTCTACTGCGTCCACCATTTCTATTTCTTCCTACCATAATTCTTGCTTGAGGTGACCAGGTGATTCTTTTCATCTTTTCTTCCTCCTCTTTTTGCCCCTTTTCTGTCATTTGGTTTTTGTCCCCTTTTTTATAATGGCCCCCCGGGAAGAAATTAACTCTGACCTCTTTGTGTCCAACGTAGATAGCGAACTGCTAGGGTGGTATCAACGATGGTTCTGCATCCTCACCGATTATGCCCTCTACATTGTAGATAGAAGGTTTAGGGTGCATACCCCTTTATCGGGGCTAAGTAGATTAGTAGTGTACTTTGACCAGTTAGAGGGGGGGTCTGAAATTTCACTTAGATCCCTTTGTTAAAGATTTTCTTAATAGGAACAACATTGCGCCCGGTCAGCTTCATCCGAATAGTTATAAGATACTGACCGGGTTCCTCCAGCTGATGCATGAAGAGGGTAGGGTTCCCGATCTAGATGTCCTTTGGTATATGTATAGGCTGACTAGGAAGAAGGGAGAGCTGATGTTCTCCCTTTCGACCGTACCCAACCATTCACTTTTTGTTAAACTTCCATATCTCCATAAGAAGTGGAGATACCATTTTTTCATTGTGGAGCATTAATCGGACTTCCTAGATGTCTAGAGGATGTGGTTGGACGAGTGTTATAAAGTGACCCATCCAACAAAACTTTTCGATTTTGATACGGAGTTAGTTTTGCGGCTAGATCTAGATGGACTCACCGAAGCTCGATCCGTGAAAGATACATCCCGGAGGTATCTGTGGAGAGTCTGTCCGAGTCACGACCATTCCCCTGGTATGATTATTTTGCTTTGAGCTTTGTTTTGTCTGACTAGTCTTATTTTTCCATTTGTAGATGGCTGACTTTTTTTATTTTACAGGTAGGATTTCATTAGTAGATGAGCCAGCTGCAGTGGAAGAGCGCCAGGATTCTCCTTCCCCAAAAACTGAGGCTTCAGAGGCTGTTCCTGTAGATCCCAAGGGCAAGGAACCAGTGGAAAGTGAGCGGCTGGAGCGGGTCGGTCAAAGAAAAAGGCAACTGATCGACACAGGGTCAGATGCAGAGGGGCTGGACGAAAAGATTTTCATCCAGTGCCCTTGGTTATCTGGTTGTCCTGATATGCGGGGTTGGATATTGAAAAAGATGAAGCCCCCGAGCATCTCCAACAGTCAAGTACGGGACCAGTACGCCGAGTCGTTGCAGTTACCCGGTGACATGCAGCGTTTGTCGGAGGAGGGGCCGGACGGATTGCTAGATCCCATGATCAGCCAGTCGCTGGAGGTAAGGGAGTTTCTGCTACTTGATTACAACTTTTGTAGTGGATTTTTGACTAAGTTTCCTGGTTGTTTTTGGAAGATGACTCAGGCCTTACTGCTGGCGAAGGATCAATACTTCTACCTGAAGAGCCAGTACTACTTAAAGGAAACTGAGGTGGGGACGATAGCGATAGATTTTGAGAAGCTGGATAACACCAAAGCAGCTCTGGAGCACTACCAGATAAGATACGCGAAGGCCAAATCTGATGCAGAGGTGAATTAGAAAATGATTTTTGAACTGGAATATAGCCAGGCCCAGCTGACCAGGAGGATCGAGGAGCAGGATCTTCAGATTACAGAGCTTCAGGGGAGGCTGGCGGAGCTTGAGAAGTCTCATGCGAATGATAAGAAGGCATATCAAAGTATGGTAGGGGGGTTTCTCAAGGCGTACGGGCTGAGTGCAAAAGGATCCTGCTCTCTCAAGACTCATGATTGGATTTGGGGGCCTTAGATCGGATAACTCCAACTGATCTGGCCAGGCTTGCCATAGAGGAGGACACCTGTTGAAAAGTCGATTCCTTTCCTATGAGGGAGTCTGAAGAGGCTGCTGTTATAGCTGGGTCTGGCAAGCATCCAGAGGCTGCCAATGTTGCTTCCCCCTCAATTTCCGGGACTGAGGGTCCAGATGTTCAAATACTAGAGTAGATATGTATAGGTTGATGTGTATCTTCTATTTTTTTTATAACCAATCATGTGTAAAGACATTCTTTATCAATGAAGATACTTTTTATTATAGAATCAGATTGGGTATTTGAGTACAAGATTACTGATCATATTTCCTGAGAGAGTCTGAGTTCCAGAACCTCAGTAGTTCTCTGCCTCCTCTTTCTTTTAGCTTGTATGCCCCCTTTATTGTGCATTCTAAGATCTGATATGGGCCTTCCCAATTCAAACCTAATTTTTCGATGCCCGAGGTGCCTTTGCCAATATCTGCTCTTCTGATTACCCAGTCACCCGTCCTAAAATTCTTTGTTGGTTTACGCAGATGGTGGTACTGGGTTATTCTCTGCCGTTGTGACTCAGCCATTGCTGCCACTTATTCTCTTCATTCCTCTAGTACATCTAGGCATATCCATGTGTCGACGCTATTGTCGGCGTGGTTGAGGTCTTGGCTTACCCGATAACTTGGGGACCCAACCTCCACTGGAATAACTGCATCCATGCCATAAGTCAGTCTGAATGGCGTTTCTCCAGTGGACGATTGGGGTGTGGTTCTGTAGGCCCAGATTATGTTGTTCAGCTCTTTGACCCAGTTCCCTTTCTTGTCGTCGAGTCTTTTCTTTAACCCTTGCATGAGGATTCTGTTGGTGACCTCAGTTTGTCCATTCGTCTGAGGGTGAGCTACTGAGGTAAAATGCAGTTTTATTCTAAGGTCCAAGCAAAAACTTCTAAATTTATGGTTGTCGAACTGTTTGCCATTGTCCGTAATTAAAGTGTGGGGGATGCCGAATCTACAAATGATCTCCTTCCAGAAAAAGTGTTGTATCCGGGCTTCGATGATGGTTGGGACTGCTTTTACTTCTACCAATTTCATAAAATGGTCAATGGCCATGATTAGGAACTTTTTCTGCTAGGTAGAGGGAGGAAAAGGACCCATGATGTCCATCTCCCAAATGGCAAAAGGTCAAGGGCTGCCAATGGGATGCAGAGGTCGAGGAGATTTATGGCTAAGTCGGGCATAGTGTTGGCACTGGGGACATGATCGTGTTAGCTGCTGAGCATCCTTGGACATGGTGGGCCAGTAATACCCTTAGAGCAAAGCCTTTCTTATAAGCAAATAGTGGGACTCATGTGCACCGCAGATTCCTTCATGGATTTCTCGGAGTATGTAATTTCCCTCCTCCGGGGAAACGCACTTTGACTAGGGGTGCGACAGGGATTTTCGGTAGAGCTCCCCTCGATGGACAGAATAATGGGCTGCTTTGGCCTTGAGCTTTCGAGCTTGCAACTTGTCTTTTGAGAGGGTGCCATGCTCAAGATATTGGATTATGGGCTGTATCCATTCCGAGACTACTTGTGTTCTGAAAACTTCAGTGTCCTCTGTGCTGGGACTGGTGAGTGATTCAATGAAATTCATGTCCCTAAATGCTTGACTATTCTTGCTCGATGTGTTGCAAAAGTCGCCTGGTTTTGTCTACGTACTTGGCAATACATGCATCTTTGACTTGAAATGCTCCGCTGACTTGGTTGACTACTAGTTGGGAATCTGAGTGTATGATGAGGTGTTCGACCCTGACTTCAGTTGCTAGTTTCAACCATGTGATGAGTGCTTTGTATTTGGATGCATTATTGGTGGCATTATACTCTATGCAGATTGCGTACTGGATATGAACTTTATGCGGCCCCCTGAGTATTATTCCCATGCTGGAACCCTGAGTTGAGGATGCTCCGTCAATATAGAGCTTCCATTATGGTATCTTGGTCAAGGTTATATCTTTCGGAGCCATTTCTTGTACAAAATCTACTAATGCCTGGGCTTTCATCTACTATCGGGGCTCATAATTAATATCAAACTTGCTGGGTAAGACCGACCATTACACTAGCCTGCATGAAGTCTCTGGTCTCTGTAATATTTTTCGTAGCAGGAAACAGGATCGCACTACAATATGGTGAGCTTGGAAGTAGTGTCGAAGCTTTCGAGAAGCATGAACCACAGCTAAGGCTAACTTGTCCAGCATGGGGTATTAAACTTTAGGTCCTCGGAGCATCTTACTGACATAGTAAACAGGGCTTTGCTGGCTTCCCTCTTCCCTTACCAGAACTTATGCGATGCATTCTCGACCAATAGAGAGGTATAAGTATAAGGTCTCATTCGGTATCGGACGGCTGATTAATGGTGGGGAAGACAAGAATCTTTTAATTTCTTTAAATACTTCCTGGCAATCAGCGGACCACTGAAACTTGTCGGCACTCTTAAAAGCTCGGAACAATGGTAGACATAGCCTAGCCAAGTAAGAAATAAAATGCCCCAATGCGGTTATTTAGCTTTTATTTATCGTGGATGCTCTTCGGTGCCGCCATGTTGAGTATGGCTTCCATTTTTTCTAGGTTGGCTTCAATGCCTCGATGAGAAATCATAAACCCCAGGAACTTGCCTGCCTGGACTCGGAAGATGCATTTTTCTGGATTCAACTTGATCCTGGATTGGCTCAGTAACTAGAGGACTCGATCCACGTCCGCTGGGTGATCCTTTGGGTGCTTGCTTTTGATGATGATGTCATCCATATATACCTCTACACTGGTTCCAATCTGGCTCTGGAGAACTTGGTTCATCATTTTTTGGTATGTGGCTCCAACATTTTTCAGTCTGAAAGGCATCACCTTGTAACAGTATAACCTTTCATGCGTGACAAAGGACATTTTCTCCTGATCTTCTTTCTTTAAGGGGATCTGGTGATGACCTTGGGCAGCATCTACGAAGCTGTGGCCAGCGGTGGAATCCATGAGCTGATCAATTTTTAGTAACGAGTAGCTGTCTTTAGGGCATGCTCGGTTGAGGTCGGTGTAGTCTACACACATTCTGTACTTCCCATTTGCTTTTTTAATGAGTACCATATTGGCTACTCAGTCCGGGTGAGTAATCTCTTTAATGAATTTGACTGCCAATAGCTTCGCCGTTTCCTCAGCAATGACATTTTATCTTTCATAGGCAAAAGTTCTTTTCTTCTATGCTACTGGCTTGGCTCCTGATTTGATGTTCAAGCCGTGACAGGAAACCCATGGGTCCACGTCGACGATCTCGAAGGCTTGAGAAGCAAAATCCTCTGAGTGTCTGGTAAGGACGTCCCTTATTGTGTCTTTGATGTTTGGATCTAGGGCATTGCCAATTTTCACGGACTTTCCTCCCTGATTCGTAATGTCTCCGTGTCTTCCACGGGTTATGGGTCAGCGCCTTGCTTCTCAATTTCCCATGCCTTTAAATGAAAAGCCTCCGTCAGAGACTTCATGGTCATCTGATAGCATTGTCTGGCCATTTACTGATCTCCCCTAATAGTTCTTGATCAAAATTTTCATGGTTAATTGTCAGATGCTAGTGACTGCATCTGCTTCGTAAAGTACCGACCGTCCTATTATTCCATTATAGGCTAGTGGTATGTCTACCACGTTGAATGAAGTCCGGACGATTTTTATTTCCTCATCCTCTTGGTTTATGAATTCTTGGTCCAGATTGATAATCCTCATTGGTTGCACCGTTCCCCCATAAAAATTAGTGATGGGGTTCTGGATGGCCGTTAAGTTGGTGATGGAGCCACCCATAGCTTTGTACGCATTCCAAGATAAAACATTGATAGCACTCCCATTATCGACCAGTAGCCTTTTGACCCAGTACTTATTTATGCATGCAGTTATCACCAGGGCATCACTATAAGGGTGATGTATATTCAAATTGTCTCCTGGGTTGAAAACACTATCACTTTTCCCAGGTATCGTTTTTCCTCCTCTATTGTGCTTTAACCGTTTCCTAGTGTTTTCTCCTCCTACAATCATATTAATTGTCCCAATCGGTTCTTTCCTAGTTTTCTTTGCCTCAGCTTTGTCATGGTTATGATTTTCTGGGTTTCCATGTCCCCTCGGCGCATCAGTGAAATTATCAAGCTTTCCCCGCTGCACCAGTTTTTCTATGGCACTCTTCAGTTCTCTGCAGCCCTCTGTGTTATGGCCATACTCTCTGTGGTAATTGCAGTATTGGTTTCTGTCATGAGTAAATCTCTTGCTTGGGCTGATTCTTTTGGCCGGTGTAATCTCCACTTCATTCTGCCTAACCCACATGAGGATCCTGGATCGAGAGGTGTTCAGGGGTGTATATTTGTCTGCTTCCCTATCAAATCTGTCTGCCGGAGTTCTGAAATTCATTTTTGGGAAGCTTACTCGTCTCTGTTTCAGTCGTTCATCCTTGATTGATGGCCTGTCTTCTTCCGGACGCATCCTCCTGTCTTCATCCATCTTTATCATTTGAACCGCTATCGCCATTGCCTCAGCAAAGGTATTCGGCTCTTTAGTCATTAATTTGTCTTTTAGCTTTTCGAGTCTGGTGCCATTTTTCAAAGCTTCTATGGCAACTTCATCAACGAGGTGCTCAATTTGCATAGTTGTTTTATTGAAACAGTCAAGGTAACTTCGTAGAGATTCGTCAACCTCTTGTCGGCACATCCGCAGGTCGTTAATGTTTTTTAAGGGAGGGATATTAGTGATGAATCTGATACGGAATTGCTCTGCTAGGTCCTTAAAAAAAGTGACAAAATTCTCCAAGAGCTGATGAAACCATTTTTAGGCGCTCTTTATGAGTGTACTTAGGAAGACTCTGCACATGATTCCATCATTCACATTCTGGAGTAGCATCTTTGTCCGAAAAGCCGATATATGACTGATAGGGTCTCCTATCCCATCGTACTGATCAAGCTGTGGGATTCTGAACTTACTAGGAATCTCCGTTTGAATTATTCTATTGATAAATGGAGTTCTGCTACCCATCACCCATTCTTCTTCCTTTATAGGTTTAGTCCGAGCTTTATTCATTGCTTCCTCAACCTTCTGCGCTAATTTTGAATCATCAAGAGCTGGGATGGACGAACTACACTCCCCTTCTGGTGCTTTACCCACCCCTGTGCTCGTCCCTAGGGCTTGTCGGGGTGCTGTATTATCATTATTTGGAGTCGGTTCAGTATGCCCGCTCTGTATTATAGTGCTTAGTTGTTGTTGCATCAAGGTTATTTGTGCCTGAATATTTTTTATCATGGCCTCTTTGCTTACTTGGTCAAGGCCGAGTGTTTGGGTTACGGTGTTTAGGTTTGGAGTGGTTATTGTTGGCGTTTCTAATAGGCTTGGAAAAGGTGTTGAGGATATTGATCGATGGTGTTGCAGCGGAGCGTAATACGGGAGATCTGTGCCCAAGGACGGGTATCTCGGGGGTGTTCTCCGAAAGTGAAGGTACATGTCCGGATGAGGCTCCAACATGTTGTAAGGTGGGCGGTGGTATTATTGCTGGGAAAGGGTTTGAAAGGTCAGTCAAAAGGATAGGTGCAGAAGGATTGGTGCCGGCCTTAGGAATTTGGGCTGGAGGTGGGCTAGAAGTTATAGTGAAGGTGTCTTTAGTTTAGCAAGTAGATGAATGGCTTTTCCCAAAGAGTTCCCACAGACGGCGCCACTTGATAACTAATCTCCGAAACTCCTAGGCTAAACGTCCTGCAAAGCACGAAACAGGGGGTAAGGTGAGAGGTGGGAGGAATCCCCACAAACACTCCGATGGAAGCAGGGAGGAGGTGAGACAGCTTGAATGTGTGTAAATGAGATGTCCCTTTATGAGGGGTATAGTGTTCTATATATAGCAATACTCAAACCTGGGAGGAATGAGATTCCTTATGGATCAGTGAATCATAATCTTTATAGGAGAGTGTTCCTTCTTCGGTTAGGATTCCTCTATGAGGTAGTTCCTTGGACGGATCTATCTTCTCCTTTGTCCATATGTTCCTATTTAGGGGGGTAGAGAACCCCTAATTAGGTGGGAACATTCTAAATGGTATCACCATCAATCAGTTCTTTAATTATATGAATGGTTGAAGAACTTTATGTTGGAATTCAAGTGAATATATTTAATTAGTTGAAAATTTTATAAAATTTATTTACAATTTTTATTTTTTTAATTGTATGGAATTACTTATTACTAAATTAAAGTCTAAAAAAATTATTAAAATTTTTAAATGACTTTTTTTCAAAATTAGTAAAATTGAATCAAATAAGATTTAGAATCTATAACCCATTATTTGGTTCAATTTCATTAATGAACTCATTTTATTTTTAAATGAATTTCAAATTTATTTGAACCAAACATATTTCATAAATGAAAACGAATTTAATACTAAGCCATTTCACAAAATTAAAAAGTTAGAATTGAAAATATATTTTACAAAATTTTCACTTAGATTGTGTTTGATATAAATAAGTTCTATAAAATTTTATGGAATTCATTTGTAAATCCAAATGATGCATGTTTGTTTTAAATGAATCTTGTATAAAATTCATTTGCAATTCTAAATTTTTAAATTTGTGAAATTGATTATAACTAAACCAAATTCTATCAAAATGGTTGAAATTTTCCAAAGAATTTCACAAACTTTAAGTCTATACTTTTAAATGACTAAAATATCCCTCCATTTTGAAAAACATTGTTATATTTAAAAGGGTATTTTTGACAAAAACTTGAATTCAAAATTTATACCAAACACAATATAATAAAATATGAAATTCATTTCAAATAAATTTTATAAACTATTCATTTGAACTAAATACATTTTATTAATAAAAATTCATTTGAAAATTAATTTTATTAGGAATTCATTTTGAAAATGAGAATTTATTTTGAAAACGAAATGAATTTTTTAGTAGAATTGAACCAAACAATAACTTAAATCAAATACATTCACTTGCATTTGTAAATAAATTTTATAAAATTTTATGAAATTCATTTGAATTAGACATAGTCCAAGTATTAAATTTACAAGTTGCATTTCAAGCATTAAGGTTAAATACAAATCAGTATAAAAAGTGAAAATTGTTGTCGAACTATTAGTGGTGACTGATGAGAGCTTTCATGGCATGGCATGGCATGGCATTAAACAAAGTTGAAGCCAGAGCCCGTCTCTAGTGGGAGAATGTTAGGTTCACCTAGAGGATCACAGGTTCCAAATTCGTATTCTGGGAGGGTTAGTGACGGTTCTCATATGGAGGCGAGTTCACAGGATATAGGGGCTAACAATGGGCAGAGTGGTGTGTCGCATCCGAATGTATGGGTAGCTAGGAAGAAAATATTAGTGGGCATTAATGAACTAGGACAATCGGCCCGGTCAGGAGCAAGAGTTGTTTCAAAGTTAGCTGTTTCAAAACAATTTTTGAACTAAGAAGACAAAAGTACATGCAAAGAACATAAGAAGACTAAGTGAACTCTTATTCCTTAGAAAATGTCTATAACGCATTCATATCTTTCAAAATTACTTGAATAATTGTATCAGCATAATGTTCCCAAGGTTGAAAGAATTCCTCAATATGCAGTTCCTACTCGTCATGGTGAAAGGACTGACAGATGGCTTTGGATCAAAGAATGGGAAAAAAATTTGAGAGGAAGGATCAGAGAGTAGACGTCGAGAGAGATGATAGGCAGAGGAGGAACTAGCGAAATGAGGCTGAGAGGCAGCAGTCGGCGCAATTATAGCAGGAGAGGCCTCCTTCACTAGAGACCTGGCGCAAGCCTGTAGAGCAATCAAAATCTGCCTCTCATGACACTGCTGGTATGCACTATGGCAAAGTAGCTTCATCTTTGGAGCTTGCCCAAGCATTCTCTAAGTCATTCTCATATCCAAAACTAGCAGTTCGATATTCTAGCCGAAGGAGCCTCCCTGGCAAGACCCAAGTACCCTTCTCCCGGTTGATGGGCCCAACGCCAAGGCCCCAGATAAATGGCTACTAAATTTTAACTTATTATGTGGCCGATTTGGTATCTGGTGGTAAATGATTCTGTAACTTATTTCAGCTGTGGTTAGAGGCAACAGATCTATCAATCATCAAATCAGCGTTCACTGTTATTCGTATCTTTTAGGATTGATGGCCATTTGAAATTGATTGAAATGGTTCACCCTCTGGTGTGCCATCTTTACTACATTACTCCACATGCCAATCTACCCCTTCTTTTCTATTTTTGACACCCCTTCTTTTCTTTTCTACATTACTCCACATGTATCCCTCATTTTTTAGAAGATAAAAGTGATTTGTTTTTGCTTCTTTATATACGTTTTTAGCTTTACGTTATGGTACATGCAAGGGGTCTATTATATGGTTTGTCACTGATATGTTATGTTCTTGATTTGTTTTAATAAAATCCAGGATGAGCAAACCCCACGCCTCTGGCTGTGGTGGTGAGGGTGTTAAGTATCCTTGTGGATGTGGCTTGTTCGAAGCCCCACTCCATTTCCATCTCTCTCTCCTCTCTAATTTAACATTCAACAACTAATAGTTTTGTCAAAAAAAAAAAAAAAAAAAATTCTAGGATGAGCAGTTGTCATTTTGAAAAATTGACCCCCACGACACACTATTAGATTTTATTGCAGTGTATAGAAAATTGACACTCCTAACGAGACAAAAACAAGTGGAAGTGGTGTGGTGGTAAATGCATTGGAAATTAAGTTTTGTTTTGATTTTGGATTTCCATAAATTTCTCCTTTCTTATCCCATAAACATCACAGAGCTAATGACAATGATGTGAACTTTAATTTTTCAAACCAGAAATTTTCCAAGTCGCTATATCTAATCTCTATTTTGATTGCGAATTATGCACATCACAAAGTATTGTGCAGTATCACAAAGTAGTGTGTAGTGTGGGGCGGTCAACTTCTCTTCCTCCTTCACCTTAGTGTGATACAGAACTCCATTCCACTAAAGAGGTATCTCTTTTGGTCAAGCCACTGAAAGAATTGGCGGCACAAGTGACGGAAAAGGCTAGGTCAAGTAAAATTATCACATGGTTGATAAATATATATATTATATATATAACACAAATATCACCATAACAAAGTCAGAGCTGGAAAAATTATTGGTTTTTGTGTTTCAAGTTCTGGGTCATCCATCTACTCTGAAAGGGTACTTGCAAAAACTCGTGTACCAAAAATTTTGTCCAAAGAATCATTGATGTTATACACTATGCATACACAGCTTTTTGATAAAACGAATGCTTGGTACAACATTAAGCTACTTTGTTGTTAGTTCCCATTTTCTTGAAATTGTGTGCGGTCTCCTCGAGATCTTTGCCATTTTGGTATGGTTTGATGTTCTTTATCTTTTTAAAGTGCTTGGTTTTTTCTATTCCTTTCATTGTCTCATTATTATATATATATAGTACTTGGTTTTTTCTATTCCTTTCATTGTCTCATATATATATATATATATATATAAACGCTCCCTGGGCACATTGACCAAGCAGCAATATATCCACAGGTAAAAACTATTGTGATTTTTCTCTTACCCTTTCTCAGAGACATCTCTGTTAACCCTTCTTCTCAATCTCAAAAGTTCTCATCTTTCAAGCAAAAAGTTGCCTGAACTACTGATCTGAGGTGGGCTTTTTTTCTTTTCTTGACATTGGTTAGTTGAACAATGCAAGTTAGCTGTGAGCTTGAAATAGATATCAATGGTGAAGAGATTTTCATTGTGGACAAGGTAATAATAATACTCTCCTTACCCTGTCTGCTACTCATACTATAATCATAAAGTTGTTAGCTTGTTTTAGTGGTTTATCAAATGCTGTTGTGTTGCCTGCTAAATATGTTTCTTTTCTTGCCATGATTCTTGGATTTCGCTTGCTATCAATTCTTGTCCAACCTTTGTACTTAATTGTTAGGCTCAATAAGTTACGTGGCTCTACCTCTCAAATAATTTTGACATTATGTTACCTTGTGCATACTCTCGAGCTCAATAAATGACTACTCTGTCTCCTTTCTAATTTGCACCTTTCATGGTTTGACCTTATCTTGTTTTTTCTTGTTTCCATTAACTATTCTTCTCATTCCTGCCATTGCCCCATCAACAATAGAGAATAGCATCTCCCTTATTTATTGCTGAAACTATAGCAACTTGTACTATAGTTTCATCGTTATTGTTTGATTCATTTATGACAGTTTTTATGTGAATTTATTCTTCCCCATTTCGATCATAACTTTTTGTTTCCCTTTAATCTGCGGATCAGCTGGGTGAATTTGTCTTGCATCTTTTTTGCAGAAAGTTCTTGCGTGTTTCTCAGGAAGATTCAGAAAGTTATTTGGCAAGTTGCTGGGCGGTAGGACAAGACATCTGAAAGTGATATTTCAGGACTTCCCAGGAGGGGCACTAGGTTTTGAATTAGTGACAAGGTTTTGCTATAATAATGGCACAATTGAGATCACTCCCTCTAATATAGTTCTACTAAATTCTGCTGCTTCTTTCATGGAAATGGGCAGGAACAATAGCTTAGCATCACCCAACCTAGTAGACCAAACTGAAAAATCTCTCGAAGGGATCAATTTCTGGACTTGGTCTGAGCTTCTACTAGCTACGAAACAATGCCAAAATTTATTTCCTGCAACAAGTTCTTCATTTTTACTCGATATGGTTTTGGATTCCCTTATAGGACGGCTTTCTGTGCCTACCGCTGCAAGTCCGATCATATGTTTCTCAGATAATTTTAGTTCTCAGTTCTCTTCTGATATAAGCAGCCCTTGTAGTATAAGAAACACCAGCTCTACAATAACCTGGTGGTTCGAAGATCTTCTGTTCTTGAGAGTCTTTTTGTTCGACAAAGTGATAAGAATGATGGTAGCCCACAAATTAGATCATGCTACCATTTTCAAGTTCCTCATTTTTTATCTGAAATCAAGACTTCCTGCTGTTGCACCTTCTGAGAAGTGCCAACTCATGGAGGTTGTCATTAGTCTGCTATTTTTACTTGATAGGACTAGCCTTTCCTGCAAGGGCTTATTTAATATTCTTCAAATAGTTTCGAGTTTAAAAAGGATTTCAAAATGCTATAAACTCAAGTTAGAGAGACTGATAGGTTCAAAGCTGGATCAAGCAACTTTGGATCATCTGCTGGTTCGATCTCCACGATGTAAGGAGTATCTATATGATGTAAATTTAATTGTAAGGCTTGTAGAAGGTTATCTTATCGAAGGTTGGATTACTCTGACCCGACTGAAGAAGGTTGCTAGCTTGATGGATTCATTTCTATTAGAAGTGGCTTCAGATTTTCTTCTGAAATCTTCCAAGTTTGCAGCCTTAATATTGGTGCTTCCAGATTCTGCAAGAGAATCTAGTGACAAGCTCTACCAAGCTATCGACTTGTATCTCGAGGTATGCTGTTTTACTTCATTAAAAGCTGCAGTAGCATCCAGTAGACGTTCGTCTTGAAATTTTGAGTTTCTATAATTGACTCTGGCTATATATGTACAGGTCCATACTCAATTACGTCAAGAGGAAAAGATAAGATTATGTTGTGCACTGAATCAAGAAAAGCTCTCAGCAGAAGCTTTGAAACACCTGGTTCAGAACTCCAAGTTTCCATCAAGTGCAGAAATTCAAGACTTCACTCGTCAGCAGTCCAAGCATGAAAGGTTCTATTCCTTCAAAACAGTAAATGGCATCCCATGTTGTATCATAGATAAGAAAAAAATGAGCCAAGGAGAAGACACTAAGCAAGTGCTTTCCTTTGCAAGAGAGCAGGAACATCCAATGCAGATTAGGAATCTTAAAACACAGTTGCAAAAAATGCAGCGGCCAGTAAAAGAATTGGAGAAGGCTTGCATGGTGGTAGAGTCCCGGGTGCCAAACGTAACTACAAAACAAAGATTATGTAATCCAAGCAAAGTTAGATCATTGCCAAAACTCTGTTCATGTTAAAAAAAAAAAAAAGGATTCAGGGTAGATATGCAGCAATTAATTGTCTTCTTTTGCCAAAGTTGAGTGGAAATCATACATGTTGTTTATCATAATATTTTGTTTGAACATAATTGAGATACCGGTAATAAAGCAATACGGGCATCTTCTATATATATATATATATATATATATATATGCATTCTTGATGTAACGGAAGTCTAGATTAAAAAGGATAAATATTGCAAGCTATTTAATAACGCATAATTGATTGTCTAACAACTTTCTATAATTGTTGATTTGCACACAAATGTTAGAAAATAAATATTTAAGAATTCATTGATTCACAAGAATATTAGATTTAGAAAAAATAATAATTCTGAAATTAGTTTAATAAAAACTGTCCCAAAACAGTTTAAAAAGACAAATAAATAGTATTTTGAAAAAAAATCCTAAAATAAAAAGAAAAAAGATTAAAAAATCTAAAAATAAAGAGGTATAAATTGAATTTTGGAGCCATAAACGATGAAATTTAAATTTGAAATTAGACTGCTACGTAGAAATTACATAATGTTTGTTATGGAAGTCTGAATCAATTTCAATTTGATATATTATAAACACCATAATTTAATCAAAACCTCAAATTAAGTTCACTTGAAGTTTAAGTGCGCAAATTCTTTTTCTCAAATCCATCCATGAATACCAATATAATATGTTCCACATCAATTTTTCCATAAACTAAGAATCTTACATGCCTACATTGGCAACAAGAAAATGAATAGATATTTCTAAAGAATATTCATGCAAAGACCGTTGAGCCAACTTACTGCGAACTGTGTCACTGAGCTATACGGCAAAGAGCACGCGCATCGCGGGGCTCATTACACAAAAATAAGTTGAGAACTCCGGAGTAGAAACACTAGCTAGTTAATTAATGGAGTTTCAGAAACCAAAGATTATTTTTATTTTTTTTAATTCTTATAAGAGAGTAATGTACAAACAAAAATGCTTCAATAGATGGAAGCACTGTATAATGCTAATGTGAACGCCTTCTTTCGAATCTTGAGGCTCTTCTGAATTGTAGTAAGAAAAGCGTGCATGCAATATAATTTAGAAATTAAATACTCATCTTTTTTTCTTTTTGAAACAAGAAGAAATATTATTCATTCAAAATATCAAATTGCAAACTCTCCTTAAGGAACTCAGGAGGTTGAAAAAACCGAGTGACAAGCTTGTAATTAATTTAATAATTAAATACTCATCTCAAATGTTTAATTGTAAAATTATCTAACTAACAGAAAGATTAGTCCAATCAGAAAGGAAGGAGAGGGGGGGGGGGGGGGGGGCGGTTGGGAAAAATACTCATAATGTTATGATTAACGATAGGCAAGAAAATAAGGTAAGCGGTCAAACATAGGGAGGAAAACATGTTTCCTTGGGAAAAATGTAATGTTGTTGTGAGCCTTAAGTTTTATTGCCATGGAGTTCCGTGAGCCTTAATTGCCATCTCTTTTTAACTTTTCTGATAAAACTGCAAAACCTGAAAGATGTGACCAACATTCTTGAAAATCACCATTGAAACTTTCTAATAAAAACATTTTAATTATACGATGAGATTGATTGATTGTGTTTTCCCTTCATTGTTAGGCTTCCAATTTATATGAAACAGAGAGCATTTATACATGACTCCCAAAATTTTTTTAAAGAAAATCACAGACAACAAAATTAAAATTAATTACAAACAATTCAAAAACTTTTTTCATTTTTCCAATTTTATCATAAAATTTTTAATTTATAACTTTCTGTTTATTTGTGGAAAATATTATTTTGGATTTTTTTTCTTTTTTTTAGTATTTGAATTATAAAAAAATTAAAAGAAAATAAATTGTTAGTTAAAGAAAAATAATTTTAAAATAAGGGAAAATAATTTCTCATTTTAAGAATGAAAAATTACTTTTCAATACATTCTCTCATTATTTATTATCTTCTCTTTTATTTTTCAATGTTTTATTTCCTTATTTATTATTTTTTAATGTTACAGTCAAATATTAAAAAATATTTTTCACAAGCAAACAGAGCCTAATAATACTTTTATTATTTGACCTATGGAGCAAAAATTAATTAAAATCACATATTGAGCAGTTGACCTACCTTAAGAAATATTTTTTTATCCTAAAAAAATTTTCATACTTAGAATATAATTTTTTAAAAAAAAAATCATTTTTCATGAAAAAAGTCATTCAATTTTTTTGAGTTGAAATATATTATGAAATTCTTTTCATGGTAAAATACTTAAACTATATATTTTTTATTTTTCTTATACCATTTAATGAAAATGTAATATATTTCACTTGAAAAACTTTTTTTTTTAAGTATAAAAACTTTAATAAAAAAAATGAGATTACCAATAAAATAGGTGATATATATTGGAGTTTTTGCTAATAGTTGGCATCCAAGGCACTAGGCCCTATACTATGCCAAAATGCATAAACTCGGCTCATATAGATTTCTAATAAACTGGGCTCACATCATAGGCTTAGATGCCTAAACTGAGCTCACATCTTTAGTCCAAACTGAACAGGGCTTATTAGTAAGCCCAGGTGTTTGAACTCGACTCACATACTAGGTCCATATACCTACTGAATTGGGCTCACATCTTAGGTACAGATGTCAGAATTAGGCTCATATACAAATCCCAGATGCTTGAACTGGGCTCACATCCTTAGCCAAACTAGGCTTACGTCTTAGGTTCAGATGTCTACTTGACTGGCCTTACATCCTAGGTCCAGATGCCTGAATTAGGCTCATAATCTTAGCCTAGATTCTTAAAAAAATTGGGCTCAGTGTAGGCCTAGATGCCTGAACTGGGCTCACATCTTCAGCCCAGATTACTAATGAATTAGGCTCACATCTTAGGCCCACATGCCTAATAAATCAGGCTTACATTCTTGGCCCAGATAAACTGGGCTTAAATCCTCTTGCCAGTGCAGCTGGAGAAGGAGATGCCGATGTTGTTATGGCGAAAGGTATGTATGACCCTGCATTACTATCAATGTTTAAGGATTTGGGGTGGAAAGATGAATAATTCCAACCAGTTACTGCAGAAGGAAAAGTGTCTAAAAATGTTTCTGTTAGTTCTGTTTATTCCCGCAAATTCACCGTCCTCCAACATTTTTATATGGGAGACCAAGTGGTAGGGAAGAAGCTCAACAAGATCACATGGGAGGAGAAGTTGAGCCCTTTGATGGCACACGGTCTCTAGAAAATGTTGGAACAAAACTAGGCATGGATTTTGTTCCCCCACCTTGCCAGCCTGAAAACACAATGGACTTGCTGACAGGTGATGGCAAGAAATGTTCTCAAATGCCAGCTTCAAAACCAGAAGGCATAGTCAATTTTGGTTTTAATATTTCCTCCTTGGCTGAAGATTCTTTGATAAGCTCCCCTGAAAATCTAGGGAGCAACGTAAATGTTAATACATAGAAGAGGGAATACATTGTAACTGCAGATGTGAAGCCAGGTACTTACGAAACAAACCTCAGGGATTGTCTTCTCAAAACAACCAAAGTAACATTCGGCAAGAAATTTTAGCGCATAAGAAGAAGGCACTTTGTTTAAAGAAAAAAGGGAAATTGTTAGAAGCTCGGGAAGAACTCAGGCAAGCTAAGTTGCTGGAGAAGAGTTTAGAGGCACAGACCACTGAAATTGGACCCAGTACACAAAATGTGTCCACTGCTCCTGGCACATCAAAGTTGGCTACAAAACCATTGTCTGGCCGTGGTCGTTTCAAGTTACAGGAGGAGTCCTTTGGCCACAAACGTCAAGCTCTGAAACTAAGAAGGGAAGGCCAGATGGAGGAAGCAGAAGCTGACTTTGAATTGGCCAAGGCACTTGAAGTGCAATTGGAGGAGATGGCTTCTCAAATTTCTGAAAATTCTTCTGTGGCTATAGCAGAACCCGTGGATGATATAGTGGTTGAAGATCTTCTCGATCCTCAACTTCTGTTTGCCCTGAGAACTATTGGTATGGAAGATGTTAATACTGCATCAAAAGGCCCAGAGAGTTCAGTGCCTGTAAAAGTTAATCCTGGAAAGGAAGAAAATAATATCCATGAGAAAATTCAGCTGGAAGAGAAGATCAAGACGGAGAAGTTAAAGGTGGTAAATTTGAAACGTGTAGGGAAGCAAGCTGAGGCTTTGGAAGCACTCAGGCAGGCCAAGTTATTTGAAAAGAAACCAAGTTCTTTGACATCAAATTGAGGAATAACTTATTCAAGTTGTCAGAGAAATGGTGTCCCAGCAATGGACTCTTTCTAGCATGTTATCAGGTAATACTCTCCTCGTGAAGTTACCGGAAAACAAGATGATTAAAGATTTTTTAAAATGCATATGAATTTATATTATAGAATATATAGCAAAGCTAGAGTGAAACTGTACCATTGTTCAAATTTGTTTCATACTTTTATGCTAAGAATGCAGAAGAAGTCCACTGTAATAGAAGGCATATAATGTGCACTGATCCCATGGCTTATTTCTTTAGATGAAAAACAAATTTGCAATTATTAGCTTCATGATCTATATTGCTTGTAAGTTATTGTGCTATATCTCTTAACATTGAAAACAGCAGAAAATTTGTGATTTTATGCACTAAGTGAACCTCTTTAGCTAAGGGTACTCAACATTTGTAACAAAAAAAATAAATAAAAGAAGGCCAAAATTACAGTCCCATGATATGGTTGTTAATACAATTTGATGAATATGCAAACACAGATATATAGTTAGTAATTCAATGCTGAGAAACTTGTTTGTATCCAAACAATTATTAGTCTACTAATGTCATAAGGAAATTTCTCAATACTTTTCAGTTGGAGGAACAGCCCATTCGTTTAACAGCACATGAGCCCAATCATCACTTTTCAAATTAAACTTCAAACTTGCGTATCATTTGAATGTTAGCCCAATCATAGTTACTATTTTTTTAATGATAATTAATGTAATGGAAGAACATAAGACTAGGAGGGAGCACAGTTCGGTTTAGTTTGATTTTTTTTAAAATATACAAAATTAAAGTAAAAATTATTTGGTTCTATTCTGTTTATGTATTTTTTTTTAAAAAAACGAATAAAATTGAACCAAATTAGTTTGATTTGGTTTAAAATTTCCAGTTTGAGTTGTAAATGAGTTTTTTTATGTGTTTAATTTTAATACAATGAAATTGGATTTAAATTAAGTTAAAAAAATTGTTAAAAGTACATAACAATTAATAAAAAAGTGATAAAATATTAAATATTCATGAAAAATTTTAACAATGACAAAGTACAAACACAAAAACATGAAGAAATTTCTAAAAAATATAAGCAGCAAATAAAAAATATCAATATGGTTTAAGTTTTAACTTTTCTAATCTTTAAAATTTAATTGCCCATCAAATTTAAAGAACACAAAAATGCAATTAATCAACAATATATTAGAAAAATCAATTTAATTGCCCATCAAGTAAATCATATTAAAAAAAAGTAAAAATTTATAAAATAAAATAAAAAATTAATTTACATACCTTCAAAGAATTGTTTAATATTAAAGTAGGTAGTAATTTAAGAACTAAATGAGAAATTTAAAGAAAACGAGTATATATATAAATTAGGTTAAGAGAAAGTGAAAAAAAAAAGATATAGAAGAAGAGAGAATAAAAAAAATTAAGTTAAAAATAATCAATATATATATATATATAATATAATAGTTTGATTTGATTCAATTTATTTCTATTTTTTAAAAATAAAATAAAAAATTAAACCGATTCAGTTCAAATTAAAATTTTAAAAAATTAAATCGAATAAAAATGAATAGAGTCAATTCAGTTTCCAGTTATCTATCATTTTAGCTCACAGCTCACCCCCACGTAAAGACTTCAACTGAGATTCAAAGTTGAAATCCCATACGTCTAGAGGAGAAAAAAAAATTCTGAGCATACTCCATGAGAATGAGCCCTACTTCTCAGCGACCAAGGTGTCCCACTTTACCCATAAACCACGTTTTTTCTCAATATTGATCTAGTGCATTTTCTTTAGATTTTCCTGTATATATATATATATATATTGAATAACAGAGTATTAATGTAATATTAGACGGAATACTATAAAAATTTAATGTCCATAATGTCCTTTCTGAAAAGAAAACACTTTGAAAAAGCCTCCGAAGTAAACAGTGGTAGTAGCTGGCTCCAAGTCCAATGCCTCCCCAACCAGAAGAACCAAAAAAAAAAAAAATCCCATCTCGAAGACGTCAAAAGGAGCCTCTATAGGCTACAAAACACATAAAATAAGGTCAGTAATTCAAATATACCCAATATGAGACAACTTACAATTCCTTTCATTTCTGCACATTTTGTCAAATCCCGCACGAGGTTACGTACATCACAACCTGCTGAGAATTTACAACAGTCCATCGCTCTATCTTACATGGTTCCACAAGTTTCTTCAAAAAATTCATAATATTGTCAGAAAGCAAATCAAGAGGATAATTGGAAAAAAAAAAGAATAGAAAAGAAACATATACCTTGTTATTGAAATTCCACCACCCCATTTGTCGGAAGAAATCCTCTCAATTGCCTACTTTTACCTGTAAAGAAATGAAAAAAAAAGAAGATAAAATATATTTGCTTTCGCAGGAACTGTCATTGACAATAAAATCTGTCATCCTCGGAACAATGATTTCTATCTCTACGCTCTTGATGGAATGATTGTGAGTACACGCAAAGTCTTGGAATGTTATTTTGTATTCTGATGATTATTGTTACAAAACTAAGATTTGTGTACAGCTTATTCTTTTGAACATCGTTACTGCATGAAGATAAGTATTGTCTGCTGTATATTTCAGGTTATATTTTATGCATTTGCGTTTTTCTTTTCCATGACACATTATAATGCATTCACATATCTCTGTATAAGATTTGATGTAGAGAAAATTCATTTGTGTTCAATACATCATTTATTTTGATGATTACACTTTCACATTTATGAATTCTACTTAATCTCATGAACATATATCGCCCTAAGAGTTGTAGTGCCATATACCACTCTTTGTTTTAAGTTAAGGTTGTATTAACTTGTTAGTAATAGCATTGAAGTTACCATACATGATGGTGATGCAGGTTTCTGTCATACTGCCTTAATTGGATATCCTTAATTGATGGAGCATTCTCTGGGAACTTTTCTGATCACTGTTGCTTTTTGGATAATTTTTTTCCCATGATAATTGGACTAGCTTCTTGCAAATGCTATATTTCAGAAAGCCTTCTCTGTGTTAGATGACCTTCGTTTTCTATAGCCTTCCACTCCACTGCTTAGCTAGTCATTCATGATTTTTTATTAAATTTAAATATTGGAACCACCTAGTGGTTGTTCTGCTATTGTTCGTAATATAAGTGCATCCGGTCTCTCCTTAGTCTTTATCAATTGTTGACAATTGAGGTTTAAATTATAAGGATGGTGTCAGTGAATCACAATTCGATCAAGTTTTGAACATTGAACTGGATCAAATAATTGAGGTTAGAATCAATTCCTTCTACTAACATGCCTTGTAAGCTATATATTTAATTATTAAATGGTAGCCAAAACTTCACATCATTTCTTCTAGGCATGCAAGTTCCTTGACGAGAAATGGGAGTATGGGACCCCAAGTTTGTCGTAATTGTTGCATAGAAAAACCACCATACAAAGTTTTTCCCAATGGGTATATTCTTGATTTTATATATTTTAATCTTACGTTGTATTTGAAAACTTGAGAATTATTAGAATTCTCTACCTAAAAATAATTTGAAGACATTGGACAATAATTTTATCAAGGAGAGAGAGAAAGATAAAAAAAAATATATATTTCTATAATTTGTAAAAAAATAATTGTAATTATTTAGTATTTTTATTGTTGTTATTAGGATGTGTAGTTCATGGTCAAAATTTCTCTTTCTAATAAAGAAGCTCATGTTAGTCTTTTTAATTTTTCTAGCCAAAAAAATTTGAGTCAATTATAACTGTGTAGATTTATCCTATATATAAATAAATTACATTTTTCTCTTTAGTTTGATCTAATTTACACTTACCTCTCTCTCGCTTCAAAATCAAATTTTTACCTCCTCAACTTGTGTTTCATTAATATTTAAGGACTTCTATTAGAGTTAGACAATTTTTCCCGTTAAATGACATATAAAAAGATTAGAATACCCTTCTAAATAATAAAAACTATAATTAACTATTAAATACTAATGATATTCAAAAGATATTTTATTTATTGTATTTAATAACATAAAATATATACATTCCTCATTAAAAAAAAGGAATTAAAAGGTGCTAATACTTATATATTATATTTCAAAAAGAATTGTCTAAATAACTTAACTCTATAATAAATCTATTGTTACTTTAACTATCAAGTTTTTAAGTCAATTACAATAAACACAAAAAAATATCAAATTAATAAAATAAAAATAATTTTGAATGTCTTTATCATCTCTTGATATATTTCATTTTGTATATAATTTTTTTTTTGTTATGAATGTTTTTATAGCAATATTTTAATATTCAATTAAGTGAGAAGTGTATATATTTAATGTTTTTAAATATAAATTATTAATTAAAAAATTTTGTAAATATTATTAGTGTTTTATAATTAATTATTATTTAAAAGGGCGTTTTAATTTTTTTATATAGTATTTAACGGAAAAAAAAGGTATATCTCTAATGAAAGTTTTTAAATGTTAACAAAATAAAAGTTAAAGGCACAAAAGTTTGACTTTAAAATAAGAAAAAATAAATGTAAATTAGGTCATATGTGTGAAAGTTGAATTAAATTTCTATATGGTTTCCAATAGAAAATGTTGTCTATTGTAGTATTGGACTAGCGTGTGAAAAATGAGATTGAAACTAAGAATATCAAAAAGGCTATGAAAAGAGGGTACCGGCCAAACTCCTAACATACGATAGCTCCTCCACTGGGTGGATAATTATTGGGACATGGCTTGTTCAGTCTCCAACTTCAAATCATTTAGTTCAAATATCACACCATTCACTAATCCTTTATTTTGTACAACAAATTCATTTTATTTTTAAATAAATTCATTTTCAAATAAATTTTAAATTCATTTAAATCAAATATATTTTATTAATAAAAATTAATTTAATTTCAAACAATTTTATAAAATTAAGAAGTTAAAATTTCAAATAAATTTTATAAAATTTTTATTTAAATAAAATATATTTATTTAAATTTATAAATGAATGTCACAAAATTTTATAAAATTCATTTAAACTAATCAAACTCTTAAAATAAAAACTCAACCAAAATAAGAGAAGCGGAAACAAAGGCGGTGTTTTTCAAGAAAAAATGTCAGTTATTTCAAGAAAATGAAGAAATGCCAGAAAAATATATAATTTTATATTTTTGTGAAATTTTAATATTATAACAAATTAAAGGATGTAATTTTTAATTAATGTCGTCATAATTTCTAACAAGATGGGAAATTGGAAGAATGCGGCGTGACACTCGACCAGTCGACAATGTGCACAAATCTTATGTGCACAGATGTCATTCACAATGACTAAAATATCTACAGTACTGAGGCTCGGGAGATTTTAGGTTCAAACCTTTTTTTTTTTTTTAAATTTATTTTAGAATGATTGTGGTTTATTTTATCAAATACCCATAAATAAACCGATTCAATCTCCCTCCACTTTTTTTAATGAAAAGAATAAATGTTTCATTAATGAAAATTAAAAGTATACTTTGATAAAAAAAAAAAATGACATTAACTTTTCTGAGATTATATCTAATTTACATTTTAAAATTTTTTATTTCAAAATCGAATATTAACTTCCTTACAGTTTCAAAATCGAACACTTAAAGACTTTTGTTAACTTTTTTGCAAAAAAATGACCATTGTACCTTTGTCTTCTGTAAGAGCAAATGACATTAACCTTTCTGAAATTAGGCCTAATTGACATTTTAAAACCTCTTATTTCAAAATCGAATATTAACTTCCATATAATTTTAAAATAAAACACTTAAGAACTCTTATTGACTTTTTTACAAAAATGACCATTATTCCCTTGTTTTAACATATGTCTTCTCTCATCTCATTACATATAATGCATAACATATTTTCTCTAATCTTATTACATAAAATCTCTAACATTTACCTTTCTCTAATTTTTATATTTTTAAAAAAAATTAAAAAAAGTTAAAATTTTATTTATAGATCTAAAAATTATTAATTATTAATTCCTTTTAATTTTTGTAAACCTAAAAATTTTTTAAATTTTAATTTTTAAAATAATTTTTTTTTGTATAGAAATTTTTTATTTTTTTATTAAATGTATATGGATTGATTGTAAAATTTTTAGATCCATAAAAATTATTTTTAAATTTTTTAAATTTTTTTTAAGAAATATTAATAAATGATTTTTATACACTAAAAAATTATAAATGTATATTTTAAAAGTAATTTCATCAATTCTCATTGTTATTCAAACATAAACTTTGGGGTAAATGCTATGGATTATATGTAATGGGATTAGAGAAGACATATGTTAAAACAAGGGTATAATGGTCATTTTGTGTAAAAAAAGTTAATAAGAGTCATTGAGTGTTTGATTTTAAAACTATATGAAGGTTATTATTCGATTTTGAAATAAGAGGTTTTGAAATGTCAATTACGTCTAATTTTAGGGAGGTTAATGTCATTTGCTCTTATATAAGATAAGGGTATAATGGTCATTTTTTGCAAAAAAAAGTCAATAAAAGTCCTTAAGTATTCGATTTTGAAACTATAGGAAGGTTAATATTCGATTTCAAAACAAAAGGTTTTAAAATGTAAATTAGGCCTAACCTCAGGGAGGTTAATGTCATTTTCTCTAAAAAAAATATTGATATCCTATGTATATATTTTTATTAGTTATTTAACTAAAGTCTTTAATTTCCTATACAGTGGTTGTTTGTAGAAGGAGGATGTCCAAACCAAATAGGAAAAAATTCCCAATTAAGAAGACTTCCGGATAAAAAGAAAAACTATATGAATAGGAACAAGATTTTTATCAAAGAGAAATTTTATTCCTCTTAAATTTGAGTATCATTATCCTTATATATAGGACCACATATCCCTCATTCTCATTTATCCTATTCTCTCATACTCCTTGTTGTATTAATCTCTCTAAAACTCTCTCTCTACATTCTATGACTTAGGCATCAGAGGGTTTATGGGGATCCTTCTCACCTCCCAACTTGCTCTTCTTTGATCCCTTGCAAGGTACTAGTTTAAGAGTTTCGGAAACAAGTTATTAAGTGGCACTATTTGTGAGGATTCTTGAGTTAAAAGTCATTAAACATCTACCAAATGAGATATTGGCATTATGACTTCCAATCCACTACCAATCTCAACTCCAAACACGCACATCAATCCATCTGCTCTCATTCCTCTAATCAACTTGTCAGCACCCTTTCAGACAATAATTCTATTGGCCCCTTTTCAACATGTTGGACCCTCATCTTAGGCCCCAACTAGAGCATACACTTCACCTGGTAACACTCAGGGGTGGCTAGCTGTAGGCACTAATTTTCCTTATTATGCTCCTCTTAAGCATAACAACAGACCTATACCTTTCGTACCTTTCAAGCCTACCAGAAACTCTTGCCATAAATACACCAAACCTGAAAAAATTAACCCAAACACTCAACCTATCCCCAATGAGCAAAGAAATGATGATTTAAAATATTCAAATCCAGATGACCCTAATACAATAACAACTGAGTGCCTTAATTCAAAGCAGCAATCTTGGAGCAACTTACCTAAAAAATAATATAGCACCACCAGCAACAGCTCTGAATATATCTAATAGAAACAGGGAAAATCATAAAGCTCTATAAGGGAAGCTTAGCTCAATAATCCCGACCCTAGATGACTCAAAGATAACTCAAAAAGTTGAAAAAGTCATGAATAAAGCTCGTAATGGATCAAGGAAAGAAGATGAATGTGTTTGGAAGGAAAGACATCCTTCGTAAGCAGAATAATCCAAATAGAGATCCTAACCAAGTTCAGAATTCCTTAATTAGATCAATTCGATGGAACTGGAGATCTAATCAACCACATATCCTCGTTCAGGACCAGGATGTTACTTCAAAATATAAATGATGGAATCATGTGTAGGGTCTTTCTTAGTACACTCATTAAGAATGCTTAGAAGTGGTTCCACTGGCTTCTTGAGAATTCTATCTCCTCTTTTGAAGAGTTAGCCGAGAAATTTTGAACTCAATTCATCATTAATGTCCCTCATACCAAAACCATCAATGATCTCCAGATGTGCAGGCAGGAGATCATCAAATCACTAAGAAGCTATTTGGATTGATTTAATAAAGTGGCCATGTAGATTGAAAATTTGGTTGATGAAGTAGCCATAGAGGCTTTGAAGAATGGGACTCGACTAGGAAAGTTAAAAGAGAAGATAATGACAAAAGAACCTAGCACCTTCGCTGAGGCAATGGCAATAATAATAAAGATAATAAAAATGGATGAAGATTGGAGGATGCGTTAGGATGATAAGAAAGCACCGGTCATTAAGGATGAATTATGAGGACCAAAAAGGCCCAGCTTCCATCAATTAAACTTTAGAAACCTAGTAGAAGGATTTGAAAAGGAGGCAAAGAAGCATATACCACTAAACACCTCTAGGTCCAAAATCCTAATATGGGTCAAATAAAATGGTATGGGCATAACCCCAGCTAAAAGACAGAGTCTAACCAGGAGGGCCATGCAAAATAAAAGGTACTATTATCAATACCACTGGGATTATGGGCACACAATCAAGGCATGGTGAGAATTGAAGAATGTCATAGAAATATTAATACAAAATGGTAAACTCGATAACTTCTCTGACATAACTAGAAGGAACAAAGATTCAGATGGTCAAGATAAGGATAAGCCAGAGCCAAAGAAGGCTCTAATTGAAGTGGTTGGAGTTATCTACATGATTATCGGAGGAGAGGCAACTGAGAAAAGACCTAATTATTGACCTTAAAAATAATCAATCTTAATTTTGATCTTACAAAGTTAATTTTGAGCATTTAATTTATTTTTTTAAGTGTGTATAAGTTAGGACTCCATTGAAAGTTAAAATGACATATGATTATCTTGGGCTGATTTGACCTCTGAGATTCAAGGAGGCTTTTGACATCCTTAAAGTTTTATAATGAGAAAGTTATCTTCTTTACATTTGATGTAGACATCTTGAGCTTTTGCTGGCTTGCTTGTTAAAATCTGAGTTCATTTGTGTATGCAAATATTCAGTCGAATTCCATGTATGCAGCTGCCATTTTATATTGCACAATTCTTAGTATTTTAGATATATCTTGAGTTACAGAAGTCCAATTTAGGTGATTAAAAATAATATAGAAAGATAAGGAAAATATCTAAAACTTTCATGAAAAAAGTATTGGCAAATTAAAACTTTTTCAATAGCAAATCACGGCTTCAACTTGTGTATAGTTGTTTGACAGTAGTCTACATTTTAGATTACATAAATCTTAGTATTTTATACATATCATGAGCTACAGAAGTTCAATTTAGGTGATTAAAAATGATATGGAAAGATAAGTCAAATATATACAACTTTTATGAAGAAAGTATAGGCAAATTCAAATTTCTTCAATAGTAAATCACATCTTCAATTTGTGTATAGCTATTTGACAGTAGTCTGCATTTCAGATTGTATAACTCTTAGTATTTTGGACATATCTTGAGCTATAGAAGTTCAATTTATATGATTCAAAATTATATGGAAAGATAAGTCAAATATCTACAACTTTAATGAAAAAAGTATGGGCCAATTCAAACTTATTTAATAGAAAATCATGGTTTTAGCTTGTGTATAGCTGTCTGACAGTAGTCTACATCTCAAATATACAACTCTTAGTATTTTAGACATATCTTGAGTTACAAAATTCCAATTTAGGTGATTCAAAATGATATGGAAGGCTAATTCAAATTCTATAACTTTTATAAAGAAAATGTGGGCAAATTTAAACGTCTTAAATAGCCAATCATGATTTTAATCCATGAATAGCTGTCTAACAGCATCACTTTCAATGATTCAAAATATAGATGTTGAACACATTATTTACACCTCCAACTGCTATATTTTTTAGTGTTTGTTTATACAAACACCTCTAGAGATGAATGGAATTTAAGAAACTTGTTTATCATTCATTCTTTCTTAAGCATTCATTGAGCTCTCAAATTCTTTTAAATAATTCTTTTGTGTGTTAGAAATAGAATTTATCTTCATTTTAAATATTGGGTTATATTAGAAAAGAAGTGATATTTATTTCTAAATGAATTGGTTTAAGTGTTGTTCATTGAAACACTTGGGTTTTTGGTTTTTTTTAGTGAGCCTTGAAAACTCAAGTTGTAAGGTTGGAAGAGTGAGCCCTAAAACTCTTGTGTAATCTCAATCTTATGAATAAGATTGTGGGTGATTGAAAATCCTAACTTGGGGATAAGTTAGGTGGAGATGTAGGGTTGTTGTTAAATCTGAACTCCTTACATTTTTATGTTCTTCATTCTTCCTTCTAAACTTTCATTCAATTCTTGCAAAGAATTCTTTTAATTTTTCATTTTTATTTGATAGTTCTATTCAGCCCCCTCTAGGACTCTGTTCAATTCATATAAGAGTTGGAATTCTAGGTACTTTATTACTAGAATACAAGATCATGGGGAGTGAATCACAAAACATCTCTTATCTTAGACCATTCTTTGATGGTAGTGACTATCCATATTGGAAATTCAAAATGGAATTATATCTTGATTGTGAATCCATTAAACTTTGGGACATTGTCCTAAGAGGTTAGGTACCATATACAACTATCATTGATGGTGTGGTAACTACTCTTGTAAAAAGCTAATAGAGTATTGATTAGAAGGAAGAAAATCACAAAAATAAAAAATCTATGATTACTCTACTCTCTTCAATGATAAGAGAAGAAGGAGGCAAGCTTCAACATTGTATGTCAGCCATAGAAATGTAGGAGATCTTAGAAAACTACTACGAAGGCAACATTTAAGTAAAAAGCAAGAAGGTTAAACTTCATATGTATAAATATAAACTCTTCAAAATGAAGCCTCATGAATCAATCATTGATATGAAAAATCGTCTCAATGTTCTCCTTACAACCCTTAAGAAACTTGGAAAATATTTCTCCAAAGAAGAGGTAAACAAAAAAATTCTAAGAATCCTACCTAAGAAGGATTGGGAATCTCGTGCTACTTCAATTAAGGAGGCACAAAACCTCTCCACTCTATCAACTGATGTGCTCATTGGTAAGCTCTTAACACATGAGCTACTATCAAGCAAAGAGGTGAAGAACAAGAAGAAAAAGAAGAAAAAAAAAAGAGCATTGCTCTAAAAGCTCTTTAAGAAGATAGTGAAGAGGAAAGCATCAAAGATTTTAATAATGAAGATGGTGACATTGCCATACTCATTAGAAACTTTAAGAAGTTTTTGAGAAAGAAAAACTTCTCAAGAATAAGGGACTTCTAAGAAGTTCGAAGGAGATGGGAGGAAGAAAACTAAGGAGGTTACTTGCTATGAATGCAAGAAACTAAGACATATTAGAAGTAAGTGTCCCAAACTCAAATTCAAGAATAAAGAAGCAAAAGATAAGAAGAAAACATTCAAAGCTACTTGGGATGATTCCTCTGAATCTAAAGAAGAAGAGGAACAACAAGAAGTGACCAATCTTTGCTTCATAGCCCTTGAAAATGAAAATGAGGTACCATCTACTTCTTATTCTTCCTTTGATGATTGTAATAATTATTGTGATAATGATGATGATGATGAGAGCTCTATTGTGAGCAAATTACTTGTTAAATGTAAAATTTTATTATCTAAGAAAAAACATTATAAGCATGAGTTAAGTAGCTTAAAAAGAGAATTAGAAATTTTAAAAAATTAATTTTGCTAAACTTGTTGAATCAAATGAAAAATTGTTAGTGATGCAAAATCTTCAAATTCTTTGGAAGATCAAATTAAGAAAGCAAATGATGAAAATTATAAGCTTTCTAAGGAGGTATTAGAACTAAAGAATTCCATTACTATAAAAGAAGACAAGAAACTTTAGATAGTCTTCTTGACTCTCAAAAATTTCATAGAAATACCCATGGAATTGGATATAAGAATGGAATATCTTCATCATCATCATTACATATTAATTTTGTAAAAGCTTCACATAATTCCACTCCTTCAACCTCCAAATCAAATGAGACTCAAGCTTTCAAAGGTAAAAGATCTCATATGTTAAATAGCAAAGGAAAGTCTCATAAGATTCATCCTTTATTAACACAAAGAGGTAAGACTCAAACTAGAGAACCTAAACCCAAGCATGCTTATATGTACATTAGACACAAATTATAATAGGTATGCTACAAAATACAATGCACATAAACATGTTGCACGAAATTATTGAAAAACACATTACCATTGCCAATGCATGTCTCACTTAATGACATAAAATAATAGGAGATACACGCAACACTAAAGGCATGTTGCACACATTAGGAAAGCATTTCATCCTAGGAGGAATAAATTTGAAAATATTGTATGTTCTTATTACGTGATTAAAGGACATACTAACAATGCGTGCTTCTATAGAAGACTGCATATGAATTTACTTCCTACGGATTATCTTGAAACTAACCAACCTGGACCAAAAAAGGTTTGGGTCCAAAAGAACACTTAAATTGTATTGTGTAGATGTGCTTGAAATCCATAAGAAGAAAAACAACTGGTATCTCAATAGTGGATGTTCAAAGCACATGACAAGAGACAAAAAGCAATTCAATAATCTTGATACTAAGGATGGAGGACACGTTACTTTCAGAGATAATGCAAAAGGAAAAATTATTGGCATTGGAGAAATAGGTAATCCTCAATCCTTATTTATACATCATGTGTTGTTTGTTAATGGTCTTAAACATAATTTTCTTAGTATAAGTCAATTATGTGACATGGGAAATAAAGTAACTTTCTATCCTAAAAATTACTTTGTTAGTAGTCTTGATGAAAACAAAGTTATTTTTAGTGGTGAAAGAGTAGACAATGTTTATGTCATTGATTTAAATAAAATTGATAACAAAGACATAAAATTCTTAGTGTTTATCTCCCATGACATATGGACATGTCATAGAAGGTTAGGACATGCAAATTTTGAGCTTTTGAATGATCTTTGTAAACATAAACTTATGATTGGTTTACCTAATCTTGAATTCACTAATGATAAATCTTATGATGCTTGCCAAAAGGGAAAACAATCTAAGTCCTCATTTAAGCTAAAAAATGTAGCGTCTTCCTTTAGGTCACTTGAACTTATACATATGGATTTATTTGAACCAAATAGAGTTGCTAGTCTCGGTGGAATGCACTATGCATATATATATTGGTTGATGATTACTCTAAATTTACATGGGTATGTTTCCTTGCTCATAAGAATGATGCATTTAAAGTTTTTAAAAAGTTTGCAAAAAGAGTTTAAAAAGAAAAAGGCTTTTATATTTCTTCTATTAGAAGTGATCATGAAACCGAATTTGAAAATGAATTCTTAAAAACTATTGTAATGAAAATGGTATTTCCCATACAATTTCATCTCATAGAACTCCTCAACAAAATGGGGTAATTGAAAGGAAAAATAGAACTCTTATGGAAATGGCTAGAACAATGCTTCCTGAGTATAATTTGCCTCTATACTTTTAGGCAGAAGTTGTTAACACATCTTATTATATTTCAAACTGAGTTTTTAAAAGACCAATTTTAAATAAAACATCTTATGAGCTATGGAACAATAGAAAACCTAAAATCTCATATCTAAGAGTATTTATATGTAAGTGTTTTATATTGCATACCAAGGACAATCTTGGAAAATTTGATTCTAAAGCCAATAAAGGAATTTTCCTAGGCTATTCTATTTCTAATAAAGCATATAATGTCTTAAATAAAAGAACTATAGTAGTTGAAGATTCAATGCATGTGATATTTGATGAATCAAACTCATTTGATTCTAGAAAGGATGTTTATAGTGTTGATGATCTTATAGAAAATAATGAGATTGTGGAAACACAAGAAGAAAATGCTAGTAAGCCATTGGAATATGAAGATCTAAGCAAGGAGGAAAATGAGGAGACCTCTCAACCTACCTTGAAGGATGAACTTCCAAAGGATTAGTAATTCAAGAAAGCTCACCCTCATGACCATAGGTGACACTAAAAAAGGGGTAACTACTTGATCTCATTTAAAGTCTATTGTTAATTTAGCCTTCATTTCTCAAATTGAACCCAAAAATATTGATGATGCTTTATGTGATAAATTTTGGTCCTTACTAAGCAAGAAGAGTTAAATCAATTTGAGAGAAACAAGGTTTGGACCTTGGTTCCTAGACCTAAAAATCATCCTATTATAGGCACCAAATGGGTGTTTAGAAATAAGATGAATGAACAAGGTGTCATAATAAGGAACAAAGCTAGACTAGTAGCTAAAGGTTATAATCAAGAGGAAGGCATTAATTATGATGAAACCTTTGCCCTCATTATAAGGTTATAAGATATTAGGATGCTACTTGCATTTTCATCATTCATGGATTTCAAACTTTATCAAATGGATGTTAAAAGTGTATTTTTAAATGGTTTTATTAAAGAAGAGGTGTATATTAAACAACCTCCAGGTTTTGCAGGCTTTGATTTTCCAAATCATGTATTCAAATGTTCCAAAGCATTATATGGATTGAAACAAGCTTCTAGAGCTTAGTATGAAAGATTGAGCAACTTCTTATGAGAGAAAGGTTTCTCAAAAGGAAAAGTTGATATAACTCTCTAAAGGAAAAATTATTCAAATATATATTGATGAAATTATATTCAGTGCTGCTAACCATTGCTTGTGTGAGGAATTCTCTAATTTAATGTAAGGAGAATTTGAGATGAGTATGATGGGTGAACTGAAATTCTTTCTTGGACTACAAATTAAGCAATGCAAAATGACATTTTCATTAATCAAATCAAGTATACAAGAGACGTTCTCAAGAAATTTGGCATGGATGGAGCTAAGATAAGTAAAACTCCAATGAGCACCATAATCAAACTTAACAAAGATGAGAATGGCAAATCGGTTGATGAAAAGTGATTTAAAGATATGATCGGATCTCTTCTTTATTTAACTGCTAGTAGAGAGTCTTATTTGAATACTATCAAAAGAATTTTCAAAATATCTTAGTGGTACAATGCATTTAGGACTTTGGTATCCTAAGAGTTCATCCTTTGACTTTATTAGTTATTTTGATGCAGACTTTGTCGGTAGTTTACTAGATAGAAAAAGCACTTCTAGAACTTGTTAAGTTTTAGAAAAATATTTAGTTTCTTGGTTTAGCAAGAAACAAGTTTCAGTTGCCTTGTCCACTATTGAAGCTGAATATATTGCAGCAAGTCTTTGTTGTTCACAAGTTTTCTGGCAAAAATAATAATTGTTGGACTATGGTGTAAAACTTGACCACATTCCAATCAAATGTGACAATATAAGTGCTATCAACCTTAGCAAAAATCCCATTTAGCATTCTAGAACTAAGCATATAGACATTAGACATCATTTCTTGAGTGATCATGTTCAAATTGATGATATCTCACTTGAATTTGTTGATACAAATAATCAACTTGCAGATATCTTCACCAAACCTCTCAATGAAGAGAGATTAAATTTCATTAAGCATGAACTTAACATGATTGATGGTTCTAGTTTATCTTGATTTCATGTTTAATTGATGATTGAACTGTTTTTATATGAAATCATATTATGTTTATTAATTGCTGATTGATAAATATTTTGATTTTGATCTTTTTTTTTTGCCAGCTTATATTTGATTTATCTTTTTAAATTTTCTTTTGCATTTTGTCAAAGGAGGAGAAATAATTTGAGTTTACATGTGTACCTAGTTAATTTTTTTTAACTTGTGTACTTAGTTTGTTTTTAATTTTAAAACTCCCTTAAAAAATGTTTTTATGTTAGTGACATATTATATTTTTGTTTAATATAGGGGGAGAAAATTTGTTTAAATTTTTGTACACATATTAACATTATGGCTAATTTTGTCATACATAATATGTTACAAAAGGCCTTATTTTGCTTACTTTATGTATGACATAGATTTTATAAAAGTTTTGAGTATTTTTGTTTTCATTTTCCCTTTATATCTCTCTTTTTTCTTTTTGCTTTTGACAAAGGGGGAGAAATATATTTGAGTTTGTTATTTGTTACTATACATGTGTATAATATTTTGTTATTGTGTTTATACATACATATTTCATGTATAATCTCTTCTTAGGAATTGTTTTTATCTTTGATAAGGCATGAATTACTATACATGTGTATAATATTCTTCTTAGGAATTATTTTTTTATCTTTGATAAGGCATGCATTACTATACATGTGTATAATATTTTATTATTGTGTTTATACATGCATAATTCATGTATAATTTTTTCTTAGGAATTGTTTTTATCTTTGATAAGGCACGAATATCTTCTTAGGAATTGTTTTGATCTTTGATAAGGCATGAATATTTTTACAAAGATTTGGTGTATCTTTATTTTGTTCCAATAGGAAGTGATGCATTTTAGTGGAACTATATGCATATATGTTTGAAATCATTTCCTCACATTACTTAACATTTATTTAAATGATCATTTTATCATATTTTATGTTTTTAATATATTTGTCACAAGAATGTCATGTTTTTATCCCTCTGCTATATTTTATGTTGTTTTTATTTTTCTGTCAAGGGGAATAATATATAAATTTATATTTCTTATCATATCCATATTCATAGGGAGAGAAATAAAAAATATATATTTTATTTCATTTGGTATCATTATTATCACAAATATTATGACACACTTTACTTTGTATTATTTTTTATCAAACTTAAAATAAGTTTGTCAAAATAAAAAGGGGGGAGATTGTTAACCTTAGCAATAATTAATCTTAATTTTGATCTTAAAAAACTTATTTTTGAGTATTTAATTTGTTTGTTTAAGTGTGTATAAGTTAGGACTCCATTGGAAGTTAAAATGAAGTATGATTATATTGGGCTGATTCGACCTTTGATGTTCAAAGAGGCTTTTGACATCCTCAGAGTTTTATAATGAGAAAGTTATCTTCTTCACATTTCAAGTATACATCTTAAGCTTTCTGAATTAGGCTTACTTGTCAAAATCTGAGTTCATTTTGGTATGCAAATATTAAGTCAAAATCCACATATGCAGCTGCCATTTCAAATTGTATAACTTTTAGTATTTTGGACATATCGTGAGTTAAAGAAGTCCAATTTAGGTGATTCAAAATTATATGGAAATATAAGTAAAATATATAAAAATTTCATGAAGAAAGTATAGAAAAATTCAAACTTTTTCAATAGAAAATCACGGCTTCAACTTGTGTATAGCTGTTTAACAATAGTCTGCATTTCAAATTGCACAGCTGTTAGTAATTTGGACATATCATGAGATGTAGAAGTTAAATTTAGGTGATTCAAAATGATATAGAAAGATAAGACAAATATTTACAACTTTCATGAAGAAAATATAGGAAAATTCAAACTTCTTTAATAGAAAATCATATTTCAACTTGTGTATAGTTATCTGACAGTAGTCTGCATTTTAGAGTGCATAACTCTTAGTATTTTGGACATATCTTGAGCTACCATAGTTAAATTTAGGTAATTAAAAATGATATAGAAAGATAAGTCAAATATATACAATGTTCATGAAGAAATTATGGAAAATTCAAACTTCTTCAATAGCAAATCACGGATTTAACTTATGTATAGCTGTCTGACAATAGTCTGTATCTCATATTGCACAACTCTTAGTATTTTGGACATATATTGAGTTACAGAAGTCTAATTTATGTGATTCAAAATGATATGGAAGGATAATTCAAATTCTATAGTTTTATGAAGAAAGTGTGGGCAAATTCAAACATCTTAAGTAGCCAATCATAGTTTCAATCCATGAATAGTTATTTCACAACATCACTTTAAATGATTCAAAATATAGACATTGGACACATTATTTGCACCTCCAAAAACTATATTTTTTAGTGTTTATCTATATAAACACCTATAGAGCTGAATGGAAGTTAAGAAACTTGTTTATTATTCATTCTTTCTTAAGCATTCATTGCGCTCTTAAATTCTCTTAAATAATTCTTTGTTTGTATAACTCTTGTGAGAGTTGGTTGTGTATTAGAAATAGAATTTTTCTTCATGTTAAATCTTGGGTTAGATTAGAAGGAAAGTAAGATTTATTTCTAAAATAATTGGTTTAAGTGTTGTCCATTGAAACACTTGGGTTTTTGGTATTTTTAAGTGAGCCTTGTAAACTCAAGTTACAAGGTTGTAAGAGTGAGTCATAAAACTCTTGTGTAATCTCAATCTTGTGAATAAGATTATGGGTGATTGAAAATTCTAACTTGGGGATAAGTTAGGTGGAGTCGTAGGATTGTTGTTGAATATGAACTCCTTAAATTTTTGTGTTCTTCATTCTTCCTTCTCAATTTCCATTCAGTTCTTGTAAAGAATTCTTTTAATTTTTTTATTTTTATTTGATCATCCTATTCACCCCCCCCCCCCTCTAGGACTCTTTTCACTACGAGATCCCACAGTGAAAAAAGGTTCTCCCATAAAAAGAAGCAAGCTATCATATTTGGTCCAAAAAATGAGACATATGTTCAGCACCCTTACAATGATGCCTTGGTGGTAAGTACTTTCATCAACAACTACTTGGTAAAAAGATTGCTAATTGATGATGGAAGCATTGTTAATGCACTCTTTAGGAATGCTTATAAAGCCATGAGAGGTTCTATCACTAATTTGAAAGCTATACAGAATCCCATTACAAGCTTTTGTAGATGAACTACCCAACCAATGGGATTGGTAGAGTTGAGTCTAAAATTTGGTGATTGAGATACTAGGGAAGTAAAAGATGTCAAAGCTTAATTCAATGTGGTAGATCTTTCTCTCGTATACAATGGCATCACAGGTCGGCCAATACTCTATGAGATTGATGTAGTCCTAAGTATTTGACTTTTGACCATAAAAATTCCACTTGAAGGTCGAGTCCTACAATTCATGAAGATCAACACATGGCCAGGAAATGCTACCATATGGCAATCAAACCCCAAATGGAGGTATTCCCTATAAAATCATGGGAAGTGGAGAAATAAAGAGCCAATCCTAAACTAGTTGACAAAGTCCAGACCTTACGGATCACTTAAGGAAAAATAGTAAGGATGGCAATGAGCTCGATAGTGAAGTTAAGCATTGAATAAGTAAGGTTCTCATTAAACATTCAGGCAGCTTTACTTCTCAGGCGTTTGAGATCACTAGAGTAGATCCTTAGATTGCCTCGCATAGTTTAAATATCAAACTAAAAGAGAAGTCGATCATTCAAAAAAAGAGAAACTTCACATATGAAAGACAAAAGGTAATTGTTGAAGAAATAAAGAAACTGCTCGAAGCCAGATTCATTAAAAAAGTAACACACCCATAATGGGTAACCAATGTGGTGTTGGTAAAAAAGTCCAATGGAAAATACAGAATATGTGTAGACTATACTGATCTCAATAGACCATGCCCTAAAAAGAGTTATCCATTGTTGATGATAGATCAATTGGTAGATTCAACTGTTGGCCATTATTTGTATAGCTTTATGGATGCTGCTCAAGGGTACCATCAGATACCAATGAAGGTAGAAGATAAGGAAAAGACATCGTTTATCACCTATGAAGGTCTTTGTTGCTACAAAGTTATGGCATTTAGGCTAAAGAATCCGGAGCAATATATGAAAGGCTGATGAATCATGTGTTCCAAGATCAAATTGAAAAATTTATCGAGATATATATGGATGACATCAACGTTAAGAGCCAATATGCGAAATAACATTCTGATGACCTCGATCAAATCCTTCGAATATTGAACCAATACTAAATTAAGCTTAATCCAGAGAAATGTGTTTTTGGAGTAAAGACAGGTGAATTCCTGGGATTTATGGTATCCCATAAAGGGATTGAAGCTAATCTAGAGTAGATGGAGGCCATTCTTAAAATGAAAGCTCTAGCATCAATCAACGAGTTGTAAAAGCTAAATGGCAGAATAACAGCCTTAATGTGTTTCATCTCCTATTCAACTATGTAGTGTCTACCACTATTTTAAGCCTTAAAAAATTCCAAGAAGTTTGTATGGAATAAAGAATGCTAGGCAACTTTTAAAGATATAAAAAATTCCTGTTCTCACCACCTCTACTTAGCAAGCCCATCGTTAGAGAAACATTGTACTTATATCTCTCTATTGGTCAAGAGTCAATTACATCGGTATTGGTAAGGGAAGAAGGAAGTCAGTAAAATTTAGTATATTACATCAGCAAGATACTCATAGGTTCAGAAGTCCGATATCCCAAACTAGATAAGTTAGTTATGGTCATCGTGCTTACATCTCAGAAACTCCAGCACTATTTTAAAGCCCACTTGATTATTATAAGATCTAGCTTCCCTCTACGGAAAATATTATAAAGGTCTGAGATATCTGGCAGACTAATTTAATGGTCAATATTTTTTGAAGAATTTGACATTAGTTCTGAATCTCTAAAACAAATAAAAGCTCATATCCTAGCAGATTTTGTACAAGAGATGACAATGGAAGATTTTGCTCCTTCTAAATGTTCAAAATAGAAGTTATATGTGGATGGAGCCTTATCCATCAAAGGATTTAGTGCTAGAATCATTCTCAGAGGTCCATATAAAGTCATTATCAGATATACAGGTAAGATAAAGTACAACGCCACTAATAATGTAGTCAAGTATGAAGCACTCATCATGGGATTGAAGTTAGCCATCGAGGTCAAAGCTGAGTATCTTAAGATATACTCCAACTCATAACTGGTGGTAAACTAAATTAAAGGAACATATCAAATCAAAGACCCAAACATTGCCAAATATGTTGAGAAAGTCAGCCAACTTCTAAAAAAGTTCGAGTAGGATAGGGGAGAATGGGAAATTATCCAAATCCCCAAGAGCAAATATTCAGAAGTAGATTCACTAGCCAAATTAACATTAAAAGATAGTCAGACATTTAAAGAACTCGACCTTATTAAGGAATTGATAAAGTCAAGCACCAAAGAAGCAAAGATCATGGATATATAAAAAGTAGCATGAAACTGATCATTTAGTATCTCGAGTATGGGATACTTCCAGAAGATAAGTTGAAAGCTCAAAAGTTAAAAATAAAAGTTTTACACTACTCCATGTGCCACGAGGAACTCTACAAAAGGTCTCTTTTACATCTATAGTCAAAATGTATATCACCAGAAAAAGAAAATTATGTGCTTAGAGAAATTTATTAAAGAATTTATGGAGCTCATGAATCCTATCATTCATTGATTATAAAAGTATTTCTCCAGGGATATTATTGGCCTACCATGTCCCTAGATGCTCAGACATTGACTTAAGAATGCAATAAATGTCAATAGTTTGCTCACCTCAACCACAAGCCTTTTAATCCTCAGCATATAATCGGGAGTTTTGGGCTTTTTACAGTATAGGGAATGGATATCCTAGGCCTATTTCCTATTTTAACCTCTCAGAAGAAGTTCTTGGTCGTGGCCCTAGATCACTTTACCAAGTGGATAGAAGTTGAAGTTGTACCAACCATTACTGAAGCCTAGATCCAACACTTTTTTTAGAAAGAAATCATTTGCAGATTTAGAATATCATACACCCTGATAACAAATAATGGAAAATAATTTGATATTGAGAAATTTAGAATGTTTTGTTTAGATTTTAGAATAAAGCTCCAATTTACTTTAGAAGCTCACCCACAAACAAATGGCCATATGGAAGTCACCAGCAGGATCATCATGCAAGGGCTAAAGAAAAGATTAGATGATAAGAAGGGGAACTGGGTCAACGAACTCAACAACGTCATTTAAACCTATAGAACTACACCCAAAACTTCCATAAGGGAAACACCTTTAGGCTAACTTATGGGATGGATGCAATAATTAAAAGGTCGTTGACTAGTATGCTGAACAAATGCTAAGGGATGCGAGCTAGTTTTCCTAACTTAAAAGAATGACAAATCAACTAGGAAGAAGAACTAGAACAAGGAAATTTATTTTTGGCAATTATTAAGGAAACAGTAGACACTTAAGGATTACCTAAGTGAGCATGCCAATTAGTAAAAGAAAGTAATTCACTGGAAAAAGTAGATTTGATGGGAGAGGGAAGGTGATATAATCCATTTTCACTTTGTCTTAGTAACAGGATTTCTTTGGTCCTCTAGTCCTTGACAATAAAATGATCAGACCAAAATTTTAAAAAGTAATAATTGTCGGTGGTAAATTTTTGAACTGATAATAATGATTTTTTTAAAGCAAAGATATGGTAAACATTTTTTAGTTTTAAAAGGAAAGAATGCAAAAATGGATATAATGCAGTACCTTTGGAAATTATAGGCTATCCTTGGCTATTTCCTACTCGAATTTACTAGTATAATGTTATAACTCGAGTTTTTAAATGTTTTTATATTAAATTGGGGATATACAGTATTAATAAATTTTAAAAATATATATTTGATTATTTAATTATTTTGTGAATAATTAACGCTATTTTACGTTTATTTATAGTTTTCTATGTAAAAATTATCCCGAAACTTATTATCTTGGAAAATAATATTTTATGTTTAATGTTATTTTATTTTACTAAATTATATTGTTTCATGCATTATTATTATTTTATGTATTAATATATATATATATATATATATATATATATATATATACATGCATTTATATTATTTAGTTAAAAGTATATAAATATATGTGTGTGTGTGTGTGTGTGTGTGTGTATATATATATATATATATATATATAATAAAATATATAAAATAAAAAAAGAAGAAGAAAGCATCATCTTCTTCTCCGAAACCAAACCAAGCCTCCCCCTCCCTCACCGCTGCAACTCCGTTCTCCTCCGTTCAGAGTTCCTCCCGAAGCGCCACCTCATCCTCTAGCAGCTCTGCCATCCCTGTCATCCCCTCCAGCGCCGACAACAGCTTGAGGAAGCCATTCTTTGCCCAAACCACCCTCTCCTCTGTTCATCCACTTTCTGGTCACCAAATCCGGTGCCGTTGAGCTCTTAGAACTTCATTGAAGCCGATTCTAAGCTTCCTTTAACTTGAAAACTCGATTTGGTAAGGATTTGAGCTTGATTTCAATTTTGGCCCCTTTTGTTTCTTGATTTTTTTGAACTTAGATTTTTTATATTCAAGCTAAATTCTGTCACAAAAGTTGCTTCTCTTAGCTTAATCTACATCCTGAAATTTTTGTGGAATTTTTGAAATTTATTTTGATTTTTTTGCATTTTTTATTATTTTATTATTATTTTTTAATTTTCGTAAATTAATTAAATAAATTGTGAAATTGTGATTTTTAGGGTTTATGGTGGTTGAAAATAATTATAGAATTTAATTTATAATTTTTGTGTAATTAATATAATTTTATTTAGTTTATGTGAATTTTGGAAATTTAGGTTAAATGTGTATTTTGTTAAATTTAACTGGTTAATTGAGTATAATTATTGATTTTATTGAATTATATATTGAGAAAATAATTTTTGAGTAATTATATAATTTTTAGTGAATTTTTGAATAATTGTTATATATTATGTGAATTATTATATATTAGGGGTATTTTGGTAATTTGATAGTAATATTAGTTGAATATTAAGTTTAATTGGTTTTAATAATTATTTGAGGTATAAAAATGATTTTTATAAATTATTTACTATTTTTAACTAATTAAAACTATTTTTCAAAATTTATTTTCAAATTATATATATAATATACTATTTTTGTAAAAAAATGAGTTTTTAGTGATTTTTAATATGTTTTTGGGCTAATTAAGTAATTTGAATTTATAAAATGAATTTCTGTTAATATTTGTGAATTTATCGAGAATTATTGATTTTTTAATAATATTATATTAATATTAGGGTTTTAGGTAATTATTATCGGTGAAATAATTATTTTTAGTGTTTAAATATTTAGATTGCTATATTTTGGTACATAAAGGGTATTTTTGGAATTTTAATGTATTTTATGTATATCTTGTGAATTGTGAACCTCGGTCGGTAAAACTGTAGTTTGGAAATCTGACCGAGGAGTGATGTGGATATTTGTATTCGAAGTGTGTTTTCTTGCATGACCGACTCTATTTTCTAAGTAGAGAGATGTGCATTTTACAAAGGAGGTTCTGCCGAATTTTTGGTAGAATTCTTGTAAAACGTGACTGTCACGACCCAAAACAGGGGCCATGACCGGCGCTAGGGAACGGGAATTCTTTCGAATCCGGAACCCGTAGCAAGCCTAAAAATAAAATAAATCATGCAATAATAACAATAACCATATAATATGCAGCGAAAATAAAAATCATAAATATAATAATAATATTTTTATCACTGGATTTGAATCAAATCTCATCACATATATAAAATCTCTTTAATACAATCCAATTTCAACATAATACATCTCTTTAAATAAAATACATGAAATCCAATACTTTAATTCACAACTACTGCAGTATCTAGATTATAAAATAAGACTCAAGTAAATGATTTACACAAAGAAGCCGGGACGGAAGAAATCCGGCATATCGACCTGTTACTGAGGTCTGAAGATGTTGACTCTCCTGAAAAATAGTCAACGGAGGGGAGTCAGACCTCACTGAGTGAATTACTATAATATATATACATACACACTAAGTGATAATGCATACAATCAACAGTATATATATATCTAATATATATATACAGGCAATTTCACACAGATGCAGAAAATCATTTTTATATATTTTATTGAAAATCCCAGTTTATGAAGGATCACATAGAACCCTAGAATATCGCAACCTCAGAAAATAGTGTTAAACAACACTCTAGCCATACAGGCTCACTTATTCCAAATATATCCACTTAATCCATTTGGACAGTAGACTAGCCCCGAAACACTAAGTCAACCGAGCTCCAGCAGTCTGACTGCCAGTATGATTGGCCCCGAGACACTTGGTCAACCGAGCTCCTGCAATCACACCTCCAAACCATATCTCACACATATCAATAATCACATTCAATCAATATCCACAAATAAGTTAGTAATATAGCCTAAAGTTATAGGCGTACCGGTACGTACTCGGTCCTAGTGCTGCCCACTAGGTAACACGTTCTATCAATATCCTTCATCATTAAATATAAAACATTCATTCACAAAAATTAAATGATGCATGAATGTAAATGAAATAACAATATAATCCATATATACTAGAAATATACCAAAAGTAAATCAGGTATATTTCGAGTATATATACGTCAAATGAATTCAATCAAATTATAAATTAAGCTGGAAATATATTTAAAAACATTTTAAGTATATTTTATTTACAAAACATGCATATAATTTAATATATACCTAAAATAAACCAAAAATATACTTAATGTAAACTTAAGAAATAATCAAATTATTTATGCATATTTAATCAACATAAAACATGCATTTCTAAATCATGCATCCTAAGCATATATATATAGTATAGTAACTCACCTAGTGCGCTCCACGAGACAGGTCCGACGGGCCTGGTCCACTAGCCCTCGGTCTCAGCGCAACTAAACAAGCAATAAATAATAGACATCAGAATAAACCCTAACAGAAATCCTAGAATTCAATCTAGAGTATTAAACACAGAATCAGAAATTAGGGTTCGACTGGACATCACGTTTTACGAGAATTCTACCGAAAATCCGACAGAACCTCCCCTGTAAAACGGACATCTCTCTACTCAAAAGAGTAGAGCCGACCCTGCAAGGAAATACACTACGAAAAACTACACAAGGCACCATCAAAATCCCACGATCGGACTCCAAACTACAGTCCACCGACCGGGGTCCACAAACACAGAAAAATTCCAGATATATCAAAAATACCCTTAAAAATAGAAATTCATTTTATAAGTAGAAATTACATAATTAACCTTTAAACACAGTAAAAACCGATAAAAACTCATTTTATTAGTAAAACCGTATATTATATATATAATTGAAAATAATTCACGAAAAATAGTTTTAATTAGTTAAAAATACCAAATAATTTGTAGAAATCATTTTTATACCTTAAATAACTATTAAAAACAATTAAATTACATTTTTAGGCAATTTAGGGTAAAATTACCAAAATACCCCTATATATATAAATATACTTAAATTACTTCAAAAATTCACCAAAAATTATACAATTATCCAAAATTAATTTTTGCAACATATTTATCAATAATATCAATAATTAAGCTCAATTAACCAATTAAATTCAAATAAAAACACATTTAACCTAATTTCCCCAAAATTCCATAAATTTCAATAATTCAAAATAAATACTTAGAAATCCATAAAAATTCCAAATAAATTCCTATAATTCATTTCAACACCTAATTTAACCATAAACTCCAATTTCATAATTTAAATAATTAATTTCCGAAAATTAGAAAATAATATTAAAATATTCAAAAATACCCAAAAATCCAAAAAATCTCCAAAAATTCTACAAAAATTCATACATGTAGATTAAGCTACTAGGAACAACATTTGTGAAGGGAGTTTTCATGAATCAATCAATTCGAAGTTCAAAAAAATCAAAAACCCTAATATGACCGAAATTGAAAAATCGAAACCTAAGCAAATCTAAACCATTTTAGCTCAAAAAAAAGCTAGAATCACACTCACCGGAGCTCAAAGAGAAGAAATAGACCGGCGGTGTCGAGAACGGTGGCCGAAAATGGGAGAAACGGCAAAGGGACAGTTTTCGGCCAAAAATGGAAAATGGAGCTGCCGGCGCCGGGGAAGGGAGCTGCTGGCGGCGGGGGACGGCTGGGAACGGTGGTGGCAAGCTGGGAGGCACACCGACGGTAGGTGACCGGAGTTGCAGCGGTGAGGGGTGAGGTGGGTGGTGGTCGGGCGCGGGAGAGAAGGAAAGAAGAAGAAGAAGAAGAAAAAAAAGAAAAAGAAAGAAAGAAAAGAAAAAAAAGAAAAGAAAAAGAAAAAGAAAAGAAAAAAGAAAAAGAAAAAGAAAAAGAAAAGAAAATAATAAAATAATTTTAATAATTTAATAATAAATAAAATAATTAAATAACAATAAATAAATAAATAAATAATAAAATATTAGGGTAATATATATTAAACCCTAATTAAATAAATATTCACACACATAGTCTTTATTTAGTATTTTAAAAATACGTATGAGTTCATGCAAGTCCGAAAATACATTTAAAATAATTAATAATACATTGTTTACGTGAAAATTTCCCCGAAAATGCAAGTCCCGGAAAAATTTTACGTAAAACACTGAAAATAATACACAGTAATTAAAATAGGTTTTAAATTCATATTAACTCGTAAAAATATCATATAATATACAGAAATTATTAACACTGCATATCCCGGTACAGTGTAAAAATATTTTAAAAACAAGGGATATTACAGTGACATTTGGTGAAACTCTTATTCTTTGTTTGTATTATTAATCCTAGATCGAGTCTCTAGAAGTTAAGTTAGAATTATTCTGATTTTTATGTTATTATTTAATTGTTAGTTGAGCCGAGACCGAGGCCTGTTGGACCCATCTCTTGGAGCGCACAATTGTGAGTTATTATTTTATATATACGTGTATTTAGGATGTATGTTTTTAGAAATGTATATTCTAATTGTATGAATTATGCATAAATGATTTAATAAATGCTTAAGTATATTTTAGGTATATTTTAGTATATTTTTGGTATATTTTGAATTAAATGCATGTTTTACCTTTGATTTATACCTAAATTATTTTAAGTATATATATATGGTTTATTTTTTGTTTATTTTATAATTGAACTGAATTTATTTGACATATATATACTCGAAATATACTTGGTTTATTTTTGGTATATTTCTATAATAGATATGGTTTATATTGCCATTTAAATTAATATCATGCATTGTGTATTTCACGAATGTATGAGTTATTTTAATGAAGGATATTAATAGAGCGTGCTACCTAGTGGGCAACACTAGGACCGAGTACGTATCGGTACGATGATAGAATTTAGGTTAAATTACTAACCTACTGGTGGATTATGACTCGTTGATTGATCTGATTGATATGAGTTGTGATTGAGAGTGTGATTGCTGGAGCTCGGTTGACAAAGTGTCTTGGGGCCAATCACATTGACAGTAAGACTGCTGGAGCTTGGTTGACTTAGTGTCTCGGGGCTAGTCTACTGTCCAGTTGGACTAAGTGAGTTATTTGGAACTAAGTGGGCCTGTATGGCTTAAGTGAGTTCTATTGATATTTGAGGTTGCGAAAATATAGGGTTCTAATTGATCCTTCATAAACCGATGGTTTTCATTATAAAATGATTTTTGCTGCATCTGTGTGTATTTGCTTGTATATATATTTATTATATATACTATTGAGTGTTTGCATTTGACATTTAGTTATGCATGTATATATATTATAACAATTCACTCAGTGAGGTATGACTACCCTCCGTTGATTTCTTTTTCAGGAGAGTCTTCATCCTCAAACCTCAATAGCAGGTCTATATGCTGGATTTCTTCCACTCCAGCCTTATTGTGTAAACTACTTACTTGAGTTTATTTTGTATTCTAGACACTGCAGTAGTTATTTCAGTGAGCTGTATTTATTATATATGTATGAGATTTAAATTTTCAAAGTTTGAACCAAAAATTTGTACTTTAAGATTTTATGATATATGAGATGAAATTTATGTTATTAAATGAGTTGAGGAATTATTACTTTTACATTTGAGAATTAATTTCCACTGCTAAAATATTTTATTCATTTTATTATATTGTATACTTTTATTTTTAAGGCTTACTACGGGTTCCGGATTCGAAAGAATTCTCGTTCCTTAGTGCCGGACATGGCCCCCTATTTTGGGTCATGACACATAAGATGATCGTGCTTGACCTCAAATTGAGAAAAGACACTATGTTTGCCCCTAGTTTGAGGATTTCCTAAAAAAATCTTTGTTACTCATGATGAAGCTCAACTTATGTCAAAAATTGTCCCCTAGTTGAAAATTAATGGACTCTTTTGCTCTTGCACCATAAAATAGAATCTTATAATCTCTTGAACTACTCTTTCCAAAATGAAAATGCAACCAATTTTATTTTATATTCCCTCTTTTGCCTAGATCACTCTTTTTCTAGGATTTTTCGAACCTAACTAGGTCTTTCATTTTTTATTTTTTATTTTCCCTTTTTTTTGCCTAGGTCACTCTTTTTCTAGGAGTTTTCAACCTAGCTGGTGGTTGCAAATTCATGGTGATGGTGGACCACTTTTGTTATGCTCAACGTTCATGTTGTCACTTTAGCTACTGACTACTCCTACTGCTGATCATTAGACATTAATGTCACTCATGTTATTAATTACTGCAAAAATGATGAGTCCATGTCTACCACTTCACTTGCTAACATTATGTCAATTATTCCTATCTTCACATGATTACTCCTCTGTTATAATCAGGCATGCCACATTATGCTTGCATTAGTCAGCTCTTCGCAAGTTTTCTGACCAACTATTTTTTTCAACTCACAATTGGTAGGAGTTTTATTTAAGAATAAGGAATTTCCAAGGATTGCTCAAAATTGAATTTTCAAATGTTAGTGGCACAAACAAAAATTTTCCTTTTTCTTTCCCTACAATTTCCTTTTTCTTTTTCATTTTCTTTTTTCTCTTTTTTATTTTTTCTTTTTCTTGATGAATATAAGGAATTCATTTTAGGGAAAACTGAGGTTAAATGTGCCTGAAGGAAAGTTTAAAAGTTAATTATGATATTTTAATCTTCTCATTTTAAGGTTTTTTTTTTCAAATCTCTCTCTCATTTTAAGGTTTTTTTTTCTCAAATCTCTCTCTCATTTTAAGGTTTTTTTTTCTCAAATCTCTCTCTCATTTTAAGATGATCCTGAACCAAAATCAGTCATGGAATGTCAAAATAAGCATGATTGGATAAAATGGAAAGATGCTATGCAGGCTGAATTGGACTCACTAAACAAACAAAATGTTTTTGGGCCAATTATTCCTATGACTAAAACTGTGAAACCTGTAGGATACAAGTGGGTCTTTGTATGAAAGAGAAATGAGAAAAATGAAATAATAAGGTACAAAGCTAGACTTGTAGCTCAAGGTTTTTCACAAAGGCCGGGAATTGATTATGATGAAACGTATTCTCCTGTTATGGATGCAATTACGTTCAGGTATCTGATTAGCTTAGTAGTTTCTAAGAAATTAGAAATGCGTCTTATGGATGTTGTGATTGCTTATTTGTATGGATCACTTGATAGTGACATTTATATGAAAATCCCTGAAGGATTTAAAGTGCCTGAAGCATTAAGCACAAAACCCAAAGAAATGTATTCGATCAAGCTCCAGAGATCTTTATATGGGTTAAAACAGTCTGGGCGCATGTGGTATAATCGTTTAAGCGATTATTTGATTAATAAAGAATATGTGAGTAATATTATCTGCCCATGTATTTTTATTAAGAAAATAATATTCGGATTTATGATTATAGCTGTATATGTTGATGATTTGAATATCATTGGAACAGAAAATGAGATCCATGAAGCAACAGTATACTTAAAGGAAGAATTTGAAATGAAAGATCTTGAAAAAATCAAGTATTGCCTTGGTTTACAAATTGAGCAAATGCACAATGGGATATTCGTGCATCAATCAAATTACATAGAAAAGATCTTGAAACGCTTTAATATTGATAAAGAAAATCCTTTAAGTACTCCAATGGTCGTTAGATCACTCAATATTGAGACTAATCCATTTCGACCCTGTGAAGAAAATGAAGAAATTCTTAGTCCTGAATTTCCATATCTCAGTGCCATTGGAGCTCTAATGTATCTTGCTAATTATACTAGACCTGACATTTCTTTTACAGTCAATTTATTAGCAAGACTCGGTTCAGCTCCAACAAAAAGGCATTGGAAAAGGGTCAAACATATACTTCGATACCTTCGAGGAAATTTTGATTTTGGTTTATTTTATTCTAACAATTCAAAAAAAGAATTGATTGGTTATGCAGATGCAGGGCATTTATCTGATCCTCATAGAGCGAAATCTTAAACAGGCTATGCGTTCACAAATAATGGAACTGCAATTTCTTGGCGTTCCCAGAAACAAACGCTTGTCACTACTTCCTCAAATCATTATGAAATTATTGCATTACATGAAGCAAGTAGAGAGTGTGTGTGGCTTAGATCAATGATACATCATATTGAAGAATCTTGTGGTTTTTCAGTCAATAAAAGTCCAACAATTTTATATGAAGATAATGCAGCATGCATTGCACAATTAAGGGAAGGATATATCAAAAGTGATAGAACCAAACATATACCTCCAAGATTCTTTTCATACACTCAAGAGCTAATAAAAGACAATCATATAGATATCAAGTATATTCAGTCTAGCCAGAATTCAGCTGATCTTTTCATAAAAGCTCTTCCAACTACAATCTTTAGAAAGCACGTTCACGATATTGGAATGCGACATCTGCATACTATGTGAAGGAAGATTATACATATCAACTTGAGGGGGAGAAAATCATGCACTGTACTTTTTTTTCCTTAAGCTAAAGTTTTTCCCACTAGGTTTTATTTAACAAGGTTTTAACGAGGCAGTTGCAAAATATTGTTATTCAAGGGGGAGTATTATGAATGTGAATGAACAATATATTGCTTGTGAATGAATAATATATTGCTTGTGAGAGAATAGTACTCAAATAGTGAAAAGAAAATCTCTATATAAAGGGATTGAAATTTATGAGGATGTTAAGAAGAAGAAAAAAGATAGATAACTCTCCAAATTCTTTCAATATTATAGTTCTCCAAATTCTTTCTAAATTCTCTTAAAATCATTCTACTATAAAATATTTTTCTTCTAGTTAAATACTACTAAATTCAAGTTTAGTTCTATAACAAATTAAGTAATTCAATCTTTATTTCATAACATAAAGGTTTTTATTATCATTTATTTCCTTGTTATAAATTAGATAAGTCATCTATCTTTATTGTTTACTTAACTTAGTATAAGAAGTTTTCTTTGATTTATTGTTTTCTTATTTAGTTGACTCGAAGGATTATAAAATCTAAAGCTCTTGTATTGTGAAGGACTTTCCAACATTTTTCAACAAATCAAATTATACTATTAATTTTTTTTTTTATCAGACTTTAACATCGGTGAAACCAACTATTATTTGATTCATTTTATTCAAATTAGAAGAGACTTTATCTATTATTGCCCCTATTGTCATCCTAACAATAAAATCATATCATTCTTTTTTACTCTATTTTTGTATAATTGTGATCAGATTCACACATGTTCATTTTTAAAACAATCTAAAAGTGTTTGAGCCAATTCACTTTATTATGAGAATGAGCCCCACTTCTCAGCAACCAAGGTTTCCCAGTTTACCTACCTAAAAAACCACGTTTTTCTCAATCTTGATCTAGTGCATTTTCTTTCGATTTTCCTGAATATTTTAGCCCATTGCAAAATTGAAATTAGAAATAATTATCTTTCTGACAAGATTTTACGTTGTTTAATAATTGGATATATGTTTGACCAAAAAAAAAAAAATGGATATAATAATAATAATAATGATAATAATATTAATAATTGTAGTTTGATAATTGGATTTTATGCAGTTTAATAATTGTAGATTTTTTTTCTTTGTAACCTTGTCAAATTGTAAAATAAAATTATAGATTCAATCCTCCCTTTCCAGTACCAATTGTTAAAAAAAATGAATATATATATATATGTATATTACATTTTTTTTCTCTTAATTTGACTTAATTTACATTTACTTATCTCTTATTTTAAAACTGAATTTTTACCTAAGCTAGGCAATTTTTTCCGTTAAATGACACATAAAAGATTAAAATACCCTTCTAAATAATAAAAACTATAATTAACTGTAAAATACTAATGATATTCACAAGATATTTTAGTTGATTATATTTAATAACATAAAATATATACATCCCTCATTAAAAAATGAATTAAAAGATACTAATAATTATATATTATATTTCAAAAAGTAATTATCAAAATAACTTAATTCTATATTAAATCTATTGTTACTATAACAATCAAGTCTTTAAGTCAATTACAATAAACACAAAAAAACAATATCAAATTAATAAAATAAAAATAATTTTAAATGTCCTTATCATCTCATAATATATTTCATATTGTAGATAGATTCTTTTTTTTATTATTATTATTATGAATGTTTTTATGGTAATATTTTAATATTCACTTAAGTGAGAAACGTATATATTTAATGTTGTTAAATATAAAGGATTAATTAAAATATCTTATAAATATTATTAATGTTTTATAATTATTTATTGTTGAAAAGGACATTTTAGTCTTTTTATATGGTATTTAATAAAAAAAAAAAAGATATAACCCTAACGAAAGTCCTTAAATGTTAATAAAATAAAAGTTAAGGGAGGTAAAAATTTAACTTTTAAACAAGAGGAGATAAATATAAATTAGGTCAAATATTAGGGAGGATATATATATATGCATGTCATCATAATCATCCTAATCAAGATATCCTCAAACAGGTTCAATGAATATTTCAAGAAGAGAGGGCTTCGATCATAACTTTCTTTCAATGGTGAATTCTGAATTTTAAATTTTAAATTTTTATGAACTTTTTTTTTTAAAAAAAAATCATGTATGTAATTAAAAATGTTATTTATTTGTACTGCCTAAATATTTACTCTAATTTAAAATGAATAAAATTACTTTATTCATCATAAAATTATAATTATTTTTTGTTCGTCTTAAATTATAAGATTTTTTTTTAAATATATAGATAATTTACTTATTTACTAATAATTTCTATTTAATATGTATGTTAATTTAAACCATATAATTTTAATAAAACAATATAATAGTTGAAAAAGTAAATTAATATAAGATATTTAATATTAATTACAAGACACATCATATGTGTGAAAGTCGAACTGAATTTCTATATGGTTTCCAATAGAAAATGTTGTCTAATGTAGTATTGGACTAGCGTGTGGAAAATGAGATTGAAACTGAGAATATTAAAAAGGCTATGAAAAGAGGGCACCGGCCAAATTCCTAACATACGATAGCTCCTCCACTGGGTGCATAATTATTGGGACATGGCTTGTTAAATCTCCAACTTCATATCATTTAGTTCAAATATCACAACACTTTGTCCAACAAATTCGTTTTATTTTCAAATAAATTCATTTAAACTAAATATATTTCATTAATAAATATTAATTTAATTTTAAACAATTACATAAAATTAAAAAATTTAAAACTCTAAATAAATTTTATAAAATTTTTATTTAAATTAAATATATTTATTTGAATTTATAAATAAATTTTACAAAATTTTCTAAAATTCATTTAAACTAAACAAACTTTTAAAACAAGAAAATCAGAGAGACGAAAACACAAATGGTGTTTTGCAAGAATAATGTTAATTATTTCAAAAAAATGACAAAATGCCAGAAAATTTATAATTTTATATTTTTGTCAAATTTTAATATTATAACATATTAAAATATGTAATTTTTAATTAATATCGTCATAATTTCTAACAAGATGGGAAATTGGAAGAATGCGGCCTGATACTCGACAAGCCGACACCCCATACCAAAACACGTTTTGGCATTATATGCATTGGATGTTTATATATAATGATCCAAATAATTCACCAAGGTTCTTTCTTTTTTTTCATAAATCTTATGTGCACAGATGTCATTCACAGTGACTAAAATATCTACAGTACTGTGGCCTTGGGAGATTTTAGGTTCAGACCCCCTTTTTTTCTCAAAAATTTATTTTATAATGATTGTGGTTTATTTTATCAAATACCCATAAATAAACCGATAAAATCTCCCTCCACTTTTTTTAATGGAAAGAATAAATCCTTCATTAATGAAAAATAAAAGTATATTTTGACAAAAAAAATAATATCTTTCATTAATCAACTAGTATCAAAATAAAATTTCACTTAAATGATGAATTTTTTATTATTTATCTTCAATCTTGTTGATAAATCTCTTTTGATTTACAACTTCACAATTTACACACTTCACTCAATGATTTTAATTAGCTATATATTGATTTTTTTTACTTTTAATTAAGTTCGAATGCATAAATATCAACAAAATTTTACAATTAGAAGTTAATTACACTCCACAAAAGGTAAATAATCAAATTCCATAAAAGTTGCAACTGTATAGAGGAAGATTCAAACAAATTTATCAAAAAAAAATCAAAGATGTGTATTTATTGAAAATAAAGAAATGAAAGAGAGCAAATCAAATAGAAAATAATATTAAGGAACCATCACCGAAGTAAAATTTTTTTATAAAGACAGAGAAAAAAAAAAGCAATTAAAATTTGAATGGGTATAAAATTAAACATTCCTCCACTTAATAGCTAAAATATCTACAACATTGAATTGTAAAGGCTAAATCTCTACCCCAATGTTAACTCCAGTTCAATTAGTTTTAATCAGATATTTCAAATTAAAATTTTAAATATATAATTACTTTAAAACTTTTGAGTTACATTTTTATTACCTTTTAAGATTCTTTTCGAATTGAGTCTGAATTAATTGAATAAAAAAAAAGTTATTAGCAACTGTTGGTATAAACTAAGGGGAGTTATTCTCCTTGAATTTAAATGGTAGTATATACTATTAAATTTAATTAATTATAAAAAATAATGTCATCAATGCAAGTGAAAATAGTGTAACTAGTAGGGCTTGGGACGTTTTCATTCAAATTTCTCATGTCATATTAACACTAATAATTACAAGCTAGTGGCTCTAGAAATACTAACAGGTGTCATTATTAAAAGAAAAACACTAAAAAGGCTCAATCTCAGCCTCAGTCTTAACTCTCATATAAGTGAAGGCTCAATCTCAGCCTCAATCTCTAACTCTCGTACAAGTGAAAATAATAGCATCTTGTAAAGGCTCAATCTGAGCCTCAATCTCAACTCTCTTACAAGTGAAAATAATGCAACTATTGACTCACACTTGAATACCATTTGTGCTTGTTATATTATTCAACAAAGTTTCTAACTAGTTCAACCAATCTCAGTCGCAATTGTTGAAAACATAAAATATGTATACACATGTTGAAAGAAATTCTCCACGTGGGAATATATGAGACTGTTTAATTTAAGAAAATATTTTCTATTTTTTCTTTTTAATTTTCTTTTCATTTTTTTTATTGTTCAATTTTCTATTTTTCAAAGTAGAAAACTGAAAAACAAAATATCAATATGTTTGTTAATTTTCATTTTACAATTTTTCATATTCTCATAATTTTTATTTTTCTGATAAAATTTATTATAATAACTTTCTATTTAATAATAATAATAATAATAATAATAATTCATATGAAACTATTTAATATTAAATTTATTTATTGTATAAGAAATTTTAAATAATATATATTTAATTAACTTTAATTTAAATTCATGAGACTGTTGTAGTAATGATGAAGATAGTGGAGATTATAGTGGTAGTCGAAGTAATGGAGGTTATGGTGGTGATAATGTTAGTAACTGAAGTTGTGGTGGTGGAGGTGCAACTACTATGTCAGGAGATTATGGTGATATAGCCATTGTGTTAAGAAGTTGTAGTGGTAATGGTGCAGGTGATAGAAATTATGGTCATGGTGGAGATAATGAAAGTTATGGTGGTGGCGGTGATGGAGGTAGTGGAGACTGTGGTGGTGGTGGAGGTGGCAAAGGTTATGATGGTGATGGTAATGGTGGAGATAGTGAAGGTTATGATGGTGGTGGTGGCAGCGGTGACAAAGATTACTATGGTGGTGTAGGTGGGGGTAGCGGTGATGGTAATGACAGCAGAAATTATGATGGTGGTGGTGGTAATAACGAAAATTATAGTGATTGAGAAAATTGTGGTAATATCAAAATATTATTTGGAAAATTTAGAAAATATTTTTTATAATTTAGAAATTTTATAACTGAATAATAAATTTTATTTTCTAGTTTTTTTTTTTTTTTTACTTATTTTTCAAAACTAAAACGCATACAGTTCCATTAGCTGAATGCTATAAATTCGCCAGGGCCGTCTCATGGTACCTCAACATGCATGCCTTCGGAATATACTTGCACAATGGCCTTGTCTTCTAAATCAATCTTTACAACCTATCTTTCTCTATTTCCTCAAAGACAAACTCCAAAATCTGTCAAGTTTAATCATATAGATCTTGAGTCCACCTTCACTTCCGGAAATTGGAGCATTACCCAAGAGAAAACTTCTATCCCTTATCCTGGCATAAAAGTATATACATATTATTATTATTATTATTATTTTGTTCTTCTTTTCTTTTTTTCTTTTATGTAAAAGATAACCTGTTTCTATATGTATTGCAGGATGATTTTGCCATTGTGCATGAAAGAAAGATGAGGGCATTCAAGCATGCTCTAATTAGGAAAAAAGATGAAGAAGAAGAAGATGCAGGTCAAGTTTTGGCCATGGTTGATGCTATCCAACGCCTTGGCATCGACTATCATTTCCAGGATGAGATTGATGCAATTTTACAGATGCGCTATTTCACACTTAGCTATTACTATGACAATGATCTCCACAATCTTGCCCTTCAATTTCGACTCTTGAGACAAGAGGGTTACCATGTGCCTGCTGGTTAGCTATCTTTTTTAATTTCTAAACATTATTTAGTTCTTTGTTTTAGATATGCTAATCAATTTATCTGTTAATGGGTATTTCATTATAGGAGTATTTGATAAACTTAAAGACGAAGAAGGAAAGTTCGAGGATAAACTAAATAACGATATTAGAGGGCTCATGGCATTATATGAAGCTTCACAGCTAAGTGTGGGAGGAGGAGAAGATCATATACTTGATGAAGCTGGAGCCTACAGCTACCAGCTTCTGAAATCATGGATGACACGTCTTGACCATTCTCAAGCTAGAGTTATAAAGCATACGCTTCAGTACCCACATCACAAAAACTTGGCTAGATTCATGGCCAAAAACTTCAACAAATATTTTCAAATGGCAAATGTAAATATGTGGATGAGTGAGTTGCAAGAACTTGCAAAGATTGATTTTAAGATGGTTCAATCTCAATATCAGCAAGAAATTATTCAAATATCAAGGTACTTGAGATAATCGTATGATGACTAAATTAGGCCTGTCAGCATATCAATACAGCATAATTTATCCATTTAGTGTCAATATTTTTTTTTTTCAGGTGGTGGGAAGGTCTTGGTTTATCTCAAGAGCTGAAGTTTGCAAGAAACCAACCACTTAAATGGTATACATGGTCCATGGCAACTCTTACAGATCCAAGCTTGTCAGAGCAAAGAATTGATCTCACAAAACCCATATCTTTTATTTACATAATAGATGATATTTTCGATGTTCATGGGACGCTGGATGAACTCACACTGTTCACAGAAGTTATTAGCCGGTATGATGATAATTCAATAAATATATATAACATGGAATTTCCATGATCATCTCCTGCAATTTTCCACTACATATATTGATTAAATAATGGTTTCACATATACATATACAGATGGGACATCAATGCCACTGAACAACTACCAGACTACATGAAAATATGTTTCAGAGCTCTTGATGATATCACTAATGAAATTGCTTTCAAGGTCCATGAGCAGCACGGCCGGAATCCTGTAGATTCTCTACGAAAAACGGTACATATATCTAACAATTTTGTAAAAGCTTGTGCAAGAAACATCATAACACCAATTATATATAATTACAAGCTAGCAAAAAAGTGATTAAATAATATTTTCTTGATAAAATACTACGAGCAGTGGGCAAGTTTGTGTAATGCATTTCTAGTAGAAGCAAGATGGTTTGCTTCTGGTCATGTGCCAAATGTTGAAGAATACTTGGAGAATGGGATCGTGAGTTCAGGAGTACATGTGGTTCTAGTTCACATTTACTATTTACTGGGATATGGTGTAACTAGAAATGGTGTGGAATTCATTGACAACAATCCAGCCATAATCTCTTCCACAGCCACAATTCTTCGGCTCTGGGATGATCTGGGTAGTGCCAAGGTAGGGCAATTCTCACGTGCTACTCGGGTTACTTTTAAAATTATCAATTGTCATTTTTTTGGCTGTTCTTTAATCATTTATGTTGATTGAGAAAGAATCTCTTTCTATTAAATACCACTAATATCTTTATTTAGAAAAAAAAATAAAAAATTATTATTTACACAAGTATATTGCTTTCTTTTAGAACTATAAATATATTACATTTATGATATATATTTAAATATTTTATATTGTATATGAAAGATGATTTTATGTTCCAAATATAAAAATTATTAGTTTAATTTGAAAAAATATTAGATACCGCAATAATAAATTATAAATAGAGAAAATTCATTTGTGATATTTCTAAAAAATATATGGGTCTCTTATATTAAAAGATAAAAAAAAAAAGAAATTTTTTTATAGGAATTAATCATGTTATTTTTTAAAAATTAAAACGGTTATTTATTACCTTTATGATGTACATGTCGTACCATATTAGGTTCTAAACTCCAGTTCTAAAACTAGTAATAATTGTTAGAGTCATGACGACTGATATGACAGCCATACCACCACTTATACAGACATATATATATATAGAGTGTAGCCAATGATGCTTTTATTTCACTTTAATTTCTATGATAAAAAAGAAACAATACATACATGCAGGATGAAAATCAGGAGGGTCACGATGGATCATATGTGGAATGTTACGTGAAAAACTGCAAAGGATCTTCAGTGGAAAATGCGAGAAAACAGGTTGCTGAAATGATATCCGATGCATGGAAACTGCTAAACCAAGAAAGCCTGTTCTCGAAGTCATTTTCACCATGTTTCACAAAGTCTTGCCTTAATCTTGCAAGAATGGTCCCCTTGATGTACAGTTATGATGAGAACCATCGACTTCCACTCCTGGAACATCATGTCAAGTCTCTGGTCCATCTTTGAATCGATGTCAAATCGCTTTCTTCATGTCTGCCCTTGGGTGGGGCTGGCCATTCTTGCACAATATGTCATTTTGTGTATTGTAATACTTGCCAGCTTTTATCTGATATCTTTTTATAGTATTACCATGTACTATACATATTGCTTGCACTCGGCTTGCAATAAAATCTCCTTCTGATGATGGAGAAATTACTATACATATGATATTTGATCAATGTTATTTTCACTCCGGGAAATAGTTTTATCTTCAACTATTGATTAGAATGAAAGATATTTGATTATGCAGTAGTTGAACATAAAATATTTAAAATATATACAGTAATATCTTATATTTTGTTCAAGTTCCTTAAAAAAAACAATAATATTTATCCATGAACATGATTATAAATATTAATTAGTGTATTCAAAAGAACATGATTATAAATATTCATAAATGTTGCAAATAGATATTTTCAATATAAATTTACATTGTAAAATTAATTTTATCAAAAGAATAATAGACACATACAATATAATAATAATTTGTGATTCTATTTGACTACCCGTGTAGATAATCATTTCAAAATTATGAACATCCAAATCAATAAGATGAATAATAAATAAAACTTTTAATGTATTATTATTATTAATGTTTTTAATAAAATTTTATTATTTGTCCCTTATAAGTAGTTCAAATGGTAAAATGTATGAACATGTTGTTTGATAAGATCAAAGATTTAAACTCATATTCTATCTTCTTTCTTTGTGGTATTGAAATTTAACCATTTAATCTAGTTATTCTAAAAATAAAATCTTATTATTTAGATATTATCCTATGCATATCTACAAGACAGCTTTATTATAGGTCGCGATTTTATTCTAGAAACCAAAATGACTTGATAAAAATAATAATCTAGATGATTAAATGCTAACTAAAAAAGAAAACAAGAGACGCGAAAGGTTGAATGGCTTAATATACAAGTAAAAATTTTGATCTTATCTTCCTCTCCCTCAGTTTTTTTTTTTTTTAAAAAAAACAAATTCTATATAAAGTTTCATATTTAAAGACAGTAAGGTAGTATAATTTAGTTGTTATTTCTTTTATAAAATGTAAAATTCAGATTAATTATGCTGAAATGCTTATTATTTACATATTTTAAAGTTGATTTTAATAAATTCTAAATAAGGAATAAATTAATTTAAGTAATTTTTGAATTTAATTAGGAAATTTTTATGAGTTAGTACTTATTTAGAATTCTTATTATGAAGAGTATGTTTGGGAAGTTTTATTTAAATTTTAATTAGTTTTTGTGTTTTATATCTACTGTGGGCCCTAGAATATAAAAGGAGTTTATATATTTTTACATAGCATGACATGCATATACCGTGTCATGAAAAAACAAATAAGAGAAGTCATGTCCAAGCCATGTGTGAGCCATAAAAAAGCCAACTACACTTGAATGTCAACAGAGTAATGTCACGGCATGCACATGCCGTGTGAGTGAAGAATTCTTACCCGTAATGATACACGGCTAATGAACTTGCCCGTGTTGGAAGTCATTCTGTGTGCTGAGTAAATTTGCAGATGTATTTGAAAGAAGCATGGTCGTACTTTAAAACCAAGTCAAGAAGGCAGAAATTTCCTATTTTGAAAATAAGAAGAAATTAAAAATAAAAGAGGATTATTTTCGTACCCTAGCACTATATAAGGAATAAACACCTTTTTTAGGGAGACAGAGAGGAGTCACAGAGACAAGGAGACTGCTATACAGAAATCAACGAAAACTAAGAGCTTACTTTATTGTTTTTATTTTCTTATTTTCTTGATTTTGATTATGTATTTCATTATAGTCATGTGTGACTAAGTTTTTTTTTGAGAGTCTTGGTTAGGAGAGACTATTCCATGACATGATTTGAACATAAGTTTTTATATTTGATTTAAATTTCAATTAATTCTGTATGTTGTAATATTTATTTTGTTATCATTCCAAACCTATTTGATTGCATGTTTATGGATGAATTAACCAATTACATTTAGGGGAATTCATTAATTTAAGACACTTAGAACTTAAATCACTTGACCAAGAGAGTAGGTGAGCTCTTCGAGGAGTCACGACAGAAGATTATAGTGATAAATTAATTGCTAAAGATCTTAATGAGCTTGGATTAAATTATTAATCATGAGAGTATGTTAGATTTTAATCCTTGCATGCTTAATTGAATTTAAGAAAGTCTTTAAGTATTTTAGAGTAATTACCCTTAATTTAATTTAAGATTTCTTTTTAATAATGTGTTCATGATTGGATTGTAATAGTAAAACTAAACCTAGGCTCTGTGTTTATAAATATTTAATTTTTCTTTTAATTAAGTTTTTGCTATCTAAATTTTAAATCTTTCTAAATTATTCAATTTACTAGCTGAGATCATAGGTAAAAATTGTTAGTAATCAATATCCAGTCCTTGAGGGAACTATATCTTTCTACTACAATTACAACCATACGCTTGCAGGTTTAAAACACAACAAGTTTTTAGCGCTATTGTCGAGGATTGACAATATTGATATTAATTTAATTTTTACTTTTCTTAGACTAGTATTCTTTCTTTAATTTTAATTTAATTTGCTAATTGATTTTTTTCAGATAACTTTTGCTAGTTTATGGACACTCGATCCAAGGGGATGAACTTAGAGAAGATCAACCTTGAAATTAAGAAACTGTGCAAGAAAAATCAAAAGAAAAAGCGTAAAAAAGACAAGCAAAAGATGGCTAAAGATTAAGCACCACCACCATTGGGTAGGAATCACGCTCTTCAAGAGTACACAATGCCTAATCCAGGAGATTCCCATAACAATATTGTTAGGCCAACTAATGATGCCAACACATTTGAGATCAAACCATCGATAATACAAATGGTCTCGCAATTTCAGTTTGGAGGTCTCCCAAGTGAGGATCTTAATGCCCATCTAGCTCAGTTTTTAGAGATTTGTGATATATTCAAAATGAATGAGGTTAGTTTAGATGCAATAAAGCTTAGGTTATTCCCCTTTTCTTTGAGGGATAAAGCTAAGTTATGCTTGCACTCTTTAGCTCTACAATCAATCACTTCATGGGATATGTTGTCAAGGACATTCTTAGGTAAGTATTTTTCATGCTCAAAATAAAAAACTAAAGAAAATTGAAGAAAAGATTGATACTATTGTTGAGCATATTAAATTAACTAACAATAGACTCTCTGACTTTGTAAGATGAATGAGAACGATTCACTTAGAATTAACAAAATAGATTGAATCAAAATATTAGGAGTTGATGCAGATCGTCATCAATAGAGTCACAATTACAAGTATTCAGATGAAAGAAATTGAAATTTAAAAGCTAAAAGCTCAAGCCACTCAGCTTAAAAACAATTGAGTCTTAAAAAGGATTCTTCAAAAGTTACTTCAAAATTATTTTCTCCAGACCTAATAGGATTTTTGTACAACCCTTTTTCCAATACTAAGCTAATCTACCTATATGACCTTTAGTTTTTTAAACTAACCTCTATTTCCTGAAGCCTCTTTACTGTTAAACATACCTTTAGAATTTCAGAGATTCAGAAAATAAAAACCCTTTAAAACTACCTTTCAAAACTAATCCTCTAAGACTATTAAGAAAAAGGGAAAACCAGTCGAGTTTCCTTAGCCAGAATTACCCACTGAGAAAATGCAACTTTCCTTCTCTTCCACTGAGTCAATTGAAGTAGCCAAACCTCCATAAATTATGATGAATCCAGTTTTTTTATTTTTGGAGAAATGTGTTGTGAATGCTATCCTTATTTTTAAAATTGATTCTATCACAAAAGAAAATTCAACATTTGATTCTTTTGAAAGTGACTTTGGCTCCTTTGAGTCAGATTATGAAATTCCTTTCCAGTTAATAGCTGATACTAAAACCTCAAGGACCAGAGATCTTTATGTTAAAGAAGCAAGTGATTCTGAAACACAATCTTGAGCTCAACCTCAATAATAAAACTCTCATAAGTCTACTTCTATTGGAAGTTATTTACTCTAGATGATATTTCTCCTACTCAATGCAAAAATAGATTCTTAAAGTTTAAAGCTTGGATAAACAATTAAATGCTTCTCCTCAGAGCTAGCTGAAGAATGTTATTGAAACCTTTCTAGCAAAGATGGTGAAAAAATTGGCAAATTGGTTTTCTTCACTTAATGTAAATGCCAGGACACAATTGGTAAATGCTATATCAGCTGAAGAATTTCTAGGACTCTTGCATTATGAGTTTTTAGAAAATGGGATGATGATCTTGAAGCTGCTAGGAAATAATTTTATCAGATGAAGTGTTATTCCTTAAAGAATAAATATTTGGATCAATACTTTCAAAACATGTCCATAAAGTTTTATCTTTTGGGCAAAACAGCCAATCTAAACTCGAAACAAGCATTTATAGCTTCTATTCCAGAGATTCTTGGCACCATAATGTTTTTAATTCTCCAATAATCAAACTAGAAAGTTAGAGATATTCCTTTAGGACACTTGTACTAGATAATGATTTAAGCCCATACTCAGTTATGTGAGTAGAGAAAGGTGATCAAAATGTATTTGGGCAGTAAAAGGAATTCTTTAGGAAAACTATCTTGTGATAGACCAGACCTACATATCAAGTGTAAGGATACAGAAAAGTGTATCTATTTAGGCAAGAAGAAGCGCCAATTCTTTAAACTAAAAGGAAAAAAATAAAGGATGCCAAAGAAAGTATTACAAGAAAGTATCTAGGCAAAATAAAGTATTATAAGAAAAGAAAGTTTCATGGAAAGTTGAAGACAGACAGATATTACATTTTCTAAAAAAAGATATTTTGCTAAGAATTGTCCTTCGAAATCAAAAAAGGCAAAAAATATGATTCAACAAATTCAGTAAATTACAATGATTGATCTTGATGATGCAGATCTACGTTGATATTTTATTATTGTTTATCATGAATCAGAATCAAAATTTTTAGATTTTGAAGAATAACCACTACAATATCATGATCAATTTTTTGTCAATAATATAATTACCTTGACTCATGAAAGCCATCATGTTCCATTATTCCTCATCCAAATTTACCCGACCAATTACTCCAAGCTTATAAAATTCATAGCCTTAATTAATACTGGAGCTAGAACAACCATCCTTAACTTAGCAGCTCTTCCTTAAAAGCATTGAAAAAACCATTCATAATATTTTCATACTGCTAATGGAGAAATTTTTAAGACTACCTTGAAAACCAGAAAGCCTATAAAAATTTAATTCTTTCCAGAATGTTATGTTTAGACTCATGTTCTTGGTTCACCCTTACCCAGAAAAGATATAGTTCTTGGATTCGATGTCTATTGGAAAATTAAAGATCTGAGAATTTTTCCTACTGGTCTTGCCTTTAAGAAAAATTTTACACATTTCACCATACAACCCTCTATCCTTTTTATAAACAAAACCATTACAACCCTTGAACTTTAACCCATTTATGAGTTTCTGATAAAGAAATGCAATGCACAATCTCATACTAAGTTTGCAAAAAAATGTTCATTCCCTTTATGGAAAAACCTTGATTTTTACATTTCATTGCCCTTCAAGCAAAATGAATATGTGAATCCTACGAAGGCCACTCATCCAATAATGACTCCCACAAACTTAAAACTTACAATTGAAGAAGTTAAATAGTTAGAAGAACAAGGTCTCATTATGCGAACCAAATCATAATGGGCCTATCAAGCCTTCTATGTGAATAAAATATCAACATAGATTTAAGGAAAAAAAAGATTAGTTATTGATTATCAACCCTTGAATTTATTTTTGAGGGACAATAAATTTCCTTTACCAAAGACCTCTTCATTTTCACTTTTTTGGCGGGAGCAAATTTTTTTTCAAAAATTGACTTAAAGGCAAGATTTTGGCAACTTGGAATAAAAGAAGAAGACAAATATAAAACTAGGTTTTGCATTCCAAACTTGCATTATCATTGGAATATTTTACCATTCGGTTTGAAAGTAGCCCCATCTCTATTTCAATAGGCGATGATCAAAATATATAAGCCTCTTTTGTACAGTGCTTTAGTTTACATTAATGACATTCTTCTTTTCTCACCAGACATAAAAGCATATAATAAGTTGCTCAAACAATTTGCTGATCTTACAATTAAATATGGAGTTATGTTGTCACCCACAAAGATGCACATTGGCAAAGGAGAAATTGAATTTTTAGAAATATAGTTCAAAGAAGGAAAATATCACCTTGGTCCTCATATTGCAGAAGAATTTCAAATGTTTCATGAAGAAAATTTATCTATTAAATAAATTAGATAATTTCTTGAGATACTTAATTATCTCAGGGATTTCATTCTAATTAAAATGTATGTATCCTTAGCTAATTTAAATTGATTGTCGCGTAGTTGTAAGCTAAAGTAATTGTGTTAAAGAATTTTAAACACTCACAAGCTAATAAAAGTTGAATGCATTAATTACAATTTTTTTTAAAATTACCTCTGACACAATCTTTAACTCTTCTTTATTTTATTTTTTTCGACGAATCAAAGCAACAATCTGTACTACTAATATATAAAGTTGGACATAGATTTTACCATTGGGATCCATTAATTTTACAATCGTGCCACCCAGTCACTTCCCACACACATGTATAGAAAACGACGTCATCCATTTAAACTAAAAAATTGATCACAATCACATGTCATCAGTTGCTTGATTCAGGACTGTGTGGGTATAGGCACCGAGTTTGAGGAGAGGAGAGAGGAGAGAGGAGAGAGGAGAGAGGAGAGAGGAGAATGGAGAATGTAGTGAGAGGAGTGAGTAGTACAGTAGAGGTGGCAGTGATTCAGTGATTTATGAATTTGTTTCTATTATCGTAAGTCCACACATTGTATGACGTACAAATCTACATAACTTAAACCAACAAAGTTCTTGATATTTTAAAATCATTCACCTTTTAGCAAAAAAATTCATCTTCAAAAATCATGTCGAAAATAAAAAAAATGAGAGCTTAAATTTAAAATTGAAATAAATATATAAATAGTATATAAACTTTTTCACTTTTATTATTTTAGTGTTTGAATATATTTCTTTTTACAATTAGATGTTTAAACCTATAAAAAATTTTTATATTTGTGTCTATAGTAAGTTTTACGGATTAAAAAGGTTTATGTGTTTTATTTAAACAGTAAATTGACTTAAATTAGTTTTATTTTTATTTTTATTTTCTCATTTGTATAAATATTAAATTTAAAAAATATACTAAATGTTATTAAATTAAAATAAAATAAATAAAAAATATTATTGTTGAAAATAAAAATAAAATATGAATATTAAATTAATTTTAATTTCCCAGAAAGAGTAAAAAAAATTTCAATTTAATTAAAATAAAAAACATGTAAAATTTTTTTAATATAAATAAAAACAAAAATAAAATAAATTTTAAAGAATAAAAATTTTATTTGACTAAAATCATGAATAAAAAATTAAATTTACTCACTTTAATTAATAAAATAAAAAAAATTAATCTTTTCAATTTAATATGATAAATAAAAATACTTTTTAATTTCAATTTTTTTAAAAAATAATTAGAATAAAAAAATAAAATTTAATATAAAAGAATGATATTTTTGTCAATTTAATGTTTAAAATAAAATACATAAGTACTTTAACCGATAAAAACTGTTAGAGACATCATTTTAGAATTTTTTTTACAAATTTAAGCACCTAATTGTAAAAAAATAAAAAAATTGTTCAAACACCAAAATAGAAAAAGTGAAAAAGTTCAAACGCTATTTATGCAATTATCTCTTTAAAATTTCATAATTACTGTATAAACATTTTAACTATTGGATAAAATATTTATTGACACATAAATTTATATTTTTAAAAATTATTCTTAATTTAAGTATAATTCATTTTTAAATGAAATGATATAAATATTTCTTTTAAAATGCAAAAGACTAAAAATTTACTAAACAAAAAAGTAAGATAGTGAAAAAATTAAAAATTACTTAAAAATTGAGGATATGTGTGTCTATATAAAATTCTTTTAAAAATATCATGAAATTTTTTTATAATTTATTTAAAATATATTTTAGAATTTAAATATACTGAGTAACGTAAATATAAAATATATGATTTGGTGTTGCGCTCTATTAAACTATGTTTGTTAGAAATTGTGCGCACGAGCTTATGTACTTTTTTTTTTTTAAATATTCATTTTGAAAAAGAAAGTGGAAATTTAATAATTAATACATAAATTATAACATTTTTTATGTGTAAATTTTAGTTTTATATGTATCCCATTATGAAACACGAATAACTTTTCTAATATACATATAATTTTGGATCTACATCGTTGAAACTTGGTAAGTTAAATTAATAGCTCTCTATTGAGACATTTGAAAACAAAAAAAATGTTACTGTAATTTTTAACCCATAAATTTTATTTTATTTTTAAAAAAATTTTATTTGAAGAACATATTTATTGGTAAATCTTACTTTATTAATAACTATTATTGTATGGTTTAATACATTTTCATTTAAAAATGATAAGTACAAGATAAAAATAAAGTAAATAAAAATTAAAGTTATTTTAGAATTTTTCATATTTATTGTACCCATTTGGTTTGAATTTCAATTATTATAAATATTAATTGATTAACCATTATTATTATTATTATTACTACTACTATTATTTAGTAAAAAATTCTAAAGTGACTTTATATTTTATTTACTTTATTTTCACTTTATTTTTATCACCATTTGATGATAGTGTATTGAAGAGTAGAGATTTTTGTACTTCACTATTTGATTTTGTACTCCTTTTTTTACATAACAAATTACATAATTATCTGTTAATTAAAATATATTTTTTTTGCACCAATTACAATTCTTAGGTTACCCTTTTCTAATATTTTACCCTAATAAAAGATATTATAGTTATGTAGGCTACAATATCATTTTATCTCTATTATTTTTATTTTATCATCATTCATATTTTTGAATAAAATTCTACCCTCATACATAATTCTTGTTATTTTCATCACTCCCTCCATTGCTACTCTCTCTTTTTTTTTCTTGAACTTTTTTTTTTCTCTAATAGAAATTAGGACGTTATGCTTTTCTTGAATCGTTTCATGGTTTCGTTTTAATTTATTAGCGTATTAACAACTGCTATTTATTAAGAATTCTTATTTACCTTGTCAATTTGATATTAATATAATTTTGATATAATTGCCATTTAGTTTATTTATTATTCTAGTCAACAATTGCTAACAAAGGGAACATTTCTACTCGGTTACTAAAAGAGGTTCACTGAGCATTTTGATCCAATCTTATTCTTGCTTATTGTTGTTCGACAACATTTACTAATTTTGCTCTTCATTTAAAATTAGAACAAAAAATATGCATAAAATTTGTTGTGGTAATATATTAAAAAAAATAATGTCAATAGTAATTATCATCAAGAGTACACTCTTAATTAAGTCAATCCGAATATATATACGATGCTTTGATAAATTCTCTATATTAGTATTACATTAAAATCCCAACATTCATTAACCTCCCAATCCTCATGTGAATTTGGTATCTCCATTCTTAGTAGTGATGGCAATAAGAAGCAATAATTTTGAATATTAAATCTCTATGTATGATGACAAAATTTTTTTCAAAAATATGAGTGACTGCAGAATAAAATGATATTGTAGTCTGCCATAACTATAATATTTCATATTAGGGTAAAATATTAAAAAAGGCAATTTAGAACTTGTAATTCATAAAAAAATAAACATTTTAATAAAATGATAACTATGTAATTTGTTATGTAAAAAAATTAAAATAGAAGTGCAAAAATCAGCTACTAGAGTGCAATCTCTACCCTCTGTTGAATATTCCTCCAATTAAAAAAAAATACTCTTTTCTCTCCTGCATAGTGTACTTAGTGTACTCGTTTTAAGTTTTCTTAATACCTTTGTCTCTAAAACGATGATTGCAATCATTCCTGCCTACTTATATATTTATTACTTTCTCGTTTTATTTTATAATTTTTTTTATAATAATAGTAATAGTCATAGATATGTTGTTGATATTATTTTTATACGGATGGTTTTGTAAGCCTATTGTCCTCTGCTTAGTCTAGGTTTTAATCTCTTGAATTTGGATAATAGAAGAAGATTTCAGATATTTCTCTGATCTATAATCTAAATAGAGATTATTTTCTTCAAAAAAGATTAAATTCTAAAACTTTTTAATTATGGTACCTCTTAGCTTGAAAATGTTCTTCCATTATCTAAACAAAATTATCATGATTAGTCTGCGAAATTAACAGCTTAAGCAGGTTTTTTCTAATGCATTTCATCAAGCTGTTGTTCACCAAGCTACCGTGGCCGTCGTTGATGGTTTCAAAAGGCCGCGCTCATATTTATCTCAATACATTGGGATTCTTAAGTTAAGAAAGCAAACTTGAACTTATCAACAATGTTGATCCATCTTATGTAAAAGTAAATTCACCATTAAAAAGTGTACTAGCCTCCTTTATTTGTAATGTTGTTTAATATATAACAACATTTTATCGTTGTTAAAAAAGAAAAAAAAAAAAAGAATAATTCAATTAACGAAGTGAAACTTCATAAAAAAATAAACTATACAACACGCAAATATCTTTAACAAAAATTCACAAAGTTGGAAGATAATAGCAGAAAGCCAATGTCGTCCCAAGCGTGTCGCCGCCTCCGCGACATTTTTGCTCCCGATACCCTGACCAACACTATTGCGACAAGAACTGCTGGCAGTAGCAGAAATTCGGTGCGACTCCAAAAATGGTGAATAAATTCAAAATATCTTCAAAGTCAGACAAGTTTCGTTCCCGCCATGACATTTATTCAAACACTGTTCTCCGTCTAGCGAAATACAAAAAAAATTTCCATGATTTAGGAAATCATTGAACACCAAAAGAACTTCTAAGACAAAAGAAATGAGCCCTTCACCTCGCGCCTTATAACTCTCTATGGGCAAGCCAGCATGTTTGATGATGCACGTAAGCTGTTCGATGAAATGCCTAAACTAAAATGCCCGTGCACAGTCTACTCATTTAACGCCCTACTATCCGCGTGCATTGATGCTGGGAAGTTTTTCGAGTTCGAGAGGATTGTAAAGGAAGTGCCACATAAACTTGGGACAACATTAGATGTGACTTCGTATAATATTATTATCAAGGGATTCTGCAAGATGTGGGCGTTGGATTCTGGTGCATTAGTGCTTGAAGAGATGGTTAAGAAAGGCATGGAGCCAAATTGTGATAACTTTTAACACGCTTTTAAATGGGTTTTATGGGAATAATAGGTTTGTAGATGGAGAGAAGATATGGGATAGAATAGTGAAGATGAATGTTAGTCCTGATGTAAGGAGTTACAATGCAAAATTGCTTGGATTGGCATTGGAGAAGAGAATGAAAGAAGCTGTAGAATTAGTGGAGGAAATGAGGTATAAGAGAATTGAACTTGACTTGTTTAGTTTTAATGCTTTGATCGAAGGCTTTGTTATTGATGAAAATCTGGAGGAAGCCAAGCGGTGGTATGGTGAGATGAGGAAGTGTGATTGTGCCCCTGACAAAGTGACTTTTGAGACACTATTTCCATTTCTTTGTGACAAGGGTGAGATGGATTTTGCTTATGAGGTTTGTGAAGAAATTTTCAAAAGCAAGTGATCTGTTGATGTGAAACTGTTACAGCTTCTGGTGGATGGTTTGGTTACACAATCAAAGACTCAAGCGGCAGAAGGGATTGTAAAACTTGGGAAAAGGCTATTTATATTCGAGGCTCCCTCACATTGCATGATTGCTAAAATGCACAATCAAGATTCTCATACAAGCAGAATTTAGGCCATTTACATGCAAATTTCTTGCGACTGGTGTACCTTCCATATTGTCCAACTCATGTACAAAGAAGGAATGCCGTAAGCATGAACTAAGGAGAGGAATTATATGAATTTTTGGCATTCTACAATTTTATGCTACATTTTAATTACTTTGAATCTTATCTGTCGGATTTGTGAAAGGAACTAAAATAAATATGCATACTTGAATTTAGTTAAAATTGAGATTTTAATCATTTAGTTCTTCTTTTAAAAATAAATAATAATAATGGTAAATTAGTAACAACTTTAAATGAAATTTGACAATAATTATTGGAAAATTTTAATTATTAAACATTACTGTTCATCTATGTCTCCTGGTCAAACTTCAATTTTTTTCTTTGATTATTACTGATTGAGGGTTAGGAGATTTAAATGGGAATCTTCAAATTTGCTTGCAAAAACTTTATCATTAAATTAAATCGAGTTTAATGGAATTCAGTTTTAACTAATTTAATTTTGATTGGTTTATAATCGAGTCAAATTTTTTATTTAATGTTTGCAAATTTAGAATTCTAAAGAAATTTCAAAAATATAAAATATTAATTAAAATTATATATTAAAAATTTTAAATAAATTATAATATATTTAATAAAAATTATGATTATATTTTAATAATATATTTTTTAAAATAATTTTTATCATAATTAAATATTAAATATTTAAATTATAAATTAATTGGTGAGTTTTCCTTTAAATTTATTAGCGAGTTTTATAAATTAAATTTTATATAATTAAATTTTTACTCATTTATTAAACAGTAAAAATTTTTATCCAGACGAATCCAGAGCTGTTCACAGCCAGCTAACCTCGTTTACACCCCTAAGCATCGGTCGCCGAACTACGTTTTCTGAACTCGACTTTTATTTTAGAAAAACCTCTCAAATTCTTAAATCCCTGGCCATCCTTAAACCCCCTAAGGAAAAGAAAGCAATGTCCTCCCTCTATTGCCGTTTGCGCAAGGTTTTTAATGTTACCAACACCAACGCCATCGCCACCAACACACCCACTTCTTCGGCCACCATAAACACGGCGAGAGAACGCAAGCTTCAAAAACTGGTAAACAAATATAAAAAATCATCAGAGTCCCCTGAGTTTCGTGCAAGCCATAGAATCTACTCAACTATTATCCGTCGGTTGTCACATGCCAAACAGTTTTCTATGGTAGAAGATTTCCTCGAACATCAAAAAAACTTTGAAGATATTACCAACGAACAATTTACAAGCCGACTTATCGCTCTCTATGGCAAGGCTGGAATGGTTGATCATGCGCACAAGCTGTTCGATGAAATGCCTGAGTTAAAGTGCCCGCGCACTGTTCGGTCCTTTAATACGCTCTTATCTGCATACATTGATGCAGGTAAGTTTGATAGGGTAGATGGTGTTCTTAAGGATTTCCCACATAAGATAGGGATAACCCCTGATGTGGTTTCCTTTAATATTCTTGTCAAGGGTTATTGCGAAGTGGATTGTCTTGATGCTGCTGTTTTAGTGCTTGATAAGATGGAAATGAGAGGTGTTGAGCCGGATTTGATTACATTTAACACGCTTTTAAATGGGTTTTATGGGAATGGGAGGTTTGCTGATGGAGAAAAAATTTGGTCTTTGATGGAAGACAAAAATGTTGTTCCTAATGTTAGGAGTTATAATTCAAGATTACGAGGATTGGTGTTGGAGAATAGATTAACAGAAGCAGTTAAATTGTTTGGTGAACTGGAGAGCAGAGGCATTAAACCAGATGTTATTAGTTATAATGCGGTGATTAAAGGGTATTGCAATGATGGGAATGCGGAGGAAGTGAAGAGTTGGTATAAGAAACTAAGAGAAAACAGTTATATGCCAGATAGAGTTACGTATTTGATGCTCATCATATTTCTTCGCCAGAAGGGTGATCTTGACATGGCTCTTGATTTGTGCATTGAGGTTATGAATAAGGGTTTTCTTTTTAATGCAACATTATTCCAGCGCGTGGTAGATGAGCTGGTTAAAGAGTCAAGGGTTCAGGAAGCTAAGAACCTTGTGGAACTGGGGAAGTCAAATGAGCATTTCTGTTATAAATTGAGTTTACCTTTAGATAAGTAACTTAATCTTCTGCTTTTTTGTTCCTGAATGCTAAAACTATTGCTGAGTTTGTGAATCTGAAATCATGTTGACTTTGTCCTTAAAGAATATGTTACGATATTGTATTTAATCTACTGGCTACCTAAAAAGCTGGTGGGAGAAAAGCCAATGCCTGATGTAGCTTTGCAAATAGCATTACACTTGTTATCTGGTCAAAATAAGCGACAAGCATTCATTATTTATTTTTTTATTGTGATGTTAGAAGCTAAAATTAAGGATTGTCATACACAATATTCACAAATGCTGCAGAGCATTATCATGAAAAGCTCGAGCTTTTTCTTCCAAATATGGCAGTGGTTGTGTTCAACATGGTGCTTCTGTGCTTCCATTGTCATTAGGGAATACATGGGTTTATTGGCTACTAATGAGAGGACTAATTTAACTTGATTCTGAAAGACCACCCGCAAAATAATAATAATAGCTAATAATTACTGGTATTTCGTTGTTTTCCCTTTCATCCTCTTTGCACTTTATGTGGAGATTTTTTCATGGAGGAGAGAGTTTATGTGCTCCTCAAGAATGGGAAGTCGAGAGTTTTCATCATAACTATACATCAACGGGACCATTCTTGCAACGTTAGGACAGGCCTTGGTAAAAGTTGGTGAGAATGGATTTTGAATGAGGCATGCCTGATTGAGTTGTTTCCATGTGTATGATATCATCTGAAGAACATGCTTTCTTGCGCTTTCCACCGAAGATTCTTGATGTTCTTTCATGTATAATTCTACATATGATCCATCGTAGCCATCCTGATTCTCATCCTGAAATTTAGTTTTCATATATGGTGATTTTTTTGGGTTACATGTCACAAGAAATTCTAAGGAGAGCAACATGTGAACTTGCATCTGTTACCTTGGCACTTCCCAGGTCATCCCACAGGCGAAGAATTCTGGCTGTGGAGGATATTATGGCTGGATTGCAGTCGATGAATTCAACATTCTCCTTGGTTATACCTTGAGCCAGCAGGAAGAAAAGGTGAACTAGAACCACATGTACACCTGAACTTATAGTCCCATTCTTCAAGTACTCTTCAGCATTTGGCAAGTCGCCAGAAGCAATCCATCTTGCTTCTACTAGAAATGCATTGCACAAACTTGCCCACTGCAACAATCAAGAAAAGTTAATTGCTCCTAGCGACTATGATTTCTTGAGAAAATTTATTATAAAATTTGTTGGAAATATATCTCGTTAATATATATACCGCTTTTCGCAAAGAATCCACAGGGTTCCAGCCATGTTGTTAAGGGCCTTGAAACGATGTCCCATCAGATATAAAGGAATTGGTTTATCAATCAGCACATCACGGCGGTATGCAATTTAATCACACCCTATAATATTACAGGGAATCTTCAACTAGTAAATATTTTTACCACCACATTTTTACATTGAAAAATTTATAAAACTTTTTTAAAATTATTATGAGACATCTTCAAATTTTAAAAAATTAGAAAATAATTTTTCAAAAAAAAAACGTTTGCAATTTGAAAATTTTATTTTTTAATTTTTTCTTAAAAAATAAATTAAAAATTTAATTTATTTTTTCTTAACTAAATAAAATAATTTATAACTAGTAATAAATAAATTTTTCAATGTTTATATATAAAATTTACATTTATATATTTTTAATTTTATTTATATACTATTATGTTTTAATATTTATATGTTCTCCATATTTCTGTTTTTTATATTTTTAAAAAATATTATTTGCAATATCTCTTTCACACATTTTCACTTATTAGTAGTTACATGAATATTCATGAGAAGTAAAATTCCTTTTACACTCTTCCCTCTCATTTGTGTGTTCCCTGTATATGAGATTATGCATGTAATTTTAATAACAAAAATTGTTTTTTACTGCATGATTATTTACCTATCAACAACTTTTGTGAAAAGAACGAGTTCATCCAGCGACCCATAAACATAAAAAATGTCATCTATCAGGTAAACGAAAGAGATAGGTTTTATGAGGTCAATTCTTTGCTTGGACATGCTTGGATCTGTTAAGGCTGTCATGCACCATATATACCATTTAAGAGGCTGGTCTCTTGCAAACTTCAGTTCGTGGTACAGACCGAGTTCTTTCCACCACCTGAAGTTTAAAATGAACAACCAAATTGGCAAGTCAGAAAACATAAGGAACCACACCAACCACCACATTACTTTTGAGATGTCACTTTTATACATCGGTCCCAACAGTTCAAGACATATCAACAACTGTCGACATGATTAAATGCCGAAAGATTGTGCAAAAACTATAACAGGAAATAGTCGTTAGAAATATTAGAAACTATTTTTGGGTTCTTTTGTCTGAACTGAGTTTCAGGTAAGTAAACTCACCCTGAAATCTTAACAATTTCTTGCTGGAGTTGAAACTGAACCATCTTAAAATCAAACTTTGCGATTTCTTGTAATTCATTCATCCACCCATTTTTCCCTTGCATATTGGTAGTGAAATTTTTTGCCATGAACTTTGCTATGCTTTTGTGATGTGGATGTTTCAGTGTGTTTTCTATTGCTCTAGCTTGAGGGTAATCAAGATTTATCGCCAGTGAAGTCAGAAGCTGGTAACTGTAGTCCCTAGCTTCATCAAGTATATCTTCTCCTTCTATACATAGAACTGAAGCTTCAAATAGACTCATTAATCCTTCGGTGTCATGTCTTAGTTCTTCCTTAAAATTCCCAACCTCATCCTTAAAGTTGTCGAACACTCCTGTCTCGCATCCATTGGCAGTAAATAAGCAAAACCCAAAAGCATATCAGAATCAAAACATTGATAGAAGAATAAAAGAAGAACCTGCTGCAGGCACATAGTCACCATGTTGTCTCAAGAGTCGAAAACGAAGTGCCACTTCATGGAAATCGTTGTTATTGTCATGTGTGCCAAGTATCATCGTACAGTTCTTTAGTAAAATTGCATTGATCTCCTCTTCAAAGTGGTACTCAATGCCAAGGCGTTGAATAGCATCTATCATAGCTAGACCCTGAAATGAAACATCTCCATCTTTACAGGTGATCAGCATGTTCTTGAATGCCGTTAGTTTTTGTTCAAATTCAATTCGAAAGTCATCCTGCAAAGAGAAGCATATAACATAGCTAAATTAGTTGCACCAACAGACTAATGATATGTAACATGTAGCACAGAGGATGTTCGCGTACCCTAATGCCAGGATATTGCAGACCAACAACACATTTTGTTTCATTCAAGGGACTAGAACCCAATGTGTGATCTTCGACCATACAACGTTGGTCTTGAGATAATAATGAAGGAGACATAGGAGTTTCAGAAGCTAGGGCCATTGCGAGGGGGAATAAATATATCTATGATGAAATTTGCTGCTATTGCAATTTTACAAGAATTGAATCCAAGCGGCTGTTAAACACCAAACACTCAAACAATTTTTAATTAAACTCTCACAAAAACTCAAACAATTCTTAATTAAACTCTCACAAAAACACTATGACATTGTTAGAAGCTTTGCTTCCTTACACTTCTCTCTCTCTCTCTCTCTCTCTCTTTTTAAACAAATACAATTAAATCCTAACCATACATTTAAAAGTAATACAACTCATTCTAATTAATCTTAATAATTTCTCACACCAACTAATAATAATTAATCACCTAACTTAGAAGTTTCGTTTGGTTAAAACAAGTTTATTTTTCAATAGTCCCCCTTAAACTTGTTTTATAATACCAAGTGTGTTTCTCAGTCTCAGAAAGTCTTCTTTCTTTAATGACTTGGTGAAGATGTTTGCGATTTGATCTTGAGACTTCACGTATTCCAGTTTCGTATCTTACTTTGTAATGCATTCTCTTATGTAATGATACCGAGTATTAATGTGTTTGCTTCGATCATGATACATTGGATTCTTGGCTAAAGCTATTGCTGACTTATTGTCGACACGAATCTCTGTTGGTTCTACTTGTGACATGTTCAATTCCTTCAACAAATTTCGGAGCCAAATTGCATGACTTACATATGTTGTAGTAGCAATATACTCAACTTCACATGTTGACAAAGTGACAATTGGTTACTTTTTTGACATCCAAGTGAAAGCAATGTCTCCTAGGAAAAACACAAAACCAGCTGTGCTTTTTTTTATCATTGCTATCTTTGGTCCAATCACTGTGATTATATCCAACGAGCTTGTAATCATCAGAAACTTAATAACATATGCAAAAATTTATTGTACCTTTGAGGTAGTGAAGAATTCTCTTTATAGCCTTAAAATGAGTGGTTGTTGGAGTCTTTATATAACGACTCATAAGTCCTGTTGCATAGAGAATGTCGGGCCTTATAAAAGTTAGATATCGCAAACATCCAACTAGACTCTTAAAAAGTATTAGATCAACCTTTTCTGCTTCATTATCTTTGAACAACTTTATTCTACACTCTATTGGTGTGTATATTGGGTTGCAATCATCCATCTTAAATTTCTTGAGGATCTCCTTTGTGTAGCTTTCTTGTGAGATGAAAATCCCATCTTCCTTTTACTTGACTATGCCATTAATCCAATATCCATAATCTCGAACTCCATTGTCATTTCTTTTTTGAAATCTTTGAATATGCTGGGGTTGCTCCTGGTGAAGATCAAATTGTCCACATACAGTCACATAATCAAGACTTCTCTATCTTTGATTTTGAAATAGAGGGCATGTTCATATGGACATTTAATGAAACCACTCTATTGAAAATACTTGTCAATTATACTATTCCATACTTTGGGAGCTTGCTTCAATCCATGAAGAGCCTTCTTCAATTTTAGGACTTTGGATTCTTGTCCTTTGACTTTATAATCAAGTGGTTGTTGAATGTAGACTTCCTCTTCAAGAACTCCATTTAGAAAGGCCGACTTTACATCCATCTGGTGAATCTTCTACTTTTTTTAGCTACTAAAGAAATAATTAGTCTCACAGTCTCTAAGCGTACAATAAGAGCAAATACCTCATCATAGTCAATTCTAGCTTTTTTTACTATAGCCTTGAGCAACTAGCCTTGCTTTGTGCTTTTTGACCTCTCCTTTTGCATTTTTCTTTGTTTTGTAGACCCATTTAACACCAATTGGCTTGTGTCCTTTTGGAAGAGTAGTGAGTTTTCATGTGTCGTTCTTTTCAATGGCTTTGATTTCATTATCCATTGCATTTCTCTATTTTTCATCTTATGCAGTTTCTTGGAAGTTCACTGGTTTACAATCAACAAAAGGATAAAAAAGAGTGAGATTTTCAAGTCGATTAATCACCTCATAGAGGTCTTCAAGACTTCTTGTGCGTTCTTCATTTCTTTCAGCTAGGAAAGATGGCAGTGAAATTCCTTCATCACTTTATATTGGTTAGGCAGGTGGTGTTATGTGCTTTTATTGATATTCGCTTAGTTACTCCACTGGTGTTTATTTTTTTCATCAATTTGAGGAAAGAAGTTGAATTTATCTGTGGAAGAGTTAAAGTCCTATTTAACTTTTTTGTCAAACATCACATCTCGGCTGATTAAAAACTTCTTGCTATTTGGATTGTATAGTTTGTACCCTTTTGAATTAGTAGAATAGCCGATGAAGATATATCTTTCACTTTTATCATCAAGCTTGGTTCTTCTTTCATCTGGTACATGAACATGGGCTAAACTTCCAAATACTCTAAGGTGAGAAATTCTGGCTTTCTTCCATTCCAGGCTTCTTGCGGTGTCTTTCCCCAAACACTCCTTATTGATGATCGATTGGATAGTAGATTGTTGTAGCTACTGCTTCTGCCCAAAATTCTTTAGGCAAATGTTTGCTTTTGATCATGCTTTATGCCATATCAATGATGGTTCTATTTTTTCTTTCTGCAATGCTATATTTTTATGGAGATCTCAAAACAGTGAGAAAATGTCAAATTCCACTTATTGCATAGAATTCTTAGAATTCCTTTGAAGTGAATTCTCCTCCTCGATCTAATCTCAATGCTTTAATCTTCCGACCATTCTCATTCTCTACAGCAGCTTTAAATGTCTTGAAAGCTTTAAATACTTCTAATTTTTTATTCAAGAAATATACTAAGTTTTTCTTAAAAAGTCATCAATAAAAAGAAGAAAATAGTTATTTTTACTAAGAGAGCTTGGAGTAATTAGCCCACACACATCAATATGAATGAGCTCTAATAGCTTCTTGGCTCTTAAGTATGATTCCTTGGGAAAACTATTTCTGAATTGCTTTCTGAGTAAACACCCTTCGCAAAATTAATCCGGATGATTGATGCAAAGTAGTCCTCTCACCATTCTCTTCTTCAATAATAGTTCCAAGCTTCCAAAGTTGAGGTGCCCAAATCAAAGATGCTATAACCAAGATGCATCTTTGTAACAAGCTTTCTAACACTTTGAAATATCATTTTGAATATTCAAAAGGAACAATCTATTTTTGGACATTTTTTATTTGGCTATCGAATCTCCATTGTCATTTGTTATAAAAAGACAATAATCTTTTGGGTAAAAATTATAGCCTTTTTCTATGAGTTGACTCGTACTCAAAATGTTACATGTCATATTAGGCATATGATAGACATCATAAATTGACTGATGACTACCATCTTTAGCACGAATAAGGACGTTACCTTTTCCTGTTATTGATACTTCTAAATCATCACCAAAGGAAACATTGCCAGCCACTGATTCATCGAGTTCTATGAACATTCTTCTTTTTCCACACATATGGTTGCTTGGACCAGTATCTAGTATCAATGTACGAAGTACTTCCTTAATCTTCAACATTAATTTTGTAGGATAGTAGCACCGTCTTCTCTTTGATCTTTGCTTCTATATAATTGGTCTTTTCTTCAACTTTATTACTGGGAGCTCTGCATTCTAATGCATAATGCCCATATTTATGACAATTATAACATTGAACTTGGGATTTATTGTACTTTGAGTTTGGATTGCCTTTCTTATGACTTCTTGTAGAACTTTCACCTTTCTTATAGTTGTTGAAGTTACTATTGTAAGAACTCCAATCTCGTTCATGACCACGACTTCCACCTCGTCCGCGACTTCTGCCGATGCCTTGGCCATGTTGATTTCTTTCATTGCCTTAGCTTTCATGCATATCCTTAAGCTGCAATTTGAGAAGTTGTTCATAAATTCCTTGATGCTTCTTGTGCTTCTCTTCATAAGCTTGTAATGAGCCTAGAAGTTGCTCAATCTTCATTTTCTCTAAGTCTTTTATCTTTTCTACAGTTACAACAATATGGTCAAACTTTGGGTCTAATGAGCAGAGTATCTTTTTCATTATTCTCACATCATCTAACTTTTTTCCATTTCTTTTTAGTTGATTAGAAACAATTAAAACTTTGAAAAAATAATTAGTAATGGTCTCACCTCCTTTCATGTGCAGAGATTCAAACTCCCCTCTTAAGGTTTGAAGATGCACCTTCTTCACTTTTTCTACTCCTTTATATGATGTTTGTAGCTTCTCCTATGCTTATTTAGCAGAGGTTATGTCTAAAATTTTCTCAAAATTATCATCATTAAGGGCTTGATAAATAAAAAAGAGAGCCTTCTTATCTTTCTTTCTTAAATCTTTTAAACTATCCTTCTTAGATTGGGATGGTAATGTCTCATTTTATGGTTCATTGTAGCCTTTCTCCATGATATCCCAAACATCATGTGCACTAAGGAGAGTCTTCATTTTGATACTTTAATTGTCGTAATTGTTGTTATTGAGTGTTGGAACTTGGAAGGATGCCATACTATTTTCCATATTACTTAATCTAATAAGAATTTGTAAAATCTGACTTCACGAATGGATCCAAAACACTGAAAAATCTTAAAATGGACTTCGGTAAAAAAGTCAACTTTAGTCAACAGCTTGGTCAACTTTATTCAACGGTTCAATCAACAGCTTGGCAGATAAATCAACGGCTTAGTCAAAATGGCTTGTCATCTCAATCAACGGCTTAGATGAACAGGTTGATAGCTTGCTAAATGGCTAGGTTAGATGGCTTGACGACTCAGTTAATGACTCAATGTGACTCGGCTTTAACTCAATGAGTTAACTAAGTTTATGACAGCAAACTTTCGATGGCGATTAGTGGCGCGTCAGACATCCAATTGGGCTGATTCTGGCGGCTTTGGATTCATCTTTCTAAGAGCTTTGATTTGGTATACTATATGCCAATATTTGACTCTGATACCACTTTGTTAAACATCAAACACTTAAACGATTCTTAATTAAACTCTTATAAAAACTCAAACAATTCTTAATTAAACTCTCATAAAAACTCAAACAAATCTTCATTAAACTCTCACCAAAACACTCTTACACACTTAGAAACTTTGCTTCCTTACACTTCTTCTTCACTTTTTTTTTTCGTAAACAAATATAATTAAATCCTAACCATACATTAAAAAGTAATACAATTCACTCCAACTAATCTTAATAATTTATCACAACAACTAATAATAATTTATCACCTAACTTAGAAGTTTCCTTTGATTAAAACAAGTTTGTTTTTCAATAGTGGCCACCTATTTATAGGATTCAATATGAAACAATTAAGGTAGCATTATATTTTTGATGAGTTGCTAACAAACAATTCAGGGTTTGTTGAAGAGGGGAAAGATGCTAATTCATGTGTCACATATGTATTTTAAAAATTTTATAGGATAAAAATTCCAAAAATAATCCCTTTAAATATACAATCCCCTTGTATCAGGTGACGAGAATAAAAGAGAAAAAAGTATAAGAACCTAAGCTATAATTTTAGAGGGACTAAAGTTGATATCCGTTGCAACTCACGACGTCGCAAGTTGTGATGTCTATTATTGTCTAATTTTATATAATTATATATTTATTCTAATAGATTAGAGGATTTTGAGAAATTATAATGTACAACCATAATTCTATGTCATTCTATAACTGTGATTCTATGTCAAATGCTGACATGGAATCACAAACTAATTACAATGCAACATATTGCCTAACAAAAAATGTTTGAAAAAAAATTACTCATATTCTTGTTTTGATGAAATAAAACTAACCAAGTTCTTGTTTTAGTGAAAAAATTTCATCCATTAAACATGTATGTAACCGTGTGTCATGTTTTTAGTAGTTTGTTGTTCGAACTGGACATATTGACATGAAATCACGGTTGTATATTACTATATGATCACTATCAATAAAAATTATAAGTAAAATTTAACAACTGTTTATTAGGATCAATTGGCATAAAAATTGTTCGAATTTTTGAATTTTTACCGCAATTGTAATTCTATTCAAATCAAACTAAATTAGTTAAAATTCAATGAGTTCTAGATACTAATAATTCATATTAAAAAAATTATAAATAAGAATATTAATCAAACCACCTTTGATAATTATATGCCCGTTAATTGATATTGTATAATATAATATTATAGTAAATAAGAAAATAGTAAAGCAATGAAATTAATTACTGCTTTCGCTCTTTTTTAATTATCATTTTAGATTGGATTTTTTGTACAAATTTATTTGATGTTTTCAATTACCAATGCATTTTAACTACCTTTTTTTTTTCTATCATACCCTTATTTATATATACACACTTTTAGAAATATACAAAACTAATAATTGATTGAGGGAATTATTAGAAGGATAGTATAGTATTTTACACATATTTTAATTACATTTCTTAATCTATGTGCATAATCCTTAAATAACAATTAAAAAATAATAGAGGGAGTATCATTTTAGAGTAACTATTATTAACTTGGTTAATTAATTTAATTTTGTAAATACATTCATGTGCGAGTGTGTTTCATTTTCAGGTGAAATGGGAAACATTCATGAAATTTATTTATAACGATATGCATTATTTATTTTTTTAACAACTTATTCAGTTAATATCCCCACAAAGGGGGGAAATTTTATAATGGATTCTGACTTGTGATAAGTAGGAAAGTCAAACTAATAATATAAAGTCATTTAAAGTTCACCCATGTACTATTAAGTTTTAGTTTTTATTACTTTAATTAAATACTCAATTTTTATTTGTTTGACTTTCCAACTCATTAAAAGACAAAACTGATATATAATGTCTCTATAAATAGGTCAAATGATAAAAGGTGTGGATATTCAATTAAAGAGAGCAGACTTTAATCCCCCGCCCTTCTTTCTTGCCCTTACAGTTTTGGGAATTTAATCATTTGTACTAGTTGTCAAAAAAAATTCAAATGGTTAATTTCAAACACTATAAGGGGGAGAAAGGAAAAATTAAAGGTTCAATCCTTACCCTTCTCAACAAAATATTTACACTCTTTGTTAACCAACTTACTTTATTAAAAAAGGAAGTAGGGGCCAACTTGGTTTTGAATTCTTTTCAAGTTGGTTACCAAAACCAACTTAGCCTTAGTTGTTTGCAAGCTAGTTGCCAAAACCAACTTGGGTTTGGTTGTTTACAAGTTTGATTTGCCAACTTGTTTTACTTATCTCTTAACCATTATAAGCCTATAAATAGGCTTCATTGGCTAGCATTTATGTGGTGGGGATGGATCACTAAAAAGAAGAGTGAGTTAGCAAGTGATTGTAAGAGTAATCTCTTTGTGAGAAAAAATATAGAGAGCAAGTTTTTTTACTATTTTAAGGGAGAGTGTTATTGTACTCTCCTTAGGTTATATAGAGAGAAAGGTTATAATTTTTCATAGTGAAATTATTTTAATCTCGCTCGTGGTTTTTTTCCAATTTGTTTAGGGTTTTCCAAGTTAAAATCTTTGTGTTCCATTTTTTTTTCAATTTTATTATTTTAATTATTTTAACTGCAATTTGCTATATTCCATTCATAATTTGATATTGCATATAATTTGTCTCAATTTTTGCAACAAGATGTATCTAAGCATCTAGTTCATGAATAATGGTAGAAGCAATGGCGGTAAAGTTTGAGATTGAGAAATTCAATGGAAAATTTTCTCAGTATGAAAATTGAAGATAAAGGCAATATTAAGAAATGATAATTGTTTAACGATTATTAGCGAAAGGCCAGAGGAATTCACAGATAACAATAAGTGGACTGAGATTGTCACGACCCAAAACAGGGGCCATGACCGGCGCTAGGGAACGGGAATTCTTTCGAATCCGGAACCCGTAGCAAGCCTAAAAATAAAATAAAGCATGCCATAATAACAATAAAAATATAATATGCAGCGGAAATAAAAATCATAATATCATTTTTCCATATCAACTGGATTTAAACTAAATCTCATCTCATCACATAGATGTATATAATCTTTAATACAAATCCAGTTTCAACATAATACATCTCTTTAAAATAAAGTACATAAAATCTCATACTTTAATTTACAACTACTGCAGTGTCTAGATAAAATAAATAAGACTCAAGTAGACAATTTACATAAAGAAGCCGGGGCGGAAGAAATCCGGCGTATCGACCTGCTACTGAGGTCTGAGGAAGTTGACTCTCCTGAAAAATAGTCAACGGAGGGGAGTCAGACCTCACTGAGTGAATTACTATAATATATATACATACACACTAAATGATAATGCATACAGTCAACAGTATATATAATATATATATATACAGGCAATTGCACACAGATGCAATAAAAATCATTTTTTTTATATATATTGAAAATCACAGTTTATGAAGGATCACATAGAACCCTAGAATATCGCAACCTCAGAAAAATAGTGTTAAACAACACTCTAGCCATACAGGCTCACTTATCCAAATATATCCACTTAATCCATTTGGACAGTAGACTGGCCCCGAGACACTAAGTCAACCGAGCTCCAGCAGTCTGACTGCCAGTGTGATTGGCCCCGAGACACTTGGTCAACCGAGCTCCAGCAATCACACACACAACCACATCTCACATATCAATAATCATAATCAAATCAATATCCACAAATAATTTAATAATATAGCCTAAAGCTATAGGCGTACCGGTACGTACTCGGTCCTAGTGCTGCCCACTAGGTAGCACGTTCTATTGATATCCTTCATTAATAATAAAAATCATTCATTCACAATAAATGATGCATGAATGTAAATGAAACAACAATATAAACCATATATATACCGAAAATATACCAAACATAAACCAGGTATATTTTGAGTATATATATGTCAAATAAATCCAATCAAATCATGAATTAAACAAAAAATATATTTAAAAACATTTTAAATATATTTTATTAACAAAACATGTATATAATTTATTATATACCAAAAATATACCAAAAATATACTTGAATATAAATCACATTATTTATGCATATTCAGTCAAAATAAAACATGCATTTTCTAAATCATGCATCCTAAGCATATATATATAATATAGTAACTCACCTAATGCGCTCCACGAGATAGGTCCGACGGGCCTGGTCCACTAGCCCTCGGTCTCGGCGCAACTAAACAAGCAATAAATAACCGACATTAGAATAAACCTAACAGAAATCCTAGACTTCAATCTAGAGTATTAAACACAGAATCGAAAATTAGGGTTCGACTGGATATCACGTTTTACGAGAATTCTATCGAAAATCCGGCAGAACCTCCCCTGTAAAACGGACATCTCTCTACTCAAAAGAGTAGAGCCGACCCTGCAAAGAAATACACTTCGAAAAAACGAGCTCAACACAATCAAAATCCCACGGTCGGACTCCAAACTACAGTCCACCGACCGGGGTCCACAAACACAGAATAATTCCAGAATACCAAAAATATCCTTAAATCACAGAAATACATTTTATAGGTAAAAATTACATAATTGACCTTGAAACACTATAAAGACCGATTAAAACTCTTTTTATTAGAAAAACCGTATATTATATATATAATTGAAAATAATTCACGAAAAATAGTTTTAATTAGTTAAAAATACCAAATATTTTGTAGAAATCATTTTTATACCTTAAATAAATATTAAAACCAATTAAATTACATTTTTAGACAATTTAGGGTAAAATTACCAAAATACCCCTATATATAAATATACTTAAATTACTTCAAAAATTCACCAAAAATCATACAATTACCCAAAATTAATTTTCTCAACATATTTATCAATAATATCAATATTTAAACTCAATTAACCAATTAATTTCCATTAAAAACACATTTAACCTAATTTTTCCAAAATTACATAAACTTCAATAATTAAAAATAAATACTTAGAAATTCATAAAAATTCCAAATAAATTCCTATAATTCATTTCAACACCTAATTTAACCATAAACTCAAATTTCATAATTTAAATAATTAATTTCCGAAAATTAGAAAATAATATTAAAATATTCAAAAATACCCAAAAATCCAAAAAATCTCCAAAAATTCTACAAAAATTCATACATGAAGATTAAGCTACTAGGAACAACATTTGTGAAGTAAGTTTCCATGAATCAATCAATTCGAAGCTCAAAAAAATCGAAAACCCTAATAGGCCGAAATTGACAAATCGAAAACTAAGCAATTCTAGACCATTTTAGCTCAAACCAAAGCTAGAATCACACTCACCGGAGCTCAAGGAGAAGAAAGAGACCGGCGGTGTCGAAAACGGTGGCCGGAATCGGCGTGATCGACGGTGGATCGATTTTCGGCTTCTCCGGCCAAAATCGTTCTCCCGACGCAGGAAACGGCCTCCTCAGGCGGCGAAACTGGTCGGGGAAGATGGTGGCACACCGGACGGCACACCCACGGTGAAGGAACGGCGTGACAGACGCCCGGACGGTGAAGGAACGGTCGGAGAAGAAGAAGGAGACTCGGGGGCTAAAATGTAATTTTCCAATTCTTGTGTAATTTTGACAAATATATGTATATATATATACTTTATACTATATATTAAAATAATATTAAATTACACACATCAAATATACACCACACATAAAAATATTAATATTTTAATAATTTATACCAAATAAAATTAATTAAATAACAATTAAAACAATTAAATACTTAATAAAATATTAGGGTATAATAAACCCTAATTAAATACATATACACACACAGGCTTTATTTAATAATTTAAAAATATGTATGAGTTCATGCAAGTCCGTAAATACATCTAAAATAATTAATAATAAATTGTTTACGTGAAAATTTCCCCGGAAATGAAAGTCTCGGGAAAATTTTACGTAAAACACTGAAAATAATACACAATAATTAAAATAGGTCTAAAATACATATTAACTTGTAAAAATATCATATAAAATACAAAAATCATTAACTCTGCATATCCCGGGTACTGTGTAAAAATATTTTAAAAACACGGGATATTACAGAGATGAACCAAAATCTAGTTGTAAATCTTCATCTTATATTAGGAGATGAGATACTGTCTAGCATAAAAGAAAAGAAAACCAAAAAGGAGATATATGATCAGCTCACCAGAATGTACGAGTCCAAATCAATGCATAGAAAAATTTTCCTTATAAGGAAGCTTTATACCCTTTGAATGGCAGAATCTACTTCAGTGACAGAGCATCTAAATGCTTTTAATACTTTATTTTCTCAACTTACATTATTGGGATATAAAGTATAGGCAAATGAATGTGCTGAAATTCTACTTCAAAGTATACCTAATTAGTATGTGTAGACAACGGGATTTAGCGCGCATCCAAGATTTTAGCAACTGCGACACTGTTTGGGCTCAAAGCCCTAAAGAACACACTAACCATTGTCACAAAGACATGGTGTGGAGATGAGGAGTAGCCACTCAGAGTAATAACTGGGACAAATCATTTTGGTGGTACTAGATTCTTTAAAAGAAAGCTAGCATCACAATCAGGAGATTCTGGGAATAGAATACTAACTTCTTTCAGTCTTATGTTCATTTAGAATTACTTTATGAATTACTATCTTATCATTAAACCCTAATTAAACATCCATCTAGCCCTAAAGCAAATTAGTCATAAAATTGCATGTAAAAAATGCATACGAAGCACATTGTCCCTAAGTGTAAACTATATTAATTTTATTTTAAAGTTTAGCTAATTCTACATTTTTATTTATAAGTGAAATTGACTAAAGTTGGTCCTACATTTTTAAGATAATTAATGAGTCTAAGTCTACTTGTTTTAATTCTAAAAAGTGGGCTTAAATGTATTAATTTTAGGAAGTAAAATAGAAATAAATTAGTGGGCTTAATTCTACTGAATTTTAAATTAAGTGATATGATCCTAAATCTATTTATTTTAAAAAGAAAATGTTTTAATGGGTTGAGCTAAATCTAAATTAATTTTAATTAAACTAAAAATGGGCCTAAGTCTAAATTTATCTAATTGGGCCTAAATTGATTTTAAAATTAATTAAACCTAAAAATTCAATTAAAAGCCTATTTATTAAATGGGTTAGAGCCTAAATGTGGGCTTAGAGCTTAAAGAGAATAAAAACATACAAATAAGCCCAAACAACAAATCAAAACAAATAATGAATAAAAAATATACATTCATTGATTTTTAATCTAATTTTAATTACATGCAACCTAAATTAATCTAAAGTCACTATTGATTTTATTAGGGTTTTATCAAATGAACCTAATTTATTAATTAATTTTAATAGTGCAGAAAATTAAAGAGCTTCACTATTCCTACTATTAGGGCTATTACAAAATCTACCCAAAAATAACAAAGAAAACATAATTAAAATTACAACCCTTAAGAAAATAAATTAAACAAATTCATAACCTAACAAAAGAAATTAGATAGAACAAAAAAAATATATAAAAATTAAATTGGGATCTTGATTCTTGGTTTTCATTTATGGATTCTCCATGGGTTTTCTTTGATTCAATCATATGTTCATCATCATAGAAACATGAAACACAAAGAATAGAAAAGAAAAAAAAATATTAGAATGAATGAACAAAGAAAACAAAATAATGAAAATTAAACAAAAAACATAAAAATAATAAAATAAAAAAAATAATATAAAAGACATGGCATGGTAGTAGAAAAAGAAAGGAGTAGAAGAAGGATGCTATGCAGATGCTATTTGAATACCTCTCATAATAGGATTTCACTGTCTTGAGAAAATTGACTGTGTTTTCTTGATTTCTAAACCCTAAAAAGAATGTATTTTTTTTTAAATGGTTTTTCTCTCTTTTTTCTTCTTCTTTTCTCTTTTTTTTTTCTCTTTATGTTTTTTCTTTCAACTCTCTTTTTATAGTAGCTATTAGGGTTTTCTCTTTTTTTCTATGCAGTCCCCTCCTCTCCTTTTTTTATTCTCCTTTTTCCCCTTCACTGACTTTGTCTCTTGGCTTTTAAAGCCTAGCCTAGCAACCCCAACTCGTGTGTTCATGTAGGGAAGTTGTACAATAGTTGGGAGCGAGATTAGGAGTCTCTTAAGAGTCTGCATTTTTGTTTTCAATTTTTAAAATCAAGATAATGAGATGATGAGCGATAGGGTTTTCAAAAATAAAAAACTCACACATAGGGACATATGGTGTCCGGGACCAATGAAAAAATTGAAAAATGACAAAATCAGCGTAAAATATACGAAATAAGCATAAAAATCACTTTTTAGCAAAAATTGGCATTCCAAAATGCCGATTTTCAACTTGTAATATTGATTGGCATTGCCTAATGCAAATAAAACATTTGTAAATGAGTTTTGCTATTATTCCCTATAGGACGTTTAGCATCTCATGATTTAAGAACATGTTATAGCTCCTGTGAAACATCTAGCAATAATGTCATAACTGTTGCGTAGTGTCTGGTGAGTTGCACTATGTTCCTTTTGGGACATCTAATGATAGTGAATTTCGTTATATTCCCCAAAGGATATTTTAACAAAATGAATGTAATGATTCTCATTATATTCCCTATGAGACGTCTAATGAGCCTTGATTTGAAAAAAGTGTTATAGTTCCCGTGGAACGTTTAGCAATTTGGTGATTTAAAATTTCACTATATTCTATGCGGGACATTTAGTGATTCATGATTTAAAAAATGTGATATAATTCTTGTGGAACATCTAGTAATTATGCCATAACTATTGTGCGGTGTTTGGTAAATTGCACTATATTTCCTTTAGGATGTCTAATGATAATGAATTTTATTGTATTCCTTATGGGATGTTTAGCAAGCTTTAATTTGAACAAAGTACTATAGTTCCTGTGGAACGTTTGAACGAAGTGCTATAATTCCTGTGGAATGTCTAATGATTTAAAATTTACTATATTCCTTGTGGGATGTCTAGTGACATCACCATAACTAGCGTGTAGTGTCTAATGTTAAAAAGTCTAAAAAAGGTCATGTTATAGCCGCTATTGAAGCATATAACATGTGGAATTTAAAATTCATGTTATGACTATTGTGCAACACATAACGTGATAATTTTAAAAATTTATGTTTCAGCTACCGCGTAATATGAAATGAATTTTGACATTTGATTGAAATGATGCATGTAGAAATGCACAGTTGAATTCTATAATATTCTGTTTTCTATACTTGATAGACAATTCAAAATAAATACATACATAATAAATAATAAATTATTGATTGATTACATGAGTTGAATGAATTATTTAGGAATCAAATCCTAATTAAAATGCAATTATGGATGAAATTGCAAAGAAAAATGTGATTTTAAATGTATGTATAATCAAAGGACCAAAATGGATATTTTCCATTTATAGGAAGCTTCCCTCCTTATTTTTGATACTATTCTTTCATTTCCCTCTCCATTTCTTTCTCTTTTCTTTGATTTTCTTCTTTTGATTTCTTGTTCATCCGAAGTCTGATTCATGATATGTTCGATCCTATGGCTGACGCACAACACAGTCTACATAGAGGAGAAGATATTCCAACTAATCCAGCTATTGCGCCTCTCCATTTTCCTTAGAACAACCTTGGACTTCGAGAAGGTTCTACTGTGCTTCCTTTGACTCGCCTTCACCTTCATAGATGTATAGATGTAGGCAATAAGGTAACACTTCCCCACTTCTATTTATTCTTGTAAAAATTTATTCATGCAGTTAGTAATCAGAATTAATTTCAAAATATAAATTAGTGTGTATATTGTTGAAATTGGATTAAAAATCACTAAAAAATGCATGAAAAATTTAAATTTAACCCAAGAACATAAGATTTCAATTGAATGGCTAACTGAAAGTTTGAAAATGGGAGTCGAAAGTCCAAAAATTGGTCGGCATTTATGCAATGCCGATCGGCATTGTATAATGTTGATCGGCATTACAAAATGTTGATCTGCATTATGGAATGCCGATCTAGAAAATTAAAATTTTTTACTTTTTGTAGTCAATTAATTATTATTTCTCCCTTAGAATTTGCCTAGTGATCGATGAATTTCACAGGCTATTTTTTCATAGCTTGTGAATTATTTCACGGGCTTTCGGAGAATATGGCACAGCAGGTATGGGCCTCCAGGTTTAAACGATTTACTATTAGGCTTCCGACAACTAAAGTGAGGTTCGATCGTCATTCTTTATTTATACTGATTAAGTGGTGGATGGATACCTCCCACACATTATATACTCAGGTAAGTGAGTTGACTATTTTACCCATGAGTTTCTAAGCTATCACTAGGATCGCATTTAGAGGGACTCCCATTTCCTTTGATATTAGTTATTGCAGTCTCCCTAAGCATGTGTAGAGTCAGTATGTGCAAGACTTGATTGGATTTGTCTCGGCATGGAAGAATTAAAAGAACGTTGTTCTTTCATCATTGGTTAAGGGATTTAGACGTCTTTCCACCACTAGACCTCGCCAAATTGCTCATAAGGCGAGGTGCTTCCTCTTAATATTGCTTGGCATAACCCTCTTTTGTGAGACTAGCATTGAGGTCAGTATTGCACTGCTCGGTCCCCTTCGTGATTTAGATTGAGTTATCACACTTGATTGGGGATCTGCGGAGCTGGCTTATTTGTATGACAGATTGGACACTATCTGTAAAGGCACTATCACCATGTGTGGCTTCTGGCATGTCCTGCATGTGCGTCTATCCCCTTTTTTTTTTCTCTTATTCTCTTTTCATTTTCTTTATTTTTTGTTGACTTATTCTCTCTTTCAGATCTAGAGCATAGAGATTAGGTTGATTTGTGGCTTTAAGGCTATTAACTTTTACATGAGTCTCCTCTTGATGTCTAGATAGGGCTCTTCCCATCTAACAAGTGTTAGGAGTACTTTACAGGCCTACCGCTATCAACTGAACACCATCGAGTGGGACCTGGTAAGAAAAAAAATCATTAGTACTTCATGACTTAAAATAAGTTAAACTTAATTAATCCTGATTTTGCAGATCTTTTTTTATTAGCTGGAAGGATTTAGTGACGTTCAGTGATAAGATTTCATGGATGCCACAATACGACGTGAGGATATGAGGGTTCAACTCCTTGGTTATGGCTATCGGATGTGGTATTTAAGAGAGCAGGTATACTAGTGGCACTTTGGACCTTTCGACACCGTATTCTTATTGTTGTCCCTCGCTCGATGCTTTATAGTTCCCAATTAATAGGTTCAAAGTTAAGGGAGGTGTTATAGGGTTATGATGCCATGATTTTTCTAGAGTGGTCTCGTCATTACCGGTAGTTTGTCCATGAGAACCTCTTAGAGCAGGTTGCTATTGATAAGGGTGAAGTAACTTCTGATAATTTCTTTTTTGGAATTCTCCAATCACTTATTCTTTTCATAAATTGAGGAGGTTCACTCCGCTGTTGATGAAGTGATGGAGGAGGTAGCTGGGGCAGATAAGGGGTTTGAGACTATGTAGGAGAGTGAGCCTGCCTTTGAGCTTAAGATTACACCTAAGGTCTCCGGGCCCAGTCCTAGCCTTGCACAATGCACTCAACATGTTAGGACCAGCTGTGAGGGAGCTTTTGCTGACACTATTTTTAGCGATGTTCCCCTTCTTGACAGATCCATGCTCTATTAGGCTTTTATTGTTCAAGCTCCGGTTGAGCAGTAGATACATTTCAGTGATGTTCAACTCCCCATCTTTTCTCCAGTAAATACTTCTCATGTGAGTTTGTCTAACTAATTTCTTATATTACCTGTACAGTTAGTATTGATGTTAGTACAACTTTACAAAATAGGTCCCTCGAACACAAGTAGAGTATTTACACGGACTCGCCTCGTCTTAGAGGTTATTTACCATGCAAGTCACATATATTTGGTGGGTAAGTATATGTACATTTATTATGCAAATGTATGCATAGTGTGCATGAAGTGCATATGATATGATGCTTTTTATATATGCAAAGTTATTCATGGGATTTGGAGTAGGAGATTGAGATGCTTCATTGGTAGCTTGCTGACTCAGGTCTTGACCCCTACAATACTGGTACTTCATCTGCTAGATCTCCAAATACCTATCATCATGATGACCTTAGTAGAGGATGGAGCCCATGGCCTGATTTTGGAGCTCAAGATGACTGATTCCAGGCTATCTTCATCTCTTATTTATAGTTATATCAGATTGCCTTCTTGTATTAATCTATTTCAAATTTTCCTTTCTTCAAATTAGACTTGGATGAATAAATGTTCCTAAGTGAATTTTATTTTATTTTATTTTTTATGCCTTAACTTTTGCCTAAACTGCCTTTTCGGGTTTTCAAGTTAGCAAGCATGTCCTAACTTTTGCCTAAGCTGCCCTTTCAAGTTTTCAACTTGGCGGATTTCTTATTTTTACTTTTCAAATTTGGGTTATGATACAAGCTATAAAGCCACCCAGATTTTTTAGATACAAGAGGATTCAAGCTTTACATGATGAATCTCAGAGGAAGAAGAAATAGAGGCACAACTGAAGTAAAATGGTCTCATAGAGATGATTTTAAGCTTTTGTGTTCTCTTTTCCTTTCTAGCATTTATGCATTATAAATAAGATAGAACATGAAATGTTATAAAAAAATTTCAATTTTAGTAAGATTCATTAATTAGGGAAAAAATGAGCACATTTGCTACATCTCATAACATAACTTCTATTTTCAACTAGTCCTTTTGGATTTTCTAACTGAATATTTTTTGCTCATATTTTATTTCCTTAACTTTTTTCTGACTAGCCCTTTACAGGTTTTTTAATCAGTGGGACCTCTTTTTTTTATTTTATTCCCTAATATTTGCTCACCAGCCCTTTGCGGGTTTTCTGAACATCGAGAATGTCCTAATTTTTGTTTGACTAGCCTTTTCAGATTTTCTAATTAGTGGACTTTTATTTTATTTATAATATTTTTATTTATTTTTATAAATAGTATTTCTTAAGGTGATCCAGGTTAACAAGCTCCATGAACTCATTACCTTCAAGATAAGATATCTTAGTGGCTCCCTTTGGCAAAACTAACTTGACTAAGTATGGTCCTTCCCAGTTTAATCTAAACTTTCCTTTTGGATTGAACACCACTGCTTTGGATTATTTTAGTACCATATCCCCAACTTTTATCTTCCCCGGCTTTACCTTCTTGTTAAATGCCCTTGTTATCCTCTTCTGGTATATCTGGGTATGAAACAAAGCATTCATCCTCTTCTTATCCAGAGACACCAGATGATTATATTTTTTCTGTGCCCATTCACTCTTATGCATTTTGGCCTCCACAACTACTCTTAGAGACTTGATCTTAGTTTCTATTAGCAAAATTATTTCACAGCCGTACATTAGGGAGATGAAGCTTGGCATGTGGCTGTAGTTCTGTATCCCCACAAGGCAAAGGGAAGAAACTTAGACTAATCCTTATAAGTTTTGACCATCTTAGAGAGGATTTTTTTGATATTTTTATTTGCTGCTTCCACTGCTCCATTAGCCTAAGGTCGATATAGTGAAGACTTATGATGCTTGATCCCATACTTCTGTAATAACTCTGCCATTTTTGCTTGAAACTGAACCCTATTTTTTATCACTACATGATGTGGAACCTTGTATTTATAAAAGAGATTCTTCTTGATAAATTGAGCCATCTATTTTACCTTTAGAGCATTAAGAGACTTAGCCTCTACCTATCTAGAGAAGTAGTTAATTGCTACGACTATGTACTTATGCCCATTCGATGTTGTTGGCCTTATTTCTCCTATAATATTAATCCCCCATATTGCAAAAGGCTAAGGAGATGATAAAATATTCAACACTATTAGAGGAAGGTGGTTGAGGTTCCCATAGATCTGACACTGATGGCATTGTCTTATAGTTCTAATACAATCCTGTTCCATGCTCATCTAGTAGTACCCCTGTTTGATTATCTTCTTTGTTAGGATTATTCCATTTATGTAAGAATTGCAATCTCCTGTATGAACCTCTTTCATTAACTTTTCTGTTCTTGAGACATCTGAGCTACATTCCATTCAGTATTCTCTTATACAACACCCTTTCATGACTTACAAAATTACATACTAGAATACGCAGGGCATATCTTTCTTTTAAAGTGGCCTTATCTGGACATTTTCCTTTCTTAATGAACCTCCGAACATCATAAAACCATGGCCTCTCTTGAGGCCTTATCTAAATTCCCATAATCTGCTCACCCCCTAACACGGAGCCTTTGATTTCATGATCACTAGCAACCTTATAGTCAACCTAGTCATACTATCCCACATTGAAGAGAGTGTTACCAATGCATCTGCCCTCTGATTGTCATCTCTTAATAGATGGATAAAGAGACACTTGGTGAAATTCTTTATTAAAGATTTCAAATAGTAGATGTAGGGTTTTAGTTTTTCCTTTTTCACTTCTCATTCCTCATTAGCTTGGTTGATAACCAACATAGAATCCCCGTATACTAACAACTCCTTTGCTCCAGCTACTAACACCACTTCTACTACATGAATAAATGCTTCATACTCAGCCATATTACTAGTTACTTTGAAATCTAGCTTCTTGGCCATTGGTATGGTTTCTTCCTCTTTCATGATGAGGATTACTCCTAACTCGGCACCTTTGTTATTTACTACACCATCAAAATAAAAATTCCATTCCTAATGGTCTACAAGCTCTACAACTGCTAGATTCTCATTTGGGAATTCTAGGCTTAACTGTTCATTACCCTCTACTGAATGTTGAGCTAGGAATTTCACTACTATCCTTCCCTTAATAACCTTCATGGTAATGTACTCTATATCAAATTTAGTCAGGAGAATGAGCCATCGAGACACCCTTCCAGTCAGAGCAGGTGCCTGTGGTAAGTATCTTAAGGGGTCTATTTTTGAAATGGCATGAACCTTATAAGACTAAAAGTAATGCCTCAATATCCTTGTTGCCCAGATCATTATTAAACATGTCTTCTCCACCAAATCATACTTTTCTTCATATGGCATGAACTTCTTACTGAGGTAGTACACTGCATGCTCTATCCTATCTAGCCCTTTTTAACCTCTGAAAATTATTTTGGGGTTAAGAAACTTGTTTATTCATTCTATACTTTCAAGCATTCAATTAAGTTATCTAAACTCTTTCAAAATTCATTTTATTTTTGTGTACTTTTGTGAGAGTTGGTGAGTGTTAGAATAAATATTTTTGTTCTTCTATTTTTTGGGATTAAGGAAATAAAAAGTGAGATTCTATTTTAAAGGAATTGGTTTAAGTGTTTAACTATTAGAACACTTGGAAATTTAGTTTTAGTGTGAGCCTTGAAAACACTTGTAAATTGATTTTTGAGTAAGTCTTGAAAACTTAAGTTATAAAGTTATAAGAGTGAGCTATAAAACTCTTGTGTAATCTTAATCTTGTGAATAAGATTGTAGGTGATTGAAAATTCTAACTTAAAGATAAGTTAGATGGAGACGTAAGATTGTTATTGAATCTGAACTCCTTAAATCATTATGTTCTTTATTTTTCCTTCTCAACATTTTTTTTAATTCTTATTCAAATTATTTAATTTCTTATTTTTAATAAATAATTTAATACAATTATATATATATATATATATATATATATATATATATATATATATATATTATGATTTCAACTCGAAATATCATTTTGAGTGAGTATAGTCTTCTACTAGCTAATTTCAAAGATTATTGATTAATTAATTATTTTATCAAATTGCTAGTTGGAGTGTGTATCTATTGCCAACAGCAATGATTGATATTTAATTAATTATATCAATAAATTAAGAAATAGTTGGTGAGCAAGGGATTAAATAATTATTTATTTTTAAGTACATCATAAAATATAAAATTTAAATTTCATACTATTAATATTCAAATTCCTCTAATCTTTCTATTAAAAATAAAAACATCTCGAAGCATGGCATAATTAACATGGAGAATATTTAAATTCCTCTAATATATCTTTATTTCGTCTTTAGGCTAAGTAATTTCTATAGTATCATTACATGACATGGAAAATTTTGATGATTGACCTGCAAGCATGGGCATAGGATAGCGGTTCATCAGTATTCATTTTTTTTATTCAAAATTTATTTAATTCTGATTAATTAGTCTGATTTAAATAGAATGAAAAAAATAACAGTTTTTTTAATAATTAATTTAAAATAATTTTATCTATTATAATTTGAATTGAAAATATCATTTAAATTGAAACACTTTCCTACTCATTAATTTCAATGATTGTGGGTTGATTAATTATTTTATCAAGTTGGTAGCTAAAATGTGTATCTATTGCCAGCAGCAATAATTGATTTTAAATTAATTATATCAATAAATTAAGAAATAGTTGGTGGGAACAAAAGCACATTTGTCTCAATAAATTAATAAATTAAGACATAGCGGTTCACATGGCTCCAATCCTTTCATAGTGGGAACAAAAGCACATTTGTCTCAATAAATCGGCGGAGGACGAGCTTTCCATGGTAAGAGTCAAAGCATCGACGAAGTTGCTTCAAAGAACTGTCCGACCACAACACTGAAACAACGTTTTCTCACATGTGTCTTACCCCAAATACAGGTTCGAACAACACCAACCACACGATAATCACCCAATCAATTTGCTTTCACGATTCTTTTCTGAACATGATATTTGCTTTCACTGTTGATCGTACTGATTTCTAGGAATCTTTAAAAACTATGCAAAGCATGCAAATTTTTATCCTTCTCTTTGCAATTTCTGATATTTCAGGTTTCTCCATTTGAGTTAATGGATAAAGATCGATGTAGTGATCAGCGTATCGCACATTACAACATTTTATAAAAATACTCATAAGATAATTTAAAATTAATCTTAAATCTGTACGTTGCACGAATTTTAAATAATATACATATTTTAATATAATTATTAAATAATTTTAATGAATTTAAAATTATAAATTAATTAAATATAAAAGTTAAAATTTAGAAAGTTATTATAATAATTTTATTTAGTAATTTTTATTAAAAGTACATATAATATTTTAATATGTATAGTAATAATAATAATTGGAGAAATAAAAAATAAAAAAGTTACGCATTTTCAATTAAGTAAAAAAAAATAAATATATTTTTAATTTAATAAAGGGTGTACGTTTTAATTAGAATATAAGACATAATTTCTAATAAAAAAAAGAATAGTATTTTAGATGTAGTATAATTAAAATTTTTTATATTGAATAAAATATATGTATTTTAAAATAAGAATTTTTATAAAGAAAATCAATAATAATGAAAAGATAATTAACATCATTAAATACAATTTCTTCACCTTAAAAATTAAAGAACACATCAAAAGTAAAATAAGAAACCAAAATGAAACCAAAAAAATACTAAATTAATATAACAAAATAGAACATACCCCAACAAAATCTATTAACTCGTTACCATCATCAACAGTTTTAACAAACTCTGAATCATAAGCTTCCTTCTTCTCACCATCTCCTCTATGTTTAGTGTTTTTACATTCATTTTTCTTATCTTCAGCACCATTTTCATAACCAACAACATTTTTCAAATCAAAACTAAAAGCACCAAAATCATATTCACCTTTCCCCACACTTTTAAAACAAGATTAGAAATTAAAAGTAAACTAAAAAGCAACAAAATTAAATATATGCTACCTAATAAATAAATCCTTTGACTCATCACCACTACCAATAATTTCAACAAACTCTTAATCATAAGCACCCTTTTCACAACAAGCAACATCTTCTAAATCAAAACTAAAAGTATCAAAAGCACATCCACCTTTCCATGCACTTTTAAAACAATATCAAAAACTAAAAGTAAATAAAAAACAACAAAATTAAATACATGTCACCTAATTAAAAAAATCCTTTAAGTTATCACCATCACCAACAGTTTCAACAAACTCTAAATCGTAAACACCATTTTCATAACCAGTAACATCACTTAAATCATAACTAGAAGCACAAAAAACACATTCACATTTCCCTACACTTTTAAAACAAGATCAGAAACTAAAAGTAACAAAATTAAATATATGCTACTTAATAAAAAACGGAGATATGGAATATCGATTCTTATACCTCTCACATGCTAAGCAAATATTGCACCATCTGATCTACACTCATTTTCATCTTTCGTTTATTGACATATTATTAAACTAGGTTATGATCGGTTTTGGGATTGGTTCTTCAATTTGAATTTATAAGGCATTATTTTGTATTTTATAAACACATTAGACTACTTGAACTCTTAAAAATGTTAAAATTATATTTTTCGTGCTTGAAATATATTGATAAAATTGATTCTGTTTTAGAATCATTACAAATTTAAATTATGACTTTATTTTCCTTACCTAAAGTTCTATTATTACTTTTTAAAAATAGTCATAATTGGTTCAATTAAAATGAATGTTATATCTTTTACACAATAAGAACTTGAATAATCAATTATGTACAAAAAATTTGTTGTACGTGGATTGCTTGCATTTTGGTCATCACATTTTGTGTATTGTTATAACCTACTTGAAGAATTTATGAAATAAAATCTCAAAAAATATATTAACTAATGCTTCACTTATAAAAAAAAAAGAGAAAAATTAAGGAAAATAATTTTTTTAAAAAAGAGAAAAAAGAGAGAAATAAAAATAAAAAAGGACGTACAAAAATTTAAAATAAAAAAGAGAAAATAAAAATAAAAGAATAAGAGAAAAAAGAAAAGAAGGAGAAAATATAAGAAAAAATAATAAAATAAAAATTTATAAAAAGAGTAAAAAAAGAGAAAAATAAAAAATAAAAAAAAGAAGTGAATAAAAACTGTCAAGAAATTAATAAAAAAGAAAAAATGTAGAGAAATGAAAAAGAAAAATATGGGTACATTTTTAAAATATCAAAAATACTTTTGTAATTATAATAAGGTAGATTTGTAATTAATGGAAATTTGAGGTATTTTTATGAATAATATTTTAAAATATAATATTTTTGTAAATATCTTGTTTATAATTGGTCTTTAGGTGAATGGCCCTAGGTGTAATTTCTATCGGTCACAGAAAAATAAGTGGCATAAAAAATATATGGCCGACTGAAATATAAATAAAAAGAGATTAATAGAGTTGGTTCATGGCCGGTAAAGAGAAGAAAAGATGGGGTCCTTACATGCAATGGAAGTGGACCGATTGAGTATTTGTGGTTAATTTAAAAAAAAATAAATTATTGTTAATCGGTCAGGAAAGAGTGTTGATGGCCCGAGGAAGTATTGATGCCCGAATTCAAAGAAACATTGAGGCCGATTAATTGTTGAATTGATCATTTGGTCCTAATCAATGTTAAAACTATTTGCAAATTTTGAATTTTATTGGTCCACATGGTTTTCAATATTTAGACCCATTTATACATCAAAGTTTGCAAAATGTTATGAAATAAAATAGCCAAGGCCATTTGATTCATCCATTAATATGACCAAAATTTTTTAACGAATATGATCATTTTCAAGATTTGCTAATCCGTCATTGAATTGGTTGATGTCAAGTTTATTTTTAATTGTTTTGACCGATTAGAAAATTAATTTAAATAGATAGAAAAATTTTATCGGTAGTTCAATTTAAAAATATTTGGACTAATTTATTGGACATAATCTTCCTTTTCAGTTAACTTTCAAGTCATATTATGAGTGACATTAATTGAACAGGCTTAAATGGTCCTCGTGTGGTTGGACTTTGATCTTACTTTAACAGGCCTCCTTTGAATCATTCTGAGCATCACTAGACTTGGATTTAGTGTTGCTTAATGGGCTCTTACCTCAGCGAGCCTAGCCTAACCCAGACATCTCATTGAAGCATGAACCTCAAAGTGACGTGATTTTTACCAGGCCTAACATGTTGGCTCCTGCTTTAGAGGCCCGGCTTGTTATTGAAGTCCATGCATTAGTGTGAAATAGGATTTTGATAATAAAAGTGGACATGGACTATTCATTGAAGGTCTCTTATTATAAATTATTACCTTATAAAAATTTATGAAGATTTTTAGTATGATTTATTTCCTTGTTATGGGTTAGGTAAGTCTTTTATCTTTAATGTTTACTTAAGCTAGTATAAGAAGTATTCTTTGATTTATTGTTTCCTTATTTAGTTGGCTTGAGGGCTTATAAAATCTAAAGCTTTTGTATTATAAAGGGCTTTCTAACATTTTTCAACAAATCAAATTATATCATTATCTTTTTTTTTTTATCAGACTTTGATATAGTGAAACCAACTCTTAATTGATTTATTTCATTCAAGTTAGAAAAGACTTGAACTATTCTTGTCCTTATTGCCCTAAAAATAAAATCATATCATTCTCTTCTACTCCATTTTTGTGTAATTGTGATTAGATTTAAATGGATCCATTTTTAAAACAATCTAAAAGTGTCTAAGCTGATTCACTTTATTATTTGTCAAAGAGATTCAAGGTTGAAATCCCATGAGTCTAGAGGGCATGCTCCATAAGAATGGCCATGATTGATGCTATCCAACTCCTTGGCATTGACTATCATTTTCAGGATGAGATTGATGCAATTTTACAGAGGTGCTATTTCACACTTAGCTATTACTATGACAATGATCTTCACAATCTTGCCCTTCAATTTCAACTCTTGAGACAAGAGGGCTACCATATGCCTACTGGTCAGCTATCTTTTTTATATCTAAACATTATTCAGTTCTTTGCTTTAGATATTCTAATCAATTTATCGGTTAATGGGTATTTCATTATAGGAGTATTTGATAAACTTAAAGACGTGGAAGGAAAGTTCGAGGATAAACTAAATAACAACATTAAAGGGCTCATGGCATTATATGAAGCTTCATAGCTAAGTGTGGGAGGAGGAGAAGATCATATACTTGATGAAGCTAGAGCCTACAACTACCAGCTTTTGAAATCATGGATGACACGTCTTGACCATTCTCAAGCTAGAGCCGTAGAGCATACGCTTCAGTACCCATATCACAAACACTCATGGCCAAAAATTTCAACAAATATGTAAATGCGTGGATGAGTGAGTTGTAAGAACTTGCAAAGATTGCAAACCTTTAAGACCCTTATAAAAAGACCATCCACTTCCATAAAAGAATATGTCCAAGCCTCTAGCTTTGATTAACACCAAATCCCTGCTTCTCAATCTGAACAATTTGAAACTTTAGAAATTCCTCCAGAATTTCTCAAAATTTACTTAAGCCAATTGTATGCCTATATCCATTTTGGTACTATTAGGTTAGGACTCACATATTATGGTAGACCTGGATTGCCTGTTTTTACTAAAGTTACACTTCTAGACTCTAAGTATAAATAGTATAGTCATGCTGTGATTGGGATGGTTAAAACCTCTTTGAATGTTGGTCAGTATACTTTACCTTTTTCCTAAAATACAACCTAGCTTTATTAGACCCACATTTCTTGTTAACCTTGAAACTCCAACCTTTAGATTTTCCTCCTTTAAACCTAGACATTGATACTTAAAAAACCATACAACCATATGTCCTAAACTCCAATATTATTGATGCTGATGAAAGACCTCAAAGAACTACACCTGCTGAGGTGGTCTCAAATTGGCAAACACATAATGCTTGTGCTCAAAATCAAAAACTAAAGAAAATTAAAGAAAAGATTGATAATGTTGTTGAGCATGTTAAATTGACTGACAATAGACTCTCTGACTTTGAGAGATGAATAAGAACGGTTCATTTAGAATTAACAAGACAGATTGAGTCAAAAAATTAGGATTTGGTGTAGATTGTCAGCAATAAAGGCACAATTACGAGCATTTACAAGAAAAAGTTCAAATTCAAAAGCTAAAAGCTTAAGTCACTTAACTTGAAAAAGACTTAAGTCTTAAAAAGGATTCTTCAAAAATTGCACCAAAATTATTTTCTTCAGACTCGATGGGATTTTTGTACAACCCTTTTCCAATACCAAGCTAGTCTACCTATATGAGCTCTAGCTTTTCAAACCAGCCTTTATTTCTTGAAGCCTTTTCATCTTTAAACATACCTCTAAAATTTCAGAGATTTAGAAAACAAAAACCCTTTGAAACTACCTTTCAAAACCAATCCTTTAAGATTGTTAAGAAAAAGGGAAAAACAATCCAGTTTCCTTAACCATAATTACCCATTGAGAAAATGAAGCTTTCTTCCTTTTCCATTGAGTTAATTCAAGCAGACAAAGCTCCATAAATGATGATGAATCCAATTTCTTCATTTTTAGAGAAATGTGTTGTGAATGTTATACTTAGCTTTAAAATTTATTCTATCACAAAAGAAAATTCAACAGTTGATTCTTTTGAAAGTGACTCTAGCGCCTCTAAGTTAGATTATGAAATTCCTTTCTAGTTAATGGCTAATATTAAAACCTTAAGGACCAAAGATCCTTATGTTGAAGAAGCAAGTGATTCTGAAACACAATCTTAAGCTCAACCTCAATAGCAAGACTCTCATAAGTCTACTATTACTGGAAGCTATTTTACTCTAGATGATATTCCTCCCACTCAATACATGAATAGATTCTTAGAGTTTAAAGCTTAGATAAACAGTTAAATGCTTCTCCCCAAAGCTGGGCTGAAGAATGTTATTGAAACCTTTTTAGTAAAGATGGTGGGAAAATTGGTTTACTTCACTCAATGTATATGCAAGGACATAACTAGTAAATGTTACATCAGTTGAAGAATTTATAGGACTCTTGCATTATGAGTTCCTAAGAAAATGGGATGATGATCTTGAAGTTGATAGGAAAGAATTTTACTAGATGAAGTGTTGTTCCTTGAAGAAAAAAGATTTGGATCAACACTTTCAAAACATGTCTATAAAGTTTTATCTTTTGGGTGGAACGGCCAATCTAGACTTGAAACGAGCACTTACAGCTTCTAATCTAGAGATTCTTGCCACTAGAATGTTTTTAATTCTCCAACAATCAAACCATAAAGTTAGAGATGTTCCTTTAGGATGTTTGTACCAAATAATGATTCAAACCCATGCACAGTTATGTGAGAAAAGAAAGGTGATCAAAATGTATTTAAGCAATAAAAAGAATCCTTTAGGAAAACTATCTTGTGATAGACCAGACCTATAAATCAAGTGCAAGGATGTAGAAAAGTGTATCTGTCTAGGCAAGAAGAAGCGCCATTTCTTTAAACTAAAAGGAAAAAGAAGTAAGGGAAAACTAAAGAAATGGGCGTATTACAATAAAAGAAATTTTGATGGAAAGTAGAAGATAGATAGATGTTACATTTGCTAAAAAAAGGACATTTTGCTAAGAATTGTCCTTCGAAATCAAAAAAGGCAGAAAAGATAATTCAACAAATTTAGTAAATTACAACAGTTGATCTTAATGATGCAGATCTTGAGTCTCTCTTTTCATAAGAAGAAGATCCTTCACCAGAATGCATTTTTGTTGTTTATCATGAATCAGATTCAAAATTTTTAGATTTTAAATTTTTAGATTCTGAAGAAGAAGCACTGCAACATCATGATCAATTTTTGCTCAATGATATGATTGCCTTGAGTAATAAAAGCCATTATGTTCCATTATTCCCCATCTAAATTTACTCGACCAATTACTCTAAGCCTATAAAACTCATAGCCTTAATTGATACTGGAGCTAAAACAACCATCCTTAACCCAGCAACTCTTCTTTAAAAGCATTGGAAAAACCATTCAAAATATTTTCATGTTGCTAATAGAGAAATTTTTTAGACTACCTTGCAAACCAGATAGCTTATAAAAATTCAATTCTTTCCAGAATGTTAAGTTTGCACCCATGTTCTTGGTTCACCCTTACCCGAAAAAGATATATTTCTTGGATTCGATGTCTATTGGAAAATGAAAGATCTGAGAATTTTTCCTAGTAGGCTAGCCTTTAAGAAATATTTCATATATTTCACCACACAACCCTCTATCCTTTTCATAAACAAAACCATTGCAGCCTTTGACCTTCAACCTATTCATGAGTTTCTTATAAAAAAATGTAGTGCACAATCTCACATTGAGTTTGCAAAAAAAATGTTCATTTCCTTTATGGAAAAACCATGATTTCTATATTTCATTACCCTTTAAGCAAAATGAAGATGTGAATCCTACGAAGACCACTCATTCAAGAATGACTCCCATAGACCTGAAACTTGCAATTGAAAAAGTTAAATAGTTAGAAGAATGAGGTCTCATTACACCAACCAAATTAGAATGGGCCCATCAAGCCTTTTATGTGAATAAAATATCATAATAGATTCAAGGAAAAAAGAGATTGGTTATTAATTATCAACCTTGAATTTATTTGTGAGGGATACCAAAGATCTCTTCATTATTCACCTTTTTAGAGGGAGAAAAATTTTTTACAAAAATTGACTTAAAGGCAGGATTTTGGCACCTTGGAATAAAAGAATAAGACAAGTATAAAATTGGGTTATGCATTCCAAATTGTTATTATCATTGGAATTTTTTACCATTCGATATGAAAGTGGTCCCATTTTTTTTTAATAAGCGACGATCCAAATATATAAGCCTCTCTTGTATAGTGCTCTGGTTTACATTAATGACATACTTCTTTTCCCATCAGACATAGAACCATATGAGAAATTCTCAAATAATTTACTGATTTTACAATCAAATATAGAGTTATGCTTTCACCCACGAAGATGGACATTGGCAAAGGAGAAATTGAATTTTTAGAAATGCAGTTCAAAAAAGAAAAATATCACCTCGGTCCTCATATTGCAGAAGAATTTCAAACATTTCCTAAAGAAAATATTTCTATTAAACAAATTAGATAATTTATTAGGATACTTAATTATTTCAGGGATTTCATTCCTCATTTGACGAAGAAGATAGCACCCTTATGGGCCCTTCTAAAGAAGAATCCTCCTCCATGGTCAGTAGTTCAAATTGAAGCCATTGCTCAATTAAAAACTTATACAAAGAAACTTTCAAACTTATAGATTCCTTCAAAAGGAAAAATAATTCTTCAAACAGATGCTAATGATCAATTTCAGGGAGCAATCCTTCTTAAAGAAGATAACCATAAGAGGTAAAGAATTTATGCTCATGCTAGTGGAAAGTTCATGAATGGAGAATGCCATTATCATTTAACCTTCAAAGAAGTCCTAACAGTTAAATATAGAATAAATAAGTTTGAATTCCATCTAGTGGGACATCATTTCACAGTTGTCATAGACTGTTCATCTTTCCTAGAGATGCTCAAGTTCAAAGGAAAAACTCTCCCTCTTCCTCAATTACTGAGATGGAAAGAATGGTTAGTAAGTATGACTTTGAAGTTAAACAAATCAAAGGAGAAGAGAACCTTATTCCTGATCTCTTGAGCATACCATTAACCTCTTGCAACAAACCCTTTCAATTAAAGGTTTTACTTTTAATCTACATGTTCCAACCTGTTACCAATTTCCTTAAAAAAGGAATTCCACTAAACCTGTCCCCAAGCATTTCCATAAACCTTCTCAACCAAAGAGCCACCCATAAGATTTTTGAACTTCAATCTTATCTAATAAAAAATTATGGTTTAGATTTGTATGAAAGACTTGGGTTTCATCAAGACTATCCTTTCACTTGTATCTTTAGTTTCTTAGATCAAAATCCTAAAAAAGAGTTTTATTAGCCACCAGAATTATTAACCCTGTTCTAGTATCTTTGTCATTTTAATTGGATTGCTTTTAATTTACAGTAATTAAAGCTTGCAAAATATATTCGAATGCTTGAAAATTGTCAAAGATCAAATCCTCATCTGTTAACTTTCATGAATGGTTCCAAAACTTGTCAAGATGGAAGTCATGGCTAACAAATGAAGCCTATACTCAACAGGTTTCACCAGCTATTGAATGTCACACCATTATTGTCTTTCGAATATCCCTTTTTAAGACAAGAGATGAATTTACCATAGTCCCCTGCTTCAATATTTATGGAACATAAAAACACTTAATGATTCATCACCTTATCTCTGATGATGATGACCTGTCACCTTGGCAAGAATTTCAAAGATTTATATTACAAAAGAATGGAATCATTCCAAAAGAGATATGGTCAAAGATATTTGAAACGCACCATGGGAAGCTTATTCAATAACATATGGACAAAAGCTACTAACAAAAAAAATTGGGAAGAGACACATCAAGCTGGAGCCAGCTCATCAAGACTCACTGAAGAATCTTTTCAAGATGACCCACAAAGTCCTTTAGTAGGATACTCATAAGATCCTGACTCAAAAAGCAATTATAGTGGAGATGAAGGCAACCTGTCACTAAGTCACCAGCCTATAGTAAAGTAGTCTACTTTTAATAAAGTAGTTGTATTATTGTATCTTTATGCTTTGTCAGCGTTTATCTTATATTTTCCACTTTTGCTTTTGTCTTTTCCTTTTTTTTTTTATCTTGATTGATTCTTCGATAAGGTTTATCCTTTGTATTATAGTTCTCCTTATCACTATAAAAAGGAGGTTTGTTATTTGTGTTTAAGGCAGAGAACCCTGATAGTTACTACTTGTAATAAAGAAACCATGAATTTCTAAAAATCTCTATTCTTCTTCTCTAATGGCTTACGAATAATAACTATCTCTTCTACTTTTTATTAAAGAGTATATTTTGTACTTGCCTCCAGTGAGGATATAGTACATTAAAAATTTAATAATATATTATCTTGTTTACCAATTTTATTAAGATTATAGTTAGGTGAATTGGAAAAAAAGGACAGGCTATCTACCCGAAAATTGGTTATTATGATTATAAGTACAACTTTGGCTAGTCCATGATATAATTCATTTAATTATGATCTAGGTAGAGCTCGAATCTGTAGTACGTCACTCAAAATCTTGTCTAAATGGTCATCTAGCCCATCCAGAAAGGTATAAACTCTATCTTCTTAGATATTGACATTATAGATCTGAATATCCTCAGCACACTTCATTGTGTTTTATCTTTGAAAGTTTATCTTCCTCATAATCCTTGGAGATTATTGTACTATGATTCAATAAGTCCTCTTGCCTACCTCTTCTGAGCTACTTGCCTTTTTAGCTTGTACACTTGAGAAGTGTTTAATCCATAAAAAAAGTGATAGTAATAGAGTCTCATACCTATTTTGCATTTGGATATCGAATGAGGTTGCCAATCAGAGATGGATCCATTGAGTTTATCAGCCATCCTTTTATAGTGGCATTCTCCATCCTTCACTTCCGGAAAGTTGGATCTGTTGACTCGGGCTGAGGAGTGTCACCGAGGATATATTCTAGTTTGTCTTTGCCCATTATGTACATCTCCATTACTTGAGACCAAAGGGCATAGTTTTTTCCATCAAGTTTAATACCCATCTGGGTATTGAAATTTATCATGATCCAAAGCTGGTGGGTTTAAGGTTTGGGTCAATACTTGTTGCATCTTCATCATTAACTCATCTAGAATAGCAGTAGAAAGTTTCTCCTTTGTCACCATTAGGTCTGTCAATTCTGCCATTGTTCTTGGTTTTAGAGCCTTCGAATTGTCCTGCTCTGATACAATGTTAACAATAAGGATTTGAGAGTAGAATTGAGGGAATTTTTCTTCATATATCTTCCTTCAAAAATACAATATATATATATATACACACACACACACACACATCTATCTTTAGTAGTATAATCACTAATTTACATCAATCATTCATAATTTACATAAATCAATTCCTTGATTTCCTCCCTTAATCTTCTTACTTCATAATTTTGTAATTATTCCATTCACACTATTCAACAAATGAAATATATAAATTAATAAAAATATATATTAAATGTTAGAATTAAAAATATTTATCAAAAGTAAATAATTTTTATATTTTAAAAAAATTATAATAATATTTTTATAATACATAATTATAATATTAATTTTTAATATATAAAAATAATTACAATGTTAGTTTTTTTATAAAAGAAATTTTAGTTGTTAAATGTTGTTTAATTCTCACTTCCATTATCATTCCCTAGTGAAATCAAATACTTTTTAAAAAATTTTATTTTCTTTTCCATTCCTTCTCATTTTCATTCTTGATAATTGATCTCTGGAACTCCTGGGCTAGGCATCCTGCAAAGCACGAACAGGGGGTAAGGTGAGAGGTAGGGGGAATCCCCACAAGCCTAAGTTAGAGAATAGAAGCAGGGAGAAGGTGAGATAGCTTGAATGTGTGAGAATGAAATGTCCCCTTATGAGGGGTATAGGGTTCTATATATAGCAATACTCAAATCTGGGAGGAGTTGGATTTCTTGTGGATCAATGAATGATAATCTTTGTAGGAGAGTGTTCCCTCTTCGGTTAGGATTCCTCTTTGAGGTAGTTCCTTGGACGGATCTGTCTTCTCCCTTATCCAAGTGTTCCTATTTAGGGGGTAGAGGACCCCTAATTAGGTGGGAACATTCTAGATAATATCAAGAGTCCCCCCCCTCGGGGTATTCGGATATTTATATCCGTTGCATCCGAGTAGGATGCAGATGTCTTCGTAAGTGTTATAAGATGCAGGTGAGCTGAGGTGGCCAGCCTCAGTCACAATAACCAGAGCTTGGTGTCGAGTATTTTGGTTGGTCGTCATCGAATCGTAACCTGTGGAGCTGGGGTACCTGACGAGTGCGTATGAGCACCGTAATAGATTAACCCGTCCATTTTAGAACAAGACGTAACCAGTCGTCACTGGATTTTTAGATGCTCTTTGCATGGACATGAGTCTTTTCGAGCTCAGATCGTCAGTATTATGGAAGTGACTTGAGGGTGCCAGCTCCAGTCACTGGGCTTAGATACTTAAGACTTAGATGCTTGGCTTAGGGGCGCGAGGCTTACATGCTCAGAACCTTAGTACTATAGAAGCGACCTGAGGGTGCCAGCTTCAGTCACTAGACTTATGTGCTCGAGACTTAGATGCTCAACTCAGGAGCGTGAGGCTTACATGCTCGGAACCTCAATACTACGGAAGCGACCTGAGGGTGCTAGCTTCAGTCATTGGACTTATGTGCTCGAGATTTAGATGCTTCAGCTCAGGGGCGCGAGGCTTACATGCTCGGAATGGGCTAGGACTGATGCTTAAAATGTCTCCCGAGTTGCTTGATGGAGCGGCCCACTCGAAAATGTGGGTGGGCCAACACGTGGTGGTTTTACCTCAACTCTTGAGATCACGTGGTTGTTGGGTTGTTTCGTGTGCTAGTAAACTAAATGCTCGTACCGCCGTTATCACGACTCTTCACCTAATGGGTTATTTTATTCCCAACAAGCCTTTGGTGGCCTAGGGAGGAGCGCAGTAATAATGAGGGCAGTTAATGGTGTGCTTCCAGGTCCTTTCGTGTCTCTACAAACACTGTTGTGATTGCTAACTGGCACATTTTGCTTTCTTCGCTTTTTTATTTTTTATTTTTGCTGTGTTTCTACTGCCTCCACTATTTCTATTTCTTCCTGCCATAATTCTTGCTTGAGGTGACCAGGTGATTCTTTTCATCTTTTCTTCCTCCTCTTTTTGCCCTTTTTTTTCTATTGTGTTTTCCCCTTCTTTATTATGGCTCCCTGGGAAGAAATTAGTTCTGACCTCTTTGTGTCCAACGTAGATAGCGAATTGCTAGGGTGGTATCGGTGGCGGTTCTATATCCTCATCGATTATGCCCTTCATACTGTAGATAGGAGATTTAGGGCGCATACCCCTTTATCGGGGCTAAGTAGATTAGTAGTGTATTTCGATCAGTTGGGGGGGGTTTAAAATTTCCCTTAGATCCCTTTATCAAAGACTTTCTTAATAGGAATAACATTGTGCCCGGTCAGCTTTATCCAAATAGTTATAGGATACTAACCGGGTTTATCCAGCTGATGCATGAAGAGGGTAGGGATCTCGATATAGATATCCTCCAGTATTTGTATAGGCTAACTAGGAAGAAGGGAGAGCTGATGTTCTCCCTATCGGCTGTACCCAACCATTCACTTTTTGTTAAACTTCTGGATCTTCACAAGAAGTGGAGATACCATTTTTTCGTTGTGGAGTATCAATCGGACTTCCTAGATGTTCGGAGGATGTGGTCGGACGAGTGTCATAAAGTGACCCGTCCATTAAAACTTTTCGATCCTGATACGGAGTTAGTTTTGCGACTATATCTAGACGGACTTACCAAAGCTCGATCCGCGAAAGATACATCCCGGAGGTATCTGTGGAGAGTCTATCCGAGTCACGACCATTCCCCTGGTATGATTATTTTGCTTTAAGCTTTATTTTTTCTGACTAGTCTTATTTTTCCATCTATAGATGGCTGACTTTTTTGATTTTACGGGTGAGATTTCCCTAATAGATAAGCCAGTTGCAGTGGAGGAGGTTCGGATTTCTCCTTTCCTGGAACCTGAGGCTCTTGCGGCTTCGGAGGCTATTCCTGCCGACCCCAAGGGCAAGGCACCGGGGGAAAGTGAGCGGCCAGAGTGGGTCAGGCTTAGAAAAAGGTGACTGATTGGCCTAGGGTCAGATGCAGAGGAGCTGGACGAAGAGATTTACGTCCAGCGTTCATGATTATCTGGTTGTTCGGATATACGGGGCTGGATATTGAAGAGGATGAAGCCCTCGAGCATCTCCAATAGTCAAGTACGGGACCAGTACCGAGTCATTGCGGTTACCTAGTGACATGCAGCGTTAGTCGGAGGAGGGCCCGGACGGGTTGCAAGATTCCATGATCGGCTAGTCGTTGGAGGTAAGGGAGTTTCTGCTACTTGATACAATTATTGTACTTACTTCTTAACTAAGTTGTTTGGTTGTTTTTAGCAGATGACTCAGGCCTTGCTACTGGCGAAGGATCAGTACTTCTACTTGAAGAGCCAATACAGCTTAAAGGAAACTGAGGTGGGGACGATAGCTATAGATTTTGAGAAGAAGCTGGATAGTGCTAAGGCAGCTCTGGAGCACTGCCAGACAAGATATGTGGAGGCCAAATATAATGCGGAGGCGAATCAGAAAAAGGTTTATGAGCTTGAACATAGCTAGGCCCAGCTGACGAGGAGGATCGAGGAGGAGGATCTTCAGATTGTTGAGCTTTAGGGGAGATCGGTGAAGCTTAAGAAATCTCGTGCGAATGATAAGAAGGCATGTCAAAGCATGGTAAGGGGTTTTTTAAGGCATACCAGGTTGAGTGCAAAAGGATCCTGCTCTCTCAAGACTCAGGATTGGACTTGGGGGCGTTAGACCGGATAACTCCAGCTGACCTTGCCAAGCTTGCGACGGAGGAGGATGCCCATCGAAAAGCTAGTTCCTTTCTTGTGAGGGAGTCTGAAGAGGCCACTGTTGTAGTTGGGTCTGCCGAGCATCCAGAGGCTGCTGATGTTGCTCCCCCCTCAGTTTTCGAGCCTAGGGGTCCGGGTGATCAAATAGTAAAGTAGATATGTATAGGTTGATGTACATCTCCTTTTTTTTTATAACTAATCATGTGTAAAGACATTCTTTATCAATGAAGATATTTTTTATTATTAAATCAGATCGGGTATTTGAGTACAAGTTTATTGATAATATTTCCTGAGAGAGTCTGAGTTCCAGAACCTTAGTAATTCTCTGCCTCCTCTTTCTCTTAGTTTGTACGCCCCCTTCGTTGTGCATTCTGAGATCTGATATGGCCCTTCCCAATTTGGACCTAACTTACCGGTGCCTAAGGTGCCTTTGCCAATATTTGCTCTTCTGAGTACCCAATTACCCGTCCTGAATTGCTCTATTGGTTTACGCAGATGGTGGTACTAAGTTATTCTTTGTCGATGTGCCTCAGCTGTTGCTGTCGCTTATTCTCTTCATTCCTCTAGCACGTCAAGGCATATCTGGCGCTATTGACGGCGTGCTCGAGGTCTTGGCTTACCCGGTAACTTGGGGACCCAACCTCCATTGGAATTATTACATCCATGCCATAAGTCAATCTGAATGGCATTTTGCTAATGGATGATCGGGGTGTGGTTCTGTAGGCCCAGATTACATTGTTCAGCTCTTTAACCCAATTCCCCTTTTTATCATCGAGTCTTTTCTTCAATCCTTGCATGAGGATTCTGTTTATGACCTCAGTTTCTCTGTTCATCTGTGAGTGAGCTATTGAGGTGAAGCATAGCTTTATTCCAAGGTCCGAGCAGAAACTTCTAAACTTATGGTTGTCAAACCGTTTGCTATTGTCTGTAATTAAAGTGTGGGGGATGTCAAATCTGTAAATGATCTCCTTCCAGAAAAAGTGTTGTATTTGGGCTTCCGTGATGGTTGGGACTGCTTCTGCTTCTACCCATTTGGTAAAATGGTCAATGGCCATGATTAAGAACTTTTTCTGTGAGGTAGAGGGAGGGAAAGGACCCAGGATGTCCATCCCCCACATGGCAAAAGGCCAAGGGCTGCCAATGGGATGCAGAGGCAGAAGATTTGTGGCTAAATCGGGCATAGTGCTGGCAATGGGGACATGATTGCGTTAGCTACTGGGCATCCTTGGACATGGTAGGCCAATAATACCCTTGGAGCAGTGCCTTTCTAATGAGTGAATAGTGGGACTCATGTGCACCACAGATTCCTTCATGGATTTCTTGGAGTATGTAATTTCCCTCCTCTGGGGAAACGCACTTTGACCAAGGGTGCGACAGGGATTTTCAGTAGAGCTCCCCTCGATGGACAGAATAGTGGGCTGCTTTGGCCTTGAGCTTCCGAGCTTTCAACTTATCTTCTGGGAGTGTGTCGTGCTCAAGATATTGGATTATGGGTTGTATCCATTATAAGACTACCTGTGTTTTGAAAACTTCAGTGTCCTCTATGCTGGGACTGGTTAGTGATTCGTTAAAATTCATATCCCTAAATGCTTGACTGTTCTTGGCTGCGGATTTAACAAGGTAGTTGGCCTCACTGTTATCTTTCCTAGAATCTGGATGAACTTCCATTGGCCTCCGTCCCACTCGATGTGTTGCAAAAGTCCCTTGGCTTTGTCTACGTACTTGGTAATGTAGGTATCTTTGACTTGAAATGCTCTACTTACTTGGTTGACTACTATTTAGGAATCTGAGTGTATGATGAGGTGTTCGGCCCTGACCTCAGTGGCCAACTTCAAACCTGTGATGAGCGCTTCGTACTCGGCTGCATTGTTGGTGGAATTATACTCTATGCAGACTGCGTACTAGATATGAACCTTATGCAGCCCCCTGAGGATTATTCCTGTGCCGGAACCCTGAGCTGAGGATGCTCCGTGAACATAGAGCTTCCATTATGGTATTTTGGTCAAGGCTATGTCTTCCGTAGCTATTTTTTGCACAAAATCTGCTAATGCCTGGGCTTTCATCTGCTGTCGGGGCTTGTAATCAATATCAAACTCACCGAGCAAGACTGACCATTGCACTAGCCTGCCTGAAGTCTCTAGTCTCTGTAATATTTTTCACAACGAAAAACAGGATCGGACCACAATATGGTGAGCTTGGAAGTAGTGTTGAAGCTTTCGAGAAGCATGAACCACAACCAAGGCTAACTTGTCCAGCATGGGGTACCGAACTTCAGGTCCTCAGAGCATCTTACTGACATAGTAAACAGGGCTTTACTGGCTTCCCACTTCCCTTACCAGTACTAAAGCGATGCATTATCGGCCAATAGAGAGGTATAAATATAAGGTCTCATTCGGTGTCAGACGACTGATTAAAGGTAAGGAAGACAAAAATCTTTTAATTTCTTCAAATGCTGCCTGACAATCAGCGGACCATTGAAACTTTTCAAAATTTTTAAGAGCTCAGAACAATGGTAGACATCGCCTAGTCGAGCAAGAAATAAAACGCCCCAGTGCGGTTATTCTACCATTTAGCTTTTGTATATCACGGATGTTCTTTGGTGTCTCCATGTTGAGTATGGCTTCCATTTTTTTGGGTTGGCTTCAATGCCCCGGTGAGAAATCATGAACCCCAGGAACTTGCCTACCTAGACTCCGAAGACACATTTATCAGGATTCAACTTGATCCTGGATTTGCTCAGTAACTAGAGGACTCGATCCATGTCCGCTGGGTGATGCTCAGGGTGCTTACTTTTGATGATGATGATGTTATCCATGTATACCTCTACGCTGGTTCCAATCTGGCTCTGGAGGACTTAGTTCATCATTCTTTAGTACGTGGCTCCAGCATTTTTCAGTTCGAAGGGCATCATCTTGTAGCAGTACAACCCTTCATGAGTGACAAAGGATGTTTTCTCCTGATCTTCTTTCTTCATTGGGATCTAGTGATAACCTTGGGTAGCATCTATGAAGCTGTATAAGCCGTGGCCAATGGTGGAATCGACGAGCTGATCAATCGTGGGTAATGGGTAGCTATCCTTAGGGCCTGCTCAGTTGAGGTCGGTGTAGTCTACACACATTCTATACTTCCCGTTTGCTTTTTTAACAAGTACCACGTTGGCTACCTAGTCCAAGTGAGTAACCTCTTTAATGAGCCTGACTGCTAATAGCTTTGTCGTTTCCTCGGCAATGATCTTTTATCTTTCATAGGCAAAAGTTCTTTTCTTCTGTGTTATTGGCTTGGCTCCTGGTTTGATGTTTAGGCAGTGACAAGCAACCTGTGGGTCCATGCTAACGATTTCGAAGGCTTTAAAAGAAAAATCCTCTGAGTGTCTGGTAAGGACTTCCCTTATTGTGTCTTTGATGTTCTGATTAAGGGCATTGCCAATTTTCACAGACTTTCCTCCCCTGATTCGTAATGTCTCCGTGTCTTCCACCGATTGTGGGTTAGTGCCTTGCTTTTCAATTTCCCATGCCTCTAAATGAAAAACCTTTGCTAGAGACTTCATAGCCATCTGATAGCATTGTCTGGCTATTTATTGATCTCCCTAATAGTAAAGGTCCCCTTCTTAACCATAATTTTCATGGTTAATCGTCGAATACTGGTGACTGCATCTACTTCATAAAGTGTCGGCCGTCCTATTATCCCATTATAGGCTAATGGTATGTCTACCACGTTGAATGGAGTTTGGACAATTTTTTTTCCTCATCATCTTGGTTTTCAAATTCTAGGACCAGATCAACAATCCCCATTGGTTACACCGTTCCCCCACAAAAACTAGTGATGGGGTTCTGGATGGCCTTTAAGTTGGTGATGGAGCTACCCATAGCTTTGTACGCATTCTAAGATTAAACATTGATAGCACTCCCATTATCGACCAGTAGCTTTTTAACCCGATACTTATTTATGCATGCAGTTATCACCAGGGCATCACTGTGAGGGTGATGTATATGCAAATCGTCTTTCAGGTTGAAAACGATGTCACTTCTCCTATGTATCAATTTTTCTCCTTTGATGTGCTTTAACCATTTCCCATTATTTTCTCCCCCTACAATCATATTGATTGTCCCAATCGGCTCTTTCCTGGCTTTCTTTGCCTCAACTTTGTCATGTTCATGGTTTTCTAGGTTTCTGCTTCCCCTTGGTGCGTCAGTGAAATTATCAAGCTTTCCCCGCTGCACCAGTCTTTCTATGGCACTCTTCAGTTCTGTGCAGCCTTCTGTGTTATGGCCGTACTCTCGGTGGTATTCGTAGTACTAGCCTCTGTCACGAGTAAATCTTCGGCTTGGGCTAATTCTCTTGGCCGGTGTAATCTCCACTCCATTCTGCCTGACCCACATGAGGATCTTCAATCGAGAGGTGTTCAGGGGTGTATATCTGTCCGCTTCCCTATCAAATCTATCTGTTGGATTTCTAAAATTCATTTTTGGGAAGCTTGCTTGTCTCTGTTTTGGCCATTCATCCTTGATCGATAGCCTATCTTCTTCCCGATGCATCCTCTTGTCTTCGTCCATTTTTATCATCCCGTATCGCCATTGCCCCTGCAAAGGTATTCGGCTCCTTAGTCATTATTTTGTCTTTTAGCTTTACGAGTCTGGTGCCATTTTTCAAAGCTTCCATGGTAACTTCATCAATGAGGTGCTCAATCTGCATGGCTGTTTTATTGAAAAGGTCAAGGTAACCTCATAGAGATTTGTCAGCCTCCTGTCGACACACCTGCAGGTCATTGATGTTTTTGGCGGGGGGATATTGGTGATGAATCTGATACGGAACTGCTCCACTAGGTCCTCAAAAGAAGTGATAGAATTCTCTGGGAGCCGATGAAACCATTTTTGGGCGCTCTTTATGAGTGTACTTGGGAAGACTCTGCACATGATTCCATCGTTCACATTCTGGAGCAACATCTTTGTTCGGAAAGCTGATATATACTGATAGGGTCTCCTGTCCCATCGTACTGATCAAGCTGCGGGGTTCTGCTATCCATCACCCATTCTTCTTCCTTTCTAGGTTTAATCCGGGCTTTGTACGTTGCTTCCTCAACCTTCTGCGCTAATTTTGAATCATCAAGAGCTGGGATGGACGAACTACACTCCCCTTCTGGTGCTTTACCCTTCCCTGTGCTCATCCCTGGGGCTTGTTGGGGTGCTGTATTATCATTATTTGGAGTCGGCTCAGTATGCCTGCTCTGTATTATAGAGCTTAGTTGTTGTTGCATCAAGGCTATTTGCGCCTGAATATTTTTTATCATGGCTTCTTTGCTCATTTGATCAAGGCTGAGTGTTTGGGTTATAATGTTTAGGTTTGGAGTGGTTATTGTTGGCGTTTCTAGTAAGCTTGGAAAAGGTATTAAGGGTATTGATCGATGGTGCTGTAGTGGAGAGTAGTACGAGAGATCTGTGCCTAAGGATAGGTATCTTAGGGTGTTTTCCTGAAGTGAAGGTACATGTCCGGATGAGGCTCCAACATGCTGCAAGGTGGGCAATGGTATTATTGCTGGGAGAGGGTTTGAAAGGTCAGTCAAAAGGATAGGTGCAGAAGGATTGGTGCCGGCTTCAGGAATTTGGGCTGGAGGTGGGCTAGAAGTCATAGTGAAGGTGTCTTTAGCTTAGCAAGTAAATGAATGGCTTTTTCCAAGGAGTTCCCATAGACGGCGCCACTTGATAACTGATCTCCGGAACTCCTGGGCTAGGCGTCTTACAAAGCACGAACAGAGGGCCAGTTGAGAGGTGGGGGGAATCCCCATAAACACTCCGATGCCTAAGTTAGAGAATAGAAGCAGGGAGAAGGTGAGATAGCTTGAATGTGTGAAAATGAGATGTCCCCTTATAAGGGGTATAGGGTTCTATATATAACAATACTCAAACCTGGGAGGAGTTGGATTCTTTGTGGATCACTGAATCATAATTTTTGTAGGAGGGTGTTCCCTCTTTGGTTAGGATTCCTCTTTAGGGTAATTCCTTGGATGGATCTGTCTTCTCCCTTATTTAAATGTTCCTATTTAGGGGGTGGAGAACCCCTAATTAGGTGGGAACATTCTAAATAGTATCAATTCTGATTTTGAATTATAAACCAAACATCACTTAGCTAATTTAAATTCATTCTCACATATTTATAAGATAAGATAATTGTGATAAAGAATTTTAAACACTCTCAAGATAATAAAAGTTGAATGTATTAATTACAATTTTTTAAAAATTTCCTCTCACACAATCGTTAACTCGTCTTTATTTTATTTTTTTCCACGAATCAAAGCAACAATCTATACTACTAATATATAAAATTGGACACAAATTTTGTCCATTTAAACTAAGAAAAATTGATTACAATCATATGACATCAGTTGCTTGATTCAGGACTGTGTGGGTATAGGCACCGAGTTTAAGAAGAGGAGAGGAGAGTATAATGGAGTAAGAATAGTCAGTAGTAGAGTAGGCAGTGATTCAGTAACTTATGAATTTGTTTTTATTACTGTAAGTCCATGCATGACGTACAAATCTACATAACTTAAACCAACCAAATTCACACTTTCACAAAAAATCATCTTCAAAAACCAAGTCGAAAAGAAAAAAAAAATGAGAAATTGAATTTAAAATTGGAATAAATATATAAATGGTATATAAACTTTTTAACTTTTTCTATTTTGGTTTTTGAATAATTTTTTTCTTTTTTTGCAATAAGGTATTTGAACTTGTAAAAAATTTTTAAATTTGTGTCTCTAACAAGTTATATGGGTTAAAAAGGCTTATGTGTCTTATTTAAACAGTAAATTGATTTAAATGTCTTTTTTAGTATCAGTTTCTTTTTTTAAAAAATTTTTTTCACTTGTATAAATATTAAATTTTAAAAAATATATACTAAATATTATTAAATTAAAATAAAATAAATAAAAAGTATTATTATTGAAAATTAAAATAAAATATGAATATAATTTATAATTTACCAAAAAGAGTGAAAAGGAAATTAGAATTTAATAAAAATAAAAAACACGTAAAATTTTTTTTATTATAATTAAAAATAAAAATAAAATAAATTTTAATGAATAAAAATTTTATTTGACTAAAATCATGAATAAAAAATTAAATTTAACCACAGTAATTAATAAAATAAAAAATAATTAATCTTTTCCATTTTATATGATAAATAAAAATACTTTTTAATTTCAATTTTTTTTTAAAAATAATTAGAATAAAAAAACAAAGTTTAATATAAAAGAATGGTATTTAAATCAATTTAATGTTTAAAATAAAACATATAAGCAATTTGAACTGTAAAACATGTTATAGACACCATTTTAAAATTTTTTTATAGATTCAAATACTTAATTGCAAAAAAATTGTTCAAACACCAAAATAGAAAAAGTGAAAAAGTTCAAACACCATTTATGTCATTATCTCTTTAAAATTTAATATTTACTGTATAAAAATTTTAACTATTGGATAAAATATTTATTGGCACATAAATTGATATTTTAAACAAATTTTTATTCTTAATTTAAGTATAAGTTCATTGTTAAATGAAATGATATAGATATTTCTTTTAAAATGCAAAAGACTAAAATTTACTAAACAAAAAAAGTAAGATAGAGAAAAAATTAAAAATTACTTAAAAATTGAGGATGTGTGTATATAAAATTCTTTTAAAATATCATGAAATTTTTTTTATAATTTATTTAAAATATATTTTAAAATTTAAATATACTTATATTAGTCAGTAAATGAACCTTACAAATGAATCAATATTAATTATTTTATTACTATATATAAATATAAAATATATGATTCGGTGTCACGCTCTATTAGACTATATTTATTAGAAATTGTGTCTACGAGCTTATATTTTTTTTTTAATAACCATTTTGAAAAAGAAAGAGGAAATTTAATAATTAATACATGAATTATAATATTTTTTATGTGTAAATTTTAATTTTACATGTATCCTACCGCGAAACGCGACTAACTCTTTTAATATACATATAATTTTGGATCTATATCGTTGAAACTTGGTAAGTTAAATTAATAGCTTTCTGCTGAGACATTTGAAAATAAAAAAAAATGTTATTGTAATTTTTAACCCATAAATTTTATTTTATTATTTAAATTTTTTTATTTCAAGAACATATTTATTAGTAAATCATACTTTATTAATAACTATCATTATATAGTTTAATATATTTTCTTCTAATAGTGATAAGTACAAAGTAAAAATAAAATAAATAAAAATTAAAATCATTCTAGAATTTCTCATATTTATTGTACCGATTTGATTTGAATTTCAATTATTATAAATATTAATTGATTAACCATTATTTTTATTATTATTATTACTACTACTGTTATTTAGCAAAAAATTCCAAGGTGATTTTATTTTTTATTTATTTCATTTTCGCTTTACTTTTATCATCATTTGATGATAATATATTGAAGGGTGGAAATTTTTACGCTCCACTGGTTGGTTTTTGTACTCTTTTTAATTTTTTACATAGTAAATTACATAACTATCATTTAATAAAAAAAAAATATTTTTTTCATGAATTCTTAGATTACTCTTTTCTAATATTTTACCCTAATAGAAGACACAATAATTATGATAAACTACAACATTATTTTATCTCTACTCTTTTTATTCTACCGTCATTAATATTTTTGAATAAAATTCTGCTCTCATACATAATTCTTATTATTTTCAGCACATAATTCTTGTTATTTTCATCACATAATTCTTGTTATTTTCATCACTCCCTCTATTGCTGCTCTCTCTCTCTTTTCTTGAACCTTTTTTTTTCTCTAATAGAAATTAGGATGTTATGCTTTTCATGAACCGTTTTAATTTATTAGTGTATTAACAGCTGCTATTTATCAAGAATTCTTATTTACCTTGTCAATTTGATTTTAATACTTGCCATTTAGTTTATTTATAATTTTGATTCTCATACAAGCAGAATTTAGGCCATTTACATGCAAATTTCTTGTGACTGGTGTACCCTCCATTTTGTCCAACACATGTACAAAGAAGGAATGCCGTAAGCATGAACTAAAGAGACGAATTATATGAATTTTTGGCATTCTACAAATTTATGCTACATTTTAATTACTTTGAATCTTATCTAACTTTAGGAGAAACGCCGTTATCTTTCTACTTTGTTGGATTTGCGAAAGGAAATAAACTAATTATGCATACTTGAATTTAGTTAAAATTGAGATTTTAATCATTTAGTTCTTCTTTTAAAAATAAATAATAATAATAATGTTAAATTAGTAACAAATTTAAATGAAATTTGAAAATAATTATTGGAAAATTTTAATTATTAAACATTACTGTTTATCTGTTTCTCCTGGTCAACTTTTTTTTTTCTTTGGTTATTATGGATTGAGGGTTAGGAGATTTAAATGGGAATCTCCAAAGTAGCCCACGAGAGCTTTATCATTAGATTAAGCACATGAGTGTAATTAAATTGAGTCGAAACAAGTTTAATTTTGACTAATTTAAATTTTGGTTAGAAGCTTATTATTGTAATTGATGTTTACAAACATAAACAAAATTTTAAAAAAAATTAAAAATTCAAACTATTAATTAAAATCATATATTAAAAATTAAAAATTAATTATTTACTAAATAAATTTTAATATATTTAATAAAAATTATGATTATATTCTAATAATATGTTTTTAAAAAATACTTTTTTTATAATAATTAAATTATTAAATATTAAAATTACAAATTAACTTGTGAGTTTCTATTCGAATTTATTTACAAACTTTATAAGCTGAGTTTTGAATAATTTGAATTCGACTCATTTATTAAATGAACTTTAATATATGTAGGGCCGGTTCAAGTGTATTTGTGGCCCTAAACAAATTTTTTTAAGTTTTTTAATTTAAAATTATCAATTAATTATTATTTTTTAGATATTAACTATTTTTTACTATTAAAATTAAATAAATTAAAAAATAGTTTGAAATTAGCACCAATATTGGATCCTAATTTAAAAGCGTAAAATTTTAAATGTTTTCAATTAAAAAATTATACGTACATTTAATTTATTGTATTAAAAATATAAAAAATCAATTAAATTTTAATAAAAGACGGTGAACTTATAAATTTTAAAGGACTACAATAAAATTTTATTGGTTATAATGAAGTAGTGAATTCTAAAATTATTGATTGTGGTATAATTAGAACTCCTGATCTATTGATGAGTTTATGAATCTGAAAATCATGTTGACTTTGTCCTTAAAGAATATGTTACGATATTGTATTTAATCTACTGGCTACCTAAAAGCTGGTGGGAGAAAAGCCAATGCGTGATGTAGCTTTGCAAATAGCATTACACTTGTTATCTGGTCAAAATAAGCGACAAGCATTCATCATTTAATTTTTTTTATTGTGGTGTTGGAATCTAAAATTAAAGATTGTCATACACAATATTCACAAATGCTACAGAGCATTATCATGAAAAGCTCCAGCTTTTTCTTCCAAATATGGCAGTGGTTGTGTTCAACATGGTGCTTTTGTGCTTCCATTGTCATTAGGGAATGCATGAGTTTATTAATTAGGAATGAGAAGACTAACTTAACTTGATTCTGATAGACCACCCGCAAAATAATAATAATAGCTAATAATTACTGGTATTTCGTGGTTTTCCGTTTCACCCCCTTTGCACTTTATATGGAGATTTTTTCATGGAGGAGAGAGTTCATGTGCTCCTCAAGAATGGGAAGTCGAGAGTTTTCATCATAACTATACATCAACGGGACCATTCTTGCAACGTTAAGACATGCCTTGGTAAAAGTTGGTGAGAATGGATTTTGAATGAGGCATGCCTGATTGAGTTGTTTCCATGTGTCTGATATCATCTGAAGAACATGCTTTCTTGCGCTTTCCACCGAAGATTCTTGATGTTCTTTCATGTATACTTCTACATATGATCCATCGTAGCCATCCTGATTCTCATCCTGAAATTTAGTTTGTTAGACCCCATATATGTTGATTTTTTTGGGTTACATATGACGAGAAATTCTAAGGAGAGCAACATGTGAACTTGCATCTGTTACCTTGGCACTTCCCAGGTCATCCCACAGGCGAAGAATTCTGGCTGTGGAGGATATTATGGCTGGATTGCAGTCGATGAATTCAACCTTCTCCTTGGTTATACCTTGAGCCAGCAGGAAGAAAAGGTGAACTAGAACCACATGTACACCTGAACTTATTGTCCCATTCTTCAAGTACTCTTCAGCATTTGGCAATTCGCCAGAAGCAAACCATCTTGCTTCTACTAGAAATGCATTGCACAAACTTGCCCACTGCAACAATCAAGAAAAGTTAATTGCTCCTAGCGACTATAAAATTTATTATTTGTTGCAAATATATCTCGATAATATATATACCGCTTTCCGAAAAGAATCCACAGGGTTCCAGCCATGCTGTTCATAGACCTTGTGGCTAATTTCATTAGTGATGTTGTTAAGAGCCTTGAAACAAATCTTCATGTAGTCTGGTAGCTGTTCAGTGGCACCAATGTCCCATCTGATATAAAGGAATTGGTTTATCAATCAGCACATCAGGGCGTCATGCAAATTAATCACACCCTATAATATTGTAGGGAATCTTCAACTAATAAATATTTTTACCACCACATTTTTACATTGAAAAATTTATAAAATTATTATGAGACATTTCAAATTTAAAAAAATTAGAAAATAAGTTTTCAATAAAAAAAAACACGTTTACAATTTGAAATTTTTATTTTTTAATTTTTTCTAAAAAAATAAATTAAAAATTTATATTTTCTTAACTAAATAAAATAATTTATAACTATACTAGTAATAAATAAATTTTTCAATGTTTATATATAAAATTTACATTTATATATTTTTAATTTTATTTATATACCATTATGTTTTAATATTTATATGTTCTCCATATTTCTGTTTTTTATATTTTTAAAAAATATTATTTGCAATATCTTTTTCACACATTTTCACTTATTAGTAGTTACATGAATATTCATGAGAAGTAAAATTCCTTTTACACTCTTCCCTCTCATTTGTGTGTCCCCTGTATGTGAGATTACGCATGTAATTTTAACAAAAATTGTTTTTTACTGCATGATTATTTACCTATCAACAACTTTTGTGAAAAGAACGAGTTCATCCAGCGACCCATAAACATCAAAAATGTCATCTATCAGGTAAACGAAAGAGATAGGTTTTATGAGGTCAATTCTTTGCTTGGACATGCTTGGATCTGTTAAGGCTGTCATGCACCATATATACCATTTAAGAGGCTGGTCTCTTGCAAACTTCAGCTCGTGGCACAGACCGAGTTCTTTCCACCACCTGAAGTTTAAAATGAACAACCAAATTGGCAACTCAGAAAACATAAGGAACCACACCGACCGCCACAATACCTTTGAGATGTCACTTTTATACATCGGTCCCAACAGATCAAGACATATCAACAATTGTCGACATGATTAAAAGCCGAAAGATTGTGTAAAAACTATAACAGGAAATAGTCGTTAGAAATATTAGAAACTATTTTTGGGTTCTTTTGTCTGAACTGTGTTTCAGGTAAGTAAACTCACTCTGAAATTTTAACAATTTCTTGCTGGTGTTGCAACTGAACCATCTTAAAATCAAACTTTGCGATTTCTTGTAATTCATTCATCCACCCATTTTTCCCTTGCATATTGGTAATGAAATTTTTTGCCATGAATTTTGCTATGCTTTTGTGATGTGGATGTTTCAGTGTGTTTTCTATTGCTCTAGCTTGAGGGTCATCAAGATTTATCGCCAGTGAAGTCAGAAGCTGGTAACTGTAGTCCCTAGCTTCATCAAGTATATCTTCTCCTTCCATACATAGAACTGAAGCTTCATATAGACTCATTAATCCTTCGGTGTCATGTCTTAGTTCTTCCTTAAAATTCCCAACCTCATCCTTAAAGTTGTCGAACACTCCTGTCTCGCATCCATTGGCAGCAAATAAGCTAAACCCAAAAGCATATCAGAATCAAAACATTGATAGAAGAATAAAAGAAGAACCTGCTGCAGGTACATAGTAACCATGTTGTCTCAAGAGTCGAAATCGAAGTGCCACTTCATAGAAATCGTTGTTATTGTCATGTGTGCCAAGTATCATCGTACAGTTCTTTAGTAAAATTGCATTGATCTCCTCTTCAAAGTGATACTCAATGCCAAGGCGTTGAATAGCATCTATCATAGCTAGACCCTGAAATGAATCATCTCCATCTTTACAGGTGATCAGCATATTCTTGAATGCCGTTAGTTTTTGTTCAAATTCAATTCGAAAGTCATCCTGCAAAGAGAATCATATAACATAGCTAAATTAGTTGCACCAACAGACTAATGTTATGTAATATGTAGCATGGAGGATGTTCGCGTACGCTAATGCCAGGGTACTGCAGACCAATAACACATTTTGTTTCATTCAAGGGACTAGAACCCAATGACTGATCTTCGACCATACAACGTTGGTCTTGAGATAATAATGAAGAAGACATAGAAGTTTCAGAAGCTAGGGCCATTGCGAGGGGGAATAGAAATATCTATGATGAGATTTGCTGCTATTGCAATTTTACAAGAATTGAATCCAAGTAGCCACCTATTTATAGGATTCAATATGAAACAATTAAGATAGCATTGTATTTTTTACGGGTTGCTAACAAACAATTCAGGGTCCGTTGAAGAGGGGGAAGATGCTAATTCATGTGTTACATATGTATTTTGAAAATTTTATAGGATAAAAATTGCAAAAATAACTCCCTTCAAATGGATAATTCCCTTTTATTGGGATTAAGAATGAAAGAGAAAAAATTATAAGGACCTAAACTATAATTTTAGAGGGATTAAAGTTAATATTCGTCGTAACTCACGACATCGCAAGTTGTGACGTCTATTATTGTCCAATTTTATATAATTATATATTTATTCTAATAGATTAGAGGATTTTGAGAAATTATAACATACAACCATGATTCTATGTCATTCTATAACCTTGATTCTATGTCAAATGCTGACATGGAATCACAAACCAATTACAATGCAACATTGCAAAAAAAAAAAAAACATGTTTGAAAAAAAATTACTCATGTTCTTGTTTTGATGGAATTAAACTAACCAGGTTCTTGTTTTGGTGGAAAAAATTTCATTCACTAAACATATATGTAACCATGTGTCATGTTTTTAGTGATTTGTTGTTCCAACTAGACATATTGACATGGAATCACGGTTGTATATTACTATATGATCACTATCTATAAAAATTACAAGTAAATTTTAACAACCATTTATTAGGATCAGTTGGCAAAAAAATTGTGCGAATTAAAAGGCTTTTACCGCGATTGTAATTCTATTTAAATCAAACTAAATTAGTTAAAATTCAATGAGCTCTCGATACTGATAATTCATATTAAAAAAATTATAAATAAGAATATTAATCAAATCACCTTTGATAATCATATGCCCTTTAATTGATATTGTATAATATAATATTATAGTAAATAAGAAAATAGTAAAGTAATGAAATAAATTACTCCCTTCGTTCTTTTTTAATTATCGTTTTAGATTGAATTTTTTATTCCAATTTATTTAATGTTTTCAATTACCAATGCATTTTCTCTACCTTTTTTCTATCATACTCTTATTTATATATACATTACTTTTGGGAATATACAAAACTAATAATTGATTGAGGGAATTATTATAAGGGTAGTATAGTATTTTATACATATATTAATTACATTTCTTAATTATAAGGATAGTATAGTATTTTACACATATATTAATTACATTTATTAATCTATGTGCATAATACTCAAACAACAATTAAAAAGAAACAGAGGGAGTATCATTTTAGAGCAACTATTATTAAATTGGTTAATTAATTTAATTTTGTAAATACATTCTTGTGTGAGTGTGCTTCATTTTCAGGTGAAATGGAAAACATTCATGAAATTTATTTATAACGATATGTATTCTTTTTTTTTTTACAACGAATTCAGTTAATGTCCCCATAAATGGGGAAAATTTTATAATGATTCTAACTTTTGATAAGTAGGAAACTCAAACTAATACTATAAAGTCATTTAGAGTTCACTCATGTATTATTAGGTTTTGGTTTTTATTACTTTAATTAAATACTCAATTTTTATTTGTTTGACTTTCCAACTCATTAAAAGACAGAACTACTATATAATGTCTCCATAAGTATTTCATATGATAAAAGTTGTGGACATTCAATTAAAGAGTAGACTTTAAACCTCTGTCCCTCTTTCTCGCCCTTTTAGTGTTAGGAATTTAACCATTTATACTAGTTGTTCAAAAGAAATTCAAATGGTTAATTTTAGACACTATACGGGGGAGAAAGGAAAAAGTAAGGGTTTAATCCTTACCCTTCTCAACAGAATATTTACACTTTTTGTTAACCAACTTACTTTATTAAAAAAGGAAGTAGTGGCCAACTTGGTTTTGAATTGTTTACAAGTTGGTTACAAAAACCTACTTAGTCTTGGTTGTTGGCAAGTTAGTTACCAAAACCAACTTGGGTTTGGTTGTTTACAAGTTTGATTTGCTAACTTGTTTTGCTTATCTCTTAAGCATTGTAAACCTATAAATAGGCTTCATTGGCTAGCATTTATATGGTGGGGATGGGTCACTAAAAAGAAGAGTGAGTTAGCAAGTGATTATAAGAGTAATCTCCTTGTAAGAAAAATATAGAGAGTAATTTTTTTTTACTATTTTAAGAGAGAGTATTATTGTAATCTCCATAGGTTATATAGAGAGAAAGGTTGTAATTCCTATAATTTTTCATAGTGAAATTCTTTTAATCTCGTTCGTGGTTTTTATCCAATTTTTTTAGGGTTTTCCACATTAAAATCTGTGTTCCATTTTTTTTAATTTTATTATTTTAATTATTTTAACAGCAATTTACTCTACTCCATTCATAATTTGATCATGCGTATAATTGGTCTCAATTTTCACAACAAGATGTATCTAAGTGTCTAGTTTGTGAATCCTAGTAAAAGCAATGGCAGCAAAGTTTGAGATTGAGAAATTCAATGGAAAATTTTCCCAGTATGAAAATTGAAGATAAAGGCAATATTAAGAAAAGATAATTTCTTGGCGGTTATTAACGAAAGGCTGGAGGAATTCACAGATAATAATAAGTGGACTGAAATGGACTAAAATGTAGTTACAAATCTTTATCTTACATTAGGAGATGAGATACTGTCTAGCGTAGAAGAAAAGAAAAATGCAAAGGAGATATATGATCAACTCACTAAACTGTACGAGTCCAAATCAATCCATAACAAAATTTTTCTTAAGAGGAAGCTTTATACCCTTTGAATGGCAAAATCTACTTCAGTGATAGAGCATCTAAATGCTTTTAATACTTTATTTTCTCAACTTACATTGTTGGGATATAAATTATTAAAAGCATTTAGATGCTCTATCACTGAAGTAGATTTTTCCATTAAGTATAGGCAAATGAATATGTTGAACTTCTACTTCAAAGTCTACCTAATTCGTATGATTAACTCATCATCAACTTGACAAATAATTTCCTCACATATTATCTAGTCTTCGATGAGGTTGTAGTCACTATTTTAGAGGAAGAAAGTAGGCACAAAAATAAGGAAGACAAGATGGTGAATTTGCAACAAGCAGAAGCTTTGGCTGTGGCAACATGGAAATCAACCGAATCAGACTCTAGTGGAAGATAGAGATAAGATGAATCAAAATCAAGAAGTAAGAAGAATGTCAATGTTACAACTATAGCAAAAAGGGTCACTTGAAAAAGGATTATTGGAATTTAAAAACTTACAGTCCCTAAGGAAATTTTACAAGTGTATCAGATGATGACAATGTTATATAAATATGAAATGGCATAATAGAAAGAATGGTATGAAGATGTGATTAAGATATTCAAGTGGGAGATTATTAACCAGCTTACTTTATTAAAAAAGAAAGTAATAGCCAACTTGATTTTGAATTATTTACAAGTTTGTTGTCAAAACCAACTTAGCCTTAGTTGTTTGTAAGTTAGTTTGTTTACAAGTTTGATTTTCCAACTTGCTTTTCTTAGCTATTAAGCATTGTAATCCTATAAATAGGCTTAATTGGTTAGTATTTGTGTGGTGGTGATGAGTCAATAAAGAGATATTGACTTTAGCAAGTTATTAATCTCAATTTTGATATTAACAAACTTAATTTTTAAGCAACTAATGTTTTTGTTTCAAGTGTGTATAAGATAGGAGAAATTTTGAAGTCAAAATAATGATGAAATATTAAAGAAAAATCATTCTAGAAAGTCATTAATAGTACTATTTCAACCGGACTCATCATAGGGACTAAATTGCACCAAAAAGTGCAATTCTTATTATAGCCCTAATTGAGACCAAAGCAGTCCTGAATAGGACCAAAGGAGACTTATGTTTGTATAAAACTCAAAAAATGGCAAAACCCATCTCGATCCAATGTCCTAATCGGGACATTACTTAGGACTTGATAGTCTTGATCGGGACCGGAGCAGAATTTCAAATGCAACAGCTTGTAATAACTATTCATTGCTCGTCCTGATTGGGACTAATGATATCCCGACAGAGACCTGACAAAATGCAGCTCAAAAGTCCAAATTTCATTCGAATGGACTTTGTTTTTTTAGGAATGAAATTATTGCTTCCAACAGCTATAATCGGATTGCTTAAGTATAAATATGACCTCTAATGATTATTTTGGGCTTAAGAAACTTTTTTATTCATTCTAAACTTTCAAGTATTAAATTCAGCTCTCTAAACTCTTTCAAAATTCATTTTATTGTTTTATACTCTTATGTTAGTAAGTGTTAGAATATATATTCTTGTTCTTTTATTTTCTAGATTAAGGAAACAGAAAGTAAGATTCTATTCTAAAGGAATTAGTTTGAGTGTTTAGCCATTAAAACACTTAAGGATTCAGTTTTAGAGTCAGCCTTAAAAACACTTGTAAATTAGTTTTTAAGTAAGCCTTAAAAACTCAAGTTGTAAGGTTATTAATGTTAGAAATCAGTTATGGTATTTAGACATAAATACATGTGTTGTAAGCACAAGTCTAAATAGAGTAAATTTCAAAAATTTGCTCATCATAACCCTTCATAAAATGAAGAATTTCATTTGCCTAGGATTCAAATTGCATTGAAATACACAACTAAATAAATTAAGCAATATACAAACAAATAATTAATTAATTATAAGTTTGTAAACTTACTTGTTGTAGAGCTTGGTATTCCTTGTATTTGATTCCTTGAATCAAATGCTTAGCCCTCCAAATGTAAGGCCTCTAGTTTGAAACACCAAAGCCTTATCTATCACTTACTTGTGTTAATTAAACATAGTAACTTGTACTAATTTAATTAAGAGCACAAGTATAGAGTATATGTTTAGTATATGTTGTGTTTATTTTTGGTTTATGATCTTATCATAACCAAAATAACTTAGTGATTTTTTACTTAACTCTTTAAGCAAAAACTCACTTAAGCATTATCTTTCCTCTCATATCTCTTACCAAGTCTCTTGACTTGCCTTAGATATATCAAAGATATATGTGTAGTAATTTTCCACTAAGGAAAAGTATGAATTAATTAATTAAGTGATTATTAAGTATGCCACCTTAGGTATACACCTAACCATCTAAATGATTAAAATGACACCTTAGGCATACTTTAGAAATATCCACTTAATTAATATGACACCTTACTTAATTCAATAATTAAGCTTGCCACCTACACATATTAATGTATAAATTTGTATGTAAAGTATACATCAAATGTATTAATTTACATATTAAATTATACATATACATAGATATGGACTTTAATTAATCTTAGGTCCAAAATAAATTTTGGCCTATGTCCAAACCAATTTGGACCATTAATATAAGTCCATAAATAAATAACAACATATATATATTTATTAATTTAATATATATTAATTAATATCCAATACTAATTAAATATTAATTAATAAATAATACTCTTATTTGAATTAGATTTCATGATATACTAGAATCATTGTTCAAAACATAAATCTAATTCTATTAATCTTGATTAATTGATTAAACTCTTTTAATCAATAATTAGATTAATACTATAGTGATTAAATAAAACTCTTTAAGGTGTGACTTACTAGGTTCATGTCTAAATGACAATGAGAAAATATAATATTAACATTTAATATTATTTGAAACTCTTTCCAATTCTAAATGTGAAAATCTCAGTTATTCACATTTAGTTCTCATAAGCTGTGAGTGACCCCTAGTATCGATATCATAGCTACCCAATTAGAAATGAATGCATATTATGATTCACATGAACCTTATCATAATTACCGTGCACTAATTTCCTTTCATTAAAGATCCCAATATAGCCTAGAGTCAAGGTATTATCAAACTCTAATAGCTTTATTATATGACCTCATCTTAAGTTTTAATTCTTGATAAAATACAACAAATACTATAACTCTTTATAGTACTGAAACTCTTTTTCTGACTGTGTTGTATTTATCCTAGCCAGGAATTTATTCATCAAGAATAAACTTAGATAGCATAGGATCTATCCCGGTTCACACCAGGTAATGAATCCCATCTTGGTTAAACATTCATCCCTACATTTAACTAATTAGAGCCACCACACACCATATACCCATGTGATGATTAACACAAGTATGTAAGCGGTAACAAACTCTAACCACCTAAATGTGGATGACTATGTCACCTCAAGTCAAAGGACTATATGCACCATTATAATCTAGATTGTGATTGTTGATTATATGTGAATATCCTTGCAATCACAATACTAATGTCACTGTTCGATTAACCCATCTAATGAGTATCCACATGTCTATTCTGATTACTCATATCAAGTAGCATGAGTTTCACTACCTCCCACTATTAGTTTCTCACACTAATCAAGGAAAATAGACAGAGGTGATAATCTAATTAATATTATCCAAATATTACTTAATTGACTACGAACAATTTATAGTAAATGTACTGAATAAATATGTAACTCATATTATCAACTCTTTGATAATAAATTTATTCAACATAATACTAAAGGATCAATACTCAAAAAAATAACATATTTATTTAAAAGAATATTTTATTGTCACAGGGATTATTTACAATGTCTAAATAATTACAAGAATGCCACTAGGGCATACCTTATACTAACAATCTCCCACTTGCACTAGTGCCATTTACTACAATATTTAAGACCTATCTTTTCAAGATGATCATCTAACTGTAGTTGTGTGAGCACTTTAGTTAATGGATCAGCAACATTGTCAGCTGAAGCTACCTTTTGGACGACCACTTCGCCCTTACCAACAAGTTCTCGAATAATATGAAAACGCCTTTCTATATGTTTGGATTTCTGGTGAGACCTTGGTTCCTTTGCCAATGCAATGGCTCCATTATTGTCACAATAGAGAGAAATTGGAAACTCAATGGAAGGAACAACTTGTAGTTCTATAACGAACTTCCTAATCCAAACAACTTCTTTAGCAACATCTGATGCAGTTATATACTCAGCTTCTGTAGTGGAATCAGCAGTGATACTTTATTTAGAACTTTTCCAGCTCACTGCACCGCCATTATAGATGAAAACAAACCCGGATATAGACTTTCTATCATCCATGTCTGATTGAAAATCAGAATCTGTAAAGCCATTAATCTGTAAATCACCTTCTCCATAAGTTAAGATCAAATCTTTAGTTCTTCTCAAGTACTTAAAGATTGATTTAACAGCTATCTAGTGTTCTAAACCTGGATTGGATTGAAACCTGCTAGTCACACTAACAGCATAGGCAATGTCAGGCCTAGTACACAACATAGCATACATTAAGCTTCCTATTGCTGAAGCATAAGGAACTTTAGTCATTTGTTCCATTTCCTCGGGTGTCTTTGGAGACATACTCTTGGATAAATGAACACCATACCTAAATGGTAACAATCCTCTCTTGGATTCAAGCATATTGAACCTCTTCAATATCTTTTCCAAGTAAAGACTTTGGGATAAACCTATCGTTCTCTTCGATCTATCTCTATAGAGTCGAATCCCGAGAATATAAGTTGCCTCCCCTAAGTCTTTCATAGAGAAAGTTTTAGATAACTAGACTTTTACAGAAGTCATCATTCCTATATCATTTCCAATTAATAAAATATCATCCACATACAAGACTAGGAAAGTGATTTGACTCCCACTAACCTTCTTGTAAACACAAGGCTCATCTTGATTCTTTATGAAATCATAAGAATAAATAGCCTCATCGAAATGATGATTCCAACTCCTGGAAGCTTGCTTTAAGCCATAGATTTATCTATTAAGCTTACACACTTTAGAGCTTTCCTTAGATTCAAAACCCTTGGGTTGCTCCATGAAAATTTCTTCCTCAAGATAACCATTAAGCAATGCAGTCTTGACATCCATTTGCCAAACCTCATAATTATAGTGTGCAGCTATAGCTAAAAGAATTCGAATGGATTAAAGCATGGCTACTAGAGAAAAGGTCTCTTCATAATCGATCCCTTCTCTTTGGCGAAACCCTTTCGCCACAAGCCTAGCTTTAAAGGTGTTAACCTTTCCATCTGCACTGGTCTTTCTCTTGAAGATCCATTTACATCTAATAGGTACAATACCTTTTGGAGGATCAACAAGTGTCCAGACTTCATTTGCATACATGGAATCCATTCCTGTTCTCATAGCATCAATCCATTTAGAAGAATCTTTCTTAAATAAAGCTTCTTCATATGTGGTAGGATCATCTATATGAAGACTATCTTCATGAGCATGCAACTTTTGCATATCATGTAGAAGGCCATATCTCTCCAGAGGATGAGATACCCTACTAGATTTTCTAGGAGTTGGTGTGATGATATTTTCAATTGGAATAGGCTCCTCAAGTTGATCAATATTCATTTGATCAGTTTGTTCTGTTTCTTTAGATGACTCTTCATCTAATATTATCTTTTTTCCTATGCCGCCTTCCTTTAGAAATTCTTTCTCAAGAAAAATGGCATCTCTGCTTACAATAACTATTTGTTCAACAGGAAGATAAAAGTAATATCCTAAACTATCTTTAGGATATCCAACAAACCTTCCTTTTATCGATTTCACATCCAACTTGTCCGACTTTAATTTTTTGATAAAAGCAGGACATCCCCAAATCTTAACATGTTTAAGACTTGGTGTTCTACCATGCCATATCTGATATGGTGTAGTAGATATGGATTTGGATGGAATACGATTAAGGATATAACAGGCAGTTTGGAGTGCATGACCCCAAAGAAAAATAGAAAGATCCATATAACTCATCATCGATCGTACCATATCCAATAAAGTATTATTCCGCCTTTCAGACACTCCATTTAATTGAGGTGTTCCAGGCGGTGTGAGTTGAGATACAATGCCATGTTCCTTTAGGAACTTAATAAACTCGGTACTCAAGTATTCACCTCCTCGATCTGATCTCAGAGTTTTAATATTTTTTTTAGTTTGGTTTTCTACTTGGGCTTTGAATTCTTTGAAGTTTTTAAAAGATTCAAATTTATTCTTCATAAGAAATAAATACCCATATCTTGATAGATCATCTATAAAGGTTATAAAGTAGTAGAAACCACCTCTAGTCATTTCAGAAAATGGCCCACATACATCACTATGTATGACTTCTAATATATCAGTGGCTTTTGCCATTTGTCCTACAAATGGTGATCTAGTCATCTTGCCCTAAAGACAAGCTTCACAAGTTGTATTAGATGCGGATTCAAGATTGCTCAAGATTCCCATCTTTTCTAACTTAGTGATCTTATTTTCAGCAATATGACATAATCTTAAGTGCCATAGATGTAAAGAAGTATTTTCAATTAGCATTGCATATTTATTACTCATAAATTGAAGCTCATTATTATTGGAATTATTATCAATATAATATAAACCATGTATTAAATAACTCGAGCCAATAATATTACTTCCAAAGTAAATATTACATACGTCTCTTTTGAATAAAAATTCATAACCTTTTCTAGTCAAACTAGAAATAGAGACTATGTTTCTATAAGCATTAGGTACATATAATACATCATCCAATAATAAAATATGATTACAAAGATCTATTGAAGTTGACCCTATAGCTTTAGCTGCAACATTTGCACTATTTCCAAGCTTTAAGGTTACTTCATTAGGCTTCAACTTTCTCTTATTTGCTAGATCCTATAAAGATAAACAAATGTGAGAACTAGCACCCGTATCCAATACCCATGCATTTGATGAACCATTAGAACATTTAGAAAAGTTAGAGAAAAACATACCTTCTCCAAAATTATCCTTTCTTTTAGTCTGTAAAGACTTAAGGAACCTAGGACAATTTCTTTTCCAATGTCCTTTACCTTCACAATAGTAACAATTACCCATGTTTGGGTCTTCCCTCACCTGTCCCTTGCCTTGAGATTTAGCTATTCTACCTGTAGGCTTGACAACATTTTTCTTGCCTTTCTTTTTCTTATAACTCTTCTTTTTAGTCTTACTAGAAGAAGCAATAAGAATAGTCTCCTTCCCCTTGCTACCTTGTATTGCCTTTTGGGCTGTTACAAGCATGTTCAATAAATTAGCACGTGTACACTCTATTTTATTTATATGAAAATTTACAATGGTCTGCCCAAATGATTCAGGAAGTGATTCCAGGATCAAATCCATTTGGAGATGGAAGTCCATTGAAAAATCTAGACTTTCTAGTTCCTCAATTGATCTTATCATTGAGTTCACATGGACTGCCACATCCTCACTTTCTTTCATTTTAGCACGAAACAACCGCTTTGATATCTCATATCTAGCGGTCCTACTCTGTTCACCAAATAGCTCTTTCAGGTGAAGTAGGATTTCATTTGCATTATTGTACTTCTCATGTTGTCGATGGATATCAGTACTCATAGAAGCCCACATAATGCAATATGCTTGCAAATCATGCTTTTTCCAATTTTTAAGAGTGTCTTGCTCCTCCTGAGAAGCATTTACGGGAAGTGACTTAGGTAGTGGTTATTCTAATACATATAGTATTTCTTCAGAAGCCAAAACTACTTTTAGATTCCTTAGCCAATCTACAAAGTTTGGGCTTGTGAGCTGGTTTAGTATGACGGAGAGTGGGTTTGATGATTTCATATTATCAAATTATCTGTAAAGGTAACAAAATTAGTTAGTTTAAATGACATTGTATAAAAATAAAATCATTAGATTTGGTCTTTAATCTTAATGATTTCCCACTAATTTGGCTGATCCTATTCTTCCAAGTAGGAAACGGAAATCCCTTGTTGGATGGATTTCTAGTGGGTGATGAAGTTCTTAATAAATTATAATATTCCTTAGGTACCCTTTGCCATTCTTGAAATATTAAAATTTATAAGTGACATTTTCCCGTCATCACATCTTATGTGATATTTCATCAATCAAGCTCTTAATGTTACGGACCTCAGGTACCCATTATCATTCTTGGTCCTTGGCATTAATTAAGTCCACACTATTGACACTATGAAATGTATAAATTTGAATACTACATGCCTCAGGTACACCTATTTGCCATTCTTGGCATGTAGTATATTTATACACTCAAAACATCACTATGCTTAACAATAACATTGCATAAATCTCTTAGATTTATATATACCCCTATGTGTCTATAGCCGATATACATAATCCAAAATTATATAATTTATTGCTCCAATGGAGAGCTTAGACTTAAATTTTATTTGGAAGATTTTTGGATCTCACTTTGCACATTAACCAATTTATACATATCAAATACATAAATTGTACGGCATCCAATTATACATACAGATATGTATAAAAGCATATAAAACATACATATCTCATATGTGCATAAAATATGCAAATATGGATGCATAAATAAGGAGTGATCATGGACTAATTTTTATACCTATTTTAATACTAAAATAAATTACAAAAATTATTCTTGTCCATGAATACTTCAAGTATGAATATCCTTATCACCATCGTCATGGATTTGCTCCTTGAACTCCTTCAAGTCTCCTTGTTACAACTTTTGCAACAAACAAATACACTTTGACATGCCAAGGTTATAAATACATCCTAATACTATGTAATTAACATTTAATTACATAAACAATAACAAAATTATTTATTACATTACTATAATGTAAAACCTTGTCCATGATCACTGCTTGCAAGTATGGCATACAAAAATTAATAAATGCAACTTTTGCATGTTATAATAATTTTGCAAACATAATAAAAACGTATGCTACAGTATCACTATTTACTACTATAGTACCACTATATACTGGTACAGTATCACTATTCACAGCAGTACTAAAATAAACAAAATATATTTTTAGCATATTTTAGCTATAAAACTTGCAACCAACTTATTTTAATCACAACATTTGTAATTAAAAAATTTATTTAGTATGTATAAAATGCAAAAAGGGGCTTTGATACCACTGTTAGAAATCAGTTATGGTATTTAGACATAAATACATGTGTTGTAAGCACAAGTCTAAATAGAGTAAATTTCAAAAATTTGCTCATCATAACCCTTCATAAAATGAAGAATTTCATTTGCCTAGGATTCAAATTGCATTGAAATACACAACTAAATAAATTAAGCAATATACAAACAAATAATTAATTAATTATAAGCTTGTAAACTTACTTGTTGTAGAGCTTGGTATTCCTTGTATTTAATTCCTTGAATCAAATGCTTAGCCCTCCAAATGTAAGGCCTCTAGTTTGAAACACCAAAGCCTTATCTATCACTTACTTGTGTTAATTAAACATAGTAACTTGTACTAATTTAATTAAGAGCACAAGTATAGAGTATATGTTTAGTATATGTTGTGTTTATTTTTGGTTTATGATCTTATCATAACCAAAATAACTTAGTGATTTTTTACTTAACTCTTTAAGCAAAAACTCACTTAAGCATTATCTTTCCTCTCATATCTCTTACCAAGTCTCTTGACTTGCCTTAGATATATCAAAGATATATGTGTAGTAATTTTCCACTAAGGAAAAGTATGAATTAATTAATTAAGTGATTATTAAGTATGCCACCTTAGGTATACACCTAACCATCTAAATGATTAAAATGACACCTTAGGCATACTTTAGAAATATCCACTTAATTAATATGACACCTTGCTTAATTCAATAATTAAGCTTGCCACCTACACATATTAATGTATAAATTTGTATGTAAAGTATACATCAAATGTATTAATTTACATATTAAATTATACATATACATAGATATGGACTTTAATTAATCTTAGGTCCAAAATAAATTTTGGCCTATGTCCAAACCAATTTAGACCATTAATATAAGTCCATAAATAAATAACAACATATATATATTTATTAATTTAATATATATTAATTAATATCCAATATTAATTAAATATTAATTAATAAATAATACTCTTATTTGAATTAGATTTCATGATATACTAGAATCATTGTTCAAAACATAAATCTAATTCTATTAATCTTGATTAATTGATTAAACTCTTTTAATCAATAATTAGATTAATACTATAGTGATTAAATAAAACTCTTTAAGGTGTGACTTACTAGGTTCATGTCTAAATGGCAATCAGAAAATATAATATTAACATTTAATATTATTTGAAACTCTTTTCAATTCTAAATGTGAAAATCCCAGTTATTCACATTTAGTTCTCATAAGTTATGAATGACCCCTAGTATCGATATCACAGCTACCCAGTTAGAAATGAATGCATATTATGATTCACATGAACCTTATCATAATTACCGTGCACTAATTTCCTTTCATTAAAGATCCCAATATAGCCTAGAGTCAAGGTATTATCAAACTCTAATAGCTTTATTATATGACCTCATCTTAAGTTTTAATTCTTGATAAAATACAACAAATACTATAACTCTTTATAGTACTGAAACTCTTTTTCTGACTGTGTTGTATTTATCCTAGCCAGGAATTTATTCATCAAGAATAAACTTAGATAGCATAGGATCTATCCCGGTTCACACCAGGTAATGAATCCCATCTTGGTTAAACATTCATCCCTACATTTAACTAATTAGAGCCACCACACACCATATACCCATGTGATGATTAACACAAGTATGTAAGCGGTAACAAACTCTAACCACCTAAATGTGGATGACTATGTCACCTCAAGTCAAAGGACTATATGCACCATTATAATCTAGATTGTGATTGTTGATTATATGTGAATATCCTTGCAATCACAATATTAATGTCACTGTTCAATTAACCCATCCAATGAGTATCCACATGTCTATTCCGATTACTCATATCAAGTAGCATAAGTTTCACTACCTCCTACTATTAGTTTCTCACACTAATCAAGGAAAATAGACAGAGGTGATAGTCTAATTAATATTATCCAAATGGATAATATTAATTAATTGACTACGAACAATTTATAGTAAATGTACTGAATAAATATGTAACTCATATTATCAACTCTTTGATAATAAATTTATTCAACATAATACTAAAGGATAAATACTCAAAAAAAATAACATATTTATTTAAAAGAATATTTTATTGTCACAGGGATTATTTATAATGTCTAAATAATTATAAGAATGCCACCAGGACATACCTTATACTAACAATTAAAGTGAGTCATAAAACTCTTGTGTAATCTCAATCTTATGAATAAGATTGTGGGTGATTGAAAATCTTAACTTGGGGATAAGTTAGGTGGAGACGTAGGATTATTATTGAATCTAAACTCCTTAAATAATTGTGTTCTTCATTTTTCCTTCTCAACATTTCTTTTAAATCTTGTTCAAATTATTTAATTTCTCATTTTTGTTCAATAGTCCTATTGACCTCCCCTCTATGACTCTTTCAATTGGTATCAGTGCTTGAATTCTAGAAATTTCATTCCTAGAATATAAGACCATAGGGAGTGAATCATAAAATATTTCTTCACTTAGACCGTTCTTCGATGGTAGTGACTATCCTCATTAGAAGTTTAAAATGGAACTATACCTTGATTGTGATTCCAACAAACTTTGGGATATTATTTTAAAAGGTTGGGAACCACCTACAACTACCATTGATAGTATGGTAACTACTCTTGCAAAAAGCCAATGAAATAAAGAATAAAAGGAGAAAAATCATAAAAATAAAAAGGTCATGATCACTCTAGTCTCTTCCATGATAAGAGAAGATAGAAATAAGCTTCAACATTGCATGTCGACCAAGGAAATGTGGGAGACTTTGGAAAATTATTATAAAGGCAACATGCAAGTTAGAAGCAAAAAGGTTTAACTTTACATGTATAAATATGCACTCTTTAAGATAAAGCCTCAAGAGTCAATCATAGAGATGACAAATTAACTCAATGCTCTTCTCATAACCCTCAAGAAACTTCGTAAACATTTCACACGGAAGATGTAAATAACAAAATTCTAAGAATCCTACCTAAAAAGGATTGGGAATCTTGAGTTACTTTAATTGAGGAAGCTCAAGGCTCTCTACTCTCTCAAGCGATGTGCTTATTGGAAAGCTCCTAACACATGAATTTACAATCAAACAAAGAGGTGAAGAGCAAAAAGAAAAGGAAGAGAAGAAAAAGATCATAACACTAAAAGCTCTCCAAGAAGATAATGAAGAGGAAAGCATTAAATATTCTAGTGACGAAGATAGTGATATTGCTATGCTCACTAGAAACTTCAAGAAGTTTTAGAGGAAGAAAATTTTCTGAAGAGCAAGGGACTCTAACAAGAAATTTAAAGGAGATAGTAAAAAGAAAACCAAAGAAGTTACTTGCTGTGAATGCAAGAAATCGAGACACATCTGAAGTGAGTGCCCCAAACTCAAATTCAAAAACAAGGGAGCAAAGGATAGGAAGAAGGCCTTTAAAGCTACTTGGGATGATTCCTCCGAATTCGAAGAGGAAGAGGAACAATAAGAAGTGGTCAATCTTTACTTCATGGCCCTTGAAGATGAAAAAGAGGTACCATCTACTTTTAACTCCTTTTGTGATGATTATGATGAATATGATGATGAAAATATTGAGAGCTCTATTGTGAAAAAACTCTTACTTAAATTTAAAGGTTTATTATATAAGAAGAAGCATTATAAGCATGAGTTAGCTAGCTTAACCAAAGAATTTGAAAGTTTAAAAAATAATTTTTCTAAACTTATTGAATCAAATGAAAAACTTATTAGTAATGTTAAATCTTCTTATTTACTTGAAAGATCAACTTAAGAAAGCAAGTGATGAAAATTAAAAGCTTTCTAAAGAGCTCTTAGAATTAAACAATTCTATTACTAAATTCAAGAGAGGAAAAGAAACTTTGGATATTATTCTTGACTCTCAAAAATTTCATGGAGATACCCATGGAATTGGATATAAAAATGGAATGCCTTCATCATCATCATCATATATTGATTTTGTTAAAGCCTCACATGACTCCACTCCTTCTACCTTCAAACCAAATGAGATTCAAGCTTTCAAAACTAAAAGATCTCATTTGTTAAACAATAAGGGAAAGTCTTATAAGACTCACCATTCATTAACACAAAGAGGTAAGGCTTAAACTAGAGCACCTCAACCCAAGCATGCTTATATATACACTAGACATAATCACATTAGGCATCCTACACAACACAATGCACATAAACATGTTACAAAAACCTATCAGAATACACATTATCATTGTTATTGTATGTCACACGCCATGACTCAAAATAATAGGTGACACACCACCTCAACACAAAAGGCATGTTTTACATTCTAGGAAAGCATATCATCCTAGAGAAATAAATTTAAAAATATTGTATGTTCATATTATATTATCAAAGGACATACCAACAATATGTGCTTCTATAGAAGACTACACATGAATTTTTTTATTTTGTATTATCTTGAGACTAACCAACCTAGACCCAAAAAGGTCTGGGTTCAAAAAATGCTTAAAATTATTTTATATAAGTGTGCTTGAAATCCACAAGAATAAAAAGAAAGTAGTATTTTGATAGTGGATGTTCAAGGCACATGAGGGGAGACAATAAGCAATTCAACAAGTTTGATGCTAAGGATGGAGGACATTTCATATTTGGAGACAATGTAAAAGGAAAGATTATTGGCATTGGAGAAATAGGTAATCCTCAATCCTTATCTATACACCATTTGTTTTTTATTGACGGTATTAAACATAACTTGATTAGTATAAGTCAATTATGTGACATGGAAAATAAAGTAACATTCTATCCTAAAAATTACTTTGTTAGTAGTCTTGATAAAAATACAGCAATCTTTAATAGTGAATGAGCAGATAATGTTTATGTTATTGATTTGAATAAGATTGATAATAAAGATATCAAATGCTTAATGTCTATCTCCCATGACACATGGACATGGCATAGAAGATTAGGATATATAAATTTTAAGCTTTTAAATGATCTTTGTAAATATGAACTTGTGACTGGTTTACCTATGCTTGAATTCACTAAGGATAAACCTTGCGATGCTTGACAAAAAGGAAAACAATCCAAGTCCTCATTTAAGTAAAAAAATTTAGTGTCTACTTTTAGACCACTTAAACTTATACGTATGGATTTGTTTAGACCAACTAGAGTTTCTAGTCTCGGTGGAATGCACTATGCATACGTATTGGTTGATGACTACTCTATATTTACTTGGGTGTGTTTCCTTACTCATAAGAATGATGCTTTTAAAGCTTTTGAAAATTTTGCTAAAAGAGTTCAAAAAGAAAAAAGGATTTCATATTTCCTCTATTAAAAGTGATCATGAAACTGAACTTGAAAATGAATTTTTTAAAACCTTTTGTAATGAAAATGGTATTCCACACACATTTTCATCTCCTAGAATTCCTCAACAAAATAAGGTAGTTGAAAGAAAAAATATAACTCTTATGGAAATGGCTAGAACAATGCTTCATGAGTATAATTTGCCTCTATACTTTTGGGTGAAAGCCATTAATACATCTTATTACATTTCAAATCGAGTTTTCAAAAGACCAATTTTAAATAAAACTTCTTATGAGCTATGGAACAATAGAAAACCCAAAATCTTATATCTAAGAGTATTTGGATGCAAGTGCTTTATATTGAACACCAAGGATAATGTTGGAAAATTTAATTCCAAAGCCAATGAAGGAATTTTCCTAGGTTATTCTATTTCTAATAAAGCATATATAAGCATGGGTTAGCTCCATCTTCACAACCTCATCTTGACGATCTTAGGCAACGATTTCAAAGTTAGATGTGTGTTTTATCTCTATTATAGGTAGGGTTCGTATCAGTTTTTAATAAAAGAACTCTAGTAGTTGAAGAGTCTATGCATGTTATATTCGATGAATCAAACTCACTTGATCCTAGAAAGGATGTTTGTAATGTTGATGATCTTGTAGGTGAAAATGAGATTATGGAAATTTAAGAAGAAAATACTAGTAAGCCTTTGGAACTTGAAGGTCCAAGTAAAGAGGATAATGATGAGACATCTCAACCTACCTTGAAGGATGAACTTCCAAAGGATTGATAATTTAAGAAAGCTCATCCTCAAGACCTCATTATAGGTGATACTATAAAAGGGGTAACTACTATATCTAAATTAAAGTATATTGTTAATTTAGCCTTAATTTCTCAAATTAAGCCTAAAAATAATGATCATGCTTTGAGTGATGAATTTTAGGTCCTTACTATGCAAGAAGAGTTAAATCAATTTAAGAGAAATAAGGTTTGGACTTTGGTTCCTAGATCTAAACATCATCCTATTATAGGCACCAAATAGGTATTTAGAAATAAGATGAATGAACAAAGTATTATAACCAAGAGCAAAGCTAAACTAGTAGCTAAAGGTTATAATCAAGAGGAAGGCATTGATTATGATGAAACTTTTGCACCTGTTGTAAGGTTGGAAGCTATTTGAATGCTAAATTAAAAATGAGGTTGGATGAAATCATTGAAGATGAGGTATATGTTGAGCAACCTTCGGGTTTTGAAAATTTTAATTCTCCAAATCATGTCTTTAAATTGTCTAAAGTATTGTATGGATTGAAACAAGCTCCAAGAGCTTGGTATAAAAGACTGAGCAACTTCTTACTAGAGAAAGGGGTTCTCTAAAGGAAAAGTTGACATAACTCTTTTCATAAAGAAATCCAAGCATGATTTGCTAATTGCTCAAATTTATATTGATGATATTATTTTTTATGCTACTAATCATTACTTGTGTGAGGAATTTTCTAAGCTAATACAAAGAGAATTCGAGATGAGTATAATAGGAGAACTAAAAGTCTTTCTCAGATTACAAATCAAGCAATGTGAAGATGGGATTTTCATTAATTAAATAAAATATGCAAGAGACATTCTCGATAAGGTTGGTATAGATAGAGCTAAGACAAGAAAAATTCTAATGAGAACCGTAACCAAACTCAACAAGGATGAGAAAGGCAAACTGGTTAATAAAAAATGATTTAGAGGTATGATCTGATCCCTTCTTTATTTAATTGCTAGTAGACCAAATATTATGTTTGCTACTTACTTATGTGCTAGATTTGAATCTAGTCCTAGAGAGTCTCATTTGAATGCTATCAAAAGAATTTTCAAATATCTTTATGGCATAATACATTTAGGACTTTAGTGTCCTAGGAGTTCCTCCTTTAACTTAATTAGTTATTCAGATGCAAACTTTGTCGATAGTTTACTAGATAGAAATAACACTTCCAAAACTTGTCAATTTTTAGGACAATGTTTATTTTTTTAGTTTAACAAGAAATAAGTTTCGATTGTCTTGTCCACTGCTAAAGCTGAATACATTACAACAAGTCTTTGTTCTTCATAAGTCTTATAGCAAAAATAATAATTGATGGACTATGGTATAAAACTTGATCACATTCTTATCAAATGTGACAATACAAATGCTATTAACCTTAGCAAGAATCTCATTCAACATTCTAGAACTAAGCATATAGACATTCAATATCATTTTTCACATGATCATGTTCAATTTGATGATATCTCACTTGATTTTATTAATATAAATAATCAACTTGTTGATATCTTTACCAAACCTCTCAATAAAAAGAGATTAAATTTCATTAAACATGAACTTTTATATGATCAATGGTTCTAGTTTGTCTTGATTTTGATAGACCTTTGAGTTTCATTTATGTGTATTTTTAGTATGTGATATATGTTCTTTTGATATTTTTTTTTACCTTTTCAAAAAAATTTTATGTGTTTATTTAAATTAGTTTGATTCTCTTTAATTTTATTTTTTAATTAATTCTTCCTATTTTACAAAATTAATAATTAATTTCTGAAACTTTCATTAAATCAAATTTTAATTTTAACAAAATATATCCTTACTTAAATAAGTTTATTTCATATACTCATTTATTTCTGCCAAAAATCCTCAATTAATTCCAATAAATACAAATTAAATTTGCAATGACTTCATTGTAGACATTTTGGACTTAATTGCAAACTGTTCTCAAACATTTCTTGACAGGACCTTGGTCTCACCTAGGACTAGATCATGTCCCGATCAGGACATGATCTGTAAATTCTGTGTTTTTACACAAAATTCATCCCGAATGTATATCCCGATCGGGATATCACTTAAGACATCATATCCCGATTGGGATGAGAGACGTCCCGATCGGGACATAGCTCATGACAACATTAGGATTTCAAAACTTTTCAACCTTTTGACTCTCCAATCAAAATTAGGAACTATTTTTGAGGTTCCTATTTAGTTTAAATTCAAATTTTATACTATTTCCAACCTTAATTTCTTGCCTATAAATACCACTCTATTTCTCCTAGATTTCTCATCTCAATCAAGTTTTTCTTTTCTCTAAAAATTCTTCAATTATTCTCTCTTAATGGCTACTAAGAAACCAAGCAAGGCTCCTTCATTTTCTCAAGCTCCTTCTTCTAAAAAGGATAAGCCTAAAAGAATACATTCTTCATTCTCTTATTCCTTGTAAGAAATCAAGAAAAGAATGTCTCAATTTCTAAAAAAAGAGCTTTCATTCCCTCAAGATTTATGGATGAGCTTACTCTCAAGGCAATTGGTTATTATAAAGAAGTACAAGATCTTCTTCTCAAATGTGGGATTTATGATTTTGCTTTTTCATCTTTTCCATCATATCCTTTTCTCATTATTGAGTTTCTTTCTTCATATGCTTTCATTCCGTTAAATTTGATAATGATAATCCCTACTTCTCCATGAGATTCAAATTAGAAGGAAGATATCTTTTCATGACTTATCAAGAGCTTGACACTTTTTTTGGCTTTTCTCAAGAGCCCCTCATTGGCTTGCCTTTTCCTATTGGGATGAAATCAAAGCTCCTAATGCTCTTCAATTCTCTGTTGAACATACTAAAGCCTCATTTATCAAATCCAAAGCACTTTGGTATATTCATCGTTTAATTACTTACTCTATTAATGGTAGAGCTCCCTCTAATGAAGTTTTTTATCTTGATGACCTTTTTATTCTTTATCGTCTTCATCATAATGAGAGTATTGCTTTGAGAAGGTTTTTACAATGAAAAATTTGGCTAATATGTGATAGTCACACCGATGCAATTTGTATTGGTGGAATTATTACAAAGTTAGCTAAATTCTATAATATTAATCTCGACTCTCTACCAAACCCTTTCTTCTTAATACATCTTTCATTTGAAATTCTAAATAGTTCACCTCTATTAATGGAGTTTGGGTTTGGAAATATGACCTTGGGGCAAGTGAAAACATTATAACTATATTTCAAGAATTGGAAGAGCATGAAGGTCAAGATCTTAGGGAAGAAGAACAAGAACCTTAACCTTATGTTGCCCTTCCAAGAAAAAGAACAAGAAGTTAAGGTACATCAAGTCAAGGTGCTGAAGCTCGAGATGATGAACCTTCTTAGGTAGGACAAATCTTTGAACGCATGTCTTTAATGGAATCCAACTTTAATTCTCGCTTTGATGAAGTTGAATCCAATTTAAATCAAATCGATGGCAACATTGCTCACCTTCAATATGATATTCATCATATTTATAAGCAACAAGACTACACGTGCACCTTTCCTCCCCCTCCTTCATCCCCTCCTCAAGAATTGTTCTTATATGTATTTTTCATTTATTTTATTTTCAGTTTATGTTTGTTTATTTTTGCATATGAGCCTCTAACTATTTTTTTTAAGTCTCATTTTATGCTTATGTAGTTTATTTTCCATTTATTTTCAGTATTTTATTTTTGCACTAAATACATTTTAATTATTAATGAAATTTTCCTTTCTTTAAAATATAAATTTATCTAGTATTCATTCTTCTTTATTTTTGACAAGGGAGAGAAATATTTGAGTTTGAGTTTGAATCAATTTATTTTTTATGCATAATTTTTTTTGTTTATACATGCATATTTTTTTTTTAATTATGCAAAATTCATGTTTAAAATTATTCATATATAAATTCTTCTTAGAAATTCTTTTGGTCTTTGTCAAAAGGGAAGAAATAATTGAGTTTTCATGAGTATTTAGTTATTTTCTTTTAAGGGAAAGAAATTCTTTGTACAAAGATGTGTTTATGTTAGTGATAGTATGTCCTTAATATCAATGTCTTTAATACATTGAAATAGGGAGAGAAAATTCTTTTTTATATATGTCATATTATTTCATAAAGATTTTGTGTATCTTTATTTTTTATTGTTTTGGTTCATGGTCTTTTGTTTCCTCTATTTTTTTTTTTTTAGCAAAGGGGGAGAAGAAGCAATGTAATATTTGTGCTTAGTATTTATGATTGTAATATTCTAAGAGTCACATGATCAAGTAACTAGCTAAGCTCTATATAATCATGTGAAGTCTTCCTATATATACTATTTATGTGATGCATTATATGCATATATGTTTAAAATTATTTCCTTTATATTGTCAAACATTCTTTTTATGTTTTTAACACATATGTTATAATTTTTCTCATGATATATCTTATATTTTTGTCATTGATAATAAATTAAAATTTATATTTCTTATTATGTCCATATTCATAGGGGGAGAAATAAAAAAATATATTTGATCTCATTTAATATCATCATATTATTATCAAAATTGTTATCGATCACACACTTTAGCTTCTATTATTTTTATCAAACTCAAAATAAGTTTGTCAAAATCAAAAAGGGGGAGATTGTCGATCTTAGCAAATTATCAATCTTGATTTTAATCTTAACAAACTTAATTTTTTAGCAACTAATGTGTTTGCTTCAAGTGTGTATAAGATAGGACCAATTTGGAAGTTAAAATAATGATGAATTATTAATGAAAAATCATTCTGGAAAGTCATCATTAGTACTATTTCGACCGAACTCATCACAAGGATTAAATTGCATAAAAAAGTATAATTCTTGTCATAATCCCGACCCAAAGCAGTCCCAACCGGGACCAAAGGAGACCTATTTTTGTATAAAACTAAAAAAATGACAGAACCCATCCTAATCCAATGTCCCGATTGGGTCATTACTCAAGACATGGCAGTCCCAATCAGGACTAGAGCAGAATTTCAAATGCAACGGCTCATAACAGCTATGCATGCTTGTCCAGATCGGGATTGATGATATCCCAACTGGCACCTGACAAAATGTAGCTCAAAAGTCCAAATTTCATTCAAATGGACTTTGTTTTTGTTGTAAACGAAATTATTACTTCTAACAGCTATAATTGGATTGTTCAAGTATAAATATAACCTTTGAAAATTATTTTGGGGTTAAGAAACTTGTTTATTCAATCTATACTTTCAAGCATTCAATTGAGCTCTATAAACTCTTTCAAAATTCATTTTATTGTTGTGTACTCTTATGAGAGTTAGTGAGTGTTAGAATAGATATTCTTATTCTTCTATTTTCTGGGATTAAGGAAACAGAAAGTGAGGTTTCATTCTCAAGGAATTTGTTTAAGTGTTTAGCCATTAAAACACTTGAAAATCTAGTTTTAGTGTGAGCCTTGAAAATACTTATAAATTGGTTTTTGAGTAAACCTTAAAAAGTCAAGTTGTAAGGTTGTAAGAGTGAGCCATAAAACTCTTGTATAATCTCAATCTTGTGAATAAGATTGTGGGTGATTGAAAATCCTAACTTAGGGATATGTTAGGTGGAGACATATGATTGTTGTTGAATTTAAACTCCTTAAATCATTGTGTTCTTCATTTTTCTTTCTCAACATTTCTTTTAATTCTTATTCAAATTATTTAATTCATTATTTTTGTTTGATAGTTCTATTCACTCCCTCTTCCCCCCCTCCCCCTCACTCTAGGACTCTTTCAAGAGAAGAGTGAGTTAGTGAGTGATTGTAAAAGTAAGCTCCTTGTGAGGAAAAATAGTGAGAATAAGTTTTTCTCCTATTTTAAGAGAGAGTGTTATTATACTCTTTTTGGGTGATAGAGAAAAAGGTGAGTGAGTTTTTATCCTATATTAAAAGAGAATATTAATGTTTTCTCCTTAGAGTATAAAGAGAAATATTGTAACTCTTATCATTTTTTATATTGAAATTCTTTTAGTTTTATCAGTGATTTTTTTCCTAATTTGTTTAGAATCTTTTACATTAAAATTTAGGTATTTTATATTTTAGTATTTTAATTATTTTAACTATAATTTGTTCTACTCCATTCACAATCTGATTCTATGTATAATTCATCTAAATTTTTTATAACATTTTTTACCATTTAAATTTGTTGTGGAAGACAATAATATGCATTCTTTAGAGATTCTTAAAACTAAATATGTGGACCTAACAATCCTAGATGTGCAAAATGGGCTAGAGACCGAGGCGTGAGATTCCTTTCGTCCCTTTTTTATTCAAAGTAAAAACCAAATCAAAGTGAAAATAATAATAATAATAACACAAGGGATGAATTATATATTTACAACGTCTGAATTGTCAAGTAATATTAAAAAGAAAATATTGTACTTTTTAAGTACTAACATAGATATTTGTATATAATATGTCAAATCTATGGAGTATTTGCATAAATTTTACGCCGATCATGTGTTGTACATGTACATATAAGATCAAACTAAAGGTCTGATCTGATAAACGTTGTAAATGTTAACCTGTAACAATATTATTGAGAAACTTGGGGCATCATTACATGACATGGAAAATTTTGATGATTGACCTGCAAGCAGCGGTTCACAATCCTTTCATAGTGGGAACAAAAGCGCATTTGTCAGAACATCAACGAAGTTGCTTCAAAGAACTGTCCGACCACAACACTGAAACAACGTTTTCTCACATGTGTCTCACCCCAAATACATGTTCGAACGACACCAACCACACGATAATCACCCAATCAATTTGCTTTCGCAGTCTTTTTTGAACATGATATTTGCTTTCACTGTTGATCGTACTCATTTATAGGCATCTTAAAAACTATGCCAACCATGCAAATTTTTATCCGTTTCTTTGCAATGTCTGATATTTCAGGTTTCGCCATTTGGGTCAATGGATAAAGATTTGACGTAGGAGCAGTGCGTCACTCGTTACGACATTTTATAAAAATGCTCTTAAGATCATTTAAAATTAGTAGTAAATCTGTATATATACTTTTTAATATAATTATTAAATAATTTTAATAAATTTAAAATTATAAATTAATTAAATATAAAAGTAAAAATTTAGAAAGTTATTATAATATTTTTATTTAATAATTTTTTATTAAAAGTACATATATGTATAGTAATAATAATAATTAGAGAAATAAAATAAAAATAGAAAATAATTAATAAATTACACATTTTCACTTACATTAAATAAAAAAATATATTTTTAATTTAATAAAAAATGGATGTTTTAATTAAAATATAAGACATAATTTCTAATAAAAAAATAGTATTTTATATTAGTATAATTAAAAAAATTTATATTGAATAAAATATATGTATTTTAAAATAAAAAATTTTATAAAGAGAGAAAGTTTACTAAATAAATTAAAAATAATATATATTACATTAATTTTATTTTCTTTTAATTTTTATTGCCATTATTTTATATATAATATAATTTATTTTGAGATTACTAAATTACTATTGGAGTATGTATAATAGTAAAAAAATTTCAAAAATATAATTTCTAATGATTTAGGAAAAAATAATTGAGTGATTTGAGATTAAAAAATACGTATTATACAAAAACTTTTAGAATTTGATTAATATTAGAATATGTATAATAGTGTTTTAGTTAAATAATAATGTTAAAAATTATAATAAATATTTTATTTTTAAGAATTTGATAAATTAAATTTTAAGATGAATACTCAAATGTAAAAATAGACACTTATCAAATTTTTAACTTAATAATTTCAAGGTCTAGCATTTAACATATATATATATAATAAATAAATAAATAACGAAGTAATTAAATTATTTACAAAATAGAATTTTGTATTATGACATGATGAATAATTTATATATATTTTTTAAAATTTTATTATTTCAATTAATTGTCTAATTATTTTTATACTCCTGGATTAGGATATAATTCATTCTATATAATATAACAAATATGAAAATTAGAAAAAATGATTGCAACCTGCATCGTTGTGACTAGTCACTACAACAATCCTTAAAAGGGACACAAGCTGGATTTTTTTCTTTTTAAGTTTTCTAAAGAATTTTCCAACCCTGCAAGATATGCATGGGATGATCAAACAAAATGAATGAATGAGACAACAAGAAAATTTAAAATCCAGACGAAATTTTCAAATTTAAATTAGAATTCAATGATTTTGATAGAATTAGTTGAATATAATATATCACAATTAAAATTTAATATATTATTTAAATAAAAATAATTTTCGCAGAGAATTTAGAATTATATTTTAGACCAACTATTAAAGTTGTTCACATAGTGTTTCATTCATAATAAAGGAAAGTACTTGAAATTCAAAAAAAAAATTGCACCATGCGAAGAGAAATATATAAATAGAATAAATGTTATTAAGAAATATAATAGAAAAAGGAAGGCCACAAAATCTGGTAACTGTTCTTTCCCATCGCAAAATTAATGTTTTATTTTCATACTTATTTTTTGACCAAGTAGCAGGGGAAGGGGTGCCTCAAACAGGAGACCCACCATACGGGACGTTTTATTTTAGGAATAACTTATATTTTATTTCTTATATTTTTATTTTTTCTTAATTTATTTTTTCTATTTTTATTTATATAGATTAATCTTTGCATTATTTTTTTTCTTGATTTACACTTTTTATTTTATTTTTTTCACATTAACCTTTATATTTTTATTTTTATAAACATTAAGTCCTTTTACTTTTTTTTAGTAAAATTAATATCTTCAATAAATATAATTCTAAAAATTTTCATCAACTATATTATAATTTAATTACTTATATTTTACTTTTAATATAAATATTATAAAAATATTACTTTATTTAAATTTAATTTATATAATTACAATTAATTGGTTAACAAAATTTTTATCTAATACTATAAAAATAAAAGCTTAAGCAAAACTCTACCAACATAAAATTAAGTAGAATCTTGCTCAATTTTTTTATTTTTTTAATATTAGATGCAATTTTTGTTAACCGATAAATTACAATTATATAATTTACATTTAATTTTCATAAAAATATTTGGCGCTTAATAGTATTTTTATAATCTCTATATTAAAAATAAAATACAAATAATTAAAGTATAACATAATTGATAAAAAATTTCGAACTTATATTTATTGGAGGAATTAATAAAAGTATAAGGATTTAATGTGAATAAAAATAAAAGTGCGATGACTCAATCTATACAAATAAAAATGGAGGGGATAAATTGGAAAAAAAAAAGTGCAAAGAACAAAATATGAATTATTCCTTTATTTTATTTTTTGTCAAATGGGGTGTTTTATTTTTGAAAAAAACGTGCAAATACCCGTTGATGTTTTAATCTCATCACATATGAATTATTAATATTTTTAGGGGTTCAAATACAGTATTAACGTTATAAAATTGGACCATATAAACAACCTATGTAATGGTTTCTATTTCCGTTTTATAAACACATTAACACATATCTACATGGCAAGCGGGCCTACTTACATTAAGGTATTTGAACCCCTAAAAATATTAATGGTTCATCTGCAATTAGATAAAAATATCAAGGAGGTATTTGTATTTTTTCCCTTAAAATTTTTATAGCTACTTAATATTAATAACATCAAATATAAAAAAAATATTATATTTTTTTTGAGAGAAAAATAAAAAAAATTTCGATCTATAAAAGATTGATAAATGGGTTCCAAAAAATCATTTTGGACATTTTTTTTATCATGACAAAAAGAGAAAGGAGGACTCATTCACTGTATGAATTTTAAATATTTAATTTTGGGCAAAAATATCAATACTACACACTAACTCGTTGGTTTAAAAATAAAATTGTATATAAGGTTATAATCCTATTATGAGAAAAATATGATAAATAACATTTTTTTGTAAATAATTATGAGTGTTTGTTTTCTTTAAGTTTGTATCAATAAATAATTGATTAAAACATTATTTTATGGTTACTCTATTTATTTTATAAAAATTAAGTTTTAGTTAAATTTCAGTTTCTTATATTTTTATTTATGGTTAAATAGTTTCATCATATTAAATATAATCAGAATTTTTATAACTATTGGATATCAAAAATAAAAAATACTACATATCTTTCCAAATATATGAAAATTTTAGATATTCAAAAAATTTACGCCGATGTGAATTCCTTAATTTTATAAATATTCCTCAACTTGGATAGCATATATACTAATCAAGATTTCAAGCAACAGTAATTCAAATCGATAAAAGACAATGTTAACTCTACGAATTTAACAAGAAATATCCTTTCCTACTCCTATTCACTCCAAATATAATCAAGAAATTAAGGAGAAAATTGTCTAATTTTTCAACATAAATTTTTAAATATGGATCATGTCTATAATGTAGGTGGTTATTTTTTTTTTATCATGAGACGAAGAGAGAGGGGACCATTTTAAATATTATCATGTCCAAAATTATTTTCTAGGACCTATTTATCAATCCTTTAAAGATCTAACAAATTTTTATTTTTTTTCCAAAAGAAATATAACATTTTTTATATTTGATGTTATTAATATTAAGTAACTATAAAAATTTTAAAGGAAAAAGTGCAAATATTCTCTTAATATTTTAACCTAATTATAAATAAACCATTAATATTTTTAGAGATTCAAATATACCTTTAATATAAGTGGACTCCACTTACCACATAAATAGATATTAATACGATTATAAAATAGAAACGAAAACCATTACAAAAAATATTTATATGATCTAATTTTATAATCTTAAAAGTATATTTAAATCCTTAAAAATAGTAATAGTTCATTTATGATTAGATCAAAATATCAAAAAAAAATTTACATATTTTTTTATTTTTATATATATTTTTTAAGCGAAGCAGGAATTTAAATCTTCTATCTCAATATATGCCAAGCTATTCACCGGCGGATGTAAGATCATCATCCGATCCAACTAGGACCGGCGTTTATTTTGATACTTAGGAACCATATAAAAGGCATATCTATTTATTCATTTTAACACTATATGAAATTTAAAATATATAAATTTATGAATAAAATAATTTACAGAATGCACAATTAGGAGGGATGGGGTGATGTGGCATGTTGTGAACCGAGATTCCAGACTTCTCTTCACCAACCAAAGGAATTATTTCGTTAGATATTATTTTCAGATCCGTTAGATTCCACGTTGCTAAATGTAGTGGCCTCTCATATCTATCATGTCCTCTTCCTTGCAATTGATTCGGTTAAAATTGGATCAAAATTAGTCAATTTTGAAACTGAACTAAACTAGCTCAAAATTGTAGAAAAAATCAATTTAGAATTGGTTTCTCTCTAAATGGAAACCATCAATTCCTGTTTTGAACTGGTATTTTCACAATAAATATATATATATATATATATATTTTTTTTTTCAAACTATGTATATATATATATTAATATATATATTTTAAGCTATGTATATATATTGTAAAATTTTTTATTTCAACCAATTTTATATAAAAACTAACGTAAAATAATTTTATTTTTATCTTTTTAAATTTGTTTATCTAAATTAATTAGTTAATTTATTTTAAGTTAATTAGTCAAAGTAAAGTATAATTTTTTATTTTTAACTAAAAAATAATTTATTAAAATGTCATAATAAATTTTTATTTTAATTTTATGACATAAAAAAAATTATACCAAATCGAATCTGTTTAAAAATATAATCGATCGATGTAAACCTAAACTAACTGATCCTGAATCAATTTCAATCCGATTTTACTGACCGAAAAATCATGAATCGACGGTTCATGAACTGTGGCCAAGCCTACTCTTTCCCTGCTACCAATTGTTAAAAAAAAAAACTTTACATGTTATTTTTTAATATTATTTTATGGTTATATCCACAATAAAGTAAGGGAAAATAACTAAAACCCATTTTTCCAAACTAATTATTTCATTCTACTATCTTAAAAGTCAATTAAATATTTTCTAAAATTTAATTTAGAAAATTATGTCTCTTTTATAAGAATTGTGTATAAAAAATCGTTAATTTTAACACCCAAAAAATATAGCAGAATTATGCATTAAGTGCTTACATAGCTCATAAGATATATGATGTACAATTCTATCGGTTTAATTGACTTTTTGGTGCCAAAATTGACGGTTTATAATGCAATGCACAATTATAATGAAAGGGACAAATAGTTAATAAAATCAAATTTCAGAAAAATATTTAATTAAATTTTGAAATAGTAATAACGAAATAGTTTTGAACATATGTCAGGGCTGTTGGAAATTTTACCCTAAAGGAAAACATGTAGAATTTATAAAAGATTTTGAATATTTGGAGAAAAATATATAAAGAGAACAGAGGCCATCACCATATATGCAAATGAATTAAGATATTAAAAATATACATATATTAATTTATTTTTTATCAAAATATATATTTTTATTTTGTTAGAAAATTAAAGAAAAAAAATGGCGACATTCGTTTTCAAATTTGAAAACTCTACAGAAGTCGTCTGTATTTGTTCATTAATTCAGGCCCACTATAGTTAGGGGCTCAGGGCTGGCCATTGTTCAAAACACAACATAGACCGCGCGTAACCACCAAGAAGCTATGGACTCTTATGAAGGCTGTTTGCCTGTTTCAGCTTATACCGACAGCAACCGTTATCCATCACCATCTGCACTAATCCTTCGGCCTCCCGGATTTTTGACCCTTTAACCAACCCATCCACCACTGGCTGTAACAATGACATACCAACAAGACACTTCCTACCGATAGCATCTTTTGAAAGCTCAAACGCAAACTCTAACTCACCCTTCTCACATGCAAAAGGAATCAATGTTTCAAAAGTGAATTTGTCAGGCCTATGATCACTACCATCCCTTAATTCACAATACCAATGCTTGGCTTCTTCCAACTTCTCCTCTTTAACAAACCCTCTAATCAAATTGTTAAAACTAATAACATCGGGTTTAATTCCCTCAATGTTCATTTGTTTAAGCAACTCAACTGCTTCTTCAGTTCTTTTAACCAATGCCATACCAAGTAACTTTGCATTGTAACTCCTTATATCAGGAACAATATGCTTTTGCACCATCTGATTCCATATTCGTTCTCCATCAACAAACAGCCCATTTGCATAAAACCCATTTAGAAGAGTATTAAAAGTGATTAAATCAGGCTGCTTTCCTTTCATTTCCATCTCACCAAACAATGATTTTGCTTTATCCAATGAACCCATTTCGCAAAACGCCTTTATAACTGTGTTGTATGAGATTACATCTGGTTCAATCTCCAACTCTTTTGGAAACTTCCTAAACAACCCGTCGACCTCATCAAACTTCTTTGAATTAACACATGATGCAAGAAGTGCATTAAAGGACAATACGGTCCTTTTGCACTTCCTCTCAGGCATTTCATCAAACACCTTACGCGCATTTTCGAACATGTTTGATTTCCCATAAAGCCTAATCAAACGTACATTATAACCTTCTTTGCATATGTCTCTGTACTTCTTCTGGTCCTCTAGGATTTCCTCAATCCAATCAAAACGTTTGGCAATGGCGAGGCGGCGAATGGTTGCTTCGTAAATGCTGGTTTTGGTTCTGAAACGGTCATTTTCGGAGAATTTTTTGAACTTCTCGACAAGGCACTTGAGGTCGCGCTCTTCGTAGATGGCTTTGGAGGGTGAAGTTTTAGGGGCGGCAGCGGCCACTGTGCCGGTGTTGAGTTGGGTACATGCTGAGAATGTGCGTCTGAGAAGCCGCAAGATAAATGGCATCGTTCCTGATTTTCAGATCAACAAAATAAATAACTAAAATTACTATTTATTATTTGACAATAAAATGTAATTATTAAATTGCTATAATATATCTATATTTTGTAAAATAAATTCAATTCCACAGTAAAACGCATTAATTTGATATAAATAAATAATTCTTTTTTTAACAATTGGAGAAGGAAATGGTGGAGGATTCAAATCCTTTTTTTCTAATAAAGAGTGTTAAAGTCTTCTACCACTATAATAGAGAGATTAGCTTGATATAAATAAAAATTTATCTATTATAAAATGCTAAAATTAATGTAAAGATAATGTTTGGATTGCAAAATATTTTACTAACAATTATTGAAATTAATAGAAAAAAGTTACTTTACTTAAATAATAATTTCAATTCAACTAATATTAAATGTAATCGTATGTAAAAATTTTACCATAATTTAACTTATTATTTAACCATAAATAAATAAATGACACTCATTCACAACTAAGATTTGATAAGCTTTTATTTATATATTCGGCCTATTTGGTTACAATTTTTTTTTTTTTTTTTTTTGCACTTAGTGTCCAAATTCCAAAGGCCATATCCCAGAAGCCAGAGTATAGACATATATGTTGCCAACCGATGGTTGTGGTGCTCACCCATGGGTAATAAAGGACTGCGTGCACAAAACGGTACTTGCAGCAATCTATTGGTAGCATATAGCAGCAATGGTTGTTTCTGCTTTGATTATTCACCAGTCTCTTTAACTAGCACTTCTTTGTTTTTCTTCTGAGCCCAGCCAGTAACAATCAAATTCAGCACTGAAAAAATATTTGCTTCTACATCATATAATCCCTGGTTTGGCTTTTGTTTTCTTTTGGACCGCATGACACATTTAACACATCTTTAGTGTTGCCCCTGGATGCCTTAAAGAATAAAAACTGTACCTGCATTTGAACAGACTGTTATCTCCATGCTATCTCATGCATTTGGTACTTTCCAAGCCAAAGAATAATTTCCCAACTTGCTCAACATAGATATTTGACTAACACTTCAATAATTCTTATCCTAAAATGGATCAATTAATATATATTTATTAGTGTGTAGAATTTTTTATTAAAATTTATAATTTAATGAACGAGTGTCTGCCTTGTAACGTACAGATAATAGTTCAATCACTGAAAACTCATTTCCAAATAATTTTATTGTTATTTCTTATCCTGAGTAATATATTTAGTTATGGGATTTCAACAATGCTTATTATGTGGGAAATGTACGAACACACAAAACCACCAAGCTTTCTCTGTTTCTTGTGTGAGTAACTGCTTTATAACCAATCACCGTATACTGCAAGAGCTGTACTCTCCTCCTTTCACAGTCTCACTTGGTTAGAACAGTGGTACTGAGCAGTCGTCTCCCCAGTAATGGAATTTGTAGGTTCTGCAATGAATGACTTATGCATTGCTCAAGAAGGTAGCAGAAGGGGAAGACTGGGGAGTAGAAGGGTCGATTACGATGATACCAAAGAGTACAAATCCAAGAACCTTCACGCCGAAAGGAGGAGAAGACAAAAGCTTAGTGATAGGCTCCTGGCATTACGAGCAATGGTTCCTATAATCACCAATGTAATTAGTCTAATCCTATCTTGCCTTTGTCTCCTCATTCTGCTGTTCTGTCTTGTTTTACTTTTTGTAATTCTTGTAAATGGATGGGCTAGATGAACAAGGCGACCATAATTGAGGATGCCATTACTTACATCCAGGAGCTGCAGAAGAATGTGAAGCTTCTCAGTGACCAGCTTCTAGAAATGGACGAATCCTCAGAGGAAGCAATCAAAACCAGGAGCGATGAGATTGATCCCGCAGAGGAAATGAGGCAATATGGAATAATGGTTTGATTATAATCAGATTACATAATCACTTACGAATTATGATACTATTGTTTTAGACTTGATCATAATCCTGTTTCATGTCACTAATTATTTGTAGGAAGATGTTCAGGTGAGTTTCGTTGATGAGACCAAACTATGGATTAAGATAACATTGGAGAAGAAAAGAGGCAGGTTCACTAGATTAATCGAGGCCATGACTTATATTGGACTTGACCTCGCTGACACCAACGTTACTACCTACAAAGGAGCAATTCTTTTTTCCTCCTGTGTTGAGGTAAGGCAGAACAGACATTTGCTGCCATATTTTTGCCGAGTAGAAACTGCAATTGTGGTACTTGTTATAGTACAACTGAAAAAGAAAATGCAAATTGATTCTAATTATTGTTTTCTGTCTCTCAGGGTTCTAAGATTTCATTAGTTTTGATCAGCTTGAACTGTTGCCATTTCAGGGCACTTATGGTGATGCACTAACAGTCCAGCAGACCAAGGAACTACTCCAAGAGATCATCAGAAGCATATAGCTTACGTTTAATCAATTCAGGAATTTTGGATGGAAGATTACATTGATTTATGCACTAATGTTTACTGAGAACAATACATTAATTAACAGTAGTGATCCAAGTAACTTTGAGAAGGCACTAAGTACTAAATTGCTTATTCAAATCTAATTTTTGCAAACTCGTACTCATATATAGTGAATCCAATAACACACAAGAATATATTTACATTGATATAATCTGTCAGGAATCCTGAAAAAGATAAGAATTTTCCGTCATACTATATTAGTTGATGTGTATGGTAATTGGTAACAAACAAGTTCATTTAAAAACACATAGGTGTTAATCATGATACAGAAAATAACCCACTAAGCAGAAAATAATCTGCTGAACTATTGGAACAAAATATTCTCATTTCCTTATGTTGTGAAAAGGAATATAAATGCAATGGAAGTACACTAATTACCATAAGACAAAACACAAAATCTTAATTCTTGCAAGAACGTATTAATTTTTGGGATCAAAAAGGCCCAGATGAAGTCCAATTAGCTTCCTAATTTTCAGTTAAAAAGAAAAAACCTTTCCCTTTAAATTCTGGGAAGGATGAGAAGCTGATTAGACAAACACCGCAATTAAGATCATCATCATCATCACTGAGCAGTTATGAATCTGAGAAATCCAAAAAGATTATCATTTGATTCCACAAATTATCCCCTCAGAATTTTCATCCACTTTACTTGCTTTCTTTTCTTTTTTACAACCAACCTATATAGAATCTATGCACTTTGCTTAATATATTTCCATATCAAAGTTCAAATTAAAGAAAAACATAAACACAAGAAAGGGCCCAAAAGAAAAAGAAGAAACCAAAAAGAAGAAGGGAAAATTCTCATTCAACTGTAGGTGTTGTCTTTCACCTCATCACAGCGAAACCCATCTTCCTGCCAAAAAACTCCATCAAAGATCCTGCATTTCAAAGTTATTTTTTCATTAACTAAAAAAATCTTTAAATTTTGTGAAGAAAATTAAAATCAAGATCCATTAGTTAGTTACATACCTTGAGGCTTGCAAACAGGGGGATCTTCAAATAAAGAACGAGAGAGTTGTTTATGAGCAAGACCAATATCGAACAAGATTAACCCAGAAGAAGGATCATTAACCAAAATCCCTTTAACAGGAAACCAAAGAAAAAGCTCTTCTTGAGAAAGGCCTTCAAGTCCAACAAGACCACCATAACTGAGATTAGCTCTAACAACACTATCAAAAAGGACCCTTGTCTCAAACTTAGCCATGCATGGACCATCAAGGTGCACCTCTAGCCTGCCGTTGTGATCGAGATTGTAGGAGTTAACATTGTTAGGGAAAAGACCACCTGGCAAGCCCTGGCTTTGAAGGAGGTTTTGTATGGAGGCGGTGGTGGTGGTGGTGGAGAGAGGCAGCAGATTGAGAAAAATAAGAAAAAGAGACAGAAAGACTCCGGGGAAAGATTTGGGTGTCAGAGACATTGTTTTGTGGCTAAATTTTTTGAGAAGAGGGAAGTGAGGAAGGGACATAAAAATTTTTTTTTTTAGTTGCAGAAAAAAAGGGATAAATGTTTTTGTAGGGTTTATGTGGGGTTTTAAGGTTGTTTTGTTTCCTATTTTGTTTTGTTTTTTCTCCCCTTGAGAGTGGTGATGATGATGATGAAGCAAAAGGGTGGGCCTTTTAGGTCAGTCCAAATTATTTGCTGGCGTTGATTTATTTACTAAAGTGTCCTCCTTTAATTTCTTTATTAGATTTTGCTTGGAAGGGTTTATTTGAAAAAATTTTATTGAAAAAATATATGTATTCACATATACATAATATCATCTAAAAGTAAATATGACTATTTTGAGGAGCAATAGGTCAAGGAATCAATAGGTACAAAGTTGAATTTTTATCTTCGTTTAATAAACATAAAATGTGTCAGTGAAAAATTAATTTATTATACAATTTATTGATATTAAAATTATATAATCTTCTAATTTATCCAAAAAAAAAGTGTGTTTGATTTTGATCTTCCCCTTCTTCATTATAAAAATACAAAGGGGAAATATAGTGAATCAAACTGAAGGATTAGGATAGCAAGAACACGCAATGGAAGATATAAATGGCAAGATATGAAATGTAATAATAATTGAGGACCAAATCAAATTTCGGTTTTGTAAGGCAAAATGGCAGTTTTATGTTCATGAAATGAAAGGATTATTTGTATTAATGGTACCTAAATTTTTAACTAAATACCTTCAAAGTACTCCATTGTTAAAATGTAATATAAAACTCTCTAACCTTTTGTTTTATTATAAAAAAAGTGGCTAAACTCGATTTCCGACCAAAGATGACCACATAACACGTCACATGATATCTGACATGGTGACGCATGGCATGCTACGCTAACGTGGCATCACATGGTGTTAACGTGACTTGTACAAGCCTGACACGTAAGTATAATGAGACCATCATTAAAAGTGAAATATCGTAGTGGAACAAACGCTAAGAGTTAGGCACCGTGAATGAAAATTTCTGATTTTTTAGTTGATTTTTGTTTGTTTAATTGATTTTTATTTTCTGATGATAAAATTTTGAACTTTATAGTTTTTAAGTGAATATTTGTGTTTTTAATGTGTATTTAAATTTTTAAATAAAATCAAAATGTTCATAATTTAAATTAATATTTAGTTTAATAAAATTTATTTAAATTTTTTTATATATTGTTAACTCGTAAACCGACTCGAATAGTAGTACAATACACTGCTATTTTGATATAAAATATATAGTATATATATTTTTAGCTTATAATAAATATAAATATAAATTTTTATTATTAAATATTCAATTAAAATTAAAATTTGTTTTTAAATAAAATGAAATGTTCATAATTTAAATTAATATACAGTTAAATGAAAATCATTTAAAATTTATTATATATTATTAACTCACAAACCATCTCAAATAATAGTTTAATGCAATACTATTTTGATATAAAATATATGCATTTATATTTAATATATTTTATAATAAAAATAAAAATAAAAATTTATATTTATTATATTCATTGAATATTTTATAATAAAAATAAAAATTTATATTTATTATAAGCTAAAAAATATATACTATATATTTCCTATCAAAATAGTACTGCATTAAACTACTATTTGAGACAGTTTACGAGTTAACACTATATAATAAATTTTAAATAATTTTTATTGAATTGAATATTAATTTAAATTATCAATATTTTATTTTATTTAAAAATTTTCACTTTAAAACTATAAAGTTTGAAATTTTATCGTAATAAAATAAAAACTAATTAAACAAATAAAAATCAACTAAAAATAAAAAAATTTTCATTTATGAAACTTAAATTTTAGCGTTGCTCCCACCATGGTATCTTACTTTTAGTGATGATCTTATTGTATTAACATTTCAGGCTTGTAAATGTCACATCAGCCCCATGTGGCACCACGTCAATATAATATGACATGTCATATATGAAGTGACACGTCATGTGGTTATTTTTAACTGAAAATTGAATTTAAATACTTTATTGATAATAAAATAAAATGTTAGAGAATTTTATATTATATTTTAACTATTAGATACTTTGGTGGTATTCAATTAAAAAGTTAAAGTAACATAAGTGTAAATAACCCTAAAATGAAAAACAACCCAATCTTAAGCACAGCGCAGCTCACTTCACTTCACTAGGGCAGAAGACGGCGGCACCACCATTAGGTGAAAACTACAATGTCAATGTGTATTTTACTAGTTTTCACCATACAAGACAAAAAGACAACACAACATGTGCCTTTTCTTCATATCTCATAATTTATATTAACTTAGTAACGTTTATTACATTCCCAGGAGAAGACTTAGCTGTAAAATAAATACCCATTTGCGGATTAATAATGTATTCTTTTAGCCAGTAAGACATTTCAACGGCTCATAACCATGTAACATGCTATATTAGTTTTTTTGAGGGATTATGCATGCTTAATTCTCAACATATGGAGAAAAATGGATAAAGAGTTCGAATTTTGTTATCTTGAAATTAGATATCTATATTTTTTATTATTTTTTAAATTAAATATTTACATCTTTTATTATTCAGTCTACTCTACTCGTAGACAACTACATGTTATATTAGTTGAGATTAATATTTTAGTTTTTTTCATGTATTTACATTGCATAAGCTAAGAAGGAAAAAAGATAATATTATAAAAAAATTAAAATATAATAATAAATACTTAAATTTTTTACCCTACCAAAAATAATTCAAACAGGACTAATGCTTAAATAAAACGTGTTACTGTAGTTAATCAATGGTAATTATTCTTTGGCTGCCATATCGATGAACAAAAAATGGTGTGCACCATCATATCAGAAGCAACCACTTTCCTTTCCATTACAACTTTAATGATATTTTTGTATATGCAATTGATTAGTAATCGTCTACTTCTGATTTTGACCTGACCCCACCACCCACCTTCTTATTCTTTTTTTTTTTTTTTTTTTTTGAACAAAAACCTTCTTATTCTTCTTACTTTGATCCAAGACATGCCTTAATTATATAGCCTAATATTGTTAAAATGCAGTGCTTGATTTTTTTTTCCTTTAACATACAAATTTTGTAATTCCTGTAAAGTTTAATTGCTTGTAGGAGGAGATGATGCTGGTGCATCAAGTGACAGCACTCTCAAATAATTACCTAGTACCCATATATTATTTCTAATAAGTAGTGCTTCCATTAGAACAATTCTCATGGCCCTATATACATCATACACTAAATTGTGGGTTGTATTGTATCAATAGCAATCAACAATATTCATAATTACAGAAACCAGCTATAGAAAATTCTGCATCATATTATGTTAACTTCAAATTCTCCACTATCAGAATTTGAAATTTGAAATGATGAATAATAAATAATTCACTTTCAGTGGATTATTATCCCAGGTAGATGGAACTAATACATTATGAAGAATGATATATATTCAACAATATCTCAAGACTATAGTGATCCTGAATTTATCAACTAGCTAGAAAGTTCAAGAAATGAAAAGGAAAAAGTTTATAAAACAAGATTCAAATTATTATGCAATTATGTAGACCATGAATCATCAACCTGATAATAAAGGGGTTCCTGCTGCTGCTGGTAATGTCTCTGATAGCCATAGATAATATTGCCTCCATAATCATCATCTCTTCTTTCACCATAAGGGTATGGACTCCCAAACAAATAATCAGCAGTACCCTTCCACTGATTATTGTAATTGCCACAATCTGATGCAGCAACTTCTTGACAATCTCCCCATCTTTGTCCATAACGTGACAGACATGGCCAGTAACCAAATAAGCCTTCACAGAGATCCATAGCTTCCAAGCCATAACCTGATGGAATTTGAGCCACTGGCTTTTCATACACCCCATAGCCATCTTCTCCCCTTGATCCCATGAGATCACCATAGTTCTCTTTACTTTCTTCTCCTTGGTATAGGTCTAATGGCTCGTGAATTTCCTGATCTGCCTCTTTGATGGCGGGCGGTTTGCTTTCCGCTTGAGGTTTTGCTGCATGTTCATCAACTACCTCTTTTGCAACAGGAGCTGTAATCACCCCGGAAGAGACACCATTTAAAGGTAAGGTACCTGGATGAGATGTTGAGCGAGGGTAACAAGTTTGATCTGAAGGAGGAAGCGGCTTGCCGTAGGTAAGAATCTGATCATAACCACCACCATAAGGTGTTGGATCATACTGATCAAAAGCTGTATCATCGAACTCCGAGACAGAATAAGAGATAATGAACCGAGTCTGTGCAGAGTAGTGAGGTGGTGGTTCATACTCAATATACTTTGGCTCACTATAAGTGGATACAGAATATCCAATTCTTGAGTAGCTTGAAACAGGATGATCGTAAGAAGCAAATAAAGGAGCTGAATCGTACCCAAAATTTTGGTGATCATTCGAGTTGTAGTAGCTAGAATAAGATGTTGAATCGAAGTTATTATAGTAAGGGGTTAAAGGGTAATCACCGCTATACTCGCAATGATCATCCATGTAATAGCTGGAGTTGTAATAAGCCATTGTTGATCTATCCACCTTCAATTTCTGGTAACCAGGCAGGTTGGTACATCTGAACTATATTTATGTTCTAATTTTCTACGCCTAATCAAAGTCTTATCCGATGAGAGAGGTACCGATGTGGCGTGACGCAATCCTACATAAGAACCCACCTAACAGAGTTTTTGACACTAGTGAATGCAAGATATAAATGCAATTAACATATTTGCAAGGAACCAACCACTTGCTTGTATTGAAGATAACAAGCATGTGCCTTTACCTTTGTTTGGTGAAAAAGGACAAAACTTTCAAAGTCATACCAAGTTTGAGTGAACACATTTGCTTCCCCAGACTTTGCTGAACGATACTACTGAAAGTGACAGGAAAAGAATCCGCATTATTAAGCTACAGAAAATGCTTTATCAGGTGTAAAGATTGCATTGTTGCTAACATTATGATTATTTCTCCATTATCTTTCCCTAACCACTGGGTAATCGTAACCTAACCAATTTTAAGAAATAAACCTTGTTTCAAGCTCATCAGAATCAGTTCAAAATTAGTTTGTTTGAAGTTCGTCAGAAACAGATAAACAAAAGTTTCAGAATCAGAATCTCTTAACAATATATTACTAATGTTCCACACCATATTTAGCATCTCCCAGAGAAAAGGGAGAAAAAATAAAAGAAAAAGGACCCATTCTTGTATGTTCAAGAATTTGAACTATTGTCGCCTTTTAAGATGCTCACAACTCTTCTGCCAGTCTGCAACAGCCTTGACTATGGAAAGCCTTTATATCATTAAGTGATTAATGCAGTGCATAACATGATTTTTGTTCAATAAACAAGAAGCTAAAAGTCAGATGGAAACAAGAGCCAAAGATAATCACATAACAGAAGGCACAATAGGAAATCAAGAAAAAGCAAAACAATAAATTTCAGCTACAGTTGCAAGTATTATTCATAACTCGGAGATCCTACTACAGAACATCCATACAGCAACAATTTAATGTTCTTCAAGGCGACACTAGCTATCCTAACTTGCATGTATGTATGAATTACGCACAGGCCAAACTTGCTCCACAAATAAGATCTCTTACAGCTAGTTAAATGCTTGTGCATAATTATTCACCCAAGACATGAGTGAGGCTCCAAAAATGCCGTCCATTTTGATACCAAATTAGGAACCTAAGAACAGAACAAAAACATATTAGTTGTAATGCTTTAAACTATGAATGATAAACGAGAAGAAAACTCGAATTAATGTATTCACATGGAGGGAAGAAAATAGCTAAAGCTGTATCAACTGCAATCTTTATGAAAGAAAAGCGAACAGGTTGGCAAATCATTTATGGTTTTCCTTAAACAATATTAAGTTTAGGCTCAACACTAAAGCATTGAAATGGAAAAAGAAATCACAAAGCACATACGTTTCATCAACTTATTTAGATGCAGACTCCGTTGTATTCGCCCCTTGTCTTGGTCTTCTCCGATCTGGAGGTGGGCCATCTCTTCGTCTTTCATACCTCTTATTCTCATACTTGGAATTATTCCGCTGCTTTGGTTGATAAGTAGGATATGTGCATGGAATGATCTCTCCATTAACATATTTGTCTCCTGAAAAAAAAACCAAAAACACATGACGGATCCATTATAAAATCGTTGATGTGTATAGATATTCAAAGAAGTGAATAACAATGCAAATTTTTATTCAAGGGACCTCCATAATCCTTGTTCTTCACATCTATATAAGAGTCTGGCAGTACCCAAAGGACCCCAGGCAAACCTGCATAACATGAATACGCAAATAAATTTGCAGGGTTGCAAACTAAAAGAAAAACGCTGTGCTTGCCAAATATGGAAAATGAAACCAATCCTTAACATTGTTACTTACCCTTAAATTTCTCAGAGGTTGCTTCATCAACAGTGCATTGGAATCCAGTGTAGGTCGTCGTACTGAATGCATACATATTCTTCTTTGCCTCTTCCATGCTAATTCACAGGTACATTCAAGTTAAAAACCAATAGCAAACAATTCGTACTGAACTTTGAGGTGCAAAGATAGAGTTTACATATCTAATGAATTAGCAAAGTATAGAACCAACAATCAGATTCATGCACACACGCACTCTTAAAAATCTCTCTTATTCTTGAAGAAAACAGAATCCAGAGAATGAAGTACAGCAGTAATTTAACACAAGAAGGAAGCTATTTAACTGCTTAATTTGAGCACCCAAAAAAAAGTAAAATAATCAAGCACTACAAATCCAACCACTTCTTTTACATTTCAAAAAGAATAAACCCAACATCATGAAATGCGCAATTGTCCATTATTCAAGCAATAAAAACCCAAAAAATGTAACTTAGAACAGGTAAAGAACCAACAATTGTGCAAGAAATGTCAACTCTCCATCATTCAAGCAATAAAAACACAATAATCTAAAATAATTAAAAATCAAATCTTCAAGCAATAAAACCCCAATAATCTAAATCAATTAAAAATCAAATATTTAGCATCAAGAATCCAAATAAAGAAAGAGAGGTAAGGGATACCTGCCAAGGACAGTAGCAAGAGTATTAAGATAAGTATCAATCATTTGTTCTCTAGTAGGAGCAGGGTCTTTAGGGAATTCCATAACAATCAACCAATGATTGTAGTCACACCCAGGTAACATTATAGTCTCTCTGCTCTCATTACTGCTACTTCTCTTCGCGGAATAATCTGAATCGACTGCTGCTTTCGTCACGAAAAGCCGTGGTTGCTGCCGGCCGCTGAAAGCATTGTGCTGCATCGGAGCCCATGAGTGTGATGTGTGAGTGAGAAAGAGCGGAAGTGAAGGTTTGAGATGGGTTAGGGTTTTGGGAATGAGAGAAGAAGATGAGAGAGTAAATGCAGCCATTGGCGTGAGGTCGAACTGGAACTTGTTGAGAGTTTGGTAATGGTAAGTGGCTCCTCCTTGGAAGATAAGGATTTTAGGAGATATTTATTTTATGTAAACGACATGTTGTGCAGATGTGGTCACAATGATTTTTTTTTTTCTATCAAACGACATGTCGTCATTGTTTCAATAACCCCCATAAAAAATTATAATAAATTAGCCACCCTTATCATCTAGCTAAAATCTTTTCTCTCTTTCCAAAGTAGAGCCTTGGCCATTTTTTTATTTTTTTCCCAATAGCTAGGCATCAAATGGCAACTGTGGATACCTAATTCAAATGATAAGAGCCTTTGTTGAAGAAACGGCCATTGGTTCAATTCATCTCCTTCTCAATGGGCTCATAAAAGTAACTTTCAATGTGCTGGATCTTCTTGATCTATCTGCCCAAGCTCAAAGCACAAGGAGTGAGGCTTTGTTCTTGATTTTGTGCACAGAACTTCTTAAAATGACACTCAAGGATCAATAGACTGGTTCCTTATGTCAATCCAGAAAACCTGAAAATGGGTCCAATCTAATGAACTAGTTGGGCTAAACTCTAATGAGCTGTTCCTTTAATTTTTTTTTATTATCAAACTACACTGGCCACACAGCAGCTAATAGATGATATTTAGTCATTTTCTCAGTATTTTCCCCTCTTTTATTGACTATATCTCGATAAAGAAATTGCCCATGAAGTCTAAAGTATAAAGACTATGAATTAAAAATTGGTTATTTAATTCTCCCATTCAGTACTTACAAGATTAGGTGTATATAACATCACCATTGCAATCAAATCCAGCTTAACAAAATCAAGAAAATGCCTAACTATATATATATATATAAATATCTCTATCATAGCTGTTTGTTGAATTTAATTACAAGACAAATAATTATTTGTTAATCTATAGTTTATGTTAATTATTTGACCAAATATTCTATTACATCATTATTTCGACAAAACATGCTTATTTTAGAGAACATGGGAGAGGAAAACACCGGCAAACAGGAACAAAAGCCAACCAAACTTTGTACTTATATTTCTATTTTCTAATATATTTTCAAGAATTGCCAAAGATTGAGAGCATTTTTAAGAATTTATTTTTTTGTCTGAATTATCGGTGCTCATAGTTTAGTATCCTTTAAATAATTCAGTTTGATCGTCAAGACCATAATGATGGTAAATATTTCCTAACAACTAATTCAATGCATCTATATATATCAAAACTCGAACATAATATCTCACTTAAAAACGAACAATCTCTATCAATTAATTTCAACGACTATTGGTTTTTTAAGAATTAATTTTTAAATATTGTATGATTGACTAACTTCTTGTTTAATAAAATTATTATCAATCCTAATCCCACATGCTTTTTCGGGATTAACCAAATTAAGAAATGTTTCGATGAGACGCCATCTAATTGACTTGGTTTTATTTGGATGTTTTCAAGTGATTGGGAACTTTCAAGTCATTTGATTTCGCAAGTTTAATATTTTCATTATTATGACTTTAATTTGTATATCTTTTACTTTATGTCTTTGAGAGTTTACTTTTTTGATGTGTTCATTAACCAGAAAACCGTGTGGAAACTAATTGACTTAAATCCGTGTATTCAATGATTTTTCTACATGATTGACTAATTGAATTTAATTTATACACATATTTCAATTTTTAAGAAATTATTTTATGTTATTCTTTTGTAATATATATATACTTTTTTATTATGATAGCACATGTTAAACAATATTTTGAATTTTTTTAACACTAAAAGCCTAGTAAGGTGTATGTAGATTCTGAAATTCTTTATATAAATTGTCGTATCAGTTTACAGAAAATTATTCTTGTTTAACTAATATTTAAGTTTGACCTGTAGTATAGTCTTATTAAATTAATTATTTATAAATTTTTATCATTTTTATAATTTTATCTAAATTGAATTGAATTAATTAGAGTTTAATAGACTTTGACTATCATTAATTTAGACAAAATGAATATAGATACATTTTCAAATTCTTTACATAAAGATATATATAGATATGAGCTTGATGAAAAACCATTAACTACAATATGAATATTAAAATTTTTGAATTTTTTAATCTGAATAAAGTTAATTTAGACATTCAATAACTTAACTTTCGCTCTATAGATATACACAAAATAAAACGTTTGATTTTTTTTTTTTAACAAAACTAGGTTATTAGTAAAGTATTTTTAAAAATGAGAGTAGGAGATTCGAATCCTTCTCGGATTCCCTTCTACAAGGGTGCTATACTTATTAGTAAACAAACAAACACTAGTATATTAAACCTAATATATGACACTATCATAATTAATCCTTATACGTATAATTCGATCCATCTTCTTTGATTTTTCTTTTTCTGTTTTCCTTTCTTGTTTGTAGTCATTTTTATTCTCCACATGTTTGATTATATATTTTTTATGTCAATTTTTTAGTGTTTATGCAATTTTTGTTTCATAAATATATATGTACACACACTTATCGATTGAAGCAACAGGAGCAGCTCCAACATCCCACCTTCCATTGGAATTTTATTCTTGGACGAAAGTGGTATTGACTCTTACCAAAATAAGAGTTCGTGCAAACTTGTGTTTGACCTAAGGTGGTTTACATATGTGACAACATAAATCTAAGATTGTTTTCACGCTTAATTATGCATTGACACACATAATTCAAAACGGTTGTTGTATGTGATTAATTCCTATCTTTTTTTATTTGTTGTATTATCATATAGGGCAAGTTACTTAACCATCCTAACATCTTCACCAAATTCTATAGAACAGGTACATAACTAATAGTCATGTCTGTCCCTTCTTATACGGTTAAGCATATACTTGAAGGAAATTATTAGGATCCTGTAAAATTAAAGCACATACACTTATCTACCTAATAGTCACATCATTTTACAGTGTAACGAGGAATTAAGTTCGAGTTCTCTTCTTTTTTTAATACTGTTTATATTGGATTTAAACAAAATATTAATATATTGTACTATATCTGATATTATTACAGTCACTATTGGTAAATATTATTAATATAATTAAATAATATACTTTTAAAAATAAATTTTAACAAATTATATAATCAATTAATATAGAAAAATACTGAGTTAAATAATATTATCTCAAGCATATATTTTATGTGAAGTGATATAAGCAAATGAATGATGGGAAAGAAAAGAAAAAATATTAGGTTTGTTTGGACAACCTTACAAATAAAGAGAAAATTTAGTAATTATTACAACAAAGAAAGGGCATGCAATAGTAGTAGGTGCAACCCACCCATCTTCCAATTCCATTATTTTCATCATGCGAAAACCCTAAACAACACCCACAGGACCATATATTTAACTCCTTATATATGTCTCTGTGGTCCATTTGTCTTTTGAAAGAAGTGTAGTCCTTTGATCAATAAGAACACTTTGACCCTTTTTTAGTTTCTGTTTTCTTCTTTTATGCAATGATGAGTGTTGTGGGACTGGCAAATGGTGAGGAAACATTATTCATAGCCATGGTGAATTTTCTGAATTAGACAACAATTATGCAAGTGAAAATTAATGTCAGTTGGCAGGTTAGGGATCTTATGATCCCAAGCCTGAATAAGTGTGACAATGTAAATCCCATTTATTTATCGACTAATTGATGATTAATAGTTCACATCGTGCTAGCTATAATAAACTGATCAGTATTCCACATGCATTGTTCAAGAAAAAGAAAACCAAGAAATGCATTACACTGTCACTACTCAATTTTGCTTGGAGGGCTTGAGATTAAGTACATATTACCTTCAAGTTCTCAAGTGAGATTAATAGCATATAGTCCAAATATTATTTATTTATTTGGAAATTAATTATTTTTAATATAGTTATCAATCATATGAATTAAATTTAAAACAATAAATGAAAGTAATTAAATTCAATTATATTTTTCTTATAATTATTTTATGGAGAAGCATCAGAAATAATTAAGGAGCATGAAATGACCCTTATATCAATCAATGTCCTAAACTACTAAAACCGATCTTAATCCTATTGAGTTATGATCTGAATGGTTTAAAAGTGGGGTCTAAATGAAGGGCTAAAGGAGTTTTTTTTTTTTTTTTTCAACATGGGTCAATTATATATATATCCATGTCAACCCCACAAACAAATGGGAAGACTAATTTGGTGAGAAATCATAAGTCCAAGAAGAACATGATTAAGGAATTGTCATTGTTCGGAAATTAGTAACTCTCTCTCGGTGGAAATTGCGTTTGATATCTTAAATTAAATTCAAGAATTCCTTACAAGTCAATCTAGATAGGGATGGCCATGGAGGAGGAAGGAAAAAAGGTATATATACTCTTTTAATTGTATTATATTATATTATTCAATACAACCATTGCAATTGGTTTGACATTTCAATAGGTGTCCGTGTGCGAGAAAAAAAAAATAAATAATGGAAAAATAAAGAGAGAAATATTATTCGAGTAGGTAAATTTACATGAATATTAAATATTTTTTAGGCAGAAATAGAATTAATTGTTGAAAATTTTACACTAAATTAAATTTTATTAACTTTAAATAAACTGAATTTTTCATAAAAATATATAAGAGATGAAAATTGAGAAAAACGTCCAATTCCGCCTTTGATCGATAATTTGACAGAAACCTATGTATATATATATATATACACAGACAATAATTATTGCTCCTTAAATGATAAATCAACCATAGGACGGCAACAAAAAAGCATGTTTAGAGCTCTTTAATCATTTTTCCAATAAGCCTGCCCTATCCACAAATCAATTCCTAAATGCATGTCACCGAGCAATTGGATGACACCCTCATTAAATAATTAATTAAACTCAACTATAATAATTAACTTCGTAATCTCTTTTTTCTTTAATTTCTAAAGCAGACGGATAAAGAATTAAATTGATGAACTATATCTATATGGTGGTTGAGATGTACACATTTAGTTTTTAACTAAATTATTCATGTTTCATGCACTTCAACTAATTTAATTCAATTCAAAAATAAAAATAAGGGTGATAAAATTTTTTAATAATTAATTTAATATAACTCTACAACTAGAATTTAAGCTCAAAATTTAAATTAATAAAAGTGATTGCATCAGTTGATTTCAACAGTTAATTGACTCCAAAGCACATTTGTTTTAAAACCATGTATAAAACCAGTTGCAAAAGAATAGAAAATTGGTGTTATGATTAGTTTTGGACCTTAGAAGCTATAAAGTGGAAGTTATTATATTATTTTTGCTTAATCTCTTTCTTAAACAATTAATTAGTATATATAAATTCCATAGGACATTATTAAATCTAAATCTATTTGACTAACGTGTCAAAAAAAGTCTAAGTCTTCGACAGAAACCTAAAACCTCATATCAACTAGAAGGTTCAACTTTTGCTCTAATCCTCTCTTTAATTAATTAATTAATTAATGGAAATGTTTATATTTAGTCAATGAGAAAAGATTGAGTGTTTTCAACTCCACCATCCTGAATATGGTCACTAATCCACTTACAACATATATATAATATAAACATATGTGTAGACACATGAAAAATAAGATAAACTATATATACACACAAAAAAAAAAATTAATTATACATGAATAAATAGTGCAATTATTGATGAAGATATGGAACACATCTACCTGACAAGAATATATATATGCATATATAGACACACAAGAAGATATGTAATGGGTAGCATTTCACATGTATTATAGTATGGCGATTTTTTTTTGAATTATTAATAAAGAAATCATACAATTTAAGTATTGGTAAACTGTATAATAATAGATAATCCTTCTTTTTTAAATTAGATAGAAATTAATTTCGTAAATAATTTACAGTCAAATTCGAATCACATATACTCTTTAAGAGAATAGATCACCACATCTCTACCTTCTTGATTATAATATGAATAACTTCGTTAATATTTTTATGCATATTTCGATATAGTATATTCTTTGTCAAATATGGCTATCGTTTAATTATTACATGATAGTGAATTATAGTAATTTTAATATATAATTCTAATCATTTCAAATTTTAATCAAACATTCAAATTTATCTTACATTATAATTTTGATTTCGATTTTATTTATTCTGTAATTGAAGTGTATTGATGATTTATTTTTTGCTAGAATTGTAAATTTTTTTTTTTTTTTAAAAGTATCCCATAAAATTCGATTAATCCATATTCAATCCGGATTAAATCTTAAAAAATATAAAATATCTATATCAAAATTTTAAAATAACTGCATATCCAGAATTTGAATTTAAAATTTCTAACTAATCTAGAAAAGTTACTAACTAATTTATTTACATTCTCTTGAGTTGTAAACTCTATTGTTAACAAGAAAGAGAAGCGCTAAATAAGTGCATTATATTAAGAGATTATAGACTTGAACAAAACAGCGGATGAGTCCCAAAGGCTTAATGTGAACATAAAGACTTGTGGGTGTGTTTTGCTATGTCCTGTAATTGTTCTTGTTTCAGCCGAAGAATAAAGGTAAAGTACTATCAATGGACGGCTCTCAGGTTATGGTTCTTGTTACACTGAGTTATGGGTTGACTAACCATAACACAGCCTCACTCGCGTTGGCCCTTACAAAACACATGGTCAACCCATCTCCACGCAATAATAATAATCATAATAATGATTTTTTTTTTCTTTTTGCCTTTATAATATTAAAATAACCGATTATGAAGGGAAAATAATAGGAAAAATACATTTTGTTGTTTTTTGTTTACATTTTTTTGATTAATGGGTCCTATGGCACGTGTCCTTTGTTTCCATTACGGACACGTGTCATTTTGTTTTCATTACTGACACTTGACACGTGGAAACTTTTTTTCATTTTATTTTTTCAAACACATGGACCACGGTCGAAAGATGTTTAACTGTATAAGTACCACGTTTTTTGTCATCTTTTGCACATCAACGTTACCTCATCTTGACATCACTTGTCAAATACATACATACATACATATATACATACGGTTCTAATTATCTCTATACACTTAACCAATTAATTAGCTTAATTAATCCTGTTAATTTATTTTTGCTCCATGTTAATTAGATTGTTAATCGTCTCTCTTCAAATCAACCTATGACTAAAGGTAATGCACGGGCATTAACCAATAATTAATTGCACAATATATCATGTGATGCACACATGAATAGTAGCGTGGAAATAAATAGAATGCGTTTAATTGAAATGACAATCATGTGTGGATCACCTGTGGCTACAGGTTAACGTTAAGATTAAGAAAATGAAAGTGGGGGGATTAGAATGAAAAATGAAAGTGTTAATTGGGTTATTTATTTCAATTAAAAAAATGAGTTATTTACTTATTTATTTATTTTAATGTTTTAGTGTATGTAGTTTCGAAAGTTCTAATTATTTTAAAATTCGAGTTAGATGAACATATAAATTATATTTTTTTTTCAGATATAAATTTGAATATAAAATCGTAAGTGAATTAAAATATTTTATCATTTAAATCAATACACATTAATAAAGTTTTAATTAACCTAGTTTTAATTGGGTTATTAGCCATGACGAAAGTGGGTTTTTGATAACCTAATTAAACTATAAAATTAATGGAGAACAACTCTTAGGGGACTGGCGTATGGTATAGAAGTCAGAAGACATGAGATGAGCAAAATATAGGTACAAAATGGTCATTTTCGAAAGTGTAAGAAGCATTCCACAAGCAAAAGAAGACAAGCAAGAAAATCCAAGGAGTGGATGAGGGGTGACCTAATATACTTATATATACAATGTCGTTTTCTAAATTAGAAAACTTTAGAAAGCGACTTATATTAATATATGTGGTCTTGCCCATAGGAAATACATATGAATTTGCTACTCCCCAAATACTCACTTGCTAGCAGCCACACTAACCTAATTTTAGAAGCACCTTTGCATTTGGGCAGCCTCATAGACATCACAAAATATTTAGATTTAATTCAGTGTCTATATCATTTCTATACATAATAATTAGCTAAAGTCAAATCATATTTTGTTTTAAATGCTTATTCAAATCATCTAGAAAATTTTATAAATGATCGAGAATATTTTTAGAGAAATATTAAGAACAATTCAACTACTGTCTATTTTTTTTATTTTTGACATAACTTAACTATTTTTATTGTGAATATTAAATTTTTAATTATTACATTTTTTATTTTTAGACTTTAAATAATATTGTGCTCAAAATCTGCAAACACACAGATTATGAATTGTAGTACAAAATATATAGTTTCCACGAAAATTGAATATTAAATACTAATATTTTTACTTATATTTCTGCCTAACAAATCAATAAAGTAATTTACAAATCAAAATATAAATCTAAATAACTGAATATTAAAAGAAATCAAATAATAAAAATATAGAGTTTAGATTTAGTTTCACTATTCCAATCAAATTATGAACACTCAATTATTAAACACTTTAATTTCAATTAAGGGTAATTGTTCCAAAATACCTATAAACTCTCTCGAACTCACTTAAGCATGTTAAAATTAAAGTTTAACCTACTCTTATGATTAAGAAGTTAATCAAAACTCATTAAGTTTCTTAACAATTAGTTTACCACCATAGACTCTGTCTGCTCTCGTGGTCAAGTGGTGTAAGTCCTATAAGTTTTAAGCTGATAAATTCTCCCAACTCTCGTAGGTGAATCTATCCATAAACATGCAAAGAAGTTGATCACGAATGAAAGCATACATTAAGTGCAACTCATAAAATTAATTGAAAATCAAATTAATAAAACATATATCCAATCAAATCATGGAATAGCTACTTCTAATCTAAACCTTAAAAGAAGTTTAGCCACACATAATTATTGTGACAATCACAAATATAATTAAAAGAATAAAAGATGATAAGGAAGAAAATATGAATAAATCTCTTAAATCTCGCGATTCCTCCTCAATCTTCGACTTTAAGGATTGCTCCTCCAATGCAAAATCAATCCCAAAAACACTTCTTAACATACTTTTTATAGAAAAACTTGATAGAAGACCTCTTAACCCTTGAATTCCTCTTTTTTTTTTTTTTGCTTAGGAAAAATCTCTTTTAATCTGACACAGCCTCGACATGGCCATGCCTCTTTTTGTGTCACAATGAAGCTCTTTAGTACAACTTCAAGATGGCTATGCTCTTCGGCATGACTTTAAGATGGCTGTGCTCTTCAGTATGGCTTTAGGATGGTTGTGCTCGTCTGCGAATCAAACTTCCAGTTGGTGCGCACAGCCTGACACATGGTCGTGCTTAGCTTTGCTAATTCAGACAGAAAGATGCACGAGTTGAAGCATGCCCATGTCTAATGTTCCTTTAGTTCCAAAAGTAGACATAGCTTGCAACATGCCTATGTCATGGCCATGTCGTACAAATTCTTGAATTTTTTGAATTCCTTTTATAATCTTTCCTACAAAAATAGAAACACTAATAAGAACTTAAATATAAACTCTTAATTTGACTAAAACTAAACCAAAAACAATAAAATCCTAATTAAAACTCTAAACTAAAAATATTTTCTAATTAACCTAAAGTCTACCCTATTAACATTATTTATTAATTCAAAAGTCATTAAAATTCAACTAAAAAATATGTAAATATTACGCACATCACTAATTCCCCCACACTAAAAGTTTGCTTATCCTAAAGCAAAAATCAAATTTGAAATTTAAAGACTAGCTCAACTACAACCAAAGAGTTACAATTTCTAAGATATGCAAGTCGATAACACCGAGGTTGAAAAATGTTTACTAAAGAAGATAATCAAATAAAAATACAACATATATGAGCAATTTACTAATCATAACTTAGAAACATAACTCTTTGAAATCCAATGAACATAACTTTAGAATAAGAGCATTCAAGCTCATAACCCCTTTTGAAAAACAAAAACCTTTTTGGTTGTGATTGCGTTTTACGCTCCATTTCATGACATCTTTTCTTTCTCTTTGCTTTGATGAGTGCGTTTTACGTTCTATCTTACCATTTTTTATTCTCTCTAATTAAATCTTCCAACTCTTAGTCATTTCCCGTTGTTCCTATATTACTAAGCGTAGATACTACTAGGTGGGTCCTTTGAATATTTTTACTCTAATTAAAACATTGGAGTAGATTCAGAGCACATACAAATTTATATTTAAACACTGCTCTTACTAAAGAAAATAGAGAATTTTTTTCTTTTCTTTTTTTTAATTACAAACCAAAATGCATTCTCTTCCAAAATCATGCTCAAATTCAATCTTCCAAGTTTATGCTTAGGTTATAAAAACTAAAATTTTGATACATAATGACCATGTTTAACCATCTCACTTATAAGCCATTCAATATTTCGATAATTGAATTGAAATTGCATATTTATACACTATCCCCCTCTAATTGTAATTGAGCATCAATTTTGCATAAAATCAAAAAAAAGTTTTAAGGACAAGAATTAGTATAGAAAAATTGAGTTGAAGGTTAACGAAATTTGAACAACCTATTATTTTTATTATGTTTTTTAATATTTAAATGTAAGAGCAATTATATAGAATATAAGCTATCTAAATGCTATATGGTTATGCAATATGAAAAACTAAAATGCTATAAAAAATCATGATATAAAAATGCAAATGGCACCCTCCCAGACACTTATCATTGTCATTGTCCTCAATGACTGGATAAAAAAAATAAAGAAATCACAAAATAACTAAAACAATAAACAAAGCATAAAGGAGAATAAAATAATACTTCCCTGGATAGTGATCCTTAGAGAAGAGTATTAAACATCACAAAATGAAACATAAAACAAAATGAAGCAATAACAACATAAAAATAAAAACAAGTGAACGAGTATTACAAAATAAAAGGAAAGAAACAACACTAAGAACATAGTTAGAATATAAAATATCCAAAATTATGTTTTTTTTTTAATAAATTGAGAGGAAAAATGACAAGATGTGATGTAGTGGAAAGTGAGAAGAGAAAATAAGAGAGAAAATGAAGATGAAGCGATTAAGATTTAAAAAGGGGTTTATATAGGTCATGTGACATGGCTATGTCTAGGCCGTGTACCAACCCATGCAAGGTTTTATCCAATTTTGAGTTGTCCCCCTTTTTATAATGACACGACCATGTTGAGGCTGTATGGAAAACCATGCCAGATTTTTTATCTCTTGACAAGGCCATATCATGGCCGTGTCAGTGCCCGTGTGTCTTACTGTGCAAATTGTATGATATGACATGGTCTGGAACACAGCCATGTGGTGGCCGTGTGACAATCTAGAAAATTCATATAATGAAGCGTACCTGGGCATAGTCAATGACATGGTCGTGCTTTTAGGCATATGGCCCTCATAAACTTGCATTCCTTAGCCTTTTCATATTTTTTCTTCATGCATGATGATCCTAAGTTAAAAACATTAAAAACTAAGATAAATAAAGGTAAAATAAAGCATAAAAATAAAAGAAAAACAAAGATTGAGTAGTAAACATTGGGCTAACTCCCAATTAGCGCTAGTTTAAGGTCACTAGCTTCACTGAGTTCTCATTTAATCATTATGGGGGATTAAGTAAAGAATAATCCTCTCCCACTTAAGCTCTTTTAATTGAAACGCGAAAAGAAGATGAAAAATTCTTAAAATTCATATCCTTCACAGTACTTTTAATTCGCCATTTTTTTTATCATTCTCTAGAGGCCCCTTTTTCTTTTTAACATTCTTGGTTACTTTTACCTCCTTGGTATTGCGAATGTGGTGTGTTTTAAATGGCTCTTTAGGAACTTATGGAAGAACGTCCTTAGCACAAACCTCAACTACATCCACCTGGAAACATGAAGTCATTGATGGGGATTGTTGTGGTTTCTTGAAGAAATCAAACTCTACTTTTTCTTCTCTTATCTCTAAAGTAATTTTTTCATGTTTGACATTAATAATTGCACCAGCAGTAGCAAGAAAAGGACACCCCAAAATTATTGGAATTTGACGGTCCTCTTCTATCTCTAGAATAAAAAAATCTCTTAGCACATAATAATCTCCAACTTTAACACGAACATCTTCTAGGATTTCATAAGGATAGATGATGGACCTATTTGTCAATTGTAGTGACACCTTCATTAGTTGTGGCTCACCAATGTTTAGGCACTACAAAATGAAAGAGGCATTATGCTCACGTTTGCACCTAAATCATATAAAGACCTATCTATAAACTCATTTCCTAATGCAAAGAATGGTGATACTCCTTGAATCTATAAGTTTTTATGGAAGCTTATTTTTTATTACTGCATTACATTCCTCATTAATAGGAATGGTCTCAAAGTCTCCCATTTTCTTTTATTGGTAATGATGTCTTTGAGGAACTTAGCATATAAAGGCATCAAGGTAATGAAATCTAAAATTGGAATGTTCAATTTAAGCTATTGAAATGCCTTCAAAATTTTTCCAAAATGCTTGTCATCTTTGCTCTTTTATTGCCTTTGAGGGAAGGGTAGTGGGTGAGTGATAGTTATAAGTACCTCCTTTTTGTCTTCTTTCTTCTTTTTGACCACCTCTGTCTAACTTTTCTCTTTTTGTGTGCCTTTTAAAACCTCTTCCTCTTCCTTTTTGATTTTCACCTCAGGTAATTACTTTCCATTTTGAAGCATTATTACATTCACATGCTCTCTTAGTTTCTTGAGTTGATTAGGAAGTTAACTCGATTATCAAAAAACTAGAAGCACTAGCTTGTGAAGCAATTTGATTCTTTAACATCTTATTATACGTAAAGAGTTGACTAATTTGAGATGCTTAGGATGCGAATTGAGATGTAAATTCAGATGTTAGATTCATGATAACCTCCTTTTGTTCCCTTTGTAGGTTATTGATAGTCTCCTTCTGTTCTTTTTAAATTCTAAGAAACTTTTCCATTATGTTTTCCATTATGCTCTTAAGGTTAGGTTTATTCTCATATTATTGATATAAAGTATTCATTTGTTGGAAACCATGTGGGGGCTGCTTAAATCCTTAGTTGGTGTTTTGCACTCCTCATTAATTAAACTATAAAAACTTAGGGTGATTACATCATCCTAAGTTGTATGTGTTAGAGTAGGGATTTTTTTAATTTCTTTAGAATTTATTGAAAGCATTGAGTTGCTCAATTGATGGGTCTTGAGAAGAGAAACTTCCTTGAAACTTTAAAGATCAGTAACCCCCTCCATAATATTCGCAAGAATAAATAGCCATTGGATTCTAAATATTGGTTGAGGCCTCCAATTTCTTTGTGAGCATGTCAATCTTTGCATTTAAAAGATTCCAACTATCCACTTCATGCATTCTTGCAACTCTCTTTGGGGCACTTTTTTCTCTATGCCATTGATAATTATTGGACACCATAGTCTCAAGCAAGTTATATGCATCATTAAGTGTTTTGCTCATAAAAAAAGCCTCGAGTTGTAGCATCTATGGTGATCCTCATTAACTCGGTGAGTCCTTAGTAGAAAGTTTGAATGAGCAACCATTGTGGAACTTTATAGTGCAGGCATTGACATTGCAAGTCCTTGAATTGCTCCCAAGCTTCATATAAAAATTCACCATTATGTTGGGTGAGCTTGTTATTTCTTGCTTGAATTTTGATCTCTTGCTGGGTAGAAAATACTTGCTCAAAAATGCCTTTGACAAACACGCCCCAAGAAGTGATGGATTATGGTGCAAGAGAGTGTAACCATAATTTAGCTTTGTCCTTTAAGGAGAAGGGAATAGTCTAAGCTTTTATTGCATTTGAACTAATGTCATTCATTTTGAAAGTGTCACATATCTCCAAAAATTAGGCTAGATAGGCATCAATATCTTCGCTTGGGAGACCACTAAATTGGAATTGTGAAACCATTTGAATAATTGATGGTTTAATCTTAAAGGTATTAGCTTTAATTGTCGGCCTCACAATACTGTTATGGGTGTCTCCTAGATTTAGCATAGTGTACTCTTAAAGAGCACGATTTCTAACTTATTGAGTCGCTTGATCTTCAACCATTATTTGCTTTTTACATGCTTTTCCTTCCAGTTCTTTTTGCACGACTTCTCAATTTTAGAATTGATATTCTCTAATTTTTTTCCTTAATAATGAGTGTTCATAAACTAGCAAATCTCTTGAAAAATCAATAAACAAAGTAAGTAAGATAAGGAAGAAAATACTAGTCTAAGAAAAGTAAAAATTGAATTAATATCAATATTGCCAATCCCCGACAACGGCACGAAAAACTCGTTGTGTTCAAAACCCACAAGTGCATGGATCGTGAATTGTAGTACAAGTCCACTTCCAAAAGAATTTTGGGCCTTTAGTCCATTTTCAAGAGAGTTTTGGGTCAGGCCTTGCATTTAGTGCTTATAAATTCTCATCATCAGAAATCTGTTGTGGGCTGATCAAACTAGGTGTATAAATTGCCCCCTACTTTTTCAAAAATCAAAATAATGCAATCAATGAAATAAGATTTATGAAAAAGCATCTAAAAGGATATAAATTTTTAGAGCCAGATGTTTGAGAAAACAATCAAATGTTCTATTTTTATCCTTTAAATAATGCAATACATGTGGGACATGATATGACTAATAACTAGGATAAAAGTGAACCTAGTTTTATCTAACTCAGCACCCAATCAACTTCAAATTGACTGGAGACGCTCTATTGACATGTTTTTTAAAGTTCAGACACTTAATTATATATATAAAAAAAATTAGATGCTCACATAGAAAAAATTGAAAATTTCAGACACCAAATTTATAATTATTACTAAAATAATTAATCAAAGGTAATGATAAATCAATGCATATGAGATAAAGATTGCATCTTCTGCATCTTGTTTCACCATACCCACCCAATAACCTCAATTATTGATCTATGTATTTTTTTCTTATACCCACCCAATAATAATCAAATTTTAAAATTAAAATTTTTATTGACATAATTAAAATTTTTATGTTCTTTTTATTATTTAGGAATATTATTTTCCAAAATTACTTCATAATTGCTAATCATTTTGAATTAAATTCTATTAAACTATCATTTTTATTCACTATAATCCTCTTTGAATAAAAATTTTAAGAATATATTGCTAGAAAATTGATAAAAATGATATAGACATCACTTATGCCATGAGCATCACTATCTCTGCACAAAATTGACTTATTAATTTAAAAACATAGTAAAACATTAGTGAATGTGTGTGTCATATATATATATATGTTGTTTAACCTTGACGGGTAAAACAATAATTTTTTATGGTCACAAGTAATTAAATAAAATTATATTTAATCTATGTGCTTAAGTGTTTATTTTCAGGTTAATTAAAATTTACAATAACTAGATGCGACATAAGCAGTGACAACCTTGAAAAGTCATAATCATAACTGCACAAGTCAAGTGTTGAAAATTCAGCAATTTGACTTAATTAAATTTGCAACTCTATCATAAGTGGTGATAGACTCATCATGACCATGACAAACTGGGAAAATGGAAGATCGAGTTTTTATCAAAATTTGAAGTCAAAATTGGTAAAACATGATGAGAATCTTCATTATGAGTGATCACAAGCAAATTTCAACTATTAGAAAAAATTTTCAAGCAAAATTACAAATGTTCAATTTGCAAAATTTTGAGATTTCCCGAAACTTGTCACCACTAGTATCATGATCATAATAATGATCAAGACGGTTTGTCACCACCAGTGACAATGATCATGACGACCTGTCATCACTAGTGTCATGATCATGACGACCAACTTCAAAAGTTTCCAAGAGTTGTTGTAATATCTCGTGTTTTTTTTAAAATATTTTTACACTGTACCGGGATATACAGTGTCAATAATTTTTATGCATTATGTGATATTTTTATGAGTTGATATGTATTTTAAACCTATTTTAATTACTGTCTATTATTTTCAGTATTTTACGTAAAATTTTCCCGGGACTTTCATTTTCGGGGAAATTTCCACGTAAACAATGTATTATTAATTATTTTAAATGTATTTACGGGTTTGCATGAACTCATACATATTTTTAAATTATTAAATAAAGCCTGTGTGTGTATATTTATTTAATTAGGGTTTATTATTACCCTAATATTTTATTATTTATTTATTATTATTTGATTATTTTATTTATTATTAAATTATTAAAATTTATTATTTTATTATTAATTATTTATTAATATTTAATTATTTTAATTTATTTTATTTTTTTTCTTTTTTTCTTTTTTCTCTTTCTTTTCCTTTTTCTTTCTTTTTCTTTTTCTTTTTCTTTCCTTTTCTTTCTTTTTCTTTTTCTTCTTCTTCTTCTTTCTCTTCCGCCCGACGCCGGCCACTTCTTCTCACCGCCGTTTCTCCCTCCTCCGGCCACCGTTTTCGACACCGCCGGTCTCTATCTTCTCCTTGAGCTCCGGTGAGTGTTATTCTAGCTTTGGTTTGAGCTAAAATGGTCTAGAATTGCTTAGGTTTCGATTTGAAAATTTCGGCCTCTTTGAGTTTTCGATTTTTTTGAGCTTTGATTTGGATGATTCATGGAAAATTCCTTTACAAATGTTGTTCCTGGTAGCTTAATCTTCATGTATGAATTTTTGCAGAATTTTTGGAGATTTTTTGGATTTTTGGGTATTTTTGAATATTTTAATATTATTTTCTAATTTTCGGAAATTAATTATTTAAATTATGAAATTGGAGTTTATGGTTGAATTAGGTGTTGAAATGAATTATAGAAATTTATTTGGAATTTTTATGAATTTCTAAGTATTTATTTTTAATTATTGAAGTTTATGTGATTTTGTAAAATTAAGTTAATTGTGTTTTAAATTGAATTTAATTGGTTAATTGAGTTTAATTATTAATATTATTGATAAATATGTTGAGAAAATTAATTTTGGATAATTGTATGATTTTTGGTGAATTTTTGAAGTAATTTAGGTATATATATATATATAGGGGTATTTTGGTAATTTTACCCTAAATTGTCTAAAAATGTAATTTAATTGGTTTTAATATTTATTTAAGGTATAAAAATGATTTCTACAAAATACCTAGTATTTTTAACTAATTAAAACTATTTTCCGGGAATTATTTTCAATTATATATATAATATACGGTTTTTCTAATAAAATGAGTTTTAATCGGTTTTTACAGTGTTTCAAGATTTATTATGTAATTTCTACGTATGAAATGTATTTTTATGATTTAAGGATATTTTCGGTATATCTGGAATATTATTCTGTGTTTGTGAACCCCGGTCGACAGATTGTAGTCTGGAGTCCGACCGAGGGGTTGTGATTGATTGTGGTGTTTATTTTTGAAGTGTGTTTCTGTGCAGGGTTGGCTCTACTCTTTTGAGTAGAGAGATGTCCGTTTTACAGGGGAGGTTCTGCCGGATTTCCGGTAGAATTCTCGTAAAACGTGATATCCAGTCGAATCCTAATTCTGTTTTCGTATTTTAATACTCTAGATTGAATTCTAGGACTTCTGTTAGGGTTATTCTGATGTCAATTAATTATTTCTTGTTTAGTTGCGCCGAGACCGAGGGTTAGTGGACCAGGCCCGTCGGACCTGTCTCGTGGAGCGCATTAGGTGAGTTACTATATTATATATATATGCTTAGGACGCATGATTTAGAAAATGCATGTTTTATTTTGACTAAATATGCATAAATAACATGATTTATATTCAAGTATATTTTTGGTATATTTTTGGTATATAATAAATTATATACATGTTTTATTAATAAAATATATTTAAAATGTTTTTAAATATATTTTTAGTTTAATTCATGATTTGATTGGATTTATTTGACATATATATACTCAAAATATACCTGGTTTATGTTTGGTATATTTTCGGTATATATATGGTTTATATTGCTATTTCATTTATATCCATGCATCATTTATTTTTGTGAATGAATGTTTTATATTTAAGAATGAAGGATATCAATAGAACGTGCTACCTAGTGGGCAGCACTAGGACCGAGTACGTACCGGTACGCCTATAGTTTTAGGCTATATTACTAACTATTTGTGGATATTGATTTGATTATGATTATTGATATGTGTGAGATGTGGTTTGGGTGTGATTGCTGGAGCTCGGTTGACCAAGTGTCTCGGGGCCAATCACACTGGCAGTCAGACTGCTGGAGCTCGGTTGACTTAGTGTCTCGGGGCCAGTCTACTGTCCATATGGATTAAGTGGATATATTTGGAATCAGTGAGCCTGTATGGCCAGAGTGTTGTTTAACACTATTTTTTGAGGTTGCGATATTCTAGGGTTCTATGTGATCCTTCATAAAAGTTGATTTTCAGACAAAATATATAAAATGATTTTTCTGCATCTGTATGAACTTGCCTGTATATATACATATTACTCATATACTATTGACTGTATGCATTATCACTTAGAGTGTATGTATATATACTATAGTAATTCACTCAGTGAGGTCTGACTCCCCTCCGTTGACTATTTTTCAGGAGAGTCAACTTCTTCAGACCTCAGTAGCAGGTCGATACGTCGGATTTCTTCCGCCCCGGCTTCTTTATGTAAATTATATACTTGAGTCTTATTTATTTTATCTAGACACTGCAGTAGTTGTGATTTTCAGTAGTTGTGAAATAAAGTATTTGTTTTAAAGAGATGTATTATAGTAAAACTGGATTTGTATAAAGATTATACATTTATGAGATTATATATGCGATGTGATGAGTTTTGAATTGAATCCAGTTGATACGGATGATATTGTAATATTTATGATTTTATTTTCCGCTGCATATTATATTTTTATTGTTATTATTGCATATTTATTTTATTTTTAGGCTTGCTACGGGTTCCGGATTCGAAAGAATTCCCGTTCCCTAGCGCCGGTCATGACTCCTGTTTTGGGTCGTGACAAGGTTGGTATCAGAGCGAAGTTCGTATCTGAGTGGAGTTCTGTGTCAGGGCTTAGTTTTATGAGTTGTGGCCCTAGTTTTTAAGTTGTGTTTTTCTGTTGGACTACTGCAGTGTATTAGGTTCGAGTATGTCTTGATGAGTATTCCTCGCTGTAGTTTTCAGCGTTATTCCTCCGTTGTCTGTTTTGTCTGAATCTTTCCGTTTGTCTTTTCAGAATGAGGAGGCGAGCGCGTGTCGCTCCACCGGTCGTTGAGGCCGAGGATGATGAGTCTTTTCAGGATGAGGTTTTACCTCCTGAGCCGCCAGTTAGACGTAGAGGTCGTGGCAGGGGTAGACCTCGAGGAGCGGCAGGTCACCGTAGGCAGAGAGAGTTACAGGACGAGGAGCCTGTTGAGCCTGAGTTTGATGTTCCTGTTCCTCCAGTTCAGCCTGTTCAGCCTGCCTATCAGCAGGGTATGTCTGACCCTGAGGCAGCTTTGTTCTATGCCAGAGTTGGCAGGGTTGCTTTTGATGGGACTTCTGATCCTTTAGATTTTCTGCATGCGATTGAGACTAGGACTCGGACTGCTCATACCGAGTACCAGAGGATCATGATCGTTGAGTTGTCTGTCGAGGGACCAGCCTTGGATTGGTTTATTTAGATGATCCAGCCTTATATGATGACGATGACCTGGGCTCAGTTTCGAGAGCGATTCATGAGGAGATTTTGTCCAGAGCCTCTTCGTTTGAGCTATCATCTCCGTTTGACTAGTATTTCTCGTGGAGATCGATCAGTAGAGGAGTATACCCGAGAGTTCCTTCGTTTGGGTAGATATGCTGAGGATCTGATGCGAGATCAGTATTTCGCTGTTACTACCTATGTTACTGGTTTGGGTTCAGCTTTTGTTGGTATGCCTACAGCAGGTCTTACTCTGGAGTCGGTGATTGAGCTAGCTAAGGAGATCGAGCTGAGGTTAGTTAGGCAGGGAGCGATGCCTGATTATTACCAGTTGGGAGTTCAGTCGAGTGGATTGCAGGCTACTCCATATTCGAGTTTTCATGTTGGTTCGAGTAGTCAGCAGCGAGGTTCGACTCAGCAGAGTCAGAGACAGCAGCAGCGAGTGCATCGGAGCAGTAGACATGGTCGTGGCAGGTATTCTTTCTGTTTGTTACCTGGATGCTTTGGTTTTGTTTGATCCGGGTGCCACGCATTCGTTTGTTTCTCCTGTTTTTGCTTCTAAATCTTGTTGGCAAGCTTCGAGGATGGCTTTTCCTTTGTCTGTTGCCACTCCTCTGAGTGATTCTTTGGACACCGATATTGTTCTTTCTGGTTGTCCAGTTCTCGTGGGAGGTAGAGAATTACCCGCTGATTTGATTTTGTTGGATGTGATGGAGTTTGATGTTATTTTGGGAATGGATTGGTTGTCTCAGCACTTTGCCGTGGTTGATTGCAGGAATAAGGAGGTGATTTTAAGAATTCCTGGTGAAGTAGAATTTAAGTTTGTTGGTGACAGGAGTTCAGCACCTCAGAATCTTATTTCTGTTATTGCAGCTAGGAAGTTATTGAGGAAAGGTTGTCAGGGGTTTTTGGCATTGGTCAGGGATATGTCAGTGGAGAAGTTGTCACTCACAGATGTTCCGGTTGCTTGTGAGTTTCCTGATGTTTTTCCCGAGGAGTTGCCAGGTTTACCACCTCATAGAGAGATTGAGTTCTGTATTGATGTGGTTCCAGGTATTACTCCTATATCTATGCCACCTTATCGTATGGCTCCTGCAGAGTTGAGAGAGTTGAAGGAGCAGTTGCAAGAGTTGTTGGATAAGGGTTTCATCAGACCTAGTGTTTCTCCTTGGGGTGCACCAGTCTTGTTTGTGAAGAAGAAGGATGGTACCCTGAGACTGTGCATTGACTATAGAGAGTTGAATAAGGTGACAGTGAAGAACAAGTATCCTCTCCTGAGGATAGATGATTTGTTTGATCAGCTCCAGGGTGCACAATTCTTTTCTAAGGTTGACTTGAGGTCGGGTTATCATCAACTGCGGATTAGTGAAGCTGATATTCCTAAGACAGCGTTCCGCACTAGATATGGTCATTATGAGTTTCTAGTGATGTCTTTTGGTTTGACTAATGCACCAGCAGCTTTTATGGACCTGATGAACAGAGTATTCCGACCGTATGTGGATCAGTTTGTAGTAGTCTTCATTGATGATATACTGGTATATTCGAGGAGTATGGAAGAGCATGTATATCACTTGAGGATTGTACTACAGACACTAAGAGATCATCAGCTTTATGCTAAATTCTCGAAGTGTGATTTCTGGATGGAGAGTGTTTCTTTTCTTGGACACGTAGTGTCTAAAGAAGGTATTCAGGTTGATCCACAGAAGATAGAAGCAGTATCTGAGTGGCCTAGACCTACTTCAGTTACTGAGATTCGGAGTTTTCTGGGTTTAGCCGGGTATTATAGGCGGTTTGTGCAGGATTTTTCCAGGATAGCAGCCCCTATGACTCGCTTGACTCAGAAGAATGTTAGATTCGAGTGGTCAGAAGCTTGTGAGAATAGTTTTCAGTTGTTGAAGGAGAAGTTGACCACAGCGCCAGTATTAGCTTTGCCTAATAGTGTGGATAAGTTCACAGTTTACTGTGATGCCTTTAGAATTGGTCTTGGTTGTGTGTTGATGCATAATGGAAGGGTGATAGCCTATGCTTCGAGGCAGTTGAAGAAGCATGAGCAGAACTATCCTACACATGATCTTGAGATGGCTGCAGTGATCTTTGCTTTGAAGATTTGGAGACATTATTTGTACGGGGTGACTTGTGAGATATTTACTGATCACAAGAGCCTTAAGTACATTTTCCAGCAATGAGATTTGAATTTGAGGCAGAGACGATGGTTGGAACTGTTGAAGGATTATGATTGCGAGATTCTTTACCATCTGGGTAAAGCTAATGTGGTAGCAGATGCTTTGAGTAGGAAGTCCTCAGGTAGTCTTGCTCACATTGGTGTTGAGAGGAGACCATTGATCCAGGAATTGCATCTGATGGTGGATCAAGGTCTGATGATGAAGATCAGTAGATCAGGTGGACTGTTAGCTCAGTTTAAAGTACGATCTGTACTGAGGGATAGGATTAAAGCAGCTCAGAGCCGAGATCCTATTCTAGAAGAGCTTGCAGAGAATGTCAGAGCAGGGAAGTTCACTGATTTCACACTCGATGATGATGGTGTGTTGTGGATCAGTGGTAGATTGTGTGTTCCTGATGTGGATGATTTGAGAGAAGAGATCCTAGAGGAAGCACATTCTACAGCTTACAGCGTTCATCCTGGTGTTACTAAGATGTACCACAGTATCAGAGATCTATACTGGTGGGATGGATTGAAGAAGGATGTTGCCGATTATGTTGCTAAGTGCTTGACGTGTCAGCAAGTGAAAGCCGAACATCAGAAGCCTTCTGGGAAGCTTCAGCCTCTTCCTATTCCCGAGTGGAAGTGGGAAAGGATAGCTATGGATTTTATGGTCGGTTTACCTCGTTCGAAGGATGGATACGATTCCATCTGGGTGATTGTAGACAGATTGACGAAGTCTGCACATTTCTTGCCTGTGAAAGCCACATATTCAGTTGCTAGATTGGCGAAGTTGTATGTGAAGCATATTGTATGCCTTCATGGAGTACCTGTGTCCATTGTGTCAGATAGAGGTTCGGTGTTTACTTCTCGTTTTTGGCAGAAGTTACAGGAAGCGATGGGCACTAGGTTGGATTTCAGTACTGCTTTTCATCCTCAGACAGATGGTCAGTCTGAGAGGACGATCCAGACACTGGAAGATATGTTGAGGATGTGTGTTTTGGATTTGGGAGGTAGCTGGGATGATCATTTGTCGCTTGTTGAGTTTGCATATAATAACAGCTACCATAGCAGTATTGGCATGGCACCATATGAGGCGTTGTATGGAAGGAAGTGTAGATCCCCGTTGAGTTGGGATGAGATAGGTGAGAGAGTTTTGACTGGACCAGAGATGGTTCAGGATGCTGCAGAGAAAGTCGCCGTGATCAAGCGTAGATTAGAGACCGCAGTTAGTAGACAGAAGAGTTATGCGGATCCTAGGCGCAGAGATGTGGAGTTTCAGGTTGGAGATTTCGTTTTTCTGAAGGTATCTCCGATGAAGGGTGTGATGAGATTTGGCAGGAAGGGTAAGTTAGCACCGAGATATATTGGACCGTTTGAGATTCTGGAGAGAGTTGGCACTGTTGCATATCGGTTGGATTTGCCTCCGAGTATGTCACAAGTGCATCCAGTATTTCATATCTCGATGTTGAGGAAGTATATCTCAGACCCTTCACATGTGTTGCAACCTGACAGTGTAGAAGTGAGTGAAGATTTGATGTTTGTGGAAGAACCTGTGGCGATCGTAGATTTTCAAGTTCGACAGTTGCGATCGAAGCAGATTCCGATGGTCAAGGTTCTGTGGCGTAGCGACAGAGTTGAAGAGCATACGTGGGAGACTGAAGCTGAGATGCGAGCTTCTTACCCGTATCTCTTTCCTTCCTGATTCTTAATCTTGTTTTTAGAATTCGGGGACGAATTCTTGTAAGGGGGGAAGACTGTAATATCCCGTGTTTTTTTTAAAATATTTTTACACTGTACCGGGATATACAGTGTCAATAATTTTTATGCATTATGTGATATTTTTATGAGTTGATATGTATTTTAAACCTATTTTAATTACTGTCTATTATTTTCAGTATTTTACGTAAAATTTTCCCGGGACTTTCATTTTCGGGGAAATTTCCACGTAAACAATGTATTATTAATTATTTTAAATGTATTTACGGGTTTGCATGAACTCATACATATTTTTAAATTATTAAATAAAGCCTGTGTGTGTATATTTATTTAATTAGGGTTTATTATTACCCTAATATTTTATTATTTATTTATTATTATTTGATTATTTTATTTATTATTAAATTATTAAAATTTATTATTTTATTATTAATTATTTATTAATATTTAATTATTTTAATTTATTTTATTTTTTTTCTTTTTTCTCTTTCTTTTCCTTTTTCTTTCTTTTTCTTTTTCTTTTTCTTTCCTTTTCTTTCTTTTTCTTTTTCTTCTTCTTCTTCTTTCTCTTCCGCCCGACGCCGGCCACTTCTTCTCACCGCCGTTTCTCCCTCCTCCGGCCACCGTTTTCGACACCGCCGGTCTCTATCTTCTCCTTGAGCTCCGGTGAGTGTTATTCTAGCTTTGGTTTGAGCTAAAATGGTCTAGAATTGCTTAGGTTTCGATTTGAAAATTTCGGCCTCTTTGAGTTTTCGATTTTTTTGAGCTTTGATTTGGATGATTCATGGAAACTTCCTTTACAAATGTTGTTCCTGGTAGCTTAATCTTCATGTATGAATTTTTGCAGAATTTTTGGAGATTTTTTGGATTTTTGGGTATTTTTGAATATTTTAATATTATTTTCTAATTTTCGGAAATTAATTATTTAAATTATGAAATTGGAGTTTATGGTTGAATTAGGTGTTGAAATGAATTATAGAAATTTATTTGGAATTTTTATGAATTTCTAAGTATTTATTTTTAATTATTGAAGTTTATGTGATTTTGTAAAATTAAGTTAATTGTGTTTTAAATTGAATTTAATTGGTTAATTGAGTTTAATTATTAATATTATTGATAAATATGTTGAGAAAATTAATTTTGGATAATTGTATGATTTTTGGTGAATTTTTGAAGTAATTTAGGTATATATATATATATAGGGGTATTTTGGTAATTTTACCCTAAATTGTCTAAAAATGTAATTTAATTGGTTTTAATATTTATTTAAGGTATAAAAATGATTTCTACAAAATACCTAGTATTTTTAACTAATTAAAACTATTTTCCGGGAATTATTTTCAATTATATATATAATATACGGTTTTTCTAATAAAATGAGTTTTAATCGGTTTTTACAGTGTTTCAAGATTTATTATGTAATTTCTACGTATGAAATGTATTTTTATGATTTAAGGATATTTTCGGTATATCTGGAATATTATTCTGTGTTTGTGAACCCCGGTCGACAGATTGTAGTCTGGAGTCCGACCGAGGGGTTGTGATTGATTGTGGTGTTTATTTTTGAAGTGTGTTTCTGTGCAGGGTTGGCTCTACTCTTTTGAGTAGAGAGATGTCCGTTTTACAGGGGAGGTTCTGCCGGATTTCCGGTAGAATTCTCGTAAAACGTGATATCCAGTCGAACCCTAATTCTGTTTTCGTATTTTAATACTCTAGATTGAATTCTAGGACTTCTGTTAGGGTTATTCTGATGTCAATTAATTATTTCTTGTTTAGTTGCGCCGAGACCGAGGGTTAGTGGACCAGGCCCGTCGGACCTGTCTCGTGGAGCGCATTAGGTGAGTTACTATATTATATATATATGCTTAGGACGCATGATTTAGAAAATGCATGTTTTATTTTGACTAAATATGCATAAATAACATGATTTATATTCAAGTATATTTTTGGTATATTTTTGGTATATAATAAATTATATACATGTTTTATTAATAAAATATATTTAAAATGTTTTTAAATATATTTTTAGTTTAATTCATGATTTGATTGGATTTATTTGACATATATATACTCAAAATATACCTGGTTTATGTTTGGTATATTTTCGGTATATATATGGTTTATATTGCTATTTCATTTATATCCATGCATCATTTATTTTTGTGAATGAATGTTTTATATTTAAGAATGAAGGATATCAATAGAACGTGCTACCTAGTGGGCAGCACTAGGACCGAGTACGTACCGGTACGCCTATAGTTTTAGGCTATATTACTAACTATTTGTGGATATTGATTTGATTATGATTATTGATATGTGTGAGATGTGGTTTGGGTGTGATTGCTGGAGCTCGGTTGACCAAGTGTCTCGGGGCCAATCACACTGGCAGTCAGACTGCTGGAGCTCGGTTGACTTAGTGTCTCGGGGCCAGTCTACTGTCCATATGGATTAAGTGGATATATTTGGAATCAGTGAGCCTGTATGGCCAGAGTGTTGTTTAACACTATTTTTTGAGGTTGCGATATTCTAGGGTTCTATGTGATCCTTCATAAAAGTTGATTTTCAGACAAAATATATAAAATGATTTTTCTGCATCTATATGAACTTGCCTGTATATATACATATTACTCATATACTATTGACTGTATGCATTATCACTTAGAGTGTATGTATATATACTATAGTAATTCACTCAGTGAGGTCTGACTCCCCTCCGTTGACTATTTTTCAGGAGAGTCAACTTCTTCAGACCTCAGTAGCAGGTCGATACGCCGGATTTCTTCCGCCCCGGCTTCTTTATGTAAATTATATACTTGAGTCTTATTTATTTTATCTAGACACTGCAGTAGTTGTGATTTTCAGTAGTTGTGATTTTCAGTAGTTGTGAAATAAAGTATTTGTTTTAAAGAGATGTATTATAGTAAAACTGGATTTGTATAAAGATTATACATTTATGAGATTATATATGCGATGTGATGAGTTTTGAATTGAATCCAGTTGATACGGATGATATTATAATATTTATGATTTTATTTTCCGCTGCATATTATATTTTTATTGTTATTATTGCATATTTATTTTATTTTTAGGCTTGCTACGGGTTCCGGATTCGAAAGAATTCCCGTTCCCTAGCGCCGGTCATGACTCCTATTTTGGGTCGTGACAGTTGTCATAACCAGTGTCACCACTAGTGTAATGATCATGAAAGTGCAAGAATTTAAATTTCTTCTTGGCACCCCCGATTGTCATAATCACGATGAACGCGCATAGTTAATTTTTCTTTTGTGGTTGAACGACTCTATTTGTATTTAATGCACTTCAAATAACTCTTTTTCTCTATGAGACCGATTTAAATACTATTTAGAATAAAGATGAAACAAGTAAATGAAGTTGAGCAAAATCCCTAAGAGCTATCTTTGAGCATTATTTTTTTATTTTAATCTTCAACCATCCAAAATCTTCATCTTTAATTCTTTATAGGTTTTTCTATATCAAAAGTGTTTTTGAATATGGGTTGGTGAGTATTTAATACAATCATTTAATATGGGTTGATGAGTGTTTAATACAATCATTCAATAGCTCAATAGTAAGATTAAGTGAGTTGGAATTGAGATTTAAACACTTGTAAGTTAAGAAGATTGTTCTTATCATTTGGATTTGAGTGAGAGTCCTTGAAAAACTACTTGGATTTGATTGTGATCATTGAGAAAATACTTGTAAGCTAAAAGAATTGTTTTTATATTTTTAATTACATACTTACATATTATTATTTTGGATAAATTGGAAGGTACTGTATAATAGGAGACAGTTCTTTTATTTTAAATCAACGAGATAGAAATTGAACTTTATATTTTAAGATGTCCTTAAAATAAGTTATCATTTAATTACTCACTCCCTAATGTATGGTTGATTTCTACTTTAGATGAGACTATTTAATATTTGAAGTTTAGATTTCATCATCTTAAGAGGAAGAAATTGTATTGTTCGAAGAAAAAAAAAAAAAAAAAGAAATTGTGACAATTCGGAATTTGACCCTTGGCGGTGTTAAAAAAAAAAAAGAGGACCCAGTTGCCGCCCGCACGCGCGCGTGCCGCGTGGGACCTACGTTGACTCCAACAATAACCACCAACTACACGCATTTCTCGTAAAAACCATCACATCTCTAAGTTTAAACCATTCTTTAACCATTTTACCCATTTTTGTGTGGTCAACCAAAAAGAACATGAAAAATGAACCATTAAATGAATCATATAATTACTGTTATTTGTATCATGTATTAATAATATGGCTGAGTACAGTCCGGTCAAATTTGAGAATTTGAAAATTTCTAAACTTAGAAAATTTGAAAATATTGGTAATTGATACTAGAATTAAAATTAAAAATTTTCATTTTATATTTTTAAAATTTTAAAAAAATACAATTCAGAAATTATATATTTCAATTCAATACAAAATGAACATTCAGATAAGTATACAATATATATAATTTTCTTAAATTTTTAAACATTTATAAAACTTGGAGTTTTATTAAATATACTTGCAACAATATTGATATTAGTTAAATAATATTTATAAAATTCTATGGTCAAATGTAATTAATATTAATTAAATAATATTTGTAAAAGAATATTATTTAATTATTTTTTTTGGACAAATATTAATTAATTAATATTAGTTAATTCTTTTATTTTATTATTTTTAATAAAAGAATTAATATTTTAATTATAATATTAGAATTATTTATTTAAAAATAGTTAAATAATATTTATATTATTTATATATCATATTTATTTGTATACCTTATATATTATAAATATGTAAATAAGTAAATTTTGGTTATTTTGGTTCAGTACAATTTGGTCGATATTTATAACTATTCAAAATTGTACCAAAAATTTTTTATCGACACAATTTGCTCCGGATAAAGTAAATAAGTCAATAATTCAATCTAGTTCTAAAAATTTTTAGTTCGATTTAAATATTTTAATATTTATACTCAGCCCTAATTAGTAGCATTGAAGAGGAAAATGAGACTCATAATATTATATAATTGAATGCATATATATATAAATACAATATAAGTATTATATATGAGTATTGTCTCTCTTTTTTTTTAATATAATTCTCTAGGTATTTGATAATCGGAAGAGTGTCAATTATTTTAGAATTTAAACTGAATTTAAAAAAAGCTCATCCAACATCTATTTTCAGTGGATTTCAAAAATTTATTTATGAAACTTAATATTATCTTGCTTTAAATATTAAGAATATTAATTACAGTGAAATGATGGAGTTGAAACTATAATAATATATTAGTATTCATACAAAACTATAAAAATAATAAAAAAATTTTAACAATTAATTTAATATAATTATACATATATTATAATTTAATTTTAAAATATTAATTAAAAAAATAATTTCCAAACGTCGATTAAAAAAAAATAATTTCCAGTCAACAGATTCCAATCACTGTTTTAATAGATATCGACTGATATTTATATATTCTAAAGATCATGAAACAAGAGCTGCAATTGCATGCAGGAAAATGGAATGTATATAAATTAATGCATATGGTAACCGGTAACAGCGACACAGAGTAATTTCATTACTATTTACGTAGTATCAGGAAAAAATTTTGGCCTATGTACCATAAAGGGATCCCCTATGTCAGGCTGTCAAAAAAAAAAAAAAAATCTGAATGAAATCAGAGATTAGTAATTATTAGTGTTATTGAGGTAAGTGGTCCATGATATATATATATAATTATGAACTGCTATAATCAATTACCCATCTGGAACTATGCATATAGCTACGTCTGACTAATACGAATCACTAGATTTTTTTTTTTTTTAAATTTTGTATATATTTTCCTCTGGTAAAGGTTTTTGAATTTGAATTTAATTTTAATGGCAGACTTTATATGACTAGGCTGAAGCATACAAATGTATATGATGAGTTTCAAGTGGAAGCTTAAAGTGTTGAAATTAGAGAATGTATATCTTAATTAGTTTCTTGCCACTTTCAAGAAGACTGAGACAAAGTCATGAATCTGACCTAACTTCCCTGTTTAGATTTTTCATTTTGTCCAAGTCAACTGGTGTGACCGTGTGAGTTTTTTTTTTTTTTTTAATTCATTACGAGGGTCAAGATTCTCAATCTAAATATACATCTTCATATGAAAATTATATATAAAAGAATATCAAATTAAGCTACCTATTTTAAAAGGTATTGTTATAGTTGATAGAAAATGTATTACACGTAATTTATCTTTTAAAATTTTTTCAACATATGTAAAATTCAATTTCAAAATTTTACTAAAAAGAATCCATACTCTTTCTATCTTCCTTAATTAATTAGACGATATGATCTTGTCCACTGATTTTGGTATCTTGATATATATATATATATATATATTGACTATGCAGATATATTGATTTAGGTTAAAGTTCTGTATTTGCTGATTTCATTGCATAAGACAAATTGGGTGTGCTAACATCTTTGGTCAACTTATTATCAATAACAAAGAAGCTTGTTTGGTCAACTAAGCCACTCAAATAGCTTTCTAACTTGCCCTATAGCTACATATGTTAATTTGTGATTATCTTATCCTTAATTTGAAGGGAAAAGCTACGCTTCTCAATTATTTTTTTTCTTTCTAATTCCAAGTGTATTATATATTTATTATAACAAATAAAATGTTTATTAGTTTTAAATATTAAAGTATAATATAATTTTTAGAGATTTAGTAATCTAGTGGTATTGTTATCTTTAAGACATCAGTAAGTTAAGAGTTTGATTCCTATTTTTCTAATTTTTACCTCTCATCCCCTATTTAGAGAAAAAAAAAAGTATTAATATGACAATGGTTTTTATTTGTAAATAATTTTTAAAATTTTCTTATTAATTATAAATTTTTAAAGGAAAAATCAATTACTTTAATGTTTATGTAGAGTTTGTTTGATTTAAATGAATTTCATAAAATTTTGTGGAATTCATTTCCCAATCCAAGTAAATATATTTGGTTTAAATAAAAACTTTATAAAATTGATTTGGATTTTCAATTTTGTGGAATTATTTGAAACTAAATCAATTCTTATGTTTGGTTTAAATGAAATTAAAATTTATTTGGAAATAAATTTTATTTAAAATTCATTTGGAAATGAAATGAATTTTTTGATGTAATTGAACCAAATAAGAGGTTAATATCCAATGAGATAGACACTTAAATTATTAATTAACAATCTAAGACTATAACAAAATTAAATGTTCTAAGTTTTTGTATGCAATCGCATTAAATTATTTAGTGGTTGATAAATTTTTTTCATTTTTAGATTTTGCCTGAATTAAATTGAATCCGTTAAAATTTAATAAATTCTGAATATACCGATAATTTATTAAAAGAAAAAGTTTTTCTATACAGGCCAAAAATACGCCATCAATGCACTATTATCCCGATTAATAGCTTAAGCATTTCTGTTAAGTAGGGGGAAAAAAATCAAATTTGCAATGAAAACTAATAACATTGAATTGAATATAATGGAATTTTTTTCATTTTTCATAACAACATATACTCATCGTATTTGGTGTGCTAAGTTTATTTGGTTGGCCAAATGGAGTAATTAGTGCCATCAAAAACCATTTGGTGTGCAATTATGCATAGGGCAAAGGCTCACGCAAAGTCTTTACTTTTAGCATTTTAACATGTGATTTTCTCAATCATACACAATACATTACTATTAATCTTTAATTATTTGATTACGTTGTATGAATAAGCATTTTCTGGTATTCATAATAGTTGCTCATTGTAGTGTATAATACCATACGTGTGGCCATTCCCATGTCTTATGAAATCCCAGGGAACATAATGGATTTTGATTGCTTTTGAAAATGACTATATATATATATATATATATATATATATATATATATATATAACTATATCATATTATAAGCAATGGACATGCTAGCTAGGGATTAGGGTAATATTACAACATATTGTAATTGTTGAGATATTATTAGATGAGTTTTAAAAAATTTGGGGATAGTGTGAATTTACCTTTTCTTATTTTATTTTATCATATATTAAGTAATTACATAGTATTTAAATTTAGTGGTATGATGAGATTATTTTATTAATATTGAAAACACAAATTAAAAATTTGTTTGATTAAACTATTACTATAACCGATAACTCTTAATTAATAGCTGAGAGTTGATTATTATTAAATATTTAATAAATTTATTTTATATTGATTAAAAAAATAAAATTATTTTATAAAATTATATTATTATGCATACAGTCGAATTAAATAAATTATTAAAAATTATTTATTATTTTTATAATCTTATTCGAGTTGAATATTTTCAATAAACTTGAAATAGTGATAGTTTAGAGCAAATTAAAGCAAAAGCTTTGGTTAGCTTTCCAAATTAACAAGGGAGTGTCACGCGCTATGAATTAGAGTATAGAAGATGTATATTTTGGGACCATGAAGTTGCATAAGGTCCTCATCCTGTATATCTTTTCTTTTGCATATAGTAGTCATCAAAAGAATTTCAGCCATTAGATTTATACTTAAATACTAAAGTATAAATCATAGCTCCAAAACTTTGACATGGCCATTTTGATCATCATCATCATCATACCTCTATCCACGTCCCTTTACTTATAAGCTACAAAAATTTCTATAAATCAAAAATGTAATATTTTTATAATCTTAAGTTTAGTAAAATTAATTAAAGAAAAAAGCACCCTTCAAAAAAATCTTATAAAAAGAAATAATAATTGCATTTTTACATATATAAAAAAAAAAGCGGGGAGAACAAAAATAATTTAGAAAGACTTAAAGTAAAGAAAAGAAAGAAAAGAAAAATTCGATTCAAAATGCCTCCTCTGATTTGTCCAATCATCCAAGCTGCTTATTGATTTGTCAACTAAGTTTCTGGTAATTTCCATAGTCCGTACCCTTCAACCGTTTCATATATAAATAAATTATTATACTTCCACCCTTATATACCCTCATTTTATATATATATACATATATATATATATATCACGGTCAGTAAACAAGAACAAGAAGTGAAACAAAACAAAGATTTATATAGAGAGAGAGAGAGATAGAGAGAGCAAGAAGGCCATATATACAAAGAAAAGAAAATTAATTCTTGGCTTGGCTATGGCAGAAGAGTTTCAGACCGGGATTTGCGGCGGGAACTGGTGGAACTTGTCTAAAAACATGTTCATGGGTTTCTCATCACCTTGCTCTGCGAGTCATGACTTGGGGAGTGCTTACGGTTCGACATGGCTAGCTACTGATGTGGTAGATCATCACTTGAAGCCAGCTGCAAGATCATGCAGAGATTCTACGAGTTGTAACATTAACGGAATCTCACTCTCTGATCATAATAACTCCGTTGTTTTTCAAGATTCACAGAAATCTCATCATCAACAGACTGATTCTGATCATAGCGGTGGTAGTAGCAGCAGTATTTTGATGGAAAATTCCACTTTGCAAATGATGGGTTTTGGAATTACATCTTCTTCTTCATCATCATCATCTTCTTCAGATTGGAGCTGCCAAACTTTACTGTAAGTGACTTGTTAGATGTAATATTAAATCAAGATTCAAGATTAATTAAGCTCTCTCCATGATATACATGTTTCACTTTTTCCTTCAAAAGATCTCTTCTTTTTCCAATTATAGTTGAAAAAAAAAAGCTTCAGCTTCAAGTTAGAGTAAAGAATAACTAATGACTTAGCTTATAGTTTTCGTTTAGAAAAGGAAGTCAATATGATCATTATTTCTTTTATCTCTTTCCTTTGTATCATTAAGTTTCAAACGCTTTTCGTTTTTTTTTTTTTGTTTTTCTTTTATTATAGATTCGTTTTCTCTTTTGCAGCCATGGAAATGGAAGAGGTGAAAGTTACATACAAGAAGATATGAATAATAATACTTCTGGACTAGACAAAGTCCATACTTCTCAAATCCAAAAAGATTGGAGTCCAAAGAGCTTTACTAGTACAGGCGAAGATTCATCCGTTAATGGCTATAAAGCAATAAATCAAGATTTCACTTTAGAGCATCAGCAACAGCAAAGGCTAAATCATCCACCAACTTGCCAGAGCTTATCTACAAGCTTTTCAATGGGGTCATCACCAGCATCTTATGGCTACCCTTCAACAATAGTACAAGGTTTATTTGAGCCTGATCCACAGCCACAACTACAACTACAGCAACAACAACAATCTCTTTTCAATGAAAGGACGATGAATTATCCTTCTCCACCAAATTATGGGACCATATTGAATGAGCTATCTCCTTCTTGGCATAAACTTTCTCCTTTTCTCAAACCCTCATTGCCAAAGCAGCAGCAGCCTGCAGCAGGAGGTGGTGGCTTGCACTTCTGTAACAATACACCCTTTTGGAATGCCTCAGCAGCTCAGCTAAATGATATCAGAGCCACTTTCATGCAATCGAATAATTCTCAGCCACAATTTCTTATGCCAACTTTTGAAGAGAAATCCAATTACCCCAACCTCACCAAAAAGGTAAAGATTGATGTTTTATGATCGATAATGGTCATATTAATTAGTCACTTATTTCATCTATTAAGGTCTTGAACTAAAACTCTTTTGTGGGTACTTTGTGTCATTTTCAGCACAGCAATGAGCAAGTTCGAGACTCAGGAGGATCAGCAGTAAAGAAAGGAAGTGAACCAGCAATCAAAAGGCCTCGAATCGAAACACCATCGCCATTACCAACTTTTAAGGTGCAAACATATATATATATATATATATTCGATTGAAAGCTTTTGACTAGTGGGTTTCCTTGTTTTGTGAATTTTATAAAAGCAAGTGAATGATACCCTCGTTATCAGGTCCGGAAAGAGAAGCTGGGGGACCGAATAACTGCCCTTCAGCAATTGGTTTCACCTTTTGGAAAGGTTAGTTTTTGGATTTTTTTTTTCTCTAATCTTTGCTAAAGGGTAAAATGACCGTAGTATTTTTGTTAGTTGAAAGTTGTTCACCTTTGGTTAATTAAAATATGAATCTAATTTTTAGTGTCTGTTACTTTCAGACCGATACTGCATCTGTTCTCCATGAAGCCATTGAATACATCAAGTTCCTTCACGATCAAGTCAGTGTATGTTATATTCTTATCTTCTTATTATAAAACTATAGATATAAAATAATGCAAACACTAGCATCAATATGAAGCTAATGTGTTACTAATTCTTACAGGTTCTAAGCACCCCTTACATGAAAAACGGCAATTCCACTCAACATCAACAGGTACTGTAGATTTTTCTTTCAACCTCTAGCTCTAAGCTTCCACTAAGATGAATCTTTTGTAGAGAATTTGATTAGTTTTGATGATATTGTACATAGGCTGAAAAACTGCAGGAGCCCACAGAAGGACTAAAACAAGATTTAAAAAGCCGAGGGTTATGTCTTGTGCCTATCTCAAGCACATTTCCTGTAGCCAACGAGACATCAGCTGATTTCTGGACACCAACATTTGGTGGTACTTTCAGGTAGATGGGGATTAAATTTAAGCTAAAAGAGCTTCCAACTGATTTTTCTACATATAATCTGATATTATTATATCAAGCCAAATGAAGATATGGGGTTGATAACTTCATTACAAAAAGAAGATTAGGAGCTGAATTGTTGTGCTAGCTGTACCAGTCTTGAGCGAAAAGCTAAAGAAAACAAGAAAAAGAGAACAAAAAGAAAGGAAGTGTGCCATTACAGGCAATGCTGGGCCAGTAATTAGCAGAATGATGTAGGCTAGCAAATGATTAGAGGACTGATCTTGGAAAAAAAAAAGAGATATTATCTATATATTTATATAGGTTTTGTATCTGTAATAACTCAAGTATTATTTATAGGTAATTTAAAGGTGGGTTGATGTTTATGATCAAGCACAGGAACAAGTGCTAAATTTAGCAAAAGTTTTAACATGATTTAGAAAAAAAAAAAAAATTCTTGTTAATTAAGAGCTGAATTTAGCACCAATACGGTTGAATAAAAAACCCTTTTTGTTCCTGTTGCATTATATATGTAATTTTTTTATTTGAAGCACCGTATTTAGTATATTTATATATACACCCACCCATTAATTTATTATTTATTGTTATAATTCAACAAAAGAAAAAGGGAAATAAAGAGATATAGTTGTACTCATTGGACTGTAATTCAAAAAAATACAAAGTGAGTGGAGCTCATTTGATTGGTTTTGTAACTTTCTCCTTTGTTATATATTATATGTTTGGAATGTGCAAGTGGAAGTCAGAGGGCGGCCCACTGTTCCTGCTTTTAGGGTTTCTGTTTAATATTTCTTTCTTTTTTCTTTCTAGAGTGTGTTTTCATTGAGGAAAAAAATTGCAAAGGTCATACGGGGCTTGCATTTTAATTATCCATCTTCAAAATTATACTATATTGATAGTCCGATTATAACTATATATCTCACCAACTGTTGGATCAGATCGTAGAACTATTTTTATTTAAGTAAGTTTAAAATTTGAATTATTATGTACAATTTTATTAAATTAATTATTGAAAAATATTTATTACTTTTATAATCTTGCACGAATCCAACCTGATAGTAAATTGCCACATGATTTGTTTTAGGAATGAATTTCATGCATTCTTAATTTGAACCTTAGTTGCTGCTAAATACACATAATCTCAACATAATCATTAGTGTGGATATAATTATGCACTTGTGGTTAAACATAGGGTGATTATTGTTTACAACTTTACCCAGCATATGCATTAACATATATATATGAAGCCTGTATGTGTTGCCATAATTACCGTTGTCTTAACTCTCGTTGTTTTGTTGCTGTGTTCCATTCTGCAAAGAAAATGATAACTATGGTAGAAAGTGAAACCTGGGCTCACGCTTCTTTTTCTCACTTTTTTGCTTCATTTCTTTAAAATTCATTGCACAACTTATTACTTAATTGCATGCCACAAACAAAAGAAATTAATTAATTAATCTTTGCAAATAAAGAATTTGCGTCCACCTCAAATTCATTAGGGTGGCCATGGCATATATATATAGCAGGCAACATCTGATGAACAGTTGAAATAGTTGTTGTTTTCAAAAGATCATTTTCATGTCTTCATCTAGACGATTATCTACAAAACTTGTTCTACAAATATGCCCAAAACAGGTAACTATGGAATCTGTTCTATACTGGACGACACGGTACTTTTTTTAGCAAAGAAAGGTGAGACTTTTCATCTTAATTATTAAACCAACAACAACATAGAACTAAACAATACAGATGTTCGATCAATGAAAACCTTTAGTAGTAGTAGTAGTAGTCGTAGTGTGAGTGTATATATAATGTTGATCCGTTCAATTGTTGGTGGAGTTTTTTTTTTTTTTATAATTATTATAAGAATTCTCACTGATTTAAATAGAGTAAGATATTCATAAGATTAAAATTTTTTTAAAATTTTATTTAAAATAATTTAAAATTTTTATCAACAAAAGTTTATATGAGAAAGAACATTTTTTTTTACATTTGATAAATTCAAATTAAATAGACCTATAAAGAGAGATAAAACTTTTTTAAAATTTGCTTTTCATACATATAAAAAAAGAATAACTTTTAAATAAATAACAAATTGCATATAGAAAATGGGAATCTTTAAATAAGTAGAAGTGATATATTAAGTTGAAATAATTTATACCAGTGAACGAATAGTTAAATAGTAATTTTTTTAAAAAATTTTCAGAAGTGAAGCTTCAATTTCTATTATTATTGATTTAAAGAAAAGTTACCCTATTACACAGTCCATTAAAATTTAAATTATATGAACTTATCATTTAAAAAAAATGAATTAATCCATATCTTAAAATTTATACCTTCCAAAACAATGAAAAGATACAAATTATATATATATAAATATGTATTCAAGCCTGTAAAGCCAAAATAATTGATAGAAATGTAGGGAACAAATTGATGAAGAGTTCAATCAAGTATGCCAAAAGAAACAAATTAAAGAAAGCTTGATAGTGAAGAATCCAAATGACAAATGACTAATCATGAAAAAGCACTTTAATTAATAGCTTACTTTCTTTTTCTCTATTACTATTTCATGTCTTTTATAGTGAGGATTGATTTTCAAACTTGATCTGTTGATGGGAATTATACCAAGCCATAGCTTCAAGCATCAGGATCTGTTGCCCTCTGAGTACTAATTAAATAGAGAATTAAAATTCTTAATAATTATATACATAAAGAAACATAGATAGATATAATTTCTAAGCTACGATTAATGTTACTTGATAAAAGAAAAATATATCAAAAGAATACAGGATGAAAAGGAAAAGCATCCAGGCATCATTGATGATGCTAAAGAAAGTATATATTATAAAAGTGTATGTGACTCTTGCAGAAGTTATAAAAGCTTTACTTTCATGGCATTCTTTCTTTTTCTTGTTTTGGCTAATCAAGGACAATATTCAACTGTTGTCTTAACCTATAAGTTTCACTTGCTTAAAAAGGGTTATTTCTTTTCTGCAACTTTGAATCTAATCTTTTTTATACTTAAATCAACAATTCAATTCTTACACACAGTTAGATATCGATGCACATTACAGCCGTGCAATTTTTTTATGTTTCCCTGTTCAAGGGCTACCAAAAAAAGATAAAAATAAAAAATCACCAAAATTTTTTTAGTGTGTAGCAACACAGTAAATATCACTGCATCATCACCCATATATATATATATATATATATATATATATATTCTTTCTATAAAATTATCTATAAGTTACCTATAGTTCAATGAAGCACAAAAAAGATGATTGCAATTTGCAAGTACCTATAGAGGCTCTTTTATATTATCATATATGTACAAGATAAGCTTTTCTCATAAACTTTTAGTGTCCTTGTTGAGTTGTCGAGGCCTTTTTTTGACCTTATTTATGTTACCATTTCAAAACCATATATTCTCTTCCACTTTAAAGGACTTCCAATTAATTCATATTGAATGAAATCTTTGACTGTTGTTCAGAAAAAAAAAACAAATCAAAACTTACAGTGACTTAAATGATAATGAAGGAGATATTGTTACTCTCTCTTTTATAAAGAAACAGCATGGATGTTGCCAAGACATTTGATATTTTTCTGAAAGTTGTTCACATTTCACTATATATATATACTTTTGATTCTAAATGTGTTGCCAAAAACATCTTTAAGCAAATTGGGTATCACCAGAAGGAATATAAGTATAAGGGCAATATTTGTATATCAATTAATTCAAAGTAATTTGGAGGGCCTTCAGCTTGACCCATCATCATGCGTGTCAGCTTTAAGTATGGCTTCATTTTTAATTTTATCTGTTAAGGTTGCTCAACAATTAAATACAAATTAATAAGCCAGATGCATAAATACATATAACCATTTCATTACTTGTCTAGTTGAACTGATTAACTAATCATTTTTCAAGTAATTTACGACAATAATATATGTCACGCATCGTGATATTGTGACTCGTGATAATTATCACTTTAATTTTTAAAAAATAATATATTTAGTTTCTATAAAAAAAATTGACGTTTCATTTTTCCCTTTTAATATAGGAGGCTCATCAATTAGAGGGGAGTGCTGTTGGGGTTTTCACTCCCCGACATTACTGCTCCCGGAGACATTATCCATTTTGTAATTGCATAAAGCTTCATATTTAAAGCTCCTTTTTTTTCTAGTTATTTTCTTAGACCAAAAGAGGAGATGCTGAAGATTTTGAGGGATTTTGGACTACTAAAGAGAGTCTGCTTCAAGAGGCCTTGGCCTTTCTGCAATGAAGCCAGATTAAATCATCTAGAGTAGGATCAAGGCCTATTAACCGAACCTCAATTGCCCGAAGTTTTGGGCCACAACTTGTTTAAGCCATTAACTTATATAGCCTGCAAGAAGCCCATCTCTCATCTCTACAAACAAGTAGTGCTGTAGAATAGAACCGAGACAAGGGATTTGGTCCACAACCAGGACAGCTGTCTGGTGTTTTGAGAAGACCATCCCTTATTAACAGGTAGTGCACCGACCACTTTATATTCTGCATCACTCTAAAATGCTTTACACCTCTCCAGTCCCACATGCCATAGCCAGTGAGTGACCACATTTGCACAAAAAAGGGTGTAGAGTCTACAGTATATTCTAAAATGTAAGCATGAATCTCCCCGCATTCCACTATGTTCTAACTTGGGAGTAGCTTTGAGCTCATCCTGACATCTCTCGTTTATTTTAAGCTTGTGATTTTAGATGTGAAGAAACCCCAAATATCAAATGACTTCAGATCAATGCCTGATAACAATTTTTCTTTTTCCATCAATAGATGCGTCTGTTACAATGAAAGTTGTAAGCTCATGACAACAATGCAACTCAAAAGGCACATTATTTTTCACAATAGCGTGAGCTGAAATCATTTTAGGAATCAAATAGAATTTTTAAACAGCAACATCAACATTAATTGGATGAGAAGAAAAATCAAGCAGTTCCCTTGAATTTCTTTGCAATGCCAGCGAAATATTTCCCCTGGTGAAAAGCTTGTTCAAGCTCTAGTTCAGAAGGTTGTCTGGAGCCATCTGCAGCAAAGGTACCTGCACCGTAAGGGCTGCCACCCTTCACCTTCTCCATCTCGAACATGCCAGCTCCAAATGTGTATCCAATGGGCACAAACACCATTCCATGGTGAACAAGCTGTGTGATGGCAGTCAACCTGCATTGTTTTCATAATTCAAAAGTGAAAGGGGAAAGAAAAAAGAAGTTGATGATATAAGAATACTCGATGCCAATATAAAAATGCTCAAAAAAGCATGTCTTTTTCTTATGAAAATTTCTTTGTTTTTCTTCTCATCCATTAAAAAATCAAAATGGGGGCACAAGAGATTTTGGAGAATTGAAACTTACGGAGTGGTCTCCTGTCCACCTCCCTGAGAACCAGTGCTGTAGAAAATTCCTGCAGGCTTGCCTGCAAGTGCCTGTGTTCTCCATAGACCTCCAGTTGCATCCATAAATGCTTTAAATTGTGCAGCCATCATTCCAAATCTAGTAGGGAAACCGAAAAGCACCCCATCAGCCTCAGGAAGTTCATTAGGCGTAATGATAGGTACATCGCTTTTTGGTGGAGCACCCATTTTCCCGAGAACATCTTCTGGCAGTGTTTCAGGTACCTGTTGATGCCAAATATATTCAACCATTCAACTCTTTAGAAGAATAAGAAGAAAAATAAACACATTAGAAAGGAGATGGAATTTCTTGTATAATGCACCCTCCATTTCTCATGAAGTGCATGTGATCAGAACTTCAACCATTTAACTCTCACTTTTCTGCCTGAGATTTCTATTTCTACACTAGACCATGGTACATTATAAGAGGCAAATCAAATAATAAAAAAGACCATGATGTTTATTCTTTCTACTAGGTCTAAAACCTCGATGTGAGTAAAGCTAATCAAATTGACAGAATATTAACAGGCATCAATAAAAGAAAATATATTTTAACGATTCCAAATGTCTCCTTACAACTAAAATTATCATAAACTGGTTGACAACATTCAGAGCAACATATAAATGAGAACAAAAATAAGCTTCTCAAGAGTTCAAAACTTTGACAGTAACCAAAATCACAAACCTGCCATAGTTTCACTTCCACTCCTTCCACAGATGCAGCTCCTTTCTTTATCTCTTCAGCTAGTCTTGCAACATGTCCATACATGGAATAGTAACTGCAAAAGGCATCAAATAGTTTCCTATTATCTCTTTGAGTCAAGTCTAATAGTCATGAAAATACAACGTAGAACAGCAGGATGATGTAAATTATATTTCCCAGTCAAAATTACAAATCTTCTCTTGTCATTAACTCTGTTTTCAAAAACCTCATCATAGATAATCTCTCAATGCATGATACTGAAGTGGAAATAAATATTTAGTATTAATGAAATAAAATTCATGTATTTGTTTCCATGATAATCAAAGAAAACTAACAACACCTAATGGGACAGTGTAATGGATATGCAAGCCTATACCAAATGGTACAAAATTTTTTAAGGACCACATTCCATATCAGGGTGATATAATCACCATGAATGCATCATTTATCGACACAATAGGAATACACAAAATACTAGGGGAAAATGACTAAGAGTATGAATTTTTTTCCCCTTCTGACAAGACGTCCTGGCATCACTTCAATAAAGCTACCACCTTTATGTCCATGGGAGTAGTTAGTTTTGTAGATTGAAATGGAAGAGCATTTAGAGTGTGATGCTTTTGTGTGCCCGTTCATTGAAAAGTAAAAGCCATTGGTGAAAATGAAAGCCATTGGTGATGCTTTATGAATATTAAATTATATGGAAAGGAATAGTTTTAACAATGATAAGTTTTGGGACCACATGCTCTAAAAACATGAGGCTATCTCAATCATAATTCCAAATAGTAGTCCAGCTTCACAATGACTTTTCTCTTGCTTATGAGCACAATGCAAAGAATTAGTTTTACCAATCTCATTGTTTCTCTCATGCATCATCATCATACCCATATCCTTCATGAGTTATATATGCTTCAATTATTTGCCATGTATCACTATTATTAGCAAATTTTGAAAAAACATTATTTTCAAACTAAATCCGAATTCCAAAGGAAAGGATAAAGGTAGGAAATTGATTTTCAAAAAATTAAATAATAAGCCACAAGTTTTTCAGATATTGTGACGCTGATCATGATTACAACCCTTGTAAATAGATAAACAGGCACAAATTTTTTGTTATCCAATCTCGATCAATTTTCTTCTCCTTTTGAGCTTTCTATCTATTGCAATATTCCAGGACTGCACATTAAACAAAAAGGCAAGAACAATCTAGTAAACCTGTACCTTAGTTTCCTAACTTAAGCATATAGAACAGAGGGCCAAGATCAAGAGCATACGGAACCATCACTGGTTGAAATCAAATAGAAACCAATCATTAAGTTAATATGATCGCGTCACAACATCTTCGTTTATTCCTATATTTGCCAAAATAGAAGAAAAAATCTTGAAATAAATCGGAATTTACAGTTCCAACCATCAAGATCATCAAAGGGAGCCTTATACGAACATATACTCATTGAACAGAGTTTTTCATGCAAGAAAAGATATATGCATAATCTGCAACAAACAACACAAAGAAAACCACCACCACCAAAAGAATCATCCAAAACAGTATGAAAGATTCAAACCCAGTAATCATCTAGCTGAAAAACATGAAAAAAAAATCAAGAAATGAGAAGCTAAACATCAATGCACATCACAAGAAACAAAATCAAGAACAACAACAAGAACCCAGAAGAGAATATATATATATATATGTATATATATATAAGGAGATAGAGAGATAATTGATAATGCTTACACGACATAGACTTTTGTGGCCATTGGTGGAGCTCTAAATCTGTATAAGGGAAATGGGTTCTCACCAAAAACGTTTTCAGATAAATGAAACGCCTTTGTTGAGGAAGATAGCTAATGCGTGAGAGGGAAATCAAAGGAAGTGGCCCTTTTTATTTAGGTGTTGGGTGAGACTGTGAGAAGCTCATCGCATGTGCTCTCGAGTCTCTTACCGTTAGATTTGAACTCTAAATCCTAGAGATTAGTGTCCTATTTGACCTTTTCCTACTCAATTATTACATTATAATACATAATTAAATTTAGTAAACTTAATTAAAAAATATTATTTTAAAAAACTCCAGTTATTTCTATTTTCACTTAAGTTTTTTCATTCGTTCATCATAATTTTTAGATTAATATTCAAAATAAATGATACAAAAGGTTTTAAATATTTAATACTAATTTTAGAAGTGTGAAAATTTAATCTAACAGTCAAATTTAGTCTAATTAATATTTAAAATTAATTTAATGGTCAAATTTTCTTGAAACTCGAATCCGAATTTCTCATTCTCCTTTTTATCAATAATACAAAATTTAAAAAATTCTCAAAAACTACCATAAATCTAAAAATGATATGTAGTTAAATTTTTATGACACTATTTATACGGAATTTAGAAAAATTTCAAACACTACCACAAATCTAAGAGCTGCAGTGTAGTCAAAATTAGCTAGCGTGAAATCCTTTCGTTACGTTCAGACATTAAGCTTAGCCTAAGTCTTCCTGCTACTCTATCGTCCATTTTTTTTTTCCATTTCATACTTCTAGTGTTTAGATTTTTAATGGTTTTGATTATTTATGATAAATTTATAAAGTACTTGATACTTATTTTTTATATATATAAAATTTGAATTTGAAATTTTATTTAAGTAAATTTAATTTTTTTATCATTTAAATTACCAAATATTGATAGTATTTTTTGCTAAATACATGTACCTATTTTAAACGTGCTATACCTAATATATAAATAACTATGAGTAATAAATATTAAAAATATCTTATGCTTGTATAATAAAAATTAATATAAGTTGTAAATAATTATTCTTATTCATATGAGTTTTTTTTTTTTTGAGAATACTATTCAAATTAGTTACTAACCTTATTAGTTGGATGTATTCCAATTAGTGTGAACAACAAATTTTCCTTCACCACATCATTTATTTAATTTTTTCATATTTTCTATCTTTGAAACAAATCAGCAATGACACAACTAATCCATGTCATCCTTATAATTAAATTATCATGTTACGATGATTAATCAATTGAATGAAAAATCTTTGAAGTGATTAAATAAAAAAATTATGGATCATATTGTGATTCATTGTATATTCTTGTTTTGCATAGGTTCATATATATATCTTCAAAAAACTTTTTGTGACATGATAATAAATTATAATATTGGACTACTGATATATATATATCAAAATTTATTCATATGCTTTCATATTTGCTGGATAATATGGGTTTAGACTTTTCCCAAACAAGATTAATTTGACTTAAGAGCCAAATTTCTAATATTGCATTTTGAGATCTCGAAGTTGAGATTCGTCCCCAGCAAATACAGATTAAATTAATGTTTTCTCACCATTGTAATTACATAAAAAAAATTTTCAAGTTGCTTTAAAATATAAATAGATTCGTTACGTATGAAGGGATGAATGATTAAAAAAAAAAAAAAACTCATAGACACAAAATTAGAGTTGATGCATCTCATCAATGTGTTAGCCGGTCGAAATCATTGACTTTGCTTAATTATAATTAATAACATGAAGAGAAGTGGGGAAAACAAATATTTATATTTTCCATAGGGAACAAGATGATTATGACAACAGCTTTGGTTCAATTTCAAACTCAAAAGGATAAACTTCTAAAATCAATTACTTGGAATCTAAGATAGACGGGCATTAAAAAAAAAAAAAAACTTGAAATAATTTACGTTAAGTATATATATATATATATATATAATTTATTTTTTACGACATTTTGAAATTTTGAAGTTCGAATTCTGCCATCTCATGTATACAATGAACATCCATCATTCAACTCAATAACTTTTTTTTTTTTTTTTTTACCTGAAGAACTCGATAACTTTTTGCCAGAAATATTCAAATAAATATAATCCAATGACATAAAGTCTGAACATGGTTTTTCATTGAACCATATGTGTATTATATTATATATATGCACTATAAAGATGAAATTTTTTAGAACAAAACTTTAATTCAGAACTACATGCTTGTTCATTGAACCATATGTGCATTATATATATATGTGTTATAAAGATAAAATTTTTCGGAAGAAAACTTTAATTCAGAACATTGACATTGGTTTAATTATCGCTAATCACATCCATTTGCAATTAATCTAGATAATTGTTCAACATATGTTTATTTAGACTTTGAGCTCATCAAAAATTGATGGGTTACTTACTAATTTCTTTATTATCAAGAAAATTAATTAACAATTACACTAGGGATGTAGAAGGTGAGAAGTCAAATGTGAAGATAAAATCATATTAATAGTTCATCTTTTTTTTTTTTAATCAAATTTGGATTTGATTTATTTATATTCTTCTCCATCTTAATTTCTTTTGACATTGAAGTGACATTTTTTTCCTTTAACTAAATGATTTACATTGATGTTTTAACTAATAATTTTATGATTTTGTAGAAAATTCTCATCCTACCGTAATATATTGAAAAAATCTATTATAAAGCCTCTAAATTTATTGGGTTTATTTTATTGAGCCCTTATTATTTCACTGCATTTTATCGAGTTCTTATACTTTTATTTAAGTAGTTATTGAATATTTTTTTTAACAATTTCAATACACGGTATTAAGTATTGTATATAAAAATAATATAATAAAAATTTAAATAAAAGCATAGGGACTTAATTGAAATACAATGAAAATATAAGAGTTCAATAAAATAAACCTAGTAAGTTTAGGAGTTCATAATGAATTTTACCTTATTTTTTATAAGCAATACTTAACATTGTCGATTAGAACTGTTAAAAAAGTTCTCAATAGCTGCTTAAATAAAAGTATAATTGCTCAATAGAATGTAATGAAATGACAAGAACTCAATTAAATAAACTTAATATGTCCAAAGATTTCATAATGGATTTTGCCTAATATATTTTATTTATCACATTATTTTTATTATTTATACTCAAGTTGTAAGTCAATGGTCTTTTTTATTTTATTTTTTTATTTTAAAATAATTTGGCTGATGTTTAAGAAGAAATGTTGAGCGATCACTAACATCTTAATTAGATTAATATATGTATTAACCTATGGGATAATGTTGCTACGTATGTATGTACCATTAAGTGCCAAAAGAAATCCATTGTATCATTAATATGGCAGATGGGGTCATGTTTTGCAAGACCTGTTGGTCTTTCTTGTGACGAATCTGAACTCTAAAGAAGGTATCAATGGCTTTTTGTCTTGAAGCATGCTTCTTCCCTAGCGCAAAGTACATCGCCACACCCTCAAATTTTCATCCAATATTGCTTCTACTCATTTGGTGTAATTATTATAAGATTGCCATTACAGTAACATTAATTTGTGTTCATCAAGATTAATTATTACATGCGATCTTGTCATTTTTTAGAGGATATGCATGTTTGCTTTAAGTAATTTAACTCCTTGGGGACAAATTGTAATTAAGAAACCGACATAGAAAACGTCATTTGAGTGCAAAATAAACAAATCTAACTATCATAACAAAAACTCAAATATATTAATAATCGTTGAATCAATTAGTTAGTAAGGAATATTTTACTTAAACAATATCCTTACATTTGAGTTAAAATATATACAGTTTCATTAAATTAGTTGTTGAAAACTTTTTGATATATGTATAGTCCTGCACAAATCGAATCGAATTAATTAAATTATAATAAAATTTAAATACTAACAGTTAAAAAAAACTCATATTATTTATATTTTATAAATCCTTAATATGATTGCATACACACGTTCAAATATGTAGCGGACAACGATACATATAGTTACTAGTGGCATAAATAGTGTTGTCAATGGAACTAAAAGATGAAATTTTTAAGTTAAAATTATATGTTGGACTCAAAAACAGGTGAGCTAATCAATTGGAAAATGATAACTAAAAGGAATTTATTCTTCCATTGACATACTATTTATGTAGTTACTAGTGACATAAATCATTATCCATATCTAACATCGAGCACAATGTTTACAAATAAATAATTTTTTTGAATTATAATCTAATAAATCACAATACATATGAATATGAATCGATAATAGTTGTTACCCGAGTTTGGACCTACATTGGCTATCTATAAGAAGAGAAGAGATATGGCTTGTGCTCCACGAATGTCTCAAGAGCATGGACCCTCCTGTATCCATCAAAAGCAATTGCTTGCTTAGAGAGGGAGACCAAATGTGCTTTTTCTATTTGGCATTTAAAAACCAAACCTGAACCTTCTACTTCTACTCCATAATCATGGCATCAAATTATATAAAGAAATTAAATATATTTGGTGGTTTGTGTTGGTCTTTAAGGGAGGGATATCATTATGAAAAGAAAGCTTTCTCCTTTCTTTCTTTTTGGATTCACCACTATCTATTAATCACAAGCAACAAAGCAATTAACTACCAGTTTATATTGCTATGCCACATTCCCACATCCATCCTTCTCTTCTTTCAAGGCAAAAAATCAACAATTTCTTTACCCTTTGGTCATCCACATAACGCCAGCCTAGTCCAGCCAAAACTTATGTTGTGCTCCCCACTCAAAATAGTGGGCTCATCTTCACACAATCCTAAAGGATCGAGCATATAGCGTTACTTCCTCTATTTAAATTCTTATTAGCATAAGATAATACTTATATTAAAAAATAATAATAATAACCATTCCAATCAACTGATAAAAATCATTTTCATTTAAATTGAACTGAAATGTACATGCCATTAAATTAGTTATTAAAATATTTAATGTCTTTATAATATTGTCCCAATTAAAATAAATTAAAATGAAATATAATAATAACATACATGGACAATCAATAAAGTTAGGGTCCGTGAACCTATGTTGGTCAAGTATGATTGATAGTGAGTTTGATTATCTTATATTATCAATATATCTACAAAAATAACAAGATTAATAAGTTCTATGACTGTAGACATCAAATTTCGGGATGATATATTATGGATGCGATAAAGTATTCTAATGATGAGAATATCATGAATAGGTTTTCGATACTTAAGCTTTAAAATTCTAAGGGTTAGTGTTTTCAAGAACTAAATTGCAATATTTTTTTAGGATCTAATTGCAAAACTTAAATTCTTCCAGGAGTCTATATTAAAAAAAAAAACCTGTCGGAATTCCATAATTCCAACTGGAATTATGTAATTCCGATTGGAATTATGTAATTCCGGTTGTAATTACACCAATTCCGATCGGAATTGTGTAATTTCGATTGGAATTGCACAATTTCGGTCGAGATTGGACTATTTTGTCTCTGTTTTTGATTTTTTTTAGATTTTTAACTCAATACTAATTGGTCTAAAATTTCTAAATATGATTTTAAGAATTAATCCTATATTTTTAGGAATTAGAATCATGTTAGAATTGAGCTAGGGTTTTTTGGTTTTCTTTTTCCTATATAAAGAGGACGACAAAAGAAAAAAAAAGAAGGAGAGGAGAAGAAAAAGAAAGGAGGCAACAACATATTTTTAAGTTTTTGGATTTTTTTGCTTATAATCAACAATTTTCATCTATTGTTGATTCTTAAAAAGAGCTTTCTTAATTCTTTTTTTTTGAGTTGTTTTTCTACAAAAATTCCTTTTGGTTTATCAATTAATTCAAGATCCTTGGAGAATTTTTGAAGAAGAAGATTCAAAGACTTATTAAGAACGGTGAATTATAAATCTGAGGAGTACCCCAAATCACTCATAAGCATCATCATCTTCTTCTTATTCTATTTTTTTTTATTTCTTTTTGATATTATTGATTATTTTTATTCTTTCGAGTTATTATTATAATTTATTCATTAATCATAGTTTTATTTTATTTTTTGTGGTGATTATGGAGGAAAACACATGATGATCATGTTGTAAAGATGAATTCATGAGAAGTCCATGAAAAACCATAGATAAAGTCTCATAGAGATTTAGTTTCTAAGGTTTTTATTTTATTTTATTTATTGCTTTTATTTTTTTATTTTATTAACTATTTTATGAATTAATGTAATAACCTCAATAGTAGGAGTAGTGAAATTATGTGTGTGGTTGCATGTTTATTTAGATTAAATTGGTTAGTAAAATTATGTTTTTAATCAGGTACTTACTTAAAATCAATGGAGGAAGTAGATTAATTTAGGTTGCATATTAATAAAACTAGGTTTTTTTTATAAGGGATTAATTTAATTATTTGTTTGATCTTATTTAATTATTTTTTTTATGTTTTTATTTGCTTTTGGCCTTATTTATTATTTTTATATACTTTTAGGGCCTTAAGCCCATTTTAGGTTTTGATTTATTTATTTAAGTTTAGGTAATTCTCTTAGCCCATCTCACTTGATAATTAATTAGGTTTAATTAATTAAAAAATATTTTTAGGTCCTTAATTAATTAGATTTTAGGTTAGAAATATCCTTAGGCCCATTTAGTTAATTAGACATAGGCTCACCTAATTTAATTTAATTAATTTAGACTTAACCCACTTAATTTAAGCCTTCTTTCATAATTTGTAGATTTAAGATCACCATTTAATTAATATATGTAGAATTAGGTCCACTAATTTAAATATTCCATAATTTGTAGAATTAGGCTCATTTTTATTAAAATTAGTAGACTTAAGTTCATTTAATTAAAATAAAAAGGAATTAGGTCTTTAGGTTCACGTATAAATTAAAACATATAGATTTAACTCATTTATTTAAAATCCATGTAGATTAGACTAACTTAGAGATTATGTGATTTATTGAATGCATTATTTATTTGTATATTTCATGATTAGTTTGCCTTTGAGTTGATTGTTTTTAGGGTTTATATGAAATTATATGTAACTAGAGAATAAGATAATACTTCATAAAGTTATTCTAAATGAACACAAGATTGAAAGAAGTTGGTATTCCGTATCCAGAATCTTTTGGTTGTGGTGCTAGCTTTCTTTTAGGAAATTGAGTACCTACCTTTTTGATTTGTCCCAGTTAATGCCTTGGGTGGCAACTTCTCATCTCCATGCCATGTCTTTGTGATAGTGATTAGTGTGTTCTCTAGAGCCTTTAGCTCAAACAGTGTCGCAGTTGCTAAAATCTTAGGCGCGCACTAAACCCCGCTGTCTACAATGACATTGTTATGTTACCATTAGATTTGGTCTTTAATCTTAATGGCCTCCCATTAACTTGGTGAATCCTACACTTCCAAGTAGGAAATGGAAATCTCTTGTTGAATGGATTTTCTAGTGGGTGATGAAGTTCTTTAATGAGTCACTAATATCCCTTAGGTACACATTGTCATTATTGGAATATTATGTAATGACCTTTTATTTTAAAATATTAAAATATATTCTGGGATATGCAGTGCTCATAATATTTTAAATATTATTTATATATTATTATTATTTGTGATTAATATTTGTTATTTTACGTTAAATAAATTTTCTTACGTATAATAATTTATTTGGAGGTTTTATTATTTAAAAACATTAAAATTATTATCATTACTATTATTTTTAATAGTATTAGTGTTATTATTTTTATTGGTATTACTATTATTATTTTTATTGTTATTGTTATTTTATTAGGGTTATAATAATAATTATTGTTATTATTGTTGTTGTTGTTGTTGTGATTATTATTATTATTATTATTATTATATATATATAGATATATATATATATATATATATATATATATATATATATATATATATATATATATATATATAAAGAAAGAAGGTCAGCTTTTTCAGGTCAAACCTTCCTTTTTTTTCTTTTCTCTTTCTTCTTTTGTTTTTTTTTCTTCTTTTCCCTCCCTTGCTTTCACTATTAACACACCATCTAGCACTATCTGAAGCTCTTAGCACCACCAGCCACCATAGGACCACCACCCAAGCTCACCCCACCTTCCCCTCACCTTTCCTCTTCCTCCCCTTCCCATCGTTGCTGTCAGCACGTTGGAAATCGCCTAAATAGTAGTAGTAGTAGAGAGAGCTCCATGAACGCCGACGTTGATTCCGGCAGCTAAAGCTTGTGATCTTGGACTCTCTGGACTCCTTGAGCTTCAAGGAACTCATTTCTAAACTTGGTTCAAGCTTAAACTTCTTCGATTGTGAGTTATCTCAAATTTTAGTTTATGTTCATTTTAGGTTTTTATTTTTTAAAGCTTGTTCTTGTTTAATTCTTGAGAATTCCCTTAAGTAATGTTGTTATATGCAACTTAGGCTCCCTAAATACATCTTTACTTTATTTTTTTTGAATTTATTTGGATCATGGGTAATTATTAAATTTATAATAATTATAAATGAATTTTTACTAATTATGTGGTTTTATGTGTTATTATGAAAAAATATGTTAAATTAGTATAGTTAATTTAAGTTATTAATTTTAGAAGTTAGAAAATAAAATTTCACTAATTTTTAGTAATTTTGAGTAATTTTTGAATAATATTTAATATTATGTAATTTTTGGACTTATAGGTAAATTAGGTCTTTAATATTAAATAAATTTTTAACCAGTTTTATTGTATATATAACCTATTTGAGTAATTAATTATGAATTTTACTATTTTATGTTAAATAATTAAAAAGTCAGATTTTTATTAATATTATATAATTTATGTGAGATTTTATTTCATTGATGTGAAAATAATTATATTAAATGTTTTTTATGTTTAAATATATTATATTTTGGTATTTCATGGATATTTATGGAATTTAATGATTTTTATTATATTTATTATTTAATATTGATTTGCGGTGAATTGTGAACCTTGGTTGGAAATTTGAGTAGTTTGGGGTCCCAACCTGAGGTGTTGAGTTTTGTGGTGTTAAAAGTGTGTTTTCTTGCAGAATGAACTCTATTTTTTTAGTAAAGAGATGTCAGTTTTATAGAGGAGACTTTGTCGAATTTTTGGTAGAATTTTTGTAAAAATTGATGTCGGGTCGATCCTAAGTCTCTGATATTTAATTGAGTTTTAATTTTTAGATTGAATCTTTCTTAGAATTCTTAGAAGTATACGTTAGGAATTTATTCTGATTTTATTATTATTTATTTTTCTAGCTGTGCCAAGACTGAGGTCTATCGGACCAAGCCTGTCAAGTTAGTCTCGAGGAGCGCAAACTTGTGAGTTATTATTTTATATATGCATTGCATATAGGATACATGATTATGAACATTCATGTTTTTGATATGTATTTAAACATGAATTGTTTTATTAAATGGTTTAGTATATATTTGGTATATTTTCAGTATACATTTTGTATACTTTCGGTATATAATTAGTATATTCTTCTTAAATGAATGCTATTATATTTAAATGATGCATTTTATTATTTTTCATAAATATAAGAATGATTTGAAGGATAGCAGTAAAATGTGCTACCTAGTAGGCTACGTTAGGATTGTTGTGCGATAGTATGATAGAATTAGGTTGAAATTTGATAATTGTTATTAAGATGTTGGTTATTGGATAGGCTGATTGTGAATCCTCAGTTGACCTAGTGTACTCGGGGCTAGTCTGCTACCTTAAGTTGGAAAAATGAATACTTGGAGTTTTGGATAGGCCTATTGGTTATTGATTATAATGTTTGAGGTTGCGAATTGTTAGGATTTTGCTTCGGTCCTTTAACTAAAATAATTTCATGCATTTATTATCTATAAAAATGAATTTTAGCATCTGTGTGAAATGTGTGTGTGTGTATATATATATATATATTATACTGATGCTTGAATGTATATGAATTTAGTTTGCATGTATATATATTATAATAATTCACTCAGTGAGGTCTGACTCCCCTCAATATATATTTTTTTTCAAAATCTTCACCTTCTTTAGACCTCACTAGTAGTACTTTACATTGGTCTTATTCAGCCCCGGCTAGATTATGTAATTTATTTATCTGAACTTTTATTGTACTCTAAAAAATTACAGTAGTAGTATATTGTATCAGTAGTATGATATTTTGGTTTTGAGACCTGTCTCTAAATATTGTATGAATATTTTTATTTTATGAAATGAGATTTAAGTATTTATTTTATATCATTTTAAATTTTAATTATGGTGTATTTTATTTATTATTACTTGTGATTTTTATTTTTAAGGCTTGCTACATGGTTCTGATTTGAAAGAATTCTCATTCCTTAGCACCAGTCATGACTCCCGGTTTGGGTCATAACAAAGTAGGTATTAGAGCCTAGGTCATTAGTGTTGTGGACCTAGGTTTTCAGAGTTGATTTTTCTTTGAAACTAATGCAGCAAATTGGGTTCGGTTATGTCTTTAATAAGTTTTTCTTGATTTAGTTTTTCGCGTAATCGTTAGGTTGTCTATTTTGTTTGAATCTTATTGGTTTTTATCTTTTCAGAATGAGGAGACGAGCGCATGTCGCTCCATCGGTTGTTGAGGCCGAAGATGATAAATCCTTCCTGAATGAGGTTTTACCTCCAGAGTTGCTAGTGAGGCGCATAGGTAAAGGCAAAGGTAGACCTTGAGGAGCAGCAGGTCACTATAGACAGTAAGAGCTACAAGATGAGGAACTTGTAAAGCCAGAGTACGAGGAAGCTGCGATACCTCTAGTTGCACCATAGGTGTAGCCTGTCTATTAGCAGGATATGTCTGACCCTGAGGCAGCGCTGTTTTATGCTAAAGTTGGCCATATAACTTTTGATGGGACTTCAGATCCTTTGGATTTTCTGTACACCATTGAGACAAAGACTCAGACTGCTCACACCGAGTATCAAAGGATCAGGATTATCGAGTTAACTGTAGAGGGTCCATCTCTAGATTGGTTTATTCAGGCCATCCAGTCTGGTACATGGATGCTTGGGTTTTGATTGATCTAGGTGGTACACATTCTTTCATGTCCCCTATTTTTGCTTTGAAGTCATGTTGGCAAGCTTCAAGGATGGCTTTTTCTTTGTCTGTCACCACTCCTTTAAGCGATTTATTGGACACAGACATTGTTCTTTTGAGTTGTCCAGTGTTAGTCGGAGGTAGAGAATTACCAGCAAAATTGGTGTTGTTGGATGTGATCCTTAGTATGAATTGGCTATCTTTGCACTATGCCGTTGTGGATTGTCAGAGTAAATAGGTGATTTTTAGAATTCCAGATGCTGAAGAATTGAAGTTCATGGGTGATAAGAGTTATGCACCTCAGAATCTTATCTCTGCTATCACGACTAGGAAGATATTAAGGAAGGGTTGTCAGGGATAATTGGCCCTTGTTAGAGATATTTTTGTGGAGAAGTTCTCACTCACTGATGTTCTTATTGTCTGTGAGTTTCCTGACTTTTTCTTGAGGAGTTGCTAGGTTTACCACCTTACAAAGAGATTGAATTCTGTATAGATGTGGTTCAAGGCGCCACTCCTATTTCAATGCCGCCTTACAGAATGGCTCTTGTAAAATTAAAAGAGTTGAAGGAGTAGTTGCAGAATTTAGTACATAAGGGTTTCATTAGACCTAATATTTCTCCTTGGGGTGCACCAGTCCTGCTTGTGAAGAAGAAAGATGGTACCCTGAGATTGTACATAGATTACAGAGAGCTGAATAAGGTGACAGTGAAGAATAAGTATCCTCTCCTGAGGATAAATGATCTGTTTAATCGACTTTAGGGTGCACAGTTCTTTTCTAAGATTGACTTGAGGTTGGGTTATCATTAGTTGCAGATCAGTGAGGCCGATGTTCCTAAAATGGCATTCCGCACTCGATATGGCCACTATGAGTTTTTGGTGATGTCATTTGGGTTGACTAATGCACTAGCTACTTTTATGAATCTAATAAATAAGGTATTTAGACCGTTTGTGGTAGTCTTCATTGATGATATACTAGTGTATTTAAAGAATATGGAGGAGCATGTATATCACTTGAGGATAGTACTGTAGACACTGAGAGAACATCAGCTTTATGCTAAATTCTCGAAACATGATTTCTAGTTAAAGAATGTTGCGTTCCTTGGGCACTTAGTGTCTAAAGACAATATTCAGGTTGATCCATAAAAGATAGAGGCAATGTTTGAGTTTCCTAGACCGATGACAGTCATGGAGATTCAGAGTTTTCTGGGTTTAGCTAGGTATTATAAGAGGTTTGTGCAGAATTTTTCTAGAATTACAGCTCCTATGACTCGCTTAACTCAGACGAATATGAAGTTTGTGTGGTTAGATACTTGTGAGAATAATTTCCAGTTACTGAAGGAGAATTTAACCACAACTCTAGTTTTATCTTTGCCTAATGGAGTAGATAAGTTCACTGTGTTTTATGATGCCTTCAAAGTTGGCCTAGGTTGTGTGTTGATGCAGAATGGTAAGGTGATAACTTATGCTTCAAGGCAGTTGAAGAAGCATGAACAGAATTATCCTATTCATAACCTAGAGATGCTTATAGTGATCTTTGCTCTTAAGATTTGGAGGCATTATTTGTACGAGGTGACTTTTGAGATCTTCACTGATCATAAGAGCCTTAAATACATTTTCCAATAGAGAAATCTGAACTTGAGGCAGAGGAGATGGTTATAACTCCTGAAAGATTATGATTATGATATTCTTTATCATCCAGGTAAGGCTAATGCGATAGCAGATGCCATGAGTAGAAAGTCCTTAGGTAGTCTTACTCATATTAGTGTGGAGAGGAGACCTTTGATCCAAGAGTTGCATCAGTTAGTGGATTAAGGTTTAGTGATGAAGATTAGCATATCAGGAGGACAGTTAGCTTAGTTCAGAGTTCGATCAATGTAGAGAGATAGGATTAAGGGAGCTCAGGGTTGAGATCTTATTATAGTAGAGCTTATAAAGAATGTTCGTGCAGGGAAGTTCACTGATTTCACTCTTGATCATGAAGGTGTTTTGTGGATTAGTTATAGATTATGCATTCCTGATATGGATAATTTAAGAGAAACGATCCTTAAAGAAGCGCATTCTACAACCTACAATGTACATCCAAATGTCATTAAGATGTACCATAATATTAGAGACTTGTATTGGTGGGATGGACTGAAGAAGGACATAACTGATTATGTTTCTAAGTGCTTGACTTATCAGTAAGTGAAAGTTGAACATTAGAAGCCTTCTGGGAAGCTTCAGCCACTTCTTATTCTTAAATGGAAATGGGAGGGAATTATTATGAATTTTGTGGTAGGGTTACCTCATTCAAAGGATGGATATGATTCCATCTGGGTAATTGTAGATAGGTCAACTAAGTCTACTTATTTTTTATCTGTTAAAGCCACTTATTCTGTAGCTAAGTTGGCAAAGCTGTATGTTAAGCATATTATGTGCCTTCATGGAGTACTTGCATCCATTGTATTTGATAGAGGTTAAATGTTTACCTCTTAGTTTTGGCAGAAGTTATAGGAAGCAATGGGCACCAGGCTTGATTTCAGTACTATTTTTCACCCATAAATAGATGGTCAGTCTAAGAGGACGATCCAGACACTTGAGGATATATTGAGGATGTGTGTATTAGATCTTAGAGGTAGATGCGATGATCATTTGCCACTAGTGAAGTTTGCATATAATAACAGCTACCATAGCAGTATTGGGATGGCACCTTATAAGGCTTTGTACAGAAGAAAGTGTAGATCCCCTCTACGTTAGGATGAGATTGGAGAGAGAGTATTGACTGGACCTGAGATGGTTCAGGATGCCATTGAAAAAGTTACTGTGATTAGAAGGAGGTTAAAGATCGCAGCTAGCAGATAAAAAAGATATGCGGACCCAAGATGTAGAGATATAAAGTTTTAGGTTGGAGACTATTTGTTTTTGAAGGTGTCTCCAATGAAGGGTGTGATGAGGTTTGGCAAGAAAAGGAAACTAACACCGAGATATATTGGACCGTTTGAGACTTTGGAAAGAGTGGGCATGGTTGCATATCGATTGGCTTTACCTCCAAATTTATCGCAAGTGCATTCAGTGTTCTATATCTCGATGCTGAGGAAGTATATTTCAAACCCTTCACATATTTTGCAGCCTGATAGTGTGGAAGTGAACGAAGACCTGATGTATAAGGAGGAAACAATTGCGATTATAGAATATCAAGTTCGTCAGTTACGTTCGAAGCAGATTCTGATAGTCAAGGTATTATGGCGAAGCAATAAAGTGGAGGAGCACACATAGGAAACAGAAGCCGAGCTGTGGGTTGCTTATCCTTACCTCGTTTCTCAATAAATTCTTATTATCTATTCTTTTATTTGAATTCGAGGACGAATTCTTATAAGGGGAGAAGATTGTAATGACCTTTTATTTTAAAATATTAAAATATATTTTAGGATATGTAGTGTTAATAATATTTTAAATAATAATAATAATAATAATAATAATAATAATAATAATAATAATAATATTATTATTATTATTATTATTATTATTTGTGATTAATATTTGTTATTTTATGTTAAATATATTTTCTTACGTAAAATAATTTATTTGGAGGTTTTATTATTTAAAAACATTAAAGTTATTATCATTACTATTATTTTTAATAGTATTAGCGTTATTATTTTTAGTGGTATTATTATTATTATTTTTATTACTATTATTATGATTATTGTTATTGTTATTTTATTAGGGTTATAATTATTATTATTGTTATTGTGATTATTATGATGATTACTATCATCATCATCATCATCATCATCATTATTATTACTATTATAATGTGCATGTGCATGTGTGTGTATTGTGCATTACATATGTTATGTGGTGTTATATATATGAATTTGATTAAGTTTATATATATATATATATATATATAAGAAAGAAGGTTTGCTTTTTCGGGTCAAACCTCCCCTTTTTTTCTTTTCTCTTTCTTCCTTTTCTTCTTTTTGTTCTTTTACTTCTTCTTCTTTTCCCTCCCCTACTTCCGGCATTAACGCACCATCTAGCACTGTCCAAAGCTCCCAGTGCCACCAGCCACCATTGGACCATCACCCAAGCTCGTGCCACCTTCCCCTCACTTTGCCTCTTCCTCTCCTTCCCACCACGCCGCTGTCAGAGCACCTCTAGCACGCTGAAAACCACCTGAACAGTAGCAGCAACCAAGAGAGCTCTATGAATGCTGATGTTGATTCCGACCGTCAGAGCTCATGATCTTGGACTCTCTGAACTCCTTGATCTTCAAGGAACTCATTTCTAAGCTTGGTTCAAGCTTAAACTTCTTCGATTGTGAGTTATCTCAAGTTTTAGTTTATATTCATTTTAGGTTTTTATTTTTTTTAAGTTTGTTCTTGTTTGATTCTTGAGAATTTCCTTAAGCAATATTGTTATATACAACTTAAGCTCCCTAAATATATTTTTAATTTATTTTTTTGAATTTATTTGGATCATGGGTAATTATTGAATTTATAATAATTATAAATGGATTTTTATTAATGATGTGTTTTATGTGTTATTATGAAAAATTATGTTAAATTAGTGTAGTTAATTTAAGTTATTAATTTTAGAAGTGCGAAAATACATTTTCATTAATTTTTAGTAATTTTGATTAATTTTTGAATAATATTTAATATTATGTAATTTTTGGACTTATAGGTAAATTAGGTGTTTTTATTGAAATTATAGTTAAATAACATGTTTTAAATAATTTTGGAATAATAAATGGTATTAAAATAATTTTTACAAATAATTTACTATTTTTAACTAAATAATACTAATTTTTGAAAATATATTCAAATAATTATTTTATATACTATTTTTGTGAGTTTCAATTTTTAGATCGAGTTTTTCTTAGAATTTTTAGAAGTATACGTTAGGAATTTATTTTGATTTTATTATTATTTATTTTTCTAGCTGTGTCGAGACAAAGGCCTGTTGGACTAGGCCCGTCGAGTTAGTCTCGAGGAGCGTAAACTTATGAGTTATTATTTTATATATGCATTGCATATAGGATGCATGATTATGAGCATTCATGTTTTTAATATGTATTTAAACATGAATTGTTTTATTAAATGATTTAACATATGTTTGGTATATTTTCAATATATTTTTGGTATATTTCGATATATATGCAACGTATATGTTTGTTATATTTTCAATATATATTTAGTATGTTTTTCATATATTCATGGTTTATTTTAGTATATCTGTGGCATACATATCTAGTATATGCATTTAAACATGAATTATTTTATTAAATGGTTTAGTATTTGGTATATTTTCAGTATACATTTGGTATGCTTTCGGTATATAATTGGTATATTCTTCTTAAATGAATGCTATTATATTTAAATGATGCATTTTATTATTTTTCATGAATATAAGAATGATTTGAAGGATAGCAATAGAATGTGCTACCTAGGGGGCTACGCTAGGATTGTTGTGCGACAGTACGATAGAATTAGGTTAAAATTTGATAATTGTTATTGAGATGTTGGTTATTGAATAGGCTGACTGTGGATCCTCGGTTGACCTAGTGTACTTGGGGCCAGTCATGTCGGTAGTGAGATTGCAGAACCTCGATTGACCTAGTGTACTCAGGGTCAGTCTACTACCTTAAGTTGGATAAATGAATACTTGGAGTTTTGGATAGACCTATTGGTTATGATCGAGGCTGTGAACTATTAGGGTTCTACTCTAGTCCTTTAACAAAAATAATTTTATGCATTTATTATCTATAAAAATGAATTTCAGCATCTGTATGAAATATGTGTATAAATAAATAAATAAATAACAAATATATATATATATATATATATATATATATATATATATATATATATATATATATATATATATATATATATATATATATATATATATGTTGATGCTTAAATGTATATGAATTTAGGTTGCATGTATATATATTATAATAATTCACTTAGTGAGGTCTGACTCCCCTCAATATATATTTTTTTAGGATCTTCATCTTCTTCAAACCTCACCATCGTACTTTACGCTGGTCTTCTTCAGCCCTGGTTAGATTATTTAATTTGTTTATCTGAACTTTTATTATACTCTAGAAAACTGCAGTAGTAGTGCATTGTATCATTAGTATGATATTTTGGTTTTGAGACCTGTCTCTGAATATTGTATGAATATTTTTATTTTATGAAATGAGATTTGAGTATTTATTTTATATCATTTTAAATTTTAATTATGATTTATTTTGTTTATTATTGCTTGTGATTTTTATTTTTAAAGCTTGCTATGTGTTTCGAATTCTTAAGAATTTTAGTTCCTTAGCGTCGGTAATGACTCCCGGTTTGGGTTATGACATATTAGTTCTTATTAAGTGGATAACTTTTGTCCATCACATCTCACGTGATATTCCATCAATCTGGCTCCTAATGTTATGGGCCTCAGGTACAAATTGCCATTTTTGGCCTTTAGCATTAGCTAGGTCCATACCATTGGACAAATGAAATGTTTAAATTTGAACACTACATACCTCAGGTATGCCTATTTGTTATTCTTGGCATATAGTGTGTTTATACATTCACAACATTTTATGCTTAACAATAACACTATATGAATTTTTTGGACCATATGCACACCCTTATATGTCCACGGTTGGTGCACATAATCCCAAAACCATGCAAGTTATTACTCCAATGGAGAGCTGAGACTTATATTTATTTTTTAAAAGATTTTTGGGTCTTTATTTTAAGGTCTCACTTTGCACATTAACCAATATATATATATATATTGCATAACATCTATTTATATATACATATCACATATGCATACACTACAAGATTTTGTCAATTTAGCAACAGAAAATTCCGTCTCTAAATTAAAAAAATCCATTGTTAAATCACTTAGTGATGGAAAATTTTTAATCAGCAAAATGCTCCTCGCTAAATTTTAGGGACGAAAATAAGGTAAGAAATTCAAAATCTGTCACTAAATTTAGCAACGAAAATAAGAAATCCATCACTAAATTAACAATGGATTTTCATAATCTGTTACTAAATTAGTGAAGGATTTTCAGTTTCCGTTGTTAAATTGGCGACGATTTATGATTTTCCATTGCTAAAACAACAATGGATTTTGAATTTTCGTTGCTAATTTAGCAATGGATTCCTTATTTCTATCGCTAAATTACGCGGTTTCCAATTTTCTACATGATTTTTAATGTAATTTTTTTCAATATTTAAATATATTTGAATTACTATTAGAAAGTTGATGTAATATATTTAATTAAAAAATTAAAAAATAGGATAATAAATAAAAGTACACATTCATTGTAAAAATAAATATTAATTTAGTATATTGTTGAAAGTAAAAACAATACAAATAACTTATTACAAGAGAAAAAAAGGCAAGAAATTTACTTAATCTACGAGGTGGGGGCACATGAAAAATGTGCAATTTCACAGGTCTGACAGGTGGCTAATTCTACTTTGCTAATTGACCAAGTATCATGAATGTATCCTCCTCTGCTGTGACTGTCCCGATCTTTGAGATTACCTAAAAACTAGCCACTGGTCACAATTTTAGTTTCTTCTTAGGTTTCTTTAACTTCACATCTTCACTATCATCAACCATTTACAATTGAAGGACTTGTGTTATCAATCAACAGTAACAAGCTATACAAAGTAAAATAATAAACAAAACCCTCAATCACGCACAACCAAAACCTTTTATTTTTCTTCTGCTTTTTCTTTTCATCTTCTTCTTTTGTTTCTTTGGCAAGAAAGCTTTTTACCTTCACCTAGTTAGCAAAATCTTGCAAAATTTGAATTATCGAAAGTGCTTAAGATCAAACATTTGGTTACAATAAAAAAAATAGTAGGAAATGAACACTCAATACGCTAAATCACACCTCAGAGTCACCAAATGAAGTAATATGATGAATAATTATTCCAAAAATTGAGGCGCCACTTAATTATAAGTTAAATAAAGTAGAACACCCAAATATGAAATCAAGATTGCAATAGAAAAACTATCAAACAACTAAGAAATTTCACATATGATAGGTTTCTCATCTAATCAAAATCAAAGCAATCATTAAAATTACCCATTCAAACACATAAACAATACAATTGTCAGTTGGCACCTAATTACATAAAACTCTCAAATTCAATATCAATGCAAATAGCAAATGCCTCCTTATGATGAAAATCTATGCCAAGCAACATTAGTTGGCTAAACATGGTGTATATATATTAAAAAAATAGCCGAATAAAATTTATCATCATATGGATTTAAATGATTTTATTTGGATTACTCTAAATTCAATTTATTTTGCAAATCATGTCAGTATGAAGAATAAAAATATAAATGAAAAAAAGGATAGTTATTTAATATTTAATATAATAGAGATACTATATACTTCTTTAATACAATTAGTTGGGTTGGAAATACATTTCTTCAGTGAAAAAATGATATTTAAAAACTTATATATTTAAATATATTATTATATAAGTATTAAAAATATAAAATAGTTCCCAAATTATAATTTCTAGAATTACATGATTATGTTACTCCAATTTAAGTAGATGGACATGAACTGAGCTATGCCATTTTGTGTTTTACCTTTTTTTTTTTTATAGAACATAGCCCTTTTGTATTTGACTTGCATGTCACATTTGTAATTTTTGCACCTGCATGAACACCATCTATCCCTTAAACAAAATAAACCCATGTATACATTATATTATGCATTCACTCAAAATGAATTTTTGTGCAGTTCATATGAAGTTATTTTAATTATAGTGAATAAATCAATTAGGGTTAATTTGTTATATGGAAATATGTTAATTTTGTTAATTTGTTAATTTTTGTGCAGTTTGCTTGAGGGATGAACTAGTGCTATCTGTGATGTCTATATTTGGGTTTTGGTGTATCTCTATACACACATATACATTAATGTTGAGTAAACTCTAAATCTAATGGTTTAGCATATGAAGGTGAATAAACTCTAAATCTAATGGTTTAGCATTTGAAGGTGAAAAAGCTATCACCAGACCTTTCCAAATTGTACTATAAAACTTAAAACCATCAAAATGAGAAGAAGAAGAAACTAGAAATTGAAGATTGGATTCAAACCTTACTACCACTCAATGTCATGAAGTAGAAATGCTTATAACCCTTTAAAGCATACTCTCTACTGCTCCTCAGAAGTATGCATATCAAGCACCTGATTCACCATATATTAGAAATCTTAAGAACAAAAAAATTATCAAAATTTTGGGTATAAAAAGACAGATTCTGGATCCAAAAATGAAGAATAGAAAATATTCATCTCAACAACTTAAGATGGAAAAATTGAAAAAATGAACAACAATGAAGATAGGAGATATAAGAAGTGCACTAACCTGAATAAAGATAATAATAAAAGGAGGAATTTTAGCATGAAATGTCTGTGCATGTGGATGATGGTGCTGATAGTGATGATGATGATGATGATGCTCACGAAGATGACAGGAGACAGTAACTGAATTTGCAGATGACAACAACGACAGGATGGTGATGTGGGGTGTAGATGATAATGATGACAATGACAACAACGAGGGAGGATGGCAAGACGGTTGGACGAAGGGAAGAAGGGCAAGATAAAAGGAGAAAATAAGAAGAGAAAATAGAGGTGGGAAGAGGCGACAGAGAAGGGTTTGGAATGAGGGTGAGGGGAGGTGAAAATTAGGATTGTAAGGTGAGGGTGGGAGGTGTGGGAGGCGACTGCTGAATGAGATAGAGAGGATAGGTTAAGTGGATGAGATAGGTTAAGTGAATGAGTAATTTTAGGGAATTAGGTAAACACATAGTTTTGAGTAAAACTACATAGTTTTAATCTAAAACTACATAATTTTTAATTATAGACAAATTATTTATTTATTATATTAAAATTATATATTTTTATAAGAAGATAATTCAAATTAAAATATAATTTGTAATTTAATTATATATTTATTTGATAATAATTTTAATCAATAATAAATTAATATTATACAATAATATTAAATTACTTTATAACATTAAGATTAAGTAGTTTTAGCTTAAGACTAACTATGATTTTGAATACTTATATAATAAAATTATATTAGAATTTAGAATTTAATATTCAATAATAATTTTAATTGGTGTTGTATTTATTTAATGCGCTAAATTAGTATTATTTAATAATAAATTACCTTAATATTTTTAAATGATATTTACTTAATATTAGTGCTAATTCACATCAAAATTAAACATTATTATTAAAGTAAATTGTCACAAACTAGCTCCAAAGTTAATAGGTGACTCGCTCATTTAATAAAAATTATTTGATACAAATGTCAATTCGGGCTAAATCAAACTCACATGTCAATTATTTGGTAAAAACAACAAATATGACTGCAAAGTTTAGTCAAAAGGATAAAAAAAAAAATTTAAAGAAAATGACACATAATTTAGCTAAAAAAAACCCTAAATATAGATATTTGAGATGAGATATGATTAGAACTTAGGACAATAAAAAATTAAGCATTACAAAGTAATTAAGAGAAAAGAAAAAAAAAAGGAACTCACCAACATGAGATGGAGGCAGAGGCTTTGAAGGGAGCTTAGTTGGTAGTGGCTGCTGCATACAAATATTAACACAATTTTGTATTATCCTACAGATTTATGATTTGTTAGTTATAAATATTATGCTATTTAAATTAGGATTAAATTCAAATTAATAAATATTTAATGAATATTGTATAATATTTAATTATTAATTAAAACTAAGCTTAATATGTAATATTTTTTTATTACATAATACATATGTAATTAGTATTATATATTAATGCTAAATCATTGTATAACATTAAAATTGCTTATAGCATCAAAACTATGTAGCTTTGGAGTTTTGTTGTTATATATATAAATTGTGTTTGAATTAGTTAATAATAAAATTTATGATGTATTATTTGTTAGTTATAGATATTATGCTATTTATATTTTAAATTTAATTTACGTTACGTTACTTAATATTAATATTTATTTATTACTTTAAAATACAAATATTAACACAATTTTGTATTATCCTAGAGATTTAGTATATTGTTAGTTATAGATATTATGCTATTTAAATTAGGGTTAAATGCACATTAATAAATATTTAATGAATATTGTATAATATTTAATTATTAATTAAACCTATACTTACTATTTAAGGTTTCATATTAATTAATATATACATATATAAATTAGTATTATATAATAATGCTAAATTAATTATATAACATTTAAATTGCTCATAGTATGAAAACTACGTAGTTTTCAATGAATATGTTAATAAGAAATTTTATACTAATATTTATTTCAATATGAAATAATAATTATTTAAACTTCAAAATAAATATGAAATTTTCACAATTGAAAAATAATATTTTAAAAAATAATACATATATTTTATAAATAAAATAAACATTAATTAATATTTTTAAACATGATTAAATTTTGAATCAAATTAAAATATAATTTTGAAATTAAGCATTTAGTGACGAATTTAAAATTCTGTTGCTAATTTAGCGACGGATTTGTTTCCCGTCGCTATTTTACCAATGGATTTGTCCGTTCGTTGCTATTTTAGCGACGGAAATGCAATTCTGTTGCTAAATTAGCGACAGATTTAAATTCCGTCTCTAAATTAAATCAATTTACTTTTTTAAATGCATTCCGTCACTAAGGTTATTATTCCATCGCTATTTAGCGACGAATATATTTTGTCACTAAATCGGCAAATTCTTGTAGTGATATAGCATGTTATAATATACATATCATATACGCACATAAAGCATGCAAAAATGCATGCACTAATAAAGAGAGATCATGAACTTTTCTTAAATATGTTTGAACTCTTAAAAATAAGTTACAAAATGGCTTAGCCCAAGAAAATTCTTTAAGGCATGAAACTCCTTATCACCATTTTCATGGATTTGCATCTTGAGCACTTCAAGTTTCTTGCCATAACTCTTGTGACTTATTTTTAATCTTGGCATACCAAGATTAATATTACATCATAATAATTTTATATAATTAACATTTAATTACACATCAAATAATAAAATTAATTATTATTATAAATATAAGGATGTAATTTAAGTCCATGATCACTTCTTGTAAATAAAGATCAATATGCAAAATTAAATATAAAAAAAATTATTATGCTACAGTACTAGGCAGTAGCTCAGCAGTTACAGTGCTACGATTACAACAATACCACTATTGCTGTAGTACTATATTATTAAAATAACTTTTTAAGCATATATAGTCATTACTCTTGCAATTAATAATTAATTATAATCACAATACTTGCAATTATTAATTAATTGTAAATTAATAATAACATATATCATTACTCGCCAATAACCATGCTTAAATCCATTTGGATTCCTTTAGCTATAGCTACACACTATGATTATGAGGTTTGGCTAATGGATATCAAGACCGCCTTCCTTAATGGTTATATTAAGGAAGAAATTTTCATGGAGAAACCTAAAGGTTTTGAATTCGAGGATAGCTTAAAAGTATGCAAGCATAATAGATTTATCTATGGTTTGAAACAAGCTTTAAGGAGTTGGAATCATTATTTTGATGAGGCTGTCCATTCTTATGGTTTTATAAAGAAGGAAAATGAGCCATGTGTTTACAAAAGGGTTAGTAGGAGCTAACTCACTTTCCTGGTCTTATATGTAGATGACATTCTATTAATTGGAAATGATGTCAGAATGATGACTTATGTAAAAGTATGACTATCTAAAACCTTCTCAATGAAGGACTTAGGGGAGGCAACCTATATTCTCGAGATTCGAGTCTATATAGATAGATAGAAGAGAGTGATAGGTTTATCCTAAAGTGTTTACTTGGAAAAGGTGTTAAAGAGGTTCAACATGCTTGATTCCAAGAGAGGATTATTACTATTTAGGCATGGTGTCCATTTATCCAAGTGTATGTCACCTGAAACACCCGAGGAAATGGAGCAAATGGATAAAGTTCCTTATGCTTCGACTATAGGAAGCTTGATGTATGCTATGTTGTGTACTAGGCCTAATATTGCCTATGCTATTAGTATGACTAGCAGGTTTCAATCCAATCCAGGTTTGGAACACTGAATAGCAGTTAAGACAATCTTTAACTACTTGAGAAGGACTAAATATTTAGTCTTGACTTATAAGGAGGAGATTTACAGATAGATGACTTCATAGATTTTGATTTTCAATTATATAGGGATGATAGAAAATCTATCTCTAGGTTTGTTTTCATCTATAATGGAGGTGCAGTGAGCTGGAAGAGTTCCAAGTAAAGTATCACTGCTGATTCCACTATAGAAGTTAAGTATATAGCTGTATTGAATGCTACTAAAGAAATTATTTAGATTAAGAAGTTCATTACTGAACTAGCAGTGGTTCCTTCCATTAAGTCCCTGATTCCTTTTTATTGTGACAATAATGGAGCCATTGCTTCAACAAAGGAACCAAGGTCTCACCAGAAATCCAAACACATAGAAAGACACTTTCATATCATTAGAGAGCTTATTGGAAAGGGCAATGTGCTCATGCAAAAAGTAACTTCAATCGACAATGTGGTTGATCCACTAACTACGGCACTCACCCAGCAATGGTTAGACTATCATCTTAAGAAGATCGATCTTAGATATTGTAGTGAATGGTGCTAGTACAAGTGGGAGATTATTAGTGTAGTTGTGCCCTAATGCCATTCTTGTAATAAATAATGACATTGTAATTTATCCCTATGATAATAAAATATTCATTTAAATAAATAGTTTGTTTATTTGAATATTTACCCTTTGGTAATATGTTAAATAAATTATCAAGAGTTGATAATATGAGTTACAAATTTGTTTAGTACATATGCTATAAATTGTTTATAGTCAAATAATTAATATTTGGGTAATATTAATTAGACTATCACCTTTATCTATTTTCCTTTATTAGCATGTGATGCTAATAGTAGGAGGTAGTGAGTCTCATGCTACTCTATATGAGATATTAGAATAGACATGTGGATACTCATGTAATAGGTTAATTGAACAGTGACGTTAGATTTTGTGATTGCAAGGACACTTATTTATAATCAACAACCACAATCTAGGTTATAATGATGCATATAGTCCTTTGACCTGAGGTAACGTGGTCATCCACCTTTGAGTGGTTAGAGTTTGTTACCGCTTACATACTTATATTATTCATACATGGGTATATGACATGTGGTGGCTCTAGTCAATTAAATGTAGGGATGAGTGTTTAACCAAGTAAGGATTCATTGCTTGGAGTGAATTAGGAAGGATCCTATGCTATCTAAGTTTGTTCTTGATGAATAAGTTCCTAGCTAGGACAAACATAACACAGTCCGAAAAATTTTCAGTGCTAGAAAGTGTTTATAGTATTAAGTATGTTTTATCAAGAATAAATACTTGAGATGAGGTCATATGATAAAGCTATTAGAGTTTAATTAAACCTTGACTCTAGGCTATATCCAGATCTTCTAATGAAGACATTTTAGTACATGGTAATTATGACCATAAAGTTCATATGAATCAATATATGTATTTATATCTAATTGGGTAGTTATGATATCAACGCTAGGGGTTGCTCACAACTTATGAGAACTAAATGTGCATAATTAGGATTTTCACATTTAGACTTGAAAGACTTTCAAATAATACCAAGTGTTGATATTATATTCTCATTGCCAATTAGACATGAACTTAGTAAGTCACACCTAAAAGGGTTTTGTCAAATCACCATTTATATTAATCTAATTATTAATTAAAAAGTTTAATCAATTAATTGAGATTAATGGAATTGAATTTGTGCTTTAAGCAATTATTTTAACATATCATGTAATCTAATTCCAATAAGAGTTTAATTATTAATTTATATTTAATTAATATGAGATATTAATTAAAATATTAAATTAATAATAATATATATTATTAATTAGATTATTAAATTTAACATGAGATATTAAATTATTAATAATTTAATTAATAATTATGTGTAAATTGTTGATTTTGTGTAGGATAAGGATTAAGTTGTATTAATTAGTATAGAGAATGAATGTGGACTTAATGCATGAGATGTGATTAAATCTTTACATCATTCTTTGGACACTAATGAGATACATGAACAAATTGAACACTACCATGCAAGGTGGCATGCTAGGTGTTTTGCAAATGATGTAGTTAGTAATGATAATTACTTGTTCAATTTATATACTTCTTTCTTATCTTAACTTATTATATATATCTCTACACACATATCTTAAGAATGGTATCATTGCAACCATAGCATTGTAGCTACTGAGCTACCATAAGAACAGACAACCTCATCAAAATAATGATTCTAACTCCTTAAAGCTTGTTTCAAACCATAGATAAATCTATTACGCTTGCACACTTTTAAGCTATCCTCAGATTCAAAACCCTTAGGTTGCTGCATGAAAATTTCTTCCTCAATGTAACTATTAAGGAAGGAGGTCTTGACATCCATTTTCCAAACCTTATAACCATAGTGTGCGACTGTAGCTAAAAGAATCCGAATGGATTTAAGCATGGCTACTAGCAAGAAGGTTTCTTGATAGTCAACCCCTTGCATTTGGCAAAACTCGTTCGCTACAAGTCTAGCTTTGTAGGTCTCTACCTTTTCATCTGCACCAATCTTTCTCTTGAAGATCCATTTACACCTAATGGGTATAATACCCTTAAAAGGATTTATAAGTGTATACACTTGGTTTACATGCATGGAATCCATTTTAACTTTCATAGCTTCAATCCATCTTGAAGAATCTTTATCACATAAAGCTTCTTCATATGTAGTAGGATCATCTATATGAATGGTCTCTTAATAAACATTGAACTCTTGCTCATTAAGAAGAAGATCATATTTCTTCGGAGGATGAGATACCCTACTAGACCTTGTAGGAGTTGGTGTGATGACATTATCAATTGGAATAGGCTCTTTGGGCTGATTAATCTCCATTTGATAAGTTTGTTGGGTTTCTTTAGATGATTCCTCATCTAACATTATCTTCCTTCCTTTAGAAATTGTTTTTTAGGGAAAATAGCATCTTTGCTTATAATAACAACTTGTTCACCAGGAAGATAAAAGCAATACCCTAAAATTTCTTTAGGATATCTAACAAACCTTCTTTTAATCAATTTTACATCAAATTTTTCCAATTTTAGCCTTTTAATAAAAGCTGGACAACCCTAAATCTTAACATGTTTAAGACTTGGTGCCCTAGTACACCATATCTCATATAGTGTAGTAGAAACAAATTTAGATGGAACATAATAAAGGATGTAAGAGGTGGTTTGGAGTGCATAACCCTAAAGTGAAAAATGAAGATCAATATAGCTCATCATAAAACATACCATATCTTATAAAGTACGATTCTGCCTCTTAGACACATAATTTAATTGAGGTGTTTTAGGCAGTGTGAGTGTGATTTAATGCCATGTTCCATTAGGAACTCAATAAACTCGATACTTAAGTATTCACCTCCTCGATCTAATTTTAGAGTTTTAGTACTTTTCCCACTTTGGTTTTCTACTTGGGTTTTAAATTCTTTGAACTTTCCAAAAGATTCATTTTTGTTCTTCATAAGAAACAAGTGCCCAAACCTTGATAGATCATCTATAAAGGTTATAAAATAGTAGAAACCACCTCTAGCCATTTCATAAAATAGTTCACATATATCACTATGTATGATTTCCAACATATCCCAACATATCCTTAGTTCTTACCATTTGTTAAATAAATGGTAAGCTAGTCATTCTGCGTTAAAGACAAACCTTATAAGTCAGATCAGATATGGATTCAAGATTGCTCAAGATTCCCATCCTTTTTAACTTTATGATCCTATCCTCCGTAATATGACATAATCTTAAGTTCCATAGACATTTAGAATTAGAGGCATTTTTAATTAGCATTGCATTTTCATTACCTACATAAACTTGAGGCTCATTGTTATTGGACATATTATTAACTTAATATAAACCATGTATTAAATAACACATGCCCATTATTTCACTTTTAAAGTAAATATTGCATACATCTCTTTTAAAATGAAACTCATAACCTTTTCTAGTCAAACTAGAAATAGAAACTATGTTTTTATAGGCATTAGGTATATATAATACATCATCCAACAACAAAATATGATCATAAAGATCAATAGAAGTAGATCCTATAGCCTTGGTTGTAACACTTGTTCCATTGCCAAGCTTTAAGGTTACTTCATTAGGCCTTAGTCTCCTCTCATTTGCTAGATCCTGCATGGATAAACAAATGTGAGAAATAGCACAGATATCTAATACCCATGCATTTGATGAGCTCTTAGAACATTTAAAAGCATATAAATTAGAGAAAGTCTTACCTTCTCCTTGTTTGCCCTTTCCTTTTGTCTTGAGGGACTCAAGGAACTTAGGACAATTCCTCTTCCAATGTCCTTAGCCTTGACAATGGAAACACTTTTCTTTACTTAGGTCTTCCCTTATATGTGTCTTGCCCTTATTCTTGGCTATGCCACCCATAAGCTTGACAACACTTGTCTTGCTTTTCTTTTTGTTATTGCCTTTCTTCTTGGTCTTACTAGAAGATGAAATAAGAGTAACCTCTTTCCCCTTACTTATTTGGATAGCCTTTTGGGCCATTACAAACATGTTTAAAGGCTCCGCAAGAGTGCGCTCTATTTTGTTCGTATGGAAATTTGCAATTGTTTGCCTAAAAGATTCAGGAAGGGATTAGGGGATCAAATTTATTTAGAGATGGATGTCCATTTTAAATTCTAAACTTTCTAGTTCCTCTATTGATCTAATCATGGAGTTTACATGGACTCCTACATTCTCGCTTTCCTTCATCTTTGCACGAAAAAGCAGCTTTGATATCTCATATCTAGTGGTCCTACTTTGTTCACCAAATAACTCTTATAGGTGAAGTAGGATTTCTTTTGCATTTATGTAATTCTCATGTTGCTGATGGATTTTAGTATTCATAGAAGCCCACATTATGAATCATGGTTGCAAATCATCATCTTTCCATTTATCTAAATATCATGCTTCTCTTGGGAAGCATTTATAGAAGAGGACCGGGTGGTGATTGATTTAATACATACAAAATCTTTTCAGAAGCTAAAACAACTTTTAGATTCCTTTGCCAATCAATAATGTTAGGGCCTGTGAGCCTATGTTGGTAAAGTATGATTGATAGTAGGTTTGATGATCTCATATTATCAATATATCTGCAAAAGTAACAAGATTAATTAGTTTTATGACATTGTTATATTACCATTAAATTTGGTCTTTAATCTTAATGGTCTCCTATTAACTTGTCAAATCCTACACCTCCAAGTAGGAAACAAAAATCCCTTATTGGATGGATTTTCTAGTGGGTGATGGAGTTCTTTAATAGGTCACTAATATCCCTCAAGTACACATTGCCATTCTTGGAATATTAGTTCTCATTAAGTGGACAAGTCTTGTCCATCACATCTCATGTGATATTCCATTAATCTGGCTCCTAATGTTATAGGCCTCAGGTACACATTGTCATTCTTGGCCTTTAGCATTAGTTAGATCCATAATATTAGATCAATGAAATGTATAAACTTGAACACTACATACCTCGGGTATGCCTATTTACCATTCTTGGCATATAGTGTGTTTATACATCCACAACATCTTATGCGTAACAATAACACTACATGAATTTTTTGGAAGATTTTTGGGTCTTTATTTTAAGGTCTCACTTTGCACATTAACCAATATATATATCATATACATATATTGCATAGCATCTATTCATATATACATATCACATATGTATATAGCATGTTATAATATACATATCACATATGCACATAAAGCATGCAAAAATGCATACACTAATAAGGAATGATCATGGACTTTTCTTAAATCTATTTTAACTCTTAAAAATAAGTTACAAAATGGCTTAGCCCAAGAAAATTCTTCAAGGCATGAAACTCCTTATCACCATTTCCATGGATTTGCATCTTGAGCACTTTAAGCTTTTTGCCATAACTCTTGTGACTTATATTTAATCCTTGCCATACCAAGGTTAATATTACATCATAATAATTTTATATAATTAACATTTAATTACACATCAAATAATAAAATAATTATTATTACAAATATAAAGATGTAATCTAAGTCCTTGATCACTACTTATAAATAATGATTGATATGCAAAATTAAACATTAAAAAAGCTACAGTACCTGGCAATAGCTACAGTGCTACGAAAACAACATTACTACTATTATTGCTACAATACTATATTATTAAAATCACATTTTAAGCATATTTAGTCATAACTCTTGCAACTAATAATTAATTATAATCACAACACTTGCAATTATTAATTAATTATAAATTAATAAGAACATCTATCATTATTAATATAGTTATTAGTAATTTAATATCTCATATTAAATTTAATAATTTAAGTAATAACATTTATTAATTTAGCATGTGTTAAGTGCAAAAAGGCGCTTTGATGTCACTGTTAGGAATCCGTTATGCTTCTTAGGCGTCAAGACTTGTGTGGTGAGCACAAGCCTGAGTAGAACAAATTTTAAAAATTTTACTCAACATAACTCCTCATCGCATGATGAATTCCAATCCCAAGGATCCCATTTGCATTTAAACATATAGCTAAATACAAAAAACAACATGTGAACAACAACCTAGGAATTCTAAATTTGAGAATACTTACAAATTCCTTGGTTTGGTGTAGATCAAAAGTATTCTACAAACTTAGAATGCTTTGGTTCAACTTTTGAATAAATTGCTTAGCCTCCCAAGTGTAAAGCCTTTAGCTTGAAACACTAAAGTTTTGCCAATCACCTTCTTACCTAGATTAAGCTTACTAGAAAGTACCGTCTCCAAGTCACCATAGTAAACTTGCTCTAACTTAATTCACTTGCAAGAATTTAGAGTTTATTTTGTATATATGTTGCTTTTCCTTTTGGTATAAATTCTCACAAAAAAAAAAAAAAAAGGAAAATCTCTACACACCTTTTTTTAAAATAAGAACTTACATTAATCTCATTAATGCTATTCTCATTTATATGTATATCCTTAGAACTATTCTTAAGATATGTGTGTAGAGATATATATAAATATAAGTTAAGATAAGAAATAAGTATATAAATTGAATAAGTAATTATCATTACTAACTAAATCATTAGCAAGACACCTAGCATGCCACCTTGTGTGGTAGCATTTAATTTATTCAAGTATCTCATTAGTATCCAAAGAATGACGTACAGATTTAATCACATCTCATGCATTAAATCCACATTCATTCTTTACACTAATTAATACAACTTAATCCTTATCTTACCCAAAATCAATAATTTACATATAATTATTAATTAAATTATTAATAATTTAATATCTCATATTAAATTTAATAATTTAATTAGTAACATATATTATTATTAATTTAATATTTTAATTAATATCTCATATTAATTACATATAAATTAAAAATTAAACTTTTATTGGAATTATATTTCATGATATGTTAGAATCATTGCTTAAAGCAAAAATCCAATTCTATTAATCTCAACTAATTGATTAAACTCTTTAATCAATAATTAGATTAATATAAAAGGTGATTTGGCAAAACTCTTTTAGGTGTGACTTATTAGGTTCATGTCTAATTGGCAATGAAAATATAATATTAACACGTGATATTATTTGAAAGTCTTTCAAGTCTAAATGTGAAAATCCTAATTATGCACATTTAGTTCTCATAAGTTGTGAGTGACCCCTAATATCGATATCACAATTACTCAATTAGATATATATATATATATATATATTGATTCACACACACAAACCTTATGGTCATAATTACCGTGCACTAAAATCCCTTCATTAGAAGATCTCGATATAGCCTAGAGTCAAAGTTTAATCAAACTCTAATAGTTTTATCATATGACCTCATCTTAAGTATTAATTCTTGATAAAATATAATTAATACTAGAAACACTTTCTAGCACTGAAAATATTTCAGACTATGTTATGTTTGTCCTGGACAAAAATTTATTTATTAAGAACAAACTTAGATAGCATAGGATCCTTCCCGATTCACTCCAGGCAATTAATCCCTTCTTGGTTAAACACTTATCGCTACATTTAATTGACTAGACACGTCATATACCAATGTATGAATAACATAAGTATGTAAGTGGTAATAAACTCTAACTACTCAAATGTGGATGACCATGTTATCTCAGGTTAAAGGACTATATGCACCATTATAATCTAGATTGTGATTGTTGATTATAAGTGAGTGTGCTTGTAATCAGAAATCTAAATTCACTATTCAATCCACCCATCACATGAGTATCCATATTTCAATTCTAATATCTCATATCAAGTAGCATAAGACTCACTACCTCCCACTATTAGCATCACATAGTAATAAAGGAAAATAGACAGAGGTGATAGACTAATTAATATTACCCAAATATTAATTATTTCACTATGAACATTTTATAACATATATACTAAATAAATTTGTAACTCATATTATCAACTCTTGATAATTTGTTTAACAAATTGCTAAAGGGTAAATATTCAAATAAATAAACTATTTAATTAAATGAATATTTTATTGGCATAGGGATAAATTTTAATGTCATACATGGGTATATGGTGTGTGGTGGCTCTAGTCAGTTAAATGTAGGGATAAGTGTTTAACCAAGAAGGGATTCATTGTATGGAGTGAACCGGGAAGGATCCTATGCTATCTAAGTTTGTTCTTGATGAAAAAGTTCTTAGCTAGGATAAACATAACACAGTCTAAAAGATTTTAGTGCTAGAAAGTGTTTATAGTATTAGTTTTGTTTTATCAACAATTAGTACTTGAGATGAGGTCATATGATAAAGCTATTAGAGTTTGATTAAACTTTGTCTCTGGGCTATATTGAGATATGCTAATGAAGAGATTTTAGTGTACGGTAATTATAACCATAAGGTTCATGTGAATCAATATATGTATTTATATCTAATTGGGTAGTTGTGATATCTATGCTAGAGGTTACTCATAACTTATGAGAACTAAATGTGCAAATTAGGATTTTGACATTTAGACTTGAAAGGGTTTCAAATAATATCAAGTGTTGATATTATATTCTTATTGCCAATTAGACATGAACCAATAGGTCACAACTAAAAGAGTTTTGTCAAATCACCATTTATATTAATCTAATTATTGATTAAAGAGTTCAATCATTTAATTGAGATTAATGGAATTGGATTTGTTTTTTAAGCAATCATTCTAGCATATCATGAAATCTAATTCTAGTAAGAGTTTAATTATTAATTTATATCTAATTAATATGAGATATTAATTAAAATATTAAATTAATAATAATATATGTTAATAATTAAATTATTAAATTTAATATGAGATATTCAATTATCAATAATTTAATTAATAATTATGTGTAAATTATTGATTTTGGGTATGATAAGGATTAAGTTGTATTAATTAGTGTAGAGAATGAATGTGGACTTAATACATGAGATGTGATTAAATCTCTACATCATTCTTTGGACACTAATGAGACACTTGAACAAATTGAACACTATCATACAAAGTGGCGTGCTAGGTGCCTTGCTAATTATATAGTTAGTAATGATAATTACTTGTTCAATTATATACTTCTTTCTTATCTTAACTTATATTTATATATATCTCTGCACACATATCTTAAGAATAGCTCTAAGGATATACATATAAACGAGAATTGCATTAATGAGATTAATGTAAGTTCTTTTTTTAAAAAAGGTGTATAGAGATTCTTTTTTTTTTTTGTGAAAATATATAACAAAAGGAAAAACAACATATACACAAAATAAAATCTAAGTTCTTGCAAGTGAACTAAGTTAGTGGAAGTTTACAAGGGTCACTTGGAGAGGGTACTTGCTACTAAGTTTAATCTAGACAAGAAGATAGTTGCAAACTTTAGCGTTTCAAGCTAGAGGACTTACACTTGGGAGGCTAAGCAATTGATTCAAAAGTTGAATCAAAGCATCCAAAGCTTGTAGAATACTTATGGTCTACACCAAACTAAGGAATTTATAAGTATTCTCAAACTTAGAATTCCTAAGTTGTTGTTTTCATATTGTTTTTTTTATTTAGCTATGTGTTTAAATGTAAATGGGATTCTTGGGATTGGAATTCTTTTTGTGATGAAGAGTTATGTTGAGTAAAACTTTTAAAATTTGCTCTACTTCGATTTGTGCTCACCAAACAAGTTTTGGTGCTTAAGTAGCATAACTGATTTCTAACAGTGGTATCAGAGCGCCTTTTTGCACTTAACAAATGCTAAATTAATAATAATATATGTTATTAACTAAATTATTAGATTTAATATGAGATATTAAATTATTAATAATTATATTAATAATGATATATGTTATTATTAATTAATAATTACAAGTGTTATGATTATAATTAATTATTAGTTACAAGAGTTATGACTAAATATGCTTAAAATGTGATTTTAATATATAGTACTGTACCAATAGTGGTACTGTTGCAACCATAGCACTGTAGCTGCTGAGCTACTGTATGGTCCTGTAGCATAATAAATTTTTTTTTAATGTTTAGTTTTGCATATTGATCATTATTTATAAGTAGTAATCATGGACTTAGATTACATCCTTATATTTTTAATAATAATTAATTTTATTATTTGATGTGTAATTAAATGTTAATTACATAAAATTATTATAATGTAATATTAACCTTGGTATGCCAAGGATTCAATATAAGTCGCAAGAGTTGTGGTAAGAATTTTGAAGTGCTCAAGATGCAAATCCATGAAAATGGTGATAAGGAGTTTTATGCCTTGAAAAATTTTCTTGGGCTAAGCCATTTTGTAACTTATTTTTAAGAGTTAAAATAGAGTTAAGAAAAGTTCATGATCACTCCTTATTAGTGCATGCATTTTTGCATACTTTATATGCATATGTGATCTGTATATTATAACATGCTATATGCATATGCATATGCGATATGTATATATAAATAGATGTTATGTAATATATGTATGTGATATATATGTTAGTTAATGTGCAAAGTGAGACCTTAAAATAAAGACCCAAAAATCTTCCAAAAAATAAATTTAAGTCTTGGTTCTCTAATGGAGCAATAACTTGCATGGTTTTGGGATTATGTGCATCAGCTATAAACACATAAAGGTGTATATAAGGTCCAAAAAATTCATGTAGTGTTATTATTATGCATAAGATGTTGTGGATGTATAAACACAATATATGCCAAGAATGGTAAATAGGCGTACCTGAGGTATGTAGTATTCAAATTTATACGTTTTATTGATCCAATAGTATGGACCTAATTAATGCTAAAGGCCAATAGTGGCAATGTGTACCTGAGGCCCGTAACATTTAGAGTCAGATTGATGGAATATCACATGAGATGTGATGGACAAGAGTTGTCCACTTAATGAAAACTAATATTCCAAGAATGGCAATATGTACCAGAGGAATATTATTGACCCATTAAAGAACTCTATCACCAATTAAAAAATCCATCCAATAAAGGATTTTCGTTTTCTACTTGGAAGTGTAGGATTCACCAAGTTAGTGGGAGACCGTTAAGATTAAAGACCAAATCTAATGGTAATATAACAATGTCATAGAACTAATTAATCTTGTTACTTTTGCAAATATATTAATAACATGAGATTATCAAACCCATTATCAATTATATTTGACCAACATAGGCTTATAAGCCTAAACTTTGTTGATTGGCTAAGGAATCTAAAAGTTATTTTAGCTTCTAAATAGATTCTATATGTATTAAATAAATCACTGCTCAATCCTCTTCCCATAAATGCTTCCTAAAAGGAGCATGATACTCTAGATAAATGGAAAGACGATGATTTGCAAGCACGATGCATAATGTGGGCTTCTATGAATACCAAAATCCATCGACAACATGAGAAGTACACAAATGCAAAAGAAATCTTACTTCACTTACAAGAGTTGTTTGGTGCATAAAGTAGGGCCGCTAGATATGAGATATCGAAGTGACATTTTTGTGCAAAGATAAAGGAAGGTGAGGATGTGGGAGTCTATATAAACTGCATGATTAGATCAATGGAGGAATTAGAAAGTCTAGAATTTACAATGGACTTCCATGTCTAAATAGATTTTTTCCTCAATCCCTTTTTGAATCTTTTGGCAAACAATTACAAATTTCCATATGAATAAAATAGAGTACACTCTTATAGAGCTTTTAAACATGCTTGTAACGGCCTGAAAGGCTATCTAAGGAAGAAAGGGGAAAGAGGTTACTCTTATTGCATCTTCTAGTAAGACCAAGAAGAAAGGCAATAAGAAAAAGAAAGGCAAGACAAATGTTGTCAAGCCTGCAAGTAGCAGAGCTAAGAATAAAGGCAAGGCACATATGAGGAAAGAACCAGATAAAGGAAAGTGTTTCCAGTACCAAGGTAAAGGACATTAGAAAATGAATTGTCCTAAGTTCCTTAAGTCCCTCAAGACAAAAGGAAAGAGAAAATGAAGAGAAGTTAAGACTTTCTCTAATTTATATGGTTCTGAATATTCTAAGAGCTTATTAAATGCATGGGTATTGGATACCAGTGCTAGTTCTCACATTTGTTTATCCATGCAGGATCTAGCAAATAAGAGGAGGTTGAGGCCTAATGAAGTAACCTTAAAGCTTGGCAATAGAGCAAGTGTTACGACCAAGGCTATATGATATACTTTTATTGATCTTTATAATCATATTTTATTGTTGGATGATGTATTATATGTACCTGATGCCTATAGAAACATAGACTCTATTTCTAGTTTGACTAGAAAAGGTTATAAGTTTCATTTTAAAAGAGATGTATGAAATATTTACTTTGGAAGTGAAATAATAAACATGGGTTATTTAATACATGGTTTATATTAAGTTGATAATATGTCCAATAATAATGAGCCCCAAGTTTATGTGAGTAATAAAAATATGTTAATTAAAAATGCCTCTAATTCTAAATATTTATGACACTTGAGATTATGTCACATTACGGAGGATAGGATCATTATAAAGGATGGGAATCTTGAGTAATCTTGAATCCGCATCTGATATGACTTATGAGGCATGTCTTTAAGGAAAAATGACTAGATCATAATTTATTAGACAAATGGCAAGAGCCAAAGATATATTGGAAATCATACATAGTGATGTATGTGGACCATTTTCTAAAATGGCTGGAGGTGGTTTCTATTACTTTATAACCTTTATAGATGATCTATCAAAGTTTGGGCACTTGTTTCTTTTGAAGAACAAAAATGAATCCTTTGAAAAGTTTAAAGAATTCGAAACCCAAGTAGAAAACCAAAGTGGGAAAAGTATTAAAACTCTAAAATTAGATCAATGAGGTGAATACTTAAGTACCGAGTTTATTAAGTTCTTAAAGGAATATAACATTGTATCATAACTCACATCGTCTGGAAGACCTCAATTAAATGGTATGTTTGAGAGGTAGAATCTTACTTGATTAGATATGGTATGTTCTATGATGAGTTATAATGATCTTCCTATTTCACTTTGGGGTTATGCACTCTAAACCGCCTGCTACATCCTTAATCATGTTCTATCTAAATATGTTTCTACTACACCATATGAGATATGGCATAGTAGAGCACTAAGTCTTAAACATGTTAAGATTTGGGAATGTCCAGCTTTTATTAAAAGGCTAAAATTGGACAAATTGAATGTAAAATCGATTAAAGGAAGGTTTGTTAGATATCCTAAAGAAAGTTTAGGGTGTTGCTTTTATCTTCCTGGTGAACAAGTTATTATTATAAGCAGAGATGCTATTTTCCTTAAGAAACTATTTCTAAAGGAAGGTGGTAAAGGAAGGAAGATAATGTTAGATGAGGAATCATATAAAGAAACCCAATAAACTTATCAAATGGAGATTGATCAACACAAAGAGCCTATTCCAATTGGTAATGTCATTACACTGACTCTAGAAGGTGTAGTAGGGTATCACATCCTCCAGAGAGATATGATATTCTTCTTAAACCACTATTAGGAATCAATTATGCTATTTAGGTATCTAGACTTGTGTGGTGAGCACAAACCTAAGTAGAGAAAATTTTAAAAAATTTACTCAATATAAATCTTCATCATATGAAGATTTCCAATCCCAAAGATCTAATTTATTTTAAACACATAGCTAAATATAAAAAATAACATGTTACTTTCAAATTCCTTGGTTTTGTGTAGACCACAAGTATTTTGGATGCTTTGGTTCAACTTTTGAATCAATTTCTTAGCCTCCCAAATATAAGGCCTCTAGCTTGAAACATCAAAGTTTTGCCAACCACCTTCTTGCCTAGATTAAGCTTAGTAGCAAGTACCCTCTCCAAGTGATCCTTGTAAACTTGCACTAACTTAATTCACTTGCAAAAACTTAGAGTTTTTTTGTGTATATGTTGCTTTTCCTTTTGGTATATATTCTCATATAAAAAAAAATCTCTACACAACTTTTTTAAAATAAGAACTTACATTAATCTCATTAATGCAATTCTCATTTATATGTATATCCTTAGAAATATTTTTAAGATATGTGTGTAGAGAAATATATAAATATAAGTTAAGATAAGAAAGAAGTATATAAATTGAACAAGTATTTATCATTACTAACTACATCATTTGCAAGACACCTAGCATACCACCTTGCATGATAGTATTCAATTTGTTCAATATCTCATTAGTGTCCAAAGAATGATGTAGAAATTTAATCACAACTCATGCATGAAGTCCACATTCATTCTCTACACTAATTAATACAAGTTAATCCTTATTTTACCTTACCCAAAATCAATAATTTACACATAATTATTAATTAAATTATTAATAATTCAATATCTCATATTAAATTTAATAATTTAATTAATAACATATATTATTATTAATTTAATATTTTAATTAATATCTTATATTAATTAAAGTATTGATTCTTGATAAAGCATAACTAATACTAGAAACACTTTCTAGCACTGAATATCTTACATACTGTGTTATGTTTGTCCTGGCCAAAAACTTATTCATCAAGAACAAACTTAGATAGCATATGATCCTTTCCGGTTCACTCCATGCAGTGAATCTCTTTTTGGTTAAACACTCATCCCTACATTTAACTAAATAAAGCCACCACATGCCATATACCCATGCATGAATAACATAAGTATGTAAGCGGTAACAAACTCTAACCACTCAAATGTGGATAACCATATTACCTCAGGTCAAAGGACTACATGCACTATTATGACCTAGATTGTGATTGTTGATCATCAGTGAGTGTCCCTGTAATCACAATCTAATATCACTATTCGATCCACCAATCAAATTTGTATCCATATGTCTATTCCAATATCTCATATCAAGTAGCATGAGACTCACTACCTCCCACTATTAGCATCACACACTAATAAAGGAAAATAGACAGAGGTGATAGTCTAATTAATATTACTCAAATATTAATTATTTGACTATGAACAATTTATAGCATATGTAATAAATAAATTTGTAACTCATATTATCAACTTATATTAGATTTGTGATTGCAAAGACACCCACTTATAATCAACAATCACAATTTAGGTCATAATGGTGCATATAGTCCTTTGACTTGAGGTAACATGGTCATCCACATTTGAGTGGTTACAGTTTTTTACCGCTGACATATTTATGTTATTCATACATGGGTATATGGCATGTGGTAGCTCTAGTCAGTTAAATATAGGGATGAGTGTTTAACAAAGAAGGGATTCATTGCTTGAAGTGAACCTGGAAGGATCGTATGCTATCTAAGTTTGTTCTTGATGAATAAGTTTCTGGCTAGGACAAATATAACACAGTCTGAAAGATTTTTAGTGCTAGAAAGTGTTTTTAGTATTAGTTATGTTTTATCAAGAATCAATACTTAAGATGAGGTCATATGATAAATCTATTAGAGTTTTATTAAACCTGGACTCTAGGCTATATCGGAATCTTTTAATAAAGGGATTTTAGTGCACGGTAATTATGACCTTAAGGTTCCTGTGAATCAATATATGTATTTATATCTAATTGGATAATTGTGATATCGATGCTAGGAGTCATTCACAACTTATGAGAACTAAATGTGCATAATTAGAATTTTCACATTTAGATTTGAAAGAGTTTCAAATAATATAAAATGATGATATTATATTCTCATTTCAATTAGACATGAACTTAGTAAGTCATATCTAAAAGAGTTTTGTCAAATCACCATTTATATTAATCTAATTATTGATTAAAGAGTTTAATCAATTAATTGAGATTAATGGAATTGGATTTGTGCTTTATGCAATGATTCTAGCATATCATGAAATCTAATTTCAATAAGAGTTTAACTATTAATTTATATTTAATTAATATGAGATATTAATTAAAATATTAAATTAATAATAATATATGTTATTAATTAAATTTAATATGAGATATTAAATTATTAGTAATTTAATTAACAATTATGTGTAAATTGTTGATTTTGGGTAAGATAAGGATTAAGTTGTATTAATTAGTGTAGAGAATGAATATGGACTTAATGCATGAGAAGTGATTAAATCTTTACATCATTCTTTGGACACTAATGAGATACTTGACCAAATTAAACACTACCATGCAAGGTGGCATGCTAGGTGTCTTGCTAATGATGTAAGTAGTAATGATAATTAATTGTTCAATTTATATACTTCTTTTTTATCTTAACTTATATTTATATATATCTCTACACACATATTTTAAGAATAGCTCTAAGGATATACATATAAATGAGAATTGCATTAATGAGATTAATGTATGTTCTTACTTAAAAAAGGTGTGTAGAGATTTTTTTTTGTGAGAATATATACGAAAAGGAAAAACAATATATATACAAAAATAAATTCTAAGTTTTTGCAAGTGAATTAAGTTAGTGCGAGTTTACAAGGGTCGCTTGGAGAGGGTACTTGTTACTAAGCTTAATTTAGGCAAGAAGATGGTTGGTAAAACTTTAGTGTTTCAAGCTAGAGACCTTACATTTGGGAGGTTAAGCAATTGATTCAAAAGTTGAATCAAAGCATCTAAAACTTGTAAAATACTTATGGTCTGCACAAAACCAAGAAATTTGTAAATATTCTCAAACTTAGAATTTCTAGGTTGTTGCTCACATGTTTTTTTTATATCTAACTGTGTGTTTAAATGCAAATTGAATTCTTCATGCGATGAAAAGTCAACACCAACTTATTAGGCTCAAGGAAGACTTGTTGGGGAGATGGGCTGTAGTCTTCGATTTGCCCATCTGCATTTGATAGCAAAGAAAAGAAGTGGGCGCCCAAATCCAGCCCAGAACATAGAGCAAGGCTTCAGTTTGGCGTTTGTTCACTTTGAGTTTTCATGTTGCATGGTTCTTAACTTCTTATAGTTCACACACTTAAAGAATCTCAGGACTTTTAAACCAGTCTATTTGATATGATCTTTTTATTTGAACTCATAAGGGGAATTTCACTCACTGAAGGAGGGGTTTCACCACAATACAATAATAAAAAATTGAACTCATGATTTTTACAGTAACACCGCGGTACCGTTTAACTGATTAATTTTCGACATTTTCACATGATCTTCTGCAATAACGTAGTCATAGTCTTGTATTTGTTAGGAATGTCTTTGTCAAATCAAATAAAGGAAGGGGGATGGAAGATGGGAAAAAGATTGAAGAGACATGCCTTTGGAGCAAGTACTACATAATATATGTATATATATATACTTCTATAAATTCTCTAGTAATGATAGCATGGCAATAAAAGAGATGGTAAAAGTTAAAGAAAGTAAGAAACTTTACTTGCATGAGAAGACATTCACTTCTACTTGATGCTTTTCTTTTGCACCTGCCTATTGCTACTCACCACATAAAAAAAAAAAAAAAGGGTTCAACACATTGTGTCTCTAAGCTTCAAATGTTCAATATTTTTCTATTATCAGTCCAAGGATTTTTATAGTGACAAAGCCTATTAGCAATCTCAATCTAACATTAGACATGAGAGGCTGGTAACTCCCCTCTATGATGCATCAATTTTAATATTCTAAAGTACCCCAACACTTACAATACAAAACAAAAAAAGCAAAACACAAAGTTCAGTTTCCCACCAGCATAAATGTTCATGGGTGTCTATAAGTCTATTAAATACGAGGCCAAGTCAACATTGGCCGCTAGAGGCGGCTCCTTGATTTTAGCTGTAACTTAATTTAATAAAATATGCTTTCTGCTGACTTACAGGAGCAATCTGCTGATGCCAAATTACCAATTTCTACCAGAATTTCAGGAGTGGAAAAAAAAACAAAAAAACAAAAGCACACGTATAAGATATTTTGACACTTGCTGAAACTTCTGATATGCAAGTGTTGCACTCAGACTTACATTTGCATTGCACTGCAAGATTCTTACACAAGTGGGCAGAGATGCTAACCAGTTTTATGTTGGCAATAAAGAACCAAGGTACGAGTTCACGTATCAACATAATATGCTTGCATACGTTAAGCCAATGATAAGAGGAAAGTAGTTAAAATTTCGAGTACAACAACTAGATTGGGAGTGAATTGCATGAACCACCTCCTTTTACCACACAAGCATAACAGTAAAAGAAAAACAAAAATGGATTGTCAATAATTGGCTTTTTTCACACATTCAAAATAAGATGATTTGTTGAAAACTCAATTATGAAACCGAAATATGAGAAACCCCTCAGAGAAAGAACATGATGGTGTTGGTTGCAGGCCATCCACACTCTCTCAAAAAGCTTCATATGTAGGTGCAAGTGAAACCCCAGTGCATGCACAATTTTTAAAATTTCAAAGGACAATCAACTTTTAGCATAACTCTGAACAAATATTACAGAGTGGTTAGAATGCATATTCATTATGAGTGTATCTATAAAATTGGCAAACCTCAAGGGACAGAGAGTCCCACCACAAAAGAAAGCTCCTAAAATTACATAGTTCAGAATATTAACATGTAAAGTACAGAATAAAGCCATATGATACTGTTAACCTACAGAGAAATCCACAATCCATCCACCAGAGACAGCATACAATAAAACTTTCTGTATGCAGATTGTGGATGTAGAAAAAACAGCTAATCAAAATGAACAGTTATACAACAGCCAATTGAATCCTCTTTCATTTGATCCAACAAACTCAATATGGTTCATTTAAGCATTTTAAATAGGAGAAATGCAACCTAATATAAAATTTATCATCCTTCACATCCTTTAAAATGCATTAACACTTTCAATTACCAGCTTAGTTCAGCTCTAAGCTTTGGATACATTTTACATCCGAGATCAAATTGCATACTTTATTAGTTTAAGAAAATTCTAACCATTTCAAAGCACGCCATTCTAACGCCAATGTGTAAAGTTAATCAATGATCCAAATTCAAGATAATATAAACAAGTTTTCTTGGAGCTTTTTTCATTTCCAAAATCTTAAATCACAATTTAACTCGTCAAATCTATAAAATGGAAAATTGAAACTATTTCTCTTACCTTCAAATGAAACAAAACACAAGGTACATTAATGAGAAAAGAGGAAGAAATCAAAACTGGCTCAAGGATGAACATTTTCTACATTGTAAACTAACAAATTACAATTTAAGGACCCAATTTGAAACCTTTTCGACTACAACAGTTTGAATCAGAGACTGATTTATTGAAATCTACAAATTTCTTTTAAAACAGGGGACATATCATCCCACCAAATTCTAATCTTTTTCCTTTTCATTTGTACACAGAACTATCCAGTAAAGGAGAAGGAACCCATATCGTAAAAGAAGGAAAAAAAAAAAAAAACCCAGAACCAGAAACCCCCAACTCACCTCCATGGCGACCAACATCAATCCACCGAGCCACACCCACTTAGTGTTTGCATCAAACTTGAAGCATTCCTCATTATTTTCTCATTCTCATCCTCCACCAATCTCATACAAATCTCCAAAACTCCTCCTTTTATTGTATCCGCGCAAATTTCCTCACTATAAAAACACAAACAATTCAAGGTAAAAAGCCCACATTGAACTCCTCTAGAGCTCCCATTCTTAATAACCTTCACTAAAACTTTAACACACCCATTAATCCTCACCATCTCTTCTCTCCCTTCTTTACACTTGACTAACAAACTTAACACCTCCACAGCTCTCTCTAAACCCATTTCACAAATCCTCACCAAAATAGGCACAGCCCCGCATTGGACAGCTCTCCTTCTATTATTAACAAATGAACACAGTGCATACAAAGTTGTCGCAGCTTCTTTCACCTCTCTACCTTTCCCACAACTTAAAATTGATACCAGTGCTTGAATTGCATCAGGGTAAGTCCCAATTGTCATTTTATTAACTTCAACAACTGCTAAACTAGTCAATATAGTACACGCTATCGCACGACAATCAGACGATCCAGAACACATAACTCTCACAAGACGCCCAATTGCACCTTCTGCTACTAAACCCACCTTATTATCATCATCAAGAGAGAGATTAAGTAATAAAGTCAGAGCCTTTTCTTGGAGAGCTAAATCGGGCGAGTTAATACAGTTAAGAACAGCAGATACAGCTCCTGACTCAGTCAACTGTCGGCGAAGGAAAGGGTCCAACTTGGTGAGTCTGGAAAGCTGAGAGAGCGAGTCAAGCTTGGAATTAAGAGGAGAAGAGGCGGAAGTAAGAGTTGAGATGAGGGCTTGTGGCTGTGGCTGGGGCGATGACCGCGGTGGTGGTGGAGGTGGCAGGTGGTGGTGTAATTTCGGAGAAGAGAGAAGGGTAAAATTGGAAATAAGACTTCTAAGAGCATGGTTAGGTATTAAAGAAGGGTGTTCAGGGAGAGGTAGTTTAGTAATTGGACAAGTACGGTGGCCGGACTCTAACCAGCGTTGGATTGATGAACGGTCAAAGGTGTGACCCGATGATAGAATAACCGGGTCGGACATTATTTCTAGTGAAATTGGACATTTGAAATCGTCAGGAAACTGAGTCTCCATTTTTCTTCCTCTTTAAGCTCTCTCTCTCTAAAAATGAATTTACTCGGTTTCTCTCTCTAGAATGGCTGAGGAAAATGGGTTGGGTTTGGGGGTTTTGTGAGGTTTTTGGAATTTTTTTGTTCTTTGGAGAAGACAATGAGAAGGAGAAGAAGGGAAGATAACCAAGTGCTCTTCTTCTTCAGCTTTTTTTCCTGTCCAGTTTACGATTTTACTGTTTTACCCTCATTTCTCTTTTTGTGCAAAATTCATTGATTATTTTGGTTATTATTGTGAATGACTTTTAATGATTATGTTTTACTATATGAAATTATATAACTTTACCTTCACAAAATTAATAATGCACGTATTCTCTTTGAAAGCACTTTTTTTATCCCTAAATATATTGAATTCTATTATAAAAATGAGTTTTTTACGATGTGTATTTTTATCATTAAATTTTTATAAATTATGAAAAAATTATATAAAAATTTGACATGCATATACTAGTGTTATAGAATTTTAAATAAAAAATAAAATATTTACTTAATTTAACTTATAAATATTTTTTTATTTATAAATATATGTTGTCAATGAAATTTAACTAATTTTATTCTTACTAACTGCAAATACATATGTGAATAATTTATATTTGACTAAATCAAAATGATTGATATAAATTTTTTAATTAATTTATTTTAATAAAAAATTTCAAATATTTATAATAGCTTTATTGATTAATAATAATGATTTTTATATATTTTTTTAAAAATTTCATGTAAAAATATTTTACCAATAATTAAATTCAGATTTTATGTTAATTTTTGTTATTTATTTTGATTTAAATTTTTTGAAATTTTGTATTAGAAGTGTATCTAAAAATACAAAAAAAGCTAGCCTCCAAATTTTGTATCGGTTATTTTGCCTGAAATAAGGGGAATTATTGTTATTAGAGGGCTGTGCTTTTCAAGGGATAAAAAGTCATCATTCTTACATTTTAAAAAGAAAAAAAGAAAAGAAAAATCCATTTCCTTAAAAAAGGACAGTTTGGGAAACAGAAGTTGTACCGTTTAAGCTTCGTGTCAAACGGTCCAGTTGCCTTACTATAAATGCAAAAGATAGAAAACGTATTGAAGATAAACACCCATTACAGTGCTTGTAACACCGCAGATTTTATAATTGATAGACCCATTAAAACTCTACTTAATAATAACATAATTAATTAGTAACGACTAGATTTTTTTTTTATTTCTTTGGTCCATTGTTTCTTCGCTAAATTTAGATGGGTAATTGAGTCAAATCAACTATAAATTTTTCAAAATTAATTTAAAAATTTTAAGATCAATTTGATCAAGTTGAATTTAAATTTAAATTTGAATATTCAAATAAAATTTTTGATAAATTTTATGAGTCTAATCGAATTATGATTACCATTTTTTTTTTAATGAAGTCAAATTATAATTTAAGTCAAATTTAATATAATTAATCAAGTAGAATTTTCCTACATTTAAATATGAGAATTATTTAATTAAGTTAAGTTTGAACTTTTAAAAAATTTCATTAAATTTAAGTTTAATTTTAAGCTTTTATTTGAGAATTAAATTGAGTTTAAATTCAATATTGTATAAATTATATTGGACTCGAATGTACTCCTAAATTTTTAATGCTTATAATGATTTATCTGAATTAATTATCACGTTAGCTCCTGTGCTAACAATATATTTTGCTTTATTAAATACTTTGATTTCATATGTGCTAGCTGAAAACTTACATGATAATTTTTTTTATGAATTATTTGCATAAATTAGTGCATTTAAATTTGTTCGCATAAAATGAATTATAATATATTTTTTTAATAAAAGTCTTGAGTTATAAATGTAGAAAAATATAATTATATTTTATATTTTATTATAAAATAATAAAATTGTTTATATATTGATAAATAATAGATATAAAAATATAAATTTAGATTTTTCATTATTTTAAAATCAGAATAATAATTCCTGAGAAATAAAGAAAAAAGTGAGAATCAAGTCTTAAATTTATAGATATTTTTTAAAAAATTTATGTCATTAGATTACTTTATTTTTTTGTAAGGAAACACTTAATTGATTTTGCCTAAAAATTTTCATCGTATCCAGAAATTTCAAACAATACGTATTTTAAATAATTGATATTGATATGGTGTGATAATTAAGATTAAGATTAAGATTAAGATTAAGTTAGCAAAGTCAGAAAACAGGATATTGATATGGTGTGATAATTATAAATAATTGATGCTCGTTGCGAAGGTGCGGTGATGAAGAGTCAAAGGACCAAAAATGTCAAAACATGGCAGGTAATGTATATTTGACACGTGGCATATAATTTTCCCCGGTGAATTTCTTAGCCATTACTAAAAAACATGTAAATAATCAAGTTGCTTATTTATAAGAGTGCATTTTCATTATGTTAAAAAAAAAAAAAAAGAAAAAAGAAAAAAAGAGTGCATTTCATGAAATATTGCTAATGATGTCCCTATTAATAAAAACAATTACAAATTACTAATGTGATAAGAAGGTGTTATATTTCGTGATCTCACAATAAAGAAAAAAAAATTGCATATAAATTATTTATACTTAATTAGGTTTAATTGAAAGTGTCATTTTTAATGATTCATACAACGTTAGAATTAGCAATGTTGGTATTTTTACAAATAAAAATTATAAAAAGTTTGGAATTTAAATCCTTATGACTTCCAATCCACTAATATTAGTGGAATTTTTTTTAGTCCATCTCTATTAGACCTTTATTAAATTAAAAAATTAATTGACATTTCAGCATAATATTGATTGATGTTTTTAATTTAATCTTGTTATTAAATTTTATTTTATTACAACTACAAGGGATATGTCTACAAATTAATACAAATATCAATAATTGTAGATTTAAATTTTTATTTTTTAATCTATTTTAGATGTATTGCACACAACACCTGAATTTATTTTTCTTTTTATATTAAAAAATTGAAGTTAAATAAAATAGTGTTGAAATCAAAATGAAATGATGTTACAATTAACCAAGCTTTATAGACAATATCTATATAGGAAAGAAAAATTACTATATCTGGAAGAGAATAGTAAGCTTAATCAACTATATATTGAGATTATTGTCAAAAAAACTATACATTGAGATAATATTATTGGCAACATAATTAATCAAGTGTTATAAAACAAATTCCAACATTTTGAACATAATTATTAGAAAGATCAATTAATACAACACTATTTGCCATATATATTTTTATTTTTTATTAGTTTCTTTTATTATCTAATTTTTTTTACTTTTGTTTTATAATATTTGAAAATTAAAATTAAATGTTTTTAAAAGAAACAAAATAATACAGTTATATATATGCATTAATATGGCCCTGCTGGCTGGGGCACCTGTCCTAGATTTAGGGAAGGCTCCTATATAGTGTACCGAAATGTGTAAATGCAAGAAAATTCTGTACTCACACAGTACAATCATAGATTCACAACAATGGGGTAAGGAGAGTAAGGACAAATGAAAAAGAAAAAAAAAAAAAAAGTATTTAGGCAATCCAGCATCAAATGAAAGGCATCTTAAGTTTTATGAATACTGGTAACGCATAACTACATTGTTACTGAGCAAAATTAATTTATTATTTTTTCAATTTATTCATGATTTTTTATAATATTTAATTTAGTTCAAATTTTTATTTTATTCATTACATAATTTAACTAAATATTAAATATGATGTACTATAAATACAAAATAATTAATTTATTAATGTTTAACATTAGTTGATAAATACTAAAATATAATATTGGTGAGTGAATTTGTTAAAAATAATATAAATATAGATGTAATATGATAAATGTTTAAAGAGAAAAGTATGAAAAATTACTATGTGGTTTCATAATTTTAAAATTTTAAATATATATTTCATTTTGTGATAATTTAAATCTTGTGTTTTCATCGTATAACAATTTTTAATATATGAGACTAAAACTGCTAAATGAGTGAAATACATATTTTGAAAATCATCAAATAACGACAAACATATGATCTAAATTGTCATAAAAAGTGAAATTGTAAAATATTAAAACCACAAGATAATTTTTCATACTTACCTTTAATTATTTTTAGTTGAGTTGTACAATATGTCAGATTTATTTTAACGGCGTTAGACTTATATATTAGAAATTGTCAAACGGTGACAAACATATAACTCAAATTGTCACAAAATAAAATATATACTTAAAATTCTAAAAAAAATAGAGTAAAAAAAATAAAATCTTAAAATTATTCATCGTGCTAATAAATCATCACTCACTCATGGAATTAAAATGTGTAACTGGTATGTAAATCAATTAAGTGGGATCCATAAAAAAGATTTGACAAGAATAAATCTGTTTTGCTTTATTTTCTCTAGTATTTCATTTCTTACAATTTTTTTTTATCTAAATTACTTAAATTTTAATTAATTTAGTTCAATTCTAATATAGCTACAAGAAACATAGAATTTTTTTAATAATTGATTTATTAAATTTTTATTTTTTTTCCAATTTTTTTTTTGTCTGAAAAATTGAGTACCCACAAAAAAGGAGAAGAAATAAACCGTATAATTAAGTGCCAGGTATGCAGAAAGCGATGACTAATTTATTTTGGAGAAAGGAAAAATAGTAAAAAGAACATTTTATCTTGTGAAAATGAAATATTTTGATAGGAAGAATACAAAATTATATAAATAATGCAGATGTACCTAGTGAATCAACCTACCCTGGACAAAGGGAGTGAGTATGAGAGAGATGGGTAGGATTTAGACTGATTGAACAATGAGAGCCTCATGTTAAAGGCTAAAAAGCAAAAAAAATTAGAGGTGGACTGGTGAGTGTACTCAAGATTCAAGAAACGAATAAGAAACAACCAAGTGGGAGCTCTTCTCTTCCCTTCTTTTCTTTTAATTCTCACAAGCACACTTGCACTACTGATAATGGTTTATAATAATAGAAAAAAAAAAAAAAAAAAAAAAAAACCAAAATGGACCAAAAACAAACATGAAAAGAGACAACGTGATACATGAAGATTGTCATTTGTATGGCAGTTGGGCAGTTTATGCAGGTTTTTTTTCTTATTTTCAGATTATTCTTTGTAAGTGAATGTGACCTCACTTTTTCCATTTCAGATTAGGTTGCTTAGTGCCCTGTCCTATACATACAATATTGGAACATAAATAACCAAATATTTGATGGTTTTATTTAATTCAAGCAGTGAGCAGAAAAGGGTTGCTCAGAAATCTTTAGATAACTATCAAAAGATTCGATCTTTTTTGATTTATTGTAGGTCCATTAACAATCTTCTTAGAGGCTGCCATTTGAACTAGCAGAACTACAAAATAGCACAGCCTCGACGCTATATATATACTAGTTGTACACATTCATGACAATTAGTTTTGCAGATACCTGATCCAAGATAGTTGTATATATATGTCTAACGAGCTTCAAGTATGGTGACAGTGACATCATTCACAGAATTACCTTCTTCAGTAGTTGATATTGGGTCTCCACTATTGTAACTTCTCTTCATGATAAATGCAGGTTGTTTCGGAGATGCAAGAATTGTGTCATTGCTCAACATGAACACTAACAGCAGACATTGTTGGCCTATCCGCTGCAGATTCTTGAACTCATAACAGCCCAATTTGGATGCGTGTAAGCACTTCTTGTTCAGGGTATGAGCAACCTAGTGAAACATCAATTATTTGCAATTCTCCCAATGTAAAATGAGATTATTCTCCTCACATCTTTGTAACACCCTATCAAGATCAAATAAACACAATTCAAAAGGATTATTAAAAACAGAAAAGTTACTCTCACATACCTTATGAGTGATAAGAATTTCTTTCATCTTAAACTTTACTCACTTTTCTTTCTTGGTTGTAGCTCTACAACTATCTTCCATGTAAAGTTTATATGCACCATGTTTGAGAGACTCAGTCTTTTAATGTCAAAATTTTGCCACCTAATCATTTTAATCCTCTTTCTTATCACTTCACACACTCTCTTTTCTTCTTTGATGGACAACTTAATGGAGATGATAATAGGTAGAGTGTTATTCTCTCTTAAGAATGTGTATCTTAAGTGGCTAGGCAAATGCTTTAACTCTAAACTAGGAGGTTGCTCAATAGATGGGGGAATCGGATTGTCACTCATTAAAATTTCAGGTTTGATGAAAGGGGCTTCTTGTGCACTTTCATACTCATTAATGACTTCAATCCCTTTACACACATCATCTTCAATAGAGGTGAAAGTCTCAATCAAGGACACCATTTAATTGTCATCCTACTTCCTTTTGTTGGTGATGATGTCCTTGAGAAACTTTGCATACTTGGGCCTCTTATTCAATATTTCAGACAATGGCAATTCCATCTTAACTTCTTGAAAGTTTCCACGATTTTTGCAAACCTCTTCTCATCCTCATTCATTGCCCTTTGCCTTAGAGGGAATGGAAGTCTTGAAGCATATTTGGATGTGTCAATTGTAGAGGGCTGCTCCATTTGTTTCTCTTCTTCTTCAACTTGCTTTCAACTTATTTTCCTTTACTGTTCTCTTTTGCTTTTTCACCCTTTTTCTCTTGCTTCACCTTATCATCCACAACCTCTAATGGAACTTCCTTAGGACCTTGAAGCTCTTAACCACTCCTTATTGTGATAGCTTTTACTTGCTCCTTTGGATTGACCTCTATATTGCTAGGCAAATGTCCTTGTGCTCTAGTGACAACCACATTGACCAATTTCCCAATTGAACTTTAATATTGTGAACTGAAAAAACATGATTCTTAAGAATTTGATTGTACTTGTCATTTTGGCTAGTCAATTTTGAGCTGATAGCTTTGAAGAACTTGTCAAACTTTGTCTCTATAGCTACAAATCTCTCATCAATCGACTTTGCTTAGAATCTAGGTGGTGGTGGTGGTTTAGAGAATTGATTGAAAAACCCTTGAGAATTTTGATTGTTGCTATATGAAAAAGTAAGATAATCCATTCACCCTTGGTTGTAAGTATTGGAGAAATAGTTATTGGATTGCCTTAGTTAGAATGGATCTCTAACATAGCTACAACTCTCAAATACACTGTCTCTATACATGTTTTCACTTCTAAAGCCACACTCAAAAGTTGAATGTCCAAACATATAGCAATGCTTATAAGGCAAACTAGAAGTAGGTGGGACAACGTTTCCTCTTAAAGCTAAATCCCCAATTTCCTTAGATAATAAGCAAGTTGTGATTGTAAAGAAGTCATCATATTAACCTCTAAATCGGGCATATTAAACTCCAAAAGAGTCCATTCTACCCTACCTTGATGATAAGCCATTTCAAGAGTACCTAAAACAGAGTAAAATAGAATTAAAAATAGAACACAAAAGAAAATTGGTCTAATCCTAACAAACTATCACTAATGTTAAGGTGAGCTTTAGAAAGTCAAAGATTTGATTGTATATATTAGGAATCAAATCTTTGTATACAAGTATACAATTAGGAATTAAATCTTTGATTTGTTTAGGATGTTATTCTATTCCTAATTAGTATGTAATTAGGTTTTTATATGTATATATAAGGGATGCAACCTCTCTTATGAATATATGAAAAATATAATTCCCTTGAATATTTTCTTTTCTTTTCTTCTAAATTTTATTTTTCATGGTATCAGAGCATACCTATTGAAATCAATTTTTTTGTATTAAATCATTGAAACCATGACCACTGAAAATACATCCATTGTATCTTATGGAACACACACTCTCATTCAATCTCTTTAAGATAATTCTCCCTTTCCTATTGAAATTATACTTGATGATGACCATTTGCATGATTAAACTCCTAATTTTGGACTTTGAAAAATAATTTTGATACTAATAATTTCAACTAAGCGTGTAGGAAATTATATACCAAAAGTATACATTTTGGATACACAGTGATTTTTTGGTCAAATTCAACCTCTAAGATTAAAGAAGACTTTTGACATCTTTAGAGCTCTATAATGAGAAAATGATATTCTTAACTTTTAAAGTAGACATCTTGAGCTTTTTGAGTTGAGTTTACTTGTCAAAATTAGAGCTCATTTAGGTATGAAAATCTTCAGTCAAAGTCAGCACATGCAGCTTTTCTTTTAGGTTGCACAACTCTTAGTATTTCAACAATATCTTGAGATAAAGATGTCCAACTTATGCGATTCAAAGTGATATGGAAATATAAGATAATTATCTATAACTTTTATGAAAAAAGTTAATGCTTATTTGATCTTATTCAGTCTCAAAAAGTCATGATCCTGACCGGGACCAAGGAAGGAGCAAAAATTCATCAAAATGGCAGAATTAATCCCGAACGCATGTCCTAATTGGGAAATTGCTCAGGATCAAGGTGTCCTGATCATGAAATTGCTCAGGATTAGAGCATTTCAAACTAAAATAGCTATTTTTTGAGTGTCCTAACTAGGACTATCAATATCCCGACAAGGAGCAGTGCAAATGCAGCCTAAAAGTCTAAATTTTCATTCAAATGATCTTAGATTTAGTTGGGAACAAAACTATTGTTTCTAACAGCTATAATTAGATTTCTCAAGTATAAATATAGCCTTTGAAGATTGTTTTGAGGTTAAAAAAATTTCTCATTCATTTTATACATCAAGCATTCAATTAAAAGCTCTCAAAACTCTTCCAAAATTCATTTTCTTTGTATAAACTCTTATGAGAGTTGGTGAGTAATTAGAATAGACATTCTTATTCTTTCATTATCTAGGTTTAGAAAATGGGAAGTGAGATTCTATTCTAAAGGAATTGGTTTAAGTGTCTAGCCATTAAAATACTTAGGAATTTAGTTTTAGTGTGAGCCTTGAAAACACTTGTAAATTGGTTTTTGAGTGAGCCTTGAAAACTCAAGTTGTAAGGTTGTAAGAGTGAGTTATAAAACTCTTGTGTAATCTCAATATTGTGAATAAGATTGTGGGTAATTAAAAATCCTAACTTGGGGATAAGGTAGGTGGAGACGTAAGATTATTATTAAATCTGAACTCCTTAAATTTTGTGTTCTTCATTCTTCCTTCTCAACTTGTATTCAATTCTTACAAAGAATTATTTTAATTTCTCACTTTTATTTAAAGTCCTATTCACCCCCTCTATGACTCTTTTCAATTGGCATTAGAGCTTGAATTCTAGGTACTTCATTGCTAGAATACAAGATCATGGGGAGTGAATCATAAAACATTTCTTCTTTTAGATCATTCTTTGATGGTAGTGATTATCTATGTTGGAAGTTCAAAATGGAATTATATCTTGATTGTGATTTTATTAAGCTTTAGGACATTATCCTAAGAGGTTTGGAACCACTTACAACTATCATTGATGTTACGATAACTACTCTTACAAGAAGCTAATGGAGTATTGATCAAAAGGAAGAAAATCATAAAATAAAAAGGCTATGATTACTTTAATCTCTTCAATGATAAAAGAAGAAGGAGGTAAGCTTCAACATTGCATTTTGGCTAGAGAAATGTGGGAGACTTTAGAAAACTACTATGAAGGCAACATTCAAGTAAGAAGCAAGAAGGTTCAATTTCATATTTATGAATATGAACTCTTGAAAATGAAGCCTCAAGAATCAATCACGAAAATGACAAACTGTCTCAATGCTCTCCTCATAACTCTAAAAAAACTTGGAAAAAATTTCTCCAAGGAAGAGGTAAATAACAAAATTCTAAGAATCCTACCTAAGAAGGATTGGGAATCTCGTGTTACTTCAATTGAGGAAGCTCAAGACCTCTTTACTCTATCAATCGATGTGCTCATTGGTAAGCTCTTAACACATTAGCTCACCATCAAGCAAAGAGGTAAAGAATAAGAAGAGAAAGAAGAAAAAAAAAGAGCATTGCTCTAAAAGCTCTTCAAAAAGATAGTGAAAAGGAAAGTATAAAAGATTCTAATGATGAAGATGGTGACATTGCCATGCTTACTAGGAACTTTAAGAAGTTCTTGAGAAATAAAAACTTCTCAAGAACAAGGGACTTCAATAAGAAGTTTGAAGGAGATGGGAAGAAGAAAATAAAAGAGGTTACTTACTATGAATGCAAGAAACTGAGACATATTAGAAGTGAGTGTCCTAAACTCAAATTCAAGAGCAAGGGAGCAAATGATAAGAAGAAGGCATTCAAAGCTATTTGGGATGATTTCTTCGAATCTGAAGAGGAAGAGAAACAATAAGAAGTTGCTAATCTTTGCTTTATGGCCATTGAAAATGAAAATAAGGTTCCATACACTTCTTATTCTTCCTTTGATGAATGTGATGATTATTGTGGTGATGATGATGATGATGAGAGCTCTATTGTGAGCAACTTACTTGTTAAATACAAAAGTTTATTATCTAATAAGAAATAATACAAACATGACTTAGCTAGCTTAAACAAAGATTTTGAATGTTTAAAAAATGATTTTGCTATACTTGTTGCATCAAATGAAAAACTTATTAGTAATGCAAAATCTTCTAATTCTTTGAAAGATCAACTTAAGAAAGTAAATGATGAAAATCATAAGCTTTCTAAAGAGATTTTAGAATTAAAGAATTCCATTACTAAATTTAAGAGAGGAAAAGAAACTTTAGATGGTCTTTTTAACTCTCATAAATTTCATGGAGATACCTATAGAATTAGATATAAGAATAAAATGTCTTCATCATCTTTATCACATATTAATTTTGTAAAAGCCTAATATAATTCCACTTCTTCAACCTTTAAATCAAATGAGACTCAAACTTTCAAAGCTAAAAGATCTCATGTGTTAAATAGTAAGGGAAAGTCTCATAAGATTAACCCTTTATTAACATAAAGAGGTAAGGCTTAAACTAGAGCACCTCAACCCAAGCATGCTTATATGTACATTAGACATAATTATAGTAGGCATGCTACACAACACAATGCACATAAATATGTTGCACAAACCTATCAAAATACACATCATCATTGCCAATGCATGTCTCACTCAATGACTTAAAACAATAAGAGATACACTTAACATCCAAGGCATGATGCATATACTAGGAAAGCATTTCATCCTAGGAGGAATAAATTTTAAAATATTGTATGTTTATATTGCACGATCAAAGGACATACTAACAATGTGTGCTTGTATAGAAGATTACGCATGAATTTTCTTCCTTTGAACTATCTTGAAACTAACCAACCTAGACCAAGAAAGGTTTGGGTTCAAAAGAACACTTAAATTGTTTTGTGTATGTGTGCTTGAAATCCACAAGAACAAAAAGTAAGTGGTATCTTGATAGTGGATGTTCAAGGCATATGACGAGAGATAATTATCAATTCAACAAACTTGATGCTAAGGATGGAGGACACGTTACATTTGAAGACAATGCAAAAGGAAAAATTATTGGCATTGGAGAAATAGGTAATCCTCAATCCTAATCTATACATCATGTGTTGTTTGTTGATGGTTTTAAATATAATTTGTTTAGTATAAGTCAATTATGCGACATGGGAAATAAGGTAACTTTCTATCCTAAAAATTAGTTTATTAGTAGTCTTGATGAAAATAAAGTTATTTTTAGTGGTGAAAGATTAGAAAATGTTTTTGTCATTGATTTGAATAAAATTGATAATAAAGACATAAAATTCTTAATGTCTATTTCCCATAACACATGGACATGGCATAAAAGGCCAGCACATGCAAATTTTGAGCTCTTAAATGATCTTTATAAACATGAACTTGTGATTGGTTTGCCTAAGCTTGAATTCACTAAGGATAAACCTTGTAATGCATGTCAAAAAGGAAAACAATCTAAGTCCTCATTCAAGCTAAAAATGTAGTGTCTACTTTTAGACCACTTGAACTTATACATATGGATTTGTTTGGATCAACTAGAGTTGCTACTCTCGGTGGAATGCACTATACATATGTATTGGTTGATAATTACTCTAGATTCACTTAAGTATGTTTTCTTGCTCATAAGAATCATGCTTTTAAAGCTTTTGAAAATTATGCTAAAAGAGTTAAAAAAGAAAAAGGTTTTTGTATTTTATCTATTAGAAGTGATCATGGAACTGAATTTAAAAATAAATTTTTCAAAAACTATTGTAATGAAAATGGTATTTCTTATACATTTTCATCTCTTAGAACTCCTTAATAAAATGGGGTAGTTAAAATGAAAAATAGAACTCTTGTGGAAATGGTTAAAATAATGCTTCATGAGTCTAATTTGCCTTTATACTTTTAGGCAGAAACCATTAACACATATTGTTATATTTCAAACTGAGTTTTCAAAAGACTAATTTCAAATAAAACATCTTATGAGCTATGGAACAATAGAAAACACAAAATCTCATATCTAAGAGTATTTGGATACAAGTGCTTTATATTGAACACCAAGGATAATCTTGAGAAATTTGATTCCAAAGCCGATGAAGAAATTTTCCTAGGCTATTCCATTTCTTCTAAAGCATATAAAGTCTTTAATAAGAGAAATTTAGTAATTGAAGAGTCAATGCATATTGTATTTGATGAATCAAACTCACTTGATCCTAAAAAGGATGTTTGTATTGTTAATAATCTTGTAGGTGAAAATGAAATTGTAGAAGCACAAGAAGAGAATGTTAGTAAACCTTTGGAACTTGAAGGTCCAAGCAAAAAGGATATTTAGGAGATATCTCAACCTACCTTGAAGGATGAACTTCTAAAGGATTGGTAATTCAAGAAAGCTCATCCTCAAGATCTCATCATAGGTAACACTACAAAAGGGGTAATTACTATATCTAAATTCAAGTCTATTGTTAATCTAGCTTTCATTTCTCAAATTGAACCTAAAAATGTTAATGATGCTTTATGTGATGAATTTTGGGTCCTTGTTATGCAAGAAGAGTTAAATCAATTTGAGAGAGACAAGGTTGGACCTTGGTTCTTATACTTAAACATCATCCTATTATAGGTAGCAAATGGGTGTTTAGAAATAAGATGAATGAATAAGGTGTCATAACTAATAACAAAGCTAAACTAGTAGCTAAAGGTTATAATCAAGAGGCAAGAACTGATTATGATGAAACCTTTGCTCCCGTTGCAAGGTTAAAAGCTATTAGGATGCTACTTGCATTTACATCATACATGGACTTTAAACTTTATAAAATGGATGTTAAAAGTGCATTTTTAAATGGTTTTATTAAAGAGGAGGTGTATGTTAAACAACCTCCAGGATTTGAAAATTTTGATTCTCCAATTCATGTGTTTAAACTTTCAAAAGCATTATATGGATTGAAACAAGCTTCGAGAGCTTGGTATGAAAGGTTGAGTAACTTTTTACTAGAGAAAGGTTTCTCTAAAGGAAAGGTTAACACAACTCTTTTCATAAGGAAATCCAAGTATGATTTATTAATTATGCAAATTTTTATTGATGATATTATTTTTGGTGCTACTAACCATTGCTTGTGTGAGGAATTTTCTAAGTTAATGAAAAGAGAATTTGAGATGAGTATGATGGGAGAACTCAAATTCTTTCTTGGAGTTCAAATCAATCAGTGTTAAGATGGGATTTTCATTCATTAAACCAATTATGCAAGGGACATTCTTAAGAAGTTTAGGATGGATAGAGCTAAAACAATCAAAACTCCAATGAGCACTATAACTAAACTCAACAAAGATGAGAATGGCAAATTGATTGATGAAAAGCAATTTAGAGGTATGATCAGATCCCTTCTTTATTTAACTACTAGTAGACCCGATATTATATTTGCTACTTGCTTGTGTGCTAGATTTCAATCAAGTCCTAGAGAATCTCATTTGAATGCTATCAAAAGAATTTTCAAATATCTTTATAGAACAATGCATTTAGGACTTTGGTATTGTAAGAGTTCTTCCTTTGACTTGAATAGTTATTCAGATATAGACTTTGCCGGTAGTTTACTAGATATAAAAAGCACATTTGGAACTTGTCAATTTTTAAGATAATGTTTAGTTTCTTAGTTTAGCAAGAAATAAGTTTTGATTGCCTTATCCATTGAAGAAGCTGAATATATTGTAGCAAGTATTTGTTATTCACAAGTTTTATGGTAAAAACAACAATTATTGGACTATGGTATAAAACTTAGTTACATTCTAATCAAATGTGACAATACAAGTGCTATTAACCTTAATAAGAATCCCATTCAACATTCTAGAACTAAGCATATTAACATTAGACATCATTTCTTATGTGATCATGTCCAAATTGGTGATATCTCACTTGAATTTGTTGATACAAATAATCAACTTGCAGATATATTCACCAAACCTCTTATTGAAAAGAGATTAAATTTCATTAAGCATGAACTTGGCATGATTGATGGTTCTAGTTTGTCTTGATTTTATGCTTAATTGATGGCTAGACTGTTTTTATGTGAAATCATGTTGTGCTTATTAAACTTAGCATGTTTTATTTTATTTGTTTTTCGCAAGTGTCTATTTGGTTTATTTTTAGTATACTTTTCATATCCAAGTTATGAGTTATTAGTTTGTTTTATGATTATTTTATGTCAGTTTCTGTTCAGTTTATTTTCTAGATATAAGTCATGAATTGTTAGTTTGTTTTATGATTATTTTGTGTCAGTTTCAATTCGGTTTATCTTCTGGAAATTTTCTAGATATAAGCCATGAGCTGTTAGTTTTATATCTTGTCTATAATTGATATGTTAATAACATTGTAACTTTATCCTTTTTTTATGCAAAAGGGAAAAATATTTTGTTTAATTTTTTTTATTGAATTTCTAAATAATTTCTACACATATATTTTCTTAGGGATTGTTTTGATCTTTGATGAGGCATGTATATTTTTTCAAAATTTTTTCTATCTTTACTTTTGTCAAAGGAGATAAAAATAATTGAGTTTGCATGTGTACTCAGTTAATTTCCTTTTAGGGATGAATTATTTTCAAAGATGTGTTTATGTTAGTGATATAATCCATTGAAATAGGGGGAGAAAATTATTTGAATTTATTTTACATAATTTTGTTTACTTTGTTTATGTATGATATGAATTTTATAAAGATTTTGAGTATCTTTGTTTTCATTGTTTTGGTTTTTGATCTTTTATTCCCTTTGGAATTTTTAGTTCCTTTAGTTTCATTTCCCTTTATATCTCTCTCTTTTCTTTTTGTCTTTAACAAAGGGGGAGAAGAAGCTATGTGTTTGTATTTTTTTTGTGATGTATTATAGTCACGTGATTATTAACTAGCTAGGGTCTATATGATCATGTGATAGTGAGTGTTATATGTACTATTATGTGATGCATTCAAGTAGCACTATATGCATATATGTTTGAAATTATTTCTTTCAAATTGCCTATCAATTTATTTTAATGATCATGTTGTCATCATGTTATCATGTTTTTAACACATTTGTTATGTTAGGCTATATTCTTGATAACATGATTATGTTGTCTTTATTTTCGGCAAAAATGGAATAAAATAAAATAAATCTATATTTCTTATCATATCTATAAAAGGGGAGTAATAAAGAAATATACTAGGAAGATTAGCTATCCCTTATGTATGCCATATTAATTCAATTACTTTAATGCTAGATACATGGTGTATTCTATTGAATTTTATGCATATATTAAGGGGGAGAAAAATTGTTCACATAATGCATCAATTTAATTTGATAGGGAGAGCTATTTTAATTAACATGCTTATACATGTTATTTATTTTTTTTGGACTCACACACACACATAATTTATTATCTTTTCAAATTGGTTGTCAAAGCTAAAAAGGGGGAGATTTTTTACCATTTGCATTTTCAAACTCCTAATTTTGGACTTTGATAAACAATTTTGATACTAACGATTTCAACTAAGTGTGTAGGAAAATATATACCAAAAGTATACATTTTGGATACACATTGATTTTTCAGGTAAATTCAACCTCTGAGATTCAAGAAGGCTTTGACATCTTTAGAGCTCTATAATGAGAAAATGATATTCTTCACTTTTGAAGTAGACATCTTAAGCTTTCTGAATTGAGTTTACTTGTCAAAATTTGAGCTCATTTGTGTATGTAAATCTTCAGTTGAAGTTATCATATGCAATTTTCATTTCAGGTTGCATAACTCTTATTATTTCAATAATATCTTAAGTTAAAAATGTCTAATTGAGGTGATTAAAAGTGATATGGAAATATAAGACAAATATCTATAACTTTCATGAAGATAGTTAATGTTTATTTGATCATATTTAGTCTCAAAATGTCATGATCCCGATCGGGACCAAGGAAGGAGCAAAATTCATCAAAATGGCAGAACTAATCCAGAACGCATGTCTAAATCAAGAAGTTGCTTAGGATCAGGGTGTCCCAATTGTGACATTGCTTAGGATCAAAGCATTTCAAATTTAAATGGCTATTTTTTGAGTGTCCCGACATGGATATCAATATCCTAACCAGGAGTAGTGCAAGTGTAGCCTAAAAGTCCAAATTTTCATTCAAATGATCTTGGATTTAGTTGGGAACAAAATTATTGTTTCTAAATGCTATAATTGGATTGCTTAAGTATAGATATAACACCTTAAGATTATTTTGAGGTTAAGAAACTTGCTCATTCATTTTATACATCAAGCATTGAATTAAAAGCTCTCAAAACTCTTTTAAAATTCATTTTCTTTATATAAACTCTTGTGAGAGTTGGTGAGTGATTAGAAGAGAGATTCTTATTCTTATATTTTTTGGGTTTAGAAAATGGGAAGTGAGATTCTATTCTAAAGGAATTGGTTTAAGTTTTTAGCCATTAAAATAATTGGGAATTTGGTTTTAGTGTGAGCCTTGAAAACACTTGTGAATTGGTTTTTAAGTGAGCCTTGAAAACTCAAGTTGTAAAATTGTAAAAGTGAGCCATAAAACTCTTATGTAATCTTAATCTTATAAAGAAGATTATGGGTGACTAAAATCCTAACTTTGGGATAAGTTAGGTGGAGACATAGGATTTTTGTGGAATCCGAACTCCTTAAATCTTTGTGTTCTTCATTCTTCCTTCTCAAGTTCTATTCAATTCTTGCAAAGAATTCTTTTAATTTTTAATTTTTATTTGATAGTCCTATTCACCCCCCTCTATGAATCTTTTCATTATCCTCTATGGTCACAACTCGTGGAGATGTGGATTGGAGCCAGAAATAAATCTGGTTTTCTTAATGGGACAACGCTAAAACCATCAACAAGAGATAAAGCTTTGCAGACTTGGCTTATTGATAATAACCGAGTCAAAAGTTGGCTTATTAATTCCATGAGTCTAACATTGATGCAGAGATTCATCCATCTTCAAACAATAAATGAGATATGAGATGTTGTGTCAAAAACCTTCTATAATGGATATGATGAAACTCAATTGTTTAAATTAAACCAGAAATCATTCACTACATGTTAGAGTGGTAAGCCATTACCTATGTACCATAATGAGATGGTTGGTATATTTCAAGATATTAATGCTCGAATGAGTGCTCAAGGGGAGGATATTAATGGAGTAATATCACTCCATATGTATATTACTCGGCTTCGAACATATATTATCCTAGCCAAACTTGACTGGAAATTTAACAATGCTTGAAGTGAAATAGTACAGAAGGATTAATCTCTTGATCTCGAGTCTAGTTATACATATATGCGTAGGGATCACGACTAGGGATAGATAATGGAGGAGCCAAAGATTCTACTAGACCATGTAGTACTTGTAGCAGCTCAGACTCACCCACAGTTTAAAAGGAAAGTACTGAATAAGTCTAGTACATACACATGTACTCACTGTGGTAAAGTTGGACACTCTAAGGTATGGTGCTACGAAATTATTGGCTATTCAAAATAGTGGGATTTTAGTAGAAAGCCTTGTAAGAAGCTCGAAGAAGCTGTAATTTCCACCTCTAGTGTCACTAAACTAAGTGGTCATCCTAATGAAACATCAATTATGACAAATCTTACGTGAAATAATTCATGGATTATTGATATAGGTGCTATTGATGAGATGACAAACTCCACCCAACATCTTACATCCATCTGACCATCAGCCCAACAAAATATCCTGATTACCATCACTCATGAAGGATCATCATCTAACTTTTACTCTCTTAATTTAGATACTGTTCTCATTATTCCATCTCTTTCCTATAATCTACTATTTATTAGCCAAATCATTGAAACCTTAAACTGCACTGTTAATGTTTGGTCTAACTATTATTTATTTTAAGACATTATAATGCACCAGATTCTTGACTCTGGTGTTAAACGTGGAAAGTTGTACTGTCTTGATTTGCATGATAATCAGAGTTAGAAATCAAGTCAAGTCAATAGTGTTGGTAGAAGTCACTCAAACAAAGACCAAGTCATTTTGTGGCATTGTTATTTTGGACATCTTTCTTTTTATTATCTTAGACAAATAAAGCCATAATTGTTTTGGAGTGTCACAAACTTTGAATTCAAGTATGATGTTTATGAATTTGCAAAGGGTCACTAGATTTCATATTTATCGAGTTATAAAAAAAAATCAATTCCATTTATGACCATTCATTCTAATGTATGGGGACCTGCTCAGATTCCCACTGTGTTTGGTGATCGATATTTTGTAATGTTTATTAATGAATGTACTTTGATGACCTGGGTATCCCTATTTTCAAATGAGGGAGATATGTGCTTTACTTTCTAGGACCTATACAAAATGGTGGCCACGTAATGCCAAAGTAAAATTTGAGTCTTTCAATCTAACAATGGTGGGGAGTATCTTAACTCGGCTTTTAAAGATTTTTGCCACGAGCATGGCATTCGCCATTAAACTTCCTACATTGGAACTCCCCAATAAAATGGTATAGCATAATGAAAAAATTAGCAGTTATTAAAAGTCATCCGAGCATCATTGTTTGACATGAATGTTCTTTGGGAGTACTGAGGAGAGGCTGTTCAATCCACTACATATCTTATAAACTGGACTCCATCAAGAGTACTCAATTTCAAAATTCCTCTTAAAAAAACTTCAAGAACTTGTCTTATCTCCACCTCTAAATAATCTTGAGCCTTGAATCTTTAGATGCTTGGCATATGTTCATTAGGCACTCAGTAAATTAGATCCTCAAGCTATCCGATGTATCTTTATTGGCTATGCTTGTAAGCACCCAATTTCAGGATGCAATTGTGCACAATTATGACGTAAGCCACTATGATGAAATTTATTAAAAAATTGAATTTAGTTGTCGATTTTCTGGACTTTAGGGACTAAATTGCAACATTTTTTTAGGGTTTGGTTACAAATAAGTCAATTTTTTAGGGGTCTTTTGATAATTAAAATGTCGATCGGCATTGGTGTAATGCCGATCGACATTGCACAATGCCGACACATAAAAGTCCTATTTTTTTGATTTTTCGCATATTTAAAAAAAAATAAGGATCGGCATTAGACAATGCCGACACGTAAAAGTCCTATTTTTTTTCGATTTTTCGTGTATTTTTATCTATTTTTTATTGTTTTGATTGGTTGAAAATTCATTTTTTATCTTTATTATTATCTGATAAGGTTTTAAATGCATAAATAGTCTTCAAAAATTAAAATTCTTATCAAGATGTTTTGAAGAGATAAGCGTTCTTGCAAACTGGGAAAGTTAGTACGCTCAGACTATACTTTAAAAAGAAAAGAGTCTGTATGCGTGAGGGGGGATTTTTTTTTTGACACGTAGAGAGACCGAGAGAGACAGACAGATACTAAAAATTTGACTGCTCAAAAAACCCTAAAAATCTAGACGCTATTGAGAATGCCCTTTCCAGTCCAGAATCGCCAACAATTCAATTTCAATGGTGAAAATCCTAGTCTGAGGGGCCAAAGCATATGCACAACATTCTTTTTTCTTTCTTCTCTTCTCTTTTTGTAATTTTTTATTTTTTTTATTTCGTTATTGTTTTCTTATTTCATTACTAATCTAATTTTTTGTGTGTTTTTGATTGATGCTCGATTATGGATTGAGGAGGAAACAGTCTAATATCCAAGAATTGAATAAAAGATCCATGGAATGCTATGGATGAACCTGTCTTATTTTTTCAATAGTTCTTAGGATTTTAATTTTTTATTCTGCATTTTGGTATCTTGTGTAGTTTATTTCTAATTCATGGGTATGTAATTGTTTAATTTTAATTTTGCACGTAGTTTGTATTAGCCTTAGTAGTGAGAATAGTGAAAGATTTAAATTTCTGCATTTTAAAATTAATTAGTAATTAGGTTCAATCGGGTAAAAATTAATTAAAAATTAATGGTAGCTTTAGTTAATTAGGGTTTGTATGTAATTAATTTAAGTTTTTTTTTAGAAATTATATGTGAATGTATTTTGATTTGATTTTGTGATTTTTTTTTATGTTTTTTATATGTTTTTGGGCCCCAAGCCCACGTTTAGGTCTAACTCATTTAAATAAATCAATTTAGGCCCATTAGGTTAATTAGATTTTAGGCCCATTTAGTCAATTAAAACTTGTCTAGACTTAGCTCAACCCACTTAATTTCATTTCTTTTAAAATAAATAGACCTAGGCTTGCATGTCACTTAAAATAAAACTAATTTAGACTGAGGCTCACTAATTTAATTTTCCTTTAAAATTAAATAGACTTAAGCTCATTTCTTAGACAAACTAAAATAAATAGATCTAGGTTTACTAATTAACAAAAATGTAGGCCCACCTTTAAAGTCCATTTCACTTGTAAATAAAATATGTATCCAGAATCTCCTGGTTGTGGTGCTAGCTTTCTTTTAGAGAATCGAGTACCACCTTTTTTATTGGTCCCAATTATTACCATGGGTGGCAACTCCTCATCTCCATGCCATGTCTTTGTGACAGTGGTTAGTGTGTTCTTTAAGGCCCTGAGCCTAAACAGTGTTGTGGTTGCTAAAATCTTGGACGCGCACTAAACTCCGTCGTCTATAGTGGAAACTCCACTGGGGATAAGAGATACTGATTCTACTTATGTTCTTTAGAATTGTTTTATCGATTATTATTTCATTCTTGCATTCATTCTGCATGTCCCTACTAAACCGATGGCGTTGGTTTATGATTCCATGATTCCACTAGCTTTATGGAGTTGTAGATTGGCTAACCATTACTTTTAGCCTTAACTCGATTTAAGAGAGATTACCGGGCTCATCTTACCAGAGTCTATAACCTAAGTCCCTAAGGGGGGGTAATATTCTCTTGAGTTGGTAAAGGATGTTGGGCCCCTCTGACCTTGGCCTATAACTCAAAGTCCATAATGGAGAGCATCTTGCTAAGTAAACCTTAACTTTTCACTGGACCCTAACCACATATAATGGCCTAGTTACTTCCTTTAGGATCTTCATCCAAAGTGTTTGTTTGTTTGAATTGCCATGAGGTGTTTTTATTTATAAAAGCCCAACCCTATACCTTTGAAGCTCATTCAAGCTAATAAGGATTAGGTTAGACCTTTATATTTAGAAATGCTACTTCTGTGCTTTTTTATTTTAAGAGAGATTTGGCATGCGCGTTAGCTCTTAATATCCCTTATTGATATGAAGGCCAAGACAAAAAATCTTAGGAAAAGAAACTCACCATTGAACACGTGTGTGGGAGGAATAAGGTTGGATGGCTTATGCTTGCATGTTGCTTGTTGATTGCTTCTTGATACTTACTAAGTGCTTGCCCGCTATTTGTTGCATAAACACATGCATCATTCATACATGCATACATACAATCCATACATGATACTAATACCTTTTTTTGTAGCCATCATATTCATCTGGGTCTTCTCATGTCTGGGGATGAAGAGGTGGCAGATTGACCAGAGTTAATTTAAGTTCGGAGTCCATAGCTCAAAGCATTCTTCATAGACTAGAGAGACTAGAGGGGAGTCCAATCAATCCACTATTCCTAGAAGCTAAATCAACTCAGACTGAACAGACTGAAATGGAACAACAACCAGAGATGTGGACCTTAGAGGACATTAAGGGAGCTTTGATGGATGACATGAGAGCTATGATGCAAGATGAACTCAGACATTCTTTGGTCGGACTAGTGCAACCTACTGCTATTATTGAACAACCACCTGCTGTTGTTATTGAACAATTACCTGCTGTTGTTATTGAACAATCACCTGCTGCTACTGTTGAACAGACACTTGCTGTAGGAGCTCCACCTATTGTTGTAGCTCCTCCACCTACTACTAACAATCCTGGGGGGCAACCTGCTGCTAGAATGTGCTTACTACTAATGTGGGAATGGAAGACATTGAAAACTACATGGTAGAAAATGTGAAGAGAGAATCACTTGAATTGGTTCAAGACCCTGAGTCCAAGCAGATGCAAGCACTGACTCAGAAAATGTCCAAGATGGAAGAGCTGATTAGAGGACAAGGAATAGGATATTCTTTTGACTTTGATGACATGCTAAAAATAGAGGGAGATAAGCTGCCTGAAAAATTTAAATGCCTCAACTGTAGAAATTTGATGGAAGAGGAGAGCCTAGAATTCATTTGAGCCAATACATCATAATCGTGAGCGCTACGAAAGCACCATTGTCAGTAGTTGTTAGGCTGTTTGTATTGTCACTGGAGGGAATGGCTGTAAACTGGTACTATGGGTTAGAAAAGTCTGTTAGGGTTGATTGGAAGGAACTATGTACTGCATTCTTCAAATAATATGATTATAACATTCGATTGGAAGTGTCTATTAGGGATTTGGAGTTAACTAAGAAAAAACCAAATGAGTCTTTTTCTGATTTCCTCATCAGATTCATGAATAAAGCAGGACTGATGAAAAATAAACTGACTGAAAAGGATCAAGTTAGAATGATAGTTCGTAATGTGTCACCTAATTTGGTCGAGAGGCTATAGATGATGAATCCCAAAATCTTTGTTGATTTGTATTATGATGGGTTTCAAGCTGAGGAAATTGAGAGTGAGAAAAAGAAAATTGCTAGAGGCATAGGAACTAGAAACTATCCAACTAGGGGCATATAACAAGGAAGTACTAGTCGAGCTGTAGAGGTGCATGCAGTTCAGCAACCTAGAAGGTTCTCGAACTTCAACCAACCACTCTCCAAAGTCCTAGAGAGGCTAATCCAAAAAGGCCTGCTTTGACCTTTAACCTTTTCCCAAACCCCTGAATCCAAATCTCCCCGGCTATGATCCAAATAGTTACTGCAAGTTTCATTAAGTAGTTGGCCATTCCACAGATACCTGCATTTACCTAAAACATGAAATCCAAAACCTGATAGACTTTGGAAAAATCAATGACCCTAAGAAATCCAATTCTAACCCAAACACTAGAAATAACCCTTTCCCAGACTACCAAAATGTTCCACCACCATTCGCCATAATGATCAACTTAGGGGTTAGCTCCTTTAAGGAATTCAAGCTTATACCTAATAGAGAATCTTTTGCACAGCCACAGAGAAGAGTAGAAGATTTATTGGGCCAGCCCTCAGGCAAGTTTGATTATAGAGTATTTTACTTGAAACCACCCTCTGCTGATATCCCTATTGAATCAATTAAGCCCTCAGGTTGGGGAGATGAGTTTGATGATAAGCCAGTAAAAGAAGAGCCTGAAATTCCCGAGTAGTCACCAAGAGGAGTTGAAGATCTGTTGGGAAAACCTTTGGGCATGGTTGATTATAGAGTGTTCTATTCTAAACCCACTTCTGCTGACATCCCCATTGAATCGATTGTGCCTACAGGGTAGGGTAATGAATTTGAGGATAAACCTTTGGCTCTTAAATAGTCTTAAGAAGGAGTTAAAGATTTACTGAATCAACATTTAGGTAAGCTCAATACAGAAGATCTGAAAGGGAAGGAAACATGCACAATGGAAGTATGGAAAGATGGGAAAGAGACCGAATCATTGGAGTTATTGGCATCTGGTATGATTCTGATGAAGAAAAACCCACTGGAGTCGATATATGGAGTGATACTCCAAATGTGAATCATGTTACTAGAAGTGGGAGGAATTACCGGGTAGTAGAAAAGCAAAATGAAAGGGTTGCAGAAAGGGAAGAAACATAAGATGCAGAAGTAGAGGAAGGATAGAAAGAGGATCTGATTTTGGAACAACTGAAGAAGGCTAAGGCAAACATCATCATTTGGGAACTATTGAAGCATTCAGGTAGCCATAGAAGGGCTCTTGTCAAAGCTTTATTGAATATGAGGATTGAAACAGTCGTTACTCCAGAAGCTATGGTGGAAAAGGTTACAGAAAAGAAACACGAGCTGATAACATTTTCAGATGATGACTTGCCTTTGAAGGGAAGAAATCATAGCAAGGCATTATTTATCCCAGCTGAAGTAAAAGGGAAGAGAACCAACTTTGTAATGGTAGATGATGGTTCAGTTATAAATGTATGTCCGCTAAAGATCCTAGGTCTGAAAGAAGATGACTTGATGGTTTCAAACATCATAATAAGAGCTTATGATGATAGTACCAAGAATATGGATGGAACATTTCAGGCTTTGGTTAAAATAGGGCCCATAGTGTCAACTGTTGAATTTACTATACTGGACATCCCTATTACCTATGCCCTGCTGTTGGGAAGGCCGTGGTTTCATGTCCTGGGAGGAGTACCTTCAACAGTGCACCAGAAAATAAAATTCCCTCATGAAGGAGATGTCGTGACTATAGAAGTCTGGAACTAATGCAGCTGTGGCAGCTATACTTAATAAATAGAAACAAGTGTGTGTTCCGCCTGATTTCCAAGTTACTGGAATATTTGATGAGATGGATAAAAATGATGGAAAGCATGAATTATCAACCTGGATAGAGGCTCGGGAAGAATGAACAAGGAAGTCCTAGGCCCTCGAACATTAAAGCCTAGGACCATACGAAGGGTTTGGGATATAATAAGGCAGGATGGGCTAGTAGAAGAGCAAAGAACGAGGAGAAAGAAAAAAGAAATAAGCCCTTGGGAAGCATTGGACCACTAAGTGAGAACTTTATCAAGCTAGGGGAGGGCAAGTATTATTTGGGCACCAAAGAATCTGTTAATGTGGCTGGAAAGGATGTCCCTGGGTTTGAGATCTTCAAGGAGCATATTATGGAAAGCTTAGTAGCCAGCAAGAAAGAGGAAGTCATGAAGCAAGTAACTGAAAGGATGGGTGATGATGCTATTAAGGAGGTACTGTGTCTGCCACATGAGGAGGAACCACCCCAGGACTTAGCTACTGTCATTAGTGATAGTTTTATTGATATTTTTTATGAAGAAACTGATGTAATAATGTTCAGTCTTTATGCGAACGAAGATGTTGTTTTTCCTATGGTCAATGATATAAATGTTGGTTTTGCTAACTTGTGTGATGTGCATCCTGATAATTCTGTGCATTATAATTTTGATCGATCATGCATGTTTAACATTAATTGAATTCAATTTGATTCATTTAACATGGGCACAAATGATAATCCAAAGAACATTTCTATATGACATGATGTAACTCCTGAAGAGAGGAAAATTTTTGAGAGAATATTAACAAAAAGAAAGGTAGTATTCGCTTGGACTTATGAAGATATGCCAGGTTTGGATAGGGAAATAGTAGAGCGTCACATTCCAACTCATCCAAAAACCAAGCCGGTTAAATAGAAATTGCACAGATTAGGAACAGAATGGACAGAAAAGATAAGGGAGGAAATTGCTAAGCAAATACATGGTAACTTCCTAGAAGTAGTAGACTACCCTCAATGGCTAGCAAACATAGTACCTGTTTCTAAGAAAGATAGCAAAGTATGGATGTGTGTAGATTTTAGGGATTTGAACAAAGCCTGTCCAAAAGATGACTTCTTGTTACCTCACATTGATGTAATAGTGGATAGTACTGCAGCAAGTGCAATGTATTCTTTTATGGATGAATTTTTTGGGTACAACCAGATCATGATAGCATTCTTGGATAAGATTAAGATAACTTTCATCATAGAATAGGGGACCTATTGTTACAAGGTGATGCCTTTCGGACTGAAGAATGCAGGTGCAACTTATCAAAGAGTCGCTACTGCACTTTTCTATGATATGATGCATAAGGAGGTTGAAGTGTATGTAGATGACATGATAGTTAAATTAGAGACAAGAGGAGGACACTTTGAAGCCTTAGACAAGTTCTTAGCTTGAATTGAGAGGTACAACCTGAGACGCAACCCGAAGAAGTGCATTTTTAGGGTTCCTTCAGGGAAGCTGTTAGGGCATATAGTGAGCAGTCAAGGAATTGAAGTGGATCCAGATAAAGTGAAAGCCATCCAGGAAATGTCGGCACCAAAGATGGAGAAAGAAGTAAGAGGATTCCTTAACAGGTTGCAGTCCAAAGACGGAGAAAGAAGTAAGAGGATTCCTTAACAGGTTGTAGTATATTAGTAGGTTTATTGCAAAACTCACTAACATTTATGATCCTATCTTTAAGCTCTTAAGGAAAGATCACTCGGTTAAGTGGAATGATGGTTGTTAGAAAGCTTTCGATAAGATCAAGGAGTATCTTGTTAATCCACCTGTTCTGAAATCACCTAAATAGGGTAAGCCATTGGTTTTATACTTGGCTTTAGAAGAGGATGCAATAGGGGGTAATGTTAGCACAAAAAGGGTTTGATGGAATAGAGCACATAGTGTACTACTTGAGTAACAAGTTTCTACTGTACAAGGAAAAATATGATTTAGTAGAAAAGACATGTCTGATCATGATTTGGGCTACGAGGAAATTGAGGCATTATTTTCAATCTTATAGGGTTCAAGCTGTTTCAAGAATAGACCCTCTAAGGTATCTAGTTTCAAGCATTGACTTTAACTGGAAAAATTTCTTGATGGTTGGTAATCTTAATTGAATTTAATATAGAGTACATTACTATAAAGGTAATCAAAGGAAGAGCAAGTAGCGGAATTCTTAGCTCAGAATGCGATCAAAGGTGAAGAGTAGTGGAGTTTAGAGTTTCCAAATGAGAACTTAGTAGTTGTAGAGCATTGGGAGTGGAAACTTTACTTTGATGGAGTTGTAAACAACAAAGGAGTTGGATTGGGAGTGATCCTTGTTACACTAGAAGGAGAAACCATACCATTGGCAAAGAAACTGGATTTCAAGGTCACAAACAATATAGCAGAGTATGAAGCATGTATCTATGGGATTGAGGCAGTTGTGGCAGCCAGAGTGAAAGATTTGTTGGTTTATGGGGATTCAATGTTAGTCATCAATCAGGCTAATGAAGAATAGGAGGTAAAAAAGGAAAAGCTGAAGCCTTATATTTGCTATTTGAAAGCCTTAATGAGGAATTTCACCAAATGTATCTTTATCCAACTATCCAGAGACGATAATCAGATGGCGGATGCACTGGTAACACTCTCTTCAATGTGGGATAGTGCAACTAGGTTAGCTATGAAACCTTTAGTGATCATGAAGTCTAGAGCACTGTGTTATGGAGGTGAGTAGATTATGAATGTTCAAATGGGGCCTGAAGAAAAGCCTTGGTTTTATGATGTTCATAAATTCATTGAAAAAGGAATTTATCCAGATGAAGTAGTCTCAAAAGAAAGATATGCTCTTCGTGTTCTTTCACATAACTATGCAAGTCATGATGGGGTATTATACAAAAGAATGCCGAACGGGATGCAGCTCAGGTGTCTCAAAAAGGATGATGCTGAAGAGGTGATGCAAGAGATTCATGTAGGGGCTTGCGGTTCTTATATGAATGGGATAATTCTAGCTAAGACAATACTCAGACAAGGGTATTACTGGATGACTATGGAAAAGGATTGTATCAGGCCAGTAAGACAATGCCATCAATGTCAGATCCATGGGAATCTTAGTCATAAGCCTCTAACAGTGCCGAATAGTTTATCATCCCTTTGGCCCTTTGCAGCATGGGGAATTGATATCATAGGAGAAATAAGACCGACATCATCAAATGGGCATAAATACATAGTGGTGGCAATCGATTACTTTTTGAGATGGGTAGAGTCAGAATCTTTCAACACTCTGAAAGCAAAACAAATGGCATGGTTCATCAAGAAGAGCCTTATTTACAGATATGGGGTTCCACATCATGTTGTGACAGATAATGGGGTTTAGTTTCAAGCAGAAACAACAGAGTTGTTACAAAAATATGGGCTTGAGCACCATAAATCTTCACTTTATCGCCCTCAAGCTAATGGAGCAGTGGAAAGCGACTAATAAAAATGTCAAGAAAATCCTTTTTAAGATAGTTAAAACCTATAAGGATTGGTCTGAATATCTTCCTTTTGCCTTATGGGGTTATAGAACTACAGCTCGAATCGTTATAGGCCAAACACCCTTCTCATTGGTATATGGTTGTAAGGCAGTTTTACCCATAGAAACTGAGATTAAGTCATTGAGAGTAGTCATGGAGGCCAAAATAACTGAGAATGAATGGGCGCAAAAAAGATATGATCATCTAGTATCTCTAGATGAGAAAAGGATGGATGCTTTGTTCCATACTCAGATATATCAGAGAAGGATGGCAAGGGTGTTCAATAAGAAGGTTAAGCTTGGGAAGATCAAAGCTGGAGAGATGGTGTTGAAACAGTCTATAGTCGTGGTGTTCAATTTGAGAAGTAAATTTAGACTGAATTGGGAAGGACTGTACTTGGTCAAATCTGTCTTACCTAAAGGAGCTGCTAAGATATTAGATCTTGAAGGGAATGAGTTTATGGAACCTGTCAATCTGGATCGCCTCAGGAAGTACTACCTATAAAAAATATGAATAAAGGGAGAATAAAGAAAATAAAGTCTGTTGGCTAGAAAACCTGAAAAGGCTAGTCAGGAAAAAGTTAGGACATTCCCATTGTTCAAAAAACCCATAAAGGGCTAACAGGCAAAAGTTAGGGAAATAAATAAAAATAATGGTCCTACTGATTAGAAAACCCGCAAAGGGCTAGTCAGGCAAAAATTAGGGAAATAAAATGTGAGTGAAAAATATTCAGTTAGAAAATCCATGAGGACTAGTTAATAATAGGAGTTATGTCATGTGATGTATTAAATGTACTCATTTTGGCCCTAATTAACGAATGAAATTGAAATTGAAGTTTTGTTAAACTTTGCATATCCTTCTTTATTATAAAGCATAAGTACTTGAAGAGATAACAAAACATAATAAATCCTAAGACTAGCTCTATGAGACCATTCTATCTAGTGATGTCTTTGTTTCCTCCTTTGAGACTCATTATACAAAGTTTGAGTTCTCTTATACCTAGCAAATCCTGGTGGTTTCTGTCTTTTGGATAACAATTCAAGTTTTGTAATCATTATCAGTAGTAACATCAACATCCAGGTGTATGTTTCATTCAAGGGCTTTACAAGGAAATAAGCTCCTAATCTTATCCATAGAATCTTGTCTCAAAGGAAAACCTTCAAAGTCAGTCAGAACAGTAACGATGAACTGAGGACGACCATATTGACGATAAAAGCATAAAGGGGTAAAAAAGGTAGAGAAGTGCAGCCCTGGAATAGGAACACAATGATCATATAGCTCAATAGTCATGAACTTCAATCTCCACCAAAGGCAGACCCATATGATCTCAGCATTTGAAATCTTCTTCAACCAGTCAACCCATTGGTCCATAGAACATTTTTCTTTCATTTTCAGAGGATGAGATTATAGCTGATGAGGTTGATAAGCCAAAGGACTGAGGGGTACAACAAGCAAGCTCAACTTTTCCTATAACCAAATCTAAAAAAAAAATTAAGATGCAAACATTGTTTCAGTTATATCTAATAGATAGTACATGAATAAAAAAGCAATACAATAGAGAGTAGTCAGATACAGACACGCAGAAAGTCAGGAATACAAAAACTCTAAATCACTCATCTCAAGCTCTGGTATTAGGCCATGGGCTCCATCCTCTGGTAGGGTCATTATGATGATAAGTGTTTGGAAATCTGGTAGATGAAGTCCCAACACTATACGAATCAAAGCCCAAGTCTGTAAGCTGCCAACGAAGCATCTCGTTCTCCCATTCTAGACCATTGGAATAGCTCTGCATACACATAAAACACCATATCATATGCATTACATGCATAACATGCATACATTTACATTTTCTCAGTGAAGGCGCTTACCCGCCAACTATTTGTAACCTGCATCGTAAATAATCTTTGAGACAAGGCAAGTTCGTATAGATACTCCACCTGTGTTTGGGGAATTTTTTTTGTAAAATTTTATTAATATCAATGTCAAGTGTATAGATCCATACAAGAAATAAAGCAAACGGACTCACATGAGAAGCATTTGGTAGACAAAAGCTAGGAAGCTGAGCATCACCAAACTGCATCTGTTGCCCAACTGGAGCCTGAACAGAGGGAGCCTAGTAGAACATAGACTTGTCTAGAAGAGAGACATCATTAAGCGTAGCGCCGATAAAGGCCCCATCACGGCTAGTCCTAACATGTTGCGGACTGGGCCTGGACTCAAACCTCTCAATCTCAAGGCCGGTCTCAGGATCAGGAATAGTCTCAGTCTTTTGAACAGTCTCAGTCTCTACCTCCTTCGCTTCAACAGTAGGAGAGCGGACTTCCTCAAACTAAAAAAAAAGAGTTATTCACAAATTCCAGGAAGATAATTGAAATCATTAGGAGATACCTCAACATCATCAATGGGAATCTGCTCTAAAAGGTTCTCCTGGATATATCGTCTATAATGACGGGATCGCTCAAGCAAAGTCAAAGCATCATGCCCCTGCAGTGCCTCCCTCAGCTTTGATTTAGCAAGATCAAAACTCCATAGCATAGAAGTAGGAATACCAAAAGGGACACATCACCTAGTAGGTCCTGCAAACTAGTGATATACTCACTCACTAAGATACCACATCTTGCAACCATATCCAGGAAGTAGAATCCTCAGTGTCTCTAGCCTCGCTGCACTAACCATGATGTCGTATCGCTAAAAATCATCGGCACCTTCCAACCAACTAGGATTAACCTACAGATTTTCATTAGCTAAATTAAGTTTCACTAGCTAATACTAATGATTTTATTATTTTTACTAGGTTCCATTCTAGAGCATTTAGATGGTCACGATATGTCTAAAGTGTGTTCTTAGTACTAGCAAGGTGAGATAAACCCCATCTCTGCATTAAAGGCAAGCTCCTGTCCAGGCTAACAGCACCAAAACCTTGAACCAGCCCAAGCTCAATACTCCAGATCTGAGAAAGAAAAGGAGTTAGTAAAATCAGAAGAGGGATTAGGAAATACACAAAAATTAAAGGCAAATAAGAACATACATGTAATGCATGCCAAAAGCCGCACAGGGTCACTGCACCTTTGTAAACAGTGTCGAGTCTGTAGTAGAGATAAGCAAGTGCTGCAGATCCCCAATCAAGAGTAACGACCTGGTATAAGTCACGCATGGGGCCTAAAAGAGCAATGCTCAGCTCATGACCAGTCTCACAAAAAAGAGTAGTGCCTAACAAGATGAGTAGGAAATATCTCGCCTTTTGAGCAATCTGGCGAGGAGTAGTAATGGGTAAACGTCTGAAGCCCTCAACTAAAGAGGAAAGAACTACGTTCTTATGATTCTTCCATGTTGGAGCGAACCCAATCAAATCTTGCATGTATTGACTCCGTCTATGCTCTGGAAGACTGCAGTAGCTGATGTTAAAGGGCATAGGAGTCCCTCCAAATACGATACCAGAAATAACAGAGAAACTTATAGTTGTTATCGTTAACTCGCCTACAGGTGTATGGAAGGTATGAATGGTGTCCATCCACCTCTCAATCAGTGCAAACAAGGAATAATGATATGATCTACCCCGAGCAGTTAGAAGAGCAGTAATGACACGTCTGAAGCCCAAGGCCCAGATGATATGTGTCACATTCTCTGACAAACCATGGAACAATTTTCGTGTCAAATGGAAGCATCCCACGAATTTTAGTGGTTTCTGAATAAAATTAAAAAAAAACATCATTCTCTATATTGCTTTTATCTATTTAATTAATTAATTAATTTATGTGTAATGTAAATTAAAAAAAATTTGGAAATTGAAATTATGGATTTCCGATCGAAAATCTAGATTTTTTGGTCAGTTATGCACGCAATTCCAATGACTCCTAACTATTTTTCAACGTTTAATTTGAATTTTTCTGTATATATCCTAGTTAATTATCAAATTTAATTTAGTTAGCTTGTATATAAATTTTTACACTGTAAAAATTGATCATTATAGCTAAGTATTTGAATTAATCTTACAGAATGAAGCAGAAGAGACAAAAAATACCTCATTGCTAGTCTGTGAAGACCTATGAAAATGCAAACGGGTCAAAGGAAGGATGATATCACCTTCTTGTAGTCCAAGTTTATTCTGTGGAAAATGTGGATTCAAAATAATCGGATCCGCTTGCATGCTTACGCTCCTAAGTGGCTCATACTGCGGGTGGGCCATCGGATCAGACGGATTGAAAATCGAACCATAAATGATCAAGAAATCAAGAAAATAAAAATGTGAATTAATTGGAAAGAAAAGAAGAAAAAAGGGAAAAGAATAGGAAGAAAAGGGAAATGATAGACATGGGAAGGGTATATAAAATGGAAAATATCCATTTTAATCCTTCAAATTTATATTCTTTTTATTCATCTTTTATTTCTTGCAATTTGGTCCACAATTGCATTTGGATTAGGAACATGTTCCTAATTAAATCATGACATTCATCAAATTAATAATTCATTGAATTATTAAAACTACATAATCAATCTGTGACTCTGAATTTTCTGTCAAGTACAAAATATAGAACAAGATTGCAGAACTCATTTTTTGCATTTTACATGCATGAAATGAGGTTTCATATGTTGCACAGTAGCCATGATATGAATTTCAAATGATTATGTTATGTGTTGCACAGTAGTCATAACCTTCATTATGTTATGTACTGCATAACAGTTATGACATAAACTTTCAAATTCATCATTGCTAGACCTTCCATAAGAACTATGGCATGTCTTAATTCAACTACACTAGATGTTCCACAGTGAATATAATGAAATTTAATTCAACTACACTAGACGTCCTATAGGGAATATAGTGTGCATCGTTAGACGTCCCACAGGGAATATAACAAAATTCAATTCAACTACACTAAATGTCCCATAGGGAATATAGTGTGCATCGTTAGACGTCCTATAGGGAATATAATGAAATTCAATTCAACTACACTAGACATCCCATAGGAAATATAGTATACATAGTTAAACGTCCCACAAGGAATATAACGAAATCCATCATTACTAGACATTCCATAGGAACTATAGTAAATTTTCAACTTATCATCATTAAACATCCCACAGGGAATATAGCAAAAACTCATTTGCATAAAGTCCACTAGACATTCAGTAGGAAATATAGTGAGACTTGCCAAACATCATACTTTACTTAGTAATTTGAGCATCAATCTATCATTTAGGATACAATCAAGTGTCCTAATTTCTTTCTTTTGAAATTGTGTGCTTCTATTTACTTTGCCGCAATTTGTCAAGCAACCAGTGACAAAGGGGGGGCAACTGTAAGCACCCAATTTCGGGATGTAATTGTGTACAATTGCGATGTAAGCCCCTATGATGAAATTTATTCAAAAATTGAACTTGGTTGTCGATTTTCTAGACTTTAGGGACTAAATTGCAACATTTTTTTAAGGTTTGATTACAAATAAGTCAATTTTTTTAGGGGGTCTTTCGGTAATTAAAATGATGATCGGCATTACATAATGCCGACGTGTAAAAGTCTTAATTTTTTTAATTTTTCATGTATTTTTATCGATTTTTTCAGCATTTTGATTGGTTGAAAATTCATTTTTTTATTATTATCTAACAAGTTTTAAAACGTGTAAATAGTTTTCAAAACTTAAAATTCTTATCAGGTTGTTTTGAAAAGATAAGCGTTCCTACAAACTGGGAAAGTTAGTATGCTTAGACTCTGCTTTAAAAAGAAAAGAGTCTGCGTGCGTGAGCGGGATTTTTTTTTTTGACACCTAGAAAGACCAAGAGGGACAGATAGATACTAAAAAATTGACTGCGTAAAAAACCTTAAAAATTTAGACACTATTGAGAATGCCCTTTCCAATCCAAAATCGGCAACAGTTCAATGTCAAAGGTAAAAATCCTAGTTTGAGGGGCCAAAGCATATGCACATCATTCTTTTTTCTTTCTTCTCTTTTCTTCTTGTAATTTTTTATTTTTTTTATTTCGTTATTGTTTTCTTATTTCATTACTAATCTAATTTTTTGTGTGTTTTTTTATTGATGCGCGATTGTGGATTGAGGAGGAAACAGTCTAATATCCAAGAATTAAACAGAAGATCCATGGAATGCCATGGATGAACCTGTATTATTTTTCAATAGTTCTTAGGATTTTAATTTTTTATTCTGCATTTTTGTATCTCATATAGTTTATTTTTAATTCATGGGTGTGTAATTGTTTAATTTTAATTTTGTACGTAGTTTGTAATAGCCCTAGTAGTGGGAATAGTGAAAGATTTAAATTTCTGCACTTTAAAATTAATTAGTAATTAGGTTCAATTGGGTAAAAATTAATTAAAAACTAATGGTGGCTTTAGTTAATTATGGTTTGTATGTAATTAATTTAGGTTTTTTTTATAGAAATCATATGTGAATGTATTTTGATTTGATTTTGTGATGTTTTTTTTATGTTTTTGGGCCCCAAGCCCACATTTAGGCCTAACTCATTTAAATAAATAGGCTTAAAAATGGTTTAAGGCTTTGAATAATTAGAATAAATTTAGGCCCATTAAGTTAATTAGATTTTAGGCCAATTTAGTTAATTAAAACTTGTCTAAACCTAGCTCAACCCACTTAATTTCATTTCTTTTAAAATAAATAGACCTAGGCCCGCACATCATTTAAAATAAAACTAATTTAGACTTAGGCCCACTAATTTAATTTTCCTTTAAAATTAAATAGACTTAAGCTTATTTCTTAGAAAAACTAAAATAAATAGATCTAAGTTCACTAATTAATTAAAATGTAGGCCCACCTTTAAAGTCCATTTCACTTGTAAATAAAATATGTAGATTTAGCTAACTTATAAAATAAATTTAACATAGTTTAGACATAGGGACATTGTCTTTTTTATGCATTTTTACTTGCAATTTTATTGACCTGTTGCCTTTTGGGTTCGATGGATTTTAATTAGGGTTTAATGAAATTGCATGTAATTAGAGGATGAAATAATCACTTATAAAATTATTCTAAATGAACACGAGACTAAGAGAAGTTAGTATTCTGTATCCAGAATCTCCTGGTTATGGTGCTAGCTTTCTTTTAGAGAATCGAGTACCACCTTTTCGATTTGTCCCAGTTATTACCCTGGATGGCGACTCCTTATCTCCACACCATGTCTTTGTGACAGTGGTTAGTGTGTTCTTTTAGGCCCTGAGCCTAAACAGTGTCGTGGTTGCTAAAATCTTATACGTGCACTAAACCCCACCGTCTACAATACTGATCTACAAAAGGGATATTAGTGTTATGATCTGAATGTTAAGAAGATGTATGTAACTTAGGATGTTCATTTCCATGAAAATGCTCCCTTCTTTTCTCAATCCAAGTGCTCTCTTCAGGGGGAGAGAATTCAAAGCATCTTTGAAGATAGCACTCTGAGTGTCTTACCTATTTCGAGTGTTGTAAACATCTCACTTTTTCAGACAATAAGTTCAAGCATCTTACCTAGATAAATAATTGAAGATAATCTAAGTATCTCCCTTAGACTTGAAAATAATCAAGATAGTACATCTTCCTAGTCCACACTAGAAGCTGAGCAAACTTTATATGTGCATAATGAGGTAAACTTGTCTCCCCTAGTAACTCCAAATGCCAAGAATATCGAGCCTCATTATCCTTCTAGAGTTAATAAAAGGATTCTAAAAAAATAATATGATTCAGACCTTAATACCAAAGCTAAATATCCTATCAATAACTTCATATCAATAAATTATTTATCAAAATCACATGCATATACTATAAATCAATTATCTACTGTATCTATTCTAAGTAATGTGTAAATGGCTTTAGCTGCTTCGGCTAAGAAGAAACCCATGAATGATGAAATTAAAGCATTATAGAAGAACTCCACATGGGAATTTATTCCACTTCCTGAAGGAAAGGAAATGGTTAGATGTAGGTGGATATTCGCCATTAAACTAAATCCAGATGGAAGCATTAATCGATATAAAGCTCGATTAGTTACAAAGGGATATGCTCAAAAGTATGGAATTGACTATGAAGATACATTTACCCTAATAGCAAAAATGAACACCATCCGAGTTCTTATTTTCTTAACTGCTAACATGGTCTAGCCACTACTATAATTTCATGTAAAAAAATGCCTTTTTAAATGGAACTATAGATGAAGAAGTGTATATGGATCCATCACTGGAAACAAGGTACATTGACTGAGTATGCAAATTAAAACGAGCATTGTATGGACTCAAACAATCACCTTGAGCATGGTTTGGATAAGTCTCAACCTTTATTAGGAAGCTCAGTTATAAATAAAGTAATGCTAACCATACATTATTCATTAAATAAAAGACAGGTAAAGGCATTACTCTTATTATGTATATTGATGATATAGTAGTCACTGAAAATGATCCAAGTGAGATAACAACTCTGTAAAGACAGTTAATAATTGAGTTTGAACTTAAGGTTTTGGGTAACTTAAAGTTTTTTTTTTGGATTGAAGTTGCAAGATCAGCTTAAGGAATTTCTCTCTGCTAACAAAAGTATGTAATGGATCTATAGACAGAAACATGCATGCTTGATTACAAGCCAGTTGAGACTCCAATTAAAGTCAACCATAGACTATAAATCTGAGGAGATCAAGTTCCAAATAATAAGGATCAATATCAAAGGCTGGTGGGAAGATTAATCTACTTATCTTATACTCGACCTGATATTTCTTATGCTGTAAGTGTTATAAGTCAATTCATACATTCTCCGAGTAAAGAACATATGGATATGGTATACTGAGTGTTAAGATATCTAAAGTCTTATCTGGGCAAAGGTTTATTTTTTTAGGAGAAATAAGGATTATAAAATTATTGGTTATATGGATGCTAACTGGGCCAGAGATCACATTGATAAAAAGTCAACATCTAGGTACTTTACATTTCTTGGAAAGAATTTGGTCACTTAGAGGAGCAAGAAATAGAAAGTTATAGCAAGGTTGAGTGTTGGGTGCTATAGCAAGTAATAGAAAGTTTAGAGGAATTGCTTATAATGTATATGAGTTGCTCTAGATAAGGCAAATTTTTTAGGTTTTAGGACTAAATCATCCAAAGCCTATGTTGTTACATTGTGATAATAAGGTAGCCATATCAATTACAAACAACTCGGTTCAACATGATTGAACTAAGCATGTAGAGGTTGATAAGCACTTCATTAAATATCATCTGAATTAAGGAACAATTGATCTTCTATTTATTTTTTCTTAAACTTAACTAACTGACATCCTCGCAAAGGTTGTGTCCAGGAAAACATTCTACAGCTCACTTAGCAAGTTAGGAATGATTGACATATTGTAATATCCCGTGTTTTTAAATATTTTTAATACTGCATTGGGATATGCAGTGTTAATAATTTTTGTGTATATTTATGATATTTTATGAGTTGTTATTTAATTAAAATTGATTTTTAATTAATTTATGTTATTTTAAGTATTTTACGTAAAATTTTCCCGGGAATTATATTTCTGGGGAAATTGACACGTAAACTATTTATTATTAATTATTTTAAACAATTTTACAGACTTGCATGAACTCATATATATTTTTAAAAGTACTAAATAACATATATATGTGTATTTATTTAATTAAGGTTTAATTAATTACCCTAATATTTTATTATTTATTAATTAGTTTTATTGTTATTTAATTATTTTTATTTAGTATATAAATTATTAAAATATTAAATTATATGTGTGTGGTGGGTAATTTTTTCAAGTATTATATTAATATACTATATTATAAATTATTAAACTATTATTAATATTATATATATATATATATATAATTCTTTTTATTTTCTCTCATATTTTCCCTTCCTTCCCCGACTTCCCTCCATCAACCCTCACCCTCACTGCCTGTAACTTCCGATCACCGGCCGTCAGAGTACCTCCTGACGTGCCACCATCTTCTCCAGCAGCTCCGCCGTTCCGATCGTCTTCCCTGGCGCCGATTAACTTGACTTCCACCATTTTTGGCCGAAAGTTTCATTTTCTTCCTCCCTCACGATTTCGACCACCAAATTCCCTCATTCCAGTGTTGTTGAACTCCTCTGAAGCCATAGAAGACGATTCCAAGCTTTTTTTGAGCTTAAAACTTGATTTGGTATGGTTTTTCTCAATTTTTCAATTTCGGCCATATTAGATTTTCGAATTTTTTTTTGAGATTTTCTTTGTGATTCATGAAAAATTCCTTCACAAATGTTGTTCTCCCTAGCTTAATCTACATGTGTGCTTTTTTTTGGAATTTTTGGAAATTATTTTGATTTTTGGGTATTTTTGAATATTTTATTATTATTTTCTAATTTTCGAAAATTAATTAATTAAATTGTGAAATTGTGTTTTATGATAAAAATAGGTGTTAAAATGAATTATAGAAATTTATTTGGAATTTTTATGAATTTCTATGTATTTATTTTTAATTTATTTAGGTTTATGTAATTTTGGAAAATTAGGTTAATTGTGTTTTTAATTGAAATTAATTAGTTAATTGAGTTTAATTATTTATATTATTAATAAATATGTGGGGAAAATTAATTTTTGATAATTATACTATTTTTGGTGAATTTTTGGAGTAATTTTAGTATATTTATATATAGGGGTATTTTGGTAATTTTACCCTAAGTTGGCTAAAAATGTAATTAAATTGATTTTAATAGTTATTTAAGGTATAAAAATGATTTCTACAAATTATTTAGTATTTTTAATTAATTAAAACTATTTTTCATGAATTATTTTCAATTATATATATAATATACGATTTTTCTAAATAAAATGAGTTTTTATTGGTTTTTATGGTGTTTTAAGGTTAATTATGTAATTTCTACTTATAAAATGTATTTCTGTGATATAAGGGTATTTTCGCTATTTTTATAATTGTTCTGTGAATTGTGGACCCCGGTCGGTAGACTGTAGTTTAGAGTCCGACTGAGGGGTTGTGGATGTGTTTCTGTGTCTGATTTTTGAAGTGTGTTTCTTTGTAAGGCCGGATCTACTCTTTGAGTAGAGAGATGTTCATTTTACAGGGGAGGTTCTGCAGAATTTTTGATAGAATTCTCGTAAAACGTGATGTCCGGTCGAACCCTAATTCTGATTCTGTGTCTAATATTCTAGATCGAGTTTCTAGGATTTTCTGTTAGGTTTATTCTGATGTCTGTTATTATTGTTTGTTTAGTTACGCCGAGACCGAGGCCTAGTGGACCAGGCCCATTGGACCTATCTTGAGGAGCGCACTAAGTGTGAGTTACTATTATATATATATATGCTTTAGGGTGCATGAATTAGAAATATATGTTTTATTTTGATTAATTATGCATAAATAATTCATTTGGTATTTAAGTTTAGTTTTAGTTTATATTCGGTATATTTTTGTATATTTTTAAATTATATGCATGTTTTAGTAATAAATTATTCTTAAAATGTTTTTATGTATATTCTTGGTATATTCTTAGTTTATTTTGTAATTATATTGGATTTATTTGAAGTATATATATTTGAAATATACCTGGTTTATTTTTGGTTTATTTCTAGTATATATATGGTTTATGTTGCTATTTTATTTAAATTCATGCATCATTTATTTTTATGAATGTATGATTTATATTTAAAATGAAGGATATCAATAGAACGTGCTACCTAGTGGGCAGCACTAGGACCGAGTACGTACCGGTACGCTTATAGCATTTAGGCTGTATTACTAACCTGTTTGAGGATATTGATTGGATTTGATTATTTGATGTGTGATGTGATTTGGGAGTATGATTGCTGGTGCTTGGTTGACCTAGTGTCTCGTGGCCAATCACACTGGTAGTCAGACTGTTGGAGCTCAGTTGACTTAGTGTCTCGGGGCCAGTTTACTGTCCAAATGGAATAAGTGAATATATTTGGAATAAGTGAGCCTGTATGGCTAGAGTGTTGTCTAACACTGTTTTGAGGTTGCGATTTTTCTAGGGTTCTATTTGATCCTTCATAAACGATGATTTTCAATGAAATATATAAAATGATTTTACAGCATCTGTGTGTAATTGCCTGTATATATACATATTCGATATATACTGTTGATTGTATGCATTGTCATTTAGTATGCATGTATATATATTATAGTAATTCACTCAATGAGGTCTGACTCCCCTTCGTTGACTATTTTTCAGGAGAGTCATCATCTTCATACCTCAGTAGCAGGCCTGTACGCCAGATTTCTTTCGCCCCAGCTTTATTATGTAAACTGCTTATCTGAGTATTGAGTTTATTTTATGATCTAGACACTGCAGTAATTATGGTCAATTATGAGATATGTACTTTGAATATTTGAACTGAAACTTGTATTAAAAGTTTATTTATATATATGAGATATGGATTTGATTTAAATCCCGTGGTGGATTATTATTTTGATATTTATGATTTTATTTCCGCTACATTAAATACTGTTATTATTACTGGCATGTTTTATTTTATTTTAGGCTTGCTACGGGTTCCGGATTTGAAAGAATTCCCGTTCCCTAGCGCTGGTCATGGCCCCTGTTTTGGGTCGTGACACATATACTCACCATCTTGAGGAGGAGTGTTGAGGTGAGCTTTAGAAAGTCAAAGATTTGATTGTATATATTAGGAATCAAATCTTTATATACAATTAGGAATTAAATATTTAATTTATTTAGGATATTATTCTATTCCTAATTAGTATATAATTAGGTTTTCTATATGTATATATAAAGGATGTAACCTCTCTTATGAATATATGAAAAATATAATTCCCTTGAATTTTTTCTCTTCTTTTCCTCTTAATTTTATTCTTCAACTAATTATGATGTTAGTTACACTAATCCCTAGCAACGGTGCCAAAAACTTATTGACTGAATCGCTCATCGCAAGTTCTCGGGTTGACAAGTAATATAGTAGTGAGTAGAGTATCATTCCTACGAGGTTTAGGAACTAAGTACCTATTAGTTCTAGTTGAGTTAGTTTAGAGCTTCCAAATTGAATTTAAGTAAAGTAATGAATAAACTAAAATAATAAGCAAATATTGATAAATAAATTAAGAAACTAATAAAACTAACAAATGAAATCATAACTAAACTAAATGATAGAGGAGGAAAACCAATTATAAGAGCAATGTTGTTGGGAGATTAAAAATGACATTATCATCAAGTTAAATGGTAGATTTACTTAGACTAATTGCATATCTCAGGTTTTCCAAAGATCATTGAGCACTCTCTCTCAAGTAATACTCAACTTAACAAGCATATGAATCATTTGAAACTCAAAGTTATGACTTAACTCTCATCATCGCTATAAAAATAAGCCAACATTAAGTATACAAGGCATTAACCAAAACCCATAAGAGAATTAGATAAAGTTAAGTTTTCTCATGTCATTTAACCGATCTAACTTGTGTTTGTGGGTCTATTAAATCCACCATCTCTCAATGCATAGATCTAAACTAAAGATGTATTTGGCTATAATACAATATTCAACAAGTATAACAAACACAATATGCAATATAGAGAAAATAAGATCGATCAAATTAACTTGAATCAAATGGGTCTCAAAATCCCAATAACATAAAGATAACCAGCCAAACACGGCTTCAATATCCATCATTCATCCACAATATAACCCAAGTAAATAACAAAATTATATAAACAATAAAGAAAAGAAGAGAAAATTTATTAAGGAGCTTCAAATTTCTTCAATGGTGGCCTCCTCTCCAAGCTTATTTTCTCCTTTTTTCTCCTTGGGTGTATTGGGTCTTTGATTATGGAAGGAGTGAATCCCCTTTTGGGTATTGATTTTGATATTTAGAATGTGGTCTCTAACCTCTATACATTAGGTTTTTAGTCCATCTTTTATAGTCTTCTCAAATGACCTTTAGATCCCCCTCAAAATAGTGTGTGTTAACTCATAAATTAGCCAAGAAAATTCAGAAATCACTGTAGCATTAGAACAGTAGCAATCACAAAAACTATAACGTCAATACTGTTATGATTGTAGAATTGTAGCGATTGCTATAGTAACTTTAGTTGCAATTAGAGGTATGCATCAGCTGGGTTAGGGTGGGTCAGACCCTAATACCTATGAACCAATCGGTTAATTTAAAGGCATAAGTTAAACTGAAGCAAACCAAATTATGTAAAGAAACTAATGGGTCAAAAACTAAAAATAATTGGATATATTCCATTTTGGAATTCGGTTGGGCTTATAATTTTTAGGTTATAAGTTGTTAGGATCCAAACATTATATATATATATATATATATATATATATATATATATATATATATAGTATTGAGCTTTTGGCTTAGCAATATAAAAATCCTACTTACAAAATAATTAGGCATCCACCATCCATTCTAATCAGATATACAAGTAGGTTTCCACTAAAGGTTTGTGTTACTTCAATTAAATTTACACATTTACAATTATAAAAATGCAAACTGTAATTATATTAAAAAAATTCAAGTGGGAATTCATCTATCAGAAGGAAGAGCTACAAAAAAAGGCTTCTAATAGATCCATTTGCTTCCACCACTTATGTGAAGATGTATTTGTGTACAAAATATTATTGGTTATCCAAAAAAACTAAGCAGCAAAAAAAAGTGAGGTCAACAACCCTATGTCACTATCCTACAAAAGCACAATGCAAGATTAGTAATAAGAAATGCAAAGGGGAGAAAAAAGAATGAATGAACTTGAGGCTTAGTTTCGAATTGTAAGTCATTATAGAATAACAAATGCAATGCTTTTCTAGCAGCAAGTGACAAATTTGTTAACATCAATAGCTACCAAAGAAACTGAAGCAAATACCATTCTTTTTCACTAAAATATAAAGAGGTGGAAGCATAACATCACAGCCTTAATTCAGAATATAAATGTACAAGTCAAAAGCTAAAATGAATCAAATAGAATAAATAGAAACAAATGTAAAAAATTATGTAATTTGAGGGAAATAAAACCAAGCAGTGAATATTGTAGGCAGTAAGACTGTAAGTAAGAGGCTCAGAAAAATAATAATTAGTCTCAATTAGCCAAAATATTGAAGATCATAAGAAATTAGTAATAACAAGAGGCTCAAAATTAAGATTGTCAATTCATATAAAACAATGTGCCTTTTTTCAAGTTAAAAAAAATGTCACCAGTGAAAATAATGCAAGCATTCTTTTATAGAATCAGATATACATTAGTGGAAGCTTCCTCATTGCCTCATAAAATAAGCAAGTAACCCCATGAGATTGCAACTACAACTTGTTGAACAAGTTGGTCATAAGACTCACATTCACAAGCTCAAAACACAACACAACGACACATAATCAAGCAATGCAGCATATAAGAGCAAGCAAATAAATTAAGTTAAAGAGTAGGGGTTATAAAATGTACTGATGTTCTTAGCAAAATAAGCTAACAAACTATGAAGTAGATGCATTGGCTAATGTCACTAAAGGGCCACTGCCCAATTAAGGTAAGCCTAGTAAAAAAATAATGAAAGAATAGTAAGAAAGTACTAATAAAAAATTGAAAAATGAAATGGAAAATATAGATAATTATAACATATAGCTACTGACCTTTTTCAAGGTTTTCAACATCATCAATGGATTCTTAAATTGAAATGGGCTTGTTAGACTGCCTAAGCCAATCTTGTGTGCAAATAAGGGCTTCCACAATCTTTGGAGTCAAAGAACTCCTAAAGCCATCAAGCATTCTACCGTCTGTGCTCGATGCTGAATCAAAAGCCACAATTGAAATGGGGACTGATAATACATATCTTGCCATCCGAGAAAGAATAGGAAATATTTCATTGTTAAGCTTCCACTATCGCAAAACATCAATTCCATCCTCCTTTACTATTGTTTTATTAAGATAGAAGTCTAGTTCAGATTGCTTGCTACCACCAAGGTCAGTATCAATTTTATGCTATTTGTATTTAGCTTTCAAGATTGACAGTGGCTTCCTAGTAGTAGATAGCATAGGAGGAGTGGAAGTTAAAGATTTAGAACTTTCAAAAATAGTAGATTGTAAAGATTAGGACATAGCATCAAAACCATATTCAACCACAGGGCTGTAAAATGCCTTATAGTCCTTAAAGATTTTAATAAAAGAGGACTTAATTAGAGAATAGAATCTGCTTCTACCTTCCCATATAGTTGGGACAATGAGAATTCCAAACACTTAAGCTTATTGGTAGGATCCAATATGTTTACAAAAAAGATTATGAAATCCATTTTTTGTGGATCCCCAAAATATTTATCAAACTTGGCTTTCATATTTAAGTCCATAGCATTGAGACTGACATCATTAGATTCCATCCAATCACTCAAGACATAGAAAAGATTAGATATTTCATTGACAAGGTATTTAAAGTGACATACAAAGAACCAGATATCCTTATTGTCATGTCAAAGAATTGTTGCAAATATATAACTATGCTATGCACATAATTCCCATAAAAGATGTCAGGAACATCCTCACCTAAATTTTCCCTAAAAGCAAATTCAATCTTATCATATTTGTCAAACACCTTCTCATATAATGTAGCTATTTTAAGCATCACATAAGTAGAATTCCACCTTGTGGGCACATCAAGAGATAAAGATGATGTCCACTCTACCCCAACCAATTCAGTTAACTCTTTAAACTTTCTAAGCCTAGCAGGTGAGTTCGTTATATACCTTACTGCCTCCCTAACTTTTTTAATAGCAATATTAACATCTTTCAAACCCTCTTGTACAATGAGGTTCAGAATATGTGAAATTCACCTAACAAATAAGTGCTTTGCTCTAACAGAGCTTATTCCCTAAGACAATAATTTTTTCCTAAAATATGATAAAGCAGTGTCATTACTAGATGCATTATCAATTATGATAGTGAAGACATTCTTTAACCCCAATCAAGAAGGCAATTTTTTATTGCCTTGGCAATATACTCACCTCTATATGAGGTCAAAATAACAAAAGACAATATTCTCTTATGAAGCTTCTATCCATTGTCTATAAAATGTGCAATAATGCATATATAGTTTAGCCTCTAAATTGATGCCCATGAGTCAGTTGTCAAAATGGGTTTTAGTCTTAGTCTTTTAGCTAAGAATATATTGTAAATGTCTCTATTAATAGTCCACGTAGATGGTATTTTAAATCTAGGGCAGCAAGCGAACATAAGCTTTTAGTTCATCTACTATAATCATTTCAGATAGTTTATTCCTAATTAGGTCTTGGTTAAATTTTCAAGACCCCAATACGCCAATAGTCTCAGAACCAAGAGCTTCCACATCAGGTAGTAAGTTAGCAAAGACTGCCTAGAGTCTTTACTATATGGCATTTTTGTGCAAGTAAGAATGTGGTTTCTTAAAGATGAGGTGCCATGCCTTTTAGTGTGAGCATTCAATTGTTTGGCATAATAAAGACATAGACCTTTTACCATGACCCCTTTAGCATCTTTAACCCTCTCAAAATGTTCCTAAGCTTTGCTTCTTGAATCGATCTCTTTTTTTTTAAGAAGCATACCTACTTTTTGTAGGGTTTTGTTGTGCTTCCACTTATTGTGGTTGCACAACATTAGAATGCTCAGATTCCATCTACATAAATATAAACAGACAACCAAATAAATTAGACAATAGTAAGAAACATAAATTAAACTAATGAACAAACATTAAACTTAGATTTAAGATTACAAAATTGACCTTTGTGTTTTGGGTCTTTATATGCTTCCACTAATCAAATTTTAAACCAAAAATGATATAAGAATGTAAGAGTTTCCACCAATTCTTTATATATTGACCAATAGCTTCCACCAAATCAATTTAATTAATTTTCTTAATTGAAATAATGAAATACTAACACACACATAAAGAACAAGCAATGAACAAACCTAATAAATCAATTCGATTAAACATTTACACAAACATATGGACACCAAACCTTAAACATTAAACAAATCACAGAGACATTAAACAAGTGACTTAGACCTTAAACAGATCACTACCTCCTTAAAAAAATTTTTAATGTTAATTTAAAATAAGTAAAAATAAACAAAATAGTCTTACAAACACTAAGAGACATCAATAAAACAGTAAAAATAATGAAAAACAAATATATATTTTTTTAAAAATAACTACTAGAAGTTTGGAAGCAACATTAAATCATTGATTCACAGATCAAGAAAACCCACACTAAAGAAAATTATTTTTTAATAACCAATTAAACATTTGTGTCATAAAAACATGAAAAAATATATACAATACACAAATATTGCAAATCTATCACACAATACCTTTTTTTTTGATTTCATCAGTTATATTTAATAAAGCACATATCAACAATTTTTTAAAAAGCATTTATATAAATCATTTAACATAAATTAAAAAATATATTTGCTTCCACTAGATCTCAAAAGATGTTAATAAAATATTGATGCTTTCACAAGATCTCAACATGATTTTGTTTAAACAATTTACTAAAACATTATATCAAAATGAAAAATAAAAAAAAATTACAGAGCTTCCACCAATATGAATAATAAATAACAATTATTTACTCAAAAAAAGATTTAAATATATTCAAAACTCTATAACAAAAGATTTTTTTTTAAAAAAATTGAACAAATTTTTGTTAAAGATTAATAATTATAGTACAGGGTCATATAGATGTGAACTATAAATGAAAATGAGCATAAACCTTCACTATATGATCAATAAAACATTATTATTCTTATGTCACTAGTGGTTTTAAATATGGATTTTTAGTTTATAGGAAATGGAATAAGAAGATTCAAGTCATGAAAGAGATATCGACACATTTACATGGACTTAGCGAACATCATAGAGGGTTAGAGCGACCATGGTTGTATAGAAGACTGTGGGGATTAAGGTTTGGATGAAGGTAGATGATAAGGAAAGAATGAGAGAAGGGGAGTGATTTCCATAGAGAATGAAAGATCGAGAGAAAGGCGAATAGGTTAGTGGTAGGAGGGGGCGACAGTCTATGGGAGTGGGATAAATGAGTAGGGTTAAGGTTAAGAGAGTTATATATATATATATATATATATATATATATATATCAGATAGGTCGGTTATCATTTGGAGCCACCCAACTTGTCCTCTATAAATTGAGCTTCCACCCACTAAACCGCTTGAACCTCTTTACTACCCACTTCACTTCAACCCATTTCCTTATTATAAGGTCGGTTGGGACCAAAAAATTTAAATCAGGAAAGTCCTACACACCTTAGCTGTAATTAACCTGTAATCGTGGGTCAAGTCATGATCATGATAGAATCCCAACTATGCTCCCTTACTCTGTTTTTGCTCATTTTATGCTCATTTGGCTACCATTCACCTCAAAAACCTCTTTTCCTTAGAAAAAAAAATATAAAAGTATCTATTTTTATAACTAAATTAACCTAAATGCAACCTAAGATAAATGAATGCATGCTCAAATGAATCCTAAAAATTTATGCAAATTAACACCAATATACACCCTTCTTTACATCATTCTGGAAGATTATTACTTTAGTTAAAAAATAATAAATAACTTCAAAATAAGCTAGAGTCATGTGGAGTGTTTTATGTTATAGTAGTATATAGAGAGTTTAAGAAGATGAAGGAAGAATCTAGACTTGAGGTGTCTCTAAGGTTCACTTAAAGAGGTGGGAATAATACCCAACCCTCACCTATAAATACCTCCATCCTCATTTGCAAATATGTGTGTCATGGGATCGCTAGTGTATGTGCAAAAGAGTGTGTGTGTTATGGGTGAGCTAAGTGAGAAAATATCTTGAGTGTTTATAAGAATATTAATGTGTAAGTGTGTACAAATACTCTTGTACTAAAATTTCTTTAATATAATAAAATTATGTTTATTTATCTTCCACATATTCTAAAAATGGTATTAGAGCAGGACAATTAAGGGCCTAAAGGAGTTATTTAGTTCGAGATAACGAAGTGTCATAAGGGGTAATTATCTTGTGCATAGTTGAGAGATATTGTGAAGCTAGTTTCTTATTTGGTTAAGAGAAGTTCTAAGTCTCAAAATGGACCTCACAGTTGGCAGTATAAAAAAGTTGAATAATTACACCTATAGTATGTGGTTGACATGTTTAAAGTCGTATCTCCAAGGTTAAGATTTATAGGAGGTTGTTGGCAGAAGCAAGAGTATACCACCTCCAGAGGCAGATGTTGAACCATTAAAGAAATGGAACATCAAAGCTGGGAAAGTAATGTTTGTGTTCAAGGTGATAATTGAAGAATAAATGTTAGAACATATCAAGTATGCTCCTACATTTAAAGAAACTTGGGATATTTTAACCTCATGATTTTCTAAGAAAAATGAGATGAGATTACAAAATTTAGAGATGGTGTTAATATCTATTAAACAAAGGGAGATGCCAAATAATCAATATTTTACAAAAGTTAAGTCTTTGTGTCAAGAAATTTTAGAATTAGATTATGCATAAAAAATTAGTGAAGATAGGATGAGAAAGATTATTATTTATGGAATTAAGCCAGAATATAGAGGGTTTATTACTGTTATTCAAGATTGGCCTAAACCATCCATACTAAATAAGTCAGAGAATTTATTGGCCAATTAAGAGATGTTAACTAAAAAAATGGCTGGAGTTTCATTGAAGAGTGAGATGAATAAAAAAGCATTATTTAGCAAACATAGAAGAGGTTGTCCTAGAGATTGCAATTCTAAAAAGTCCAATAGAGATGACAAGACCGATTCAGATGAAAATAGAAATGAAAGAAGGTGGAAAGGCCACAATTGATGTTCAAAAGGAGCTCAACAATGTTGAAACCAAGAAGACTCATAAGGTAGAAGATATAGCCAACGAGATGTGGAATGCTATAATTATGGCAAGAGAGGTCATTATGCAAGAGAGTACTAGTATAGAAGAGTCAAGGGAAATGCCATGACATTAACACAACCTCAAGTGAAAAGGAATGAGACTTCAACATTCAAGCATTATCTATAATTGAAGAGTAAGTAAAAAATGGTTCTAATGACTTTGTGGAGGCATATAATAGTGAGAATAAATGGGATGTGTTGGCAACATCTGCTATGTTAAAGTATATTGAAGAATCCTACGAAAATGAAGAAGAGTAGGATATGATGCTAGCGCAGCTTCACAAGTGTATAGATTATGATAGGTAATAAAGTGATAAGTAGAGTATCATTCCTATGAAGAAAGGGTACTAAGTACTAACTGTTAATCAATTCTCCTTAGCTAGGACAAATCAAATTATATAACAAGAATTAAATTAAAAAAATAAAGGTAAACTATCAACTTTAATTAAACTAATTAAATTAATGTGGATAAACTAGAGATTAGGTTTGTTTCATTAGTTAGGACTTGAATTACATAATTAAGTTCAATCATTTCATTGATCATAATCAAGGGTAAACCACTTTAAATTACGTAATGTCTCTTTCGAGATTATTTAAGCATGCCAAAATTAATTACTGCCTATTTTTATGGTCAAGTCAATTAATTAGGGCTCACCAATTAATTAGGACTTGAAGGATTCATTTACTTTTATAATCGAGGTTCTTAAGTATTATGAGCAAATAAATTATACAACTTTCGTTGTCTTTAATCTATCCACAAACATGCAAACAATTAGGCCCTTAATTGAATACAAGACATTAAGCATAACTCATAAAATTGAATGAAAATTAAATCATTAATAAGAAATAAAAATCCTAACAAGTACCAATTAGCTACTTCAAAACCAAACTCTAATTAATTTAGCTATTCATAAGAAAAGAAGAAGAAGGAAAGATAAAATTCATTGAAAGCACGCTTCAATCTTCAATACTTATTAAGTTCTTCGATTCCACACTTGGCCTTCCTTAGTGATGGTCTTTTTTCCTAAATGGCTCTTTTGTATCCCCTTTTATAAGAAAAGTTTGATGGAAAACTTACTTTCACTTGAATTCCTAAGCTTATACCAAAAAGGAATATTTTTCTATTTGACATGGTTTCAGGCACAAGATGATGTAGGCCATGTCATGCCATTGATTTTATAGCACAGTTTCCATCATGGCGTGCTGTAAACTATGCCACTTCCTCATGATTTCTTCTATTTTCATAGAAAAGGACATGGCTTCCATCATGGCATGTGCCATCCCATGCTACGACTACTCCAGGTCTAGAGGCAAACACGGCTTTCAATATGCCGTGTCTCAAACTTGCTGCATTATTTCAGCTTCCAGAATAGGATACGGGCATAAGCACGCCATGATGGAACCCAAGTTACACTAGTCCTTGATTATTTTGGAATTCCTTTATAGACTTACCTATAAAAAAGGGAAACACTTATTATTATCAATTTAAAACTCTTAAATAAACCAAAATCAATAGGAAACTATAATGAAGGTCCATTTTAAATAAATTCTAATTAAACCTAAATTCTTCCCCATTATTACTGATTATTTATTCAAAATTCATTAAAATTCAAATCAAGAACATGTGTAAAATTACACTCAATATATGATGAACTAAAGTTTATTTGAAAATGCTCCATTAGAGGAAGAAATTTAGGAACTATCGAATTCAAGTTGAAGTTGAAAAGACATCTCTAAGTGTGGTCATAAAGAAAGAAGATGTTAAAGAAGTCAAATGTAAGAAGCTGGGTGAGATAGTGTATAGTATGGGTTTAGAAGAGAAGCATAAAAGTTCCAAAGTAATAAAGGAGCTTTTGTGGTCTTAAAATGGTAAAGAATTTGGAGATGAAGCTTTAATGCAAAAGGAAGATCAAGAGAAGGAAGTGAAAGCAATACAAGAAGAACAAGAAGTAAATCAAAGAGAGAAAGACATGTACATGACATTTGGTAAAGGAAATATTGAGAAATATTTCAAAGGATACAAAAATAATTTTTAGAGCAACTGTTAACCATTTGCATGATCAAACTCCTAATTTTGGAATTAGAGAAAAAATTTTGATATTAATAATTTCAATTAAGTGTGTAGGAAATTACATACCAAAATTATACATTTTTGAGATATAGTGGTCTTTTGGGCTAATTCAACCTCTGAGATTCAAGGAAGATTTTTGACATCTTTAAAGCTTTATAATTGAGAAAATGATCTTCTTCACTTTTGAAGTAGACATATTAAGCTTTATGAATTGAGCTTACTTATCAAAATTTAAGCTCATTTGGGTATGTAAATCTTGAGTCAAAGTTAGCATATGTAGCTTTCATTTTAGGTTGTGCAACTCTTAGTATTTTAGCAATATCTTGAGCTACAAAGGTTTAATTGAGGTGATTCAAAGTGATATGAAACGATAAGATAATTATGTATAACTTTTATAAAGAATATTTAGGTTGATTTGATAATCTTCAGTCCTACTCACGAGCATCTTATGAACTGGTCACGACTTGACCTTGAATAGTGCATAGTGCCTCAAAAGCTCTTTTTTAGAAAAATGGGCAGTGCTCCTCATGAGCGCTCCTCACGATCATGAAGTGCTAAGATCAGCTCCTGAGGACACCACTAATAGCATTCAATGAACATTTTTGGATGCAATAATCATCAAACTGATGCTCATGAGCCAAAATGGCTTCCTCACGATCCTGAGTATCATTGTAGCTGCAAAAGTCCAAGATTGATTCAAAAATCAATTATAAATGCTAGAGACATGTATGATACATCCAAAATCCATAATTTTTTAGTGTTTCTTTATATAAACACTCCGTAGAGTTCAACTGAAAGGTTAAGAAACTTGTTTATCATTCATTCTTTCTTAAGCATTTAATTAAGCTCTTAATTTTTATTTTAAACAATTTTTTATTTATGTAACTCTTATGAGAGTTAGTAAGTGTTAGAATAGAAATTCTGGTTCTTCTATTTTTTGGGATTAAGAAAATGGGAAGTGAGATTCTATTCTAAAAGGAATTGGTTTTAAGTATTGTCCATTGAAACACTTAGGATTTGGTTTTTGAGTGAGCATTGAAAACTCAAGTTGTAAGGTTGTAAGAGTGAGCCATAAAACTCTTGTGTAATCTTAATCTTATGAATAAGATTATGGGTGGTTGAAAATCCTAACTTAGGGATAAGTTAGGTGGAGACATAGGATTGTTGTTAAAGTTGAACTCCTTAAATAATTGTGTTCTTCATTCTTCCTTCTCAATATTGTTTTAATTCTTATAAAGAATTCTTTTAATTTCCTATTTTTATTCATTAGCCTTATTCACCCCCCCTCTATGGTTCTTTTAATTGGTATCAGAGCTTTAATTATAGGAACTTTATTTCTAGAATACAAGAATATGAGGAGTGAATCATAAAATATTTCTTCACTTAAACCATTCTTCGACGGTAGTGACTATCCTTTTTGAAAGTTCAAAATGGAGCTATATCTTAATTTTGATTCCATTAAACTTTGGGATGTTTTCCTAAAAGGTAGGGAACCACCTACAACTACCATTGATAGTATGGTAACTACTATTGCAAGAAGCTAATGGAATAATAATCAAAAGGAGGAAAATCATAATAATAAAAAGGCTATGATCACTTTAGTCTCTTCCATGATAAGAGAAGAAGGAGGTAAGCTTCAACATTGCATGTCAGCCAAAGAAATATGGGAGACCTTAAAAAATCATTATGAAGGCAATGTGCAAGTTAAAAGTAAGAAGGTTCAACTTCACATGTATGAACATGAAATTTTCAAGATGAAACCTCAAGAGTCAATCACAGAGATGACAAATTGACTTAATGCTCTTCTCATAACCCTCAAGAAACTTGGTAAACATTTCATCAAGGAAGAGGTAAACAACAAGATTCTAAGAATCCTACCTAAGACGGATTAGGAATCTCGGGTTACTTCAATTGAGAAAGCTCAAGATCTTTCAATACTCTCAATCGATGTGCTTATTGGAAATCTCCTAACACCTGAGCTTACAGTTAAGTAAATAGGTGAAGAACAAAATGAAAAAGAAAAGCATAACATTAAAAGCCTCACAAGATAATAATGAAGAGGAAAATGGTGAAGGCTCTAGCGATGAAGATGATGAAATTTTTATGCTCATTAGAAGTTTCAAGAAGCTTTTTAGAAAGAAAAATTATTCAAGAATAAAAGATTTCAACAAGAAGTATGAAGGAGAAAATAAGAAAAAAACCAAAAAGGTTATTTGTTGTAAATGTAAGAAACCGGGACATATTATAAGTGAGTGTCCCAAACTCAAATTCAAGAACAAAGGAGCAAGGGATAAAAAGAAGGCCTTCAAAGCTACTTAAGATGATGACTCCTTTGAATTTGAAAAGGAAGAGGAACAACAAGAAGTGACCAATCTTTGCTTCATGGCTTTTGAAGATGAAAAATAGGTACCATCTACTTCTAACTCTTCTTATAATGAGTATTATTCGTATAATGAATATGATGATAATGATGATGTTGAGAGCTCTATTGTCAGCAAACTCTTACTTAATGCAAAAATCTACTTTCTATGAAGAAACATTATAAACATGAGTTAACTAGCTTAACTAAGGAATTAAAAAAAAATAAAGATTGAGTTTTCTAAACTTATTAAGTCAAATGATGACAAACTTGCTAGTGATTTAAAATCTTCTAATTCCTTGAAAGAGTAACTCAAGAAAGTAAATGATGAAAATCATAAGCTTTCTAATGAGGTAGTAGAGTTAAAAAGTTTCATATCCAAATTCCAAAGAGGAAAATAGAGTCTAGATAATTTACTTGACTCTAAAAAATTTCATGGAAATACTCATGGAATTGGATATGCAAATGGAATGGCCTCATCTTCATCATCATCACATATTAAATTTGTTAAAGCACCATGCAATTCCATTCATTCTACCTCTAAACCAATTGAGACTTAAGCTTTCAAAGCTAAAAGATCTCATATGTTAAATAACAAGGAAAAGTCTCATAAGACTCATCCTTCATTGACACAAAGATGTAAGGCTCAAATTAGAGCGCCTTAACCCAAGCATACTTATATATACACTAGACACAATCATATTAGGCATGCTACACAACACAATGCACATAAACATGTTGCATAAACATATCAAAATACACATTGTCATTGTCAATGTATGTCCCACACTATAACTCAAAAGAATTATAGGAAGCACACACTAACATAACATGAAAGACATGTTTCACACACTAAAAAAGCATATCATCATAAGAGAAATAAATTTGAAAATGTCATATGTTCATATTGCATGATCAAAGGACATACTAATAATGTATGCCTTTGTAGAAGATTATACATGAATTTTCTTCCTTCGGATTATCTTGAAACTAACCAACTTAGATCAAAAAAGGATTGGGTTCAAAAGAACACTTAAATTATTTTATGTAAGTGTGCTTGAAATCCATAAGAACAAAAAGCAAGTGGTATCTCGATAGTAGATGTTCAAGGCACATGATAGGAGACAAGGAGCAATTAAACAAGCTTGATGCAAAAGATGGAGGACATGTCATATTTAAACACAATGCAAAAGGAAATATTATTGGCATTGGAGAAATTGATAATCTTCAATCCTTATCTATACATCATGTGTTGTTTTTTAATGGTCTTAAACATAATTTGCTAAGTATAAGTCAATTATATGACATGGGAAATAAAGTGACTTTTTATCTTAGAAATTGCTTTGTTAATAGTCTTGATGAAGATAAAGTAATTTTTAGTGGTGAAAGAGTAGAAAATGTTTATGTTATTGATTTGAATAAAATTGATAACGAAGACATGAAATGTTTAATGTCAATTTCCCATGACACATGGACATGACATAAAAGGTTAAGACATGCAAATTTTGAGCTTTTAAATGATCTTTGTAAATATGAACTTGTGATTAGTTTACCTAAGCTTGAATTCACCAAGGATAAACCTTATGATGCTTATCAAAAAGGAAAAAAATCCTAGTCTTTATTTAAGCTAAAAAATGTAGTGTCCACCTCTAAACCACTTGAACTTATTTATTTAGACTAATTAGAGTTGCTAGTCTCGATGGAATGCACTATGCATATGTATTGGTTAATGATTACTCTAGATTTACTTGGGTATGTTTTCTTACTTATAAGAATGATGAATTTTAAAAATTTTGAAAATTTTGCAAAAAGAGTTCAAAAAGAAAAAGGTTTTTATATTTCTTCTATTAGAAGTGATCATGGAACCGAATTTGAAAATAAAATTTTCAAAACCTATTACAATGAATATGGTATTTCACATACATTTTCTTCTCTTATAACTCCTCAACAAAATGAGGTAGTTGAAAGAAAAAATAAAACTCTTATGGAAATGGCTAGAACAATGCATCATGAGTATAATTTGCCTCTATACTTTTTAGTAGAAGTCATTAACACATCTTGTTATATTTCAAACCAAGTTTTCAAAAGAAAAATTTTAAATAAAATATCTTATGAGCTATGGAACAATAGATAATCCAAAATCTCATATCTAAGAGTATTTGGATGCAAGTGCTTTATATTAAACACCAAGTATAATCTTGGGAAATTTGATTCCAAAGCTAATGAAGGAATTTTCCTAGGCTATTATATTTTTAGTAAAACATATAAAGTCTTTAATAAGAGAAATCTAGCAGTTGGAGAGTCAATATATGTGGTATTTGATTAATTAAACTCACTTCATCATAGAAAGGATGTTTATAGTGTTGATAATCTTATAGGTGAAAGTGAAGTTGTGGATACACAAGAAGAAAAATGATAGTAAGCCTTTGGAACTTGAAGCTCCAAGTAAGGAGGATAACAAGGAGATATCTCAACCTACCTTGAAGGATGAACTTCTAAAGCATTGGCAATTCAAGAAAGCTCATCCTCAAGATCTTACCATATGTGACACTATAAAAGGGGTAACTACTAGATCTAAATTAAAGCTTATTGTTAATTTAACCTTCTTTTCTCAAATTGAACCCAAAAATATTGATGATGCCTTGAGTGATGAATTTTGGATCCTTACTATACAAGAAGAATTGAATCAATTTGAGAGAAATAAGGTTTGGACCTTGGTTCCTAAACCTAAACATCATCTTATTATAAGAACCAAATGGGTTTTTAGAAATAAGATGAATAAATAAGGTGTCATAACTAAAAACAAAGCTAGACTAGTACCTAAAGTTTATAATAAAGAGGAAGGCATTAATTATGATGAAACCTTTGCCCTGGTTACAAGGTTATAAGCTATTAGAATGCTATTTGCATTTGCATCATTCATGGATTTTAAAATTTATGAAATGGATGTTAAAAGTTCATTTTTAAGTGGTTTCATTAAAGAGGAGGTATATGTTAAGTAACCTCTTGGCTTTGAATGTTTTGATTCTCCTAATCATATGTTTAAACTTTTTAAAGCATTATAGAGATTGAAACAAGCTCCAAGAGCTTAGTATGAATGATTGAGCAACTTCTTACTAAAGAAAGGGTTCTCTAAAGGAAAAGTTGACACAACTTTTTTTATAAAGAAATCTAAGCATGATTTATTAATTGTTATAATATTTCTTGATGATATTATCTTCAGTGCTACTAATAATTACTTGTGTGAAGAATTTTCTAAGCCAGCGCAAGGAGAATTTGAGATTAGTATGATGGGAGAACTCAAGTTCTTTCTTAAACTTCAAATCAAGCAATGTAAAGATGGGATTTTCATCAATCAAACCAAATATGCAGGAGAAAATCTTAAGAAGTTTGGTATGGATGGAGCTAAATCAAGCAAAACTCTAATGAGCACCACAAAACTCAACAAAGATGAGAGTGGCAAACCAGTTGATGAAAAGCGATTTAGAGGTATGATTGGATCCCTTCTTTATTTAATAGCTAGTAGACTCGATATTATGTTTGCTATTTATTTGTGTGCTAGATTTCAATCAAATCCTAGAGAGTCTCATTTGAATGCTATCAAAATAATTTTCAAATATCTTTATGGTACAATGCATTTAGGACTTTGGCATCCTATGAGTTCTTCTTTTAACTTGATTAGTTATTTTGATGCAAACTTTGTTGGTAGTTTACTAAATAGAAAAATCACTTTTGGAACTTGTCAAATTTTAGGTAATTGTTTAGTTTCTTGGTTTAGAAAGAAATAAGTTTCGGTTGCCTTGTCCATTGCTGAAGTAGAATATGTGGTAGCTAGTCATTTTTGCACCCAAGTTTTATGGCAAAAACAATAATTATTGGACTATGGTAAAGATACTAATCATATTCCTATTAAATATGATAATACAAGTGCTATAAATCTTAGTAAAAATCCCATTCAACATTCTAAAACATATACATATTAGATATCATTTCTTACGTGATCATTCACAAAATGGTGATATTTTTCTTGAATTTGTTGATACTAATAATCAATTAGTTGACATTTTTACCAAACCTCTTTGTGAAGAAAGAATGAATTTTATTAAGCATGAGCTTGGTATAATTAATGGTTCAAGTTTATCCTGACAACTTGCAATTTTGCTAATTTGATAGTTAGGTTTGTGCATTTTCTTGTGTGTCCTATTTATTTTTGGTATTTGATTCCTTTAAATAATAAAAAAACTTGTTTAGTATATTTTTCGTATATGATACATTTTAAGTATAGTTTATTTGATATTTGATATTTAAATATTTCATAATTAATTTTTACCCAAATCCTTGTTTATTTAAAATTAAGCAAATTGTCTATATAAATTATTGTTTTTCATTTGCATAATATATTTAAAATTATTTTTTATTTTTTTAATTATGTCATTTAATAACTAATTTTTAAAATTTAATTCTATTCTTAAAATTATTTGATTTTAAAATCAACAATTGCATGATTTAAATTTTTTTTTTAAAATTTAATCTTTCAAAATATTCACTTGTAATCATTTTTATGAAAGCAATTAAGTTTAAGTACGAATTCATGCAATTAAATGTTGATTTGAATATATAGGGACCTAGTTGTAAAGCTTTTTAGACTCAATTAAACTAAATTTGAAAGTTTAAGGACCCAAAGGTAATTAGGGCCACGAGCCGTTAGAGCTTTGCTCGTGACCGTTATCCTTTGTCAGAGGTCAATGATCCTCACAAATGCCGCTCACGATCGTGAGTAGCTCGGGAGGAAGCCACTGTCCCTCACAAAATCCTAATTTTATTAGGATTGCATTTTTTTGTTTTATCTCCTTCCTAAATAGTTCTTTTCCTTTTTTTGAGTATTTTTAAGACTTAATTTCATTATTTTAAACCTACTTCTCCTCTATATAAAACTCATATTCTCACAATATCCACCATACATCATTATTTGCATTCACAAAGTAAAATTCTCTCCTTTTCCTTCAAGCCTTCTTTGTGAAAATTTCTCATCAACATGGCACCCAAGAACAAAACATCTCAAAATGTTCCTTCCTCCTCTAGCAAAGCCTCCAAGGACTAACTCAAGAAGACTCCTCTTTTTTCCTACCCTTCAACACAATTTAGGCAAAAACTTACCTAATTCAAGGTAAGAAAGATAATTTCTTCCAAATTCATGTCTCAAGCCACATTAGAAAAGATAGGATGCTATAATGAAGTTAGAACTCTTCTTGAGAATGTTGGTATATATAATTTGCCTTCAATGTCTATCCTACCTATCCCTCCTTAGTCCATGAATTTCTTTCCTCTTATTACTTGAGAACTCACTACTTTAATGAGAAAAATCCTATGAATAGCATGAGATTTAGATTCGGTGAGAGAGATAGATTCTTTACCTCTCAAGAATTTGATAGCATCTTTAATTTTAAATAAGGGGGTTTAGCTTCTCCCTTTTTTTTGGCTTCCTAATCTTTTTTGGACTCAACATTCCAAACCTAATGTAAAATCCTTTGAAGTGGGAAACACTAAAGCATTTAATTTTACTTAAAAATCTCTTTGGTATGTGCATATGTTTATTACCTACTCTTTTCATACTAGGGGCTTGAGTAATGAGGCTATTTCCTTTGATGATATTTTCCTTGTTAGATGCCTTATTGAGGGTGTGGATGTTGAGCTAGGAAGATGGCTTCAATTGAGGTTTTGGTTAGCTAATGATAGTATTAGTGGTTCCTTATATGTAGGAAGCATCATCACAAAAATTGCTCATCACTTTGGAATTAACTTGAAGAACACTCCCTCCATTTCTCCTTCTTTTCTTAATGATAATCTCTTAAGAAACTCTAGGCAATTCAAGCTAATTTGAAATTCTTGGGTTTGAAAAGAAAAAGTAGGAGATGAAGATGTTGATGAGGAGCTAGAATAAGACTTAGAAGATATTGAGCACATAAGCACTCATGGTCTTGAAGGTGTTCAAATTGAAGAAGAAATCCCTCAAGAGCATGCTTCTCCTCAATCTCAAAGAAAAAGGGCTAAAGGACCTTCCACTTTTTAAAGTATTGATGAAGAATTTGCTTGGGTTGGAAGATTTTTTTTTATCATCTATCCATTATTGAATCCAACTTCAACAATATGTTTGATTAAGTGGACATAAGACTTGATCAATTTGAGAGTAGGACAGATCACATAGAGTATAATATTTATTAATTGTATACTCATCATAACATACAATGCACTTAGAATCCTCCTCCTCCTCGATAAGACTAGATTTTCTTTATTTTTCATCAGTTTATATTTGGTTTATTTACTGTTTGTTTTCAGTTTATCCTTTTTTTATTAATGAAAATTTTATTTTGTTAAAATTTCCTTTTGCATTTTGTCAAAGGAGGAAAAATAATTGAGTTTGCATATGTACTTAGTTAATTTTCTTTTAGGACAAATTATTTTCAAAGACGTATTTGTGTTAGTGATATAACTATTTGAAATAGGGGGAGAAAATTTTTTAAATATATTTTACATATCTTATTTATTCATGCATAGCATGGCATAAAATTTATAAAGATTTTGTGTATTTTTATTTTCATTGTTTTGGTTCTTGATCTTTTATTCCCTCTAGATTTTTTTTGTCCTTTAGGTTCATTTCCCTTTATATCTCTCTCTTTTCTTTTTGTCTTTGACAAAGGGGGGGAAGAAGCTTGTTTGTAATATGTTAAGTGCTACATGATCATTAACTAGCTAAGCTCTATATGATCATGTGCTATATATACTAATTTTATGATGCATTCTAGTAGCACTACATGCATATATGTTTAAAATTATTTCCTTCAAATTGCCTAACAATTTATTTTAAATGATAATATTATCATGTTTTTAACATATTTGTTATATTAGGCCATGTTCTTGATAACATGATTATGTTGTCTTTATTTTTGACAAGAAGGGGGAATAAAATAAACTTATATTTCTTATCATATCTATAAAAGGAGTGTAATAAAGAAATATATAAGAAAAATTTGCTATCCTTTATATATGCCTTGATACATGGTGTATTCTATTGAATTTTATGCTTATATTAAGGTGGAGGAAAATTGTTCATATAATGCATCAATTTAATTTGTGAGGCGGAGCTATTCCGTATAATGCATACTTATTCATGTCATTTATTTTTACTCACACACTTTATTTATTATCTTAACAAATTGTTTGTCAAAGCCAAAAAGGGGGAGATTGTTGACCATTGGCATAATCAAACTCCTAATTTTGAACTTAGACAAACAATTTTGATACTAATGATTTCAACTAAGTGTGTACAAAATTATATACCAAAAATATACATTTTTGATATATAGTGGTCTTTTGGGCTAATTCGATCTCTGAGATTTAAGAAGGCTTTTTGACATCTTTAGATCTATCTAATGAGAAAATGATCTTCTTCACTTTTGAAGTAGACATCTTAAACTTTTTGAATTGACTCACTTGTCAAAATCCGAGCTCATTTGGGTATGCAAATCTTGAGTCGAAGTTAGCATATGCAGCTTTCATTTTAGGTTGCACAACTCTTAGTATTTCAATAATATCTTGAGATACAAATGTTTAATTGAGGTGATTCAAAGTGATATGGAAATATAAGACAATTATCTATAACTTTTATACAGAAAGTTCAGGTTGATTCGATTGTCTTCAGTCTTGCTCAAGAGCATCTCACAAACCGGTCACAAGCTGACCTTGAATAGTGCCTTAAGAGCTCATTTTTAGCAAAATGGGCAGTGCTCCTTACGAGCACTCCTCACGATCGTGAGGAGCTAAGATAAGCTCATGAGGACACCACTGATAGCATTCAATGGATATTTTTGAATGCAATGGTCCTCAAACTCATGCTCACGAGCCAGAACAACTTCCTTACGATCCTAAGCATCACTTTAGGTGCAAGAGTCTAAGATTGATTCAAAAATCAATTATAGGCATTGGAGACATGTTTGATACATTCAAAAAACATATTTTTTAGTGTTTTTCTATATAAACACTCTATAGAGTTCAATTGAAATGTTAAGAAACTTATTTATCATTCATTCTTTATTAAGCATTCAATTAAGCTCTTAAATTTTCTCTTAAATTTTTTTTTGTATTTGTGTAACTCTTGCGAGAGTTGGTGAGTGTTAGAATAAACATTCTTGTTCTTCTATTTTTTGGGATTAAGAAAATGGGAAGTGAAATTTTACTCTAAAAGAAATTAGTTTAAGTGTTGTCCATCGAAACACTTGGGATTTGGTTTTTAAGTGAGCCTTGAAAACTCAAGCTGTATGGTTGTAAGAGTGAGCCATAAAACTCTTGTGTAATCTCAATCTTATGAATAAGATTGTGGGTGATTGAAAATGCTAACTTGGGGATAAGTTAAGTGGAGACATATGATTGTTGTTGAATTCAAACTCCTTAAATCATTGTGTTCTTCATTCTTCCTTCTCAATATTCTTTCAATTCTTGCAAAGAATTCTTTTAATTTTCTATTTTTATTTATTAGTCTTATTCACCCCCCAAGGCTCTTTCAGTAGCAAATGGAGGGATAAACACAATGATACAATGCGATTGTCAAGGAGCAAAAGGATCAATATACAAGATGGAGAAATAGGATATGATGATCAAGATAGACGAGGAGTTCCAAAGATCAAAGACAAGAGAGTCGGTGCTGAGGGGGAGTGTGAAGAATACATCATCGACTCTACACCCTTCTCTACATCCTTCTAGAAGATTATTACTTTAGTTAACAAATAATAAATAACTCTAGAACAATCTAGATTTATGTTGAGTGTTCTAGCATGTTATAGTAATATGTAGAGAATTTAAGAAGATAGAAGGAAGATAAGGGATGAATCTAGACTTGAAGTGTCTAGAAGGTTCTCTTATAGAGGTGTAAGTAAGGAGGTGGGAATAGTACCAAACCCTCACCTATAAATACCTCCATTCTCATTTGCAAATGTGTGTTATGGGAGAACTAGTGTATGTGCAAAAGAGTGTGTATGTTGTGGGTAAGTTAAGTGAAAAAATATATTGAATGTTTGTGAGAATATTAATATGTGAGTGTGTACAAATACTCTTGTACAAAGTTTCTTTAATATAATAAAAGTATGTTTATTTGTCTTCCACATGTTCTACATTTCTAACGAGCTTCAAGTATGGTGACAGTGACATCATTCACAGAATTACGTTCTTCCGTGGTTGATATTGGGTCTCCACTATTGTAACTTCTCTTCATGATAAATGCAGGTTGTTTCGGAGATGCAAGAACTGTTTCATGATTGCTCAGCATGAACACAACAGCAGACATTGTTGGCCTATCCGCTGCAGATTCTTGAACACATAACAGGCCAATTTGGATGCATCTAAGCACTTCTTGTTCAGGGTATGAGCAACCTAGTGAAACATCAACTATTTGCAATGCTCTACCTTCTCTCCACAGATCCCAAACCTATAGCAGCAGTTTTAATTATTTGAGAGGATCAAAGGACTAATGATGACTTGATTGATGTGCGAAGATATATATGCTTAATTCACTTACATGTCCAACCAAATTCGATGAAGTACTCTCTTCATAATAGCTGCTATTTTTTCTTCCAGTTATGATCTCTAGCAGTAGAACCCCGAAACTATAGACATCAGATTTTACTGAAAATAGGCCTTGCATTGCATATTCTGGCGACATATAACCACTGCAATAACATAGTGAAATTAATATAGAATAGGCTTCAGCAACCTGAAATATGAAGAATATATATTTGACTAATTTTGACATTTCTCCCACTTTTCAGATGGTACTTACTATGTTCCAACAACGCGATTTGTGTTTGCCTCGATTTGGTCAACTCCAAAAATTCTAGCCATGCCAAAATCTGAAATTTTCGGGTTCATTGATGTATCCAGGAGAACATTACTAGCCTTTAGATCTCGATGAATGATTTTTAGTCTTGAATCTTGATGAAGATATAAAATCCCGCGAACAATCCCACAAATAATGTTGTGGCGCATTGACCAATCTAAAACAGATCGTTTTGCATCACCTGAATTAAAGTAATTTAATTTCATCATATCAGGTATTAGTATAAAATAATTCCTAGTTCTAATTCAGAAATCTGAGTTTCAAAGCACAGAGATGCATGAAATATATATGGTTAACGATGACATACTAAAAATAAAAGTATCCAAGCTTTTATTTGGCAGGTATTCATAGATTAACATCTTTTCTTGGTCTTGGATGCAATAGCCTATCATCCTCACAAGATTTCTGTGCTGGAGTCTTGCGATTAGTGCAACTTCATTCTTAAACTCTGCAGCCCCTTGTCCAGAGTACCGTGAAAGTCTTTTAACTGCTATTTCCTTTCCATCATGAAGCAGACCCTGCAAAATGTGATCCAAATGCACATCACTGCCACACATATTATCTAAATAAAATCCCGTTGAGTAGATAAATTGATTATATAGAAATATTTGAAGGGGCCGGAATTCTGCTGCTAGGAGTTCTATTCCTGACACCACCAGGTTCCTAGTGCGATGGCACAATGTATGATTATATACCTTATAGACGGAGCCAAAACCACCCTCTCCAAGCTTGTTAGCATCCGAGAAATTATTCGTAGCTGCAGCTATGGAACCCAGATCAAAGAATGGTATATCTGGAAGTCTACCTTCATCATTCCCCTTTCCACTTTGAGAGTCTCCAAAGTATGATGGAATCTGGGTACTGAAACTAAAGAAAGATTTGCTACGTCGTCTGTCTCTTGCTGCCAACGATCATCATCATAATCAAAACATAATTGCAGTGATCACTAGTTAAATGTATTCTGTGTACAGTCAAGGAATTCTTTTTACCTTTTCTCCTCTTCTTTACCAAACAATATGCAACAATGACTGCAATCAATGATGCTACAGCGACGGACACTATTAGTATTGCTTGCACTCCTGCTTTCGCAAGAGGACTTTTTGACTTCCTGTGTTTAGCTACAAACAATAAGCTTTGGTTCAGTACTGTGAGATTATAATTTTCAACCCCAATTATTACAAGATAAATAATCATTCAAAAAGATGTCAAATTGTCAACATTGTAGGAACCAAGTGATATATGATAGGTACTATACCAAACTTAAGACACATTATTTATTTATGTAATAAAATTAAGAAAAATATTTGATTTTGCATCTTAAAATTATTTTTTTGTCCCCCATCGCACTAAAAAGTGTATGAGAAGTAAAAATAAAAATAAAAATATCTTTTTATTTTTTAATCCACGACATTACATCTATTATTATTCAGAAAATTAATGATAAACTAAATAACTTAGAATTAATCTTTTACGTGAATACTAATTAAACACTCAAATTTAAACCAACGTGTAATAGAGACTTCATCCTAATCCTACTAATTAATCAAGCATTAGAGAGAGACTAAATTCATCATGTACAGGATTAAATAATTTCATTTAACAATCTCATGTCATGCTTCATTAGCACATAAATGCATACAACAAAGAAGTTAGTTTGCAGCTAGCAAGAAATAAGCATACCTAACTCAACTGCGTCCACTCGTATATATATGTCCTGTCCCACATTTGAAAATATTCTTGTATCTAGCAGATCTCCATACCAAGTCAAGCAGCCGATTCCCGACTCATATGCGCTTGTATATGCTGTGCAATTACAATTCTTCAAGCACTCTTCTTCACATGCCTTCAAGCTCAAGCTCATGTTTGTACGTGCCATAGTAGTGTCGGGCACCTTTGCACGTACCACCTGAACGAACCCTTCACCATTACGGCACATGGAGATGTTCGCTTTCCTAATGCAACCATCTGATCCGTCTCTTATGTCCCAAGCACTAGGTGACTTAGGTTCAAATCCTGGCAAACACTTGCATCTGAAAATATCCGAATCATATGGGTCACAATAACCATTTGCCCCGCATTCGCCATAACTATCACATCGTTCCTTCGGGGCAGACCAATACCCGATCCATTGACCATCGTTCCATGTAAGACGTTGCACAACTCCTGATTCATTCACCATCATTCTTGTGAAGACTGTCTTTTTAGTAATCAATCCATCAGTAATAAATACCTCATCGTTATTGTTCACAAAACTAGCATGAAACATGAAATTACGAGTCATTTCGGGTACTCCACTCCATCTTTCTCCGGTCCATGGCCCGCTTCGCCACCAGGGGACTGAGCCCTTGTACAAAAACAACTGAGGATACCCACTTGGATCAATCCTGTAGAAAATGTTACCGGTTCCAGGGTCATCTTCAGATTTCCAAGATGAAAGAAACCAATTCTTCCCGGTTCTACGGTCCAGTCCAAGCTTCATGTAAGGAAGCATAGTGTCTGTAGGATAGTCAAAGCTTTGCCATAAGATCGCGTTGCTACTCTGATGAATCAAAACAAGATTTCCAGTGTCCAGAAGCTGAACCATGTTGTTGCTTTTATTTGTTGACGATAAAGAAACATTTGCAGACCAGACAGGAACGGTTTGGTTGTGACCGTACAGGACAAGGTTCCCTTGACTGTTGATAGCAAGTACTCCTGAGGTACCATTGATAGGATTATCTCTATTTGCAACCCAAACGATAGTTTTTTCGGGAACTTCGTTGTACCAAATTCCAACATAGCGACGAGTGGGATTGCCTGCAGTGCTGAAGAACCCGAGAGCAAAGCCCTGTTTACTAGAAACTAACATATCATCTGTACCATCTTTGATTGCATTCCTCGGAGTTAAGGTGTCAATAGATATGCAAGAATTGAAAATAAGGAAGAGAAGCAATGTTGGCAGGGAAATTTTTGTTTGATTCATGATAGATTAGTCAAGAACAGCATAGGTGGTGAGGCTGTATAGAAAGACTTATCTATTAAGTGGTGTTGGGGGTGCAACTACCAAATTACAAGCCTGAAAGGGAGATCATGACTCATGACTCATGAGAGTAAAAAAAAAAAAAAAAGTTCACCAATATTTTTATATCATTAACCCAGATGCATGGGAGTTATATGTACCTTTCGTGGTAGTATGAAGCTAACAACTAACAACATGTTAATTTCTTTTCATCCTCAGAAATATTTCCCGAGAGGTTCTTCCAAGATCAATAGATGGGATAAAAAAAAAATTTGTTACCCATTTTGTTTTATTTTTAACACAAATACAAATAATACCATTTAATTTAAAATAAAAAGATATTAGTATATAGTATAAATTATTATATTTAAAATTATTCATACATCAATATTGCACGAAATTTTTTTTTGGAAGTATTTAGATATTATATATATATATATATTATGAGCGAATTTTCATTTTGTAATTTTATGTGATAGTTGTAGTATTTGTAATCAAAATTTTACTTATTAAAAATTTTTTTGAGTTGAGAAAAAAAAAAACGTATACGATATGATGTGAGAAATCCAAATCAAGGTATTGATCTACATATCAATTTAAATGCAATTGATTGCTTATCTAATTTTAAGCTTTGGCTTGATGTGTTGGATATGCTCCACATATTTATTAAACATGGTATCTATAGATATCCGATTCAGTCGGCTCGTGTTAGAGGATAAATTAGAGTTGCTCAGTTTGATCGGTCCGTTGTCAAGCTCAATGATGAGAATATAAATTTGAACATGAGGATGAATCCTGAATCTCTAAGTGGAAAGTGGACTTGAAAATCCAAAGCTTAGAAAATCCAAAATTGAGCCAAACTATCCAAGTTTGACCCAAGCCCGCTCGGCCCAGCGTAGGCTCGGGCCAAAGGGGCACCGCCTCAGTGTAATGAGGTGATCGCCTCTTTGGCAGCTACCATTGAGGCAATCGCCTCATCATAGAGGCGATCGCCTCACTGATGAGACGCCACCCCTCTGGCAGCCCACTTGCAGCTACAATCATGACAATCAAGTGTCGCAGGCCCCACTCTCCAAACTTTCTTCTTGCATGAGGAAAAGACTTTTGGGAAAGGAAAAAAGGATAGGAGAGCTCATGATGGGCTAGGAAGCTTAGGGACATGGGAAGCTAAGGAATAAAAGAGAAAAAAAAGAGAGAGAAGAGGGGATTGGTAAGAAAAATAAAAAAGGGGAGAGCTCTGAAAAAAAAACAGAAGGAGAAAGGAGGAGAAGAAGGAAAACATCCTGAAGGAAGAAAGGAGGTCCATTTTCCTATAAGAGAGGAAGGAAGATACTCATGTTAAGGAGAGATACCACATCCTAGCAAGAATCTCAATCAAAGTAGCTCTGAGGGTCTATCATTTTAGAATTACTTGATGATTTCTATCATCAAGTAGTCACTTTTGCCAGTTGCTTCTTGCATTTTGTCGCTTTTATTTCATTTTAATAGTTTATTTTCGGTATATGTTTGGTTTATTTTCTGTATATTATTTCGTTTATTTAGTCAAAAAGCGTTGTAATCCTTAATCCCTTTCTCCTATTTAATTTTGAATGTAAGGTTGTAAATTATTATTTATTTTATTTATTGCATTTTTTGAATGTTGGGACCTAAAGGCATGAAATTGGACTAATGTGCAAACTTCGACTTAATTATAAAATCCGACAATTATTCGAAGGCAATTTCATTACGCGTGGTAAATGAGGAAATAATTAAATAATTAAACGGTAATAAAATGACAAACACAAATGGAGGCCAACCGCAAGGTTGGGTGAGCATTCAAACGCTCATACCCAGTTTCCGAATCCGATCTCTGATGACGGCTTCTGGGAACCTCCGTGGGATCCAGTTGCTGTAAAGTGTGTCCCGGCTTTTATCCGGATGGTGACTCCATCTCTGAATAGGCCTATGACCTATATTGTATTTCCTAGTAGGCCTCGAGCCCACACAGTGTCGTGATCGCCAAACACTTACGTGCGCGCTAAACCCCGCCGCCTATAGTGGCGACTCCACTGGGGATAAAGAAACTAATTCCAGTGTTTTGCATTTTATCATCTTTAATTATTTTCTTATTTCTTCCTGCATTTATGCAATCACTACACATTTTGCACACAATGAGCACTTCAGTCCTGAATAAACCCGACAATAGTCAGTCCTTCGCTACCTACGTTTCACTCAAACCTGGTGGTGGAATATTTGATTATTGTCACTCACGACACGTACTAATCCACGTTGTTTGACCCTTGAGTGGGGAGACGTATATGGATATATATCGTTGTGGGAGCCGAAGCCTTTTTACCCAAGACTCAAGCCCATGTACTGACTTAGCAACTATCCTTAGGAATTTTCCCACATATATATGTATTATGCCATATAATGGACCCTTAAAATAAATCTCGAGCCCATCAATAAGCAATCCAAAATAAAATGAGCCCTCGTGTTTGACCAAAGCCCATTATAAATAAGCTAGTCAACAAAGGCCTCTCATGCCTACTCATAACCCATTTCAAATGGGCCTTGACAAGTAAGTTTATGGTGCTAAGGATCTTGGCTCATGGAAAGTGGACTCGGGCTTTATTTAAAGGAACCATTACTTTTCTGAATCATTTTAAGAGTTTTTTTTAATACATCGGTTTTATTATCCCCCGCTGATAATTAAAACCCAGGCCGAAAATCCTAAGACAAGATACTCGCCATTGAATACGTGTGTGGGAGAAATAAGGGTGGAAGTTTGCATGTTTAAGTTATGTGTTTTGATCTTGTATATCTTTTCGTGTGTGACCTTATTATTTCTAAATAAGAATCCTTGCATATCATGCATACACATCATGCATCATTCTAACCAGTTGTTTTGCAGCGCCATAGATCCTTCGAGCTCAGCAGGGTGGGTCCGAACTAGTTTAGGTCATTTGATAAGAAATTCAGAATTAAGAATGACAGGAGGGTTTGATCCAGAAGCATTTGGGGCACGGTGGAAAGAAGAAGTAATAACAGAAACCCGGGCTATGATGAGGGAAATGATGGGGGAGATTACTAAGCTCATCAGAGAAAGTCAGCCAACACAGCCACCCAATGCACCACCAATAAATCCGATCGACCTTGATGAGGAAATACCGATTAGGGGAAGGGAAGAAGATGATGTAACGGTATTGGCCAATCCGAGGAATCAAAGAAATGTCATTTAAGCTGAGGATGTGGGTCAGACTGAGTGGGCTAAGAATATGAACAGAGTGATGAACCAAATGCAGGTGATGATGAAGAAGAAGGGTATGGTCGCCCCCCTAGATTACTATCTGAATTTGGAAAAGGGTGATGAACCGCTGCCCCGTAAGTTTAAATTCCCAGACATGAAGAAGTACACTGGTGCTGAGGATCCCCATTTGCATTTGAAGCAATATGTAACATACATAAAGGCTACTGAGCTAACTGAGAGCCAAATTGTTAGGCAGTTCCCTATTTCACTAAAAGGAGTGCCGATTCATTGGTATTACACCTTGGAACCACATGTTCAGTCAGATTGGAAAGAACTATGCACTGCTTTTGTTAAGCAATATGGTCTCAACGTCCAACTAGAAGTGTCCTTGAGAGATTTACAGAATACCAAGCAGAACTTTAGCGAACCTTTTGCTGATTACCTGACTCGTTGGAGGGGAAAATTGTCCTTGATGAGGCATAGGCCAGCTGAGTCCGACCAGTTGGTCTTGGCAATAGAAGGGTGTGTTCTCGCATTATCTAGGAAATTGAGGGATCTGGGGATCATAAATTTTGAAGAGTTATATAGATTTGGGGTCTATAAAGAATCAGATTTGGCCCAAGAGAAGAAATTCTTTGGAAGAGGTTTTGGGGGCAAAGAGGGAGCTAGCTCGAGCAGTAATGTTCAGATTCATGTTATTCGACCACCGAGCAGTAATGTACAAGTCAGTACGGTTAGACAGCCCCGAAGATTTTCTAATCTGGGACGTCCTATGTCCAAAGTCCTTGATAAGCTTATTGAGAAGAACCTACTACGACCTTTGCCTTCGTAACAACCCTTGCTTAGAGCCAACCCAAAGCTTTTCTGTAAATTCCACCAAACCATCGAGCATAACACGGACAGCTGTGGCCGGTTAAAGCATGAAATCCAAGATTTGATAGAATCAGGTAAAATCACCGACCCAGAAAACAAAAAACCAAACACTCAAACCAACCCATTACCAAAATGTACCACCTCCGAACCCATCCATTCTGATGGTCAACTCTAGCCTAACAGAAGAACAAGTCCTAAACTCCTTCATTGATGTCTCTTATAATTCTCGACAAGTCAAGCCCGAAATCTGAGAACAAGCGAACAACCCACAAAGTTACAGGTGCAAGTCTTGGACATATGGAGTTCCGATGATGAAAGCAAAGAACAAGTTGACCTATGGGACAATGAGGGGTGTAAGCAGAATTAGTCCGTGGGGAAGGTCGAAGAGATGGGAAAAGGAACTGAGGTTACTAAGAATGGGCCTGAAAAGGTAGGAAGTGCAGAGAAGGGAAAGGGGGTAGAACAAAGAAGAGAGACCATTGCAAGTGTTTAGGAGTTACTCATGCATTCTAAGGATCACAGGGAAGCCCTGGTCCTAGCACTAGACCAAAGGAAAATTTCCAGTAATTCTACTTTAGAACAGATGGTTCAGTCACTAATGGAAACTCCTCAAGGAATGATAACTTTTTCCAATGACGATCTGCCTCTAGAAGGGAGAGATCACCACAAAGCCCTGTTTATCAAAGCCGAGGTAAAAGGGAAGATGACCTGTTGTGTGATGGTTGATAATGGTTTTGCAATCAATGTGTGTCCATTGAATATTCTGCCAAAGCTAGGGCTGACGGTAGCTAACTTAAAGCCTTTTGAAGTAGTTAGCAAGGCTTACAATGACACCAAAAGATCTATGGAGAGAACTTTCAGGGCGTTAGTCAGAACAGGGCCTATAGAAGTTTGGGTTGACCTGCATGTGCTTAATATCCCGATAACCTTTGCCATTTTATTGGGAAGGCCATGGTTTCACCCCCTGGGTGGTGTTCCATCCACTGTTCATCAAAAGGTTAAGTTTCCACACGAAGGGAGGGTTTTCACCATCTCAGCCAGAACTAAAGTCGCCGTAGCCGCACTGAAGTTGATCCCCAAGGAGATTTCCCTTAGCCCTAGTTTTGAAGTCTGTGTGATCTATGAAGAAGAGATGGATGAAAGGGTTCTCAGAATGATGCACAATATGAAGTTTCTGCCCGGCATGGGATTAGGGAAAATCAGAGCGGACCTTTAAGGTTTGTGGGAAATAAAGTACCTGTTTTGAAGAAGGGGTTAGGGTTCAAAGAGGTTGACAAAGCTAGGAAAGAGATGGGTATGTCGAACCGATCTGAAGAAAAGGAAGAGGAAAGCGTGGCTAGAAAGAAGACTATGTGGGAAATCTTTGTAAAGGAAGGCACCGGGCATTCATTTAGCGGGACTTCGAAACCTCTCTTGGTGGCTGGGGAAGTCATCCCAGGGTTCGAGATATTTGCTGAATTTATGAACAAAGCCGGGGAAGCTGCTATCGAAAAGGCCCCTATTGAGGAGCTGGTATTGGCTGAAGAGGAGTCTAAAGAGGATGAAACTACTTCGGAGCAGAAGGGCGTTGATGATCAGAACAAAGACCTAGACTTTGAGACCTACATCCTCAATTCTATCATAGATACCTTTTATGATGGTTGTGATGTTTCTCTTGCTTCTCTGTTTAAGACTGACGATATTTTCTTTTCAAAAGTGAATGCAATGAAATCTGAATTTGCTTATTTGTGTGATGTGTTCCTTAATGATTATTCTATTTGTGATGATCATTTCATGCATATGTTTGACATTAATTCCACGCAAACTGAATCATTTAATTTAGGCGCAGACGATAATCCTAAAAATATATTGCTTGCTTCTGGTTTAACTTATGGTGAAACAGAAAAAATGGAAGAAATCTTAAAAAAGAGATAGAAAGTATTTTCTTGGGGTTATGAAGACATGCCCAGGATCGATAGGGAGATCTCAAAACATAGAATCCCCACATACCCTCACATAGCGCCAATAAAGCAGAAGCAAAGAAGGCTAAGGCCAGAATGGGCTCATTTGGTTAAGGAAAAAGTCGAAAAGCAGCTGAAGGCAAAGTTTTTAGAAGTGGTGGAGGACACTCAGTGGTTAGCAAATATAGTTCCAGTTCCTAAGAAGGATGGAAGGGTCAGAGTGTGTGTGGACTACCGAGATTTGAATAAAGCCTGCCCTAAGGATGACTTTCCCCTACCGCATTTAACACATTGATTGATAGTGCGACTTCCAATGCAATGTACTCTTTTATGGATGGATTTTCGGGATATAATCATATCATGATGGAAGTAATGGATAGAATGAAGACATCATTCATCATCGAATGGGGCTTGTATTGTTACCAAGTGATGCCTTTCGGGTTGAAGAATGCGGGGGCCACTTATCAGAGGATGGCGACTATCCTACTACATGACATGATCCATAAAGAGGTCGAAGTGTATGTAGATGATATGATGGTGAAATCTACAACCAGGGAAGGGCATTTTGAAGCACTAGACAAGTTTCTGGCCAGGGCAGAAAAGTATAATCTCAGGCTGAACCCGAAGAAGTGTGTTTTTGGGGTCACATCTGGGAAGATGTTAGGACACATTGTCAGTCAAAAAGGAATAGAGATGGATCCAGATAAAATCAGAGCAATCAGGGATATGCCAACGCCAAAAAATGAAAAAGAGGTCCGAGGGTTTCTGGGGCGCTTACAGTATATCAGCAGATTCATAGCCAAACTGACAGCTATCTGCGACCCTATCTTTAAGCTTCTAAAGAAATACCAACTCGTTATATGGAACGAGAAGTGTCAACAGGCTTTTGAAACTATCAAGGATTATCTGATGAATCCCCTTGTCTTACAACCACCGAGACCAGGTAAGGTTTTAATTCTGTATCTAGCAATTGAAAAGGATGTAATAGGGGCGATGCTAGCACAGGAAGGTGAAGGGAAAATGGAGCATGCTGTATATTACCTGAGTAAGAAGCTTTTACCCTACGAAGCTACTTATAGTTTAATAGAGAAAACTTGTCTAGCAGTGATCTAAGCAATGAGGAAACTTTGACACTACTTCCAGTCGTATAAGGTGCAAGCAGTTTCCAAACATGATCCTCTCCGGTACCTCCAATAGACCTCGTCTCTTACGGGAAAATTGGCTAGGTGGCTCGTTTTGCTCACAGAATTTGATATAGAGTATATGGCCAAAAAGACAGTAAAAGGAAGAGCAGTAGCAGACTTCTTGGCGCAAAGCCTGGTCGAGGACACCTAAGAGTGGAAGCTGGAGTTCCCTGATGAGCACTTAGGGGCGATAGAGATACAAGATTGGGAAATGTACTTTGACGAAGCTGTCAACAACAAGGGGGCTGGGATAGGAGTAATTTTGGTTACGCCATAAGGAGAGATGATCCCGATGGCAAAAAGGCTCGAATTTGAGGCAACCAATAACTAAGCAGAATATGAAGCCTGCATCTTTGGCTTAGAAGCATTGCGTAGTGCAGGGGTGGGAAATGTCACCGTCTACGGAGATTCCATACTAGTTATAAAACAAGCCACTAAAGAATGGGAGATAAAAGAAAATAGATTACGGCTGTTCTGGGAATACTTGACCACCATCCTATGCTCCTTCACGTAATGTAAATTCGTCTATTTACCAAGAGAAGGAAACCAGGTAGCAGATGCCCTAGCCACATTGGCCTCCATGTGGGAAAGTGGGAAGCGACCAGAGGCCAGACCCTTAATCCTCACAAAGTCTCGAGCCCCCTATTACGAAGGGGTGAAAGTAACGCCAGTCAATGTCATTGAGAAACCTTGGTTCTATGATTTACAAAGGTATTTAGAAACTGGGCAATTTTCGGATGATGCTGATAAGAAAGAGAGGATATCCCTACAAATGTTGTCTCGGCAGTTCATAAGCCATGGGGGGATGCTATACAAAAGAATGCCAGTCGGGGTACACCTCAAATGTGTCGACAAGGGTGAAGGTCTGAGGCTTATGGAAGTAATTAATGAAGGGGTATGCGGACCACACATGAGTGGGACTGTCTTGGCAAAGAAAATAGCCCGCCAGGGGTAGTTTTGGCTCACTATGGAAGCGGATTATATTGGATTTGTGAAGAGATGTCACAGTTGCCAAACATATGGTGATGTTAGCCACCTACCATCTACGGAACTTCAAGGAATGACGTCTCTTTGGCCGTTTTTTGTATGGGGGATTGACATCATAGGGGAGATAAGGCCAAAAGCAACTAATGGTCATCGGTATATCATTGTAGCCATCGACTACTTCTCCAAGTGGGTTGAGGCTGAATCTTATGCTACTATGGGGGCGAGGCAGATGTCAAGGTTCATAAAAAAGAACATAATCTACAGGTATGGTTTGCCATACCACATAGTCATAGACAATGGTGTTCAGTTTCAAGCAAAGATGGCCACATTACTAAAGGACTATGAGATTGAGCACCACAGATCATCTCCATATAGGCCACAGGCGAACAGAGCAGTAGAAGCAGCAAATAAAAATGTAAAAAAGATCTTGGCTAAGATGTTGGAAAATTACCGAGATTGGACTGAGTACTTACAATTCGCATTATGGGGGTACCGAACTACTGCTAAAACCTCAACAGGGGTCACTCCATACTCTTTAGTTTATGGGTGTGAGGCAATTTTTCCTATAGAGGTTGAGATAAGGTAATTGAGAGTTCTTCTGGAGTCTAAACTCCCCGAGTATCAGTAGGTCGAAAGTTAGTTGGCTCAGCTGACACTGTTGGATGAAAAGAGGATAAAGGCTATGTATCATTCTCAACTATATCAAAGAAGAATAGCCCGTGCCTATAATAAGAAGATCAAGTCAGGCAAGATTTGAGAAGGGGATCTGGTGTTGAAACTTACAAGATCAGTCATGACCGATCCTCGAGGAAAGTTTAAGCCCAACTGGGAGGGACCGTATGTAGTAAAGAAGTTATTTTTAAAGGGTGCTACCATTTTGTCTGACATAGAGGGAAATGAGTTCAAAGAACCCATCAACCTAGACAAACTCAAGAAATACTTTCTGTAAAAAGTCTCGCTAAGGAGAAAACCTCGAAAAGAGGCTGTCTAGGCAAAAATTAGAGACCAAAACAAAAAAAGGGAAAAAAGAGGAGTCCTACTGGACTGAAAACCTCGAAAGAGGTGGTCTAGGCAAAAGTTAAGGACATATAAAAAGGAAGAGAGAGGCGTAAAATGGTTAGTTGGAAAACTTGTAAGGGCAAGCCAACTAATAACATGAGATGTACCAGAAGCGAAATGTATATACGTTTTGTGCTTAAATGAATTGAAATGGGTTGCTTCAATTGTTGTTAAGCATTGCATGATGTGTCCATTACAAGCCATTTAACTAGTACAAAAGGGAAATTACTTCTAACAAAAGGGAAAATGACAAATTTATTCCATGAGCTAATTTTTCTTTCTCTTCTTTTGTTGCCTACCCTGTGAACTTAACATCTGTAATTCTCTTGTCTTTTTATATTTAATAAACTCATCTCTTTCTATCTGTTACAAGCAAACCCATGCTTTATAATGATCATCGGTGGTATGATTATCATTGTAGCTTAAGTTTCTTTTGATGACTCTTCGAGGCCAAGTCGCCACTAGGTGATTTAGAAAATTCTAAGAAAGCGGCCCTGCTCGAACTCGTGAACAGGCTCCATAATCGGTTATTTATGATCGTATTGGCGATAAAGGCGAGCTGGATTGTAAAAAGTGGCAAAATGGAGACCGGAAATCGGGACGCAATATGTATAAGACCGGAGGGTCACATGTTGCAAACCCTACTAGGGACACATCCAGCGAATCAGTGTATCAGGGAATGTTGATAGCCAGCCGCGAATGTCTGCAAGGATGGGATGTAGTTTCCTTATTCAATAATGTTTGGCCTGATAATGCCTAATGTCTTGAGGAGGGTCGATTAAGCCTAGCTTCTCATAAAACCACATCTGCGAGATTGCAAATGTTTAGTTATAAGCAGTTGAAAGTAAATAAGGGGCGACAGAAACTTACCTCCAGCAAAAAGGGGCTTCCGGAGAATCGTCGCATCCTTGCAAAGTCATCCAATCTAATGATGGTTTCTGCTAAGATGAGAGGGAAGGGATTGAGCCTTGACTCCACTTGATCAAGGATGGAGAGGATCTTCGTATTGCAGTCCCCTGAGGGGGAAACTAGTAGAAATTGAGCATACAAATAGAGGGCTAACATGCGGGGCCAGTAAGTTTCCCCTTTGTCCACAATCATGATGACTTTAAGGAGGGACTCCAATTTGATTTATGAGTTGGAGATATAGTGGAAGGAATATCGAGGTGGAAGATTGAACATGCGCGTCATTTGTTATTGAATGGAACTAGAATTCAGGTTTTCAAGAGTAGGAATTGCAAGTTGGCAAGTAGAATCTGCATGATGACCAAGAATTGCCTCGAATTCCTCTGGTATAGGGCATATTTCTATCGTGTTGAGCTAAAAAATGTGTTTCTGGGGATCCCAAAATTGAACCATAGCATGGAAAAAAGGGTAATTGATTCTCCTAGTATGGAGTGATTTGAAGACCGCGAGATGGAATGGCTCTAACCCGGCCCAAGATTTATTGTCCAACCCTTTCAGAATCGACTGTAGGGACCTCAGACTTTGTTATGTCATGTTTATGGCTTTTCAGAGACACTTAGAGAGAGAAACAGAAAGGGGAGGATGAAAAGGATTCGAGAATTAGGTCAAATGCAGGAATGAAGGTTTTATAGGGGCAGGACCGCCTGCTGTTAAGGTGGCCGCCTCATCGATGAGGCGACCGCCTCAGCAGAATGAGGTGATCGCCTCTTTACTAGGATTCGATGAGGCAATCGCCTCATCAGCAGTACAGGCCAGTTGTGTTTCTTCAAATCGCACAGTCTAACAGGTGGAGCAGTTATGTTACGCATGCAAACAATGAAATTAACTCTTATTTGAAGAAATGAGAAAAGCAAAACAAATGAATTTAATCAAGGAAAATGTTGAATTCTGCAAGCATTCTGTTTATAAAAACCAAAAAAAACCAAAATTTTATGTCCGCTACTCAAAGACTACACAAATTTTAACATGGGAACGTCAAGCATCTGATCCTGTACCCTCAGGGTCATCTTCTCCCCCTGCACCACCACCGCTCCCGTCTTCATCCTCGTCATCCTCATCAATCTAGAATACATCAATCTGACGCTCGAGAGTAGCGATCCTCGCCCTGCTAGCCTCATCTCGATCCTATGCAAACAAATCACAGGTCAGTAAACCATGCAAGCATGCATACATGTAGGAAATAATGAAATTCTTACCCTCCACTGTTGGGTGACCTCCAACATGTAGTCTCTCTGGACCTCTATCATGCGGTACATATATAGGCCCTGCTCTAGTGGAATCTACATTATCAAAATAAATGTTGGAACTAACAGTTGGTTTGAGAATTATAGTAAAAGCAGGTCAGGGAGAAGAACATACGTGAGTAGCACCGACAGGAGTGCATGTAGGGGTCAAGTCCCCATCCAAAGTCAAGAACTGACACGATAACTCCCCAGGGGGAACCCAACATTAGGCTAGGGGGTCAGGGACGTGGATGAAGCTACCTAGAGCAAACTCAGAACTGAGGGCAACAGTCGGTATGGCTCCCTCACCAACAACAGAAGTCTCCTCCCTACTCAGATCCAGTCAATGCCTCAAGGGCTCTTTCTCCCGCACTCTGGACCTAACAGGGGCCGCGGGCCTAGCAGGTGCAACCTAAAGACAAAAATAGGAGGAACAGGTTAAGGATGCAGTGAATTTATAAGAAAATGGGGACTTATAAGGATTTACCTGAGAAGTAGAAGTAGCTTGGAAGGGGACCGTTAGTAGAAGGTGGGTGCGGATGAACTCTGCATACCGGCTCTTCACGTGAACTATGTGGTCCACAGCTGGTGAGCCCGCAACAGCCTGAGCGAGGTCGTCACCCTCCAGCTCATGAGCCCAAAGCATATTGTCAGAAGGGGACCTGGGGACCCGCCTAGCCCTAACACCTGCCTTCCAGTTCAGGACCCGCTCTCCCAAGTACCAAGCTCGATACCCAGGGCCACAAAGGAGTACCCTCTTTCGGGCTAAAGGCCTGGAGCGAGTCATCTTAATGGTCTAAGTGTCCTCGGACCCCCACAAGTCGTTTCGGATCTGCAGGAAAAGAGAGATGTCAATATGTAAGTAAATTGAATGTAAATAATTCACTAATGGGTAGGTTTGTGCTTTGCAGGTACCGCATCCTGTGTCAGCGAGTTCAGATGCTGCCTGTGGATGCGAACTCGTGCCAGATGCCACTTCATGACGCGGCTACCGCCCCACCTACCAAGGGCCGGGAAATGGTCTCCCACTCGGGTAATGCCCATAAGCAACTCTAGCTCCAGAGCCCAAACTTGAAAAATAAAATAGGAGAAGTTGAGAAGATTGGTGTAAGTAATGGGGGTTAGAGCAAGATAAAGGGAAAAGAGGAATGGCATACTATAACAGCATGCCAAAAGTCGCAGAACCTCCTAGCCCCTCGGACCACCTCGTCCATGCTCCGGTATAAGTAGGCTAGGACATAGCTACCCCAATCGAATGTGGGAACCTAGTCGAGATCCCGAAGGGCCGGTAAGAACATTAAATCGATGGAACTGGCAGTGTTAGCAAAAAGGGTGGTACCGAGCAGGTAGAGCAAAAAAGCCCTCACCACCTAGTCAATCTCGAAGGGAGAGATCATCGCTGCGGCCTGATCTCGAGTGTAGAAACTCCTAATCGAGTCCAACTTAAAGGTATAAGTCCCCTTCATGTCAGGAGCCATCCCTAGAAGTCACTCGATATACGTAGCCTTATCTGGAGACAGGTGGTGTAGACTCGTATCGAAAGGAACGGGATCCTCGGCACAGGCAATCCCCGTGATGGCAGTAAATGATACCGGGTCTAGAGTAAGCTCGCCAAACGGGAGGTGGAAGGTGTGGGTCGTATCAAACCACCTCTCCATCAGGGTATGCAATGGTTGGTAGTCCGTGCGTCCTTGCTCGGATGGAAGTGAGAGTATGAAGTCCTCAAACCCTGTCTCCTGAATCAGGTCCCTCTGCTCGTCAATCAAGTCATTGAAAAAGACCCGGGCTCCATGGAAGTTCCCAGCACCCTTGAAAGTCTGAGCATCATGCTGCAAGTAAAGAGATAGGGAAGTAAAGTTTATGCATTTTACGGTCTCATGGAGAATTTCAAAATGGATATACATGTAAATGGTGAAGTTCCTCTCTATTGATGAAGCGATCGCCTCACCTTAAAGGCGATCATCTCATCACAGAGGCAATCACCTTATTGAAAAGGCGATCGGCTCTGTGAAGGGGCGACAGGAAATCGCCTCTTCACAGAAGCCCATCATCTCAACGATGAGGCGATCGCCTCAAATTTTTGACGCAATAAGGCACAAATTCCATATTTTGTTTGATTAAATAAATGTCCTAGAATGATAATTATGCAAGATTAACCCCTAACCCAATGAAATTTTACAGGATATTTTAGGGTACTAACCTCTCCGGATGCAAAAGAGCAAATGTGAGACCCTAGGTCTGCCAGAAGCGGAATCGAGTCTCCATGGGTCAATCCCAGACTCCTAGAAGCACTAATGAGAGGCAGAATATGATCCCATTGTGGTACAGGGGGTGTTCTGTCGTTCTCCATCGATTGAAAAGTGGGGAGAGATACAGGGAGTACAAGAAGTATAAGAAAAAAGAGGAAAAGAAAAGGTGAAAAAAATAAAAGGGAGAAAGGACAAAAAGAAAAGAGTTGTTTTTATAGCAAGCAAAGATGTAGGGTTTTCCCCTAAAAAAAAAGGGAATGAAAAAATGATGAATGGAAAATGATGGTTATTATCGCATGCCATGAGGGCAGAACTCAAAGTGCAAATCTTTGAAATGAAGTTTCTAAAAGACAGGGCTATTCGGGTTTGAATCCCTGAAGCTCAGAGGGCAGGGCTGTTCGGGTTTGAATCCCCGAAGCTGAAAGACAGGGCTGTTCGGGTTTGAATCCCCGAAGCTCAAAGATAGGGTTGTTCGGGTTTGCATCCCCGAAGCTCGAAGACAGGGCTATTCGGGTTTGAATCCCTGAAGCTCGAAGACAGGGCTATTCGGGTTTGAATCCCTAAAGCTCGAAGACAGGGCTGTTCGAGTTTGAATCCCCGAAGCTCGAAGACAAGGCTATTCGGGTTTGAATCCCTGAAGCTCAAAGGATCGAGATGACTGTTCGGGTAGTATCCCCGAAGTCGGAAGCGAAGGACAACTGGGCTAGGACAACCCAGAAGTCTATGTCCCCAGAAGAGTGATAATCAAACCAGGAAAATCTAAAAACTACATCCCCAACGAAGATCGGGCCAGGAAAACTCAAGAATCGAATTCCAATATTGTAAGGGTCGGGCCAGGAAAACCTGAGGTTAGCAATTTTCAAATATTTCTATCAAATATTAATGAGTGACTGATAGGGCCAGGAAAATCCGAGGATCACAGTCACGTTTCATAATTAAAGAATTCATCTCTCGGGTGAGACCCGAGAGTCAGGTACGTTTCTTACCTTATTGTTTATTTATTGTTGTACATGTGATTTTTTGAAAAATGGTCATTGCATGCATTTGATTTTTTGAAAAATCAGGGGGCAAACTGTAGACACCCGATTTGGTCGGCCCATGTTAGGGGACGAATTAGGGTTGCTTAGTTTGACCGGCCCGTTGTCAAGCCCAATGATGAGAATGTGAATTTGGACATGAGGATGAAGCTTGAATCTCTAAGTGGAAAGTGGACTTGAAAATCCAAAGCCTAGAAAACCCAAAATCAAGCCTAACTACCCAAGTTTGACTCAAGCCCGCTCGGCCCAGCGCAGGCCCAGGCTAAAGGGGCATCGCCTCAGTGTAATGAGGCGATCGCCTCATCGATGAGGCACCGGCCCTCTAGCAGCCCATTTGCAGCTGCAATCACGACAATTAAGTGACGTGGGTCCCACTCTCCAGACTTTCTTCTTACGTGAGGAAAAGACTTTTGGGAAAGGAAAAAAAGGCTAGGAGAGCTCATGATGGGCTAGGAAGCTTAGGGACATGGGAAGCTAAGGAATAAAAGAGAAAAAAAAAAGAGAGAGGAGGGAGTTAGTGAGAAAAAGAAAAAAGGGGAGAGCTTTGAAAAAAAAAACAGAAGGAGAAAGGAGGAGAAGAAGGAAAACGTCCTGAAGGAAGAAAGGAGGTCCATTTTCCTATAAGAGAGGAAGGAAGATACTTGTATTAAGGAGAGATACCACATCCTAGCAAGGATCTTAATCAAAGTAGCTCTGAGAGCCTATCATTTTGGAATTACTTGATGATTTCTGTCATCAAGTAGTCACTTTTGCCAGTTGCTTCTTGCATTTTGTCGCTTTTATATCATTTTAATAGTTTATTTTTGGTATATGTTTGGTTTATTTTCTGTATATTATTTCGTTTATTTAGTCAAAAAGCATTGTAATCCTTAATCTCTTTCCCCTATTTAATTTTGAATGTATGGTTGTAAATTATTATTTATTTTATTTACTGCATTTTTTGAATATTGGGACTTAAACGCATGAAATTAGACTAATATGCAAACTTGGACTTAATTATAAAATCCGACAATTATCCGAAGGTAATTTCATTACGCGTGGTAAATGAGGAAATAATTAAATAATTAAACAGTAATAAAATGCAAAACACAAACGGAGGCCAACCGTAAGGTTGGATGAGTATTCAAATGCTCATACCCAATTTTCGAACCCGATATCTGATGATGGCTTCTGGGAATCTCCGTGGGATCCAGTTGTTGTAAAGTGTGTTCCGACTTTTATCCGGGTGGTGACTCCATTTCCGAATAGATTTATGACCTATATCGTATTTTCTAATGGGTCTCGAACCTACACAGTGTCGTGATCGCCAAACATTTAAACGCGTGTTAAATCTCGCCGCCTATAGTATTACAAATTAATTGAGCCATGAGGATATATTTTATTTGTGAACGCTTTAATTTTACCACATATTCTTACAAGATATTTTCCGTCGGAGATTGCTGTATTGCCCGGTCAGTTGATAGTAGAGCAAGAAGAAACTAGTTAGACCGGAGTTTACGGAAAGACTAGTTTCCATCCATGAGCATTTGAAGGCACCAAGCTTGTGTAGCCTGTGCGCGAAGTAAGCCTCCACTGAGGCCCACACTGGACTCTTAAATAAGGTTGTCAAGAAGTCGTCCTCAGAGCCGGAGTATATCCGTTTGGCCACTTTTTTTTCTTCCAGATATTTTAATGGTTTTTCTTCTATAATAGTTTTTATGTTTTTTATGACTTGGTTGTCCTTGTGCATTTTTTTCATGTTTGTATAAGCTCTTACGGAAGGTTCTTCATTCACAGGCAGTTAGGGGCTTTGCTTTTAGGTGATAGCCTTTCTTTCATAGCTAGCCGACAAAGGTCGAAGTATCTTTCATACTTTTATTAATTATTGATCTATTTAATTCAAGGTGTAAGCAGAAAAGGTTTGCTCAGAAATCTTTAGATAACCATCAAAAGATTCGATCTTCTTTTATTTATTGTAGGTCCATTGACAATCTTCTTAGAGGCTGCCAATTGAACTAGCAGAACTACCAAATGTCACATTATTGCTCCAGAACACCAAGAAACTTCACAGCCTTCTGTATATATCCGTATGGCATCGACGCTATATATATACTAGTTGTACACATTTATACAATTAGTTTTGCAGATAACTGATCCAAGATAGTTGTATATAAATGTCTAACGAGCTTCAAGTATGGTGACAGTAACATCATTCACAGAATTATCTTCTTCAGTGGTTGATATTGGGTCTCCACTATTGTAGCTTCTCTTCATGATAAATGCAGGTTGTTTCGGAGATGCAAGAATTGTGTCATTGCTCAGCATGAACACAACAGCAGACATTGTTGGCCTATCCGCTGCAGATTCTTGAACACATAACAGGCCAATTTGGATGCATCTAAGCACTTCTTGTTCAGGGTATGAGCAACCTAGTGAAATATCAACTATTTGCAATGCTCTACCTTCTCTCCACAAATCCCAAACCTATAGCAGCAGTTTTAATTATTTGAGAGGATCAAAGGACTAATGATGACTTGATTGATGTGCGAAGATATATATGCTTAATTCACTTACATATCCAACCAAATTCGATGAAGTACTCTCTTCATAGTAGCTGCTGTTTTTTTTTCCAGTGATGATCTCTAGTAGTAGAACCCCGAAACTATAGACATCAGATTTTACTGAAAATAGGCCTTGCATTGCATATTCTGGCGACATATAACCACTGAAATAACATAGTGAAATTAATATAGAATAGGCTTCAGGAACCTGAAATCTGAAGAGTATATATTTGACTAATTTTGACATTTCTCCCACTTTTCAGATGGTACTTACTATGTTCCAACAACGCGATTTGTGTTTGCCTCAATTTGGTCAACTCCAAATATTCTAGCCATGCCAAAATCTGAAATTTTCGGATTCATTGATGCATCCAGGAGAACATTGCTAGCCTTTAGATCTCGATGAATGATTCTTAGTCTTGAATCCTGATGAAGATATAAAATCCCGCGAGAAATCCCACAAATAATGTTGTAGCGCATTGACCAATCTAAAACAGATCGTTTTGCTTCATCTGAATTAAAGTAATTTAATTTCATCAAATCAGGTATTAGTAAATAGTCACTAAATTAATTCCTAGTTCTAGTTCAGACATCTTAGTTGCAAAGCACAGAGATGCATGAAATATATATGGTTAACGATGACATACCAAAAATAAAAGTATCCAAGCTTTTATTTGGCAGGTATTCATAGATTAACATCTTTTCTTGGTCATGGATGCAATAGCCTATCATCCTCACAAGATTTCTGTGTTGGAGTCTTGCGATTAGTGCAACTTCATTCTTAAACTCTGAAGCCCCTTGTCCAGAGTACCGTGAAAGTCTTTTGACTGCTATTTCCTTTCCATCATGTAGCAGACCCTGTAAAATGTGATCCAAATACACATCACTATTCACACATGAGCTAAATAAAAACCCCGTTGAGTAGATAAATTGATTATATAGAAATATTTGAAGGGGCCGGAATTCTGCTGCTAGGAGTTCCACTCCTGACATCTCTAGGTTCCAAGTGTGATGGCACAATGTATGAGTATATACCTTATAGACGGAGCCAAAACCACCCTCTCCAAGCTTGTTAGCATCCGAGAAATTATTCGTAACTGCAGCTATGGAGCCCAGATCAAAAAATGGTAAATCTGAAAGTCCACCTTCATCATCCCCCTTTCCACTATGAGAGTCTCCAAAGTGTGATGGACTCTGGGTACTGAAACCAAAGAAAGATTTGCTACGCCGTCTGTCTCTAGCTGTCAACAATCATCATCATAATCAAAACATACTTGCAGTGATCAGTAGTTACATGTATTCTGTGTACAGCCAAGGAATTATTTTTACCTGTTTTCCTCTTCTTTACCAAATAATATGCAACAATGACTGCAGTAAATGATGCTACAGCGACAGACACTATTAGTATTGTTTGCACTCCTTTCGAAAGAGGGCTTCTTGACTTACTGTATTTAGCTACAAACAATAAGCTTTGGTTCAGTTCTGTGAGGTTATAATTTTCAAAGCCAATTAATACAAGATAAATAATCATTCAAAAAAATGTAAAATTGTCAACATTGCAGGAACCAAGTGATCGATGATGATGTTGTTCAAAAAAAAAAAAAGTTATCGATGATAGGCACTAGACCAAACTTAAGAAGCATTATATATGTAATAAAATTAAGGAAAATATTAATTTGGTTTCACAGCAGAAATTATTTTTTTGCCCACTACTTCATGGGGCATGAAAAAGTACATGGGAGGTAAAAATGGAAAAAAAAATATATTTTTCTGTCTTTTAATAGTCCGTGACACGAAACATGTTATTATTTTTGAAATTACTACGGCACAATCCATTTATAGTTAATCATTCACGTGAATACTAATTAAACACTCTGAAAGGGAAATGTGTAATAGAGACTTGATCCTAATCCCACTAATCAAGCATTATGGAGACTAAATTCATAATGTAAAAGATAAAATAATTTCACAACGAATCTCATGTCGTGCTTCATTAGCACATAAATGCATACAACAAAGAAGTTGGTTTGCAACTTGTAAGAAATAAGCATACCTAACTCAACTGCGTCCACTCTTATATATATGTCCTGTCCCACACTTGAAAATGTTCTTGTGTCTAGCAAATCTCCATACCAAGTCAAGCAGCCGATCCCCGACTCGTATGCGCTTGTATATGCTGTGCAAGAACAATTCTCCAAGCACTCTTCTTCACATGCCTTCAAGCTCAAGCTCATGTTTGTACGCGCCATAGTAGTGTCGGGCACCTTCACACGTGCCACCTGAACGAACCCTTCCCCATTACGGCACATGGAGATGTTCGCTTTCCTAATGCAACCATCTGATCCGTCTCTTATGTCCCAAGCACTTGGTGATTTAGGTTCAAATCCTGGCAAACACTTGCAAATGAAATTATCCGAATCATACGGGTCGCAATAACCATTTACACCACATTCGCCATAACTATCACATTGTTCCTTCGGGGCAGACCAAAACCCGAACCATCGACCATCGCTCCACGTAGCACGTTGCACAACTCCTGATTCATTCACCATCATTCTTGTAAAGACTGTCTTTTTAGAAACCAATCCATAAGTAATTGATACCTCATCGTTATTGTTCACAAAACTGGTATTAAAGATGAAATTACGAGTCATTTCGGGTACTCCACTCCATCTTTCTCCGGTCCATGGCCCGCCTCGCCACCAGGGGACTGAACCCTTGTACAGAAACAACTGAGGATACCCAGTTGGATCGATCCTGTAGAAAAAGTTACCAGTTCCAGGGTCTTCTTCTGATTTCCCAGATGAAAGAAACCAATTCTTCCCGGTTCTACGGTCCAGTCCAAGCTTCATGTAAGGAAGCATAGTATCTGTAGGATAATCAAAGCTTTGCCATAAGATGGTGTTGCTGCCCTGATGAACCAAAATAAGATTTCCAGTTTCCAGTAGCTGAACCATGTTGTTGCTATTATTCGTTGACGATAAGGAAACGTTTGCAGACCAGATAGAAACGGTTTGGTTGTGACCGTACAGGACAAGGTTACCTTGACTGTTGATAGCAAGTACTCCTGAGGTACCATTGATAGGATTATCTCTATTTGCAACCCAAACGATAGTTTTTTCCGGAACTTGCTTGTACCAAATTCCGACATAGCGCCGAGTAGTATTGCCTGCAGTGCTGAAGAACCCGAGAGCAAAGCTCTGTCTACTAGAAATTAACATATCATCTGTACCATCTTTGATTGAATTACTCGGAGTTAAGGTGTCAATAGATATGCAAGAATTGAAAACAAGGAAGAGAAGCAATGTGGACAGGGAAAATTTTGTTTGATTCATGATAGGTTATTCAAGAACAGCTTAGTCGGTGAAGCTATATGGAAAGTCTTATCTATGTAGTGGTGTTGGGGGTTTTAATTAATGAGTACAACTACCAACAATTATATGCCTGAGAGAAAGATCATGATCATGACTCATGAGAGTAAAAAAAAAAGCTATAAAGATTTTTATATTATTGATCCAGGTGCATGGGAGTTTTATGTTGCTTCCGTGATTGTATAAATGTTACAACATGTTTCTTTTCATCCTCAGAAATATATACTAGGAGGATCTTACAAGCTCAATAAATAGGATAATTAAAAATATTTATTATCCATTTTATTTTATTTGAAGGATAACATTTCTTATCACAGGTTGCAATAGTTACAGTATTATTACAACTAGTGAAAAGATCATTATATCCTTAGCAGTAGATGGTCCCTCCTATATAGGGGGTAAAATAGATAATTTTTTTATTTTTTATAAGTTACGACAACATTGTAACCGTTGCAATCCGCAATGGTTATCAATATCCTTATTTTTATTTTTAACACGTAAATACAAATAATACCATTTAAAATAAGAATTTTAAAAAATAAAAAGATATTAGTATAGTATGACTTATTATATTTAAAATTGTTCATGCACCAATATTAAACCAGTTTGTAGAAATTTTTATTTTATATATATATATATATATATATATTTGTTATCGAATTTTCATTTGATAATATAATGTGATAGTTTAATAAATATATATTTTTAATCAAAATTTTATTTATCATTAAAATTTAAGTTATATAATTTTCTTTTTAATAATAAAAATATTTTTTAGTTAGAGGAAAAAAAAAATCTCATACTATATGATGCGGAATCCAAACAAGGTATTGATCTCCATATCAATCTAAATGAAATTAATTGCTTATCTAATTTTAAGCTTTGGGTTGATGAGTTGGATATGCTCCACATATTTGTTAAACTTGGTACCACACGTTAATTAAGCCATGACAACATATTTTATTTGTGAACCCCTTTATTTTACTACACATTATTGCAAGATATTTTCCGTCTGAGATGGCGTCTATTGCCCCATCAGTTGATAGGAGAGAAGAAGAAACTAGTTAGACCAGAGCTTACTGAAACACTAGTCTCCATCCATAAGCATTTGAAGGCACCACTCATCACGGCACCAAGCTTGTATAGCCTGTGCGCGATGTAAACCTCCACTGAGGCCCACACCGGACTCTTTAATGGGGTTGTCAAGAAGTCATCCTCAGAACCAGAGTATATCCGTTTGGCCACTTTTTTGCCTTCCAGATATTTTACTAGCTTTTCTTCTATAGTAGTTTCTATGTTTTTTATGACTTGGTAGCTCTTGCAGAAGGCTCTTCATTCACAGGCAATTAGGGTCTTTGCTTTTAGTTGATAGTCTCTCTCATTTATAGCTAACGGACAAGGGTGGAACTATTTTTCCTACTTTTATTAATTATTGATTTGTCAATTTTCTGGCTGCGAATAGGACAAGACATCAAAATAACTTTTGCTGTGTAATGGCTATCCACTCAAGTTGTAATTTTTGAAAATTCGCCCTGAGGTTGCGAGAAAAGTCATATGAGTACTTCATTTTTAATTGGTTGCATCTAATTAAGAATTTATTGCAACTACTATACAAAAGTCAAGCTCATCGACCATCAAGAATTGTTACAGGAACTTCATTTGTACACGCAGGATTTGTTTCTGTAGTAACAGTAACCGACTCTGCTTCAGTTTGAGTTCTTCTAACGTTTGCAAATTTAGGCTCTTTCGGAGCAGGAAGTGCTGTCTCATTGTTTAACATAAAAACAACAGATGATATTGTTGGCCTTTCTGTTGGATCATCTTGCACACACAACAGCCCAACGTGAATGCATCGCATTACTTCTAGAACAGAACATGAATCGACCATGAACGAGTCAAGCATCTCCATGGCCTCGCTGTCTCTCCACAGCTCCCGTGCCTTTTCGGAAATATTTCCAAGTAATTAACCCATAAAAGAAGAAGAAATCAAGTGTAAATGCAGGGAAGCTGCTTATAAAACAGAAGCTAGAACCAAAACTTACATGTCTAATCAAATTTGAGGAGGGATTATCTTGAAAGAATCCGCGATTCCTCTTCCCACTTACAATCTCTAGTAGTAGAATTCCAAAACTATAAACATCGGACTTCACCGATAAGATGCCACCTAAAGCATATTCTGGTGACATGTAGCCGCTATACATGTACCATAAGACAATGCAGCGGTAGAAAAGGATCAGGATATATTCATTTTTTGACACTAAACAATTAATTTAGTTGCAGCAAAGTGAAGTTTTCGATGTTCACTTACAATGTTCCTACCACATTGGCTGTACTTGCTTCAATTTGATCTCCTCAAACAAATCTTGCTGTTCCAAAATCTGAGATTCTGGGGTTCATCTCATCATCCAGAAGAATGTTGCTCGGTTTCAAGTCCCTGTGAATAATTCATAACCTGGAATCTTCATGAAGGTAGAGGATCCCACGAGCAATTCCCACAATAATATCAAACCGCCTTTACCAGTTCAGTACTAGCTTTCTTGATCGATCTATTTTAGATTCAATCATAACATACACATTATTAATTAGTGTACATTGGTTATACTGAATGCAATAGAAAACAAGGGAAGATTCATTACCGAATATAAAGTAATTCACGCTCTTGTTGGGCATAAACTCATAGATTAAAATCGTTTCCCCTTCGTCTATTCAGCAACCCAAAAGCCTCACAAGATTTCTATGCTGAAGTTTTGCAATCAGCAGGACCTCATTCCTGAATTCCTTGATTCATTGTCCTGATATGTTTGATAGCCTTTTGATTCCTATCTCCTTTCCATTAGCTAACTGACCCTGAAGATTGTAAATGAAATTGTGTTTTATAACAGTTTGCATATCAATTGTCACACTACCTCCAGGCTGAGAAAGAGATCAACAATTGCTCAAATTGGAGAACAAAGAAATTCAACTTACAGCAAATAAAAAAGTCCAAGATAGTAAAGGATAACAGGAATGCTACCTTGTAAATTGGACCGACAGCTCCTTGGCCGAGTTTATTCTCAGAGGAAAAGCTGTTCGTTGCTGCAATCAGAGTGCCTAATTCGAAGAATGTCACTTCCAATTTCCTGCTTTCTTCACGTTGTTTCGAGTTGAGAGAATCTCTATGGTCTGACAAACTAAATGTAGAGTCCACAAATGAGATGTCATGCTGTTCTTGATTCTTGTTCGCCCCTAAAGAATATATTTCATTTGCACAAACAGAATAAATAAACATTCAACATTTGCTGCAGATTTTCCACTATAGTTAAATAGCTATAGTTACCCTTTCTATCAGCATATTTTCTCCACAAGAAAAAGCAGCACAAGGCCAGCACAAGCACTCCCAGAATAATAGGCATAGCGATATATAAGAATGTCCTAGCTCGAAAGGGTGTAGATTTTTTTCTCACATTAGTAGCTGCAATATGAAACTTCACATTCGGATTAGAAAGATTCAAAATTTCATCTCCTTCAATAAGTTGTATATATGCAACTCACAAAAAAATGATAAAGAGAACAAAACTGAAATATATAAAGAAAATGAAGGAAAAACATGAACAAGAAAACTTACCAAGCACCAGTGCATCTACCCGGAGGTAAAAGTCTTGCCCATCCTGGTCCTTTGTGATATCTTTGAGCTCACCATACCAGGCAATGCACCCATTACCGCTTGCAGTAACATTTAATCTGGCATACCCTGTACAATTACAGCTCTTCAGACACTCTTTCTCACACTTCTTTAGACTCATATGTGGATAAACCCTTGAAAAGCTACAATCTGGAAGTTTTACGCCTTCCAGTGTTATAAACCCTTCTCCGTTGCCCTTGCCACAAGCTTCCTTTCTCTTCTCCACACATGTTAAAGACCAATCTGCAGGATTCAATCGCTGAAACCCAGGTAGGCAAGTGCACTGCATAGCGTTGTATAAGGTGCATAAGGCTGATGCTTCACACTTGGCATACTCGTTGCACACATCCTGTGGTGCCATCCAAAACCTCTCCCATCGTTTGCTGTTGTTATTGTTGTTCCACCATAAAAGTCGTTGCAAAGTTCCCATGGGATCTAGCACAAGCACCGAGGGAAGAGTACCATTTCTTGCGGTGAAACTGTAGGAAATTTCACCCTCATTGTCCACAAAAGAATAAGTGAAGATGTCGATGTTGTTAGAATAGTCAAGCTCATAGGATCGGAGTCTGCTCCTTATGTCAGGTATGCCGTTAAGTTTCTCGCCATTCCACGGTCCAGCACGCCAATATGGAGCCAAGTTCTTGTACAAGAAGAACTGAGGAGGTACTTGAGTGTTAAGCCTGACGGAGTATTCACCGGGAGCTGGATCATCAGGTTATTTCCATGAAGTTAGGACTTGGTTCAGACCAATTCTCTTATTCAACCCAAATTTCATTCCAGGCGGGACTGTATCAGTCGGGTAATCAAAGCTTTGCCATATGGCAGTTTCAGTGTTACTGGACTTGTTTTTAACTAATAAAACCAAATTTCCTGAAGGCAGGAACCTGGCAGTTGAGTTGGTAGTTGACATGGAAACAATAGGAGACCAGAGGGAAGTCCTCCCATCACTACCAAATACAGCAAGATTGCCATCAACAGCAATCTTGAAAACGCCAGTGAAGTTTTTGATTGGAGTTTCTCTATTGGCTACCCAAACTACAGTTTGTTTTGGCACCTTGTTGAACCATATACCCAAGTATCTGTTCATAGAGTTGCCGCGGCTAAAGAAACCTAGTTTGAAATTTCCATTGGATGACAACAAGAATTCACTTTTACTGTCAGAGATGAACTGGGTTTTAGTTATGGTGTCTATTGCACTAAACAATGAAAATGAATTGAATAGAAGTAGTGCCATGACATGAAATGCCCTCTTAGAATCCATTAGTCCACCTTCTTTGAACTTCCTGTATTATGTCTTTGATACTGATAATGCTTTAGGAAGATCAGAGCTTTTCCTCGAGTTTTGATATTTCAGTTCGTGCAGAAAAAGGGTGTATATCTGCTTGGAGAGCTGGGTTTTGACCTATCTACCATCTTAAATCGGGTAGTTGCCTCACCAAATAAAGTCTTATCATCTTGTTCAGCGCTGGACAGTCACAGTATAGAGCGTTGGGAGATAGGCGCGCGGGAGAAGAAATAAGAAAATATCTGCTTGGAGAGCTGGGTCTAGGTCTACTGCTTTTGTAATGTCTACCATCATAAATGAGGTAGATGCTTCATTCTTTTTTTTTTTTTAATAACAAAAGACTTACCATTGTATACCTACAGGACCGTGCCGTGTTGATTGTTGGTAGAGTGCATGTGGGTTAAGAAATGATAAACTCATATCATAATAGCAATTATGTGGATTGTAGCCAGAACTAAAAGTAGAGCACTGCCCTTTTTGAGCGAGTGAAACTGTCACTGGATGAATCATAATATTAATAGCAGAGTAAGAAGAAGGGTTCTAATTCTCAAAAGAAAAAAAAAGGGTTCTAAAGTATATGGAAAATGGGTTCTTGTATCAAACTGTTATTAGATGAATCATAGTATTACATGGAATTAAAGTTTTTATTAATGGCAGTGCCTACAGCTTATACAGGCTAAACCGTACTAAGGAAGACTGTAGAACAATACCCTGAGACAGATTTTGGAGATTAACCAGCTCATCTTTGTACCATTTGACAATTATGGCAAGAGACAGCCATATGCCCGAGTCTTAATAAGAACTCAGTACAAAAAAGAGAAGAAACTGACACCCTATGCATGATCATCAAGCTAATCTTTATCGAGCTTGGACAATTGTAACTGTCATCTCATTTATAGAACATAACCCTCTTGCTGCAACTGAGTTGAAGCCGTCAAAGCTTTTTTCTGAAATGATATGCTGGTTGTTTTGGAGATGTAAGAGCAGTTTCACCATTCAGCATAAGAACAACAGCTAACATATTTATTTGGTCTATCATTTGCTTCATCTTGAACACACAAAAGCCCTATTTGGATACATCTCTGCACTTCATGTGAAACATAAGATTCCTTCAGCGATGGATCAACTAAATCCAATGCTCTGTCTTCTTTCCATAGCTCCCAAACCTATATAAAATTCATAGCACCCACTTGTGAGGGTGAATTTACTTTCAGATAAAGTATTCAATCCTAAAGTAACCAAGCGATTTTACTTACATGCCCTATTAAACTGAAGGAAGAATTTGCATAATAACAACCATTATTTTTCTTGCCAGTTATGATCACCAACAGTATGACCCCAAAACTGTATACACCAAATTTCATCGAAAACTTCCCAAAAACCACATACTCTGGTGACATATAGCCACTGCACCAAACAATGGGAATGATACTGTAAATGTTCACCTGACATGTTTTGGAAATAGATAGATATAATAAGCCAGGATCCGATACTTACTATGTACCAACAATTGTGGTTGTCTTGTCTTGAACTTGATCAGTTTGGAATATTCTGGCCATGCCAAAATCAGAAATTTTTGGGTTCATATTCTCATCCAATAGAATGTTGCTAGTTTTTAGATCTCTGTGAACTATTCTCAACCTTGAGTCTTGGTGAAGATATAAGATCCCACATGCAATCCTGAAAATAATGTCCAGACGTTTTCTCCAGTCTAAGAATGACCTCTTGGTTTGATCTGCAACAAAAATTTGGCACAGTTGTTAGCGATCCAGTAGCTTTTAAAACAGTCAACAGCTGACAACCACATTAAAAAGACGCTTTAGAAAGAATGCCTGCCAAAAAGAAACGAGTCCAAGCTTCTATTGAGCAAGTACTCATAAATCAGCATCCATTCTTTTCCATGAACGCAACATCCTAGAAGTTTCACAAAATTTCTGTGTCGAAGCTTTGCAATCAACATAATTTCGTTTCTGAATTCTTTTATTCCCCGTCTTGAATCCTTGGAAAGTCTTTTGACAGCAATCTGTTGTCCGTTAGATAGCTGACCCTAAGTCATTCTGATCAAGCTTTAAGGTATTGAGAGCAACAAAGACTTTAACCGACATACAACAGGCTGAGGTTCTGAGTTATAGAACACAATCTTACGTTGTAAATTGTGCCAAACCCTCCTTGTCCAAGTTTATAGCTGGAGAGAAATTGTCTGTGGCAGCAAATATGGTGCTGCAAGTGAAAAGTGGCAAGTCTGGATGACTTTGTTCAACAAGGTCATTTACTGACATTGCAAATTTCAAGTTTATCAAACCACCTGTTAGACCAAATAATTTTTTTGCTCCATTTTGTGTGCAGTGCTTTTTAGTACATGTGTTCTTACAGATGATCATTTTTAGGCAAATATAATTTCTATAAATGGCACTGCATCATGATCTACTCTCGAAGTAACTATTATAGTCACTTTAACAGAGGATTTCACACCTTCTCCCATTTGGAAAATAAAATCGATAGAGTTCCATTGACAAGAGAGATAATTAATTAAGCCTCAGTAAATGTGTACAATTGTAATTGCTACAATCAATATGGGCTGAATCCTTACCTTTTGCTCTTCTCTTCTTCTTAAGTGACAAAGTGGCAATGATGACAATGAGAAACAATGACAGAGCAACTGATGATACTATAACCAGTGTCATTTTCTTCTTTGAAAAACCTTTGGACTTTTTTGAGTTCTCAGCTGAACAAGTGAGTTAAATGGTACTCAAATTAGTAAGTTTGTGCTTGGCCAACTTGCTACAACAGTCTTGAATCCTAGAATGAACCAAAAGCAGAAGATTTACAACAGTCTTGAATCCTAGAATGAACAAAAAGCAGAAGATAAACTTACATAGTTCTTATGCACAGTTAATGCCTAGTCTGCAAATTTTTAATGGGACAACAGTGGAAGTACTAAAATCAAGACTGCTCACCTGGTTTTAATTCATGAACAAATTACCACATAACATTTCCTATAATAAAAGAAGTGCCATGCAAATTGTAATACCTAATGTAACAGCATCGACATGGACATAGATATCATATCCTTCACCTGGATACTCCATTGTGTCCATCAATTCCCCATACCAAGTCAGGCAACCAGTTTTCCCGGGAGAAATTTGCAGGCTTGCATATGCAGTGCAAGAACAATTCCTCATGCACGCCATTTCACACTCCATTCTGCTCACACTCCCATCCATCCAAGCTGCAACTCTTGTATCAGGAAGCTTTACAGCGCTTACCTTCACAAAACCTTCTCCATTCCTACATATTGACAGTGATCCCATACGCTCCTTAATGCAACCACTAGACCCATCTCTTATATACCAATCCTTTGGGGACTTTGGCTCATATCCAGGTAGGCAAGAGCACTCAAATTTATCCATCTCCCTAGGATTGCAATTACTTTATGCACCGCAATACCCATGTTTTTCACATCGGTACATGGGTACCACCGAGAATTCCTTCCACTGATTAGTGCTACTTTGCTACGTTACCAGTTTAATAATACCAGTGTAATCTACCATAATCCTGGTGATTATGGATGTGTCTGTGACACTGAAGCTATAGTATATCTCATCGGGAGTGTTAGCAAAAGTACGGTTAAAATCATTTGATGGATGAATTGTCCATTGCTGTGGACCAGTTCTCCAAGAAGGAGTCGAACCTTTGTACAGAAAGATTTGTAGAGAGCCATTAGGAATCTTATATACATATTCTCCAGTTCCTAGATCATCTTGTGACTTCCATGATGTTAAGAACTGCTGCCTACCAGTTCTCTTGTCAAACCTGATTTTCATAACTGGAAGCAAGGTATCTGTAGAATAATCAAAGCTTTGCCACAGAATTTTTTTATTTCCATTTTGGACCAAAATCAAGTTTCCTGTGTCTAAGAGCTGAGCTACATATGTTACTTGCACAGAAAAACTTGTGGACCATACAGGAACACTCATATCATGATTGTTGTAGAGGACAAGATTTCCATCATGGTTGAGTGAAAGAACTCCTAAGGAACCATTGATTGGATTGTTACTATTTGCGACCCAAACTAAAGTTTTCAGAAGTACTTTATAAAACCAAATCCCAAGATATTTATAGCTAGAATTGCCAGGGCTGAAAAATCCTAATGTGAAATTGCTTCTCTTGGAGATTAGAACATCCCCATCAATGATTGTCTGGTTTATGATTAGTGTGTCCCTAGAAGCACAATGCCTAAAAAGGAGTAAAAGAATCAAACAATACAAAGACATTTTTCTTTACCTTGTGATTAAATGGATGATCTTATTAGCACAGCATATCATAAGGGCTTTTGAACATGTTTTAATTGTTACTTTCTAGTGTAGAAAATCTCATTGTGGAGGAAAATGGGCATTGAAATGATATCAAATCTGACTTGGTAAAAAGTAAACTTTTCTTTTTCTTTATTTTGTCTCCATTGACTTTCCCTCAAGCTCACCAAACTTTGCAATGGCTAAATATGAAAAGAACTTTCATTCTTTTACAATATAGAGATGGGTTGAAAAGGGGGGATTAGACTCAGATTGATCTTCAAATGATCTCTACCTAATTTAACACATCTTAAAACATACTCTCTTTCCTCAACACTTCACTACTCTAAAATGTTCACTCCTGTTTGACAACATTTATTTTATATTGGTTAAAAATTCTAATTCTTTATTGCTTCTAGTGATTGCATTTGACAAGTGAACTAAAGGGTACTTTCAAAATCCTTTTTTCTTTTCTTTTCTTTTTTTTCCCTGAAACTGAATTATAATATCTCTTTTTCCCAAGCATTCTATAATTTCTTGGAGTCATATAATTTGAAAGGTTTGAGGTTCAATTAACAGCTAACTTTCAAAATATCAGGCAAGAATCGATCCAAAAAATAGGGAATAAAATCAAGCTAACACAATATCTTCACACGTACCATGCTCTTCCCAAAATGCTCATCCAGCAAGGAATCAGTCAATCCCATGATTACCCAACAACAACATCATCTCCCTCCTTCTGCACCATCCATATTTTTCTCAATCTCTTTCTCATTCTGCAACAGCATATAAAGGCAACAATGCAACCCCATGTCTCGCATTTGGGTTTTCTTTTAAGAAGAAAGATACATAAACAATGCAGCAAATTGAAGTTGATCATAAAAGAACGAGAAAAGTGATGATGCCAATGGCGGTCTTCTTTTTATTATTCAAAGAACCAAATGAAGATTGTCAATTTGTCAACGAAAGAAATGAGAACACAATTACAATAACAGCTCAGGATTTAGAGCATGAAACATATTAGTCCCTGATACTTCAATAATGACATTTTTAGTCCTTACAATTTGTCAACAGCTCTATATTTTACTTAGTTTAAAATTTGTATTACACTGTGAACTTCATGTTATGAGAATTTGTATTACATTGTTAACTTCAAATTTACTCATTTATAAAAATATTAAAGTGATTTAATTTTTATTCTTTAATTTTTCTGACACTCAATTCAATTTAATTAAATGTTGTATTGAACTGCAATTATTGGGAAGTCTAAGGTAGCTTACAGTTTACATGTATGGACACTCGCCAAAACATGACCCAAGCATTTACGTATATTTTGCATAAACACCACTGCCGGTGGTCACTGGTCTCTCGCTGCTGCTGAGCAGTTACTGCTACCTCCGGTCACAAATTCCACCATTGAATCTTTTTTTTTATTTGAAACCCAAGAGCGATGGTGGCATTAGGGACTGAACGCAGTTTTTTTCTTTGTAATTGGAGGAGTGAAGAAGGAACAATTCAACAAGCAAGAGAACCGAAGGAGAGAAACCAAAAGGAAAAGAAAGTGGGCAACCGTGGCATCTTTGACGGAGAATTTTTGGAATTCTCAGACGGAATCAGCTTTGGTAAGTTCTGTTTTGTCCTGGTATTTATTTATTTGTTTTAATGATACGGTGTCTATGAATCCTCAATGACATGGGTTTCAAAAGATCGCAACTTCTTGTCTCATGTTACAATTTTTTGCAAAGTTAGTGTCTTTTTTACCGACGGACTAGAACTGGTTTCTTTGGTGAAATAATAGATGCTTCACTACTCGACATTACAACTTGCATTTTATCTAGTCTGTCCGGAACAGTGATGAATCATTTACATCCACATACCTTTACTGCTACAAATGCCTACAACTAAAATTTGCATGCAATTATTGAGAGACAACATCTTTAGTAAGCTTCAGTTATTGTAACCTCATTTATCGAACTCGATCCTTCCTCCCCTACCCCTAATGAGCTAGTCGTGCTACAAGAGGTTGTAAAAACGAAAGGTGGTTGTTTTGGAGCTGGAAGAGCTGCTTCACTACTCAACATCAAAACAACTTCTAAAATAGTTGGTCTGTCCTCCGCTTTTTCCTGAACATATAAGAGCCCAATTTGAATGATTCTCAAGGCTTCGTGTGAAGAATATGATCCTTTTAGTGATGAATCCACTATTTCCAATGCTCTGTCTTCTCTCCACTATGATTCTCAGCATTAGCATAGGAAGATTAGAATTTTGAATTTTTGGTAAATAATATAGCTTGGAGCTATGCCCAAAAAGTGCCCTTCACTTACATGCCCAATCAGGCTCAGGGAAGTATTCATTTGATGAAGTCCATTGTTCTTCTTGCCAGTTATAATCTCCAAAGTTATGACCCCAAAACTAAACACACAAGATTTTGTTGAAAATTTACCAAAAACTGCATCCTCTGGTGACATATATCAACTGCATAGGAGAATTATTGAAGCATGTTTAACATGTCATTTTTTAATTTATTAATCTCTAATCGTAGTGATAAGAAATTGCATCATCATGTACTTACTAGGTTCCAACCACTCTATTTGTCTTGTCATGAATCTGATCAGTTCTCATTATTCTAGCCATGTGAAAATCGGAAATTTTTGGGTTCATCTCTGCATCCAATATAATGTTGCTACTTTTTAAATCTCTGTGGATAATTGTCAGCCTCGAATCTTGGTGAAGATGTAGAATCCCTCGAGCAACTCCATTTATAATAATGAATTGTTTTCTCCAATCTAGGAATGGACTTTCTTTATCTGATACAAAATTTTAAATAATTTACATTTGAATTAGTTTTGGATAATGTAATATATGCAACTTGTGCAACTTGAATCTTTTACTTGCATCATGAAACATTTGTGATTTGAGAACCAACTGGATGCATAGAATGCATTCATGAAAAGACTCACCAAAAAGAAACAAATCCAGGCTTCTGTTTGGTAGATATTCGTAAATTAACATTTGCTCTCTTTGCTCAATGCAGCATCCTAGTAGTTTCACAAGATTCCTATGTTGAAGCTTTGCAATCAGCATGACGTCATTTTTAAATTCTTCTATCCCTTGCACAGATGTTTCAGTCTCAGATAGTCGTTTTACTGCAACATTTTGACCACTAGACAACTCACCCTGAAATTATTTGCAAGAGTCAATATTCTGTGAACAATCAAGCCAAATAAATGATAGACAGAGGCAATGTCATAGAAACGCAAACAATGAAAAGCCAATTTAGGATTCAGATTAGTGTAGAGACTCCACCCTATAAACGGAGCCGAAACCACCCTGTCCAAGTTTGTTGGCTGGAGAGAAATTGTTGGTGGCAGCAACTGCGTTGCTGAGATCATAAAATGTTATGTCTGCAGGACGAGTATCGCCTGTAAACTCACTTGCTGCCAAAATATTTTGTAGTAAATCAAACTGCTGATAAGATCAAACACCTTTTCTCACCATTTGTTCTTCATCCCTGTCTTTGAACAAATTGAAAACTAATGTGTAATGTAATTCCTTCATTGATATGTTTTATAGCTGCATAAAGATAGCTTCTCTGTCTCACAGCTTTCTTTTGTTTTTTTAATCACTACTATTAGTATCATTAATTGCCTTAATTCAAGTGGAGGACATGAATTTTGAATTTCATCACCAGTTAGCTATCTGAATGTACTTGGTATAGTAAGTATACATGAAAAGTAAAAAAATTCAAATGTTTAAGCATGCTTTGTTACCTTTCTTTCTCCTCCTCAACAACAAACAGGCAAAGAAGAAAATGGCAAACCATGCCAAGCCAACAGATTATAATAGTATGTTCTGTGCCTTCCCGAGAAAAGAGTTTGAAGTTCTTGCATTCTCAGATATGCCAGTGGTAAAACAAAAGGAAAAAAGAATTGTAAACTTTGGTGAGACCCTGAGTCTAGAGGTTAGGTAAGACAATCTTAATAACAAACGATGGCTATGCTCATGCATGATCTTTGCTTCTTGATAAATTTGTATCATATTTCAGATTTAATTAGGGCCAGCCAGGATTTTCACATACCTAGTTCAACTGCATCAACATGAACATACAAATTCAAGTTTACATCCATATGACCTACCGTGTCTATTAATTTCCCATACCATGCAAAACATCCAGTTTCTTGCTTCTTGTTTTCTACAGTTGCATAGGCAGAGCAGGAACAATTTCTTAGGCATTCTTGTTCGCACTCCTTGTGGCTCATATTCGTGCCCATCCAAGCTGCATTTGATGTGTCAGGAAACTAGACTTTCTCATATTTTACAAACCCTTCTCCATGCCTGCAAACTGAGGTGGACTCTGGTTGCTTCCTGGCACATCCTTGTCATGCATCTCTTAGATACCAATCATGTGGAGACTTGGGTTCATACCCAGCTAAACATGAACATTCAAATGTATTTGGATTGCTAGAACTGCACATACTATAAGCACCGCACTGAGCATAGAAGTCACAAGGTTATTTAGGAATGGAAAAGAACTCCTTCCACCGGCCATCACTCCAATGCCATGTTAACCACTTGAAGAATCCTAAATGATCCACCATTATTCTTACGATAACAGAAGGATCATTAATGTGGTAGATCGTGTACATCTCGTCTTGATTGATCACACTAGTGTAGTTATATACGTTGGAGATTCTCCTCAGTGCCCACAGGTATTCTCACCATCGAGGTTTTGAGCCCTTGTATAGAATGAATTGCAGTGAGCCTGTGGAGCTGAGCTTATATGAGTTGCCAGTTCCTGGGTCATCTGCTGATCTCCATGATGTATTATACCACTCCAGACCAGCTTTTTTGCTCTGCCCAACTCTCATTCCTGGCATGATGGTATCTGCTACATGATTCTTTGACTTGTTGCCTCGAGCAAAACCAAGTTTCCTGTCTCCAAGAGCTGAGCGACACAACTATCTGATACCTTCCCTGTTACATTGGTAGACCATAACGTAACCTTCCGATCAGGATCAGTGTAGAGAACAAGATTTCCATAGTGATTGATTTATAAAACTGCAGATAAGCCGGTGACTGGATCATTCCTGTTTTTCTGAAATTCCATGGAACCAAATTCCAATGTATCTTTTGCCGGAATTGCCAGGGGTAGAAAACCCAAATGCAAATTTATCACCTTTGGAGACCAGTAGGTCTCCTTCTTTGAAGGACTGGTTTGTGGTAATGAGAACAGACGAATTACAGAAAGTGAATCGGAGGAACAGAAGCCAATAATGCAGAAACCTTCTCTTAGCAGCAGCCATGAAGGCATTATTATCCTTGTGTCATGTTCTGGATAAAATCAACGACTTCTTTGTTTAAGACAAATAATAGAAGTTTGTTTTCTTTTTGTATATTGAATGGCCGTAAGAATAGTAAAACGAGTAGGATATGCAATTCAAATAACTCTATATTCAATTCTATATTTTTATATTAGATGTTTTGACAAAACTGGCTGGATTCCGGATTTATTAGTCTCCAGTGAATAATAAATAAATTCATGCCTGTTATTATTATTATTTTTTTCAGATTCTAATTCAAGGTGATCCAATTGGAAAATTAAAATTTTAAATATTTTTAAGTTAAAAATTGAAGTTTAAAGGTAATAAAGTGATTCTTATTAAAAAAATCAATAGACCATTAGTGAGTAATCCAAAGTTTTCTTTAAATTAGACTAGGTGAGGCTGTTGATGTGGATTCTATTTTCACATCAACTTCCTATTTGTATTAAAAAAAATAACATTTCTCCTTTGTTGTAAATTTATTCCAAATTTTTAATTTTAACATCAATATTTTAATTTTTTTAAATATAATATATTTTACTATTGAGCATATATAAGCTAGTAAAATTTTTTAGAAGTATATAATTTATTTAGTATAAAAATATACCAATCTAATTAATAAATTTATTTAGTAAAATATAATTGTAGGCGGTGGGGTTTAGCGCTCGCCTAAGTGTTTGGCGATTACAGCACTGTGTAGGCTTGAGGCTCACTAGAAAATACGATATAGGTCATGAGCCTATTTAGAGATGGAGTCGTCATCCGGATGAAAGCTGGGACACACTTTACAGCAACTAGATCCCACGAAGGTTCCCAGAAGCCGTCATCAGAGATCGGGTTCGGAAACTAGATATGAGCGTTTGAATGCTCATCCAACCTTGCGGTTGGCCTCCGTTTGTGTTTTGCATTTTATTACCGTTTAATTATTTAATTATTTCCTCATTTACCACAAGTAATGAAATTGCCTTCGGATAATTACCAGATTTTATAATTAAGTCCGAGTTTGCACATTAGTCCAATTTCATGCCTTTATGTCCCAACATTCAAAAAACACAGTAAATAAAATAAATAATAATTTACAACCATACATTCAAAATTAAATAGGAGGAAGAGATTAAGGATTACAACGCTTTTTAATCAAATAAACTAAATAATATACAGAAAATAAATCAAACATATACCGAAAATAAACTACTAAAATAACATAAAGACAACAATATACAAAGGATAAATAGCAAAAGTGATTGCTTGACGACAGAAATTATCCAATAATTTCTGCAAATATCACACGATTAGCCTTTCTTCTTACAAAAAACGAAGTCACATATAACAATATTTACAAAGAGATCCTACAAAGAGGTTGTCACATTATGAGTTAAAGAAAATATCGAACAATCAAGATGATCACCATCATGCAATCATATAGACATGTTTAAGGCAAAAAGGGGACATGTTAAAGCAGGCATCACAGTAAATAATCAACAAAACGAAGCAGGAAATGGGTTAACCCTGTCAATGAGGCAATCGCGTCATTGAAGAGGCGACGCCTCATCAACAGGACTCTTGCAGTCTTGAGACTAAAACTGGCAATACACACACAAAAGGTAAGCTCCCTGAGGGCCTGTTAGTGGGGCGATCACGTCATTGATGAGACGATCGTTTCACTGAGATGGGGCGACACCTCTGTGAAGAGGCGTCGCCTGACCACCAGACCGGCTCTGACTTCCAAGACGTGCAAACTTCTACTGTAAGCAAACAAAACATGCATAAACACACTCTACACTCATTATACTACAACGACGTACGTAAATATTCAAAGATCCATCAATAAAATGAGATGTCAAGCACATGCACTAGAGACAAACCTAGAATATGCTAAAGACTTAGTTACACACAAGCAAGAACATATAAAATGATGAACATATCAAGTTCAAGGTGCAAATTTCATACCAAAATGAGAGGCCCTCAAAGCTACTTTGATTGAGATCCTTACTAAGATATGGTATCTCTCCTTAACACAAGTTTCTTCCTTCTTCTTTATAGGAAAGTGGACCTCCTCCCTTCCTTCAGGACGTTTTCCTTCTTCTTCTCTTCTCTCCTTCTGTCTTTTTTCAGAGCTCTCTCCCCTTTCTTCCTCCTTTTTTTTTCCTTCTCTTTTTTTTCCTTTTATCCCTTAGCTTTCCCATCCCCCTCAGCCTCCTAGCCCATCATGAGCTTTCCTAGCCTTTTTTCTTTCCCTAAAAGTCTTTTCCTCACGTAAGGAGAAAGTCTGGAGAGTGGGACCCGCGCCATTTGATTGTAGCTGCATTAAATGCAGCTGCACGTGGGCTGCCAGAGGGGCGGCGCCTCATCGATGAGGCGATCACCTCTGTGATAAGGCGATCGCCTCATTGGTAGCTACCAAAGAGGCGATCCTCTCATTACACGGAGGCAGCCCCCCTTTGGCCCAGGTCTGCGTTGGGCCGAGCGGGCCTGGGCCAAACTTGGGTAGTTGGGCTCGGTTTGGGTTTTGCAGGCTTTTGGATTTTCAAGTCCACTTTCAACTCAGAGATTCAGGCTTCATCCTCATGTCCAAGTTCACATTCTCATCATTGGGCTTGATAACGGGCCGATCAAATTGAGCAACCCTAATTCGTCCCCTAACACGGACCGACCGAATCGGGTGTCTACAATAATATATTTAATGAAATTAAGATATTATTAATGATTAAATTAAAAACTTGGAACAAATTTGCTATAAATAAGAAACGTTTGATTTTTTATGCGGATAAAAATTTGATGTGATAATAGAGTTTAGATGTTAGTTAGCACTCTATTTTTTTTTTTTTTTACTAAAGAGATTTCATTAAGCGAGCAAAGAAAACACAGCATGGATAATAACAGAGACCTACCATCCAACAACTAAGCCAGTAAGCAATTTAACTCCTACTAACATAACAACTAAATGTAGAAGTTAACGATTATGACTAGTGATAATAAAGCAAAAATCAAAATACAGAAGTTGTGCTTCCTATATTGTGTTGGATGAGTCTGCTAAGTAGACCTTCTGATTAGTTGATATAACTCCTATGCATGATCCACTTTATTTTGTTTCAGCGCTGAAGTTACTACCTAGCGAAACTATGGCTGATGAAGTAGACTTGGAAAGGCTTCCTGTGAACGTGAGGCTGACTTAGGCCTTCATCTAACTTGGACATTTCGGCTTTTGGTAAAGAAACTTCAACAACATTATGGCCTCTACACCGCAGTGGATTAACATCTCTTTCCTCTTTGAGTTAGGCCCGTCCTAATTTTCCATTGCTATTTCCAAAGCAAGCCCTTCTTTTTCATCATTAGCTCTCCGCTGCCGCCGACTGACAACTACGCGCAGACCATCATTAGCTACTGCAAGATCATTTGATTGCCTTTAAGTACCAGTGTTTGTACTCGCATTAGATAGTAAGTTGAGACGACGTGCCTTTGGAAAAGAACCTGCATTATTAGAGAGCTTTTCACTGGAGCTTGATAGACAAGTAATGGATGAAGCCTCATCCTTTGACATTTGAGGATGAAACACTGCTTTGTATGATGATTCTGCATGAAACCAAAGAGGGTGAAGAACCACTTTTCTCATCATCTCCAAGGAAGATGAAACAAGTGGATATTGTGTATTCTCATGAGACAAGAAAGTTGGATCATGCACTGGCTTTTGCTTTTCAAACAGATTATCAAGACTTTCCTTAGCATTTTCATAATTTAAAGGATTCCAAGATAGTCCCAGATCAAGAATCCATTGCTTGAAAGACTTGACCATGAGATCGATTTTCAAGCTTCGATCCTGGGCTTGGAAATCTACAGCAACTTTCCATGATGGAATTGATTGCAAGTTAGCTGGTATGAGAGAGTGGATGGGTATCATGTGATGATGATGGATAGGGGCATGGTGATGGTTCTGGTGGAAAAGTTGGTAGCAGGGATGAGGAACATGAGTGGCTGGATCACTATGAGTACTGCAGTGTGGTAACAAGAGCTACACAACTGTACAGACTTTATCCATGGCTAATCTAAAACACAGAGAGCATATCGTTAGCTATCGTTATTTTGACATTACGACAGCACTCTGTATTCAGTTTTGACTAAAGTTAATAGTATATCATATTTGTGAGCTAAATTTACAAGTGGAAGATGTCTGTTTTGTTAACACCAATAAGTCTTTAAATTTTCGTTTAAGGTAACGTCATAAACAGCGACGGAACTAGGACATTGAGTTAAGCGGAGCCGAAAGTTTTTTACTATCAAACTGATTGAATAAATTTATTAGTAAAAATTTTCCATTATAATGTAAAAAAATTATTAAAATATTTAATATTTTAATAATAACCATTTAATAGTGATTGAACCTTATATATACAACAGAAAAAATAGCCATTAAGAACAATGCAAAGGAGATTATTTTTTAGATCCATAAGACATTAAAATATATATCCTTGTGATATATCATATGTGAAGTATATTCATTTTTTAAAACACTTCATATAAAATATAGAATTGAATTTAGATGGACAATTGAAGAATTTTGAAAAAATAGAAGAAGAAAGAAAAAAAATTAAAAAACAAAAGGAAGTTTAAGAGACAAAAATTGTGACACCTGTTAAGAATGTCAAACATATATTGTATGCAGAGACTTAAAAATAATATATCCATAAATGCTCAATTTGAGTTCACAAATTAATATATGTAAAAAAAAATAATTTAATTACCCATATCACACACCACAAGACTCACAATATCAAGTAGTTCACATCTTTACTTATTTTATTATTATTATACAATACACTAACCTTGATGCAAAATATGAAAATTTACTAAACATGCTCCATTCTAGAAAAACTGAGAGCGACCTCCTGTTGACCCACCTGATACACTGCAAGTGCAAATGATACAAGTGTTATCTTCAAGTCAAACTACAATTCTTCTAATTATGAAAAAAAATAATGCAGAGGAGTGAGCTTACAACTTAATAAAGGAATAACATAATATCCTGTAAAAAATAACACATTCCAAATATATAGTATAAATAATTAATTATTCATCCATTCAATGTTTAACTATGAATTTATCGTTTGTACATAACATAATTTTTCCTTTTTGGACAACAATGAACTTGTGATTTATGTATAAAACTAAAACTTCTTTCATTTATTTATGGATCTCTATACGCACACAGTCTGTCTTAATATTGTACGACATTTTTTTTCTTTAGCCTTCTCAAGGCATAACAACGGGATTTCATAACACACACAACATTATCTTAATCACAAGTAGCATTTCGTCATCATTCTCATCCAACCATGTTTCTGTATTTACATTATATATATATATATATATATATATATATATATATATATATATATATATATCACATACCACTTTATTAAACAATTTCCAATAATAAATAAAAAAAAATATACCAAACATATACTCATATCTCAATATGGCCAATTCAATAGTGCAAATTTACCAATATACCAAAAATATACTCATATCTTAATATGGCAGATTCGAAGTGCAAATTCAAAAATACACAAAAAATTCCATGTTATGAGTATCAAAATCATATTCTCCAGATCAATAACATCATAATTCTAAAATAATTTGCAATTAATTTCACATCAATTAAACATATATAATAAGAGAAACATTAAAAACATTCCACCATGGTCAAACTGATAACAAATTAAGCAACAAAAAGTATTGCCCAATTTAGCCATCAAGACAGCAAAATCAAGCTTCCTCAATTTCTATCAATTTTGTAAACAACATCTTCAAATTTTTATAGGAGCAAACAACACCCCATTTGGAGTTATAAAACTCCAGATATGGCTTTAATAAGTATTCTATTCTCACCCAAACATGACACTCAAATTCAGTAACCATCATTCATATATACAATCTCATCATATATATACAATTTCTTCTCAAAACTATTAGCCATCAACACAATAATAAAAAATCAACATCTCTCAATTAGAATACACACATTCCCTATAACCAATCAACATAACAAATAAATTTATAAATATTTATTTTATATGTTATATTTATATAGAACATTAAGTTATTCTCCTACCTTTATTGCTTCCTTTCCTTTGCTTGCATTAACATGTGTGACAACCTCAATTCCATATGGTTTAGCTGAAATAGATCATAAATCACTTGTTTTTTATAATGACCTTATATTTTAAATAATATAAAATTATTTTGAGATATGCAATGTTAATAAATTTTAAATTTTATTTATATATTATTATTATTTGTGTATATTTTTTATTTATTTTATTTTAAAGTTCATTTATGTAAAATAATTTATTTTATGTGGGAGTTCTATTACTGATAATATTAAAGTTATTATTATTATTAAAGCTATTATTATTATTATTATTATTATTATTATTATTATTATTATTATTATTATTATTATTATTATTAAATTAGATTGAAGGGCATTTTAGTCTTTTCATAATTAATTAAAAAAAAGTCAAAAATTGGGTTAAGCTTTCTTTTTCTCTTTCTTCTTCTTCTTCTTCCGCCTGAGACCTGCCCTGTGCCACTGGACCACCATAGCCTCAGCCACCAACCACCACCACTTCCAGCCACCTCCAGCCATCGACTGCCAGGTTCAGCTTGCTGGGGAGTCGCTGGAATCGAGGGAGACCGTGACTTGCTGAGACTGCAGCATCCATTTTTTTCCAATGAGATTTCGGCCACTGTTTGATGTCGCATCGGTCTCATTTGGACCTCCAAGCTCTGGTGAGTCCATTTCGAAGCTCCGTTTGAGCTCAAATCCTTTCGATTTTTAAATATCTTTAATTCTTAGTTTATGTATTTTAGGGTTTTTTTTTTTTTTTTGAACTTCATATTGTTTGATTCATGAATTCTTGCTTAAGATATGTTGTTTGTGGTAACTTTAGCTTCTCAAAAATATATTTTTTAATTTTTTAAAATTAATTTGAATTATGGGTAAGTTTTTATTATTTTAATATTAAATATTGAATTTTTTATAATTATGTTAATTAATTATTTTTAATGAAAATTTAGTTAAATTAGTGTTAGTAATTTGAGTTAATAATTTTAGAAATTTTAAAATAATTTTTGGTATATCTATATAATTTTTAGGAATATTTTTATATTATGTGAATTTTGTATTTATGAGTTAATTGTGTAATTTTGTGGAAATTATAGTTAAATAATATGTTTTAGATGATTTTAGAATTATATAGGGTATTAAAATGATTTTTATAAATTATTTAATATTTTTTTAACTAATTAATACTAATTTTTGAAAATTATATTCAAATAATATATTATTTACTATTTTGGTGATTAAATGGATTTTTAATTACTTTTAATATATATTTAAGCTATTTGAATATATAAAAGTGAATTTTTACTATTTTATGTTGAATTATTAAAAAACTTGATTTTTATTAATATTATATTAAGATTTAAGATTTTTATTTAATTATTGTGAAAATAATTATATTTAGCGATTTAATGTTTAAATATATTATATTTTGGTATTTTGTGGATATTTATGGAATTTAATGATTTTTAATATATTTATTATATTATTTTGTATTTTTTTTATGAATTTGTGCAGTTCGAGGTCCCGACCCGAAGTGTTGAGCCTTGTGTTTTAGAATTGTGTTTTTTTTTTTTAGGATCGGCTTTACTTTTTAGTAGAGAGATGTCCGTTTTACAGAGAAGATTCTGCCGAATTTTCGGTAGAATTCTCATAAAATGTGACATCGGGTCAATCCTGAATTTCTGTGTTTGTTTGAGTTTTGTATTCCTAGATCGAGTCTCCTTTAGAAGTATAAGTTAGAAATTTATTCTAATTTGTTATTATTATTTATTTTTCTAACTATGCCGAGATCGAGGCCCTATCGGACCTAACCCGTCGAGCTGAGTCTCGAGAAGCACAAACTTGTGAATTATTATTTTATATATACATTGTATGTAGATGCATGATTATAAGTTTTCAAATTTTAATATAAGTTTAA